>CM077025.1:107506961-108974453 GCA_039090855.1 Macrothele yani
AGTTTCCACCGTCATTTCACGAAAAAGGTTGGGTCAAAAATATGCTTCATTAATTCACGAATGGACACGGAAAGTGACTCGGAATTTCAGAATTTTTTTTAAAGTGTATTTTATAATTCGTAACGCTTTTTTTTTTTGTCTGTCGTTGCCAATTCGACTTTAAATAAATCATTATTAAGGAATATTTAATTAATACAGACATAAGGAATATATTGTACTAAGCTGAAATTTTACAATAGTATTTAACATTTGGAAATTTCTTTTATACGTTTTTAAGGTATTCTCTAGAAAAACGTATAACAGAGGTTCGATTATATACACCGCACACCCCGCTAACGTGTCGTCTTACATATTGAGTGAGCCATCATCAACACGTGTACTTGTTAAACTGGCATTTCAGTGAACTGAACACGGGATTACACCATACAATACAAAGTTTGAAGATGACAATCCGTTTTCTGATGTAAACATGACAAAGATGGTAAGTCAGAAAATATACGAAAACTTGAAAACTTCGTCGCTCTGGAGCGGGAATCGAACCCGCGTCTCCCAGATAGCGCCCAGGTATGCTAACCACTACACCACCTAGAACGACCAAGTCTCAAGTTTCCGATTAATTTGAATATCAGATCAGATCAAATCATATGTAGAGGATTTTAGGAAGGAAGTGTCTAACCCCAGGTCTTAAACAACCCTTAGAAATAGGAAGCTAGGAGATTTGGGCTAGAGTGCCCGATAGGAAAGTAACACGGAAGCAAGGTAGAAAGGGGGAGGAAGACGCCTTTTTTTATTACCAAGGGGCCAGTACCCGGGGTTCGGCGTGCCCATCCGACGCACGGCGGATATATAGTGGTTCGAGCGTTTGTACCTGCCGGGATCGAACCTGAGGTTTCTCCGTGGCAGTCACGAACGTTGACCACTAGGACACCCGCGTCCTTAATTTGAATATAACCATACCCGGTCGCTATCTGGGAGACGCGGATTCGATTCCCGCTCCTCGACGACGGAATTTTCAAGTTTTCGGATATTATCTTACTTACCATCCTTGTCATATTTACACCAAAAAACGGATTGTCATCTTCAAAATTTGTATGGCATTTCAGTGTTGTAGAGCCTATTAACATTTCGTCGCAATTAAACAATGTGAAGAAAAAAACAGAATTTAGAAAAAAAAACAAAAAACACCTTAGTATTGAGGCTGCTTTGCAACTTTTCATGGGAATACAGATTTTAAGAAACGGTTGCACCGAACCGTTGTGATTTAAAAAAAAAAAAGGGGGGGGGATTTCGCGCTACCTGGCGCTCCATAATGCCTTGGTAATGCGTTTTACCTAGAAGCTGAAGGGAATGTACTGCAAGAGTATAGGAATTCATTAAGTTCTTGAGTGAAACTAATTCAGCGTGTATGCGGCACGATGTTTCAAGCGGAACTTTCCACCACTTTGCGCTACATTTTATCATAAGAACAAAATATTTTCAAAAGGCTGATATTGATATTAAATGCTGAAAACTCACATACCATACCGATTTGCAGCTTCAGTTAGAATCCCCAAAAAAGGGTGAGAAAATAAGAATCCTAAGCATCTACAAGAAAAAGGAAATAAAAAAAAAAGAAACGCAAAGAAAAACCTATTCACAGAAAAAAAAAAAAGAGAAAAAAAACCCCTGCAGTATGTTTTCATTTTTTGTGTTTCGTGAATTAGAGGTTAAAATTTGTGGATTACTTTTTTTTTTTTATCTTTTTGCTTCGTTTCAGATTCCTTGTTTTTCTGCGTCCTGTATTCAGTCTCCAGTTAAGCTCCAATCAGTGACGTCACTTGGGCAAAATCCCAAGCGCATGCTCAGACCTGACAACAGCTTGATAAATGGTTTTTCAGGAATTTCCTTCATCGGCTGACGTTTAATTTTCACGCCATGCCAAAAGAGCATTTCACTTGTTCTCAATCATTATTTTCCTCTTTATCCAATCCTTACCCCCTCCCTGATTGAGTTCCTTTTCTCTTTTCGCTTTTCTCTTGGGGATATTTAAAAGCCGTTGACTACAACTGTCGACCATACCCTTACTACTGGTCTAATGATCTCTGCCATGTTTTGTTCTTTTCAAGATGCGCTGGAGTGCGCGCCACAAAGCAAAGCTAAAGGGTTTTACTATTGAGTATGACACTGAAGATGCGCAGGGGTTCGTGGAAATCAGATATTAGATTATTTTATTTCTGCCAACCCTTTCCTACCCAAAATCGTTATTCGTGTGCAAAATTACTGAAACTCGAGAAATCAAAACATTCACAACAGGGAAAAATGAATAATGTTTAATTTTTTAAATAAATTCAGAAAGCCGATTTCTGTTAAAGACAATTTCTTTGCGTGCTTCAGAAACTGCTTTTCTAGAAAAAAAATATTTTTTTAAGCTTCTTAATGTAGAACTTTTTCAGAATACCAAAGTGAAATGTTTTTAGCTAATCGCAACGCTCTATGGCAAAATCAATGATATACACGTTGTAGTTAGGAGATATGGTGGTACCAGATATAGTAAGTACCTTTTGGTTTCTGTTTTCTCATGTAAATTTTAGATAGTACTTGACATATGGTACTATCTAAAATTTAAAGGTAACATACTGTAAAATAATTAAGGTAGTTTTAAGTATATACTACTACTTAAAACTACCTTAATTATTTAGAGGTACGTACTACCTCTAAAATAATTAAGATAATTTTAGGTAGTATATAACTAAAATTACCTAAAACTACCTTAATACTATACGTAAAACTATAATACTTATGCTATCTAAAATACCTATATTACCTAAAAGAGTACCATGTATACTACCAATAACCTATACTTCCTAACTATACCTAAAACTATCTTAATTATTTTAGAGGCAGGTACTACCTCTAACTACCTATAATTATTTAGAGGTAGGTACTACCAATAGGTATTTCAATGGGAGAACATGAAATAGGTATTTCAATGGGAGAATATGAAATAGGTATTTCAATGAGAATAATTAAGGTAGTTTTAAGTATTACCTACACTACCGAAAACTACCTTAATTATTTTAGAGGTAGGTACTAGTTAAATTCGTATACTGCCTAAAAAGTGCCATCTATGTTACCTGTAATACCTATACTTATTAAAACTACAATTCCTATGCTACCTAACTGTACCTAAAACTACTTTAATTGTTTTAGAGGTAGATACTACCTTGTAGCGAGATCGGATATTGTGGATAGTATATCGCATGAATTTTTGTTGCTGTGTCATACGATATTGCTTCTCCTTTCCTCCAATTTGTGCACCAGCTAATATATTTCTATGCATCATGATTTGATATAAGAAGCATACCTACATTCCATAGTTGATTCTCTGCACATTTTCGGTGTGAGTGTTCTGGTATTCTCATTTAATCCCTTATTTCCGACATGTCCACAAAAATCTATACGTATAGTATGGTTTATTCCTTCTTTATTTCATATACGTTTATGTTTGGATTAGGTTTCACACTATAATACAATTTTATTTACTGCATTATTACTTTTCTTTATGTACAAAGCCATTTCCTTTAAATCACTTAACACAGTCTTTTTCAAAAACACAGTTCTTTGAAACATATGTATTTAAAACCTTGTGGCGTAAAGGAAGTCTTGACCTTTACGCTAACTTAAAATATCAACATACTAATAAATTGTTCCTAAATGAAACAAACCTTAACGGCCAGACGAAACATATAAAACAGAAGTCAATTTACGGAAAAAGTCCTTTATTCGGAATGGAATGCACAACACTCTCCACACATTTAGCTCAACACTATTCAATTCTCTCGTACAGCACTTTCTTAACAACGCTCATCATAATCGCTCACAATAATAGCTCTCAATAATCGCTCTTATCAGCACACCTCAATAATCGCTCTCAATAATACATTTGTATCAACACCTCTCATACAACAGATCAGTCGTCGCTTTTTATCTCTTGTTCTTATCTTATTACATGCATACGTCACGTGCATTTAACCTCAATTGTGTTGCCAAACTTATTCGTTTGAAGGAAAAGGTATTTCGTTAAGCGTGAAGAATACTGAGAATAAACTCAAGAATTACATAGGGAAAGAAACTAAAAAAGGAAAGTTAATCTAGAATATACGTCACAACCTTTATACGATTTCGTTTACTCGAATATAATTCTTCTTACCTTAAGGTGAGGTCCTCCAGTTTTCTATAGGTCCTCCATCTGTAGGTCCTCCAGTTTTCATACCTCCCACACTATGGTACTATTATATTTACTGCATTATTATTCTTCCCATTGTAGGAAATCAGTTCCTTAAAAGTCCACTAAAATTTAAAACACAGTCTATTTAAAACACAGTCTATTTTAAAAGTCTATGTACACTTTAAAATCCTTCTTGAACAAGTTAAATTCATTAATGTGACTGGTTACACCACTACTTAAAATTCGTTTTTTGAACCAGAAGTCATTTAAACAATTATAATTCATTTCACTTAACATAGTGAGATGCTAATACGGTATTCAAGGCTCCACCAGTTTTCATACTTGAAACTTTTCTACCATATTGCATGGTCATCTTCAGAAGGGACTCTTATGAAAGCTAGAAGTATAGAAGTCCCGTACTTCTTGCCCTAATACTTAGATGTATGGGACTCCTGTGCGTCTATACTTCTTAAGGCAAGATAGCATAGGAGTCCCTTCTGAAGATGACTCTGGAATACGGTAGAAAAGCTTCAAGTACGAAAACTGGTGGACTCATGTATACCGTATCAGCATGTCACTATGTTATGGTAAAGTGAATTATAATTGTTTAAATGACTTCTGGTTCAAAAAACGTATTTTAAGCACTGGTGTAACCACTCAGATCAATAAGGTGAAGTGAACTTGTTGAAGAATGATTTTAAAGTGTACATAGACTTTTCAAATAGACCGCGTTTTAAATGAACTGTTTTTAATGGACTTTTAAGAAACTGACTTCCTACAATGGGAAGAATAATAATGCAGTAAATATAATAGTGTCATAGTGTGGGAAGTATGAAAACTGGAGGGCATACAGATACTATTTCTACATATTATCATCTTAAGGTAAGAAGAATTCTATTCGAGTAAACGAAACTGTATATAGGTTTTAAATATGTTTCAACTGTGTTTTTAAAAAGGAATATTTTTAGTGTATAGAATGGACTATTAAAGGAAATGACTTTGTACATAAAGAAAAGTATAATGCAGTAAATAAAATTGTATTATAGTGTGAAACCTAATCCAATAATAAACGTATATGAAATAAATAAGGAATAAACCATACTATACTTATAGATTTTTATGGGCATGTCTGAAATTAGGGATCAAATGAGAATACCAGAAAACTCACACCACAAATGTGCAGAGTCAACTACGGAATATAAGTACGCTTCATATATAAAATCATATGTGACAATTTAAAATTTCAGCTATTATATATTGTGGTATCGTAAGAAATCGGGTACTTAATTTATTACACAGGTGATTGTACGATGTCTATGTATCAGTCTGTGGAATCCTCAAGACAAAAGTTATATATTGGGTCCATGCATAAGTTCATACCGTTTTATTTTACGAGTGTTTCCCAGGTTCGTAGTGACGGTGCAGATGGCCAGTTTTATATCAAAATGTAGCCAGTAATATCGTGTATCTAAATCATATAGCGTTGTGGGAAGAGCCGCGGATGGCTTAGTGGTTAGCGAGTCAGACTATCAATGCAAGGTCCTCAGGTTCGAACTTGGGCTGATCTGTCAGAGATTGTGGGATTTACTAACAATCGCTGAATATCCGCTGTGCATCGGACGAGCACGTTAATTGACGGCCCCCAGGCTGGACCCACTGGTTAAATGGGTATCCTTTCCGATGCTCCCCCTGAAATTCTCTCACCCCTCTTTGTGCAACATCGTACTTGTATGGTGGCGCCATCTACTGTACTCTAATCTCACTACAAACTGTTCTGTCAAAGTCGCTAGACTTGCTCTCATTCCTTCCGTTTCTGTGTCCTGCCCAAAAGGCGATATCGCTGTAGGTGGCTGGGACCTAAGCTGTACTCTGTGTGGACGGAAATCCTACAAGAAAACGACAAATACTGACTTATCAATGTATAGCGTTGTGGGATTGTGGCAAATGGATTTTTGGTTTTCGGGTCCGGAAATATGGAGTATCAAGTAGAGAGGAATGAACATTTTGCGACATTTGCTCCCCTGCTAGTTTAAAAAGGGTTCTACAGCCGCCGAGGCTACTCGACAGATTTGTGCTGTGTATGTAGAGGATGCTGTTGCTTAGAGGACAGCACGCAAAGGGTTTGAGCGGTTCCCAGGTGGCAGTTTTGATTTCAACGACTCTCCACGCTCAGGTCGTTCATCTCACTTTGATGAGGATCGTTTGAACCATCTCATCAATTTGGATCCGCATCAAACCACACGCGAATTGGCCAGTGAGATGCACTGTGATCAGGCTACAGTGGTGCGACACCTGTATCATATGGGAAAGTTCCAGAAATTCAGGTCTTGTGCGCCTCACACTCTCACAGAGGACAACAAGAATCAGTATGTTGCCATATGTGTTTCCATGCTCGCCCGTTATCGCGAATGTTCTCAATAACACAAACTCTTTCTGTCACGTATTGTTACTTGAGATCAAAAGTGGTGTCTGTACGTCAATTTCAGGTATCGGAAGGAATAGTTAAGCTCAAACAAGATGCCCACACCAAGTACAAAACATAACCTTCATCCTGCGAAGATCATGTTGTGTGGCTGGTGGGACATGGAAGGCATTATTCACTGGGAAATGCTGACGAGGAATCGGACCATCAACGCTGCACCGTATTGTCAGAAACTCTGCTGTGCGGTGGGAGCAATACAGCAGAAACGGCCACATCGGCGCCAGGTGTCCTTCTCCAACAGGATAACGCACGCCCTCACAGTGCAAACATGACCAAAATGGACATTCAGGACATGAAATGGGAGATCCTTCCGCATCCGGCCTTTTCCCTAGGTAACTCCCATTTAGACTATCACCTGTTCCGATCTCTGTCGAATGCACTCCGTGGCAGACCGTTCAACAATGATGTTGATCTCCAGAATTTCCTTGATGATTTCTTCGCAGCAAAACCTCCACGTTTTTTCAAGAGTGGCATTGCAGACCTATCCAAACGTTGGGGCACCATCGTAAACAATGGGGAAGGAACACATAGTTGATTGATTCCGTTTTTCCTTCTGGTGTAATAAATTAATGTAGTGCGGTGAAAAAAATGGCATGAACTTATGCATCAACCGAATAGCTATCGAGAGTAAATTTTATATTTAGAAGTTTTGTGAAATAATATAAAATAGTACCTTCTCGTGAATATAATTGATATACTATACTGTGCAAATTAATTGGGACAAAGTAAAAAAATCACTCTTTTCTCCAAAATTATGCCTTTATATCATTCTATGCTTTGATATACACTGATAAATACCTGTATTAGCTTGAAGTATGTCCTCTTTTAGCAGAAATGACCTCTTGAATTCGTTTTGGCATTGACTCCACTAATTGAGTGCACATATTTTTGACTTCATAATCGTGGAACCAAACGTTTATAGCATTCGTTATCATGCGTTCTTTGGTTGTACAGTCCATTTTATTTAAACGACTCTTCAAAATATTCCACAAGTTTTCTATGGGATTTAAGTCTTGTGAATTTCCAGACCAATCAAGCAAATTAATTTGATTTTCCAGCATGAAATTCTTGACCAATTTCGAATTGTGACATGGGGCCAAGTCATGTTGAAATGTCCCGTCAAAAGTTTGCAAGAATAGAACAATCCTACGTTGTAATATTTCTACGTACTTGGATGAATTCATCATACCTTGAACAGGAACTAAGCTTCCAGTGCCATTTGATGTGAAAAAACCCAAAACATCTGTTTCAAAGGGTGTTTTACAGTTTGTTTGACATGCTGAGGACTTAAGAGTTCACAGTTGTTTCGTCTAATAACATTTGCTTGGTAACCCTGCACAATTAAATGAGTTTCATCACTGAAAATTACCTTTTTCCAGTCGTCAGCAGTCCATAATTTTTATTTTTTGGCCCATGCTAAACATTTTATCTTCATTTTGCATTCAAATATTGTTTTTTCGTTGGTCTTCTTGACTTCCAGCCAACTTCCAGAAGCCTACGGCGTACAGTTGAATCACTAACATTACAACCACTAGCCAATAAATCTCTTTGAAGGTCGGTGCTTTTTTTTTTCTTTTATTCATTTTACTATGTTGTATTTCTGATTAGATATTTATCGGTTCGTGGAGTTGTTTTTCGTTTTCTTCCACATTTACTTCTCCTTTTTGGAGACAATGATCCAGATGCATTGTATCGCGTAAGCAGTCTTGATACACTTGATTTGCCTACACCAACTGCAGAAGCGATAATCTCTCACTGTCATAGAAGTGTGATCCTTCAGAACAATTATTTTTGCACGCTTCCTTGGGAAAATATCCATTTTTCAATACACGAAAGCAACACGTACTCACAGAGAGCAAAAACTAACATCCACCTGTCACACACGAAAGCTCATAACTGAAGCTGAAGTGCCTATTTCCTGTTTAAAACCGGTCAAACCACATTCTTACTATAAATTTCTAACAGTCACACCACCTTACAGCTGATAAAACTGGTTTACGTGGGTTTCCGACATCAACTGGCGATTCTTAGAATAAAATAGCTTGTCCCAATTAATTTGCACGGTATAGTAATTGAAGTCAGTTGAGAAAAAGATCCCAAACTCCCAACTTCCATTGCTTCGAAGCATCACAATGAACAAAATACGCAATTTGTATTAAGACCTAGCACAGAATAAAAATAAAGTTATTAGAAACGTATTGAAAAAAAAAAATAACAAGCTCTAATAGAAAATAAAGTGACTAAATCACTCGCATTAATGTAAAAAAAAATCACCATCGCCTAATTGAGTTTTACGTGAGCCTCGTTCAAACTTTCAACGTGACTCTTGTTCCTGTCGCAGTCTGGCTCAGCGGTTAAGACGCGCGGCTACAACCTAAACGGCCCCGGCTCACTCCCGGCGCAAAAGGATTCTCTCACATAGGAGTTCTTCAGCGTGTTGGATTTCGCCAAATTTCTGTATAAATGCGGAAAAACGTTTTTATATTTTTTTTTATTGGAGGCTTAACGCTCAACGTGAGCAACTCAATGGGCTATAAGCAGTCGTCCGTCCCTAATTTAGGGCCACTGGTTCAAGGGAAAGGAGAGAGCCAGTGCCGTAAGACAAACACAACATCTATGCCTCACTGGGATCCGAACCCGACCCCTTTCGGAAGAATGATCAGAAGCCTACACCACTGGAGCGACAAAAAAAACAACAACTTGAAACGGACTTTTCTGAAATAAACGGAATTATTGACTACGGAAAATCTGTGAAAATACGGAAGTTAAAAGAATCGGGAACTTTTAAAAACGGAAGTTCCGTTAAGAGACCAACAGTTACCTGCAACTTTTTTGCACGTTATTTTACGAAATTTTTCGGTACTGCACTTATTTTTTTACAGTGCCTTTTTGGATGGTAAATTTTACTTTAAAAGTGTTTTAACAGTAAACTTATTCTTCACGGGGAACAGGATGCTTCATGAAACATAATACGTGAATCGATAAGGAGCAGAAAGAAGTTTTCAAGCCACATTGCATCCTCCTATCTTTAGATATCATAATAGTTTCGTGTTTTATTCTTCCGGCCATAATTTCCCTCTTCCATCTTCCAGCGCCCCGGAGGAGACCAACCATTTCGCCGTTTGCTCATCCCCACCAGCGCTCCCCACCGCTCCATATATATTCCCTCAATGTGAAGCATCGCTCCTTCTTTTTCTTCTCCTATCTAGCACGACATCCCAAACCACAAAAGGCCCACGATCTCTGATCTTCAGTATCAAGTGAATGATCCAGCTGACATCACTGACCGTGCTCCGCAACAATGCTATTTTCGGATGTCTCCTTCTATCGGCAAAATATCTACGTGCTGGGGAAAGATAAGGAATGCTAAAAATCGCTTTTCACCTTGTCAATCAAAATATCATGACCTCCCTTATCCATGCTTTAAAAAAAAAAAAAAAAAAAAAAAGAGAGAAAGAAAAAAGAAAAATGGTTTGAGTACAGAGCATTAATCATGAGACTTCAAACAACGGCCTACCACGTGAACTTTCTGACGGCTTGTAATTTCTGTTTCAGACGCCTATGTTTGTAGTTACGACTTCCCATTGGTCGAAACTTGTGTTTTAAAATTAACATCTTTTGCAGATTGTTGGAAAAGTCCTATTGTACTTACTGCCCGAGGCGGATTGGACAACCGAGTAATGACCATCTTACTTTTTTTTTTTTTTTTTTTTGATTGAAGGTTTAACAACCACCGTGAGCAACTCAATGGGCTATAAGCAGTCGCCCGTCCCTAATTTAGGGCCACTGGTTCCAGGGAAGGGAGAGAGCCAGTGCCGTAAGACGCACACAACATCCATGCCGCACCGGGATTCGAACCCGGGCCCCTTTCGGACGAATGATCAGAAGCCATCGCTTACATCACTGCGACACCGGGGCGACTGACCCACTTTCTCGTATTCTCTTTGGATGTTTTAAAACTAATGAATAATTGTTTTCATACATATGAATAATAATCGTTCACTATTATTATTATTCATAAGTACTTTATCTATGAAAAGTGTTATTTCCTTAAAAAAAAATCCAATTTGTATGTTGGTTCTGAAATGGCATAGCAAGATTCCCTGTACTTCGTGAAACCCAAATTTGCCGGCGGCGGGACTCGAAACTCCCCATCCTTCTGCTCTGGAGCCGAACGTTTTCCCAATTAAGCTACGCTGGCAAGGGCTTATAACAGCTACTTTCGTTGGCTTGTTTTATATTTGTGCTGTGGTGAACGACAACTTAACTGAAGAATCGTTGTTGGTTGCAGGTTCCTGTCATTGGAGCAGGGAAGCAAATAAATAAGTAGTTAAACAAATTGAATGTAATGACAACTGATCTCGACTGCACTTATCTTTATTCTTCAGATTGGAGGAAAAGGGGGAAATATATTAATTGGTCTGATTGAATAGTAAATACTTCCAGTGGGTTGATAGATTCTCGGGTGACTTCCTCTATGTAATTCCCGCCCGAATTTCTTTCTACTTCATCCCGTGCAGAAGCGTTGCCCCTGCCTTGTGTCCGATAAAATCCTTCCTTCTTCTCCACTCAAGATCACCACCGAGACCCTCCGTTTATGACTTCTATCCGTCCCATTCCCCTACACGGTCTGTCCTCCAGAAAAATGCTCTTGATGTAAGAAGTCGACTGTTAATTGCTTACTCCCATTATTGTCCCTGCTTACTCTCTGAGGGAGAGTGATGTCCAAAAATGGGGGGAAAGGGGATGTCCTTTCGTTCGTGGTCCGTTAAAGAAGGCATTCTTCGAAATGAATCTGTGCTAAGCTCCTTTTTAACTGAGGGTAAATTTCTCAAGCTGCCGTTCTCCCACCAAAATCACTGGTTACAATTTAATTAAAGTTTAAATATTTCCATATGACACTTTCCTTCTTGACATGTGCGTTACCTCTGAGTAGGTCACAACTTATACGAAGAAAATGCCTCCGGACTAAACAGCCTGATATAAAGATGTCGATCGTTGGATTTTGAGCCCAGAGTTATTGGTGTGCCCTACCCTCCTTTTGTAATCTTGAAAGAGAGACTAGAGAACTCATATTGATGGCACATCGTCCTTACACACTTATTCACTGAACTACACAGAGCACAAGGCATTTCTTCCTCATATTTGGAAATCCAAGACATATTTGGAAATCTGTGTCTCACCCACATGTATCTTAAAAGTAACAATGACTTACCAGTAATGATTGATGAGTCAAAATAATGGTTAGACTTAGAAAAGGTCCTCTACTCAAGGAAGTGATGCCAATACCATTACGCAGTAGGCGATAAGTGACCAAATCTAAATCTAAATGCTGACTGCATAGGAAAATTGCTATGTGGCGTATGCAACCTGCAGAATGATCTCCATGGTGATTTAGTTAAACACCTGGTCTTCAAAAGACTATTGACTTTTTTTTTACAAAAAACAACTATTCAAGGAAAACAATTCGGTTTGTTTTAATCACGAGCGATATCTAAAATTCTTTCACAGCTAAATTGTTGTTTAAATTTGTTCACGACTGAATTACTTTCACCGAGAGAAAGAGTGAGTTAAAACTGTTCTGTTCGCCATGTCATTGGAGGAACAAAGCATCTTTTTAAATGAATATGTGTTCAGTGGCGTACCGAAAAAACTCGACCCCCCCCCCCCCCACGCAAAAAAATGTTTTCGGGGCCCTTTTGCGAAAATCCATTAGCTTACAATTACTCAAAAATTTAGCTTCCATATTACCAACTAGGCTTTACGGGTGTTTTAATAAATAAAATTCTTTGGAACCTACGAGTATTTTTCGTAAAATAACGTTTTTTTTTTTCACTTTATTGCGTGAAACGCAAGTGTGTAAGTTAGAATTAAAATGATTGCCTTGGTTACAGATACAAATTACTACACAAAATACTTACGTCAAAGTTAATCATATCATGCAAAATTTATTGTTTTAAAGAACTAAGGCCTGCTTTTTGAAATGCTTCACGACTGCACACACAAAACATGCAATATCGTGTGACAGCGTGTAATGACTTTTACGATATATACGAAATGTCACAACATCAGTAAGCAAATAACTAAGTAACAATTAAGAACTGTAGCACAGAAAACGTAAAACTACTTAAATTATTCAATATGGAACATAAAAAAACACACTTAACATAATGCCACAATATTTTGCTAAAAACAAGTTTTTGCTAAAGAAATTTTTTTAAATAAAATTAAAAATTTGTGAAATTTTACAGATTTTTAATGAAAAAATTTTTTTACTCTGTTGTAAAACAAAATGACACAGGTCTCTGATTTTTCGCTCCCGCGAAGAACACCTTCTACTTCATTATACTGGGAAAGATGCAAAGTTATGTGCAAACAACTGTAATACACAACACCTTATTCTCATTTGTATAAAAATTCCGCTCATTGAACTATTTTTTTTTCACATTCTCTTGTTAACATGCCCGCATACAAACTATTGCAAGGGCCGTGAACTTGAGGTCCCTTGTAACAGTAATGGCTACTTAATACAGACATTTGACGTGGACCAGGGACATCAAACAGAGATCATCACTCTTTCCAAGTTTATAAGTGAGTCACGGAGAAATTCTCATTGGCCGCCACCGGGAATCGAACCCAGGGTCTTCCAGTTACGCTCCGGATATGCTTCCACTGCACTACAGCGGCCTCGAATTACTCCAGACTCACACACACTAACTGCCAAGCCAATTTGGCAGGTTGCTTTTTTGAGCCCACCAAAGATGGTATAAGCAGCAACAGAACAAATAATAAGAAGGCGAATGAATAATTAATACTGACATTTGACGTGGACCAGGAACATCAAACAGAGGTCATCGTTCTTTTTAATAGATGTTATTACGTCATCCAGATTTTATCAATTAAAGCAACGAAAGTGATTTCTAAAGACTTTACGTATTTACTGAAAAAAAAATGCTTTTCTTCTTAATCATTCAAAGTGCCTTGATTCTTGGTTATTTCATTAACCAGTTTCATACGAAGTTTCCGCAAAAAAAAAAAAAAAATGTGTAAAGTCTTTTTGCTCAGGCTAGAGGCCCTTTTAACCATGAGACCCCCTCCCATGCACTGTGGGTATTGCGGGGGCCATTAGTACGCCTCTGCATGTGTTCTGTAAACCAAGAATCTACACAAAAGCGATTTCCGCAAATACTGAAGCACTTTCTTCGATGTTTATTATCTCGCATACCTCCCTCTAGAATCAATTTAAAAAGACACGGACTAAAACGAAACACTGGTCAGGTTCATTCAATATCACTCTCTGACAGAGATGGGAACGGGTCATGGGTCAGCGGGTCAACAAAAATTTCTTGTGGGTCAAACGGGTCGGATCAAGGTGTTCCTGGCCCGATTTTATTTCCTTTTCATTTTTGAATTGAAAAAAAAAATATTTCAAAGAAAAATACATAGTGTGGAAATTTGTGTTCAATACTGGGGCCAGCAGAGTGAAAAATGGTTTGTCATGCAAAACTATTGCGGTCTCTTTCTTAACCCTTTAACGACCATAACGCCCAAAACGCCCGTACATACAAACTCCCGTAGCCACCTGAAATGCCTGTATAGAGTGAGTCACATTTCCTTTCCTTACCTGTTCTTCAAATTTCACAACCTATGAGGGATCAGCAGGAGTCACCCTCAGTCACTATTGTTGCTATTAAACAAAGAAGTGAACCAAGAGAGAATTTCGGGCATTATGTTATTTAGAGTGATACAAGATTTTGGGTTCATGGTCTTTAAAGGGTTAAAGCAAGGAAGATTTCCATCGACCGACGATAGGGCAACAAATCAGGCGATCAGCAAATAAGGCTTTACGGTGGTCCCTCATCCACCGTACAGCCCAGATATGGCGCCCTCCTACTTCCACCTGTTCGGTCCAATGAAGGACGGTCTCCGGGGACAAAGGCTTGATAACACAGACGAGGTGAAAGTGGCTGTGAAGAAGTAAGTACATTAGTCTACACCTGAATTTTTGTAAAGAGGATTCGAGAGTTGGGTTCAACAATGGCGCAAATGCATCGCTCGTAATGGACACTATGTTGAGTAATACATTTGTATAGATAAAGAGTTACTCTACCAACATGTGCAATTTGAACGACCTCTGTCAGTTAATAAAAAAGTTATGCCCACTTTTGCATTACTTTCGGTAAAACCCTCGTATTATTCGAATCAGAAATTGTAATGAAGGATATGTTGAGTAGTACAATTGTATAGAGAAAGAGTTACTCTAGCAACATGTGCAATTTGAATAACCTCCGTCAGTTAATAAAAAAAGTTATGCTCACTTTTGCATTACTTTCGGTAAAATCTTCGTATTATTCGAATCAGAAATTGTAATGGAGGGTATGTTGAGTAGTACCTTTGTTTAGAGAAAGAGTTAGTCTAGCAACATGTGCAATTTGAATAACCTCCGTCAGTTAATAAAAAACGTTATGCTCACTTTTGCATTACTTTCGGTAAAATCTTCGTATTATTCGAATCAGAAATTGTAATGGAGGGTATGTTGAGTAGTACCTTTGTTTAGAGAAAGAGTTACTCTAGCAACATGTGCAATTTGAATAACCTCCGTCAGTTAATAAAAAATGTTATGCTCACTTTTGCATTACTTTCGGTAAAATCTTCGTATTATTCGAATCAGAAATTGTAATGGAGGGTATGTTGAGTAGTACCTTTGTTTAGAGAAAGAGTTACTCTAGCAACATGTGCAATTTGAATAACCTCCGTCAGTTAAAAAAGTTATGCCCACTTTTGCATTACTTTCGGTAAAATCCTCGTATTATTTTCTACTTCAAATTCCCAGCGTGTTTCCTAATTTTTACTGCATACACACGCATCCAGGTGTTCAACTGAAAAATTAGCAATCTTGTCTCCAAACGTTTTGTAGTACCGTCAAAGAAGAGCAATGGCATGGTCAGATTTCCTGGGCGAAGGCAAGTGCTTCCACTTGACCACCATAAGGGCATCTATCCACGGGCTTTGGAAAGGGAAATATTTTATTCATTTTTACCTATAAATGTTTCGGCAGTAATTATTGTATACAGAGATGAAACATGTGTCAATACGACAAATCTGCCGGAATACATTCTGTCGGTGTAGTTGAGTCGGATAGAACAACTGGCACTAGAGCGCGCTGGCGGAGATTAGATCCTCGTCACCGACAAATTTGTGTTTTCATACAAATTTTGGAAAATGACAATCCGATATTATCTGACTTACCATCCTTGTCACATTTACGCCAAAAACCGGATTGTCATCTTGAAAAATTTGTATTTCAAAAATTTGTATTATATGGCGTAATCCCTGTATTTCTTTCATGATTGTGTTTTCATGTTTGCTCCCGATTGTGGAAAATGGATCTACTGAACGTTGGATTCTTCGAAAAATGTGTGATGTTTTTCCCACACACCCAGATATGGAAATGTCAACGGTGCACCTGGTTCACAATCTCTTGCTGGTCAAACGGGTCTGGTCAAGGTGTTCCTAACCCGATTTCGACCCGGTTTTATTTCAGTATTATTTTTGAAAAAAAAATATTTCAAGGAACTCTTCAGATGTTTTTGAAATAATACTTCAGAGTATGATCCAGGAACTTGCTGAGAAGGATGAAGAAAGGGAAATAAAAATGAACTTTCCGAAGACAAAACTGCAGTACCATGCTTTTACGAGGAATGAATATTTATCTATTGATGGAGATAACCAATTGCTACATTTGCCTTGGGCAGCAGATATCAAGCGAGGGTCAAATTGATGAAGAAATTAATTGGCATATAAAACTTGGTTGGAAAACTTTTGGAAGAAACAGTACAATTTTTAAGAGCAATATGCCATTATGTCTTAAAAGAAAAGTGTTTGATCAATATATCCTTCCGGTGCTTACGTATGGTGCAGGGACGTGGACTGAAAGAGACATACAAAGGCTGCAGACAACTCAAAGCAGCATGGAGAGGTGCATGCTTGGTGTAACCAGGAGAGATAAGAAAGAGGAACTCGTGGATCAGAAAAATGACAAGAGTGGAAGACATCATGATCAGAGTTAAATCTCTGAAATGGCAATGGGCTGGACATACTGCCAGAAGGACAGACCATCGATGGACAACCGAAATATTAGACTGGATTCCAATGAACTGGAAAAGACCCAGAAGAAGACCACACGGGAGATGTGTGGATGAAATTCGAAGGCATGCGGAAGTAAAATGCTGGAGACTGGCACAAGACAGACCATTGTGGAAGAAACTTAGGGAGGACTTCATCCAACAGTGGATTGATAATGGTTGATGATGATGTTAGAGTTAACCCATACTGAGTTTTGGAAGACTACGTGGAGGTATACGTGAGACATCATGATCAGAGCAAAACCTCTGAAATGGTAATGGACTGGACATATTGCCAGGAGAACAGACTATAATAAGCAACCGAAATTTTAGATTGGATTCCAAGAGACAGGAAAAGACCCAGAAGAAGACCACGTGGGAGATGGGTGGATGGAGGAGACTGGTCAATTGTTGAAGAAACGTGGGGAGACCTTCATCCAGCAGTGGGTTGATAATGATTGACAATGATGGCAATGGTGATGATGACGATGAAGATATATTCGAATGTATAGTGCAAAGCAGATTTGTCCGGGTCAGGTCCAGGAGGGGTACAATAATGTGAGGACCGGGTCCAAAAATTTTGACCCGTTTCCAGCTCTGCACACAACGTCTGGAATTAATGAAATTTCCTTCTTCGCTTTAAAAAAAAATTAAGAGGGAGATGGTGTGACGTACTACAGTGGTGAAGTACGTACGTGTCAAGACGACGAGTCCGCAGTGACACATTTTGTTGGTGTAGATTTGCAGTGATACATTTTGTCGGTGTAGAACAACTGGCTCCGGAGCGAGAAGGCGCATGTTCGAACTTTCGCCACCGACAAATTTGTGTTTTCACAGTATATACATTTAAATTGAATGTATGTATATACATTTTAACCGAATATTCACTGAAGGCGAAATAACGGCATTTAGCGAAATTTTTATGAAGGTGAAGAACATGATACAACTAGCGCATTCTTTCAAAATCTCGCCTTTAATTCAGAATGTGCACTTACTAGACATGCGGCAACCATGAAGCGGAAGTCTTAAAATAATACAACCCTAGTAATTCAAATGGCTCGGCTCACAAAGGACGAAAGATTTAAGTCTTTGTCTGGGTAGAGAGGTTGAATAAGCGGGAAGGGGGCGTCATACGAGAACATGTTACGTAAGAACAAGTAAGGCAGAGCTTTGTTTCTGCAGACCATCGCGATCCAGGTTCTTTGTTGCCAGCACCTAGGGAGCATGAAGAGCAGATGGAAGAAAGGGGAGATCATTCCGCTTTGGGGGAGGGTACACACTGATGCAAAGTACAACACAGAGGCATAGTAAAAGGTGGGCGCAATAGAACATGCCTTTTTTTTTTTTTTTACCTCTTTTTTTTTTTTCTTCTTCTTTTGCAATCTTTCGAAAAATTTATCTCCATCTTTTTTCTGGATTTTTTTTCCTTACTTTTACACTCCTATTTCTCACACTAGCTCCCCTCCCCTCCCCCTTTCCTCCGTTTCTCCGTAGGCTCTTTCTCTGTGGAGTTAATTTAAGCCGACAGCGCATGATGGATGACTGTTCAATGTGTATGTGTGTGTATGTGTGTGTGTGTGTCTCTTATGGCAGCCCAAAAGCACAAACGGAGCCATGACACCAAAGTCTTTCCACTCTCCATCGCTCCCTTACTTCCAAGATGCTCTCTCTCTCTCTCTCTCTCTCTCTCTCTCTCTCTCTTCCTCCCTTTCTTTAACCTCTTCTGTCGTTTCGGACCATGTTCGGATCATCAATCATCGGGTGTCAGGAATTTCCGAACGGAAGAAAGCAACGTAAATAACGCCTCTGCGCCTGCGCACATCCTCAAACGCCCCCTCCCCTCCATGTACATTCGCACACAGTGGACGTGGTCCTATATACACAACTTAACGGTCTGTTGGCGGTATGTATATAAGCGATACATTTACTCCTTGATTTTTGTCCTCTGCAGGTTATTACTATTTTGAATCCTCTTTCAAATGTATTTGGGAATTCTTTGCATGTTCTCTGCAAAGTAAAAAAAAAAAAAACGATCCTTTGTCTTTTGTTTTAACGATGGGCTTCAAATTTAACTCTTGGAAGTAATATCTGCCGCTCCAGTGATTTCTCAGGAAGCCATTACCGAGTTCCGGAAAATCATTTTCAAGAAAAGACTAGACGGGTGGGTGGAAGTCGTGTTCAGGTAATCCAATGGACATTACACATTCGCGAAGTGTTTTCCTCTTCGGATTATTTGATCGCAATAATATTCTTAAATCATACTGCAAATAAAAGGTTCTTCCAAAACAGGACAGCCTATACCATCAAATCCAGCGTGATTAATACGAATAGCTTTTATTCACCAGTCGCATATATATATATATATATATATTTTTTTTTTTTTATCTGAGAAACTGTGATGAGAATTAAATTATCTTCGATGCTGATTGCGGCTTTAAACAGAAATTATATTCTTGTGTTTAAACGCTTTGGCTTCGAAAATGCTTCAAAGCTAATGAACGCTTTGGCCTTGAAATGCTTCAAAGCTAATGCATGGGTACATTTTAAAAAGAGCTCGCAAATGCGCCCTTCTTTCTTGCCAAATGAGGTCAGTTTTTTCAAAGAATAATTATAATAATAATCTTCTACGTCACGTGCGTGTGTGCGCGCGCGCTCCATGGTCTCTTTTGGAACTCTACAGAAATTCAATAAAAATTTCTTTTTTAATTATTCAAATTAGCTTAGGAAAATTATCTAATAACTGGACGAAACCCGTCGGAATCGACGGTTGTTTTTTTTTTTTTTTTTTTTTTGAAAAGAAACTCATATGAAACAACAAATGTGAACTTTATTTGATTGACAAATTCATTCAACCATTTCAGTAGGACGTGATTTTTTTTTTACTCAAGGTCTAACGACCACCGTGAGCAACTCAATGGGTTATAAGCAGTCGCCCGTCCCTAATTTAGGGTCACTGGTTCCAGGGAAGGGAGAGAGCCAGTGCCGTAAGACAAACACAACATCCATGCATCACCGGGATTCGATCCCGGACCCTTCACGAACGAATGATCATAAGCTAGCGGTTAGATCACTGTGCCACCGGAGCAGCCAGGTTCGTGATGAGCATCACGACTGCACCCTTTTTCAGTCGTAAAATGTGAGGCGGAAATCCACTTATCTCGATCGTGTGGAAAAATTCAACTGGATAGCGCACTCCTTCACTCCCATCTTCAGTCACAACTGTGTTTGTAAATGTTGTTGGAAAGATATTCGCGTTGCGAACACTCTTCACCCGTCGGAACCGATGGTTTTTCTTTTTTTTTTTTTTGAAAATAATAAACTCATATGAAACAACAAATGTAAACTTTATTTGATTGACAAATTCATTCAACCACTTCAGTGAAGACAACAGTCCAGGTTCGTGATTTTTTATATTTTTTTTGACTGGTTTTAACGATCACCGTGAGCAACTCAATGGGCTGTAAGCAGTCGCCCGTAATATTTTCGCTGACAATGGTCAATGGAATGTTTATTTACATCTTTAGACAATGGGAAACGTCTTACCTACGTGAATAAACTGGATCGAATGAGTATTAAATTGTATTTATGCATCACACAGTCCAACGGCATAACGCAATCAGGTCTTCGAGAGTGTTCGCTTTTCCGATGAGAAGAACTTTAATACGAATGCCTGCTAGCGTTGCTTTGCGCAACGGTTCCCTCAGAAAAGATACTTCGGACTTTGGGCTATCTCGCGTGAGTCTACCGAAGGCAATTCGATGTCAACCGCACGCTTCTCCCATAGACATTACATGAAAATTTGCCACCCCACAACGCCCGAACCGTTGTCCCAATCTCATTTTTCTCTTCGACCGGCACATCTACATTATAAGAACTTTAGTTTGATACCTCAACCATGTCTTTACGTTCAGCCGTTCTCTCAAAATAGAACTCACAGGAAATAAACTTATAGAATTAACATATAGATAATAATAATAATAGTATCCTACGTTAGGTGTGTGTGTGTGCGAGCGAGCGCCATGGTCTCTATTGGAAGTCTACAGAATTTCAAGAAAAATTTATTTTTTAACTATTCAAATTAGCTTAGGAAGATTATCTGGCAAACAGAGTAAATTCTTGCGTTTAAAAAAGACGCCAAAGTGTGTGTGTAAAGATTGGTTGGTTGATTGATTGGTTTTTAGAGTGCAAAGGCCATGTTTGCCCAAAGAGCGCCAGACACAAGACAATCGAAAAAAGTCATTTAAAAACGTCGTATAAGAATTAAAAGCTGGCTGATGTCGTAAAAGTGTGTGCAAAGTCAATTCAACCAAAGAAAACACTACTTGAAAGTTGTTGTATTCGTTTATTTTAGGTGAGACCATAGATAGCTTGGTGAAATAGAAGTCACTTAAGTAAACTTCAAGAAATAGTTACTAACAGTTCGTCTTTTATTCAATCAATACTTAATAGGCACTTCAGTCGGATAGGCAATACCAATAAAGAACTTCTGGGTAATCCCTTAAGTAACTCTTAATAGCAATAGTAACTTAATCTGATTCACGTCAGTTAATAAACACAATAGTTGATTAACGAAACTCTAACAAGAACTACATAATATAATACCACCACTCAAATTGACAGACGCTATAACTTCTTGAAAAAGACAGCTTACAACTTTAGATAGCTTCCACGACCATCACCCCTTTTCCTGATAGTTCCATACATTATACAAGGTCGAGACACATTGTGACCACCAGCTAATATCCAGAGTAACCGCCGTGTGCAGCGCGGACAGCAGCTAGACGGGCTGGGAATGACTCAATAAGGTGCTGGAAGGTGTTCATAGGTATGTTGAGCCATGCTGACCGAAGTGCATCTGACAGCTGCTGGAAGATCCATAGAGCGAACAACACGATCGAGGTGGTCCCACAGATGTTCAATTGGGTTAAAGTCTGGGGAATTAGCGGGCCAGGGAAGTACTTTGAAGTCTTCCTCGTGCTCTTCCAACCACTCTCTGACATTTCCAGCTGTATGACATGTCGCATTATCGTTTTGGAGGATCCCATCCGCCCCAGGGAAGACAATCAGCATGTATGGGTGTACGTGGTCTGCAAGGATGGATTCATAACGAATTCGGTCCATAGTGCCTTGCACAGGTATGAGTGGACCTAGAGAATGCCGCGAAAAAATTACCCAGACCATAACGCTGTCCCCATCAGCTTAATTTCTTCCAGCAATGGTTGAAGAGTGTTGGTTCTCCGATCTTTCTCGCCTTATACGCCAACGTCCATCCGTTTGATGAAACAGAAAACGTGACTCATCGGAAAAGGCAATTCTTTGCCTATCAGCGGAGGTCCAATTCCGATACTGCCGTGTAAATGTAAGTCTTTTCTGCCGATGTATCTTCGTTAGCATGGGTGCAGTACCATCCGTCTGCATCGGAGCCACACACGCAGCAGGGTTCGTTGAACTGTCGTTTCAGACATACTTTTGGTATCATTCTGCCAGTTAGTTGTTCCACTGTAACGTGTCGATCGGCCCTCACGCACCTTCGAAGCCGACGTTCACCTCTCACATCAATGGCTGTTCCGGATTCTCCGCAGTTTCCACTTCGCTTATTTGGAATGGTGCCATTTCTCCAATCACGATACACTTTAAGCACAGTAGCACGTGAACAGTTCACAAACTGCCCTGTTTCAGGAATACTGCCACCCTAGACCCGAAACCAGATAATCACCGCCCCAGGGAGCAGTTGTGTAAGCGTTGGCTTCTGATCAATCGTCCGTGATGGATCCGGGTTCGAATCTCGGTGAGGCATGGATGTTGTGTTCGTCTTACGGCTCTGGCTCTCTCCCTTACCTGGAACCAGTGGTTCTAAATTAGGGACGGGATAATTCTTACAGCCCACTGAGTTGCTCACTGTGGTCGTCAAACCTTGAATCAAAAGAAAAAAGAAGTCGATAATAATTCTTTTTTTTTTTTGAAATCTGATATCGCTCCTTTTATCCATGACAGCAACGAGTGATATGTTTTCAGAATGCCTGCAGCACACTTTATATACCCTCCAAGCCAGCTCACGTCACGTGCCTTCTTTCATTGGCTACGCGCTGTTGTGTGACTCGACTGCGTATTTCGGCTTTTACAGTACGCGTTTCAGTTTCTTTACCCACTGATCTTTAATAGCGTATGGCTTTTATAAATTCCATACAACATAATTCCCTCTCAATTCTTTACTTTTTACCTTTCCAGAGCATTTCATTCCTATGTTCCTAGTACTCCTCTGTCTCCGTAAAACAGCTACAACCCTCAATTGAGAGAACTAATTGAAAGAGCGAGGGAATATGAACTTCCATTGTGCATGGCTTTTATCGATTATGAAAAAGCCTTTGATTCGGTGAAACCATCAGCAGTTGCAATGGCTCTGAAATCCTGCTGTATTGAAGATGCATACATTAATATTGTTAATAACATCTATGAAAATGGAAGTGCAAAGATTCGGCTGTTTGAAAATACAACACACATAAAAATTGGAAAGGGAGTGAGACTAGGTGACACCATATCTCCGAAGCTCTTTAATGCCACATTGGAAAATGTCTTTCAATCACTGAACTGGGAAAACAAGAGGATAAAGATTAATGGAGATTATCTAACTCACCTTCGTTTTGCTGATGACATAGTCATTTTTGTAACTACCCCATCAGAGCTGCAGAGTATGATCCAAGAACTTGCTGACAAGAGTAACGAAGTGGGATTAAAAATGAAGTTTCAGAAGACAAAAGTGATGTACAATGCTTTACAAGAAATGAAGATTTATCGATTGATAAAGAAAAGCTGGAGATAACAGATGCATACATTTATCTTGGACAGCAGATATCAAGTGAGGGTCACATTGATGAAGAAATTAATCGGTGTACGTACAAAACTTGCCTGGAGAGCTTTTGGAAGAAACAGCATAATTTTCAAAAGCAATATGCCATTATGTCTTAAAAGAAAAGTGTTTGATCAATGCATCCTTCCGGTGCTTACGTATGGTGCAGAGACGTGGACTGAAAGAGACATACAAAGGCTGCAGACAACTCAAAGCAGCATGGAGAGGTGCATGCTTGGTGTAACCAGGAGAGATAAGAAGAGGAACTCGTGGATCAGAAAAATGACAAGAGTGGAAGACATCATGATCAGAGTTAAATCCCTGAAATGGCAATGGGCTGGACATACTGCCAGAAGGACAGACCATCGATGGACAGCCGAAATTTTAGATTGGATTCCAAGGGACAGGAAAAGACCCAGGAGAAGACCACATGGGAGTTGGGTGGGTGAAATTCGAAAGTATGCGGGAGTGACATGGAGGAGACTGGCACAAAACAGACCGTTGTGGTGGAAACTTGGGGAGACCTTCGTCCAGCAGTGGATTGATAACGGTTGACAATGATGATGATGATACACCAAAGAACTAAAACATTATGACCAGCGGGTCTAGAAGTAACCGCAGGTGAACGACGGCGCATGTGTAGGTCATGAGACGGTATTAATAACACCTGATACTGAGCTCCATTAATCAGTGTTATTCTTGTTTTTCAGATGGGAAAGGTAGCGGACTTTGACAAAGGCCAAATTGTAGTGGACAGACGAACGGGTCAGAGACTTTCCGAGACGTCATATTTTGAGTGATGTTCACGGGAAGCAGTGGTTAGTGACTTCAAAAGTCGTCCGAGGAGGAAAGCTGTGAGCTGACCTAAGCTCATTGATGCTACAAGTGAGCGAAGGTTATCTCGTACAGTATGAGCCAACAGAAGGGGTATGAATGCTGGCAACGGAAGTAATATCACAATACACAATGCTTCGAACCCTGCTGAAAATTGGGTTGCGTAGCCGCAGTGAGTGCGCCCCGAGAGCCCATGCTAACCTCGGTTCACCTATGAAAACGACTACAATGCACACGCGAGCATCAAAACTAGACTTTGAATGATTGGAGGAAGGTGGTCTGGTCCGATTGATCTGGTTTCCTGCTGCATTATGTGGACGACCGGTCACGTGTGTGTTGTTTACCAGGGAAAATTGGCACCAGGAGGCAACGTTGGACGAAAACAAGCCGGTGGAGGGAGTGTAATGTTTTGGGCAGTGTTCTGCTTGGAAACTCTAGGTCCAGCCATTCATGTGCAGGAAAGTATGACGTCTACCTCCTACCTAAGCATCATTGCAGACCAGGTTGATCCATTCATGGTGAAGGTATTCCCCTTTACTAGTGCTTTCCCTCAGCAAAATAATGCCCCATACCACACTATCCGGATTGTTCGCGAATGGTTCGCTTAACATGAGGAAGTCTTCCAGGTATTGCCCTGGTCTCCAAATTGCCCAGATATCAATCCAATCGAACATCTGTAGTTTATGCTTCAACAGAAAATTTGATCTGCGGCGGCTCAACCACGTGACTTACAAGAGTTAAAGAATCTGCTGGTAACGGGTTGGAACCAGATACCACAAGACACTTTAGAAATCTTATAGCGTCCTTCCCTCGCCGGGTAAGAGCTGATTTGGGCGGCATGTGGAAAACCAATATTATATTTGGTCGGTGGTCATTATGTTTTGCCTCTTCGGTATATAAATACATACTCAGTCGAATCATATTATTGTGACCACCTCCTACTTTTGACGTCAACAGCGCGTAGCCAATGAAAGAAGGCACGTGTCGTGAACTGGCTTCGAGGGTATACACTACGTGGCCACTTTATTATGACCACCCCCTCAGTACTTCGTTGGGCCACCTTTTGCCTAAACTACTGCGTCGATTCTTCGTGGCATGGACTCCACGAGATGTTGAAAGGTGGTTTGCGGAATCTGAGACCATGTTTGATGAATAGCACTTTCCAGTAGTGTGAGATTGCAGGGTTGTGGATTCAGCTGTCTGATGGCTCGTTCAACTTCATCCCACAAATTCTCAATGGGGGTGATATCTGGAGATTGTGGGGGCCACCTAAGAAAAGTAAGATCACCAGCATGTTCCTGAAACTAGTCCTGTACAATACGAGCACTATGGCAGGAAGCATTATCTTGTTGAAAGTAGCCATCGCCATTGCGATAAACCATCCACATTACAGGATGCCCTTAGTCCGCAACGTTGTTTAGGTATGATGTGCCAGTCAGACACGAATTAAAGGGTACAAAGCATGCAAGGAAAGCATTCCCCAAACCATAACGTTGTCTCCAACAGCTTGAAGGGTTGTAGCAATGCATTTGGGGTCCATGCTTTCGTGCTGTTTCCGCCAAATTCTCACTCGGCCATCGGCATGGTGAAACTGAAAACGTGATTCATCGGACCACATAATTTGTTTCCAATTATCGACTGTCCAATCCTTGTGGTCCTGTGCGAACTGGAGACGTTTTCTCTTGTTAGCTGCAGACAGCAAAGGTGTTCGAACAGGCATTCGGCTGCCATATCCCATCCGAGGCAGTGTACGGCGAACAATGCGTGCAGAGATCATTTGAGGGGATCCTTGATTAAGATGGTCTGTAATTTGCTGCACTGTTGCCCTTCTGTTCTCTGTAACCAGTCTGGACACTCTCCGTTCCGCCCGAGCAGTCACTAGTCGATGACGACCACACGTTGCACGTAGAGACCCAGTTTTTTTGGCTGACAGTCCAGTCTTTAAACACTTTAACAAGAGCAGCTCTGAAACATTTCACGAATGCGGCGGTTTCAGTGATACTCGCTCCATGGCTCCGAGCTCCTACAATCATCCCACGTTGAAAGTCCGTCAAATCGATTTTTTTACCCAACTCGTCACCCAAAAATCACTTGTACTACTGTCGCAAGCACTAAGCTTTACCTTTTCCTACTAGCCTCGCCATCTGGCGGCAACAGCGTGCAGCCATAGCTCATTTGCTTAAAACTGTCAGGTGGTCGCAATAAAGTTGCCACTCAGTGTATAAAGTGTGCTGTATGCGATCTGAAAACATATTGTATCATTCGTTGCTATCATGGATAACAGCGATTTATCAGATCTGCAAAAAGGGATGATTATCGGCTTTCGAGCCAAGGGTGGCAGTATTTCTGAAACAGCGCAGTTTGTGAACTCTTTGCGTGCTGTTGTGGTTAAAGTGTATCGTGATCAGAGAAATGGCACCATTGCGAATAAGCGAAGTGGAAACTGCAACTATGCTAACGAAGGTGCATCAGCACAAAAAAAGGTTTACATTTGCACGGCAGTATCGGAATTGGACCTCCGCTGATTGGCAAAGGATTGCTTTCTCCGATGAGTCACGTTTTCTGCTTCATCAAACTGATGGAAATATGCGTATAAGACGAGAAACATCGGAGAAATAAACACTTTGCAAACACTGCTGGAAGAACACAAGCTGGTGGTTGCAGCGTTATGGTCTGGGGAATGTTTTCGTGGCATTCCCTGGGTCCACTCATACCTGCGGAAGGCACTATTGACAGAATTCGTTATGAATCGATCCTTGCAGACCACATACACCCACACATGCTGATTGTCTTCCCTGGGGCAGATGGGATATTCCAGAACGACAATGTGATGCGTCACACGGCGAGAAATGTCCGAGAGTGGTTGGAAGAACATGGTGAAGACTTCAAAGTACTTCCCTGGCCCCATAATTCCCCAGACTTAAACCCAATTGAGCATCTGTGGGACCACCTCGATCGTGTTGTTCGCTCTATTGATCCTGCACCACGCACCCTCCAGCAGCTGTGAGATGCACTGCAGTCAGCATGGCTCCACACACCTGTGAACAGCTTCCAGCACCTTATTGAGTCACTCCCATCCCGTCTAGCTGCTGTTCGCGCTTCACACGGCGGGTACTCTGTATATTAGCTGGTGGTCACAATAATGTAACTCGACCGTGTATACTTTTCGATGATACACTGCTGGCCACCCAAAATGCAACACCAAGGAGGACACGAGATAGCAAAGCCAGATTTACTGGACACATAACAACAGATACAAAGATGAAACGATTGAGCTTACAGGCCCGTGCGACTTGCGGAACACGCAGACATCAATAGTTCGTGTGGCCCCCATGGCTGTAAATAACAACCGCTACACGCCGCGGCATCGAACGACAGAGGCTTTGGATGTGGGTTTGGGGTATGTCGGTGCAGGCTGCTTCCACACGTTGCCACAGTTCGTCAGGCTTAGCCGCGGGTGGTGCTTGCCGGGCCACTCGGTTGCAGATCAGCGACCAGACGTGTTCGATGAGCGACATATCGGGAGAACAGGAGAGCCACTGCAGCAGTAACACCTGGTGGGCCGTGAAGAATTGTCGCACGATGCGTGCCACGTGCGGGCGCACGTTGTCCTGTTGAAACGTGGCCGCTGGTAGGTCCTGCAGGTAAGGGAGGACTACAGGCTCCAAAACGTCGGACATGTAGCGGCGGCTGTTGAGTGTACAGGCGACGCGTACCAGAGGGGTGCGGGTGTGATATCCGATTGCGCCCCAAGCCATAACGCCAGGCGACGGGCCGGTATGGTGATGCATAATGCAGGCGTCATGCAGTCTCTCGCCGCGGTGCCGCCACACACGGATCCGACCATCGTGGTGTTGCAGGCAGAAGCAGGATTCGTCGGAGAAGACAATGTCGTGCCATTCCGTAGTCCAGGTGTCGCGTTCAACGACCCACTGTCGCCGCACTTTCCGGTGGTGTAACGTCAATGGTAATCGGAGCAATGGGCGCCGTGCGATAAGTCTCCGCTCCTGCAGACGACGTCGAACGGTACGTGCTGACACAGGTTGTTGCGCAACACATCCCAATTCCTGCGCTAACGTTCGTGATGGGGCGGTGCGAACCGTTAATGCCCGCGGCACAACATGCCGGTCCTCTCGTTTGGTGGTGTGCCGCAATCGCTCACGACGGTCCGTCCGTACCTCCTGCACCCACCGAATCCATACTCGCCTTACTGTGGCTGGATGTCGTCCCACACGGGCGCCGATGTCTCGGTACGATAAACCGCTGTCGCGATAAGCTATTATTCGTCCTCTGTCGAACTCCGAAACGTGCTGGAATGACTGCCGTATTCTGCGACGAGGCATCAGGAAGCTTCCCACACACAGGTCCGGCAGCACAACACACTTCCAGTACTTACACCCCGCCTTCGGTGCACCTTTCTAGTAGTGCTTCTGGGTGGCGTGCCGGGCGCACATGATTTGCATATGCCCTGCAATGCCGATAGTTTGTCCTCTCGCGGGCAACGCATGCTGCTAATTTCAGGCCACTCGGATGCTTCCTTCTTGGTGTTGCATTGTGGGTGGCCAGCAGTGTATATTTTAATCATTGAACTGAGAAAACAAAGGGATAAAAATTAAAGGTGATTATTTAACTCACCAGTTTTGCTGATGACGTCGTCATATTTTCAAAGTATGATCCAAGAACTTGCTGACAAGGGTAAAAAAGTGGGATTGAAAACGAACTTTCATAAGACAAAATTAATGTGCAATTCTTTTAAAAGAAATGAAAATGTATAAATTGATAGGGAAAAGGATATAACCGATTCTTACATTTACTTTGGGCAGCAGTGAGGGTCACATTGATGCAGAAATTAGTAGGCGTAAAAACTTGGTTGGAGAGCTTTTGAAAGGAACTGTACATTTTTTAAGAGCAATATGCCATTATGTCTTACAAGACAAGCGTTTAATCATTGCATCCTTCCAGTGCTTACGTACGGAGCAGAGACGTGGACCTTAACTAAAAAAGACATACAAAGACTGCAAACAACTGAATGAAGCATGGAGAGATGCATGTTTGGTGTAACCAGGAAATATAAGGAGAGGAACTCGTGGATAGGGGAAATGACAAGAGTAGAAGGTATCATGATCAGAATAAAATCTCCGAAATGGCTATGTGCTGGACACATTACCAGGAGAACCAACTACCGACAGACAACCGAAATTTTAGACTGGATTCCAAATGACAGGAAAAGACCCATAAGAAGACCACGAGGGAGGTGGGTGGATGAAATTCGAAAGCATGAGGTAGTGACATGGAGAAGACTGGCTCAAGACAGATCGTTGTGGAAGAAACTTGGGATGACCTTCATCCGGTAGTGGATTGATAATGATTGAAAATGATGACATACAGGGATTGGACAGAATAATGTAAACACCAAGCTCAGATACGTGAAAACGGTAATTTTCCGTCTATATAAGAAAGAAATTTCGAAAAGGTTTCAGAAAATTCAGAATGTTTCGTTAGCACGTCTTGAAAACGATAATTTACCGTCTATATAAGAAAGGAATTGCAGAAAGGTTTCTGAAAATACTGAGTTTTTCTGGTATACGAAAAATCCGTGAAATTCAGATTTTTTTTCTGTGATTCCACGGAAAAAGTTATATCACAAATATGCCTCGTTAATTCACGAAGGAAATCACGGAAAGTGAATCGTGAATTTCAGAATTTTTTTACAGTGAAGTACCGGGCCAAGATGGTTCCGAAGCTTCTCACGCCTGAAAAAAAAAAAAGGAAAAAAAAAAAAGGAAAATTTCAAGCGAATTTATGTTAAAATTCTGGGGCAAATTTTGGCGAACTTCAACGTTTCGGTAAGTTTCATCATTTGGGATAAAACCTGGTCCTTCCAATATGACCCCGAAACGAATAAACGGTCGATTCATTAGAAAACACCGACGTCACAAAGAATAAACAAAGTAAAGTAAAGCAAGTCCAAGATCAAGGCCATGTTAATTGTTTTCTTTGACATTAAGGGTGTAATCCTGGCAGAATGGATTTCCGATGGAGTAACAGTGAATCGGCATTATTGCAAACAGGTTCTGAAGACTTTGAGAGAAGGAGTTAGAAGAAAGAGACCACAGTTGTGGAATAATGACTTCGTCATTCACCAGGGCTGCATCATCTCGTTCAGTGCTCTCAGTGAAATAGTTTTTCAACGTAGAAACGCGTCAAAGTACTTGATAATCCTGCCTAATCGCCAGATTTGGCTCCCACGCAAACGTTTTTCTTCTCCCTAAAATCAAATTGTGCAAAAGGGGACCCGTTTGAAATCATTTACTGTGGTGAAGAAGAGAACGACCAGGCTTCTCGAAACGATCACACCAGATGAGCTACAGCACTTCTTTACCTAGTTAAAGATCAGAAACGATCACACCAGATGAGCTACAGCACTTCTTTACCTAGTTAAAGATCAGAATGCAGAGGTTTGTTAGTGGGGAAGAAGAAAACTGAATTGAAGATAACAGTTAAAAAGGTAAGTTTCTTATTTAAACAAAGTTACAGGCCGCCCCGGTGGCGCAGTGGTCTAAGCGATGGTCTCTGATCATTCGTCCGAACGGGGTCCGGGTTCGAATCCCGGTGAGGCATGGATGTTGTGTTTGTCTTACGGCACTGGCTCTCTCCCTTCCCTGGAACCAGTGACCCTAAATTAGGGACGGGCGACTGCTTATAGCCTATTGAGTTGCTCACGGTGGTCGTTAAAAATCCAATAAAAAAAAAGTTACAGCGTCCGTTTCGTTATTTAATAGCCATACCTGCACATGCTTGAATGCTTGTATACGCAGGCGTGCGAAGTTATTGATAATAGTCATAATTTTACAAGGTGTGACCCAAAGTAGATTTATTTTAAAGAAGTACAAGACTTACAGACTTGAAACTTAATCACTTTCGAAGCAGTCCCCTTCTGAAGCCATACACTTAGCCCAGGGCTGTTTCCACTGCTTGCAGCATTTTTTGAAGTCATCTTCGTCGCATTCTGTTGTATCTACTCAATATCTTGAAATATTTTTCTTCTTAAGGGGTGTTTGATTTTTGGAAAGAGAAAAAAAAAGAAGTCACCGGGTGAGAGATCTGGCGAACAGGGTGTCTGTCGGACCTGGGCAACGCGGTGCTTAGCAAGAAATTGCGGCACAAGTTGTGATGCATGGGCAGGCGAGTTGTCATGGTGGAGTTCACACTCCCTACTCTCACTTTTGCACTTTTCCCTACTCTCCCAACTCTCACTTTTCCCTATATAATCTCACTTTTCCAACTCTCCCAACTCTCACTTTTCCCTATATAATCTCACTTTTCCAACTCTCCCAACTCTCACTTTTCCCTATATAATCTCACTTTTCCAACTCTCCCTACTCTCACTTTTCCATAATCTGACTTCTTTGAACTCTCCCTACTCTCACTTTTCCATAATCTCACTTCTTTGAACTCTTCCTACTCTCTAAATTCCCTACTCTCACTTTTTTCAACTCTCCCTACTCTCCCTACCCCTACTCTCTAACTTCCCTACTTCCCTACCCCTACTCTCTAAATTCCCTACTCTCCCTACTCTCACTTTTCTCTACTCTCTCTACTCTCCCTTTTCTCTACTCTCCCTACTCTCACTTTTCTCTACTCTCCCTACTCTTACTTTTCTCTACTCTCTCTGATCTCACTTTTTCCAATTCTCCTTACTCTCCCTACTCTCCGTTTTCCCTACTATCCCTACTCCCACTTTTCCTTACTATCCCTACTCTCACTTTTCCTTACTATCCCTACTCTCACTTTTCCTTACTATCCCTACTCTCACTTTTCCCTAATCTAACTTTTTCCAACTCTCCCTGCTCTCCCTACGCTCTAAATTCCCTACTATCCTTAGTCTCACATCCCTACTATTCCTACTCTCACTTTTCTCTACTATCCCTACTCTCACTTTTCTCTACTATCCCTACTCTCACTTTTCTCTACTATCCCTACTCTCACTTTTCTCTACTATCCCTACTCTCACTTTTTCTTACTCTCACTCCCTACTCCCCACTTTTGCGACGAACTACGTCCCTCAAACGACTAAAAAATTCGCAGTAGTACTCCCTGGTGATTTTCTGGCCTGATGCAGCGTATCCATGATGCGCAATTCTCTCATGATTGAAAAAAGCAGTCAGCATCGTCTTGACACTGCTGTGGCTTTGTCGTGCTTTTTTGGATCTGGGAGAGTTTTGGGTCTTCTACTGTGAAGACTGGGTTTTAATTTCGGGGTCATACCAATAAACCCACGATTCATCACCAGTTATGATAGTTTTGAAAAAGTTTTCGTCCTTTTCGATGCTCCCAAGCAGGTCACTAGCAGCTGAAACACGGGCCTGTTTTTGCTCAGCTGAGAGCAATTTTGATACAAACTTGGCTGAGACGCCTCTCATTCCCAAATCGTTCATAGGAATCGACTGAATTGAAGTCTTCACATAACTCACGAATAGCTATTAAGCGATTTTGTCGCACAACTATGCGCACAAGTTCGACATTGTTTTCGCTTCTGCTGGCTGAGTTCCACACAGATCATTCATCACTCTCAACACTTTCACGACCATCTTTAAAATGTTTATAGCACTCATAAACCTGCGCACTACTCTTAAGTACAATCCTCCCCATAGACTTTCTCTAAATTTAAGTATGTGTCGTTGCAAGTTTCGCCAAGTTTTTGACAAAATCTGATGCAAATTCGTTGATCAATATTTTCCCACATGACAGATGCGACGAACAGCTTCACACACGTAAATGCAAAGCACTACTATAAGAAAACCGGATGAGCAGGAGAGACGTGACTCACGGCGCATGCGCAGTAGGCTCCAAAGTCAAACTGCGCCAAACCGCTTCTTCTGTGTCGTACGATACCGAACTTACGTAACCAGTCTGAATACTTTATCACATTTCAAATAACTTGATGGACATGGCTCAAAATAAAATAATTTGATGGACAAATGGCTCAGAATAAAATAATTTGATGTACAAATGGCTCAAAATAAACTAATTTTATGGACAAATGGCTCAAAATAAAATAATTTGATGCACAATAGGCTCGAAATAACATAATTTCGTGGACAAAGGGCTCAAAATAAAATAAGTTCATAGACAAATGGCTCAAAATAAAATAATTTGATGGACAAATAACTCAAAATGAAATAATTTGACGGACAAATAGCTCAAAATAAAATAATTTAATGGACAAATCGCTCAAAATAAAATAATTTGATGGACAAATGGCTCAACATAAAATAATTTGATGGACAAATTTCTCAAAATAAAATAATTTGATGGACAAATGGCTCAAAATAAAATAATTTGATGGACAAATAACTCAAAATGAAATAATTTGACGGACAAATAGCTCAAAATAAAATAATTTAATGGACAAATCGCTCAAAATAAAATAATTTGATGGACAAATAGCTCCAAATAAAATAATTTGATGGACAAATGGCTCAACATAAAATAATTTGATGGACAAATTTCTCAAAATAAAATAATTTGATGGACAAATGGCTCAAAATAAAATAATTTGATGGACAAATTTCTCAAAATTTGGATGATACCGACAGATTTTTTTTCACCCGGAGCAACAACTTTCCTCCTAAATGTTTTCAAAGCATTTCCGCTGATGTAAACTTATCCTGTGATAACGATAACATCGGAATGTTCAACTTTGTTAGCAGCCATGATAACAAACAATCTGTGTCAATCGGGTGTGCTGAGATATTTTAAAAACCAGCTGGTCTTCACGACTCTCTAGAATCGGCGTTCGAAAGTTAAACCATTTAAAAAAAAAAAAAGCTGCACTTTTTTTTTTTTTTTTTGTCTGGAAAAACTGTTATCACATAAAATGATGAGAAGTGTAAAAAGGGGGTATAAAAAAGCAGGGAGGGCGGGGAAATTGAAAGAAGAGCGAAAGAAGAGTTATTTATTCAGACGCGGCAATGCGAATTGAAACCCCTTGCTGAAACAACATATTACATTTCAGGATGAGTGTTGCCACAAAGCGGCATTTAATTCTTTCCGATTATTTCTTCAGCCAACAATGAAGGGGGACCATTGTTGTTTGCCGAAGCGTGGTCCTGTACAATTGATGACGTAGCAAAGAGCCATCAAGGCGTGACATGTTGTCGGTTGCTTTAGAAGTTCGCCGATGCTACATTGTTCAGATAACAAGAATAAATGGCCGTCTGCTCTTTGGTATTATTATATTTTTTTATCGCATGTGACTATTGTTTAGCCTTTTTTTTCCCGTACGTTCGATCGAAAAAAAAAAAAGGGGGCAGTAATTGGATTTCAAGTGAACATTTAAATCCTTTCATCGTGTAAAGGGTTAGGGAACGTGAAGCAGAAATTTAAAGAAACAAACTTTTAGCGAAAATTTAAAAATAAATTTAAGCGAAAAATTAAGTGAGAAGCGTGAAAAAATATTAGACTGCAGCATAAACGTTTTCATAAATAACTCAAACTGTGGTAATATTCTGCGAGAAAGTATGGTTATCAATCAGTAAAAAAAATATGTTTACATCTTTACCGTAATTTTCGGGCAAACAGACACGGTGAAAAATGAGCGGTTTGTACGCTATGCTGCAGTTACGTCGTAGCGGCCTTTTTTTGGGAAGTTCAATAATTTAATTGTCTACAAAACCATTTTATTTAAAATAATATGCAGGGATTACACAACATAATATTAACACCTAGGAAATGAATGTTTTGCGTACCTAGTAGGGTATGGGGGCCAGCTTTGGCATTCAAAACTGCCTGAATCCTCCTTGGAATGGATGCATACAAAACCTGGATGGTGCTTAGTGGGACGTTACACCATTCCTCATGCAGAAACTGCTCCAAGTCCTTGAGAGATGAAGAAGGAAGATAACGGGATCTAAGTCGGTTTTCCAACACAGACCGCAGTGGCTCGATAATGTTTAAGTCTGGTGAATGGGGAGGCCAAGGAATGTGTAAAAGTTCATCCTCCTGTTCCTCAAACCATGATTGGACATTCCGAGCTCAGTGAATTGGGGCGTTATCATTTTGAGAGATGACATTCCCTGCAGGAAACAATGCCTGAGCCATTAGATGGACTTGGGCGGCCAACATTGTTTCATACGTCCTGCCAGTCTTCCGCCCTTTCAAAGTTATTAGGGGAACTGCTGAAAACCACGATATACCGCCCAGAGCATGACAGAACCACCACCATTCTGCACCGTTGAGAGCAGACAATCTGGGTTGTACGCTTCTGACAGTGTTCTCCACATGTAAACACATCCTCTGGTGGGGAATAGTGTGAATGTGGATTCATCTGACCATATTACACGCTTCCATGCATTAGCACCCAGCAAAAAAAGTCGTGCTGGGCTAGCACCGTCAATAAAATGTCCGGGCCGCCAATAGAAGGGCCATCAGTTGTCATATGCCAGAACAGGGCCATCAGTTGTCCATCACAGGCAGCAGCTGCCACAAGTGGCCCTTCAGCGGCCCTGCAAGCACGTGCCAGAAATGATGGCTAGCCTAATGTGGTCCGCTAGTGCGCCGGTAACCACGTGACGTAATTGCTGGCTTGCCGAATCTTCTCCGCCAATTTCCAGTAGTAGCCATAAAAAATATATATATATATATATTCAAGGATAACCGCAGTTCCCCAAAGCTGCAACTTTTTTTTCCAGCCCTTACGAATTTTAGCACTGTGCTGGGGAAATTATCTCAACAGACCGGAAAAACGCCCTTTTGAATCTGAGTAGATACGAACCCGGGCCGTTCGTGTGGGAACTGAGCTCTCTACCGACCGGACTGGTTAGCCGCGTACTCGCTTGTGCTTGAAGCTGTCTGTTTTGTACGGAATATGTAATCGAATTGTTCCCTCTTTCATTTTATAATATTGCGAGGTATTTTTCATAAAAGTCAGTTTCATATAATTCATAACTTTATTTTTTCAACGTAACGATAGTTTTTCTTTTTATCTTAAAAGAACTTTACTCATTTTCAAGGAGTGTACATACTTAGAGTCGCTTTCCAAAGTTTTGCACTGACCTTGTCGTCTTGAAAGCAGATTGTTGAATTAATATATATTTACCCAGGCTCATGTCATTTTCTGTTACATTTTTAACGTTGTATCTTTCTTTTCCGTTGTCCGAAGCTACATTTGTTTTAAAGAGGAAAGATATTTTATTTTACTTCTCGTTATTTTTAGAAGCGAATTCCTCCCAGTCTTGTGTATTCAACCCATTGATGAGTACATTATATACACATAGCGATGCTTTTTTTTTTTTTGCTTTCAAATAATTAATAAATTTTGTACGCGTATAATTCTTTTTTTCCAACAAACGTTTTTTTAATGGTTTTACAGGACATTTGTTTCAAGCGGTTTCAATTTTTTCTTGTGATTCACCCACTCCATTCCACGAATTGTTATTCATGGGAATGGAGTGGGTGTATTTCATGGCTGTAATCTAGTATTTCATGGCTTAATCTGATATCTTCGTCGACGTGGAATTTCATTAGGAAATTAATTCGCCTCTCTACATATGGATTTTTTTCTTAACATCCACTAAAATAACACGATGGAGATAGCGTCGTCTTCAACTAACTGGTACAATGAGAGACACAGCAAGTGTTGCTTCTGCGCATGCGCAGTCCCGTTGCTTTCACCTGCTGTTGGAGTTGCATTGGTTGCCAGCAACGGGCCACAAGTGGCACTTGCTTGTAGGCCCACAATTCACGGCGTTGCTGCAGGGCCATCCCTGGCTCGCCAACTGATAGCGCTGCCACAAACGGACCGCTACCGGGCCGTGAGTGGCAGATTTCAGCCAGCAGTGAGCCATCACTGCCAGCTGATGGCCAGCAGTTTCCCAGCGCTTGTGTTTTTGCTGAGCAGTCCACGTTGTATGCTCTTGGCACCACTGCCGTTGTGCATTCACACGGGTCACCAGAGGTTTTGCAATGGCAGTTCTGCCATGAATATCTTGTTTATGCACTTCCCTGCGCACTGTTTTAGTTGATACTGGGGTCTGGAAATGGAGATTGAGCTCCGCACTAATTATCGGCGCCGTGGTCTTCTTATTGCGGGTAACAATCCTCTTTAATGCTCTCATGTCTCTATCAGTCAGGGTCGTTTTCCGGCCGCTCATGTGTCTCGCAGACGAGGTTTTGCCGCGAACACGGAACGCTGTCATAACCCTAGACACAGTAGCTCTCTAGACCTCCACTACCCTGCCGATTGTTGTCACGGAGGCACCAACAAGCCAGCCACCAACAATTAGCCCTCTTTCGAAGTCCGTTAGGTCGCTTATTTCGTCGCCGCCCTGAAAGAAATCTTGCAACAAGACACTTTAAATGCATTTTAAACAGGACCTTGAGGTTCTACAAAAAGCTATTACAACCAAAACGTGGTGGATACCTTTGCGTATTGGGACGCACGCACCTGCATTAAAAGTCACGTCTCTGAGCTCTGGGCGTCGTGTTCACAATATTCTGTCCAACCCTTTTAAGTATTCCTATTTAACAATAGCAACTCGCAGATATTTAGGCCCTCTGGAATTGGCTCCAGGGAACGTATACTTTGTGGCGGCATATGTCTTGCCATTTGTATGTTATGGTTTTTGGGCCTTCGCCTTCTCTCTTGCCTGCTTTTTTCCTTCGGTGAGTGGCAGGCAAAATTAGGCCCTCTCTCTGCTTTCAGGGTTACTTTCTATCCCACTGTCCGCTAACACACGACGTTGCTGATCATCTGGTGATTCTACATTTTGTTAACCTTTCCTAGCTGGGAGGATAAAGCCAAGGACAGCAACTACCATTTTAAAATGAATTGGGGATATTTCTTTCAGAAAACAGGGTTAAAATTATTATCAAAAATATCTATCACACAGGTAGTACATATACTTGAGATAAAAAATAGAAATGACTTCAGAGAACGTCTTACATATCACTTAGAAACGGATCTCCCTAAAGAAATAATCCTTCACATGCCCTACTGAGCCATTGCATTGTGACCACCTACCTAATGGACTACCTTCAGCCCGAAAAAGAGAGCGGCCACTCGGCAAGGCATCGATTCGATGAGGTGGCGATAAGTATCCTGGGGTATCTGGTACCAAAATGTCGACAGCAGGTCCTCCAGTTCCCGTACATTTCGGGGTGGTGGTGATTTAGCGCGAACTCCCTTTTCCAAGTCGAACCACAAATGTTCGATTGGGTTCATGTCAGGTGAATTTAGAGGCTAGAGCATTAACTGAAAGTCACCAGCATGTTTCTCGAACCACTCCTTGAAGATTCTGGCAAAGTGGCATGGCTCATTATCCTGTTGGTAATGGCCATCATCAGCAGGGACACACAGTTGCCATGAATGGGTGAACTTGGTCCGCAACAATATTCAGATACCTGACAGCTGCCAGGGATTGTGCTATTAGGATAATGGGGCCAAAATGCTGTAGCAGGGGGTGATTTGTCGCACTGTGGTCCTGCGGTTGCTGTGAACAATGCGCGACAATCTCGGCTCCAATGAGCTGCGGACGACGCACGGCTGGGCGACGCTTCGTCGTCCAGCCGTGTTGCCTTCACAATTTGTCCTTTATCAAACTCCGATGAATCGGCAGCTTTGCTCATTCAGACTTCAAACACTCTACTAACCGAAAGCCGGTCATGGGGTTGTATATGTACTGCTCTGTGAACTTCATCTTCCCCAACGTTCGGTCTACAAGCGCGCAAATTTCTCTAGTCTGGGGGTTGTCATAATGTAATGTCCCATCGGTGTAGAAGGCAATGCAAATGTCTTTACTCGCACAAAGGTGCCATATTTTCACTACTTTCATGTAACTGAATCTTAAAAAAACTCAAAAGTTACATCACCCTGGAGCCGGAATCGAACCCGTATCTCCCGATTTCCGTTCGAGCTTGCTAACGTATCATGCTGAACATTGTTCATATTTCTAAGCTACATCTGCTTAGCTTCAGCTGCTTCGAACTTCCTTGTCCTGGGTAGTGTAGCGGATAACAAGCTCCAAAGGAAATTGGGAGATGCGGGTTCGATTCCCGCTCCAGGACGATATAATTTCCAAGTTTTCTCAAGAGGCGGCCGCATCGGAAACAGCAGCACCTTCGTTATTATAAATTCAATTCTAGCTACATGGTCGCAACATTACGACAACTGAGTTTCTGTGTTCTCATATTAATCTGGTTTCTTCTCGTTAAATATTTTATAAACTTAATGCCACAAAGCTTCTCCTGACGATCTGGTAATAGTTGGCAACTTGACAGTGGCTCAGAAAGCAACCAGACGTTGATAAAAGATATTGAGCGCTCTACGGAAAGTTCAGATGAGAAACGTAGAGATACGCAGTGTTGAGGGGGCAGATGAAAAGAGCGATATTCAATTTGCAGATTGTAAGAGCGAAATATATGAGCAAATTACACCGAAGAGCCGAAACTTTATGACCACCTGCCAAATATGATGCTGGTCCTCCACGTAACACCAAAAACAGCCCTTACCTAGCGAGAGGACAAGATTTTTAAAGGTGTCAGCTGATATCTGGTACCAACACGTTACTACAGTAGTTATTTTAAGTCTTATACAGTCATTTGCAAAAGTTTAAGACCACCTGTTGGTAATAGGATTTTTCTACCGATTGCGTCAGCTACTGTCTGTATTACTCAACTTCCTGTCGGTGCTGCATCATCCTACAGCGGCAGCTATTGATAGAGTTGAGGGAAGCGTGCCAGCGTCAGTTTGCTTCTGGTTTTCATGCTGAGAGGTTTTGAACGTATTTTCAACACACCGAAAATTGGACAAATAAAGCGTCAAGTGTTACTCAGAGGGCACAAATAGTGACTTCATATCATGAAGGTTACTCCGAACGTCAGAAAGGTGAATGTCAGATAGACTGCTATTCATACACTGGCGTGCAAAAATTAAGGACGAGACGGTTTTCCGAATGTAACGTCGTGCAGAAGTGCTCCAGATCGACTCAAATCATACGATAAGATCCCCAAGATGTAAGAATATAGGACAAGTGAGCAAAACCGTCCAAACAAGGAATCCAAAGTTTACAAAAGCACTTTATTGAAAAGGTAGCTTCAAGCACAACTGGACAGAAGACAGAAACGTCCATGTGACAGACGGCTGCCAACAAAAATCCAGTCTCTAGTAGGGGATATGATCACCCCTGACTGCGTTGCAGGATTTACAACGTCTGTATATGCTGAGGACGAGGTTGTCAAGGAGCTGTTGAGACATTGCCGCCCATTCCTCTTCAAGCGCCAATCGCAGCTGCGGAATGGTTGCTGGTGGCTGGTGACGTGCTGTCAAGCGTCTCCCGAGAAGGTCCCACACGTTTTCGATTGGATTTAGGTCCTGGGACCTTGCGTGCCAATCCATGCGTTCAATATCTTCACTCTCCAACAGCCACTGTACGATGCGGTGTAGCATTGTCGTCCATGAAGAGGAACTCAGGACCCACAGCACCTCTAAACAGACGCACGTGAGGCAGGAGAACCTCGGTACAATAACGGACACCAGTGACTGAACCTCCTTGGAAGATGTAGAGGTCAGTACGGCTACCACGCATGATACCACCCTAAACAAGCACTCCGACACCTCCAAAGCGGTCCCTTTCGATGATGTTGGAAGTGTGATTGCGTGTTCCCTGCTCTCTCCACATGTGTATACGTCCAGAATCGCTGATCAGACTAAATCGGCTCCCATCCGCAAAGAAAGTTCTTGCGTTCCTGTCACCACAGAAACCGCCGTCTCCGCTGAGCAGGCGTTAATGTCACACACCGTACTAGTCGTCATGCAAATAGACCACCTTTGTGCAGCCTCCTGGCCACGGTAAAACGCGATAACGGACGTCCAGTTGTCTGTTGCATGTGCCTTGCGATTTCTCCCGCTGTCTGCCGTCTGTCTCTTCTCTCCTGTAGGACAATATACCGGTCGTCCGCCGCCGTGGTTGCTCGTGGACGACCACTGCTAAACTCTCAGATAGTTGTTCCTGTCGTTTGAAATGCTCTCCAAGCTCGTGAAATGATGTTGTGATCTATCCCGAACTCCTCCGACACACTAGTCACACTTTGACCTTCTTCCAACTTCCCAATGACGCGACCTCGGGTAAAGTCATCCAGATGTCGTCCACTGGATTGCCTGTTGGCCATATCACACGGTGGCAGCAACTCGACGTCGTTCAAACCGATGTACACCGTGCAATAGCTTTCACCGAATTGTTGTGCGTACACCGCCCGTGTGCTTTATACCCTCCCGACACTCCTCTCCCTACGTCATGGTGCATATATGCGCATGCCCTACCGTACCGGACCCTAGTCTATCTCCTGAATGGTCTTTCGGTCCGTTCTGCCAGCTCGTTCCGCTGTTATGCAAATTTCTCCTCTTCGTCCTTAATTTTTGCACACCAGTGTAATACGATCATGAAATTTCGAGACACAGGTGAATTTAGCGACCGAAAAAGAAGGGGACGTCCAAGGAAAACAACCCCACGTGATTATAATACCATAAGGCGAATAGTTATGCGTTCTCCGAGAAGTCCATGCAAGAAAATCAAGGCCTTTGTACATTCAAAAGGGTCTCTCATTAGTATCAGCACTGTTTCCCGACATCTTATAAAAGATTTTGGATTAAAGTCTTATAAACTGCGCATAAACCTAAACTAACCATCGTCATGAAAAAGCAGGGACCCCAGTTTGCGAAGCGTCGTCAATTGTGGACTGCTGAAAATTGGAGCCAAGTTCTTTTTTCCGATGATTCAACTGTGTGTCAATTTGAATCACACGACGCACATGTTCGACGACCAAAAGACAAAATGTTTGATGAAAAACACACCGTTAGCACTGTGGGACCTTCGCCTAGTCAGATGATATGGGGTGCTATGTCAGCATCCGGTACCACTTCCTTTTCCTTTCTGCCGACAGGCACTACCATATGACTGATCCTTTTTATGAGGAAATATTGCCTGAGAAACTGTTAACTCATATGCAAGTGCACAGATGCACAATCTTTATGCCTGATGGTGCTCCATGCGACAGATCAAGGACAGTAAAGGACTTCCTGCATAGGAAAAATATAACTGTGCTCGACCGGCCAGGTAATAGTCCCGATCTTAACCCCATCGAAAATTTGTGGACCATTTTAAAAGACAAGGTACCAGAAAAACCGCCATCAAATTTCCAAGCTTTGATTGACGCCCATAAATTACGTGTGGTGCAAAGAAATTTCAAGTGACTTGCAGATCCCTCATTGAGAGTATGCCACATCGTATTCTATCCGTTATTAAAAACAAAGGTGGCCACACAAACTACTGATTTCGGTATTTAGTGTTCTGCAGAATGTAAGTATTAATCTGCGGTGTCATTTTTACGTTTTCCAACCGTAGGTTGAAGAAGCGTATATGCTCCAGCTTTGTCCGTCTGCCTGTCCGCACGATAACTCGCGTAAAAATGGTTCGATTTCTATGAAATTGTAGTAAGTGGTAGGGGACAAACCTGGGGACGAACCCTATTGAAAATGGGCAAAATGGGGTAAAAGGTCAGGGCGTAGGAACGGAATTCATTCCATTGCCCTTATGCGTCACAACTTGCGTAAAAATGCTTCTGTTGCGACAAAACATTAGCATGTTGTTCCGGAGGCATACTGAACCAATTCTGTTTAATATAATCGAAATGGGGTCAAAGGTCAGGGCACAGGAGAGAGATTTATTCTACAGTCATTATCCTCATAACTTGAGTAATGATTTCTGGTATGTTGGAAAGCGTATAATAATCAATGCATTGCATGATTTTGAGATATATTTTCAAATGTCTCTGATTAGTGATTAGGACTATACGTTACGTAGTTGAGTCTCCGCAGATGGGATTTGCTGTTCCAACAAAAACCACAGATACTCGACTGGATTGATTTTGGGGGATTTAGTTGCCAGGGTAATATCTGAAAATCTTCCTAATATTCCGCGGGCCAGTCTCGAATAATTCGGGCAACGTGGTATGGTGTATTATCCTACAGAAACAAGGCGCTACTAAAAGGGAGATCCGTTGCCTTGAAAGATGCACTTAGTCTGCAATGATGTTTACGTAGGTGGTAGACGTTATAGTTTCCTGCACGTGAATGTCTCACAAGGGAAGACTTTCAACTGTCACTCTCCAAAATTGAAGAAAATTGGCCAGGAGAAGGGCAAAAAACATACATACATACACACATATCACTAAGACGTTCTCTGAGATTCAGAGGTTAGCTCCAAAAAGAAATACAAACTTCCAGATATTTTTACTTATTGTTGTCGTATCAAACTTCTCCATTTACAGCGATCTTGACATACAACTCGTGCTTCACTGATATCCATTACACGCCGCACACAAGATCTTTTATACTTCATACTCATAATCTTTTTCTCATGCAGACACTCCTGAATCTGATCCACCCATGTCTTCCTTGGCCGTCCTCTGCCTTTCCTTCCTGCCACTTGGGCTGAAAATATTTTCTTAGTAAGCATTTCATCACTCATTCTTACAACATGGCCAAACCACCGAAGCATATTGGTCTCCACCTTGCTAACAACATTTTGCTTTACATCACACAACTGCAATACATCTTCATTCCTCACACAATCAGATCGTGTCTTGCCACAAACCCCACGTAAGTAACGCATTTCTCCAGCACACAAACGACTCCTATGTTTCTTCTGCAGTACCCAGGTTTCACTTCCATACATCACAGTAGGAACAATTACTGTTTCATACACAGCCATGCGGGACTCTCTAGAGAACCCATCATTCCTGTGAAAACCCAATGGGTGTATTTCCGTTTTGGCCCAAATGAACGGGCAGAAGTGTACGAGTGGTCTGAAAATGGAGTACAAGTGGGAAAAATCAGCTAACATGTGCTGTGGTGCGTGATATGTAACCCCAAATATCAGCTGTGTCCCATGATTCAAAATAACCTCATGTCATACAAGAAGCAACAAAACCCTTTATTGCAGGTGTACATTTGTGGCATTCAACACATGACCGAAGCAAAGTAATTTGGGACAATAGGAAAACAACGCAAGATCCCAAAGTCACCACAGTACTGAAAACTGTCATTGATATCTGAAAAACAAATACGTTGAACATTATCAAAAGAAGCGTCGTCACTTTCACGGTATCCAATTTTCATCCACGGATGTGAATTTTTTCTGACTGCTATTGAGTGTTCATTGATACGTTCGATGATTTTCTCTCCTTGTGCTCTAAGACCATTTTCAGACCACTCGTACATCTTTGTCAGATTATTTGGGCCAAAACGGAAATACACCCATTGGTTTTTATCCTTAGTACTATCTACTGGCCACGTTTCTTCAATTTTGGAGAGTGACAGTTCAAAGGTCAGAGTTTCTTATCAGCACATTCCGCAAAGCATCACACTTCCTCTACCGGGTTGTTTTCATCCCACGGTGCATCTTGGTACCAACACTTCCCCAGATAAACGACGGACATGTGCCCGACCGTTCACATAGCTTAAGAAGAATGGAGATTCATCAGACCAAACGACCTTCCTCCACTCATACAGGGTCCAGTTCCGATGCTCGCGAGCCCATTGCATGCGGTTTCCATGGTGAACCTAGGTTAACATGGACACACAGAGCGGCCTGCGGCTACGCAACCCATTTTTCAGCAAGGGTCGATGTACTGTGTATTGTGACACATTTCTCCCGTCATTCAAATTATCTGAAAGTTGCGCTACATTGCCCCTTTTCTATTAGCTCGTAGCATACGGGCTAGCCTTCGCTCACCTCTATCATCGATAAGCCGTGGTCGACTCACACCTTGTCGGCTGTTCGTGGTTTTTCTTCCTCGGACCACTTTTTGAAAGCCACGGGGAACTGCTAACACCTCACAAGTCTTGCCGTCCCAGAAATGCTCTGATCCAATCGTCTGGATATTACAATTTGGCCTTTGTCGTAGTCCGCTGATTTTCCCATTCGAAGAACAAGAAAAACACTGATTAACAGATCAGATCAGATCAGATCATATACAGAGGATTTTAGGAAGGGAGTGTCGGACTCCAGGTCTTAAACAACCCTTAGAAATAGGAAGCTAGGAGATTTGGGCTAGAGTGTCCGATATGAAGGGACACGGAAGCGAGGCAGAACGGGGCAGGAAGACGCTTTTATTTATTACCGAAGGGGCCAGTACCCGGGGTCTGACGGCTTAACGTGCCCATCCGACACACGACAGATATTTACTTGTTCGAGCGTTCGTACCTGCCTGAGATCGAACTTCAGGATTCTCCGTGGCAGTCACGATCGTTGACTACCAGGTCTTCCATGGCCCACTGATTGACAGAGTTCAGTAAGTGTTATTTATACTGTTTCGAGAAATTCACAAGCACCGTCGTTTACCTTCAGTTGCTTCGATTTGCAATAGATGCAATGTCATAATGATTTTGCTCTTCGGTGTATATGTTACATTTAGAGATAAGTGTTAATGTATATTGTATGAAATCATTGAGGGAATCCTATTTAATATGCCGTTACAAGTGAAATGCTTATTAAATTTCGAAGTTGTTAAACCGTTTACTGGTGTGAATATGACATGAATGCTAAGTCAGATAATATCCGAAAACTTGAAAATTTCGTCGTCTTGGGGCGGAATCGAACCCGCATTTCCTGGCTAGCGCCCGAGTATGCCAACCACTACACCACCCAGAACGACCAAATTTCAAGTTTCTGATTAATTTGACTAAAACCATCACAGGATTAGCTAGTCGAAGCAACCGGCATTCAAATATAGCAAATCTGGAGAATTAGGATTATTTCCCGTGATTGCCCGGAGGAGCAGAATATCAGTGAATGAAATACGGAATTACACCATTGTACAGTAAAAATTTTGAAGTTGTGAATCCGTTTATTGGTTTAAATATGACATGAACGGTAAGGACCACGAAATTTTCAAGTTTTCGGATATTATCTGACTTACCATTCATGTCATATTTACACCAATAAACGGATTCACAAATTCAAAATTTGTATTGTACAATGGTGTAATCCCGTATTTCTTTCATTGGTTATTAAATATTGGCGTGATTGGATACTAAATAAAGAAGGTAAAATTTGTTGTTACTGAATCCTGGCAGTTATCCTGGAGGTGATTTTCGTGTAGCAATTAAGCATCGATACGAACAATTTGAACTAATCCTGGAAAGTCCCATTTAAGTCATCAAGCGGAGTTAAGCTTTAATTGAAGTTTTAGTGTGTTAAACCTAATCAGGTGTACAATCCAATTTAAAAGGAATTATTTTATACATGAAAGAGTTGCAAAACTTCATTACTGTCAAAAAATAACTTAAATCCACCTGATCGCTTAAACATTTTGGTGAGAATCATTCCATATTTCATGTGCAATCTGCAAGGATTTTCTGATTTCTTTTTGAAAACTGGGTTTATTTCTTGAGATTTTCATGACTGAAGAGGCAAATATCCCTTTCGTATTAGCAGACCCAATAGGAGTGAGCATTCATTCCGCAATTCGGAGCTAGCGGCGTTTAAAAGCTACATGCGCCACCAAAAACGAAATACAGAACCTAAAGACACGAGAGTTGAGAACAATGCGCAACGAGGCCCCGATTTTCGACAATGGATTAAATTCCTGGGACACAAGCCGTGGTGTTAGTCGATTTTGAGTGCGTGAGGTTCGCAGAACGAACTCTGTCGAAATAGACCTCTATCGTAGAACAGTGTGACAGCAGTCCTTCTGTGAGATGATGAATGATCGCACACGCGGGGGAGAAGCGAAGAGAGCGAAGGATGGCTAGAGTTAAGGAAAAGGGATATTCAAAATAGCTGTTGGTCATCCATTCTCTTAATGAATGTCAACTCGAACGCTCGTCACGCGGTAAACTCCCTAGCAACGTCCACGGATGGTACACCCGTCACCACTAGTAATCAATTACCCTCGAGTCGATGAGGTGATGTTACTTAAAACAACAAAATGTTGTCCAAAAAATCTGTATCTGTAAAATGTGGCTGTTACCAGAAATGTAAGACATCGGTTTATGAACCAAAGACAATTTATGAAATTACTGAGCATCTATGCTTGTACCCGAAGTTTCAGTGACGGAGAGCTTCCCGTGTGGTCGAGTGATAGGTACCCGATCCTTTGGCTTTTTGTGGTGCTTGAAACCTGGTTCGACCACAGGGTCTCAAGCCTCACAATTGAGAATGATGTCCTACAGTTCGAGTTCTTCAGACGAGTCCGAGTTACTCGAAATGTTCTAGTCTCAAGGAACTCAAGTTCTCAAGAGGTTCTGAAGAAGTTTCGGTTGTGTCAAGGAGGTTCTTTTATCGTTCTTCTCTCAGGTCTCTTGCCTGAAGGAGGTTCCCTTTATCACAAGGAGGTTCTTTTATCGTTCTTTTCTCAATTCTCTTTTCTGAAGGAGGTTCGTATTTGTCTCGAAATGTTCTTGTCTCAATTCTTGAGTGAAGAGGATTGTTAAGAACGTTTCGAGTTCTTTATGACGGGTTCGAGACACGTCTTTCGAGTTCTCGAGGCATGTTCGAGTTCTTTGAGACGATAACTAGAAATGTTCTTGTCTCAAGGAGGCACTTAAGACAGAGTTCTCAAGAGGTTCTCAAGGAGGTTCTTTTATCGTTCTTGTCTCAGGTCTCTTGCTTGAAGGAGGTTCTCTTTATCTTGAAATGTTCTTGTCTCGGTTTCTGAGTGACAAGGATTGTTTAGAAGGTTTCGAGTTCTTTGAGGCGAGTTCGAGACATGTCTTCCGAGTTCTTGAGATCGGGTTCGAGCACCTCGATGGAAACAGTGGCTCCAAATTCGGGATACGCAACACTTATATGCTCATGGAAGTGATAAGACCTCTCAGAACAAAAAACCGGTTATTCAGTTATTCTACAGAATTACTGTGTGCTTCAGCTAAAGAAATAAAAAAAATCGAGACATGGTAATCTTTGTAGATAATTTATGCTATGCATCTTTCGCATTCCAAGATCTTTGTGGAGTGAAATAAACTATTGATTCAAGAGCATACATTTATTTACGTACAAACATTAACGCACTCACCTTACCTAGCCACAGTCCGGTACATAAAAAGTGGAATTAAATCACAACAAATAATGAGGTTTTCTGACATTGAACGGTACTTAGCAGACACATATACAAGGAGGGGGCCCATAGGGTACGGACCTCCCACCACAAAAGTTATCCAACAACAACAAATATGTAGAACTTCTCACTTTATTATTTTTTTGATAACTGTCTACAAAAATATTTTATAGGAAGTGATAAACTAATCTGAAATTGGGTAAGGCACCGGGGCGCATGCGCACTCTGCACATGTCCCTACCCTGAATACAGGCCTGGGCCTACGACAATTTATATATTAAAGGCAGAAAGGAACTTCTTAAGCTTCTTTATGTAGTCTATTAAAATGAATGAATGAATATGGAACGGTTTGCTTATGAATGACCTTCAAGGCAAGTTTCTGGGCAATTTAAATTGGCAGTTTAATGTACACTGTCGCATCACAGTAATATGACCACCTACCTAATAATGGGAACAACCACCTTTGGCCCGGATGACAGTGACGAGACGGCGTGGCATGGACGCAATGAAGCCCTGGAAGGTTGCCCGAGGCACACGTGCCCATTCGGACTGCAGAAGAGCACGGAAGTCCCGGAGATGACGTGGTTGTGGATTGGCACATCGAACCTGTAGATCCAAATAATCCCACGTGTGCTCTATGGGATTGAGATCGGGTGATTTCGCCGGCCAAGGGAGAACGAAGACATCACAGTCGTGTTCTTGGAACTAGTGACTCAACCCCTTAGCGACGTAGCACGGTGCATTGTCCTGTTGTTAGACACCATTATCACTAGAGTAAACGTCCAACATGAAGGGATGCATGTGGTCAGCGAGGATTGACAGGTAGCCGTTGGCGTTCAGGGACCCAGCCAGTCATACTAGGAAAACATCTCTCAGACATGCACACTGTAATCCCCGGCCTGTTCTTGACCGACCAGAGTGTCCGGGTGTGTTGGTTCTCGTGTATCTAACGCCGTATCCGCCAACGCCTGTCACATCTGCGGAGTAGAAACCTCGATTCGTCGGATTAGGCAACCTTTTCCCACTCTTCCACTGTCCCATGCGAACTGCAGGCTTCGTTGCCGATGGACCTGGGTTAACATAGGCGCCTTGACACAGGGTCGACTCCGGAGACCCATGGGTTCGCTTTACTGTTATCGAGGACATGTACCTGGGTGCCCCAGCGGTCATTTGCGTGGTCAATTGCTGAACTGTTGCGCGTCGATTGCTCTTTACCAGTCGACGGAGGCCGCATTCTCCTCTGGGGTCGATGGCTTTAGTTATGACGTCGGGAGGTACTAGGTGTGCCTGGAGTCCATTCTTGGTACACCCCTACTACAGCACCTCACGAACAGCCCACGAAGTCTGTGCTGTTTCTGAGATGCTTCCACCCTTGGCGAGGTAGTCGATGACCATTCCTTTTTGAACGTCAGTCAAATTACTACCTCTGCCCATTGTGCTCACGTTACGCACTATGGCTCATCTGTCCTGGCCGGCCGCTTATATCTCCGTGTGGTCGACCTCGTCACGTGCACTCTGTGACGCGCCTGGGCGGGTACACTGTGATTCCTAGTAGCAGCCCTAATTTATTATTTTATTTCTATTATATCAGTTTAAAAATTCGTCTAGGTAATGCCAGGGTTCCCCCTCCCTCCCCCAAGAGACGCGGCATATTAAAATGTGAAGTATGCTTTCGGTAGGTTAGTACAGCATATGGACAATACAACTTCCCACCTACATTTGCTATATATAAATTATTCTGACTTTTCGCTCGGACTAGAACCCCCTTTCCCAAACAGAATTCCTGGATACGTGCCAGGTACTTAGGTAGGTAGATTAATTAATTTTATTGTCGTACAACCAATGGAGGAAGATACGTGATTCATAAAAGCAAATATTTACTAAACTGTTGCGGCAGCAATAGTAAGTATTTCGACTGTTTATTTTTTCAAAAGCAATATTTATTTCTACGATTCTATTATACACTATACTGACAAAAGTTACCGGACATCCCTTCAAAAGCAAATGAACGGATCCGCTGCGTTGTTAAGATGCATGCGCGGTACAACTGCAAACTGTATAAAAACAAGCCTGCAGCTGACCGCGATCCTATCGCACTGTGAGGTTGAGTGAAAATGTCGCGGCGTGAGAGAACTGACTTTAAGAAAGGAAAGATTGTTGGATGTTATATTAGTAGGTTGTCCATAAGAGAAACCGAGAGGCGTTTAAACATGTCCAAGTCAACTGTTTTGGATGTATTGAATAAGGGGAAGGCACATGGCGTGCCTGAAGCAGCAAAACGTACCGGCAAACCAAAGAAAATCAGTGATAGAATACGTGGAAGCCTCCGGACAGTCGTTACAGCTAATCGACGGAGTACTGCACAAGACCTCAGTTTACAGGTGAGTAAAAATGCTGGAACCTCGGTATGTACACGTACCATTCGCAGAGCACTTCATTCCATTGGGTTACCGTGGTCGCGCGGCTGCTCATAAGCCTTTCATCTCCACTCGGAATGCTACTCGTTGTTTAGCATGGTGTAAAGAACATTTATCGTGGATCGTAGATCAATGGAAACGGGACCTATGGATTGATGAATCCAGATACACAATCCATCAGTCCGATGGCCGTGTGTGGGTATGGCGGAAGCCGGGGTAACGCTATTTACCACAGTGTACTGTTAATACGGTCAAGTTTGGAGCTGGCAATGTACTCGTGTGGGGGTTGTTTTTCGTGGTATGGTCCCGGCGCATTGCTTATCGTGGAAAAGCCTGTTAGCCAGCACGTCTCCTCGACATTCGGGACGATTACGCACTATCAACTCTGTACCAATACTAAGGAACCAGCAGGATAATGCACCGAGCCATAAAGCAAGGACTGTTACGTCGTAGTTTGACGATAATTCCGTATCGTGTGTGAACTGGCCATCACAGTACCCTGATCTTTATCCCATAGAGCACATATGGGATGAATTAGAGCGCCGCATAAGAAGTTTGGAACCAAGGCCTACTACTTTGCAACAGTCAGCGGCAGCATTATGTACTGAATGGAAGTGCATACCTATCGCTGTGTTTGAAATCCTTGTCGAAAGCATGCCTCGAAGGGTCAGTGCATGCATTAAGGCCAAAGGTGGACCGACACCGTGCTAATGTATGTCAATGAATGCTATGTTGTGTTTCTTTTCTAGGTGTCCGGTGACTGTTGTGAATATAGTGTATAATATTCCGATTTAGACGAACGTAAGAAACGATCCTAGCACTAATGAAATGTTATGTAACTGCGAAAGTCCATCTACGCATGCGCAGGCTAAAATCTGACCTCAAGATCGAAAAAAAAGTTGAATCGCAAGTGTGTTAGTGAGGGGGATTGTTAACGTTTGGTTTAGGATATTTACAAGTTACACCCCGCCGTGTTATACGTATTTTAAATCTCTCCTCAACAGCAGGTACCCCCTCCCCCTTCTCTCCTCCGCATGGAAGGGGGTGAAGTGGAAGCCAAATACGACGCACCGTTTCAAAGCATCAAAACTGCATTTTTGTAGTGGATTTGATCACATTTAGCGTAAAGTTCTCGTAATTCACGCAGATTGCAATGAGATGTTGTTACGTTCATGTCAAACGTTCAAATAATGAGATTAAAATACGTTAAAAATTTATTCTTATAAATACACAAGCGCTTTCGAAATCATCAGGAGATTTCATCATCAGGTGTGACACTTAAAGGTAAAAAGGCACTTCACTTAATAACTCCGTGGTGGCTTGGTAACCACCGAGACACACACTTGACGTAGATACTTAATGAGGTCTTGTGTTAAGATCTGCTGCATCGTAGATGACACAGATCAGCTGTTGCCACAGTACAAGTTACAAAAAATAAGTAACGGAATGCAGCTACAGATAAGTTAAGTTAAAGACGCACTGGTAGGTGACTTCGAGAGGATTGCCGAAGGAGGTTGATGAAAGTCAGTTTCTGCCAAGATAAGAAACCTCCAAGGGTGAGGTAGTGTAACGGGTTGTTCGTCGTTACAACAGGTATTCAGGTGCATATATATATTACAATTGCTTTACTATATCTCAAGGGCCATTCATTAGGATAACATGTTATTAGGGTTATCTGATCCCAAGGAGTTGTGAATAGGACACTAGCAGATTCGGGCTAAAGCTGTTGAGGTGCTTCCGTTTTTAATAGTTCTTTGGTGTTCAGTAATTCTGCAAGGCAATCTTCTTTTTGTGCTTCCGATATACCTGCTCTGAATAACATCCATGAGAGGGGAAGCTTATTTAACCAGAGGGATCGGGTAAACACCTGCTGAGGGGAGAACATTGGGTAGGTCTCTGTCCTTTCTGATATGCGAGAAGATATTCTTAGTGTTCAAGAAAACATTCAAAGAATGTTTAAGGCAAGCTTGACGTAAGAAGTTAGTTATAGCAGGTATATTGAACCTGCTTGAGTGACCATGGGATCAGATAACCCTAATAACAGGTTATCCTAATGAATGGCACCTGAGATATAGTGAAGCAATTGCATATACGTATAACGCCTGAATACCTGTCGTAGCGACGAACAACCCGTTACACTACCTCACTCTTGGAGGTTTCTTATCAATGCAGGAACTAACTTACATCAATATCCTTCGGCAATCTCCTCGAAATCACCTACCAGTGCATCTTTAACTGAACTTATTTGTAACTGCACTCCGTTACTTACTTTTCGGCAACAGCTGATCTGTGTCATATACGATGTAGCATATCTGAACTCAAGACCTCATTAAGTACCTACGTCAAGTGTGTGTGTGTGTCTCGCTGGTTACCAAGCCACGACGTAGTTATTATGTTAAGTGCCTTTTTACCTTTAAAGTGTCACTCCTGATGATTTCAAAAGCGATTGTGTATTTATACGAATGAATTTTTAACGTGCCCAGACGGCATTTTAATCCCTTTATTTGAACCCAGTGCCCTCTTAGCACTTTTGGGGGCCCTGGGCCGTCATACTTTTCGGGGCTATTAATGTTATATAGACAGGACATATACAAGATATGGTATTATTACAATATGTGTGTTTTTTTAATTCACATATCGTAATATTACATTATATACAACATAAGGATTTATATACAACGTACGAGAATTATTATGCACACCACCATCACCATGTTATCTCTATGAGAAGAAACATTCAATATCCAGTATGACAAAAATTGTAGAACTCCATGAAGTGTACGAAATGGATTCACATTTTGTTGCGCAGCAAATTACAAGAAAATGGGTGCTGAAAGATATAATGTTTCTTCTCCATTCTACATATTATTTAACAAAAATTAAATGAAAACAGAAGAGAGAAATAAACGAACTAGCGCAGTTTCCAGACAATATGACGCATCGGACAGAAATGTCGATATGGGGGCCCCGTTATTTTTATTTGTTTAAACAGCGACGATTGAAAGAATTTAGGCCGCCCCGGTGGCGCAGTGGTCTAAGCGATTGCTTCTGATCATTCGTCTGACAGGGGTATGGGTTCGAATCCCGGTGAGGCATGGATGCCGTGTTTGTCTTACGGCACTGGCTCTCTCCCTTTCCTGGAACCAGTGGTCCTAAATTAGGGACGGTCGACTGCTTTATAGCCCATTGAGTGGCTCACGGTGGTCGTTAAAAATTCAGTCAAAAACCCTTCAATAAAAAATATGTAAATTTTTTTATGTCGTCAAAAAAATAAAATAAAAAACATTTCGTCAAAATTTAAATGTCGTTTATTGTCGTTAAATTTTTTTATGTCGTTAAACCTTCAATAAAAAAAAAGAATTTATGTATACACAGGTAGGAAAACCCAGTGATAAACATACGTGCACTTCTTCGTGTGGACAACACAAATAAATAGCTGTTTAAAAGGAAAAAATGATATTTGTGCGTGTCCCTCATGTCCCTCGAGACTCAAGATTCACCCACACTCGGGATCGAGGTCGGCTTTCTTTGTTTCTTATTTTATCACAAAAGATCCACTCTAACACCTGATTTGCCTCCTGCCTCCTCGGGAAATCGAAGCTACGGGCAAGGTTTAGAAAAAAAAAGGCAGAACTTCCAACTTTCTGGATTGATGTTTCTTCTTTTCTTTAAATAAATAAATAAAAAAAAACTTGCGGGTGAGTGAGCAAAAATTTTGACTTTTTGTAAACCCATAAGACTCTGGAGGCGTTGGAAGCCCCAGTTCAGGTTGGGGCCCCAGCACCTTAGGCCCACCTTTTAAGACGGGCATGTTTGGACCTATCCGGTGCGTATTTTAACTTGCGGAGCACATTGCCTGGTAATATTTTCACCTAAAACGTGATGAAGTAATCTTCGGCGATAGTTCAGTAAAATATATTGTTGAGTAACAATGAAATTATTGTTGCGTCACTTCAGGTGACAGTGTTCAAAAATCAGATTTCAACAATGGTTGTGACTGTTTTCCATCTTTATACGGAAATGTACGGATATGTCACCGTAATCTCTATCGCTTTTTTTAAATTCGGTTATACGTTAAAATTTAAATTTCAAATTATCAAAAATGCTCGGTTTTTCGATTCTTTTATAGGTAACCCGGTATGCTACAACTTTGAGGGAATCGAGACAGCGTAGCGGTGTTCCTTTCTGGTGCAGGAAAAGTTAGACCTTGATTCCATCAGATAAATTGTTTTCGCATTCCACTACTCTCACACATATCCATTACTTAAAAACTGATAAATTTCTGGGATGTAAATTTCCGACTCCACCCTTTCGTGACGTAGAAGAACTGAATTCTACACAACACAATGTCCAAAATTCTGGTTTCAAATGGATGCATCAATGCTCCGTAGAAAAACAGAAAGCAAGAATCTCTTCATTCATGTGTTGCATATTGAAGCACTGGTCGCAGATTCTTAGTTGTAATGATTTCGCTTAATCTAGAATTAGCATTTGTTTTAGACAGATAGAGCTTCCGAAAGAGAAGTCTGATTTTCTAAGGCTTTATGCGGTAAATTACACCGAATGATTTCTGAATTATGACATTCTTTGTATGAACTTTAGAAAACCCCATCAAAAGTGGATGCGGCCCGTTCAAAAGTGAATGCGGCCCCCAAAAGTGGACGCGGCCACATCAAAAGTGGATGCGGCCCGTTAACCACGTTATTTTCAAAAGGGCGCGATTAGTCGAACGACGTAGCACATATAAGGTGCGAGTGAAGCAGTAGGTAGTAAAATTCGGGGCGTGACGGGTAAAGGGAAGGACAGACTGGGTGCTCGGAGCGCGGGTGCCTCGATTTACCAAACGTCTGACGTGGTGGGTTGTTCACGAGCCGCCGTAGTTAAAGTGTATCAGGACTGGTAGGAAAATGGTCAAACAAGGACACGGACCCAAAACTGTACAGGACGGCGAAAAGTTGATGTGAGAGGTGAGCGCCGGGTCCGACGACTGGTACAGTCCAACAGACGCAGCACAGTTCAACAGTTGACTACCCAATACAACAGAGGTCAACCGTGAACAATATCTGTCATGACCATACGTCGCATGCCCGGACGTATGGGCTATAACAGCAGACGAGCCGGACGACATCTTCTTCTAACCTCGGTTGATCGGCACGAATGTCTCCTTTGGTGCAAAGAGTATTCAAGTAGGACCTTGGATGACTGAAAAAAAAAACGTGCTTGTCTAACGAGTCACGTATTTTACTCCATTCCGTGGGTGGTTGTGCACATATTTTGCTCGAGCAACATGAGGCACTCGATCCATCCTACATGGTCTCCACACTGCAAGCCGGTAGAGGCTGTTGCAAGGTGTAGGGAGTGCTTACCTGGATGGAACTTGGATCCCTGGTGCATGCGGAACAATGTGAGACTTGCCCACTATCTTGAATTGCTTGCTTACTCTGCACACCTTGCACTGTTGCACGTTTTCCCGAATAGCGACGACTCTCCCAAGATGACAATGCACCAAGCCACATGTCCAATGTTGTGTAGGAATGGTTTGAGGAACACAGTTCAGATTTCCAGCATATCGATTGGCCTCTGAACTCACCCGATATCAATCCCATAGAGAATTTGTGAGACATTATGGAACGGCATATCGGGAGTATGGATACACCAATCACTTCCATACCTGCACTGAAGGCCGCATTACACACAGCTTGGTTGATCATATCCTCAACTGTTTCTGGAATCTTATTGAATCGATGCCCCCTTGGATAGCTGCTGTACTGAGGTCGAAAAGAGGACTAAAGAAGCATTAGGTAGGTGGTCATAATTCACGGGCCGCCCCGGTGGCGCAGTGGTCTAAGGCGCTGGCCTCTGATCATTCGTCCGTAAGGGGTCCGGGTTCGAATCCCGGTCAGGCATGGATGTTGTGTTTGTCTTACGGCACTGGCTCTCTCCCTTCCCTGGAGCCAGTGACCCTAAATTAGGGACGGGCGACTGCTTATAGCCCATTGAGTTGCTCACGGTGGTCGTTAAACCTCCAATCAAAAAAAAAAAAAAAAAAAAAAAAAATTCACGGATCACTCAGTGCATGTTGAATCGATGCCACCTCGGATAGCTGCTGTACTGAAGGCGAAAGGAGGACCTACGAAGAATTAGGGAGGTGGTCATAATTCACGGATCACTCAGTGCATGTTGAATCGATGCCACATCGGATAGCTGCTGTACTGAGGGCGAAGGGAGGACCTAAGAAGCATTAGATAGGTGGTCATAATTCACGGATCACTCAGTGCATGATGAATCGATGCCACCTCGGATAGCTGCTGTACTGAGGGCGAAAGGAGGACATAAGAAGCATTAGGTAGGTGGTCATAATTCAGTGATCACTCAGTGTATGTTGGATCGATGCCACATCTGATAGCTGCTGTACTGAGAGCGAAAGGAGGACCTGCGAAGTATTAGTTAGGTGGTCATAATTCAATGATCACTTAGTGTATGTAGAATGGATGCCCCCTCGGATAGCTGCTGTACTGAGGGCGAAAGGAGGACATAAGAATCATTAGTTAGGTGGTCATAATTCAGTGATCACTCAGTGTATGTTGAATCGATGCAACGTCGTATAGCTGCTGTACTGAGGGCGAAAGGAGGACCTACGAAGTATTAGGTAGGTGGTCATAATTCACGGATCACTCAGTGCATATTGAATCGATGCCACCTCGGATAGCTGCTGTACTGAGGGCGAAAGGAGGACATAAGAAGCATTAGCTAGGTGGTCATAATTCAGTAATCACTCAGTGCATGTTGGATCGATGTCACCTCGGATAGCTGCTTTACTGAGGGCAAAAGGAGGACCTACGAAGCATTAGGTAGGTGGTCATAATTCACGAATCACTCAGTGCATGTTGGTTCGGTGCTGTCTCGGATAGCTGCTGTACTGAGGGAGAAAGGAGGACCTACGAAGCATTAGGTAGGTGGTCATAATTCAGTTATCACTCAGTGTATGTTGAATCGATGCCACGTCGCATAACTGCTGTACTGAGGGCGAAAGGAGGACCTACAAAGTATTAGGTAGGTGGTCATAATTCAGTAATCACTCAGTGTATGTTGAATGGATGCCACCTCGGATACCTGCTGTACTGGGGGCGAAAGGAGAACCTAAGAAGCATTAGCTAGGTGGTCATAATTCAGTAATCACTCAGTGCATGTTGGATCGATGTCACCTCGGATAGCTGCTTTACTGAGGGCAAAAGGAGGACCTACGAAGCATTAGGTAGGTGGTCATAATTCACGAATCACTCAGTGCATGTTGATTCGGTGCTGTCTCGGATAGCTGCTGTACTGAGGGAGAAAGGAGGACCTACGAAGCATTAGGTAGGTGGTCATAATTCAGTTATCACTCAGTGTATGTTGAATCGATGCCACGTCGCATAACTGCTGAGAGAGAAAGGAGGACCTACGAAGCATTAGGTAGGTGGTCATAATTCAGTAATCACTCAGTGTATGTTGAATGGATGCCACCTCGGATACCTGCTGTACTGGGGGCGAAAGGAGAACCTAAGAAGCATTAGGTAGGTGGTCATAATTCAGTGATCACTCAGTGTATGTTGAATCGATGCAACCTCGGATAGCTGCTGTACTGATGGCGAAAGGAGGACCTAAGAAGCAATAGTTAGGTGGTCATAATTCAGTGATCACTTAGTGTATGTAGAATGGATGCCACCTCGGATAGCTGCTGTACTGAGCGCGAAATTAGGACCTATGAAGTATTAGGTAGGTGGTCATTATTCAGAGATCACTTAGTGTATATTATAATTTTCAAGGTATTATTATTTTTTCACCGCCAATTCGACTTTAAGTAAATCATTGTTAAATAATTTCTTGTACTCTTTCAAAGCACACATTTTACACTAGTATTTAACATACTGAAATTTCTTTTACACGATTTTAAAGCCATCCTGTAGAAAACAGTATAAACCAGATTCCACAGTATTTAAATGCGTTGATAATTTTTCATTTCATCTAATAAGCGGACAGAAATTATAAATAATATTCAGGCGATAATAACTATGAGATTTAAATCAGTTCCTAGAATATTGATCAGCAACGTTTGTCAGTTAAATCAGTAATCATGTCAATCAAAATCTTGTCAGCATTTGTTTGGCGTTTCAATCAGAATTTTTCAGTTAATATTTTATCATCACCTCACTAAAAATGCTTGAAGAAAATGCAGGGATGAGCATATAGGAATACCTTCGTTCTTTCCAACTGAATGGTAACCATTAGTGATACGGTGCTTACAGTAAACAACCTCTGCAGAAAATGAAAGCTTTTTAATGTATAATAAACAAAACATTCAACGCATTAATTATAAAAAGGTTTGTTTCAGTTGTTGTACAATGGAAACTTCAGTTTATGTTCCTTCTTTTTTCTCTCACAAAAGAATTCCCTCTGGTCCTTCAAGATTTTGATATGTTAGAAGGTTTCCATGTGTTCTTAATGAAATATAATAAACTAAATTATCTTACGCGGAAAACTATTGTTGTGTAAATATCTCCAAAGTAATTAACACAAAGATTGTCACTTCTTTCTATTGTGTTCTGTGTGTGAATCATTACACTTATCATACTAAAGTTTATCTACTGTAATTTTCTTCCCAGAATTTTTTTCTACATTTGTTGCGTTCCGTGATTAAGTGGTTTTCAATCAAGTTTTTTAAATATTTAATCTATTTGAAGTTTGAAATCTCTCTATGACAGCCACCAAGCTTGCAGCATTTCTTGAAATGGAAATGAAGAAGCATTCATTCTTCAAAAAAATCAGAATTGAGGCAGTGAAGTTGTGCAGCAAGAGCTTCAAGATGTTTTATTATTTAGCATTTTACTATAGATCTCCTCGCTAATTCGACATTTTTTTTTGAAAAGTATCCAAAAAAGCAAAATAGCAAGTTCGTCGTTTCTATTTTGTCTATGATAAGAAGTGTGTAACAAAGTACTTGAGTTAATCAATTATGAAAATCATGTCAGATGTCGAAACAACCATTCAAAGTCTCATGTTTACCGATACTTTTTGTATATTTTACGATAAATCATCACGCTTTGGGTCCAAAACATCATACTTTTTTTAAAGACAAAGAATTCCTGTTTCAATACTTAGCCATGCAATGACTTTGTAACTCAGCAACACATTATATTTTTCATTGCCCATGCTATACAAAGAGCCTGGTATTATAATATGAAAACACTGCGTGCACGGAAATCATTAACTTTTTGAATCCAAATCCCTTTAAAACGGGATACACACTGAATAACTTGATTTTGTTGATAAAGGTCCATCCAATTTGATTTCTTTGGCACACTGCTAAAACTTTTATAGAAATCCAACCTGATTGGCGCAGCATATTATGTTATCTAACGCGATTAGAGCAGTGTGTTTTCCCCATTGTGTAACGCGTTATGATATCAACCTGATTGATGCATCATGCTACGGTGTCCAACTTGATTGGTGCAACATGTTATGGTATCCAACGTGATTGGTGCGTCATGCTACGGTATCCAACCTGATTGGTACAACACGTTACGGTATCCAACCTGATTGGTGCAAAATGTTATGGTATCCAACCTGACTCGTGCATGTTTTATGCACCCCACAAGTATACCTTTCCCCCAAAAAAAGTGGCCGCACCACCTTTTGGTGCAACGTACTACAAATTCTTTTATAACAGTATAGAATTGATGAAATATTCAAATTCCGACATATTGATGCCAAAGTATAACATTTTTTTTCTCTTTTTGTTCTTTCCTTTAAATTGTATCCACCCGGTCCGGCTTCGCACGGTAGCAATTTAGAATTTACGGCGTATCTAAACAGAAACGATTATTAAGTTCAAAAGGGGACTGTCTTTCTCTTTGTAAAGCCATTCTTTGTCTGTCATTTGCCAATCAAAATTCTGCTTCTTGGAATGTTTCGTTATGACGGAATAAACAAATTCTTTTAGCGTCCGATGTACTACGACCTACATTCGATTTTCGTCCCGGTATAATGTTAATACAATATTTAAATTTTAATTAAAGAGCTACTCAAAGAGGTACGTGTGGACGAAAACAACTACGCATTTAGTCTGTGCGAGCGCCGATAAACCAATTCTTTCAGCGTCCGATGTAACTACGCATTTAGTTTGTGGATTTACATGCTGTCAGACCGGCCGCCGCGCATGCGCCTCGAGTCTTTTTCCCAATGAGCAAAAACGTTTCGTAAACCGGTCGCCGCGCATCGTTGTTTAGGCAGTAGAAGCCACGAAAGAATGCAAACGGGGCTTTTTTCGTTCACTGAAATCGTTAGTGCTTGGCTCTCTTTTGTCATAGATATACAACCTAAGTCTTCCTCGACAAATGCTCTATGAAATGGTGAAAACCGCATCAAAATCCGTCCAGCGATTCTCGAGATAAGGCCGAACAAACAGACAGACGCCTACCGGGGACTTTATTTTATGCTATGTATAGATAGATTAATGATTACGAGAAGAAATCGCGCAGGAATCAATTCTGAAATTTAAGGAGATAGAATGAAATTTAAGAAGTCTATAAAAGAAATGAGGATGATATCCAAGTTATCAATAACAATCCGATTAACTGATAATCGCATGAATCCTAATCCCCTCGTACGTAAAGAAAGAACCTCTGAAAAAATCAAAATTTCTCTGAAATTTTCCTGTAAAAACGAAAGAACTCCTAACTGACTTTTCTGAAAAACAAAACAAAAACACAAACAAACAAAAAACGCAATTACTCGCAACGGATAATCTCTCAAAGTATTGAAGTTAGACCCCTTTCGCACGGAGCGGGTGTGTGCTTCCGGGACTTCTGCAGAAGTGGCCCGCAACAAAGTTATGCCCGCATATTAAAACAAATTTTTGTCAGTCATGCTCGCGTCGTTATCGAATGAGCACCTTTCATTTGGTGTGTGTCTGTGTTTCTGAGAAGAAAGATAAAAACATTTTTTTTACCCACAGTCGACTCACATCAATGAGACAACCTCCTACTTTTGACGTCAACAGCGCGTAGCCAGTGAAAGAAGGCACGTGTCGTGAGCTGGTTTGGAGGGTACATAAGGTGTGCTGTAGGCAGTCTGAAAACATATCACTCGTTGCTATCATAGATAAAAGGAGCAATTTATCAGATTTGCAAAAAGGGATGGTTATCGGCTTTCTGGTCAAGGGTGGTCGATTGATTGAAGGTTTAACGACCACCGTTAGCAACTCAACGGGCTATATTTAATTTGTGTTTTAAAAATAAAATCATGAAACTCAATAAACTTTTACCTGATCACCCCACAACTTTTTAACATCAAAAAAAAAAAAAAAAAAAATAGGAAAGCAATCACACAGTTTAAACACTTGACAGAGACGTTACGGGCCGAGGTAGTTTGCATCCGCGTCGTCTGCATTCTGTTCAATACGAACAATACAAGTAGTAAGTGCCCGTAGTAAAGTTTTAACATAGACGGGTGCTTTTCGGGCCCACGCACATCGGCCCTTGCACGCGCCTTCGTGGGAAAGCCTGCACTAGAACCTTCACTTAAGAATTCCTGCGGGTCCGCACTAGCACGCGGGTGCGGGCGGCACGGACTCCCTGTGGAAGATGCCTTAGAAACGGAAATTTTGTTAAACGTTGGATACGCACAAACAACTTTTTTGTACGTTATTTTCAGGAATTTTCCGTGAATTCACATCATTTATATCTTACAGTGTGAACATAAGAGTCTGTGATTGCAGTTGGAGGTGTTTTAGCATGCCTACAACAGCTTTTCGGGGAAACTGACAAAAAAATTAAAAACAGAATGTGAATTCTTTTCGGCAGAAAAAAATTCAAACGACAGACGATTGAAATTTAACAGTTAATAAAACCTCAAGTATTCTCTCGAATCTCTCCTATTACCGGAAATTTTTCGTCACACGGATACGGAAAAAGTGAGAATATAATTTTTCCGTTAATATACAGAAGAAATTATGGAAAAGTTTCTGAAAATTCAAAATTTTCCGTTGACGCATCTTCAAACGGCAATTTACCGTCGATATAAGGAAGGAATTGCGGAAAGGTTTCAGAAAATTTATAATTATCCTGGCGTGCAAAAAAACCCGTGAAATTCAGGGTTATTTTCATCATTTCAGGGCTGCATCAGAAATATGGTTTTTTTAATTCACGGAAAGTGGCTCGTGAATTTCAGAAATTCCTTTTTTGTGTGTGTGTGTGTGTGATTGGGTGTTTAACTACCACCGTGAGCAACTGAATGGGCGCTATAAAGGCCACTGAGCAACTGAATGGGCGCTAATGTAGGGCCACTGACTCAAGGAAAGCGAGAGAGCCAGTGCCGTAAGACAAACACAACATCCATGCCTCACTGGGATCTGAACCCGGACCCATGATCAAAAGCCATCGCTTAGACCACTGCGCAACCGGGGCGGCTAAATTTCTTCAGAGTGTGCTTTGGAAAAAATCTCTACGCTCAAAGGAATTTGCTTTAGCGAAATCGTTTCTTGAAAATTGTATTTCAAGTTTCGATGCATCATGAGTCAACGCGTGGCGAATCTTTACCATAAATTCCTCGCTGCGTGTGCTTGGAAATCCTACCAGCACTCAGATATTCTTTTTTGTTGTTTATTTTTCACCAAGGTATTTTTATAATGCCCAGTAAATCAGTCTTCTCGCAGTTCGCAAGCGCGCAGAAACACGTTGAGAGAGCACTTCTTCACACTCCCATCTCCGATCTCCGCTGACGACTGAAACCACTGCGTAAAAGGGCTAAGAATTTGTTCACCTGACGACGAATTCAGTAAAGCATTTTCTTTCCCATGACCACTTCATTTGTTAATAAACAGGATCTCCCCTAATGAGAATCACAGATTGAGTTCTGGAAGTTTTCCTGTTTTGGGATTTTAATGAGAGCAGCCTTCTCGGGAACTGAGGCATACCGGGGTGATGTTCAACAGCGGGATGGATGGCGCTGCTGCTTGAGCTGCGAAAATTTTCGCCCCTTGCGTCCACAAGAGCTCGTCGGTAGCTGCTCTCTAGGCTCCGTTAATTCCCTTTTCATCCTATTATCCCCTCTTGACGATCAACACTTGAGTTGTCACTCCAAACGCCCAATATGCAAAACTTTCTTTCTCCATACTGCTTGCTCTCCTCGCTGCTCATCTGTTTTCTCCGTTCAAGCCTTTAATCAGACTTTTCTGTTTTCCATTCTCGCAGTGCTACTTTCTGTTGCATCAGAAGGCGGCGGCGGCGGGCTTTCGGTTTGTATTAACGCAAATAGCACACGCCTGGATGAAACTCTTATGAAGTTTTCAATATGGACTCAGCTTCTGCTAGGGTGGTTGTAAATCTCGTCGCAATTAGTGGCCTTGGGTTCCTGGCGTCTTAACCTTCTGCTGCTTTCTCTTGTCGAGTGTTCTTCTTCTTCTTCTTCTTCAGCAACAGTCTGACTTGACTGACTGACTTGACTGACTGAGTGACTGGCTCGTTTCCTCAACTATAATGCAGTTATTATAGGACAAGACTCCCATCTCCCACTGCGCGTGTTAATCCACACGCGTAGCACTGTAAACAGAATTTTCCACCTTACAGACGGTTCAAAATATGAACTTGGCGAGATTCGTTAAGAGAGCTGTCATCATCTTTAGCATCATCGTTGTTACATGCCACATTCCCTGTGTTTAGAAAGTAAATAATAAGTGGATGCAGTTGCTTGGGCTTTATCACGGCTTGTATACTTTGTTGGACAACTCCTGGCCTTTTCTCGGCGTCAAATGACTGAATGGAAACGTAACAGAGCAAATGAATTGGTTGCTTACAAAGACAGGCATTTCTCACATACAGCGAACGCGAAGAACAATTCAGTTTAGTTTCGCCCTTAATTTAGGGATCATGTTGAATGTTTTCTGTGAAATCAGAAAGTGATAAATTTAACTCATTGCCGATGCAAAGGCACGCGAAACATTGCTCAAAGTTTTCAGACACACCTGCACCTATGCATTTTTCTATATAATTACATAAAGCAAAATGGGAAAATGCGATGTTTCCGTCAGCAAATTGTTCGACCACTTCTAAATGACTTAGAGAACTGAAAATTGATATTTCTAGAAAAGTCCGAAAACCAAAACAAACAAAATGATGGCTTTCGAATACGGCTTTGAAATACTGCCAGCTAGAATCTTCTCGCGAACTGTCAGAACACTTTTAAATGACCTAGAGATCTGAAAATTGGCATGCTGATTAGATCGAATACCTGAAAAAATAAAAAAAATAAAAAAATAAAAATGGCCGTTTCGGAACATTGTTGGCTTGAATGTGTCGCGAATTGTTCGACCACTTCTAAGCGACCGAGAGATCTGAAAACTGGCATGCTGATAAATCCTGAAGTCCGAATACCTCGAAAAATCCGAAAAAAAAAAATCCAAATGTTGGCTCTGGAATTTTGTCTGCTAATTTCTTCTGCCACTTATACATCTAATAAAGCGTGAAAACCAAAAAATTCAAAAGCTTGGCTTAGCTTTACTGTTCAACATGCTGATATATTTCAAGATAATTATGCCAGAAACATTGAAATGCTGTAAAAAATTCCGTGAAATTCTGTTTTAAAATTAAGGGATGCCAAATCCTGCTACCGTTTCACGTCGAACCGTACGCTTTGACTTCACGACCCTGTTCTAAATCGTAAAAGAGTTACAGATCTTAAATTTCTTTTCTTTCTCTTAATTATACTCTTCTTTCCTGAATTTTATGTTTAAGAAATGATTTTATAGACTTACCGTTCGGAAAATAGGCATGACTGCTAGTACGTAAGATAAAAACTGCAGTTGGCAAATAGAAAATGACTGATATCATAAATACCACTTGCTTTGAATCAATTTCAATAACTTTATTTTTTTCAGCGCTTCGTTCACAGTGTAGGTGGTCCGAAATAATCTAAATATAAAAAAAATATTAATAATAATGAAACCACACAACATGTTTTTTGTACTTCATCTTATTACAGGAAGCTATTCTTAAAAATCAGAATTACGTCATTTACTGGGTCAAACCTATCATCACATACAAGACTATTGACCAAAAATAACCTGACATTGTAATTGTACAAAAAAAAAAAAAAAAATCGAGTAAGTATCCTGGAACCCTTTCTAGATAATTTATGCTATGCATCTTTCACATGCCAAGATCTTTTTGAGTGTGGAACAAAGTGAGTGATTCGAGAGTGTACTAGGCCGGGAATTTTAGTTCTGTGGTCCTTTATAAAAACACACGTACCCACAGGGGAACACCCCATAAAGTCCCTTGTGAAAGAAAAAAAAAATTCTATTAGATCCTGGATAAAACGGAACTGTCGAGACATACATTTTAAAACGAACTCAGTCATGAACAAATGTTAACAGTAATTGAACTGCAAAAGAATTTTCTAAATACGCTCATGATTGAATGTAGCATAAAACCATGCTCAAAACGGAAACGAGACCAGACAAGTTTTTTTCTTTGAAAATTTTGATTTAGACGAAATCAGTCTTTTGAAGACCGCAGTTCCAACTTAATCATCATGAAAGTTATTCTGAGCCACCCTGATGACCGCAGTGATCTAAGCACTGGCTTATATGACCATTGGTCCGAGATGAGTCCGGGTTCGAATCCTAGTGAGGCATGGATGTTGTGTTTGTCTTACGGCACTGGCTCTCTCTATCTTACTTGGAACCAGTGGCCCTAAATTAGGGACGGGCGACTTCTTATAGGCCGTTGAGTTGGTCACGCGCGGTGGTCGTTTTGCGCGTCTTACGCAGCGGTTTTCCTACGGAATTAATTTTTGGATTTATTTGGTCACTGATTACGGACTCCACGTGATTAGCTATCAAACAAATACTTATTGGTACCTCTATTTATAGTATTGGTATCTCCTCCTTAAGTAGACCCGTTAGCTTGACACATATGAACCTGTTCTGTGGTAAATCGTTGTTGTTTTTAAAATAAATGCGGGAGTGACACATATTTTGAAATATCTCTCCCGCAGGAATGCTTTGTTTATATGTAGAGAAGGGTGTGGGGATGATGGACCATCACAGTGGGTGCTGGTGTCTGCGTCAAAATTGAAAAAGGATGATAGGGCCCACTAATTACTCTGAGCACTAAGTCCAACGTCCTACGTATATGCTCCAGCTTTGTCCGTCTGTCCGCACGATAACTAGCGTAAAAATGGTTCGATTTCAATGAAATTTTAGTATGTGGTAGGGGACCATCTGGGAAGGAATCCTATTGAAAGTGAACGAAATGGGGTCAAAGGTCAGGACATAGAAGCGGGATCCATTCCGCTGCTCTTATGCGTCAAAACTAACGTAAAAAAGGTTCGATTTCGATTAAATTTTGTATGTGGTAGGGCACCACCTAGAGACAAACCCTATTGAAAATGGGCGAAATGGGGTCAAAGGTCAGGACATAGAAGCGGGATCCATTCCACTGCCCTTATGCGTGATAACTTGCGCAAATATGGTTCGATGTCGATGAAATTTTAGTATATTGTATGCGACCACATGGGAATGAACCCTATTGAAAATGGGTGAAGTGGGGTCAAAGGTCAGGACATAGGAACGGGATGCATTTCATTGCCCTTATGCGTCATATCTTGCGTAAAAAAGGTTCGATTTCAATTAAATTTTAGTATGTGGCAGGAGACCACCTGGGAACGAACACTTGAAAACGGGCGAAATGGGGTCAAAGATCAGGACATAGGATCAGGATCCATTCCATCGCCCTTATCCCATACTATTAAAGGAGCAATTCTTGTATGTATGTAAATTTTATTTTGAAAACGGCTCTAAGGATTTTAATGAAAGTAGTTTACCTACCGTTTTCTGGTACTAGAAATCGATTAAGCTTGATCTCGACTTTAGGAAAATTCGTTTAGTGGGTTAAATAACCACCCCGAATTACCACGTTTTTAGTGTCATGACGTCGTCCCATTTAATGTCACCCATGCTTAGAAATCTTATGACGTCACACTCTCGCGATTGAGATGTTGGCGCGCGGTCACGCCATCTGTCTCATTACGTTCCGCGTTGTGTGAGGATCCTATTAAAGTTTTATGACGTCACACTCTTGCGAACAGATGGTCGCTATCCCATCTGCCTCATTACGTCACGCGTTGTGTGCGTATGTCCATCCGCACGATAACTCGCATAAAAATCATTCGATTTCGATAAAATTATAAGAAATCTTATGACGTCACACTCTCGCGATTGAGATGTTGGCGCGCGGTCACGCCATCTGTCTCATTACGTCCCGCGTTGTGTGAGGATCCTATTAAAGTTTTATGACGTCTGACTCTTCCGAACAGATGGTCGCTATCCCATCTGCCTCATTACGTCACGCGTTGTGTGCGTATGCCCGTCCACACGATAACTCGCGTAAAAATCATTCGATTTCGATACAATTTGAGTATGTGGTAGGGGAACACCTGGGAAGGAACCCTAATGAAAGTGAACGAAATGGGGTCAAAGGTCAGGACATGGGAGCGGGATCCATTCCACTGCTCTTATGCGTCAAAACTAACGTAAAAAAGTTCGATTTCCATTAAATTTTAGTATGTGGTAGGGGACCACCTGGAGACAAACCCTATTGAAAATAGGCGAAATGGGGTCAAAGGTCAGGACACAGGAGCGTAATCACTTACATCGCCATTATGCGTCATAACTTATGTAAAAATGCTTCGATTTGGATGAAATGTTAGTATGTTGTAGGGGCCGGCCTGGGGAGGAATCCTATTGAAAATGGGCGAAATGGGGTCAAAGGTTAGGACACAGGAGCGGGATCTATTCCATAGCCTTTATGAATCACAACTTTCGTAAAAATGCTTCGATTGCGACAAAACTTTATCATGTTATTTCGGAGGTATACTGAACCGGTTCTGTTGAATATAATCGAAATGGGATCAAAGGTTAGGGCACAGGACCGAGATTTATTCCACAGCCATTATCCTCAAAACTTGAGTAATGATTTCTGGTATGTTGGAAGGCGTTTCATAATCAATGCATTGCATGATTTTACTAACTTGTTATCTTAAGAAAATAACTTTTCAGGAAAATATAAAGCACAAATGGAGTTACCGATTATTATTCATAAGTAGTAAAATAATTATTCGTTTCTTAAAAACTTCAGACTACAAAAGATTGCGAGAAAGTGGGCCATTTCTCGAGTGGTCCATCGGAAAATGTCCCGGTGTCCCGGTGGGCCAATCCTCCTCTGTGTACAACATATTATATTTATTCTCATCACTCACGACTACACCGAGCTACAGTCCGGCACATATTAACTGGAATTAAATCCTAACAACAAACAATAAGGTTTACTAATTCCTGACAGTGAGCTGTACTCAGGTAGGTGGATTAATGAATGTTATTTTCGTAAAACCAATGAAAGAAGATATGTGAGTCATAAAAGTAAATATTTACTAAACAATGTCAGCGGCAATAGTAACTTTTTCGACTGTTTAGTTTTCGAAAAAAATATTTATCATTATTATCATCATCGTCATCATTAATATTCACATTTGAACGAACTTAGAAAACTACCCTGACACTTGCGAAAATGGCGACCTTTTAACTGACAAAAGTCCATCTGCGCAAGCGCTAGCTAAAATCTGACGTCAAGATAAAAAGAAAACCTGATGGGCCGCGGGTGGCCTAGTGGGCAACGCTCGCGACTGCCACGGAAAAGACCTCAGGTTCGATCCCAGGTAGGTACGAACGCTCGATCCGCTAAATATCCGACGTGCGTCGGATGGGCATGCTAAGCCGTCGGACCTTGGGTACTGGCCCCCAGTAATAAATAAGAGCGTCTTCATCCCCCTTTCTACTTCGCTTCCGTGTCACTTTCCTATTGGGCAGTCTAGCCCAAGTCTCCTAGCTTCCTATTTCTAAGGGTTGTTTAAGACCTGGAGTCAGACACTTCCTTCCTAAAATCCTCTACATATGATCTGATCTGATCGTCCTTGAGTTGCTCACTGTGGTCGTTAAACGTCCAATCAAAAAGAAAAGAAAAAGAAAAAAACACTCCATCGTGTTACACATAATTTTAAAGCTCTTGTCAATAGCAGATAACTCCCCTTGGGGTGTCCGATCGAGAAGAAGCGACATTTCGATACAGCGCAACGCACCGCTTTCACAGCATCAAAAATGCCTTTTTGTAATGGCTTTTATCGCATTTAGCATCAGGTTCTCGTAATTTACGTTGATCGCAATGAGATATTGTTACGTGTATGTAAAACTTGATGAAATAATGATTAGAGATAGTTTAGTAAAATATATTGTTGAGTAACAAAGAAATTAACTATTCTCGCGTCACCTCATGGGACAGCATGCTGTACTACCGGATTTCATAAATGGTTTGACTCCTTCCGTTACCTACTTTCGTTACATCAAAATTTTTTACTTGGAATTTACTACTGTCAGGAAATATGCATAGTATCAAAACTGAAGTCGCAACTAATAGATGTATCGGTTGAACATACAGAAAACATCCAAAGAACAGTGTCTGAGAAAAGATCGAAATACGAGAACTTACGAATGGAAATACAAAGGATCTGGTAACACAGCATAACATAGATTGTTATTTCGGCAACTGCAGTGGTGCAGCTCTGATAGCAGAGGCTTCTAACCGTCCTTCTTCTTTTTCTCTCTTTTTTTTTTTTTTTTTTTTTGATTGAAAGTTTAAATTAAGTTATTTATTGGACTTGGTTGACAGATACATTGATATTGACATATATATTGAACATATATTGGACTTGTTTGACAGATATATACAGTTCGTGATTCAACGTCAGCAATGTAAATAATTGAACAAGGAGCTCAGCGAATAAACTCCCGAAAAGCAAACACAAACAACCATACCTTACCAGGGATTCGAACCAAGACCCCTCCTTTGGGCGAATGATCAGAAGCCATCGCTTAGATCACTGCACCACCGGGGCTGCCATTGGCCCCTCTTCGAGTCCCAGATGAGGCACGTGTAGTGTGATTGTCTTACGGCACTGGCTATCACCCTTCTCTGGAACCAGTGCCCTTAAATTAGGAACGAGTGACTGGTTACAGCCCATTGAGTTGCTCACGGTGGTCGTTAGAACCCCAAACAAACAAAACCGCTGTAGTTAACTTTCTAAAACATGTCGAGAGATTAGGATTGCCATTAAGACTGATCCCCCCCCACCCTCTCTATCTCTCTCTCTCTCTCTGTCTCTCTTTTTCTCTCTCTTCACCTAGAAATTTCTTGAATCTTTAGGCTTGAGATAAAAAGTGCCGCCTTTGCTCATCGGATTTGGCATGGATGGTTTGCTTGTCTTACGGCGCTGGTTCTCTTCCTTCCCTGGAATCAATAACCCTAAATTAGCTTACAGCCAATTGCGTTGCTCCCGGTGGTCATTAAAACCGGAACTAAAAACAAAAATGCCTATAAGCAGTTGACCGTCCCTAATTTAAGCCCACTGATTCCAGGAAAGGAAGGGAAGCAGTGCCGTAAGGTAAGCAAACAATCCATGTCCAGTGCATCTTGCAGGATCAGCCAGAAATCTACGCTTCTGAACATCCGGCCATCGGGACGGGTAACCAAAAGTTTGTAACTCCAGTTCTGGTTCGATACTTATTGGAACTGCAATATCTCTTTTTCTATATACTCCCTGATCCTCCTCTCTTGCCATATTTCCCCCTGCAATCAAATTCATTTTTCAATGGCGGAGAAATGTTCAATATAAGCTAATTTTCTCAAATGTTCTACTTCCACAACATGTTGCACGCCACAATTTCAAGAAAAGAGAGGAGCGAAGAAATCACTGTTGGTATATTTCCCAATAACACTAGCTGATGACTTTACCTGCACCGTCAAAGTGCTGACTTCGCAGGGAAATGCGGAACTCTCTCGAATAGTTTGGGATTGATAGGATCCCTGACGGCGTTCCGACAGCTAGCCTGTCAGTCACCGGAAACCACAGTCTTCTACTCGGACAGATTCGGTCTAGAGACCTGTGGGGATCTGCCTCCCCCACGGGACCGGTACCTTACACCCTTCTGTCACAACCCGTGTGTGCGACGTGCTATGGGCAGTTGGGGCAAGCAACTTTTTCAAAATATCTCATCTCGTGGCCGGCGCGAGTTTTTTGGGACTACTGTCCTTTATTTAGAAACTCAGCAAAGTACATGCACATTCACTATGAGGGTCTCATGCACCCCTCTCACAATATTCAGACACTAAAACAAAAAACAAAAAACAAAAATCACACAAATTGAAATATTTACATTTATTTCCCAATAAGTCAGTTATTCGAAAACAGAAGAATGAAATCGTATGACCCTTGCACGTTTTTTTGTTGGTTTTTTTTGACGTGAATTACATGTCGTGCAAAAGATCTAAAATTATTCAAAACATCTGTTCAACCTCAAAACGCTGGAAATTCATGCATAGAAGTAATATTTAATTGGTATCACTTTGGGAAATCCATTTCAGAGCATTAATTTTGTACTGAAAACAGAACTCACAGGAAAGTCAGACAGCAGATTTTCTTTTCTTCTATTTAAGACAGTGAGAAGCCAATACATATATTGTTCGTACACTAACAAAAGAACACATAAACTGTACAATTCTCAATCGTATTGGTGGCGAAATATGCAAATATTCTTTAATATTAATATTCGATCGGAAAGTTTCTCTGTTTGAGCCATTTTCAGCAACGTCCGTGAGAAGAGAAATGTCCTCAGAAAAGGTTGGCATGCACCAGGCAGCAACGTATTAGAAATCCTGTTAAACAAGTGTATGGTGTTCAGTCCCCGATAAAAACGGGGTTTAGTATCAAGGTAAAAATAGCGATACATGCCAATGTGTATTTTATAACGTGTTGTGTTGGCAGCGTACGTTTATCGTTTGTCAGTAAATGGAGAAAGAGCAGAAATTAAGACTTAGGTAAAAAGATAAACTTCTCCCTGGGCTTCAGGGCGATATGAAACAATCGTTCAGCGGTAAAAAAAAAAAGGGTTCTTGTTCTTCGGTCTGCGTTCGTGCCAGACGTTTTGTGACGTACCTGATAGCAGGACGCACACGACATAAAGCCAGATAGCAATCAGAATAAACGTCCGCGTAGCTCAATTGGTAGAGTGACTTATTCCGGAATGAGGGGATCCGGTTTCGAATCCTGGCGTGGACAGAAACGACGGAGAAATTTACTTCGTTATAATGGCGCCCGAACTATCCGCATGATCCGACCGTTCAAAATCTCGCAATGGTGTGATGTTATTTCCACACCGCGAGATAGGAAAAATCAGAGAATCCCTTCTCCAGCGCTTCGAAAAATAAAAAAATAAATAAAAAAATAAAAAATTGACTGGGAGTTCTCAAGTGCACGTTCTACAGCGGATGGCTGCCTGCAACGATTCATGGTCACGGCTGACCCGTGGGCCATGCTCCCGGCCCTCTTTCGGGGGGGGGAGATGTGACGTACCTGAAAGCAGGACGCACACGACATAAAGCCAGATAGCAATCAGAAGAAACGTCCGCATAGCTCAACTGGTAGAGTGACTTATTCCGGAATGAGGGGATCCGGGTTCGAATCCTGGCGTGGACAGAAATGACGGAGAAATTTACTTCGTTATAGTTTGTGGTGCCGAGTCGGAGACAGGGACGTTTTGACAGTTGAGATTTATATAGAGGATTTTAGGAAGAGATTGTCTGACTCCAGGTCTTAAACAACCCTTAGAAGTAGGAAGCTAGAGGAGATTTGGGCTAGATTACCTGACAGGAAAGCCACACGGAAGAGAGGTAGAAAGTGGAAAAGATGCGCCTTCATTTATATCCGGGAGTCCGGTACTCGGGGTCCGACGGATTAACGTGTTCATCCGAAGCAGGGCGGATATCTAGTGGGTCGAGCGTTCGTACCTGACTGGGATCAATCATGAGATTTTCCCGTGGCAACCACGAACGTTGATCACTAGGCCATCCGCGGTCCGACATGGATGTTTTGGCGGTTGATCAGCCAGATATAGCCAGCGGGTGTTTTACGGGCGCTCTGCGGCGGAATGTGAGACCAAGACGGCGCCCCCTCTAAAGAATGCCCGGTTTTTTGAGAGCTAATTGACCTCTGTGAAAGGATCAGCGTAAGGTTCTTCAATCGCTGACGAAACGAGATGGACGGAAGCCAAATAATTGGACTTGGAGCGTCTATTAAAGTACATGATTAAGTTTTACCAAAAAGATTAGACTTTGGTTTTTTTTAATTAAGGACGAATAGGAGAAATTAGCATAACAGCGTAACGAGCAGGCAGAACGGACCGAAAGACCACTAAGGAGATAGACTAGGGTCCAGTACGGTAGGGCATGCGCATATATGCAGCATGACGTAGGGGGAGGGGGGTGTCGGAAGGGTATAAAGCACACGGGCGGTGTACGCTCAGCAATTCGGTGAAAGCTATTGCACGGTGAACATCGGTTTGAACGACGTCGAGTTGCTGCCATCGTGTGATATGGCCAACAGGCAATCTAGTAGACGACATCTGGATGACTTTACTCGAAGTCGCGTCATTGGAAAGTTGGAAGTAGGTCGAAGTGTGACTAGTGTGGCCGAGAAGTTCGGGATCGCTCACAGCAACGTTTCACGAGCTTGGAGAGCATTTCAAACGACAGGAACAGCTGTCCGAAAGTCTAGCAGTGGTCGTCCACGAGCAACCACGGCGGCGGACGACCGGTATATTGTCCTACAGGCGAGAAGATACAGACGGCAGACAGTGGGAGAAATCGCAAGGCACATGCAACAGACAACTGGACGTTCGTTATAGCGTTTTACCGTACCCAGGAGGCTGCACATAGGTGGTCTATTTGCACCACGACCAGTACGGTGTGTGCCATTAACGTCTGCTCACCGGAGACGACGGTTTCTGTGGTGCCAGGAACACAAGAACTGGACACATCAGCAATGGGGTCGAGTTCTCTTTACGGATGAGAGCCGATTTAGTCTGACGAGCGATTCTGGACGTATACACATCTGGAGAGAGCAGGGAACACGCAATCACACCTCCAACATCATCGAAAGGGACCGGTTTGGAGTTTGGAGGTGGCGGAGTTCTCGTTTGGGGCGGTATCATGCTTGGTAGTCGTACTGACCTCCACAACTTTCAAGGAGGTTCAGTCATTGGTGTCCGCTATTGTACCGAGGTTCTCCTACCTCACGTGCGTCTGTTTTGAGGTGCTGTGGGTCCTGAGTTCCTGTTCATGGACTACAACGCTACACCTCATCGTACAGTGGCTGTCGCAGAGCTGTTGGAGAGTGAAGATATTCAACGCATGGATTGGCCCGCAAGGTCCCCGGACCTAAATCCAATGGAACACGTGTGGGACCTTCTCGGGAGACGCTTGGCAGCACGTCACCAGCCGCCAGCAAAGATTCCGCAGCTGCGATTGGCGCTACAAGAGGAATGGGCGGCGATGCCCCAACAGCTCCTTGACAACCTCGTCCTCAGCATGGACAGACGTAGTAAATGCTGCAACGCAGTCAGGGGTGATCATATCCCCCACTAAAGACTGGATTTTTCTTGGGAGCCACCTGTCACATGGACGTTTCTGTCTTCTGTCCAGTTGTGCTCGAAGCAACCTTTTCAATAAAGTGCCGTTGTATCCTTTGGATTCCTTGTTTTGACGGTTTCGCTCACTTGTCCCATATTCTTACATCTTGGGGATCTTATGGTATGATTTGAGTCGATGTGGAGCCCTTCTGCACGACATTGCATTCGAAAAACCGTCTCGTCTCTGATTTTTGCACGCCAGTGTGCGTAAAGTGGCGTAAAGGTGAGAGGGTCGTTACATGAACAATTGTAAATTTACTCACACTTAAACTGTGTTGTCAGTCAGTCTCATTCCGTGGTCACCTTCCAAAGCGGACATTTTGTCTAGCACGGATGTTATCACCAATGGAGACAGTGCGTGGCACACCTTTATTTGTCGGTCAGCTGCAGGACACGGCCATGGTCAGCCATTTTTGAAATGCATAAGAGAATATATCTGCATTTCGCAGTCACCAACACGCAGAACTTATCGAAAAATCTTGTTTTAAGAAGTTCTAGAAAGTTAACGAAAAGGCCGTGAGTTTCATAATATGAAACATATGCTTCTTCTTTTCTCTCCCTGTCACCACCCTTCAAAGATTGTAAATGATGGGTGATCCTTGGGGTCTACCAAGTTTTTAGAATTTTGTTTGCAGAAGGTATGGTTTTCTGATAATAAGAATACGCATGTTCGATCTTAATTATCCTAAATGAGAGCGAAGCTCACTTAGGAGAGTTCATTTCCCTCATCCTAACGAATCTAGCCCTTCTTACTTAGCGGCCATATTGTTTATGCAGGTTTGATGATCCTATCTAGACTGCAAAAGAACACATCTCCCACTTTAAGAAAAAGATAAATGAGAAGGGTGGAAGTGGTTTCAAAGCTCAACCGCAGTAGTACTGCTATTGCGTTCGGCATCTCCTTACCTTCCGATTCTTCTGCGGGAACATGTAGTAAAAGCGCCCAATTTGCTGCAACTTACGTATGTTCCGAACACCTTACTCCATTCCTCAGTGTTACTTCTTAGTTGGAGATTTAGTGTATAAGATTTTTAATTTACAATAGCAGGAAAGAAAGAACAAGCACTTCACAGCAAGCTGCATTTAAAAACTTTAGTTGTTTTTTTTTTTTTCGAATGTGGAGGACAGATACTCTGCTGGCCACCCAAAATGCAACACCAAGAAGAACACGAGATAGCAAAGCCAGATTTACTGGACACATAACAACAGATACAAAGATGAAACGATTGAGCTTACAGGCCCGTGCGACTTGCGGAACACGCAGACATCAATAGTTCGTGTGGCCCCCATGTCTGGCAATAACGGCCGCTGCAAGCCACGGCATCGGACGAAAGAGGCTTTGGATGTGGGCTTGGGGTATGTCGGTCCAGGCTGCTTCCACACGTTGCTACAGTTCATCAGGCGTAGCCGCGGGTAGTGCTTGTCGGACCACTCGGTTGCCGATCGGCCACCAGACGTGTTCGATGGACGACATATCGGGAGAACAGGCGTGCCACGGCTAGTAGTGACACCTGGTGGGCCGTGAAGAATTGTTGCACGATGCGTGCCACGTGCGGGCGCGCATTGTCCTGTAGAAACGTGGCCGCTGGCAAGTCCTGTAGGTAAGGCAGGACTACTGGGTCCAAAACGTCGGAGATGTAGCGGTGGTTGCTGAGTGTACCGGCGATGCGTACCAGAGAAATGAGGGTGTCATATCCAATTGCGCCCCAAACCATAACGCCAGGCAACGGACCGGTATGGCGATGCATAATGCAGGCGTCATACAGTCTCTCACCGCGGTGCTTCCACACGCGGATCCGACCATCGTGGTGTTGCAGACAGAAACTTAATTCGTCGGAGATGACAATGTCGTGCCATTCCGTAGTCCAGGTGCGGCGTTCAACGGCCCACTGCCGCCGCACTCGCCGGTGGTGTAACGTCGATGGTAATCGGAGCAATGGGCGCTGTACAAGTCCCCGCTCTTGCAGACGACGTCGAACGGTACGTGCTGACACAGGTTGTTGCGCAACACACCCTTATTCCTGCGCTAACGTTCGTGATGGGGCGGTGCGAGTCGTCAATGCCCGCGGCACAACATGGCGGTCCTCTCGTTCGGTGGTGTACCGCGGCTGCCGCAATCGCTCACGTCGGTCCGTCCGTCCCTCCTGCACCCACCGAATCCATACTCGGCTCACTGTGGCTGGATGTCATCCCACACGGGCGCCGATGTCTCGGTACGATAAACCGCTGTCGCGATAAGCCACTATTCTTCCTCTGTCGAACTCCGAAATGTGCTGGAATGACTGCCGTATTCTGCGACGAGGCAGCAGGAAGCTTCCCACGCACAGGTCAGCAGCACAACACACTTCCACTACTTACACCCCGCCTTCTGTGCACCCTTCTTGTAGTGCTTCTCGGAGTCGTGCAGAGCGCACATGTTTTGCATATGCCCTGCAATGCTAATCGTTTGCATGTCCTCTCGCGGGCGACTTATGCTGCGGATTTCAGGCCAATCGGATGCTTCCTTCTTGGTGTTACATTTTGGATGGCCAACAGTGTATTTGACACACTGGACCATTCATTGTATTTGGCGGTCGCCAGATGGTCATTTTCTCACAGAATCGAGGATGAGTTGATTGATAGGTTTCGCTGCGTCCATTCGGTAGAATGGTTCACATTTTGTTGTCGATCGACACGGAATTGGACTACGCTTGCTGTGACACAGTGAGGGAAAAAGCACCTTCGCGAACCACGGAGAAAAATAAAAACAAATGAAATCTAATTAACGAAAAAAAAATTAGGTTCAATATTGCTATATATTTAATATTTCTGATAAAACTTCCGGGATCGAAAAACTGATAACATTAGTGAGTGGTAGCACAGGGTTCTTAATTTCATCTTGAGTTATTTTCTTTTGGAAATCCCCGATTCCCAGAACAATTTGAAGAACCTCTGCAATCTCCCCAGATGGCAAGTAAAGGATAAAAATTGATACGCCGTCTTGAGATGATGCATATTTCGGCATGTTTCTAAAGTAGTCAGTACAGTCTTCAACGGGGTCTTTAATTAGAATTTTGCCTGCGCAATAAAATTTGAAACAATATAGCTTTTCCCTTGCCCTCGGGTTTTCTCTCGCTTTAAAGCGTGTGGCATTCGCGCATTCATTTAATAAGGAAACTGATTTAAGACAATGAGAAACTGCAGATAAATTGTCCTTGAACTGTTTGCCAGGAGAAATGGAATGTGATCATCTATTAAAAAGAAATTTAGAAAGCTACAGTCTACAGCCTCAACTTGGCAGAACTAGCATGAAATGATTCCGAAAAAAGAAAAATCTAAAAAAAAAAACAACAAAAAAAAAACAAAAAAACAAAAAACCGCCTATTTCCAAAAGACAGCGGAAAAGAAGGAATATTGGATTAGAGTATTTCCGAAATTCGTTCTTCTCACAACTCTAAGAAAAAGATGTGAAAAGATATGGAAAGCCAGAAAAATCCGCAATGTAATATAAATTTGACAGAGTTAATACGAAACTTAATTAAATTGCCGAAAAATCTCAAGGTAGAGAATTCATAACTTCAATTAATTTTTCATATTTTTTGTTCTCTGTAACACTGAGAATTTTAGCAGGAGCGTAAAAATGAGAACACACTTATTAACTTTTAAAATTTTTAATGTTTCTACCTCCAGTTCCACGAAAGTGAATATTCAAATTATTTCTGGTCGTCTATGGTGATCTATGTTTTTTTATGTCACTTTCCTTCAGAACTATATTGCCTTCTTTGTTTTCAGAATTAGCCATTCTTTTTAAAAACTGACTTGTAGAGTCAAACTTTTCAGTCACACTTGGAGGTATTTCAGCATAGGCAATATGCAACTGTGATTTTTTGCTAACCTATTTCATTAATAGTGAAATATGAAAATATTTATTCTTAAATACACTGCAAATTTGATTTCCATTTCACTACAACGTCTCTTTTAATTCTTCTGCATGCAAAAAAATATCCAGTTCACCTTTCTTTTTAATTTTCATCCTTAAATACTGAAATTCGATTAACATTTCACTACATTGTCCCTTTTAATTCGGCATGCAAAAGAATATCCAGTTCATCTTTTCTTTTATTCTTAAATACACTGCAATGTATTTAAGAATAAAAGAAAATGGTTTACAAACGGCAGCAAATAGAAAATGGTTTACAAACGGGAGCAAATGGTCGTCCAGGATATCCCGGTAACGTTGACCTGTGAGGGACGATATCACACGTACCAGGGATCCCATTTCAGTCCACGTAAACAGTCCACAGACGAGAATGCCATCCCCACCAACTTGAAGAGTACCCTGCTGACAAGAAGAATCCATCGTTTCATTAGGTTTTCTCGTATCCTGCCATCCACATATACCAACGTGAATCTCGATTCATCAGTCCAGGCAACATTTTTCTACATGTCTAGGGTCCAGTGGCGATGTTCCCGCGCATATGCTAATCTTTGCACCCTGTGATGTGCGGTCAGCAGCGGTATCATCGTGGGACGATGGCTTCTGTACCCCATAGCGAGGAGATGGTTCTGGATGGTGTGGCTGCTTACACGTTTTTGTGCACCAGCGTTAAATTGCCGAGTGATTTATTGCACCGTGGCCTATCCATCCGCTGTTACAATGCGAGTTAGCCGACGATGACCCCGCTCATCCTCACGCTGTTGTCCACGGCAGTTGGCCCTTGCAAGGATGGTTTTACAGGATTCGATGTACTCACGGTGCACCCGTGACACAGTGGCTCGTGAAATTCCCAGTGCCTGCACGACTTCCGAGATGGAGTGACCCATTCATCGGGCCCCGACAATTTGCCCACGATCAAATGCGCTTAGAGCCTTCGTCTTATCCATACTGCGTCCGACTCTTACTGATTCCCGTCGCATCACTCCTTATATTGTCGGATCGCTGCGTACGTCATGTCGTTTCCGTTTACAGGGCCGCCCACAGCGCCACATTTGCATAACGCCAGCTGTCTCTAATTCAATTGCTCTTCAGTGTATATTAGATCAGTTGTTAACTATGCTTTATTTAAAAGAGAGTTAAGGGAATGCTTGATATAGCCTACAGTTAATATGTTTTTGGTTTGATTATCTACAATTGTGATTACGTAAATTGCAGTTCTATAGGAGGATAATTTCTTGACTTGGCACTTTTGTTTTTTATTAGGGGACCAGGTGCTTGACAGGCCTACACTAGCCTTTTTCCCTGGCTCCCTGCTATGCACTACAGTTGATTTTAAAAGTGCTTGTAATATACGTAGTAGTACTATTCGTATTTTCATACGTGTTTTTGTATTACTATAAATTCATTTGTACTTTACATTATATGTATATCATATTTGTGTATTATTTATATTTGCATATTTGATGGTTCATTTGTTTATGTTAGTTGTATTATTATTCGTATTTTTGCATTTATGTGTTATATTAATGCATTTCTTACATATATGTATTGTATTTCTTTTGTGTTTGCATATGGTGCGATTAGTATTTGGTTAATCTCTTTTTGGTACAGAAATTGCATGTGCGATTTGATTGTATGCTAGATAGTGTACCATGGCAAAATAAAATTCAAATTCAAATTCAGCCCTGGTACTTTGTTCTTGAGAACGTTGTCTTTTTATTCAAACTCCTGTACTGAACCACGCCTTCTAGCCAGGAGAGGGAAATGACTTTGGAAAACACCGATTTACACATACCTATTCCAAGGCCAAAGGTATCGGAAGTTACTTTTGATTAGTCTACATGTATACAAGTAGCTATTACATTCTTTTCCAGCCATTCTTGGCGACATTTTAAGATGCTAATAAAGATCTGATTTTCAATTAAGGCGAAAAATTGACTCGGCATGATCTGAGAAGAAATAACAATGACATTGCAGATTTTCTTAGGGGTGGTACATGACTCAGATGAACTTAATGATACGAAAAAAATTTAATGAAAGTTGTGGCAATACTATAGAATAAATCAGTGATTGTTTTTATTTAAAATGTCCATACGTTCTTCTGTTTCTCGCTTGAAATCGAACCCAGCAAGTATACTAAAGTCACAGTAGCCAGATAACTCATCTTTCCTATTTTTGCGAAACCCAAATCTGCCGCTGGCGGGCTCAAACCCACATTCTTCTGATTTGTAGCCAAATGGTTTCCCAATTAAGCTATGCTTCCGAGGGCTTATATCACCGCTGCTTGCCATCTTTGCATGTGCGCCACTCACCTCTGTAGTACTCGCACTTACAACCCCCCTCCCCCACCTCTTGAGAAAGCGCTGGGACGGAATCGTAGGTTTTCGGGTCAGCCGGCAAACCTCGCTTGGAGGAGGTCACTGCAGAAGAAGGAATTATCATTAATTCCAGATGATGTGTAGAAACATCACACATTTTTCGAACAATCTAACGGCCAGAAGATCCATTTTTACGTTCGGGCGCCAACGTGAAACCCAAATTTGCCGGTGGCGTTGTCGAATCCAGATCCCTTTAGCTCCGGAGCCGAATGCTTTCCCAATTAAGCTACGCCGGCAAGGGCTTATCACGGCCACTTGCCGTATTGACATGTGCGTCACCTCTGTTGCTCGTCACATGTTATTATTCATGTTATTCTTCCTAGGATTGTGACCGTTTTCTGGAATCAGAAACCTTTAACAACAAGTGAGTTGTTTCTCCTAAACGCAGAAAATTCCTCAAATAAGATTTGCTAAACATGAATGCCGGTTGCTTCGACTAGCGAATCCTATGATGGTAATATTCAAATTAATCGGAAACTCAAAACTTGATCGTTCTGGAGGAGTAGTGGTTAGCATATTCGGGCGCTATCCGGGAGACGCGGGTTCGCTCGAGGACGACGAAATTTTCAAGTTTTCGGATATTATCTGACTTACTATCCATGTCATATTTACACCAAAAAACGGATTCACATCTTCAAAATTTGTAAGTAAATAAACTGTTCACAAATATCATCCACGTAAGCTAATTATTACTGCTACTCTTTTGGCATAGAAGTATCATAATCCGGTGTTCATCCACAAGCAAATTCCACGAGAAATTTGAAAACTGAGACAGAATCTAACGTGTATCTTCCAATTTCAGTCAAATACCTGATCAGCCGCCCCGGTGGCGCAGTGGTCTAAGGCGCTGGCCTCTGATCATTCGTCCGTAAGGGGTCCGGGTTCGAATCCCGGTCAGGCATGGATGTTGTGTTTGTCTTACGGCACTGGCTCTCTCCCTTCCCTGGAACCAGTGACCCTAAATTAGGGACGGGCGACTGCTTATAGCCCATTGAGTTGCTCACGGTGGTCGTTAAACCTCCAATAAAAAAAAAAAAAAAAAAAAATACCTGATCATTATACCACTTGTGAAAACAGGAATGCGTCGGTGGCAAGATTCGAAGACACATATTTCTGCTCATGAGCAGAATGCTCTCCCAATTAAGCTACACCGACAAGTGCATATCACTTCTACTTGCCATCTTGACACGTGCGTGACCTAGTACGTCACATTAGCCCCCCTCCATCCCTCGAGAAAGGCGGGGATGCGAATTTACAGATTTCGGGTCCGTTCGAAACCCTGTAATTCCCTGTAGAAGAAGAAATTCTCACTAATTCCAGACGATGTGTGGAAGGAATTCTCATTAATTCCAAACGATATGTAGAAGGAACATCACACATTTTTCGAAGAACCTAACCGCGCCGGTTGATCTACTTTTACGCTCGGGCGCCAATGCGAAAATACAAATTTGCTGGTGGTGGTATAAAACCACACCTTCCTGCTCAGGAGCCAAGTGCTTTTCCCATTAAGCTGCATCGACAAGGGCGTATCGCTGCTACTTGGCATCTTGACATGTGCGTCACCTCTGCGGTACGTCACACACTCGGTACAACTCATGTCAGAAAGGTTGAAATTACCACATCATTTACAACACTTATTTTTTGTCATTTCCTTTGACAGTATTAAAATCAATCGCCTTAGAATGTTTGACCACTACACTCCAGCTGGCAAAATTTCAAGTTAAATCGCTGTCGTAATGTGACAAGCAGTCGCGTTTAGGAAAATGTACAGAGAAAGTAGAACCTCCTGAAAAGCAAAATTGTAAAATTTTATTTCAGTTTGTGCATCCATGTAACGTCGCTCTTTTATTTTCTACTTAACATTTAAATTGCTGGTGTAATTTTTTCTGATCCTTTTTTTTCTTAGCTGAGGATCGTATATTCCGGTAGTGAATGTTCAAACATAAACACATTCATCCATTTTCAGAAACTAGATAAAGATGAAAAAATAAAGCAAAACTGGTGGGAAAAAAGAAAGAGAAGGAAAAGATATTGGGAAAAGTGCAAGAAAGAGACGATGAAGCTGAAACGCTTCCTGAATCGCAACGAATGATGGGAAGGGTTATTAGAAGCAATGAGGGGTGCCATCGGAGCAACTTATCGACAAACCAATTAAAACTGTGTTTCGTGTAGGGATCGGGATCCCCTAGTCACTCCTCAGAAGACAGGGAGGAGTGAAAGTTCTCGGGAAAGGGGTGGGGGAGAAAGATTGTGTTTCGCGCCAACGCCATATGCTACTAATTACCACGGAAGCCAACAAGTATTGAGGATGTTGGAGATTGTATGCACTGTCGATCGTCTGAGACACCTAGGAAAACGGAATTCTTAGATGCTCAGCATAATCTCATAGTTCTAACTAAATTTATGCAGCAAAGCGCCTCTAACTAACCAACTGCTTCCCAATAGATTGATAGAATGCTGCCTAATGTGAAAAGTGTGGTGAAAGTGCATTTCAGCTATTTTACAAAAGGTAATAAGTAGTCTTTGTAGGAAAATTTGATACATACTCTATTTTTTAATATTCCATTGAGACTTCTTTGAGAGCGTATGACATTCACAACAAATTTTTCCTAAGCCTTCTTTTCTTATGACCAGTTCATGACAGAGACAGAAAAATGACAATCTATTTGAAATCCAAGTCTCCTAAGGCGTCCTTAATGTCTAAAGAAGACTTAGGAGACTTGGCCTGCAATCAAAGTCTCCTACGTCGTCTTATTATTGAGTCCAAATCTTCTAAGTCTTCTTTGGAGAATTGGACTGTATTTCAAGTATCATGATTTGCAGTTCATGTCCCCTAAGACTTCTAATTATTGAGTCCAAGTCTCCTAAGCCTTCTTTTTTATTATTGAAGCTCCTAAGAAGACTTAGGAGACTTGGGTTGCAATCTAAGTATCATGATTTGCAGTTCATGTCCCCTAAGACTTCTAATTATTGAGTCCAAGTCTCCTAAGCCTTCTTTTTTATTATTGAAGCTCCTAAGAAGACTTAGGAGACTTGGGTTGCAATCCAAGTCTCAGGATCTGCAGTCCAAGTGTCTAATAATATCCCTGGAACCAGTGGCCCTAAAACAGGGACCGGCGACTGCTTATAGCCCACTGAGTTGCGCACGATGATCGTCAAACCCCCAATCAAAGAAAAGAAGGTAAAAAGAAGACTTAAGAAGACTTTAGGAAACTTTGGACTGCAAAAAGACATTGGACTTCAATCCAAGTCTCCCAAGAAGACTTAGGCGACTTGACTGCAATCCAAGTCTCTTAAGTCTACTTATTCTCTCTCTCATGATTTACAGTCCAAGTCTTCAAGTCTTCTTTGCAGTCCAAAATCTCCTAAAGTCCTCTTAAGTATCTTTTTTCTTTTCTTTGATATGAGGTTTAACGACCACCGTACCGTGAGCAGCTCATTAGGCTATAAGCAGTCGCCCGTCCCTATTTTAGCACCAGTGGCTACAGTGAAGGGAGAGATCCAGTGCCGCAAAACAAATACAAGATCCATGCCTCACCAGGATTCGAACCCGGACCTATCGCGGAAAAATGATCAGATGGCATCGCTTAGACCACTGCGCCACCGGGGTAGCCTTAAGCCTTCTTTGAGGGCGCGAATGACATTCGCAACAAAGCAAAGATGAAATATTTTTCGACTGTGTACATTTACTAAAAAACAAAAACTGGCCTCTTCGTCTTTCTTTAGTGTATCGAATTTGCCATACATACTTAATATTTTTCTTGTCGCACGTGATTGTAGGGACTTTATTGTGGCAATTTGATTTTGTATTCCCCACAGTGTAAAACTGTATTATGATTCAACTGACGTCGGTACTCTCAGAAACGGTCGTCCTGCACACAGAACAGGTCGGCAAGAGCCGGCCTAAAGAGGTGCTTTTGCCGAAATGAATGTGAAGTTTCCTCAGGGAGAAAAAACCGGAATCGCTGGTACAGTAGCGGGCTCGAAAAGCGCCCACCAGGCAGTTGGGGAGTGAATCCCGTAGCGCAGAGATGTGACATGGGTATCTGCTGTGGCCGAAGAACCTGAATCAACAACAATTGGCTTTGTAATCATTTAGTATTTTTGTTTTGTTTTGTCTAATGTCGATATCGTGTAGTGAATATGATCTTGCGTTCGGCATCGACTGGCTTGTATCCAGATACTGAAGAAATAAATACTTAGGCAAGATCGGAGGAAGAACCTACATGGAGCACCTGGGAAATCAGATGATCCTACAGCAAGATTAAGAGAAGAAAAGGCATATGATATTTAAAAAAAAAATGTATGCTCCATCTAAATCAATGAAATTTGGTAAACTTACAAAGAAGTTTTTAACGTATGCTCCAACTAAATCGATGCCATTTTGTCCACTTACAAATACTTTTTCAAGGTATGTTACAGTGGAATCCATCAAGTTTTGCCAACTTACAAATAAATTTGCAGTACATGCTCCAGCAGAATCATGACATTTTCCCCACTTACAAATGCGTTTTCAAGGTATCCTCCAATGGAATCCATCGTTTTTCCAACTTACAAATGAGTTTGCAATGCATGTTGAAATAGAATCGGGGACATTTTGTTCACTTACAAATGCGTTTTCAAGTTATTCTTCAACAGAATCCAGCAAATTTTCCCAACATACAAATAAGTATGCAGTGCATGCTCCAGCAGAATCGGGGACAATTTGTCTACTTACAAATGCGTAAGTAGACAAATTGTTTCTGCTTTCTCAACTTCCAAATAAACTTTCAGGGTGCATTCCAGTCGAAATGGAGGCATTTTGACAAGTTGCAAAAACGTATTCAATATGTGCTCCGACTGAATCAGGGACAGTTTGCTAAAGAAAAGGCAAATACTTTTTCTGCGTACTCGCCAATGCAAGATGGAATTTTATCAAATAGCAAATGCGTACTCATTGCATACTCTAACGGAATCGGTGACATTTTTCCAACTATCAAATACTTTTTCACTGTAGGTTCCAAGGAAGTTGATGATGTTTTGCCCAACTCAATTCCTGTTCAATAAAACCTTTCGGATTTGGCGGAAAACAACGAAGAAATGCCCTACTCCTTTTCAGATGATGTGTGTTCCTTCACGCATTCTCTGGAATTAAAGTGTAATGCATGGGCAAAGCAAGTTTCGCCGGGTAATTTCCATCGACAGATCAATGAAGTGCACGCACAACGTCGCATTAACATGTTGTTTGATAGTGTTGAGGGTTTGCAACGGATGACAATCGCAGTAGACGTTCAAGCAGCTCTTGAACGGAAATCAACACAGTTCGAGCCGAAAAGATGAAATCGGACACCTAGCGAATTTCACCTCTCACCACTGTTAAAAAGGTCGTCACTTGATCATAGATGAAGAAATCGAAATTGACGGGAAGCTCTAGCAACAGAGACAAGGATCTGTTTCTAAGCAAATAAACATGTTCATAGTAAGAAGCGACAAGCATCTGATGCTTTTAGTGCCTATATGTTGAGAAAGAGTGTAAGGCATGCTTCATTCGTATTAAAAATTATCGGACCAAATAGTCACGTGGCTCACACGATCACGCCTATCTCCAAGAGAGGACGCCTCCCACAGCACGTAGTACTTGGCATCACTGACCTGTGCGAAATACAAGGGTCATCTTGAAAGAAATGCGTCCTCCTTAATAACTTTTGAAATTTTGAAGTGGCTACTATGATTTGTTACCAATATAGGTACAAATTGTTTTCAGAATCGGAAATAAAGATCTTGAATGACAGAGAAAAGCACCGAGAGGTAAATCAGTTCCTGAAAAAAGAGGGATATGAAGCTCCAGAAATCCACAGAAGACTCCTGGCGGTGTATGGAGCTGCACCAATCGATATCAATACTGCCCGAGGATGGATGAAGAGGTTTCGAGAGGGAGAAAGTTCAGTGCCGACAAATAACGGAGTGGAAGACCCGCAACTGTAGTGACATATGCCAACAAGCAACGAGTGAAAGACCTCGTCACAGCTGATCATCGTGTCACCATACAGGAGTTTCAACAATAAACAGTGCTTAAATATGTGCAGATATTGAAGAAGATAAATGAAGCTATCAGAAGGAAAAGACGTGACTTTCCACTTCATGGTGTTGTTTTACACCACGTCCCCACACCTCAATGGAGACTTCCCAGGCTATTGCCAAACTGGGGTGCACGGTGATGTTCCAACCACCTTACAGTCCTGATTTGCCTCCCTCAGACTTTTTCCTGTTTGCCCCATTGAAAAACACCGAACGTTTCGAAGATGTGACAGACGTTAAACTGTCTGTGAACTCATGAGTGAAACGCTAGTTTCAGGAATTTTTTCCAAAATGGATTTTACCAATGGATTCAAAGATGGCGGAATTGTACAGAAAGTGATGGACAATACTTTGAATAGGCAAGCATTATTAACAATATGTCCAAGTGTTTTGCCACCAAGTTTCACAATTTTGCTGCTAGAAATAAAACTCTTATGAGGGACCAGGCATTACTTTCAGGATACCCTTTGTATATGAGGTTTGAAAATTTTATTCCCGGAACGGTCGTGAAGTGTCGCCCTTGTAGCGATGCGAGCAGAATCACGTGCCTATTTGGGGGTGGACATGTTTCACGTAGACCAGTAGAGCCGTTCGTGAGTGCGCAGTTGCGGAAGCAATGCAAGTCTGTGTGTAAGTTTTAAGGTAAAAATGAGTAAAAAGAAACGATTATGGGTCTGCACGAGCCTTAATTTGGAAAGCCCGGCCCGTATATTTCTCCTGTTTCCAAGGCCCGGGCCGGCCCGTAAAATTTCAACAATTACCAAAACACGAATTTGACACCCGGTGCACTCGGTCATTCGACTCCTGAAGAGTTTTCGTTTTCTTAATTGCTACCGTATTCTATTACAATAAACGTCAATTCAGAATATTTCTGAGACTCTGTATAAGTCACGTGACGTCCGAGGAGGGGGTCGGGGAGAGCTTGTATACTCAAAAATGTTTCATGAAAAGGACAAATTCTGTAACTTTCAAATTTTCTGGGTTTTCAAATTATAATTCCCTACCGCCGGACCCGGAAATACCCTTGGAGAAAAGTGGGGAGGGGGTTAATCCGAAAAGTACGAAATACCCAGATTTATGAATCCGATCGTCCTGCTGGGAGAAGATTTTATGGCTTTAAAACTGCACCTTATCTCTACTGGCATATCATATCGCTGAAACCCAACATGTTTCTCGTGTGTGTGTGTGTGCGGAGCACATTTGTGCCGCTTAAGATGCGATGTTCCAGACTTTGCGCTATCGTAATTCAAAAAGTTTTTGCATTTAGTGCACTGCACAACGTTTTCCGACCGACTAGTTTCAGAACGGGACAGTAATTTACAATATTTCCAAATATCGCTTTTCCCCTTTACATTGTCTACAAGCACATATTCTCCGGAAGCGATTTTTTCGCGAAAATCTTTCGCTTTCTTAAACTCCATAATAAGTATGGAAGAGTATTTATCAGCAACACTGAACTGAGCATATGCTAAGGGAAAACAACGACAGACTGTCCAGCTAATCAGTGTCACATAACTTTTGAAAACGGCTGCCTGATAGTATAAATGGGGAAAATACGGTACAGATTTATACACAGAAGTAAGTTTCTCCGAACCCATTTCTCCCGTGCAATTTAAGACAACTTGAAAGCTTTTCACACATCTAGAGAACAAAGTGCCGCCGACCAGAACAATAAAAAAGATCGTCTGCGAGCGGGTGGCTCGGTTTACAAATGCTGCAGTTAATAGCCTGGCCTGAATTATGTGAGGAGGGTGAAAGTTAGGAAGAGAGAGAGAGAGAAGGGACCACATTTACATTGAAAAACTAAGTAAGCTGGCCCACTCCAATTGTTTTGTCGGAGGGGAGGATGTCGTAAAACGTCCATTTTTTCCATCATCGGAAATTATTCAGTCTTATCCTGCTGCTGTATGTTGCGAGTTTTCCAAACGAGAAAGGCATCGTGCAGCGATTGTTTTGCTCATAAAAGAAAAACAAAAAAAAAAAAAAAAAAACCCTGCTCGGCCCGTGTTTGTTTTACATTAAATATTGAAGGCCACGCCCGGCCCGTTTTCCCAACTTAGAAATGAGCAAAGGCCCGACCGGGCCCGCGGGCCGGACCGGACTCGGGTCTAACGGGACGCCCGGGGCCCGTAAACGAGAGCTGTAAGCTATTGAGATCGGCGTATAGTGAAATTGTTGTGAAAAAGTCAAATGTCTGTGAGTGGCATTAGAATCGAAAAAAAGCACGCATGTCACGCTCGAGGTTGAAGACCATGTTTGTAAGTTTTTTCGATCCCACGGGGATAATTCATCACGAATTCAGTGATCAGAGACAAACGGTCAACCAACAATACTATTTAGATTAGAGGTGTTAAAAAGGTTAGGGGATTCTGTTCGAAGGAAAAGAGCTAAACTGTGGCCTGACTAAAGCCATGATGCTCTCAGTGTTCGAGACATCCTAGCTACGAAATGAATTACCAAATTGGATCATACACCCTATTCACCTGATTTAGCACCTTGTGATTTCTGACTCTTCTCCCCAAAAATTAAAACTGTCATGAAAAGACGAAGATTTTCAGACATTTCTAACATCCAGAGCGAAGTGACAAAAAAACTCAAGAGTATTCCAGAAACAGAGTTCCAGGTGTGTTTCCAGCAATGGCAACAGCGTCTAACTAAACGTATAGCTAACGGAGGATTCCTCCGAAGATGACACTAGCCGCTAGTGCACAGGTACGCACACATTGTTTTTACATATGCATTCCGGGGAATAAAATTGTCAAACCTCTTATATAGACCTTACGGGCAGTGCGTGACAATTCGTCAGTACGAAGTCCATGCAATAGGGAAAAGGAAGGACTATAGGAATTTGAACAGGGAAAAATTATCGGTTCGAAGAAGCCGGGTGCTTGCATTCCAGCAACAAAAAGCATTGTTAGCTATTCGAGGGCTGTCGTAGTGAAAGTATGGCAGAAATGGAACGCGTCCACCCAAGGTGCCAAAAAGAAGAGACCATCAATGATTGGCATTTGCTTTCCGGGGCAAAAGACGACTCAAGATACCTCAGTTAACAGCGTATTACAACCTGGGCAAGAAGAAAAACATTTTCGAGGACACAATCCAGCGGAAGCTCCTGCGCATGGGCGAAAGGAGTCGATGACCAGTTCATGTATCCATGTTAAAAGATCGTCATCGACAGATCAGCCAGCAGTGAACATTGGACAATTGGAAGAAAGTCGTTTAATCCGGCGAGTCCAGGTCCCAGCTCCAACATGCGGATTGACGTGTCGGCATTCGACGCCTCAAGGATGAACAGCTGTGGACATACTGTACAATTCGATAGAAACAGGCAATAGGTGGTACAGGGATTGCACTGACGGACATCACTACTCTTATTCCCATTGAACTCACCCTCATTGCTGCAAACCACTCTGCACTATTTTGGACCAAGTGTTGTCCCACGTGGCAAAACTGTATCCAGGTGGCACTGGACTCTTTCATTGAGACATGTGCAGGATTGGTTCCAAGGTTTTGTCCAAGCATGTCGTGTAACATCCTGGCTGCTAAATCCTCCTATCTGAATCACATCGAACATTTGCGACACGCTGTGGAGCGCAGCATTCATTCATCAGCCAATACCTCGCCCCGTCACACAAATATCAGGGCACCATTCTATGAAGCTACAGAACAGAATACCTGAGGACACCTTCCGTGGTCTGGTGGAGTTCATGCCACTAAGGTTCCAAAGGTTATCACAGGAAAAAGCGGCCCAATACGTTTTTCAATTAACAAAACTTTACCTTTTGTTAATAACATGCGTACGTTCATAACATACACTAAATAAAAATAATGCTGGCAAAGAATTCCTAATTTACTTGTGTACTGCTACTACTGTTTAACTTCAACAGACAGTTTAGATATTTATGAACTGCTGTTAATAGAAATTGTAACATCAAGAAAGAAATACGCAATCACTATGAAATTATGGGAGGGATTAAATATATCACAAGCTGCAAGCGATCACAATTACATACCGATTCGTGATGAGGAATGCCAAAAAATTAGTAATAAGTAAACCCACCATGGGCGGTAAGAACCGATTCCACACACCGTGGGATCGAATGAAACCGAGTTTGTATGGTCATCTGCGGTATTACATTCCATTCTGCTTCTACACGCATTCTCAATTCATTAGTTGTGACAGGCGGCGAGGCCATGCGAGCCAGTCGTTGAGCGATGACACCTCAGTTGCTTTCTACAGGAGACAAATCTGGCGAACGAGCAGGCCAGGAAGGACGAGCGACCTGATGCGCACAGAGTACGTCTTGGACAGTACGTTCAGCATGGGGTCGGGCATTGTCTTTTTGGAAGACGGCTCCCGGGATCGTCTGAAGAAAGGACAGAGGTTCCGCTTCCAACACTTCCGTGATGTAGCGTTGGCTGTTCAATGTGCCTGTGATGCGTAGTAGGCGAGTGCGTGAAAGAAACACGATAGCGCCCCAGAGCATAACGCTCGGCGTGGGACCGGTATGGCGCTGCAGCCTTCCAGACTCCGTTCACCACGGTATCTGCGAACAAGGATTCGCCCGTCGTGATGCATTAGATTGAATCTGGACTCGTCCGAAAATACAATATGCTCCCAGTTTCGACGTTCGTGACACCACTGCGATCGCTGGCGTCTATGGTTCAGAGTCAAGGGAAGTCGCCGCAACGGACGGCGAGCAACGAGGACTCTCTGCAGCAATTAGTGACGAACAGTGCTTGCAGACATCGGACGATGTGTGACTACCCTCCATTGCTGCGGGAGTGTCGCGGATGGTGTTGTGCGCGGCGTCACTGCCATACGCTACAAGTTCCTATCTCCCCACTCGATCGTGCGATTTTGAGCTGCAGACCCTTCACGACGATACGTAGAACCTTCTGCTGTCCATTGACGTACGCATAACGGTAGTTGTGTTACGCCTGACGCGTGCAGCAATATCATGGTATGATAAACCACCTTCTCTGAGTCCAACGATTCTACCTCTTGCAAACTCCGTCAAGTGTTCGTATGGTTTCTTTGTTCCTTCCCTACGCGGCGTGTTTACATGTTAACACGCCGCGTACGGTAAAGTTTAGCGAAAGAACATTTAAAATCCTGCTCTCTGTACGCCTTCTTTTATACCCCCTTGTATGGCATTTCCGATGGCGTTGCGCGCGTCTCACAATTGTAATCATTTGCTTCTCCCATGGTGCCTTATACACCCTACAAATTTCGTGCAAATCCGAGCATTTCTTCATGGTGTTGCAATTTCTATTACCAGCAGTGTGTTTAAACGTCAATTCCGAACAACTCTCCTCGTTTTCAAAGAAAGTGGAGACAGTTTTCCATAGTACAGATAATGTGCTGTGATTGAATATTTACCATTGTTCGCTGGCATGCTAAAGCCTGAAACACATTGTAATAAAATGTCACCTACCTTGCGGATACATTGTTGATATCACTGCCCAGCTGTTGTCTCTCTCTGCTGGTGATGTCAGCCCGTGACGTCACACCGTGTGTGTGACTGCCTGTGGTTGCCATGGAGACGGACATGGGATGAGTGGAGTTGAGGGCCATAAAGGGGAGAGGAGAAATGTGGGTCGTTGTTCCGGGGATCTGATGACCATAACCGTTCGAGAGGAGATGGTGTGCTTTCTCCATTCTTTCACCTGCACAGAAGACAGAGAGGGAAAGACACAATGAGTTAACTCAATTATTCATTAGTTAATCTCAAGAAATAATTTCTGCAAGCAGTTAGTTACAAATTCAGTCTAACTCACGGTAAAGTAATCATGTTTTGATTACATTCATACAGTCCTGAGGCATACCATTAAAACTACGTACCTTTCTTAGAAAAATGCTGGGCCGCCTTTTCCCGCGATTACCGCTTAGACCTGATGTGATATGGACCGTAGATGGTGTCCATTGCGACAGTTGAACAGAATGACGTCCCGATGTTCGACGAGAGAATTAGGCAACGGAATGAACCGGAAAATGCTGCGTTTTACAGCAACGCAAAAATACACTGAGTGGCCATTTTATTATGACCACCTGACAGTTTTAAGCAAATGAGCTCTATGATTGCACTCTGTTGCCGCCCGAGGGGGTAGCTAGTATAAAAAGAGAAACCTTGGTGCTTACGACAGTAGTAGAAGTGATTTTTGGGTGACGAGATGGGTAAAAAATGCGATTTGACGGACTTTCGACGTGGGATGATTGTAGGAGCTCGGAGCCATGGAGCGAGTATCACCGAAACCGCCGCATTCGTGAAATGTTCCAGAGCAGCTGTTGTTAAAGTGTTTAAAGACTGGACTGTCAGCCAAAAAACTGGGTCTCTACGTGCAACGTGTAGTCGTCATCGACTAGTGACTGCTCGGGCGGAACGGAGAGTGTCCTGACTGGTAACAGACAACAGAAGGGCAACACTGCAGCAAATTACACACCATCTTAATCAAGGATCTCCTCAAATGATCTCTGCACGCACTGTTCGCCGTACACTGCGTCGGATAGGTTATGACAGCCAAAGGCCTGTTCGAACACCTTTGCTGTCTGCAATTAACAAGAGAAAACGTCTCCAGTTCGCATAGGAGCACAAGGATTGGACAGTCGATAATTGGAAACAAATTATGTGGTCCGATGAATCACGTTTTCAGTTGCACCATGCCGATGGCCGAGTGAAAATTTGGCGGAAACAGCACGAAAGCATGGACCCCAAATGCACTGCTACATACCTTCAAGCTGGTGGAGGCAACGTTATGGTTTGGAGAATGTTTTCCTGGCATGCTTTGGGCCCTTTAATTCGTGTTGATCAACGTCTGACTGGCACATCATATCTAAACATCGTTGCGGAACAAGTGTCATGTGGATGGTTTATCCCAATGGCGATGGCTACTTTTAACAAGATAATGCGTACTGCCATAGTGCTCGTATTGTACAGGATTGGTTTCAGGAACATGCCGGTGAGTTTACTTTGCTTAGGTGGCCCCCCACAATCCCCAGATCTCAACCCCATTGATAATTTGTGGGATGAAGTTGAACGAGCCATCAGACAGCTGGATCCACAACCCTGCAATCTCACACTCCTGGAAAGTGCTATTCATCAAGCATGGTCTGAGATTCCACAAACCACCTATCAACATCTCGTGGAATCCATGCCACGAAGAATCGACACACTATTAAAGGCAAAAGGTGGCCCAACGAAGTACTGAGGGGGTGGTCACAATAAAGTGACCACTCAGTGTATATATAATGGGGTTCAGGTCGGGGAATAACGCAGGCAGGGCTCCAGAACAACTCTAAAGGAAGGTTACTACTTCTGCCTCTAAAACATCCCTGATGTATCACTGGCTGTTGAGGGTTTCCTCAATTCGTAGCAGGCGAGATCGCGAACTGAATCCAATGGTGCCCCAAACAATGACGCTTGGCATTGAGCCTGTATGACGTTGCAAGGTGCCGTTCACCACAATACCTTCGAACACGTATACGACCATCATGGTGCATCAAGTTGAATTCTGACTCGTCATAAAACACGACCTGTTGCCAATCAGTGCACTATGCCTGTGTTCGAGGCCCCATTACAGCCTGAGACGTCTGTGGGTGACGGTCATAAGATGGCACAGCAATGGGCTGCTGGCGACCAGTGCTCTTTTAAGCAGACGACGCCGAATTGTAATAGAGGACAAAGCGTGACATATGTACATTGTTCCTCTGCTGTGTTAACCCCGTGGATGTCGCAGTGCGATCGGTCACTACCATGCGGTACAGATGCCTTTCATCCCATTCAATCGTGCGATTTTGTGGTTCATTTCCCGGATTTCTGTGCGTTCGAACCTCATCTGTCCAGTGACGTCACGTTCGCGTCACTGTACTGGAGTTTCGTCTTTTACGAGTGGCGATTTCGTATTAGGAAAGTCCTGCTTTTCTCATCCCAACAGTCCTTCCTCCCTCAAATTCCGTCAGGCGTTCATAATGCGACCATCTTCGGCGACGGGGCATAGTGAGACACAAGAAACTCCCTTTCGACTCAATGTCGGCTCTTCACTGATTGCAACATATCGCTTGAGCCAGAGCTCTTTATACCCAAGATCGGACAGTCCAGAAGGCAATGCTTCAAAAACGCATGCCCATTTTCACTGAAATTTTAATCATTTGCATGTCCCAACCTGTTATACATATTCTGTTAGTTTCAAGCTAATACCAGCAGTTCTTCATGGGGTTGCAGTTTTCGCAAACAGAAGTGTATATATATACATATACACAGCCGTGTCACATTGTGACCACCTCCTACTTTTGACGCAAACAGCGCGTAGACCATGAAAGAAATAGAGTGTATGCTAGCTTGGATGGTATACAAGATGTGATGTAGGCATCCTGAAAACATATCACTCGTTGCCGTCATGGATAAAAGGAGCGATTTATCAGATTTGCAAAAAGGAATGATTGTCGACTTTCGGGTCAAGGGTGGCAGTATTTCTGAAACAGCGCAGCTTGTGAACTGTTCGCGTGCTGCAGTGGTTAAAGTTTATCGCAATTGGAGAAATGGTACTCTTGCCAAATAGGCGACGTAGAAACTGTGGAGCACCACGTGCCATTGATGTGAGAGGTGAACGTCGGTTGTGAAGGTGCGTGAAGGCTGATCGACACTGTACAGTGGAGTTACTCACTGGCCGAATGAACCAGGCGACTGCCGGAAGTGTGTCTAAAACGACAGTTCAGCGAACCCTGCTGCGTATGGTGCCCGATGCAGACGGATGGTCACTGCACCCATGCTAACGAAGGTGCATCGGCAGAAAAGGCTTTCGTTTGCACAGCAATATCGGAATTGGACCACCGCTGCTTGGTAAAGGATTACCTTCTCTGATGAGTCACGTTTTCTGCTTCATCGTACGGATGGACGTTGGTGTATAAGGCGAGAAACATCGGAGAACAAACAATCTCCAACCATTGCTGGAAGAACACAAGCTGGTGGGGGCAGCGTTATGTTCTGGGGAATGTTTTCGTGGTATACTCTGGGTCCACTCATACCTGTGGAAGGCACTACGGACCGAATTTGCTCTGAATCCATCTTTACAGACCACGTGCACTCATACGTGCTGATTGTCTTCCCTGGGGCAGATGGGATCTTCCAGAACGACAATGCGATGTGTCACACAGCTGGAAATGTCCGAGAGTGGTTGGAAGAGCACGATAAGGATTTCAAAGTACTTTCCTCTCCCCCCAATTCCTCAGACTTAAAACCAATCGAGCGCTTGCGGGACCATCTCGGTCGTGTTTTTCGCTCTATGGTTCCTCCACCACGCGCCCTCCGGCAGCTGTCAGATGCACTGCAGTCAGCATGGCTCCACATACCTGTGAACACCTTTCAGCACCTTATTGAATCACTTCCAGCCGGTCTAGCTGCTGTCCGCGCTGCACACGGCGGTTACTCTGGATATTAGCTGGTGGTCACAATAATGTGACTTGACCGTGTGTATACATACAGTATATATATGTATATCCACAACGAGAAGAAGCATAACTTCAGGAACGAACAAAATTCTTTTAAAAAAATATTATCGGAAAACCCAAACGCGCAGATGCAGCAGAGAAAATTTCTCAGAAAAAAATACCCACAACGAGAAGAAGCATATCAACGGGAGGGGGAAAAAACAAAACAAAAAAGCTTTGTGAACAAGCAGGGCGAAACGCATGCAAGAATGCAGAAAGTATTGAAAATGCTTTGCTTTAGTTTTATCAAGGACCGGCAAAACACCGCGTAAACTCATTTCTACACTGCTGGACAATTGCTAAGGACGGATCATAAACGGCTATATAGCGCATAAAAAAGTAAGTGTGGTTGGATGCCAAGTGAAATAAAATAATGTCAGAATGCCAGGAGATTACAAGAAAGACAATTTATTGTGCTCTGAAATCCAGAAGGCTTTGGAACGTGTTCAAGGGACAAACAGGCCATTTTGTGCAGAATACGTAAACGTGAAAAAAATGCAATTACCGTCCGCAGGCGTTCCGGCGTAAGATGTCAATACGGGATATGGCCACCATGGAAGGCGATGCAAGATTCCACACGTCGTGTCATGCTTTGCACAACATTATCAAGCAGCTGTTGGGGTACTTTATCCCATTCCTCTGTCAGTGCACGGATGAGGGTGTCCTTGTTTATTGGAGGGCATTGGCGACCACCAAGACTCCTCCCCAAAGCATCCCACACATTTTCAAATGGGATTCAGATCTGGAGAACGTGCTGGCCATACGAGGCGTTGAATATCCTCGCTCTCAAGACACTCCTGGACAGCGAATGTTCGATGACATGTTGCGTTGTTGTCCATGAAAATGAATCTATCACCGACAGCACCACGGAACATGCGAACATGAGGTAGCAGAACATCATTAATGTATCGTTGGCCAGTCATAGTCTCAGTTGGAAGCACATAGAGCGACGTACGGCCATTGATTATGATGCCAGCCTATACCATGACACTACATGTCGGACATCGGTCCCTTTCCTGTATGTTTGCTGGACAATATGCAGTACCACTATCACGCCAGATCAGTTGTCGTCGACAATCAGACGATAGACTGTATCTACTTTCATCTGAGAAGAGGACAGCAGACCAGTCGTTATCAGTCCAATTGCGATGTTGATGGCACCATTGCAAACGGGCGGTACGGTGACGTCTGGACAATGGGATGCACACAACAGGATGGCGGGCGTATAGTCCTCCTTCATGCAAACGTCTGGCGACAGTTTTTCGAGAGATCCGCTTGCCAGTAGCAGCCATAAACTGATTTGCTACCTCACTAGCTGTGCTGCGCCGGTGTCGTTTTGTTGATAGCACTATGTGCCGATCTTCTGCAGGTGTCCTACTGCAAACACGACCTCCCCCGTGACGTTTGCTACACTCTCCATTTGTTTGAAATCATTTCCAAAGCCTTGAAACAACACTGTGGCTGACGTCGAACTCCCTGGCAACATTTGTTATTTTTCGTCCTTCTTCAATCTTGCCAATAATACGGCCACGCGTAAAATCATCTAGGTGATGTCGGGAAGACATACTGAAAAATGCAAGTTCGTCGATAGATTCTTTCCCTTTCAACTTTGCGTTTGAACAACAACGGTCAATACGCGTCAAATCCTTTATATCTCTTATCAGCGCTATGACGTCACGAACAAGTTCGGCAATCCAAAATTTGCATACGCACAACACGTCTTACTGTATCTAGCACTTATGCTAATTTCCACATTTTCCTGCCTTCCATTTTATGGTTGCTGTCGTTGCTATTGTCATCCGTCCTTAGCAATTGTCCGGCAGTGTACTAAGACGTAGTTGAATATGGGTTTCTACTATGTCATGCATGTATTTCGGGTAAATGACCTCACAGATCAAACAACACCTTCCACGCCATGAAAAGGTAAAAATTAAGAATAACTTTTAGCAATGCATACAGGACATACTTGGCCCAAACCACAACGGCTCATCGTCCACAAACCCAGGAGAACTCAGTACAAAGTCCACGAGCGAAAAAACAAAAAAAATGTTGTTGTTTTTTTTATTGGAGGTTTAACGACCACTGTGAGCAACTCAATGGGTTATAAGCAGTCGCTTGTCCCTAATTTAGGATCACTGGTTCCAGGAAAGGGAGAGAGCCAGTGCCATAAGACAAACACAACATCCATGCCTCACCGGGATTCGAACCCGGACCCCTTTCGGACGAATGATAAGAGGCCATCGCTTACACCACTGCGCCACCGGGGTGGGAAAAAAATGTTTGACTATTATAACGAGACTCGTTGAGATAAGACAAATGAAACGTTATACAAAACCTGGAAAATTGTTTAAATAAAAAGAAAAGTTGTAATATGTACACAGTATTTTGAAAATACTTTACTTGAAAGTACAAACTCCAAAAAAAAATTCATCCCCTTACACGAAAAAGAGACAGCAAAGCCACGTGGCTCAACACACGAAGCATGCAACCAGAACAAAATTCAACAGGAAGCAAGGTAAAAGATTAATAATACAAAACCAAAGGCAAGAGAAAATAACCACGCCTGTGAAAACACTCAATGACACATCGTCCACAAATCCAGGAAATCTGGAACAAACATACTATCCGTGCTTCACTTAGCATTCGAACCCAACCTATCCCCAACAAATGGTTAGGAGCTAGCGCTCAGACTACTGCGCAACCGGGGCAGCGAAGAAGTACACAAACACGCGCGCGCGCTCTCAAGCTGTTGACACCCAAGGTAATTCCTCGAAAACAAGTAACACCAATCACGGTGGGAGTAAGGCAAACATATTGGAAAATCAGGTATGCGCTTTCCCCATAAGGGGATTGCACTTCCCTTCGTGCAAAATGCGGAACTTAAAAAAAAAATCGTAAAATATCAAGGACATAAATAAAATTTAAGTTACACAATTGCAAAGCGGTTCACACGAATCACAAAAATGGGGCCATATAATATCCGGATTTGGAAGACCAGAGGTGGAGAAACTTAACAAATGAGACAAATTACAAAACAATCACAAAAATGGGGACATATAACATCTGGATTCGGAAGACCAGAAGTGGAGAAACTTAACAAATGAGACAAATTACAAAACAATAATAAAACTGGGGACATATAACATCTGGATTCGGCAGACTAGAGGTGGAGAAACTAAACAAAAGAGACAAATTTCCAACCGTAGGTTGAAGAAGCGTATATGCTCCAGCTTTGCCCGTCCGTCCGTCCGTCGCACGATAACTCACGTTCGATTTCGACAAAATTTAGTATGTGGTAGGGGACCACCTGGGGACGAACCCTATTGAAAATGGGCGAAACAGGGTCAAAGGTCAGGACATAGGAGCTGGATCCATTCCATTGCCTTTATACATCATAACTTGCGTAAAAATGGTTCGATTTCGATGAAATTTTAGTATGTGTAGGGAACCACCTAGGCACGAGCCCTATTGATAATGGGCGAAATTGGGTCAAAGGTCAGGCAGGGCATAAGAGCGGGATTTATTCCATTGCCTTTATGCGTCATAACTTGCGTAAATATGGTTCGATTTCGATGACATTTTAGTATGTGGTAGGGAACCACCTAGGCACGAACTCTATTGAAAATGGGCGAAATGGGGTTAAACGTCAGGACACTGGACTGGGATCCATTCCATTGCCCTTGTGCATCATAACTTACCTAAAAATGCTTCGATTGCGACAAAACGTTACCATTTTGTTCCGAAGGTATAGTGAACCGGTTCTGTTGAATATCAACGAAATGGGGTCGAAGGTTATTGCACAAAAGCAAGATTTATTCCACAGCCATTATTCTCACAACTTGCGTAAAACTGCTTCTATTGCGACAACCCTTTAATATGCTATTCCTGAGGTATACTGAACCGGCTCTGTTGAATATTATCAAAATGGAGTCAAAGGTCAAGACACAGGAGCGATATTATTCCACAGCCATTACCCACATAACTTGAGTAATAATTTCTGGTTGTGTTGGAAAGCGTATCATAATCAATGCATTGCATGATTTTACTAACTTGTTTTTCTTAAGTTTTGCTTATCCCAGGTTTGAAAGAACAGGAGACAAAAAGCAAAACCCAATAAAAAATTTGAACAAAATTAAGTTGTACACCCACGTCTTGTACAGTGGAGACATACCACATGAAAACACATGAAGTGAAGTAAATGATCATGTAAAGGTAAATTCAAGTAAACATGTACCGCTGATCACCAGGTTGTTCAGAATGTTAAGCATATTTTTATAAGCATAGTGGGAACATAATACTCTTCGAAAATTAAAACGTCCGAGAATAAAAGGCGAATTTGAAAATGATTGATATTTTGCACGGCGTTTACATTGTACGCGTACTCTAATGTGTTGTGTTGGAAGGGCGAGTGACAACACTTTTTCAAACAAACATGACACGCAGCTATGAAGTAAAAGATGAAAAGGACATCACTTTTTCTGACAGCAGTCAGTGTGAAATAGACCACACCTGGGCTTTCACGGAGTGCGGCCCCTTAGAACAACGCCGTCTCCTGACAGAGCAGCACTAGACCACCAACGATAGATCTCATAAGCACAACACAAGAGCCACAGAAAGTATGAACAAAAGGAATGTTTGTGCGTGTATGAGGGGGAAACAAAATCCGGGGGTAGAGAAATATATCTTCGCCCGACCCTGAATCTGGTTTTGAAGAGTGGGCGGAACCTTTTAGTGTAAGTATTGTGCAGTTCGACATAGTATCCGGAGCTCTTAACGCTCATCCAGATCTAAAGTACTAAAACTTCAGTGATTCTAGCTTTTTTCTCTTGTTAATCATTCTTATTGTAAAAAAAAAAAAAGAATACATATATATCGCAGAAATCAAGCAGCAACAATTTTCAAATAACACGGAAGGCACGGAAACTTTTTTTATATGTTTTTCACGCTTTACAACCGTAGGTTGAAGAAACGTATATGTTCCAGCTTTGTCCGTCTGTCCGCACGATAACTCGCGTAAAAAATAGTTCGATTTTGATGAAATTTTAGTATGTCGTAGAGGGCCAACTGGGAAAGAACCCTATTGAAAATGTGCGAAATGGGGTCAAAGATAGGACATAGGAGTGGGATCCATTCCATTGCCCTTATGCGTCATAACTTGAGTAAAAATGGTTCGATTTCGATGAAATTTTAGTATGTCGTAGAGGGCCAACTGGGAACGAACCCTATTGAAAATGGGCGAAATGTGGTCAAAGATCAGGATATAGGAGCAGGATCCATTCTATTGCCCTTATGCGTCATAACTTGAGTAAAAATAGTTCGATTTCGATGAAATTTAAGTATGTCGTAGAGGGCCAACTGGGAACAAACCCTATTAAAAATGGGCGAAATGGGGTCAAAGATCTGGACATAGGAGCGGGATCCATTCTATTGCCCTTATGCGTCATAACTTGAGTAAAAATGGTTCGATTTCGATGAAATTTTAGTATGTCGTAGAGGGCCAACTGGGAACGAATCCTATTAAAAATGGGCCAAATGGGGTCAAAGATCTGGGCATAGGAGCGGGATCCATTCTATTGCCCTTATGCGTCATAACTTATGTAAAAAGGTTTCGATTGCGACAAAACTTTATCATGTTGCGGAGATATACTGAACCGGTTCTGTTGAATATCATCGAAATGGGGTCAAGGGTCAGGTCACAGGAGCGAGATTTATTCCACAGCCAATTATCCTTATAACTTGACTAAAAAGGCTTCTATGGCGGCAAAACCTTAGTATGTTGTTCCGGAGGTATACTGATCTAATTCTGTTTCATATCATCAAAATAGGGTCAAAGTTTAGGACACAGGAGCCAGATTTATTCCCCAGCCGTTATCCTCATAACTTGAGTAATGATTTCTGGTATGTTGGAAAGCGTATCACAGCATGCTTTTACAAACTTGTTTTTTTTTATTGGAGATTTAGCGAACAACACTTAAATAACTCAATGGGCTATAAGCAGTCGCCCGTCCCTAATTTAGGGCCACTGGTTCCAGCAGGGGCGGATCCAGGATTTTCGTGTAGGGGGGCTCACGTGTCGGGAATAACCAGCGACCTTTCTGATATTTTCCAGCAAAATGAAAAAGTGTTCTTAGTATGTCTAAAAATTCTTCCAAATAATTAACGAAAGTAATATACTTTTAAATAATAATTTCTTTCACAAAAATATATTCAATTTCTTATTAAAGCATAACAAATCGAAGCTTTTCCTTGGTTCCTGAGGAAGGATACGCATCGCCGGTACATTCAACGGCCACCGCTACATCTCCGACGTTTAGGAGTCTGTAGTCCTCTCTTACCTGCAGGACCTGCCAGCGGCCACATTTCAACAGGACAATGCGCGCCCGCACGTGGCACGCATCGTGCAACAATTCTTCACGGCCCACCAGGTGTCACTGCTGCCGTGGCCCGCCTGTTCTCCAGATATGTCGCCCATCGAACACGTCTGGTCGCTGATCGGCAACCGAGTGGCCCGGCAAGCACCACCCGCGGGTACGCCTGATGAACTGTGGAACTGGACCGACATACCCCAAGCCCACATCCAAAGCTTCTTTCGTTCGATGTAGCGGCCGTTATTGCCAGCCATGGGGGCCACACGAACTATTGATGTCTGCGTGTTCCGCAAGTCGCACGGGTCTGTAAGCTCAATCGTTTCATCTTTGTATCTGTTGTTATGTGTCCAGTAAATCTGGCTTTGTTATCTCGTGTCCTTCTTCCTTTTGCATTTTGGGTGGCCAGCGGTGTATATACATGAATTTTTCTATGTCTGGGGCTTAACGACCATCGTGATGAACTCGATGGGCTACAAGCCGTCGCCCGTTGCTAATTTAGGGCCACTGGCTTCAGGGAAGGAAGAGAATCAGAACCAGTGCAGTAGGATAAAAACAAAATATATTCCTCACCGGGATTCGAACCCAGCCCCAACTCGGACGAACGGCCATAAGCCATCGCTTAATCTGCTGTACCAACCGGCTAAGTACATTTTGCGATTACAAATTTGAGATTTTTGCTGAAAGAAATGTCCCGTGTGGGAAAGAATTCGGCCTCGTTTCTTTTATTTGTAAGAACTTCATCTCAGTTGTATTTATTAACCATCAGAGATTCAGGTTTTTTAATCATTTTGATGGGGAAGATTTACGATTTTGAAATTATTTAATGACTGAAATTTCCACGGAATGCTCGATTTCCTTGGAAAACAGATCTCACATTTGAGCCCTCATTTTTAATGTACTCCCCTAATTAATAAATTTGAGACTTTTGTCGAAAGATTTGTCCCTGACGGTAAAGAGTTAGGCCTTTGTTTTTTCATTGGAAAGAAATCTGTTTTGATTGTATACTTATTAGCCAAAATATGTTCAGTTGCTTCTAATAAATTTAGAGGGCGAATATTTGCAATTTTGAAAATTATTGAATGACCACATTTTCCACGGAATACTCTCACGTCTGAACCTTTTATGCAAATATATTTCAATAATTAATAAATTTGAGATCAACAGAGATGTAGGTGTTAATAATAAATTTAATGGACGAAGATTTGCAATTTTCAAAATTATTGAATGACCAAAACAAAATTTCTACGAAATGCTCAAATTCCTCTTCTTGGAGAATATCACATTTGAATCCTCTGTGTAAATATAGTCCACTAATGAATAAATTTGATATTTTTGTTGAAAGAATTCTCTTTTCGCGGTGAAGAATTTAGCCTCATTGCCTTCATTTGTACGACGTTCATCTCAGTTGTATTTATTGAGAGACAGGGATTCAGGTGTCTCTAATAAATTTAATAGGCGAAGATTTGCCATTCTGAAAATTAATGAAAAACTATAATTTCCACGGAATGTTCGATTTCATATGACGCATATCTGAGTTGTATTTATTAAGAAACATAGATTCGGGTGTTTCTTTGAGATCTGTAAATTAATGAATGTCCAAAACTTCTACGGAATACTCGGTTTGGTTTTCCTTGGGAATAGTTCTCACATATGAACCTTCTCCAACAATTAATTATAAATTTGAGATCAACGGATATGTACGCGTTACTAATAAATTTAATGGATGAAGATTTACAATTTTGAAAATTATTGAATGACCAAAACAAATTTTCGCAAAATGCTGAATTTCGTTTTCTTGGAGAAAGATTTCCCCCAAAACGGTGAAGAATTCGGCGTCATTGCCTTCATTTGCAAGACGTTTATCTCAATTGTATTTATTAAGAAACAGTGGTGCTGTTGTTCCTTTGAGACCTGAAAATTAATGAATGACCAAAATTTCCACGAAACACTCGATTTCGTTTTCCTTGAGGAACAGTTCTCATATCTCATATCTGAACCTTCTGTGCAAATACACTCCAGTGTTTGGATAAAGTTATTATGAACATTTCCTCCCCTGATTTTTACGAAATGTTACTCTGAAAGGGGCGGTGACAGAGATCTACCATCAGCTTTCTGTGAAATTTACTTCGTAGAGTTATCCATTGTTAGGTAATCTCTAAATCTCAAAGGACCTGGAAACACATCTACGTGAGATTCTGAACTCCTGCAAATCCAGAGGTGTTTAAAATTAAAAATGTAGTGTCAAGGAAGGAAGCTCATCAGCGGAGTGAGCAAATGTTGGAGGGGAAAGGGGGGGGGGTATTCTTCGAAGAGGGGGAGGATGTCAGTTGGTGTGAAATCAAGTTCCGTTTAATCTCATTATTACACATGGCGTTAAGAGGGCGTGATTTGTGACGTCACACTCCCCGCCGCAGTTCCACCACAGTACGAAGCACGTATTCGTTCGCTCAGCGTGGGATCAACACAACTGCGAGGATGATGCAATGGTGCGCTGGCAAGTGTTGACTGGTGGTAATCCATCATGATTATCTGGTGCTCATGATTGATTAACGCAACACGACGACACCAAACGAGGAAAGGTTGGTGGGCCGTCTGGACGGGGGTGGAGGGGGCGCTGCGTGGAGATCCAGCACAGGAGCGAAGAAAATCTTTGGGAAGGGGGGGTTGTCGGAAGACGATTGAGAAGTTGCAGCTCTTGAGAAGACGGACGAGTGAAGATGGGGAGGGGGGGGGCATTCGATACTTGTGGGAGTAGCAGATGCTTACTGTCTCACTTAAGTGGTCACGTGATAATTAATGCCCCTTAAACGCATGCGAGATGGTCAACCATCAAGTTACTGTCATGCCAGTCATTTGAGTTCGTCGCTCTGTTTTGTCACTGCCAGAGTTCGGAGACGGTTAAGGATACTTTAAACAAGCTCTGATGGGGAGATAATGAAGACGATAATCCATCATTCTCTGCCAATGGACTAGAGGGACACAGACGAAGATTTTTGACAGGGAGTTGTTCGTCCGGGGGAAGATCAGACCTTAGACTAAGTTAGTGAGAATTTCGCATCAGCGGTGAGCGATTGCTTCCCAGGGGGATGAATAATTACGATCCCGAGAACTGTACAACGATAGGGTCGGACCTTTTTATCTGTCTGCGAAGTTAGGCAAGGGGCTGTCATGGGAAATGGTGTGATAAGACGCATTACGTGCAGAAATGAGTGTGTGTGTGGAGTGTTGTCTTATTAAGGGTGTAAAAACAGTTGAATACATTGAATCAGGAGACAGAATGATAAAGTGTCAGACTCATGTTAATACATTTAAATGACGAAGGACGGCTTTATCACGGTGGCAGCCTCTTATACTAAACATCTCTGTCCCACCTTCCGGTAGCAGGCAGGAAGAATATTTTTCTAGGATGTATTTTGATTTCAGGGAAATGGAAATCAATTCCGAAAACAGAAATTTCAAAATTTGACTTTTGAGCAACAGATATCAAATGAAATCTAATGAGCATGATATGCTTTTTCTTTATCGTTTCAGGAAGGAAATTCATTTTGTGTTTCCTTTTAAGGAAGGAATCAACTGATAGCGACGGCATATCCCATTCTGATCTGTGGAAATTTTCGTCAACAACCATTCAGAACCCATTCCTGGATGAAGATCTTTCCACGTGTCTTCTATAACTCTGTGTCTCGACTAATTTGTTACGTGGGCATAGGAGATTTTACAAGATTAGTTCATTTCCAGTAAGGTCAGTCAGCATGGGAACATTCGAAGGAACTTCCTTCGAATTGAAGAGCCGTTTCAGAAAACGTTAAGTGTTTTTTTTTTTTTTTTTTTTGTAGTTTCATGCGCTGCAATCGTGTACAGACCTTGTACATTGTGATTGACAAGTCAATTGAAGCAGCTAAAGGCGTCGGACGCCATCTCCTTCGAGCTAGAGGGGAGAGGCTTTGACAGACACAAAGGTCAGGAAGTGATGATTTGAGGAGGATCACTTTCAGGTTTCTCCACTAGGACAGCGAAAGAGAATGATGATAAGTTAGTTACGGAGAAGAAGAGAACGTACGAAGGAGGAAGTAGTTAGAAAACGGAATAAGCAAAGAGAGGACAGAAACATTAAGATATAATTTTGTAAAATAATTCAAGGACAACCTGCACATATAAATCTAAGCAAGTAATAAAATAATCTTAATGACAATTTAGTCAACTATTCCTTCGCCACATATTTATGTCTTACAGGTTCTCATCCACGTCATTCCGGCATTATTTCGAATTCCATTAATCCATCCACTTCCCATGTGATCTTTTGGGTACTTCCATGTGATCTTCTGGGTCACCCCACCTGTATTTCATTTTGCGAGTCTTAGCGACTCACACTACAGTCCAGGGCCCGACCTGAGTCATATCTTTTGCCAGACCACCTTTATATTCATTAATACAGACATTTGAAGTGGACCAGGAAAATCAAAAAGAGGTCATCGCTCTTTCTACGTTTATAAGTGAGTCACGGAAAAATTCTCATTGGCCGCCACCAGGAAACAAACCCAGGGTCTTCCAGTTACACCCCGGATATGCTTCCACTGCACCACAGCGGCAAGAAATTCCTCCAGACTCACACACACTAACTGCCAAGCCAATTTGGCAGGTTGCTTCTTGGAGCCCCGCACAATGTTGGGGACTCACCAAAGGTGGTAAGCAGCAACTGAACAAATAATTAGAAGGCGAATGATTAACTAATACAGATATTTAACGTGGACCAGGAACATCAAACAGAGGTCATCGCCCTGGGTTCGATTTCCGGTGGCGGCCAATGAGAATTTTTCCGTGACTCACTTATAAACGTGGAAAGAGCGATGACCTCTGTTTGACCTTCATATTCTTTGCCCCACCTAAATCTTCAGCCGCTACTACCAGCTTCTCTACCTGGCTACGGGCTTGGTGGTTTAGCGACTACCGTGTGCAACTCAATGGTCATTGAGCATCCGCCAGTCCCTGATTTGGGGCCATTGCTTCCAGAGAAGATAGAGAGTCCGTGATGTAAGAAAATTACAGAATCAGGACCCATGGTAAGAATGTTACATTTCATTTTAAAAACATTCACACTAACAATTTTTGCGCTGCTTCACTCCTTTTTTTTTTTTTTTTTTTTTGATGTCACAAATTATCCTATATCAAACACTGTTTTATACTCTTTCCAACCGGAGGTTGAAGAAGCTTATATGATATAGCTTCGTCCGTCTGCACGATAACTCGCGTAAAAATGGTTCGATTTCGATGAAATTTTAGTATATGATAGGAGACTACCAATGGACGAATCCTATTGAAAATGGACGAAATGGGATCAAAGGTCAAGACATAAAAGCGTGATCCATTCCATTGCCCTTATGCGTTATAACTTACGTAAAAATTCATCGATTGCAACAAAGCTTTAACATGTTGCTCCGGAAGTATACTGAACCTGTTCTGTTTTATATCATCGAAATGGGGTCAAATGTCAGGACACGAGCGAGATATTTTCCACAGCCATTGTCCTCATAACTTGACTAAAAATGCTTTTACTGCGACAAAACTTTAGTATCTTCTTCCGGGGGTATAGTGAACTGGTTGTGTTTAATATAATCGAAATGGGGTCAAAGATCAGGACACAGGAGTGAGATATATTCCACAGCCATTATCCTCATAACTTGACTAAAAACGCTTCTACGGCGACAAAACTTTAGTATGTTGTTCCGGGGTATACTGAACCGATTCTGCTTAATGTCATCAAAATGGGGTTAAAGGTCAGGACATAGGAGCAAGATATATTTCACAGCCATTATTCTCATAACTTGACTAAAAATGCTTCTACTGCGACAAAACTTTAGTATGTTGTTCCGGGGGTATAGTGAACTGGTTGTGTTTAATATAATCGAAATGGGGTCAAAGATCAGGACACAGGAGCGAGATATGTTCCGCAGCCATTATCCTCATAACTTGACTAAAAAGGCTTCTATTGTGACAAAATTTTAGTAAGTTGTTCCGGGGATATAATGAACTGGTTCTGTTGAATATCATCGAAATGGGGTCAAAGGTCAGGACACAGGAGCGAGATTTATAACACAGCCATTATCTTCATAACTTGAGTAATGATTTCTGGTATGTTGGAAAGCGTATCATAATCAATGCATTGCATGATTTTACTAACTTGTTTTCTTTAAGAACAAGGTGTACCACGAAACGTCAGACCGCATGACTTTTTCTCAGCCTTCCGATGTTAAGTCACGATGTTCCTGACACCATTGTAGACGAACTTTCCTGTTCTTTGCAGAACTCAGGTTTCTGTGTAAGCATTCGACTTCCAATACCGACCCTCTTCAATTCCCTCTGCATAGTTCGCTGAGATATGGGTCGAGAACAGTCTCCATTGAATGCTTCGATCAATTGCTGCACACAGAAGGTCCTATTTCTCCGTACAAGCCTTCTCAGACGACAGCGATCTCGTTCCTGACAATATGTCTTCGCGCCACTGTTACAACCTCTTAGACAAGCAATGTGGGTTTATGTTTCCACTGAGTAAAGACCAGGGATATCCCACTTTTTGAGAAACCACTCAGCTCTGCTATTTTCAAAATAGTCGCTCCAGCCAGACGAACACTCAGAATAATCCCTTTAATGAAATCCGAAAGATCTGTTTTTTTTAATTGCATTGTGGGCCTCCAAGAGTGTGCCACTAGTGGCCCGTTTCTGGCAACCAATGCAACCCCCAACAACAGGTGGAAGCAACGGGTCTGCGCATGAGCCGAAGCAACTCATGGTACCAGTTAATTGAAGACGACGCTATCGCCATCGCGTTATTTTTTGTGGATGTTAAGAAAAAATCCATATGTAGAGAGGCGAATTAATTTCCTAATGAAGTTCCACGTCGACGAAGATATCAGATTAAGCCATGAAATACTAGATTACAGCCATGAAATACACCCACTCCATTCCATGAATTGTTCACCCACTCCATTCTCATGAATAACAATTCATGGAATGGAGTGGGGGAATAACTAGAAAAAAATTTGAAACCGCTTAAAACAAATGTCCTGGAAAACCATTAAAAAACGTTTGTTGGAAAAAAAGAAATTATACGCGTACAAAATTTATTAATTATTTGAAAGATAAAAAAAAAAAAAACAACGCTATGTGGATATAATGTACTTATCCATGGGTTGAATACACAAGACTGGGAGGAATTCGCTTCTAAAAATAATGAGAAGTAAATCTTTCCTCTTTAAAACAAATGTAGCTTCGGACAACGGAAAAGAAAGATACAACGTTAAAAATGTAGCAGAATGTGACATGAACCCGGGTAAATATATATTAATTCAACAATCTCCTTTCAAGACGACAAGGACAGTACAAAACTTTGGAAAGCGACTCTAAGTATGTACACTCCTTGAAAATGAGTGAAGTTCCCTTAAGGTTAAAAAAACTATCGTTACGTTGAAAAAATAAATTTATGAGTTATATGAAACTGACTTTTATGAAAAATGCCTGGCAATATTGTAAAATGAAAGCGGGAACCATTCGAGTACACATTCCGCACGAAACAGACAGCTACAAGCACCTGCTCGTGCGTGGCAAATTAGTCGAGTAGGTAGAGAGCTCAGCTCATACACCAACGGCCCAGATTCGTATCCACCCAGTTACAAACGGGCGTTTTCCCGGTCTGTTGAGAAAATTTCCCCATCGCAGTGTTATAATTCACAAGTTTCGTAAGGGTAGAAAAAAAAATTGTAGCTGTGTAAACTGCTGGTTATTTTGATTTTTTTTTTATTGCTACTACTGGGAAATTGGCGGACAAGATTCGGCAAGCCACCAGTTACGTCACGTAGTTGCTGGTTGCAACTACCGGCAAATTAGCGGGCCACATTAGGCTAGCCATCATTTCAGGCGCAGTGGTCTAAGCGATGGCTTCTGATCAATCTACCGAGATGGGTCCGGGTTCGAATCCCGGTGAGGCATGGATGTTGTGTTTGTCTTACGGCGCTTGCTCTCTTCCTTCCCTCGAACCAGTGACCCTAAATTAAGGACGGGCGACTGCTTATAGACCATTCAGTTGCTCACAGTAGTCGTTAAACCTCCAATAAAAAAATATTCTGGCACGTGCTTGCAGGGCCGCTGAAGGGCAAATTATGGCAGCTACTGCTTGCGACGCCCGGACATTTTATTGACGTTTCTGTAGCGGTATCATAGAGCTGGGCCATTGCTGGCAGTGCTGGCCCGGCAAGACTGTTTTTGGTGGGGTACGAAAATGCCGTTTACGTACATCTGCATAAAGGTTTCTAATTCAGTGGCCGGTATTTGTAGATTACGTGGTATGTCGCGATGTGTAAAAATAAGTAAATATTCATTAAGTGTTTTTGGTATTTTATTTATTTATTCATTTAAATAGAGAACCGAAGATAAACCAAATATTGTGCATGATGAAAAAGGCAATAGTATTTAGCGAGCGTAGGGAGCAGAGAAAGCAGCTTCTAGCAATCGTAAATGAAGAAATAAATCTCTTTGACTGCAACGTGTTCCTATATCCATGATGTGGAAATATGGTCCAAAAGACGTGTAAAAAGAGGTCTCCTTCAGGAACTGCTGTCAATCTTCCTTGATGTCTGGAGGCCTGTTACAGGGTCCAAGATGAAACGACTAAACACTAATCAACTAAAACTGCATAAATTTGATTTTCGTGGTCCTGTGGGGGTAATTAACCATGGAGGCAAATTCTGTAACAACAAATAACATTTTACTGATACTAATTGGTTTATTTATATTTTTTGGACACTGATGAAGAAGTGAATAGCGAGATATTGTTAACGTGAAAACGGTTCATCCCCAAAACTCAAACGAAGCACTTTATGCTACAAGTACCTGAAACGAAAGGAAATTATAATATTTATTTTTGTCTCTTGGTTTTTCCCTTATCGACACAGTATAATTGGCAATGTGTCTCTTTCTTCAATGGCTGATACAGAAAACAAAAGTTCTGGTACTGGATTCGCGTTCCTTCGCTATTTTTTTGTTTATGTTTTGTTTTTTGTTTGTTTGGGGGTTTAACGACCACCGTGAGCAACTCATTGGGCTATAAGCAGTCACCGGTCCGTGATTTAGGGCCAATGGTTCCAGGTAAGGAGACAGCCAGTGCCGTAAGACAAACACAACATCCATGCCTCACCAGGCCGCCCCGGTGGCGCAGTGGTCTAAGCGATGGCCACTGATAATTCGTCCGAATGGGGTCCGGGTTCGAATCCCGGGGAGGCATGGATGTTGTGTTTGTCTTACGGCACTGGCTCATTCCCTTCCCTGGAACCAGTGGCCGTAAATTAGGGACGGGCGACTGCTTATAGCCCATTGAGTTGCTCACGGTGGTCGTTAAACCTCCAATCAAAAAAAAAAAAAAAAAAAAAATGCCTCACCAGGATTCTAACCCGGACCCTTCAGGGACGAATGATCATAAGCAAGCGCTTAGACCACTGCGCCACTGGCGCTGCTCGCTATTCATAAGGATTAATTAGTCATTTAATTTTCTATTGGAGCATATTATTTTTCTAAATAGATTTATAATAATTTCATATTTTCTGTAGGAGGACTTATATAAAATTATCACCTCCGTATTTTCATAGATTTTCCGCAGTCAGTACTGCGGCGCGGTTATTGTTAAGTATGAAGCGGACGCCAACTTATCAGAAGAATCATTATTTGCAGGTTCGTGTCATTGAGGCAGGGAAGAAAATAAATAAGTAGCTGAACAAATAGAACGTAACTACAGGTAATTTCGTCCGCACAAATCTTTATTCTTCAGATTGGGGGGAAAGGGCAAATATTGGTTTGTCAAAATAAATTAGTGCCTGCTTACAGCGGGAGATGGATATTTCGGGTGGCTTTCTCTATGCATTTCCAGCCAAAATCCATTCTTATTGATGCCCGTGCAAAATCGTTCTTAGCTGCATCGAATCCCAAGCCCGTTTATGGCCACTCTGTGTTATTTCCTTTCACTCTCTGCCGTTGCAAGGAAGATGCTCCTGACGTAAGAAGTTGACTGTTGTTAATTGCTAAGCTGGAATTGTCACTTGCGAGCTCCTCCACCGAGAGGAAAATGACGGAAGGGGTTGTCCTTTTGTTCGTGGGTGGTCAACGTCAACGAAGGAATGGCTATCCCTAGAGATCTCTTAAGCGCCTTTTGACTGAAGCTGCTGTTCGCGCATAGAATAACCAAACTCACTATTTAATTATATTTTAAATATTTCCATATAACAATACTTCCTTTTATTTAAAAAAACTCCGTTTCAGGTTTTTCGGTATTTATTCAAAAATTTCACAACATCGAAGACGCTGAATTTTCAGCCCTTTCACCAGAGAATCTTTTCACACCTGTATTAAAGGCTTCTGGGCTGGCTTCACAGAAATCGTGCATTTTAACTATTGATCAAGAAAGACCTACAAAGCAGACTCACTTTCAAGGAAAAATTCTAATTGCGCGATGGTGAATTTCTTATTTCAGTCATTAATGTGAGTTATTTAGTCATTTTATTTTCTGTTGGAGCTTATTATTTTTTTGAATAAGTTTGTGACAATTTAATTTTTTCTGTAGGAGGACTTGTCGAAAATTAAATATTTTTTCATCGTGGTTTTTCGAAGCAACATAACTCTTTGGAACTTGAGATTTTTTAAACTGACAATGGCATTCAATTATGGGTGTCCTAACAAAACTTCTGCACGCTGTCCATTTTTGAGAAAAGCGTGAAGTAACGGAGGAAACTTACCTTATTGCCGTTCAATGAACTCCCCTCCGCTGGTAATGACAGCTTGCCAGTGGTAAGGTAGGTTCTGGATGCCCCGTAGCACGCCATCTTTTTTCAGCTGTCGTATTACTCGGGCCACGTCCAATGACAGTTCGTCCAGAGAATCGTAGCGGATGCCACGGAGCCGATTTCTTAACTTTGGCAAAAGGTCAAATTCGGGTGGATTGAGATCAGGCCTGTATGGTACATATTTCGATAAAAGACCCCGTATCAACGCTGCACTATGATACGATGCGTTGTCATGCAGCAAGATCTCACCAGCTTCCAACAAGTTGGAGATATTTTTGACGAATTTTTGGTCTCAACTTTGTCCTCAGAAAGAAATTGTGCTTCGACCAAGTGTTCCTTCCCCACAAACTTCTTACAAGGCAGTGAGGATCTGTGCCGGGGTTTCCCCACGCAGAGTTTCTATTTTCACGTACGAGCGCTGGTCTAACGCAATGAGTCGACCTGAGGAGCTGCACGCTTCCATTTCCAAACCTTCCTATGGTCTAACGCTGTGACTCGACCTGAGGAGCTGCACGCTTCCATTTCCAAACCTTCCTATGGTCCAACGCTGTGACTCGACCTGAGGAGCTGCACGCTTCCATTTCCAAACCTTCCTATGGTCTAACGCTGTGACTCGACCTGAGGAGCTGCACGCTTCCGTTTCCAAACCTTCCCATGGTTTAACGCTGTAACTCGATCTGAGGAGCTGCACGCTTCCATTTCCAAACCTTCCTATGGTCTAACGCTGTGACTCGACCTGAGGAGCTGCACGCTTCCATTTCCAAACCTTCCTATGATCTAACGCTGTGACTCGACCTGAGGAGCTGCACGCTTCCATTTCCAAACTTTCCAATGGTCTAACGCTATGAATCAACCTGAGGAGCTGCACGTTTCCATTTCCAAACCCACCCACGTCCACACAGCAAATGATAGCGCGTCGTTCTGACACCACTGCGTTGCTGAGAGTCTGACCTTGACATGACGCAATCAATTTCCCGATTGCATCATCCGCTTCCGTTTTAGATTAACATGTGCAGAACTTTTGTTATGGCCCTGGTATCTTTAAGGAAAGGTGAAATGTACTGTTTTATAGTATTGTTTCACAAAAATTCTAAATATAAAATTTTCTCTTGATAGCTACAATAGCTTTTGTCTTAAGGACTCCGTAGACTAATACATAGACATCATACAATCATCCGTACAGTAATTTAAGTACCAGGTTTCTTAGGATACCACAATATAAAATAGCTCGTGCACCACATGGGTGGAGAGTCAATCAAAATTTCATGCGATATACTGCTCACAACATCCGATGTCGCAACAGAACTTCAAAATCAGGTCCTCCGACAGATGATTGAAATTTCATAGTTAATCAACTCTCAAGTATTCCCGCGAATGGCTCCTATTACTGAAATTTTCGATATATGGACACGGAAAAAGCGAGAATATAATTTTCCTGTTAATAGGCAAAAGGAATTGCGGAAAGATTTCTGAAAATTCAGAATTTTTCTAGCGTAAGAAAAATCGGTTGAATTCAGGTTTTTTTTTCGGTAATTTCGCGGAAAATGTACCAAGTATATTATTCATAAATACACGAAAGGAATCACAACATGCAGACTGGGAGGGGAGGGGGGCACAAGGTGAATCTCGGCCCTTCAACAATTTAGCGGCGGGCAGTGCCCACCAGTGTTTCGTCCTGTTTGATTAAGTATTTTTCCTGTTTTGTGTGTGTGTGTGTCATTTCCGAAATGGGTGAGTTGGAATATTCCTATAGAGAAAATACGTTTTTCATACTATCATATGTTGTGTTAATGACAAAAAAAAATGCATTTTTTTCTTTTATAGAAATGCATCATTCTTTATAATAATGTATCATTAGAAATAGAAATGTATTGAAATATATCATTCTTGTATGGAAATGTATCTTGTATGAAATGTATAGAAATACTCCCCCCCCCCCCAGTCTGCATGCTTCTTTATAAAAATGTATCATTAGGAATAGAAATGTATCATTCTTGTACAGAAATGTATCTTGTATGAAATGTATAGAAATGTGTCATTCTTTATAAAAATGTATCATTAGAAACAGAAATGTATAGAAATGTATCATTCTTGTATTGAAATGTATAGAAATGCATCATTCTTGTATTGAAATGTATAGAAAGGTAACTTTATAGAAATGTATCATTCTTGTATTGAAATGTATAGAAAGGTAACTTTATAGAAATGCATCATTCTTGTATTGAAATGTATAGAAAGGTAACTTTATAGAAATGTATCATTCTTTATAAGACGGACCAAGCTCCACCTCATGAGGCCAAAGCGATTTATTTCCAAAAAAATAATAAATAACAAAATAAGTAAAAACTCTTTTTTCCATATCATTTAAGAAGAAACTTTATTGCCATCCCCGTATTGTGTTTGACATGTTCTCGTGATATGTGGTAAATGTTTAAATTATAAAAAACAAAATGAATCAATAAATATACAGAAACGTATGATCCCTTTAATTTATCTACTGTGAAATCCGCTTAATTCGCTCAAGATCAATACGATTTCCCGCTTAATACACATTTTTCACGCAGTCCCTCGAATTGAAAGGCAAATAAGTACAAATATACCCTATTTAATACGCTTGTAATTCCGCTTAATAAGCGCTTAGTTTTGTAACATCATGTACATTTGAATTCGGGTGAATAGTCATACTATGCAAAAAATGGGTCAGTCGCGTTTTACATGAGTCACTGGATGTTTACTTCGATTAGACAGAAAACTCCCCTACTCCTCGCCCCTAGCTAAACAGGTTTTTCGTGATGTTTCAATTAATATTGTGTGGTAATACAATTTGTGACTACAGTAAATTGTGATTTTTCTGGAGTTATTTTTAAATATCACTATTTTTGGAGTTCTCCAACAGTTTCGTGAATATGCAGCTGACATATACAAAGGTACGTAGCGTAAGTTTTATTTATTTCCTATTTTCCGCTAAGACTCTTTCCCGTTTAAGACGCTAATTTCCGTCCGTCCCTTGAAAAACGTATTAAGCGGATGTCACTGTAATTATTTTGTGTGCTTCTTGTTCTTTGTTTGAGCAACCGCGCTAATTTCTCATTTTTTTTTATGAACATTTGGAAATAAAATCTCTCCGAATAATTTTATAAAATCTCAGTCTTGATTTTATTTTTAAAAATATTTATACTCAGCAAAAGAATATTTCCGTTGTCTTGCTGAATTGCTGATGAGCAGTTGCGTTGTAAAATACACGTCGAATATCGTAGTTTATTTTTGACATTTTTTTTTTCAATTTTCCTCTCGACAATGGAAGAGACGTACCCCAAAAAATTTATCATTAAAATGTATCCCCTCCCACGCAGAGTCCATTTAAAAAGACAGACGGACCCGGGGGGGCTAGACAGTAATTTGGGGGCCAAGTATCAATGGCATATCTAGGATTTTCCCATGAGTGGCCGAATGAAAATATTCCCGCCATATTGAAGTGTGTATCGCATGACTCATGGACGAATCAGTGTTAGCAAGAAAATGTAAAACTTCCTGGTTTAAAAAATGGACACCAGTTCAGTTCTGCTTTAACCCCCTCCCCCACCCCCCAGGGTTCGGGTTGTTGAAATAATAGCAAAGTAGTAGGGACAAAATAATATGATCGAAATCATACTTCAAACAACTTCTTAACGAATGGAAATTTCCTCCAATTACAGATGTGTACAAAAATATCTGTAATACTTTTGAAAGATTCGAGGACGGACTGGGAGCGACTATATTTTTTAGGATTTTTGTTTTCACATGGCAATTTTTCATAGTTTTTGCTGAGCTATCTGAAAAAAAAAAACTGTGGAACTCTGTCAAATCTTCAAGCATCCTGCATAATTCTAGGGCTCCTTGAAAATACGGCGACGTCCACTTTAAAAGGGTGACGTCGCCGTATTTAGACAAAGGCTAGAAGGGTCTGCAGACCCTTCTAGCCTTACCTTTAAAGGTGGACGTCTAGTGATTTTGCTTCCTATACTTCCAATGGGCAAACTTCTGTACACATTTTCTTCATAATTAATGCGTTCCCAAGGATAAAAATTTGAACATCGATTAAAATAACTTCATATTATAACTTGGAATACTTAATATTTTCTAAAACAGAACCATAATTATGCAATCCAACATTTGTTTGTCTACTGACGTCATCAAAGTACAGGACGCGCCATCTTTCTGGTTTCAACACCACCAAATGAAAAGTTGTTGATTTTTAATATAATTATGGTCATGTTTTAGAAAATATTAAGTATTCCAAGTTATTATACGAAATTATTTTAATTGATGTTCAAATTTTCATCCTTGGAAACGCATCAATTGTGAAAAAAATGTGTACAGAAGTTTGCCCATTGGAAGTACAGGAAGAAAAATCACTAGACGTCCACTTTAAATGGGTTGTGCTCCCCCGTCTTACCTCTACATGCCCCCCCCCCTAATAATTTGGTGAAGTAGGCTCCACTGAATCCCAGAAAATGGCTAGTGAATTCCATAAATTTTTTTACCGTGTAATTACTTTTATATGTATCCACTCAAAAGAGGAACAAAAAATGCCAGGGCCCTCGCCCGTTTAAAAGCCCCTGAACTGCTGTTTGTATTCACTAACCGATACTGAAGACAGTTAACACGCTTCATTTAGCAACTAAAGACACGTTTTATGTGTCTTCTGTTGCTTCTTTAAATAGCAGTTTTGTTGTAGCTCCAATAACGAGGGGTCAAGGTGTCAGCACTGATACGTCCATGGGCGTGGCTACTACTGATGGTCAGAAGAGCATCAAAATTCAAGACTCGTTCATCACGACGTCATCCACAATGACAGTGACAAATCGCCAAGTCCCCTATTTTTTTCTGTTCTGGTTCCTCCTCCATTCGCCCTAACAGATTTTTTCTTTCTTTTCTTTTCGTCCGTCTATCTGAAACAGCGCCGAAACGCTATCAAGACGGCACTGACCCGAAAACTTCTTTTATACGATGCTTGCTTTATTTTCCCAAGAGCAGTCTCAGAAAATCTATTGCAATCATCAGAAAACTCTGCAGGTAGAAATCAAAATCAAAATAAGGAAATGAATAGTTTAGGAAAAATGAAAAAAAAAAAAAAACTCCAAACAAACTAAAAAATTGGGAAAATTTTCCAAAGTTGTTTGAGAAGCATTATTCAGCTTCAAAACGAAAAGAAATTCTTTTCTCTCACCGAAAGCATTACCTAAGAATGAAACATTAAAAAAAGGAGAGAAAACTTTTTACCCCAGTAATAGAACCTAATTGTAGAGAGTAAACTAAAACCTTTCTTGAACTTCATTCTTTTTCATCTGGCATCTCTCGATTTTTCTTATTCAAAAGAAATACGATTGCAAATCGTATTTCAAATAAACAAATAACATAAATCGAAAGAAAAAATAGTAGCAATTTAGTTAGAAAGGATATTTCCTAAGGAAAAACAATCAACATCACGCGTAGTGATAACACTTTAACAGTGATAAGTACCTTAAATTGAAACTGCTTTCACACTTTTTTATTATGATCTTTTTGTTCCCAGCTGTTAGTGAAGCAAAAATTCCGTTTCATCTGTTAATTGTTCCGAACCGAAGACCGTAATTGATAAAATGTATAGCAACTGTTAGAGGAGTCCACGCTGGTAGCTCAAAAATAACAAACAGCGATTAACGAAATTAAAATTAAAAAATTTATAATAAAAATACCGCATCGGAATTCAAGCCGTGTAAAACGTTACAAGTCTGTGAGATACTCCTGAAATGAACGTGTAAGATAAAGGAAAAGATTACCATTGACTGCTGTGTAATATAACAGTTTAATATAGTGATGAAAATTAAATATGATATAAACTAGAGCTATCCAATTTCTATAGAGCCGCGGACCAAGGTTTTTAAAAGAATTAGATGGCGGGTCGATTTTTTCTTTCAATGTATGTAAGGTGATGTAATACATATAAAGATGACCTTCTTAATTAATTAAATTTTTAAGCCCTTTTGATATTAAGAAGTTTAAATTTAAAAAACAAACAGACTTACCTTGAATGAAAACATTATAGGCGATTAAATTCCCCTATATGCTATTGCATGTCCACTTCGATCCTTGTCGTTGCAATTCGAAGTAATTTTTGTAGTGTAGAGTCATTCACACTGTTCCTGAGTTTTGACTTTATGTATTTCACGTCAAAAAATACCATCGTTACAGGGCTGGTTACTAAATTGTATTTCAGTACCCTGTGGGAAGGGTTAGTTGGAACTTCGCTTGCAGAGAGAGTTTCTAAGTTTCGGGGTTTTTCCTGTATGTTCGTCGATGATGAAACAAATGCATAAAACATATGCTACAATTAAGGTTCTTTCTTTTGCAGCGATGAATGTGTTTATTCTGACTTTATGGTGACGGTCTCAAGCATTGTCAGATATTACTAACACGTTGATATGTTTCTCTATTAAAATGACTGTTCTTCAATTTTCTGGTTGCTTCCTTTTTTGTCTTTTCGGCTCTTCATTCTCTTTCTACAACAGGATTTTTCTCGTTCGCCATCTCTATTCTACTCCGAGGAGAAAGATCCTCCTTGACTATCAGCTCTCTCGACTTCCAACAGACTCCCCTGCTTTTTGTCATTCCTCTTTCGGCCAAAATGTGTGACCCTCGGTTACTCGCTTTCCCAACTCCTCCCTTGCTGAAAAGTAAAGTAATAAAATAGAACTTTTCCTCTATTTGGACGGCTAAGATGTAAATAGTGTCCAGCAATTTGTAGAAGGCGCGAGGGTTAGCTTTTAATTGCCTTCTCCCTGCTATCTACCTAATTGTCTCCCACTTCCGTACAAAACAAATTTTTTCCCATTTCCGTACACAGCAGACCGGTTAGTGCCATTTCCGAACAGTTTCACCGCGCCTGGTATCACACGTGGGGAATGCTAAAGGAGAAAGTAAATGCTGTCCCCTGACGTCACAGAGATCAGCATTCATTGTCTTCGTCAACCAATAGGTGCCCATGGTAGGATAAGCTGGAACAGCATTAAAAACTGAAGGGCAAATAGACGGTCCGTTAATACCATCTTTACGGTTTTCAGCATTCGCCGCAGATGTTTAATTTCAAAACCGCGAAAATAAGGTGCTTTTCTTTTTAATATTTTGCTCAAAGCTGCGTGAAAAATTGTGGGCTATTACTTTAACCAGATTTGTATGAAGTTTCCACAAAAGATTTTGTAAAATCTTTTTTTTTTTTTTTTTTGCTGCTAGAGGCTCTTATTGTCGTGAACCCTCCCACAGTGGGGAGGAAGGGGGTATCAGTGTACGTCCCTGATTCTCTGTTTTCCTTCACGCATATCTCAGTGCTTACGGATCATCACATCTGTGTACGGAAATGGGACAAAAATTCATCTGCACGGAAATGGGACAAAAATTCATCTGCACGGAAATGGCTCGTACGGAAGTGGGACGACATCACATAGCCATCTAACCTCTCCGCCACTCTTCCTACCACCGTGAAAAGCTATCAGCCTAAAAAATGTGAAAGTGCATCACTTACGCAGCTGCTAAATGGGAAAAAGTTCTAGGATGATTCTAACTCACTATATTCAAAATAATTATTATAGCTTAATCCTGTTGAATCTGTGATTCTCTGGTTACACCATTTCACATAAGTAAGTGCTTCCAAAGATTGAAATAACTTTTAATACCAAATCATTTGTGTTTGGATATTTTTCACTGTGAAAGAAAGTTTAACAAGAAAGATGACACCGGTTTTTCGGGTGTAATCAGCATGTCTTCTGAGTTCATTCTGACGCGAATTAAATTTATCAAAGTTATTCAAAGTCACTGGAACCGGTATGGAAAACAACAAATAGTATCTCACCGAAGAAATAATTTTTTCTATCAGGTTTTTAATCCCACAGATATTACTGTAAACGGAATCGTGAACTTACGCCCTCTGGTAGCAGACTTGCGCGCTAAGAAAAATTTGAAATTATATGAGAAACATTTTGCAGCGGAAACGCTCTCCAACATAGAAATATTTTTTTCAAATCGGACTCCTAGAAGCAGAGATATCGACAAATATAAGATATGCATCTACGCTCCTTGGTGAGAGAACCATGCATTATTTTAAGAACAAAGTATGCCCAAATAATTTTCCGATGTAAGCGGTATCGGTACAGCAGATAATGTTTTTGTCGTGTTTTCAGGAGCTCAGATTTTGCTGCAAATGCATCAGAAGCAGAATTAACACTTATGCCGCCTGGTGGCCAAACCATTCTTTACCAAATATTTGAAATTATATGAAAAACATTTCCCATCAGGAGCTGTATGTGATACAAAGAATTTTTAGAAGAATTTTTAGAATTTTGAAAGAATTTTTAAAATCGGAGTTTGAGAAACAGAAATATCGGCGAAAACACAATTTACCTTTACGCCCCTTAGCGAAAAGTCTATCAGTTACTTGAAAAACACTTTTTATATGAAAAACACTTTTCTGGAAAAATATATGAAAAACACTTGGCACCGGAAACGCTATCCAACAAAGATGGAATTTTTCTAATCGGACTCTTAGTAGTACAGCTACTGACAAAAATAAGATATGCTTCTGCGGCTCCTGACCGAGAAACCATGCATTATTTTAAGAAGAAAATATTTCGAGAAGGTTTATCGACGTGAGTAGTATGGGTTCATAAAGGAATTGTTTTCAATTAAGATTTCAGAAGCACAGATTTTGCTGCAAATACATCGGAAGCGGAAATTAAGACTTACGCCCCCTGGTGGAGAAACCATTTTTTACCAAAAATTAGAAATTATATGCAAAAGATTTCCAGTCAGGAACTGTATCAGCTGCAGAAAGAATTTTCCAAATCGAAGTTTTAGAAGCAGAGATATCGGGGAAACGCAGCTTACGTTTACGGCATCTAGCGGAAAGTTTATTAATTACTTGAAAATTTTGAAATTATATGAAAAACATGTCGCGCCGGAAACTGTCCATAAAGAAGGAATTTTTCAAATCCGACCATTAGAAGCACAGGTATTGACAAAAATTAGATATATCTACGTCCCCTGGCGGAGAAATCATGCAATATTTTAAGAAGAAAATATTCCGAAAAGGTTTATCGACGTGAGTGATATTGGTCCACGAGCGCGAATTTTTTCGATCGAAATTTTAGAAGCTCAGATTTTATGGCAAACACATCAGAAGAAGAAATGAACACTTACGTCCCCTCGTGGCCAAACTATTTTTTACCAAAAATTAGAAATAATATGCAAAAGATATCTGCGTCGGTCGGCTAATCGCGCCCTCTCCGAAAGTCAGATGGTCAATGGGCCGCATCTACTTTTGATAGGGGTGGTCATAATACAGTGATCACTCTGTGGGTTTTCCCAAAACTGAGATGACAAGGCCTGTTGTGCCAATATGAAAATGTCAAGAACGAATTGTTGGCTTGGAGTGTCTTTGTGATGGCATGGTTTTATGGAGGGCTCATTAAGTAATCACTAGAAGTCTGCAGGTTTAACATCATCGTCAGAAGCAACAACAACCATTACCGATCCACTGCTGGATGAATGTCTTCTCAAGTATGCTCCACAACTTTCCATTTCGAGCCAGTCTTTTCCAAGTAATTTCAGCACGTGTGAAAACACAAGTTTGTCCGCGATGGTCGTCGAAACCATGTCCCCTCAGCATTTCTTTCAGGCATACATCCATGGGGGCGAAGCCCTCCAGGAAACGACCCCCCCCCCCCCGAGACATTTTAGGTTACCGAGCCAAATTTTAATAAATTCAGGCTATGATGGAAAAGGAAGTTTCGTTTCTTTTTATGCTACAAATATTTCTCCAATTATATTTTTTTAATATTTGTTCAAATGGCACTAGTTTTAGTTTATTTTATTAAAAAGTGTATTACGACGCATGGTATTCTTCAAAATATAATAAGTAGACTAATCGCGATTCAGGAACAACAGTGCGTTGAATGCATTTTGATAGGTAAAAATTTCAAGCCTGCGGACCCCCCCTCCCACCACCACCAGCAGCTTTAGCTGAAAAAAGTTTGTTATTCCTGAAATGTTTGAAGAAGTATTTATTATATCAGGGATGTATATAGAATTTTTCCAATGAGGAGAGTGGGGACGAAAAAAGGAAGCTTTTGATTTGAAATCCACCATCTGGAACAAAATTAAAGTTATTGAAAAATTGAAGAAAAATTACAGCATTTTTTTCTAATGTAAGTTGATTTTTATTAAATTAAGGATTTTTATTAAATTAAGGCATTTTTTTTTCTAATGTGAGTAGCATTTTAACCAAAAGCAAAAAAATGAAGCATTTAGCGGAAGGGGGGGGATTCCCCCTCTAAATGCACCTCTGTGCTCGATATATAGTAATCACTTCTATATCATCATCATCATCATCATTGTCAACCATTATCAATCCACTGCAGGACGAAGGTCTCCCCAAGTTTCCTCCACAACAGTCTGTCTTGTGCCAGTCTCCTCCATGTCACCCCTGCATACTTTCGAATTTCATCCACCCATCTCCCATGTGGTCTTCTTCTGGGTCTTTTCCTGTCCCTTGGAATCCAATCTAAAATTTCGGCTGTCCATCGATGATCTGTCCTTCTGGCAGTATGTCCAGCCCATTGCCATTTCAGGGATTTAACTCTGATCATGATGTCTTCCACTCTTGTCATTTTTCGGATCCACGAGTTCCTCTTCTTATCTCTCCTGGTTACACCAAGTATGCACCTCTCCATGCTTCTTTGAGTTGTCTGCAGCCTTTGTATGTCTCTTTTAGTTAAGGTCCACGTCTCTGCACCATACGTAAGCACTGGAAGGATGCATTGATCAAACACTTTTCTTTTAAGACATAATGGCATATTGCTCTTGAAAATTATGCTGTTTCTTCCAAAAGCTCTCCAGGCAAGTTTTGTACGCCGATTAATTTCTTCATCAATGTGACCCTCACTTGCTATCTGCTGTCCAAGATAAACGTACGTGTCTGTTATCTCCAGCTTTTCTCCATCAATCGATAAATCTTCATTTCTTGTAAAAGCATTGAACATCACTTTTGTCTTCTGAAAGTTCATTTTTAATCCCACTTCTTTACTCTTGTCAGCAAGTTCCTGGATCATACTCTGCAGCTCTGATGGGGTAGTTGCAAAAATGACTACGTCATCAGCAAAACGAAGGTGGGTTAGATAATCTCCATTAATCTTTATCCCCTTGTTTTCCCAGCTCAGCGACTGAAAAACACCCTCCAATGTGGCATTAAAGAGCTTCGGAGATATGGTGTCACCTTGTCTCACTCCCTTTCCAATTTTTACGTGTGTTGTATTTTCAAACAGCCTAATCTTTGCACTTGCATTTTCATAGATGTTATTAATGATATTAATGTATGCATCTTCAATACCGCAGGTTTTCAGAGCCATTGTAACTGCTGATGGTTTCACCGAATCAAAGGCTTTTTCATAATCGATAAAAGCCATGCACAATGGAAGTTCATATTCCCTCGCTCTTTCAATTAGTTCTCTCAGTACGTGGATATGATCTATTGTGCTGTAGCCACTCCTGAATCCAGCTTGTTCTCTCGGTTGAGCCATGTCCAGTGTTACCTTCAAGCGGTGTGAAAGAACTTTAGTGAAGATTTTATAAACTACTGATAGGAGGCTGATAGGTCTGTAGTTTCCGAGATCCTCAATGTCACCTTTCTTATGTAGCAGGATCATTGTAGCGGTGTTCCAATCCTCAGGAATCTTTCCTTCATTAAGGCATCGAGTGAAAATTTGGGCGAGTACTGTTTCGATTTCTCCACTTGCTTCTTGTATGATGTCTACAGTAATTCCATCTTCTCCTGGAGCTTTTCCCCGCTTCATGTTCTTGATTGCATGTGCAACTTCTGCTGGAAGGACTGGAGGAACTCTGGTACTGGTATCTTTCATGATGTCTGGAGTGCATGTATCATCCCTTTCATATAATTTGGAGTAGAAATCTTTCACTCTTGTCAAAATTTCGCCTCTATTTCTTGTTACAGAACCATCTTCTTTTCTCAGTGCCATAATCTGTTTTCTTCCCCTTACTGAGATGTCCCTTTGCTATCTTTAGGCTTTGGTTGTTTTCAATTGCTTTCCTCACTAGTTCACAGTTGAATTTTCTTACGTCTTCAGTGATACTTTTTCGTACTGTCTTGCATAGCTCTATATATTCCACTTTGGAAGTCACATCTTCTTTAGTTGTCCTCATCTCTCTTCTTTTTTGCATCAACATTTTCGTTTTTCCTGATAATTTATTTACATGCAACTTGTTCTTAGACCCAGCTAATTTTGTTGCTGTTTCCATAAGAGCTTTGGTTACTTTTCTGTTAACTTCAGAGATGTCCACTTCTTCCGATGTTAGGCCTTCTAAAGCAGAGAACCTGTTCTTCAGTTCCAACTTGAAGGTATTATGGTGTTTTTTAAGGTTGGTTATGTCAATAGATTTTGTTTGTCTTATGAGCTTGCCACGTTCAAGTTTAGTGTTGAGGTGCATCTTACATCTCACCAATCTATGGTCACTACCTGTGTTGAACTTGTTTAGCACACTGCAGTCTTCTATGACGAATTTTTTGTTACACATAATAAAATCAATTTCACTTGTTGTCCCATTTGGATGTCTCCATGTCCATTTCCTGTGTGGCTTTTTCTTGAAGAAGGAGTTCAAGATGAAAAACCCTTCTGCCTCTGCAAACTCAACGAGAGTATTTCCACGCTGGTTTCTGTTGCCGTGACCGAATTTACCTACTGAAGTTTCATTCTGTTGCCGTTGCCCTATTTTTGCATTGAAATCTCCCATAATTATTTTCAAGTGCTGCTTACCTTTATTATTTAGATGACAAATTTCCTCATAAAATTCTTCAATTTCTTCTTCAGGATGACTTGTGGTGGGTGCATAAGTTTGAATAATCTGAGCCTGGTATCTTTTCGAGAGTTGGATAACAAGTCGTGCAGCTCTGTCAGAGGAACTTTCAACTTCTACAACTTTATCCTTCAGTTTCTTGTTTATTATAAATCCAACACCACTAGTTCTGCCAGTATCTGTCCCACGATAGTAGAAGAGATGTCCACTTTTCAGTTCAATGAGATCTTCTCCTTTTCTCCTTACCTCACTTAGCCCCACGATGTCCCACTTGATCCTTTGTAGTTCCTCTTCCAATTCAAGAAGCCTTGAATCAGAAGATAGGGAGCGTCCATTGTACGTAGCCAAGGTCAGCATCAGATGGCAGCCTAGTCCGGTCCTCCGGGGATTCTTAGCACCCTCTGCCTTCATGTCGCACTGGCCGCTGCCTTGGCCAGGTACATTCCAGCTGCCGGAGACTGAGGGCCAAGATTTAAGTTGTGGAATCATTTTGGAGGGGTTTGGCCATAACTCACCACGCTGGCCAAGCGGGTTGGTGAGTGTGGGATAGAATTTCCTCTAATCCCGATGGTATAGTTATACCGCTATTGGCGGTCGTCAGAGCCCCTTTAGTGGGAACAGGATGCACCACGAGAAGGCGGGGTTGACATTTGTCAAGGAGAGGCTGTGATGTTACGCATCACCTGACCTTACATCCCACTTCTATATATATATATATATATATATATAGAAGTGAGATGTATATATATATATATATATATATATACATCTCACTTATATATATATATATATATATAAATATAGCAGTTAAAATTATATATATATATATGTATAGCAAATGGAAAACTTTCCCCCTCTAAGGTTCCCTTTGCCACCCTTCCCGGCCAAAAAGTCCTGAAAGAAACACTGTGTCCCCTCACTCCGGAGTAAGTTGCTCTCCCAACTGAGCTACGTGGACAGAATGTCTCTCTGCAGATTTGTCGTCTTGACACATGTTTTCACCTCTGTAGTATGTCACACAGGCTTTCGGATTTTACGAATATTTTTGAGGAAAAAAAGTTTAATTTCATATTTTTTCTTTCCAGGTGAGAAAAAAAAATTGGAAACATAAAAAACAGTGTTACAATACTTCTCAGTATCTTTAGATTCTGTTCTATGCTGCTCTTAGCTTTGCTTCGGAATCCTTGAATAATCTCTCAGTTTGTATTCACTACTTACTTGTTATGTGACCATTTTCGTAACCGTGGTAGTCTCCATCCAGTCGGGATTTCTTTACGAGACCCGTCGTTGTTACACCGGTACCCATGCCGACCATGGAAACTCTTTTCGGCGGTCGACCTGGTCTTGAACTGTAAGAAAAGAGAAACACATTTTAAATGTATTTGTTTAGCAAAATTTTGAGGGTGATTGTGTATGCAGAAAATGAATAAAAATCACAAACTCATGTCTTTTCCTGACCTATTTATTTTTGAAAATATTTATTGACTGAAATGAAACACAGAAATCAAATTTTGCCTAAAAGTAAGCAAAATGAAGATAAAGCAAAATAAAATCGTACCATATTAGTATCATCGAATTTTCATGCAGACTTGAAATTCTAAGTTAATTAGGGCTGCCAAAATCCATAGCATGGTGTATAATGATGCAATTGGGAGAAAACAATCATTTAAAAACATCCCCAACTAAAAGTGAGTACTCAATGCCAGTTGGATTATTATACATCGTGCTATGAGTATTGGCTGCCCTAATTAACTTAGAATAGAAGGTCATACAAGCCTATAACTATTTATACTGAAAAAAAAAAAAATCTGTAGTACACTCTTAAAACATTGTAGTTTAATTCTGTTTGTTTTTTCTGAAAAATTGCTGCATATCGCTACTGTAAATTGTTTGACCTACCACTGAGGAGACGCAAGAGTCAAAGAAGCCAAGGTCAGTGTAGTTCAGTTGGGAGAATAACTCGATCCGGAGCGAGGCGATGTAGGTTGTAACCCCACCACCGACGAAAAGGGGCTTATTTCCACAAATGTCGTTGAATAGTTTACGACAATACCATTTACAGTTATGAGAGCAGCAAAACTAACTGGTCATGAACAGGGAAACTGCGCGTGTTCATTGATTGCTTGAGCTGTTGTTCTGGCTACTAAAGTAGTATTTTATGGGGCGGGGTCCCAAAAACGAACATTTTTCTTCTTTTGGCTCTGAGCGGTGACAATGGTAGAGTTCGGGCGTAAACCATGGTAACCAACATTTTTGTAAAAAAATGAGGATAATTTGAGCATTTCAGATTATTTATTATACATTTATGTCAACATATGGCTCCACAATACAACTTTCAATTTATGGTAAATGAAAACGTTTATATTTTTTGATTACTTGTAATCTACGTATCTCACAACACCAGAAGTGTTGCTTACCATGGTTTACACCCGAGTCCTTCAATTATTCGGAGGTCTTACCATATTGCAAAAATTCTTAAAAGTTACGCAGAAGTATTAAAGATTTGACTAATTAGCCTTTCGTCAAATAAACTGAAATTCTGTGAGAAACTTCTCGCCACTCTGAAATGCACACGATTTCTAAAGAATGCTGCTCATGCGCCATAGAGCAGATTAAGTAATAGACACAAAATTCGGAAACATTACGCCGACCTCTGAGCCATTACGCAAATCATATCCTCAGAGCCATTACGCAATTTCGAGTTTCGAAGCGTTAGATACCTTCACAAAAACTTACGCATGCGCAATGCACACATTACGGTTCTGGAATGTTATACCAATCTCCAAAACGTAGTGCACAAAGGCTCGAGTATTTTCATGTTGCGCAAAAAGGTTATACAGATTGCTAACCGTGTATGAGCATCTAAGAAATATTGCAGACTCTTTCAAGTTAACTTCACGAATTAAACACTCATTATGAAACTGTTTTCTTTGTGCACGCTTTCTAATTACCTTCAATTTGTTCTGTTTCTGCAAGAATATTAGTCAAAGAAAGCACATTAGAGTATAAGATTACCATCTAAAACACACTATATGACAAAAGTCACCGGATACGCCTTCAAAACCAAATGAAGGGATCATCTGCATTGTTAAGATGTGCGTTACAGCTGCAAACGGTGTAAAAACAAGCTTGCAGCTGACCGCGATCATATCGCACTGTGAGGTTGAGTGAAAATGTTGCGGCGGGAGAGAATTGACTTTGAGAAAGGAAAGATTGTTGGGTGTTATATTAATGGGTTGTCCATAAGAGAAACCGAGAAGCGTTTAAACATATCCAAGTCCACTGTTTTGGATGTACTGAATAAGTGGAACACACATGGCGTGCCTGAAGCAGCAAAACGTACCGGCAGACCAAAGAAAATCAGTGATAGAGGACGTCGAATCCTCAGGAGAGTCGTTACAGCTAATCGACGAAGTACTGCACAAGAGCTCAGTGTACAAGTGAGTAAAAATGAAAGAACCTCGGTATCTACACGTACAATTTGCAGAGAACTTCATTCCATGGGTTACCGTAGTCGTGCGGCTACTCATAAGCCTTTTACCTCCACACGGAATGCTACTCGTCGTTTAGCATGGTGAAAAGAACATTTATCGTGGACTGTAGATCAATGAAAACGGGCCCTATGGACTGATTAATCCAGATACACGATCCATCAGTCTGATGGCCGTGAGCAGGTATGGCGGCAACCGGGGGAACGCTATTTACCACAGTGTTACTGTTCCTACGGTCAAGTTTGGAGCTGACAGTGTATTCGTGTGGGGATGTTTTTCGTGGTATGGTACCGGCCCATTGCTTATTGTGGACAAGCATGTTAACCAGCATGTCTACCTCGATATTCTGGACAATTGTGCCCTACCAACTCTGTGGCAATACTATGGAACCGAGCCTTGTTAGTACCAGCAGGATAATGCACCGAGCCATAAAGCAAGGACTGTTACTGCGTGTCTTGACGATAATTCCGTATCGGGTGTGGACTGGCCAGCACAGAGCCCTGATCTTAATTCCATAGAGCATATATGGGATGAATTAGAGCGCCTCATAAGAAATTTGGAACCAAGGCCTACTACTAAGCAACAGTTAGCGGCAGCATTATGTACTGAATGGAAGCGCATACCTATCGCTGTGTTCCAAAACCTTGTTGAAAGCATGTCTCGAACGGTCAGTGCATGCATTAACGCCAAAGGTGGACCGAGACCGTGCTAATGTATGTCAATAAATTCTATGTTGTGTTTCTTTTTTAGGTGTCCGGTGACTTTTGTCAATATAGTGTAGTATAACTATACTAATAATCCGAATTTATTGGCGCCAAATAGAGTTCAAAGTTTCCATGTTTCTGCGCAACAACCAGATCGGTTTTCAAGGAAGGGTGACTGCAAACTAAATAAGAGAACGCTTCAAAAATATGAACGTCGTGACTTGACTAGACAATAAATAAATAGGTGCGAATGTAATTATTCATTCAAAGAAATCAGGCGTCATGTTGGTTGTGCGCGCGGTATCTTGGCATGAAAAACTGCATTATTTGAAGAACTGGTTCAAAATTCGTGGCAACTCTAGAGAGACGCTATCATTGCAAGCCTCATTTTTGGTGATAATTGATCTCCAAGATTTCTATTTTACGCCAATAAATTCGCGTTACTAGTATAGTTATACTATTTTGCAGTACGTTGGTGAACATTTCCTTGTTATTCATCATGATTGCCTTCTTTATTAGTTATATCGTTTGTTTTGATTGAAGCCTTGCTATTTGTATTTGATTTCCCTTAATTCTTTCCATTTCCTTAAAAAAATGGAAAGAATTAAGGAAAAGTCGAATTCAAATTGCAAGACTTGAATCAAAACAGACAAATTAATCTTTAATCTGAAAAATTAATCCTTTTCCTTAATTCTCTTTGTGCAAGCTTTTTTGGGTAACATTCCTTTTCATTTTTAATGAGCAGTCTTTTGACCTTTCTTTATTCTTTCATATTCCTTCCTCCGTCCCAACTCTGTTCTTAATTTCTTTCGTTCACTGTTTATTCGTCTACAACTTTTGCCTTAACAACGTGTGAACACCCTAATTGTTATTTCCTTTCATTTATATTATATTGTATATAGGCCTACACTGAGAAAAACGTTTTGTTAATTCAGCAAAAAAAATGTTGAGTCAACCAAAAAAATTTGTCGATATGCAGTCAACAAAAATGTTTGTTGAACTTACAAATTTATTTTGCTGAAAATTATTGTTGATTCTACAAAATTTATTATTATGACAAAACGTTTTGTTCATTTAACGAAATTCCTAGGTCGATTTTTGGGAATTTGTTTGATCCAACAATATGTATTGTTATCGTGATAAAACTTTTAGTTGAATTAACAAAATATAGCCAACGAAATAGTTTTGTGTTGCCAACAAAGCAATTCCGATGGAATTTGGCTAAAGCAACAAAATAAATTTACAAAACAGCTCAACAGAACTATTTTGTTATTAAAAACAATTTTTTTCTCAGTGTATCATCATCATCATTGTTAACCATTATCAATTCACTGCTAGATGAAAGTCTCCCGAAGTGTCTTCTACAACTGTCTGTCTTGAGCCACTCTCCTCCATGTTACTCTGGCATGCTTTCGAATTTCATCCATCCATCTCTCGTGTGGTCTTTTCGGTCCCTTGGAATCCAGTCTAAAATGTTGGCTGTCTATCTGTGATCCGTCCTTCTGGCAACATGTGTTCCACCCATTGCCATTTCAGGGATTTTATTTTGATCATGATGTCTTCCACTCTTCTTATCCTTCCTGGTTACAACGATTTCCAGTTTCTCGTCTTTACATTGAACGAGCGGAATAGATATCGGTCATCTCCAGCTTTACCTTATCAATCCATAAATCTTCATTTCTTGTAAAAGCGCTGTACATGAGTTTTGTCTTGTGAAAGTTCATTTTTAATCCCACTTCTTTACTGTTGTCAGCAAGTTCCTGGACCATACTTTGCAGTTCTGTAGGGGAAGATGCAAAAAAAAAAAAAAAAAAAAATGACAACTTCGTCAGCATAACAAAAGTGAGTTAAATAATCTCTATTAATCTTTATCGCTTTGTTTTCCCTATACATATATATACACACAAAGAAATTGAAAAAAAAAATGTGAGTACATGAGGTATTCTTGACACAAATGATAGAAGACTTGCCGCAAGAAAGGCCTTCATGTGATTAATGACTGAAATGTCTTCCACCAGTTCCATTTTCACCACTGAATGAATTCGACAAACTGTGGATAATATTAGAGTAGACGACATCACGTGACCTGACCACATGCTGTTATGTGCACGAACTGCCGATATTTAGCCTGTGTTTTGATAAATCTAAGTTTTAAAGCCATAAGACATATATAAATCTTACATGAACTAGACTGCGCATCAAGAGATCATTTATAACATGAGTGTGCAAAACGCAATTTTTATTTAGTGAAGTGCTAGCGCATGCGATTTCCAATTTCTCGTCTTCACGTTTTGGTATTAAAATTTAAGACTTTTTCAACGCAACGTTCCGTTGAATCCTGCTCTTTTTTTAAGCTTTTTTCCCCCCATGATACTCAATATCCCTAGTACGGAAACTCCCAAAGGAGTATATGAACCATGAATAAATCCTTGCTTTCACTCTTTTCCTTCACGGCATTTCATATTTTCATCCACCAAAAGCAAATGCCTATCAAAGGACGTCCTCTTTTTTTTTTTTTTTTTTTTTTTTTGTTATGTAGGGGCGAAAGAATGACGGGCAGAAAACGCTACATTGCACGAGCGGAAGCTATGTATGCATATGAGTAAACCTAAAACTCCCCTTCCGTAGCGCCTGGACATGAATATTGGCAATTATCGCTTTCCTTCTGGACTATATGGCAACAAGTTTCAAATTTTAAAATGCAATTCTCCTGAGCGCATGAAAGATTTATGACCGCGCGGTGGCGCTGCATGACGGTTGCTCCTTCGAAAGAGGGTGACTTTGTGTGCTTAGTGGGGGCGCTGCGAGCGCTCATTGAACTAGCGGAAACGAGAAGGAGCGAGCAGACGCAGTTAAAGGGGAAATATCATCTTCCAGTTCGCCGCTGATTTCAAATTCTCCTTTGATTTGCTGATGGACAATGACGCCGATGATAATTCTGGGTCGGAGGTTTAGTTAGCCGTGTGCACGAACAGATTCGAGGATGCGGCATGAATAATACTGCGTGCAATCTCAATCTGAAATCATGTATGTAAACGAAGGTGCCTAGATTTCGTTGGCTATAAACCCCCTACTGATATTTCATATCAAAATAATTTACGCACCAAATATTTCTTTTTTTTATCACATAAATCAAGCAAAGTGACTTCCAAGATGGAAATTAGAAACGATGAAATTTATTGAATGACAATTTTTCTTGTTAGGTCGCGTATATTATGGCTACTAAAAGGTACATTCACACATGTCTTCAAAGAAGTTCTCCAAGCCGGTACCGGTAGCGCAGTGGTATAAGCGCTGGCTTCTGACCATTCGTCCGTGATAGGTCCGGGTTCTAATTTCGGTGAGGCATGGATGTTGTGTTTTTCTTACGGCGTTGGCTCGCTCCCTTCCCTGGAACCAGTGACCATAAATTAGGGACGGGCGACTGCTTATAGCCCATTGAGTTGCTCACGGTGCTCCATAAACTTCCAAATAAAAAAAAATAAAAAATTCCCGAAACGAATTTAAACACACCTAAAGTGTTCAGATTTTTTTTTTTTTTTTTTTTTTTTTTTTGATTGGAGGTTTAACGACCACCGTGAGCAACTCAATGGGCTAGAAGCAGTCGCCCGTCCCTAATTTAGGGTCACTGGTTCCAGGGAAGGGAGAGAGCCAGTGCCGTAAGGCAAACACAACATCCATGCCTGAACGGGATTCGAACCCGGACCCCTTTCGGACGAGTGATAAGAGGTCATCGCTTAGACCACTGCGCCATCGAGGCGGCGTTCAGATTTGGAACCATTTATTATTCGTACTTCTTAGGATATGGGAATTAAACATGCTAAATCAATAAATCAATAATACGGGCACAAAAATGTGGGAGTAATAGGCTTAAAAGAGAACATTCTAAAATGCAAAGAGAAGTGGATTAAAGAAGAAAACACTTTAAAAATCTTCAAGATGAGGAAGTATGAAAATCATGAAAAAATTGCAAAATGCACCTCAACGGTCTTTTTAAGTTTTAGTCCATGTCTTGAACCATAAGTAAGAACTGGAAGGATGCATTGATTAAACACTTTTCTTTTAACACATGTAGCGTTTTTTACTATTTGAAACGTGTACACGTGGCTTACGGAACACTACGTAAAGTTCGTTCTTCTTATTCGTTCACTTTAAATGAAACAGAAGTCAGCCAAATAAAGTTTAAGAAAGATTTACTTACAGTTCTTTCTTTTATTCCGTCAATATCTCATAAGTACTTCACTCGGATATTCCAATACTCATGAAGAACTAATTCGTAACAGGACTTATAAATTACTCTGATTAACGTAAATTAGTAAACACAATAGTAGTTTGGATGAGACTACCGCAAAAATAAATATATACAGTATATCGGCGAACGCTATCTGTATGAGAAATGCCGCATACATCTTCCACGCATACTACACTACTAACACAACTCACACAGCTGCTGACTTAACACGCTATATATATGCAGCTATCTTGCTTGTCAACCATGCACACGTCATTCATCCTTGACCTCAAGACTGTTGCCAAATAACTTTCAGTAAGTGAGAAAATATAGCGTAAAGGTTTTTTTTTTTTTTTTTTTTTTTATTGGAGGTTTAACGACCACCGTGAGCAACTCAAATGGGCTATAAGCAGTCGCCCGTCCCTAATTTAGGGTCACTGGTTCCAGGAAAGGGAGAGAGCCAGTGCCGTAAGACAAACACAACATCCATGCCTCACGGGATTCGAACCCGGACCCCGTTCGGACAAATGATAAGAGGCCATCGCTTAGACCACTGCGCCGCCGGGGTGGCCGTAAAGGTTTGAACCTAAACGAGAACAAACTGAAAATTTACATAAAGAAAGACAACTACTGTAAAAATGAAAATTAATTTAGAGTACATGTCATAGGCATAGTAGTAAATTGCCCTTAAAACGTGTATTGTTTCTTCTAAATACTTTCCAGCCAAGTTTTTTTCCTTAAAGGAATTACGAGCACGCTCTTATCATGGCACCCGGGAATTATAGAATTATGCAAACAAGAGCGTTTCTTTCGCTAGGCAATTATGAGCATTCTTTTGTCATGGTACCTCATGAAGTACAGAACAAAAAAAAAAAAAAAAGAGAGTTCCTTTCCCTTGAACAAATATGAGCATGCTCTTAATACGGCTGAGAATTTTACATCTACACCAAATAAGACAGTTCTTTTTCTTAAAAAGATTATAAGCATGCTCTTGGCATGGTGGCCGGCAAGTGTAAAACAACACCAAATAAGAGTGTTCCTTTTCTGGAAAGAATTATGAGCATGCTTTTAACACGGCCGGGAAGTGTACAACTGCATCAAATCAGACAGTTACTTTTCTTGGGAAAATTATGAGCATGATCTTAAAGTAATGTCCGGAAAGTGTAGAACTGTACCAAACAAGAATATCCATTTCCTACAAGAAATTATAAGTGTGCTCTTCAAATCGCTGTGCAGTGTAGAAATACTGGGACGTGCCTGCCCCGCAGGACGCACACGACATAAAGGCAGATAGCAGCGAGACGAACGTCTGCGTAGCTCAGTTGGTAGAGCGACTTGTTCTGGAATGAAAGGACCCGGGTTCGATCCCCGGCGTGGACAAAAAATGACGGAGAAATTTACTTCGTTATAAGGGCACCCGAACTTCCCGGATGATCCGGCCGTTAAAGATCTCGCAATGGTGTGATGTTCTTTCCACACCGCGAGACAAGAAAAATAAGAGAATCCCTTCTCCAGCGCTTCGAAAAATAAATGTGCATGACGTTGCATTCCACACACCAGATTGACTGGGAGTTCTCAAGTGCACGTTCTACAGCGGTTGGCTGCCTGCAACGATTCATTGTCACGGCTGACGCGTGGGCCATGTCCCCGGCCCTCTTGGGGGGAGATGTGACGTGCCTGCCCCGCAGGACGCGCACGACATAAAGGCAGATAGCAGCGAGAACGAACGTCTGCGTAGCTCAGTTGATAGAGCGACTTATTCCGGAATAAGAGGACTCGGGTTCGATCCCCGGCGTGGACCAAAAATGACGGAGAAATTTACTTCGCTATAATACGCAAAATCGGACGGTTGTTTTCTTTACAGAAATATGAACGTGCTTCTGATAGTCACAAAGAGAAAAGCAACACGAAATAAAAGTGTGTGTGTGTGTGTGTGTGTGTGTGTTTCTCTTAGAGAAATCATAAGCGTGGTCTTAACAAAGTGGCCCGAAAATGTAGAACTACACCAAGTAAGAGTGTTCCTTTCCGTAGAGAAATTATGAGGGTGTTCCTGACAAAGTGGTCGGAAATTGTTAGACGAATTTACCCGGCTGTGAGATATTATATGTGTTCATCGATACGTAGGTGGAGATTTCTTACTCTTTCAAGAAAGGTTACAAAGAAGCGAATTCTTTCAGCTCATGTGACTTTTTTTTTTTTTTTTTCTTGTTTCATTTAGCTCCAATTCACATTGCAGGGAATTTGATTTTCTGATAAAGTATTCAGAATTCTATGTTTATCAGAACCTGTAAGGTAGAAATAATAATCAGCGCTCCAAAGCTTCATCTCACTTCAGGTGAATTTTATGTCTATCCAAACAGCTGGCCAGCTCTGAGAATAATGTCTCTTGATTGTCATTGCTTTTCTAGAGGAGATTCTTGTAGCCTTCATGACGCTTATCGGAAGCAAGGTCTGTCATCAAAAAGAGAATTACCTCCAATCCAATTTCCTTTCATCTGGTATATCTTCCAATCGCTTTCTTATTTCGGGGAACTTCCAAAGTACAGATCTCGTGTATCTCTCTTTTTCGGTGTTCTTTTGCCGAGTCCAAAACGTTTCCAGCACCAACCATGCCGACTGCCAACAACACCCATCGGTGACTTTATGATCGTCTGGTGAGAAAGAATTGCCCTGGTGTGGTGGTAGGGGGGAAAGGAGTTAAGTGCAAAACGGAGAACAGTTTCTCCCCTTTCCCCGTCACATAGACACAGTGGTCGTTGCTATGTAACTCTGTCTCTCAGTCCCTAGAGACTTCGGTTAATGGGGTTTAGTTGCCGAGCCCGGTTTATTAAGGTTAAAAGTGTGTTGTTTTACGATGATTTTACGCCCCAGACGTAGGTTCACCATCATCCTGACGAAGGACGTAAACTCATTTTATTGCGGGCCACAAGAGCTAAGGGGGTGCTCTCAACAGCACATTCGATTCCGAAGATCTAGTCTTCAAGATGGAGGAAGGTTACATTCGCCGTCACACAGTCGAAATCTCTTTCGTTCTTATTTTCCACATATCCAGTTGTATCTTTTGACACGGTACATTTCTCAGCTATCTTTCTAAAATCCGTTTGTTTATGTGTCATCAGTGGTGCAGTCCTAAAAAGAGTGCCTGCTAATATACTCTCGATATATTTACGGAATGCTAAATAGTGATGCTGCTCAAGTTCTTATTGTTATCGATTGTACGTATGTCTATATTTGTATTTACAGAGAGGAACACATACGCACATATTTAATTTCCTAAAGATGATGACATTTTCATTCATGAACATTACACTGCTCTAACATTAAAATCAGAACACCCCTGTACTGATAATGAATTCCACGTCACAGACCCAAGCATAAATATGCTCGTAGAACTACAATCAAAGAATAGTATGACTGTAATCTCGACAGAGTTACCTAATTTCCAGCGTGAATTGTTAATACTGTAGTTTGCCACATGAGCAATCGCTCCATACGCGACATTTCAGTGAAGCTGACGATGATCGCAGCCTCAGGGGTGCAGTTGTCTAAGCGCTGGCTTCTGACCATTCAACCGAAATACTTCTGGGTTCGAATCCCAGTGAGGCATGGATGTTGTGTCTGACGTTCGACACTGGCTCTCTCTCCCCTCCCTGGAACCAGTGGCCCTAAATTAGGGACGGGCGATTGCTCATATACCACCAAGTCGCTCATGATGATCGTCAAATCCTCAAAAAAAGAAGAAAAAAGCTGAAGATCTCTGTGTCGACGGTTTGTGATGTAATATGCAAATAAGTGTGACCTGGGATCGGATCTACTAAACGACCAGGTAAACCTCCGAATATAACAGAACGTGACAGGAGAGCTTTGGAAAGGACTGCCCGCTCAGATAGAACCGATTTGGAAATGGGGCAACGGTTGAGGTTTAAATGTTGGACTGACCAGGCCAGAGTCCTGACCTGAGCCCTTATAGAATTTATGGGGCGAATTTGACCGTCGGACAAACAAAGATGAACAGACCACTGATTTGACGGCCAAATGGTGGACCATGTCGACGGGCATTTACAAGATGCTGATGTAGAGTATTCCACGAAGAATAGAGTTCGCCATGAGGCACAAAGGTTTCAACACACAATATTAACATATCTGTAAATAAAAAAAGTTCTTTAGACATGCAGGTATCCATATATTAATGGTATGGAAGTGTATATTGCATTGCCAAAAGTATTCGGACACCAAATCCTTAATTTCAGATTCGTATGCACTTGCGTTGTGCCTATAGGAATTCTGCATTAAAAGCATGGATCGGCTGGAGAAATAGCAATGGAAGTTATATGACACGCACAACAGAACGTAACTTGGTATGACGGTTGGATACCATATTAATAACCTTTCTGTATCCGTCTGAACATATTATACTAGTACGCAAGAGGTAACTGCTTTCCATTTACGCAGTTGCAAGAAAGGCAAACATAATCAGCAGGCCGCGCCATGTATAACGTTCGAAGTGATGTCATCATTGTATTCGATGAGTAACTGATTCTGTGATAATATGCAAGTCTTCTTTTGGCAAACCAAAATGTCTCCCCCCCCCCTTTAATTCAAAAACAGATTTTCTAACCATGCCTAGCTCAAACCCGGTCTCTTAATTTTAACAAATTAAAAAAAAAAAAAAAAAAAAAAAAACAAGGGAGAAAGTAAACACAGGTATGTAACAATTGGTCGACAAACGGTTGGTCGACATAACGATTGGCCGACAGAAATGATTAGTCGACATAACGATTGGTCGACAGTAGATTAGTCGACAGTAACGATTGGCCGACAGAAATGATTAGTCGACATAACGATTGGTCGACAGTAGATTAGTCGACAGTAACGATTGGCCGACAGCACGTTTGATCGACATAACGATTGGTCGACAGTAACGACTGCTCGATATAACGATTGGTCGACATAAAATGGTCAACAGAACTTGGGAAAAAAATTTAAATAAGTGCAAACAGTTTGGTAGTAAATTGCCCCACCGGAAAATTGCCACATGGTTTTCATTAAGGGGACGAGCACAAATCGCCGTTCGTCCGAGAAACGCTTTGAATGTGTGGCAATTTTCCGAGTTTCCGAATTATGTGCGGCAGTTTCCCAGAGGTGCCTATACCTAAAGTGCCCCGGGGCCCTTTCGGAAATAACATCGTTCAGAAGGCCCTCTATATAGATTTCACTTAGAGTACAAAAGATGACACGGGGGCCTATTTGGAAATAATATGTTATAATGCTGTACGTTCTGAGGGCTACATTCTAAAAGATATTATTTCCAAAAAGGAACGTTACGTTTTGAGAGGTCAGTAAGTTCTGAGAGGTACCGCTGCGAATGTAAACCATAATCCTCTAAACCAATGGTTATCTCGACCAATCGTGCTGTCGGCCAGTCGTTACTGTTAACTAGTTGTTACGGTCGACTAGTTGTTACGGCCGACCAATCGTTACTGTCGACCAATCGGGTGTCGACCAATCGTTATGTCGACCAATCGTTATGTTGACCAATCGGGTGTCGACCAATCGTTATGTCGACCAATCGTTATGTCGACCAATCGTTATGTCGGCCAATCGTTATTCGACCAATCGTGCGACACCGAGTAACACGACGAGACTGACTGGATATCAGTTGTTGGTGTTCAGCAGGTGGATTTCTTATGTTCGGTAGTTACAGTGGCAAAAATTGGAAATGTGAAGGGCCGGAAAAATGTTCGAAATTATACTGCAAGAAGCAAATGCTTCGGCTAGTATGCCAAAGCATTTGCTTCTTGCAGTACGAGGGGTCGTTAACGAGCATAGCATTTACCACCATGAGCACTGAGCAGCTCTCTGGGCTATAAGCAGTTGCCCGTTCCTAACGTTTAGCCGCGGTTCCAAGTAAAGGGCAGGAGCAGTGTCGTGGCACAGGTTCACCGTCCTTTCCGCATTTAGGACTCGAGCCTTCTCGGTCGAAAGGCATAGTTCAGACCATTTCACCACAGGGGTAGCTCAGCGTGTCCATAAAGTCAATGGAGATTATTTACCATTTTATGCGATGGCGGGTTTATTTTCGTCCTTAAAACCCTGAAACAAGTTACAAAGACGATAAAGGATTCCGTGAAGGCACAAGGGCGTAATTTGTAGGAGGCCAAAAAAGACTTCTTTATTTCCAAACACTAACAAAGCTTAAACAAAGATGTGCAAATTGTGTAATTTCATTACCAAATAATTCCATTGTGTTTGAATGGCATTATTAAATATTGGGTTGTCGGAAAAGTCATGACGTATTTTATCCATGCTTTGAAAAAGTTATTTATTGATAGAAAGAACAAAGATCAATCAATGATATAATGCCCGTTTTGTTCGATAACCTGCTGCCATCTTTCAGTGAGCTGCAGATTGCCTCGTTCATAGAAGGACCTGTTTTTCGTGGCGAAAAACTGTACAAGGTGCTGATTTACAGCCTCATCTGAATTGAATGTTATACCACGCAAGAATTGTTGAAGAGAGCGCAACAAGTGGAAGTCTGACGGCGCAAGGTCAGGCGAGTATGCTGGGTGTGGCAACACATCCCACCCAAGCTCCAATAATTTTTGGCGGGTGATCAAACTTGTGTGTGGTCTCGCGTTGTCGTGATGGAACACAACACCTTTACGATGAACGAGCTCTGGACGTTTCTGGATGATGGATTCGTTCAAACTGTCCAATTCCCAACAGTACACTTCGAATTGATTGTTTGGTTCCGTGGTAGGAGCTCGAAAACACGACACCTTTAAAATTCCACCACACTGAGACCAGAACCTTCCGCTGATGAATGTCTGCTTTGGATGTCGTTTTGAGGCGAAGCATCACGTCGGGACCAAGACCGTTCGCGCAGCAAATTGTTGTACACAATCCACTTTTCGTCACCAGTTATCAGTCGCTTCGAAAAAGGATCGTTTTCCTCACGTTTAATGAGCATATCGCAGATGTTTATACGCGCCGTCAATTGAGCTTGTTTGAGTTCATAAGGAACCCACACATCGAGCTTGCTTACGTATCCCAACTTCTTCAGGTGGTCGTGAATGCTTGAATGATAGATGTGCAATGGGTCTGTAATCTCTCGTGTCGTGTAACGTGGGTTTGACTCGATAAAAGCCTTGTTTTGGTCGTCATCAACCTCGGTGGGCCTCCCGGACCGAGGATCATCATTGAGGTCAAAATCACCAGCACGGAATTTTGCGAACCACCACTGACACTGAAGTTCTTGTAAAGCATTATCACCGTACACTTTACGCAACTTTTCACAAACTTGACGCTCGTTCTTCCCTTTACGGAAGTAAAACAGTAAAATATGGCGAAAATGCACAGTTTGGTCTTCCATCTTCAACTTGATGTCAAATCTCCACAAATCAACAAATAGATCACTATTCCTTTTAGACTGCAGCTAGAACTGGCATCTGTCGAGTGCCATAGCGATAACAGAGCTACGCATGCCTCTAGTACTTCCAAAACCTTCCAACCGCCATCGGGTGCCAAAATATCTCATGACTTTTCCGACAACCCAACAACTGAATTATATCCTCTTCATTGTAATGCAATACAGATTAATTTCATTACCTTATGAAAACCTTACTTGGGATTACCTTGTAATGCATTACACGTTAATTGTAATCTGTACATCCATTACTTTGTAATGCATTCCTGACCAACTCTGTGGAATACACATTTCAATACGACGGGGATTTTTTATGCTTTCCTCATCATATTGAAGGAATGTTTTCTCCTTGGTATTTTTATTTATCCATCCATATTGAAATCCTAGATGTGCCATTGATTCTGGGGCCCCAAAATACTGTCCAGCCCCGGGGCCCTTGTCTCCTTAAACATGCACTGATTCAATCATGAACGGAGTTTTAAATCCCACCCCACCCCCGTTAAATTGTTAAAATTGGTCCACGACTAAATGCGCTTAACAATGCATAGTTTAAAAATTATCTTTCATCTAAGATCTAACCGAATTTTTTTACATGAGGGATTTGTGAGATGTTCCCCTACAGTCACGTGTGTTTCTGTCGCAAGACCAAATTTCAGCCCTAGTATAATCGTCCCAGTCCGCCCCTGTTTGACCAAAAGAAAATCAGTTTTAAAACGGTTATTGCTTTTGAATAAAACAGTCATAAAACTAAAGCACTCGAAAATATCCCGCGTAAAGCTTTGCAGGGATTGTCATTTTATTTACAGGTAGCCTAAGATATTCATTAAAAACCAGTTACAGAGCCTTATAATTATCACGGGCAGAAGTTACAAAGCTTCATTATCACGAACTCCTTAAGAAGATGGATGGTAGGTTCATTTGAATTCTCATTAATTAAGAAAATGGTGTAGCGATTTTTTTCTTCTTCTACTTCAGGGTATATTGACTTTCTCGTTTCTTTTCTTATTTTTTTTCTTCACTTCTTTCTATTTTTAACAAATACCAGTTGAGTTGAAGTGTTGCCGCAAAGTGATACCGAGGCAAAAACAATTCCCTGATTCCGTAGAGTGATGTGCGAGGTCAAGGGCGCCAGGTAGTGGATATCCGGCTAAGAGACCGGCTTGATGGATAGTCGGGAAACCTCCGAGAAGTCCCGTCTAGAGGTAGAACCACCTTGCGATGAGTCCCCTCGGCATCACGTAGCAAAACCAGACCCCAGGAGGTCACCCCGAGTGTCGAAAGTGACCAGGGGTGTCTATTCATCACCGAAGACCCCCGCTCCTCCCTAAACAGTGAGTCTTGACTCCTGATCAACGATACAAGTAAACGAAATACATCCGAACACAGAACGTAGGCAAACGGTGTGCAAAAGGTTAATAGGCCCTTGCTGAGATCCATTGTTGTGGTCGGTGTCTTTTCGGAGGAGAGCAAACTGTTGGCTACGTCACTTCCTTGCAATGGCAGAAATCTTTGCTGAACCCCTGCTCCCGTGGCAAGCAGGCAGGCAGTCACGCTCGCTTGCTTTTCTGCATTCTCAGCAATTCATCAAGCGGCCAATGATGAAGCGTTTAATTAAGACAGCCGGCATTACCACGAGATTCCGTCGAAACCTATGCCACTTTCGGAACCAGTGGGTAGAAGGTAACACGGCACTGCTTTTCACGTTTCAGATCATGTTTTTCACAGGACCGTCTTCGCATTTAGGATGCCTTTTCACCCTGGTCATTCAATCTCCCTTTTTCAGAATTTTTAAATATTTTTAGATAACCATTTTTTTACAAGGTACCAGTGCCTGATTATGGCACGGGCAAAGAAACGATTTTAAAATTGATTCTAAAAATTACCAAATTATTGTTAAACTTCTTTATTCGAAATATACGAAACACAGCCTATGACAAACAAATGTAAACAACAAAATTATCATTGACTAGTGTCAACTTCTACAAACAACTACTATGAATATAAAGAACAGAATTATCATTGAAATTATCGTTGACTGGTGTCAACTTTATTATTATTATTATTATTATTATTATTATGCCGCCCCGGTGACGCAGTGGTCTAAGCGCTGGCTTATGACCATCCGTTCGTGAAGGGTGCGGGTTCGAATCCCAGTGAGGCATGGATGTCGCGTTTGTCTTACGGCACTGGTCCTCTCCCTTCCCTGGAATCAGTGGCCCTAAATGAGGGACGGGTGACTGCTTATAGCCCATTGAGTTGCTCACGGTGGTCGTTAAACCTTCAGTCAAAGAAAAAATTATTATTATTTCTCTTGTTGTCGACTTTCTCAGCCAGTGCGGGTGAGCAATAGGCGGAGATATTCGTCTCAAGCCTAAAAATTCAGGAATTTTCTAGTGATATGATATGGCAGGTTTGTAGAATGACTGCCTTTTGGAATAGGTGAAGTAGTTAGTTTCTGTGGCTATCCTAATTTTTTTTATTTATTTTTTTTATTGGAGATTTAATGACCACCGTGAGCAACTCAGTGGGCTATAAGCAGTCGCCCGTCCCTAATTTAGGGCCACTGCTTCCAGGGAAGAGAGAGAGAGAGAGCCAGTGCCGTAAGAGAAACACAACATCCATGCCGCATCGGGATTCGAGCCCGACCCATCTCGGACGAATGATCAATCCTAATTCCTCGAGATTTTCAGACAGTTATTTGGCACCACTGCTGTTGCTGAAATGACAATTGGTAGGACCTGTGTTATGTTTTGTTTCCAAATCCTTTGGATTTCTAATAGCAGGTTCTCCTATTTCAAGATATTTTTAGATGCTGTTCTTTGAAGATATTTTATGTGTATTATTATTTACTTTTATTCGAAATATCCTAAACACAGTCTAGGACAGACAAAATAGAAATTCGAGAGAAACTCGATTGCATCGTTTCTCACTTATACGTTTTCTTCATTTATAAATAAAACTCGATTATACGTTTCTCACTTATACGTTTTCCTGATTTATAAGTAAAACTCGATTATACGTTTCTCACTTATACGCTTTCCTCATTTATACGTAAGTTGTCGCCGATCCTAAAAGTCGGATTGCCCTAAATGTTAAATTTCCCTGCTCCGTTTATACATGTTTTCAATTATGCGCTAACCTTGCTTGGTCCCTTGAAAAATGTATAAATGTCACTCCACTGTAAACAACAAAATTATCATTGGTATGTGTTGTTGAGCTGACACAGGTTTCCCCTACAGACATAGCTAGGTATCAATCAAGTATCAGCGTAATATATATGATGTCTCGAGTAAAGCTGTTTTTCGCAGTTCTGTGGGTGGTGTATCAAAGAGATACCTATTATTATTATTATTATGAAAGTAATATTTTATGAGAGATTTGTTGCACCTTCTTATCGGTCAATCACAATGCTTTCATTAAAGGAAAGGCTTCAATTTTTTTAAAATCCTATATTACTCTACTCTAAAACTGCTGTCACACTTCAAGATCAAAATTAGTTTTGCTTTAGAGTTTATCACAACTTCTAGGATTATGGAAAATGATTATTATTACAAATTCTTTGTTTACTAACCAAAGTTTACTACTTTTCAACTATATTATAAAGTCAAATTTGCTATATAGGGTGAAATATGAAACAGCTCCCTCATTTAATGTGAAAGCCCGCTATTCTCCGAGTCAGCCTAAGAGCGTACTACTACGGAGCAGTTTCGTCCCCAACGAAAAGTAGTTCCTAACATTTGGATCCAAAAACAACAGAATTATTGCTCATAATCCAATTTTGTTTTCTCAGCTCCTTATCAGGCACACTTGTTATATAAATCAAGTTTTGAAAATGTCAGAACGTGTTTACTATGAAAAATTACTCAATCAAGAGCCCCGCACTTTCAGCCGCTGACTATCCAGCTGGGAAATAACTTGGAGAGAGGGAAATGAGTGGAAGACTTCTGACATTTGCAACACATTGACAATAAACTGACAATCGGGTAAACCCGAGGGGGGAAAGGTTATTAAGCAGCAATAGGGGAATAATATTTCGAAGTACGGACCACACCCCTCATTTTGTTCTATCGCTACTGCTTCTCTTGAGAAGTGTATCCCTGTATAAGGCATTTTCTGTTCCATGTAGTGGTGTTAGATAAACTTCGATGCTCAGTGTAGCTCTGCTTGAGTAGGTGGACGCCATAGGGGAAGGGAAATCAGTGCAGGAATAATTGCTTGACATAAAAGACCCAGCAGGAGTGCAGTGCAACGCGGATTGATACCGTTCTTGCGATCTACCGAGAGGGAGTACTCAAGGATCAGGCTTCTACTTTTTTCAACAGCATACTCTTGGGAGACTTGGAGTACAGAAGGAATCGTGAGTAAACTATTATCATCAGCAGCATTGTCAGCTATTATCAATCAACTGCTAGATGAAGGTCTCCCCAAGTTTTTTCCACAACGGTCTGTCTTGCGTCAATCTCCTCCATGTCACTCCCATATGTTTTCGAATTTCAGCCACCCATCTTCCATATGGTCTTTTTCTTGGTCTTTTCCTGTCCCTTGGAATTCAATCTAGAATTTTTGTTGTCCATCGATGGTCCATTCTTCTGCCAATATGTCCAGCCCATTACCTTTTCCGAGATTTTATTCTGACTATGATGTCTTTTGCTCTTGTCATTTTCTTTATCCATGAGTTCCTCCTTTTATCCCTCTTGGTTACACCAAGCATGCATCTCTCACGCTTTTTCAGTTGTCTGCAGCTTTTGTATTTCTTTTTTAGTTAAGGTCCACGTCTCTGCACCATACGTAAGCACTGGAAGGATGCATTGATTAAACACTTCTCTTTTAAGACCTAATGGCATATTGCTCTTCGAGCGATATGAAAGACCCTTAGTGAAGATTTTATAAACTACTGATAGGAGGCTGATGGGCTTGTAGTTCCTGAGATCTTCATTGTCACCTTTTTTTATGTAGCAGGATCATTGTAATATTGTTCCAATCCTTAGGAATCTTCTCTTCGTTGAGACATCTAGTGCAAAGTTCGGCGAGTCTAGTTTCAATTTTTTCACTTGCTTCTTGTATGATGTCCACGGTAATTGCATTTTCTCCTGGATATTTTCCCGTTTCATGTTCTTAATTGAATGTGTAACTTCTGCCGGAGAGTGGAAGGACTTTGGTACGTACTGTTTCCTTTCGTAATGCCTAGAGTAGATGTATCATCCCTTTCATATAATTTGGAGTAGAAATCTTTCACTCTTGTCAAAATTTCACCTCTGTTTCTTGTTACAGTGCGATCTTCTTTTCTCAGTGCCATGATCTGTTTTCTTCGCTTACTGAGATATCTATTTGCTCTCTTCAGGCTTTGGTTGTTCTCAGTTGCTTTTCTCACTAGTTCACAATTGAAATTCCTTAAGTCTTCAGTGATACTTTTCCGTACTGTCTTGCATAGCTCCATATATATTCCACTTTGGAAGTGACACCTTTATCTGTCCTCATCTCTCTTCTCTTTTGCATCAGCGTTTTGTTTTTTCTGATATTTACTTCACACGCAACTTGTTCTTAGTGCCACCTATCGTAAAGTGTAAATGATAAATATATATTTATATATTTACTCGTAATTCCTATATACATCTCCTTCACACACACACACACATATACAGTCTGGCCCCGGGGGATACTACGTGCTACAAAAAAGTTAACTGCTTTAATATACAAGCAAATTCTTCTCAAAAGAAAAAACAGAAGAGAGATACAGAAGAAGAAAGAAAAAAAAACTGAAACTTAAAACAGTAATTGAAACTAAAATTAAGACAGATTTAGTGTAAAGGAAAGCACAATAACATTGAAATCTAATAAGAGCAATACATTTACTAAATGTAGGAGTAAATCATTTATCATATCTATAAAATATATTAATATAAAAGGCTGTAAACATACCGGCATTAGTATGTATAAGATTTGTCCTTGGCTACTAATTATGTTGAAATGGTTTCCTTCATGGAGCAATTGTTGGGTCAAACAGGTCAAAGATGGGGAGATAGGGATAATTGTGCCTTTATTATCAACACTCTCTATACAAGGGGTGTTGTTATTGTGCCCTATTGAAACACAACTTGACACAAAGCATTTTCATGCAATTATTATGTACGATATTAAACACGGTGTATTCGCGAAGTCTCCGCTTGCAATCCACTTTTACTGTTTTGCACAATTTCTCGATTTATAAACCCAAATTCCAATATCTAATGAAAGAAAAAACTTCACTCATTAAAAATAAATAAGATTTAATAATTGGATACTTTTGTCGGGGTCTGGGTTCTGACCCAGTATTCAACTGCCCACCTGTTAAGACCGCACTGAGTTCTAAGAGAAGTTCGCATTGAAGCCAACCCTGGACGCTCGAATATTCAATCGACTTTCAGTGGTCTCTTAGCTCGGACAGTGCTTTGATATTCACGACTGTTCATGATACAAAAGTTAAGATACAGTGAGTCAAGTAAATGATGGCCATTTGTGAAACAGCATTGCCTCAATTATATCTGAAACATGCAACAGGCACCGTTTTCGGGGATAATTCACCGATCCACATTTTCAAAGAATTTTCAATCTGTATAATGAATTACTCCTCCCAATATAAACTAAATATACATTTATCATGTATTTACTATCGACCAAAAAACTAAATACACATGTGCCGTGCATTTACAATCAGCAAAAAATACTAAATACAAATGTGGCATGCATTTACTATTGGCCAAAAAGCACTAAATACACATGTGCCATGCATCTAGTATGGGCTAAAAAAATAAATACACATGTTCCATGCGTTTACTATCAGCAAAAAAACACTAAATACAAATGTGCCATGTATTTACTAACGGCCAAAAAAAAAAAAAAAAAAACACTAGATGCACATGTGCCATGCATTTAGTATCGACCAAAGAGCTAAGTACTTATGTGCCATGCATTTACTATCAGCAAAAAAACTAAACACAAATGTGCCATGCATTTACTGTCGACCAAAACACTAAATACACATCAACCATACATTTACTATCAGCAAAAAAAAAAAAAAAAAAACTAACTACAAATGTGCCATGCATTTGCTATCAGCAAAAAAACACTAAATGCACATGTGCCATGCATTTAGTATCGGCCAAAAAACACCAAGTACACATGAGCTAAGCTTTTACTATCTGCCAAAATCATTTATTTTTGTGACAGTTTTTCTTTTGTGTGATATATATATTCGTAGTTCATCCAACGCCATTAATATAAGCCCATTTATAATCTACATTTTGAAGGTTTCTTTAATTTCGTATTATCGCTGTGAAAGGAATTTTTTTTTAATTCCGTGAGACGGCGAAAAACTGAATGCCGGTTAGGAGTTCCGAAAGAATTCTACTACATCCTGAAAAAATTTTGAGACCTAGAGAGCTCGGGCGAATTTTGATTTTTAAGAGCCCGAATTCCGGTTGTAAATTTCTCCCGAGCGGTTCATAGAACGTCAAAAAAGGCGGGCATGTCAAAGAAAATGAGAACTTATTGTTGCCCTAGAGGTAAGGTCAATTGGTTTGACGTGTGTGAAAGATTTTATAACTGCCAACAACGAAAGACTTCCTTAAGAACAGCTCTCCTCAGTTCACGTGATGAGATATTTTGGATTTATTCAGGTTCGCCGATGCTTCAGGTAATTGAAGTTTATATTTTAGCAATTTTTTTAAGTTCATGTATATACTATATTTAAAAAAATGTAGTAATTGTCGTTTTTTTCAACCTATTCATACGTGTGCCCACTTGAAGATGCCGTTTGAGAAACATATATTATTGCAAATAACCACGACCATTATTTTCTTTGTATTTTCCAGTTTTTCACGTACAAAAATGCACCTTCCCCTTGCAGTGGTGATGATAGCAGCTCAGAACCGGGGACCACCACCCCGGTGGCGCAGTAGCCTAAGCGATGGTTTCTGGTCATTCGTCCGCGATGAGTCCGGGTTCGAATCCCAATTAGGCACGATGCTGTCTTTGTCTTACGGCACTGACTCTCTCCCTTTCTTGGAACCAGTGGCCCTGAATTAGGGACAGGCTACTGCTTAATGTCCACTGAGTTGCTCCAAAAGTGGGGGTCATTTGGGGGCTAAGCATCATACGAGGTAGAGAGCTCAAAGTTTGAAGTGCTTTACAGAAATTCCGGCAAAAAATTCAATTTATGTAGATTTTACCAGACACTGATGATGTTATCTCCAGTAAAAAAAAAAAAAAGAACAGTGTTCCAGTACATACTGTATGTAGTACTGGGAACAATGAAAACGAAACTTCATGGCTTTTAACAAGTTACTATTTCTTCGCAATTTTAGTTCACATACGTGTTTTTTTTATCCTTTTTTTTTTGTATTTGCCGTCATGAAGTTGTTTATGAATTTTAATTTGTAACCTGACGGAATAATACCTCTGTCTCTCCCTCTCTCATATTTTAAAATTATAAATACAAAAATGGTGTCTCTACTCTTTAACATTAGCTCAGAGGACTCCTCCAATTTCCCATCAGCACGAACACTAAATGAAACAAAAAAATCATTTTATATAATAAAATTTTTGTGAATTCGAAAAATTCACCCACGCTTATCCATGTTCCCTAAAATCTTAGATGCTCGCACTCGCCATGTGTTCTGATTGCTTAAATAATTTTTTCGGGGAGAGTAGGGCTAAAGGTTGGGCTGAAGCCCACTCTTAGTGTCAGGCCTGCTCCCTTATTTGCATAATAGCTATTATTTGTGCTTATCACGTAATTTCTTTCTTTTTATTTCTTTTCTTTCTTTTTTCTGTCTTAAGACAGATCTAATATTTATTTTTTAATCGAATGAAATAAGTATCCAATATGTCGCTTGCATTTACAAGCTTTTCTGAAGAACTGTATCTATCCTGTGTGGTCTAAATTTGTAACTGAATCGATTACGATATCTCCACTTCCAAGATTAAGTGGCGCATCCCAGGTGCCCCCTTGGGCTGATAGAGCGGAAAATTATTACGTCGAAGTTTGAAACAAAAAATAACGATACGCGATCTACATATACTTCTTAATCATGTACCGTATAATTATAATAAGCAATAATTATAAGGGAGTAGTTCTGTTAAGTAAATTTAGAAAAATATAACCAGCAATAGAATTTCATTTACTGCTTCTTCTAATCATTTAACTTTCTTGTACTGTAACATTACTAGTAACTTTTACATTACTAGTACGATATGCTCATCTTCTTCTTCTTGGTTATACTCAGTCCAAGGACTGGTTGTTCAGTAGATGTACTCTGTCTCTCCATCCCTCTCTATTCTCCGCCGTTCTCTTCAAGTCATAGTATGGGTTGAGGAATAAGTAATGTCGTTTTTTTCAAACGTTGGAAAACTTTATTTCGCAACAACAAAGAATAACAATTTAATCAATAATGTATTCGCCATTAGTATTTACAACTGCTTCGCATCGTTAAACAAGTTGTCCGATGCCTCGGCGATAGAAATCTGCCGGTCGTGACCTGAAGAAGTCGTCCAACCACGTCCGCAATTCCACGTCGTTATTGAACGACACGCCACGCAAATTCTTGGAAAGACGAAAATACGAAAATCGGATGGAGCCAAATCCGGAGAATAGGGCGGGTGCGGTAGAACTTCCCAATTGAGCGCTTTAATGTCGGTTTTGGTCATATTGGTGATGTGGAGCCTAGCGTTCTCGTGTTCCAGCAGAGCACCGTATCGCAGATCGGGTCGCTTTTGTTGCATTGCGTCGTGGAGTCGATGCAGTTGTTGAACATAGAGGTCCGCGTTGACCATCTCATTGTTCCGAAGAAATTCGTAGTGGATGATGCCCTGCCAGTCCCACGGGACACACAACATCGTCTTCCGAGGATGCAACTCTTGTTTTGCTCCCGGCGTTCTGTGTTTCGTGCGACTGGGCCATTGTTTTCGCTGCTTCATGTTGACGTACAGACACCATTTTTCGTCGCCGGTAACGACACGGTACAGAAATATTTCCTTGTGACCACGAGCAGCCCTGTGACGAGCAAGCAAACCGGCAGCAATTGTGGAACGTTGATTTCTGCAGTTGTCGTTCAAAACGTGCGGAACCCAAGCGCCGCGCTTTTGAACTTTTCCCATCGTATGAAGGTGATTCACGACTGTCTTCTGATCACAGATCATTTTCTCAGCCAATTCTCTGACCGATTGACGCGGGGTTTTGTGCAGCATCTGGTTCAATTGCTCTTCATCGAACTCAACCCGGGGACCGGGGCGCTCCATTTCTTTAAGATCAAAATTGCTGGATTTAAAGCGCGAAAACCACCGTTGAGCCCTCCTTTCAGTCATAGCATTTTCACCGTAGACTGCACAAATCTCGCGAGAACCTTTCGGGGCTTCGGTCCCTGAATTAAACGCAAAGAGCAGAAGATGTCGGTAATGCTACTTTTTGTCTACTTGACATTCCATTTTAATTACCTGAAAACCAAATAAAATTAAATCAAATCACACACACTGGCATGTAGAGCGAACACGAATATATCGCATAGTACATAACATGCTGCCACAATATTTTATTTCGGCTCACCAAGGGAACTGTGGGACAAACCGACATTACTTATTCCTCAACCCATATATCCTAGTATTGGGTTCTTGGAGTAATTGAGCCACAAAACCATTTCTTGGCCGTCCTCTTCTTCTCTTGCCTTGAATTTTCCCTTCCAAAAATTTCAGAATCGGGCCGCCATGGCGCAATGTGTGTCTCATTCGTAGCATTCTTCTTCTTTTTAACATGGTGACCAGATTCCTGAGTTCTCCCACTCTCTCCAGGACCACCTCATTAGTCTTTCTATCGAGTCAACTTATTCTCTCCATTCTTCTATAGCTCCACATCTCAATTGTATCCAGCCATTTCCACTTCCCTCTTGGTCAATGTCTATGTCTCAGAATTGTAAAGAGCTACTGGCCAAACATGCCTTTCAAATTCTCTTCCTCAGTTTTAGATCTATATTTTTGGCTGTCAGTAGTCTTTGATTCTCTCTAAAAGCCGTTTTTGCCATCCACAGTCTCATTCTAATTTCCTTTTCACATCTCGTATCTTCAGCAATAATTTGACCCAAATAGCGAAATGATATAACTTGTTCGATGCATCGTCCTTCAATTTTAAGGAAAGCCTGTTTTGGGTTCTTCCCTATTACCATTATCTTATCTTTTTCTTACTTTTATTATTATGCTCATATTTAGCTGAAAATCCTCTGGAAAAAAATACCTTCGCCAAAAAATCTCCAAAACTGAAAAAGTAAAGAAAAAAATCCCCAGAAGAAAAACTCCTTTTTTTTAAAACGTAATTGCCAATTCCGTGAAATACTAGAGAGCCATAAGTCAGAAATGATGGCCGTCGATTAGAGTTGGTTTGTGGAACCAGTACTGGAGTTAGACTCGTTTATAACGGTGAGTCTCTACTCCGAGACAAACGGAATAACGAGACTTCCGAACCTCTGCTAAGCATTAGTGATTCGGCTGGATTTGAACCCAGAACTTTAAGGTCACGAGCCGAGAAGGCAGCCCTCTTACAACAGGGACTTTCATGAAGTAAAGAGTCAGGCAATAAGAACCTACGCAATCAGAATGAATATTCACTTTTAAATTAATAGCAATCTCGCCGCCCTCCAAATGCGTACACCACTCCCCGACCCTTTACGGTTCCCACATAGCTATTTCTCAAGGGCACGAGGGAAGTATGGTTTCTATGTTTAAGAAAACGCGCTCGTAAATCTAGGACAAAAATAAATAAATCTGCAGTTCCCACTACTAAAACTAGTGCGGGTATGTAAATTCCGGGTACAGTGACGGTATGAAATACTAGGGATAAAACGAAATGCCGACCGACGTACATATACAGGCCCATTTCCAGGACTGAATATTATTCTATACAGTCATTTGCAAAAGTTTAAGACCACCTGTTGGTATTAGGAGATTTCTGCCGATTGCGTCCGCTACTGTCTGTATTACTCAACTTCATGTCAGTGTTGCATCGTCCTACAACTGCAGCTGTTGATAGAGTTGGGGGAAGCGTGCGAGCTTCAGTTTGCTTCTGGTTTTCATGCTGAGAGGTTTTGCACATATTTTCCATATAGTGAAAAATGGGAAAAAAAGCTCCATTAAGTGTTACTCAGAGGGCACAAATAGTGACTTTATATCATCGAGGATACTCCGAACGTGACATAAGCAGAAAGGTGAATGTGAGCAAGACTACTATTCATAATATGATCATGAAATATCGAGATATAGGTGAATTTAGCGACCGAAAGAGAAGCGGAGATCCAAGGAAAACAACCCCGCTTGATGACAATACCATAAGACGAATAGTTATGCGTTCTCCGAGGAGTTCGTGCAAGAAAATCAAGGCATTTCTATATTCGAAAGGGGTTTTGCTATTAGTATCAGCACTGTTTCCCGATGTCTTATCAAAGATTTTGGATTAGAGTCTTATAAACTTGCAGATAAACTTATAGACTAACATTAAACAGAGGTCATCGCTCTTTCCACGTTTATGAGTGAGTCACGGAAAAAGGCTCATTAACCGCCACTAGGAATCGAACTCAGGGTCTTCCAGTTACGCGCCGGATATGCTTCCAGTGCACCACAGCGGCCTCGAATTCCTCCAGCCAATGAGAATTTTTCCGTGACTCACTCATAAACGTGAAAAGAGGGATGACCTCTGTTTAATGCTCTTAGTCCACGTCAACTGTCTGTATTAATTATAGACTAACCTCTGTCATGAAAAACAAAAGACTCCAGTTTGCGAAGCGTCACCAATCGTGGACTGCTGAAAATTGGAGCCAAGTTCTTTTTTTCCGATAAATCAAATGTGAGCCAATTTGAATCGCGTGAAGCACATGTTCGACGACCAAAAGGCAAAAGGTTTGATGAAAAATACACCGTTAGACATCCGCCTAGTCAGATGATATGGGGTACTATGTCAGCATCCGGTACTGCTTCATTATCCTTTTTGCCGACAGGCACTACCATGACTGCTTTCTTTCATGTGGAAATGTTATGTGAGAAGCTGTTAACTCATATGCAAGTGCACAATCTTTATGCATGATGGTGCTCCATGCCACAGATCAAAGACAGTAAAGGACGACTACAGAAGAAAAACATAAGTGTGCTTGGTTGTCCCGGCAATTGTCCCGACTGTAACCACATCGAAAATTTGTGGACCATTTTAAAAGACAAGGTAACAGAAAAACAGCCACCAAATTCCCAAGCTTTGATTGACGCGATAAAGTACGTGTGGTGCAAAGACATTTCAAGTGACTACTGCAAATCCCTCATTGAGAGTATGCCACATCGTATTCTGCCCGTTATAAAAAACAAAGGCTGCCACACAAAGTACTGCTTTCGGTGTTTTGGTGTTCTAAAGAATGTAAGTATTCATCTGTGGAGTCATTTTTTCAAATATCTCTGACTAGTAATTAGTTGTTTCTTTGGAAATCTTAATTTTCAATAAATTAACAGGTGATCATAAACTTCTGCAAATGACTGTAAATGTTAGTTAAATGACTCATTGACAACAAGCAAAATAACTTCAAAATATTATAATTGCCAGAAAAATATCTATTAGAATACTGTTTTCAGCATGTTAACTGCACAAAACAATGCTGATCTGCTCGGTTGTAATAAACTTTCCCTGTTCTTCCCGGTATTTTCAGCCATAGCAATAAAACTGGTCCATCTCAATTTTTCTCCCTTGCCATTAAAATGCTTCCACTTCTTCGTGCAAAAAAAAAAGAAGAGATACCCTTCTACATGGTCTGCAGGTAAAAATCGCGCAAATTTTTCTGAAAATATTTTTTAAAGAACGGATATCATGAACACTGATTTCCTGTCACCAATGAAAACCAAAAAGTTCGAGTGATATAGTGTGTCTTCATTGACCTGACGCAATCTCAAAAATTTTGACATCGTACACCTATAATCACTTAAGAATTTTCTGTCTCCAGTATTGACAGGAAGATGCCACTTAACAGCCTGAATTCTTTCCCGCTTCCGACATCGTGTAGAAATGACAAGCAAGTTTCGCTCATTTTATGAAGGGGGAAGGGGGAGGCAAAAATGAATAAATAAAAGAATTCGTAATTCTTTATTGAGGACAATCCCACATTCCATAGTAGCAGTTTTTTTTTTTTTTTTTTTAAGGTTCTTCAGGACCGAATAATTTTGAATTTTGAAGCTTCTTCCTTACCTTTTTTCTTTTTGTTCAGTGCCAGGAGTTAAGTTGAAAGTAACATATACAAAACAAAAAATTCGCTTGGCATAACTATATACATATATACACTATATTGACAAAAGTAACCGTACACCTAGAGGAGAAACACAACACAGCATTTATTGACATACATTAGTACGGTGTAGGTCCACCTTTTGTGCGAAAGTTTTCTTGGTAAACGTCGATTAAGGTCAAAGCTGTGTGCTGACCAGTCCACACACGATACGGAACTATCGTCAAACCACGCCGTAACAGTGCATGCTTAATGGCTCGGTGCATTATTTTGCTGGTACCAACAAGGCTCGGTGCACTATCCTGCTAGTACCAACAAGGCTCGGTGCATTATCCTGCTGGTACCAACAGGGCTCGGTTCCATAGTATTGCCACAGAGTTGGTAGGGCATAATTGTCCAGAATATCGAGTTAGACGTGCTGGTTAACAGGTTTGCCCACGATAACCAATGGCCCCGGGACCATACCACGAAAAACACTCCCACACTGCCAGCTCCAAACTTGACCGTAGAAACAGTTCACTGTGACAAATAGCGTTCCTCCGGCTGCCGCCATACCCACACACAGCCATCACACTGATGGATCGTGTATCTGGATTCATCAGTCCACAGGACCTGTTTCTATTGATCTACGGTCCACGACAAATCTTCTTTACACCATGCAAAATGACAAGTAGCATTCCGAGTGGAGATGAAAGGCTTATGAGCAGCCGCATGACCACGGTAACCCCTGGAATGAAGTTTTCTGCGAATGGTACGTGTACATACCGAGGTTCCAGCCTTTTTACTCACCTGTACACTGAGGTCTTGTGCAGTACTCCGTCGATTAGCTGTAACGACTCTCCTCAGGCTTCGACGTCCTCTATCCCTGATTTTCTTTGGTCTGCCGGTACGTTTTGCTGCTTCAGGCACGCCATGTGTCTTCCACTTATTCAGTACATTTAAAATAGTTGACTTGGGTATGTTTAAACGCCTCTCGGTTTCTCTTATGGACTATCAACTGATATAATACACAACAATCTTTTCTTTCTCAAAGTCAGTTCTCTCCCGCAGCGACATTTTCACTGAACCTCACAGTGCGATATGATCGCGGTCAGCTGCAGGCTTGTTTTTATACCGTTTGGAGCTGTACCGCGCATCTTAACAACGCAGCGGATCCGTTCATTTGCTTTTGAAGGGGTGTCCGGTGACTCTTGTCAATATATATATACAGTGTGTCTGCTGCCACGGCTGTAGACAATTGAAAGAAACACGAGAGATACATGCCTGGTGTACAATGTTTGCATTCTTCCAAGCAAAATAAATTCAAGCATTTTTCAAGGACTTCTAAAAACCAAATTACCATATGTGTATGCTTTCAGTCGGCCAATAGGCAGGTATTTTAGCCACTTCAAACCATTAAACGTAGCTGGGATAAGCACAACTTCATTGACCTGCCCATTGCCCCCCCCTGGTTTATTTTATTAACTTTGAATTACTCCTCTGTTTTGGTGTTTTTCAAAATCCTTTTATTTTGTAGAATATTTCGGAAGGGTACAATATTTTTTTACTCACCTTTTAGCAAGAACGCGTCCCTAATCCCAATCAACAGAAGCCCATCGCGATTCACAAATACATCATTCCACTTATTTTGCTCCAATGACTGACGCTGTACTCTGTAGTGATGTCACAGCCATGGTACCATCAGTCCACGTGCTCCCCTGCGTTGAACACAAGTTCTGCAGTATTTGATCAGCTCGGTGTTTTTACAGGAACTACACAGAAATCGATACAACTTTTTTGCACAAACAATTATTTTACACATGCTCTTTTATATCATTACTTCAAAGAAGAAAACAAAAAAGTTGTCCAAGTACTATTTATGAAGCCTTAAGCTTTTCAAGGTTTTCAAGGAGCGTGAGAAACACAGTGTAACCAGGAAAGATAAGAAGACGAACTCGTGGATAATGAAAATAACAAGAGTGGAAGGCATCATGAGCAGAGTACGATCCCTGAAATGGCAATGTGTTGGACCTGTTGCTAGAAGAACTGATCACCGATGGACAGCTGACATTTTAGACTGGATATCAAGAAACACAAAAAGACCCAGAAGAAGATCACATGGGAGATGAATGAATAAAATTCGAAAATATGCCGCAGTAACATGGAGGAGATCGGCTCAAGATAGACAGTTGTGGAGAAAACTTGGGGAGACCTTCATCCAGCAGTGGATTAATAATGGTTGACAATAATGATGGTACACGGAACAGCCAAAACATTAAAACCACTTACCTAATATGATGTAGGTCACCCTCTCGCCGCCAAAAGAGCTCTCACCCGGTGAGGCAACGATTCAAGATTCAACTAGATGTTGGCAAGTGTCTCTTGATACTTGGTACCATGATTTCAACAGAAGATCCCGTAGTTTCCGTAAATTACGTGGTTCGGGTGATACTGCTGGTATCCGTTTCTCCAACTCAAACCGCAAATGCTCGATACGATTCATGCACGGCGAAGTTGGGGGTCATGGAAATAAGTGGAATTCCGCTTCATGATCTTGGAAACATTCCTGAACCTTCTCCGCAGTGTGGCATGGAGCGGGTATGTAATGATTGGTCGACATAACGATTGGTCGATATAACAATTGGCTGACACACGATTGGCCGACAGTAATGATTGGTCGACATAACGATTGGTCGGCATAACGATTGGTCAACAGAAAGGATTAGTCGACATAACGATTGGTCGACAGTAATGATTAGTCGACAGTAACGATTGGTCGACAGTAACGACTGGTCGATATAACGATTAGTTGACATTGGTCGACATAAAATGGTCAACGGAACTTGGAAAAAAATTGCATAAGTGCAAACAGTTTGGCGGTAAATTGCCCCTCCGGAAAATTGCCACACACAGAAAAATTGTCCCACCGGAAAATTGCCACATGGTTTTCATTAAGGGGACGAGCACAAATCGCCGCTCGTCTGAGAAACGCTTTGAATGTGTCGCAATTTTCTGAGTTTCCGAATCATGTGTGGCAGTTCCCCCAAGTAGCCTATACCTAAAGTGCCCCGTGGCCCTTTCGGAAATAACATCGCTCAGAAGGCCCTCTATATAGATTTCACCTAGAGTACAAAAGATGACACGGGGGCCTATTTGTAAATAATATGTTATAATGCTGTACATTCTGAGGACTACATTCTAAAAAATATTATTTCCAAAAAGGAACGTTACGTTTTGAGAGGTCAGTACGTTCTGAGAGGTACTGCTGCGAATGTAAACCATAATCCTCTGAACCAATGGTTATCTCGACCAATCGTTGTGTCGACCAATTTTGGTGTCGACCAGTCTTTACTGTCGATTAGTCGATACGGTCGACTGATCGTTATGTCGACCAATCGTGCTGTCAACCAATCGTTACTGTCGACCAATCGGGTGCCGACCAATCGTTATTCGACCAATCGTGCGACACTGCATGGAGCATTGTCTTGTTGAAAAACGCCATCTCCGCCAGATAATACAGTCTCGTTAAAGGAGTGTACATGGTCAGCCAAGATGTTCAGGTATGCTCCAGTTATCAGAGTTCGCTCTACAGGGATAATGAGTCGAAGTGTTCCCCAAGAAAATATTGCCCAGACCATCATGCTCTCTCTAGCCACCTGGATCCCTCTCACAGTGAGAAGGCTTCCTTGGGTAAACGTGTCACACAAGCTCGTTCGTCGACATGGTGCAAAAGAGAACGGGGCTCGTCTGACCATGAGACCCTCTTCAAGTCTTCTATGGTCCCGTGACGATGATTACGTACACACTGCGAGCGTTGACGACGGTCAACATCTGTGAGCATAGGGGCACGAATGAGTCTGCGGCTGCGCAGGCCCATATCCAAGTGCGTAGAATGAACTGTGTGCTCGGACACATTTGGCCCTCCACCACAATTAAAATTATGAGTAATGTCAGCCACATGAGCCCTCCTGTTTCTGCGGATAAGACGAGATAGCCGGTGTTGACCTCTGACATCTAAGTTTCATCTGTTTCGGACCTTCTTTGATAGGTACTAATTACTGCATAGCGTGAGTAGCCTACCAGCGTCGCTGTTTCAGAAACGCTCTTACCAAGGCGTCTTGCCATAACGATCTGGCCTTTGTCGAAATCAGATAAATCCTTTGCTTTTCTCATATTGAGACGAAACGAAATACTGACTGAGAGAGCTCCGACTCAAGTGTTATAGATATCATTCGCGACCTTGGCACGTGGCGGTGATTTGTAGCACGCGCAGGGGAGTATTTCCCGCTAGGCGCACTAGGCGCGCGCCTAGGGCCCCAGAGCTGGAAGGGCCCCGAAAACATACTGTATAATTGGATTGCCAGTTTTGTTTTAGCTTTCACGGGCCGAAACAAATCAATCCTTAAAGCAACTACTTTTTTTATTGTCAATTGATACTTTACTTTCTCATATCAGTAACATATTTTTTTTCTTGCTGGAGTTGATACTCCAAATTTTCAAGTTCTTATCGATGTATTTGTTTTGAAACTAACAGTTAAAATAATTTAGCCTTTCTTTTAATGGTAGATCAAAGGAGGATTTAAGCTTCCCTCACTTTTCATTGTTTAATTTGTGCTCAATACTTAACTTAAGGGGAATACTTAACTGCCTGCTGTTATGTAAATTACTTTACGCATCGTGTCACTTCCGGCCAAAGGAAAACATATGTGTTGGAACCGTTCCTCCTTCCCACCTGAGTTGCGGGGAGGAGTGCTTGTAGAAACTATCCTGATGATCGGGGATGTTTACTACCTTTTCGCTTTGATATAGGAAAATCGAGTTCTTTCTCAGCACGAATCCCCCGCAATCCAGCCTAAACCAAAGGAACTAATATTTAAGGTGGAAAAAAAAATCGAGAATGTCACATGATTTATCTTTTTCTTATTTAATAGTGTTAAAAGAAATTTCTATTGTGCAACAACATTTTCTTCTTACTTTCTCCTCCCCTGGTTTAATACTGATAATTATCAAGTTTCTCATCTTTTCTATACCTTAAATCGTCATGTAACTAACTTTTGAAAAAGCCATATTTGCCGCCCCGGTGGTGCAGTGGTCTAAGCGATGGCCTCTGATCATTCGTCCGAACGGGGTTCGGGTTCGAATCCCGGTGAGGCATGGATGTTGTGTTTGTCTTACGGCACTGGTGCTCTCCCTTCCCTGGAACCAGTGATCCTAAATTAGGGACGGGTGACTGCTTATAGCCCATTGAGTTGCTCACGGTGGTCGTTGAACCTCCAATCAAAAAAAAAAAAAAAAAAAAAAAAGCCATAAAAGGTTTAATGATACTCTTATTCGAAAAGCTCCTGTTCCTACCTTCCCGTTTTGAAACCGGATACTTTGCATTTAATCCTTAAGCTTCTCTGTTTCTGATAACTGCAGTACAAGCATAAAAAAAATCTCACGCATCTTTTCGACAAAATAAAAAATGCAGACCTCAATTTTCCGATGAAAATAATAAGAAAAAATGCTTTGAAGAAACTTCACATACTCGCTTTCGTGCACTGATAGCTGAAAGTCTTACTGTTCAACGTTCTTGGTCCCTGGCATTCGTCTATATCATGGACGGCTGAATCTTTTCAATTAAGGGAATTGATCACCACAGGAAAACTCCACGTAAGTCAGCCACCCTTTTCAAGTGAAGTACTGTGCAAAAATTGGATTTTACCCGTATTTTCTAATGTGGAGGACTTTTCCTGCTGCCATTGTCTTCAAGTACTTTAGTTTTGCTTGATACCACGCTCGTTGCGTACTAATTTGCTTACAACGTAAAAAAACAAGATGCTTTTCCAAAGCTGCAGCAATGGAAAGAGCACGTTTTATAATTGAAACTTTCCAATTTTATTTAGTGTGCAACTTAATTCTCGGCTCCTAACCGCAAGCGATCATAGAACATCGGCAAATGCAAATAGCTGTGCTATTGCATTTGCCGACTGATTTCAGCGCCATCCAACAGCATTACAGGCAACCGTAACCGCTCACAGCTGTAGTGACAGAAGGGACGAAAGTTAACGGTGAAAGCAACGCCTATCGAGAAGCAGCATTTGAGACACTGCCTCCTGTTCACGTTTCAGCTGAAAAGAAGTGCCACGGAAGCCCAGCAAATGATCTGTGCTGCTTTGGGTGAGGCTCCTGTGTCCTACAGTACGTGTAAGAAGTGGTTCCAGCGGTTTAAGCAGGGAAATTTCGATCTCCGTGATGCAGAACGTCCGAGGCAGCCACAGAAAGTTGACGATGAGGAACTGGAACAACTGTTGGACGCGGATCCTTGTCGCACACAGTCAGAGCTCGCCCAGGAACTAGGAGTAACACGGCAAACCATTGCAAAGCGCCTGCACAAGCTTGGAAGAATTCACAAGGAGGGCCGTTGGGTGCCCCACCAACTCACAGCTGCGAACAAGTCTAGGCGCTATGATGTTGCTGTGTCCTTGCTCTCCAGATTCAAGAAGAAGGATTTCCTCAACAAGATTTTAACCTGTGATGAGAAGTGGATCCTCTACGATAATCCTAACCTGCGCAAATCGTGGCTTTATCCATGTCAGCCGTGCTTCACCTCTGTAGTGCATCACAACTAGCACTGTTTCTTACGAACGTTCTAATAGGATGATAGCATTTAACGTTCTAATAGTAGGATGAATGGCCTTTTAAAAAGCGTAAAACTTTTTTCTTGACTTTACTTTTTTTCGTTAATCAATCTGACAGATGAACATTTCTGAGACGATAAAAAGGGGGAGGGGGGCTGAACCTTTTAGCGCTTAGAGCCCCAAAAGTTCTAAAGTCGCCACTGAGCACGCGCACTTGTTTGCATATCGCAGAGGTGGTTTTAATGTTTTGGCTGATCAACGTATAGTGTGTAAGGTGGTTCCATCTAAAATCTCTGCCTTATGTATCCAATGGCAAAACTTCTTTACATATTTTCTTCGCAATTAATGTATTCCCAAGAATGAAAATTTGCACATCCATAAAACTAACTTTAAGTTATAGCATGGGATACCTAAAATTTGCTAAAACATAACCGTAATTAATCAATCCAACATTTGTTTGTCTATTGACGTCATCAATGCACAGGTCGCGCCATCTATTAACAGGTCTGAACATTATTCAAAGAAAAACGATTGTTTTTTAACATTATTATATTATTAAGTATCCCATGCTATAATTTAAGTTAGTTTTATGAATTTGCAAATTCTCATCCTTGGGAATACATTAATTGCGAAGGAAATATGTAACGAAGTTTTACCATTGGATACATAAGGCAGAGATTTTAGGTGGAACCACCTTAATCGAATTTTTAAGCAATGCATCCATTCAGTTTTTACATAGTTCTTATCAATGCATCCATCCAGTTAGACATAGACCTTAAGTAAGAAAAAGACATAGACATGTAACCAAGAAAGAGAAAATAACAGGTGGATGCGGAAAATGACAAAAGTGGATAACATCACGAACAAAGGAACGACCCTCAAGTGGCAATGGGCTGGACATATTGCTAGAAAAACTGACCATCGTTGAACAACTAAAGGGGACAGGATAAGACAAAGTGATGTAGAAGAGACTTTGGGAGAACAGGAGAAGATAAAGAGCTGTAGAAGAGACTTGAGGAGAACTTCATTCAGCAAAGACCTTCAGCAGAAATTTAACTATTCATTTAAGAGAGAAGACAAAGAGCTGTGGAAGAGACGTGGTTAGAACAGAAGAAGACAAAGAACTGTGGAAGAGACTTGGAGAGAACAGGAGAAGACAAGGAGCTGTGGAAGAGACTTGGGGAGAACAGGAGAAGACAAAGAGCTGTGGAAGAGACTTGGAGAAGACTTCATTTAGCAATGGATTATGAATAGTTGATGATGATGTATAGTGTATTTCATTTCACATACATATGTAACGGTCATGCGTAACTAGCGGGTGTAATGAGACGACCAATGTATACACAGCAATGATGACAACCAATGTATACACAGCAATGATGACGTCCAATGTATACACAGCAATAATGACGACCAATGTATACACAGCAATGATGACGACCAATGTATACACAGTGTCCTAATCTCACGGAACCACTATATTCGTAGCAACAACTTATCTTGTCTATGGAACTGTTAACAAAATACTTGAAAGTAAAAACTATACTTTTAAGTATAGGATGTTGAAATAAGCAAAATCTATATAAAACAAATCAAATTCATTATCACTTATATTTCAGTATGGACATTAATATACAGTAAATAAGCTCCGGTGGCTCAGCACTCATAGCTGCTGGGGACCTCTGGCTAATCGTCCGAATTGGGTTTGGATTCGAATCTTGGATGAAATTCTAATTGTATTTCACCGCCTAGAGCTCTGTTTCTTTCCCTTGTCTGGAGTCAATGGCTCTAAATTAGGAACCGGATTCTCCTTGTAACCTTAGAATCCCATCGAAATCTCCAAAAAAAAAAAACAGTACCCTGTTTCAGAGTGTGTTCATAAGTTTGATTAAACGAGAAAGTTTAGGCATACTGAATTTGCGTAGAGTTTTATCTGTCAACAAGAAAAAAGTTCCTATTCTGGTGAAACTTCCTCCGAAGTTTAAGATTCCATATTTTTTTACAGTTTAATAAAAATACATACCACAATATGGCAATGCCTTAAAAAGATGTATCAATATCGACTGGTTTTTAGAGCATAATCTCTCTCGAAACGAATATTAAAATGTTATGTTCACTAGGAATGTTTGTAAGGTAACATAATAAGAGAGTTCAAGTAGTTATCACAGTATTGCCCTTTTACCGACTGGAACGAATTAACTCGGGGCTAGAAAAATGGGCTGAAATCAGCTCGAACGGATATATTCGCGGTCTAACGAGTAGGAGGAACGCGGCTGAAACCAGTGAACCTGCGCATCAGGAAACGTTGCATTCTCCTTAGCTTTGTTATTCAAAGTGGTAATTTAGGGGGTGATTGACTGACATTAATCTTTTGTACCTGATTACCTGCTAAAAAGGCTGTAACAGTGAAAGAAGATGTTTGAGTCACTGGTTTCTTTATACCCAGCGGCATGATGTTTGTGTCATGGGGGAGTAGCCCTTCCCTATCACGCACTGAGTCATGGAGCAGAGAATAAAGATTAGAGAGATTTATGTAGAGGACTTCAGAAAGGGAATGTCTGAGTCCAGTTTTTAAACAACCGTTAGAAATAGAAAGCTAAGAGATTTGGGCTAGACTCCCCGACAGGAAAATCATACGAGGGGCAATTCCTGGAGTCCGGCGGTTTAACGTGCCCTGTATATACAGGGTGATTCATAAAGAAGTATACAGTTTCCAGATACTGTAAAACAGTAAGAGTTGAAGACACGGACGACAACTGCGAACCGTTAGGTAGATGTACTCATAAAGTTTGTGTACCGCTACTGAGGGAAGTGACGTAGGCGATAGCGCGTGTGTCACGTGACTAGTCAGTCAATGGACATCTTCTTCACCGATGGATTGGACGAGACACGTACTACAACATGCCACGGACGCAATGGCCACCCATTGGGTCAGTGGCATGTATATACATTGGATGATGGATCCAAGAACATGCTCACAAGAGTAAAGAAGTATGATTAAGAATGAACTTTCAGAAGACAAAAGTGATGTACGATGTTTTTACAAGAAAAGAAGATTTATTGATTGATGGAGTAAAGCTTGAATCAACCAATACCTACATTTATCTTGGGCAGCAGATATCAAGTGAGAGTCACATTGATGAAGAAATTAATCGGCGTATAAAACTTGGATGGAGAGCTTTTGGAAGAAACCGTACAATTTTTAAGAGCAGTATGATATTATGTCTGAAAAGAAAAGTTTTTAATCATTGCATCCTGCCGGTGTTTACGTATGGAGCAGAGACATGGACCTTAACTAAAAAAGACATACAAATACTGCAGACAACACAAAACAGCACGGAGAGATGCATGCTTGATGTAACCAGGAAAGATAAGAAGAGGAACTTGCGGATAAGGAAAATGACAAGATTGGACGACATCATGACCAGAGTGAAATCACTGAAAGGGCAAAGGGCTGGACATGTTGCTAGAAGAACAGACCACCGATGGACAACCGAAATTTTAGACTGGATTCCGAGGGACAGAAACAGACCCAGAAGAAGACCTCATGGGAGATGTAAGGATGTAATTCGAAAGTATGCTGCAGTGACATGGAGGCGACAGGCCCAAGACAGACAATTGTGGAAGAAATTTGGGGAGACTTTCATCCAGCAGTGGATTGATAATGGTTGATGATGATGATGATGATTGATGTATATACGGATGTAAGGTCAGGTGATGCACAACATCACAGCCTCTCTTTGACAAATGTAAACCCCGCCTTCTCGTGAAGCATCCTGTTCCCATTAAAGGGGCTCTGACGACCCCCAATAGCGGTATAACTATACCATCCAGATTAGAGGAAAGGCTATCCTACACTCACCAACCCGCTTGGCCAGCGTGGTGAGTAATGGCCAAACCCTCCAAAATGACTCCGCAACTTAAATCTTGGCCCTCAGTCTCTGGCAGCTGGAATGTACCTGGCCAAGACAGCGGCCAGTGCGACATTAAGGCAGAGGGTGCTAAGAATCACCGGAGGACCGGACTTGACTGCCATTTGATGCTGACTTTAGCTACTTACAATGGACGCTCTCTATCTTCTGATTCAAGGCTTCTTGAATTGGAAGAGAAACTACAAAGGATCAAGTGGGACATCGAACTGAAAAGTGGACATCTCTTCTACTATCGTGGGACAGATACTGGCAGAACTAGTAGTGTTGGATTTATAATAAACAAGAAAGTGAAAGATAAAGTTGTAGAAGTTGAAAGTTCCTCTGACAGAGCTGCACGACTCGTTATCCAACTCTCGAAAAGATTCCAGGCTCAAATTATCCAAACTTATGCACCCACCGCAAGTCATCCTGAAGAAGATATTGAAGAATTTTATGAGGAAATTCGTCATCTAAATAATAAAGGCGAGCAGCAGTTGAAGATAATTATGGGAGATTTCAATGTAAAAATAGGGCAACGGCAACATAATGAAACTTCAGTAGGTAAATTCAGACATGGCAACAGAAACCAGCGCGCAAATACTCTCTTAGAGTTTGCAGAGGCAGAAGGGATTTTCATCATGAACTCTTTTTTCAAGAAAAAGCCGCAAAGGAAATGGACTTGGAGGCATCCCAATGGATGGACAACTGAAATTGATTTTATTATGTGTAACAAGAAATTTGTCATGGAAGACTGCAGTGTGCTGCACAAGTTCAACACAGGTAGTGACCATAGAATGGTAAGATATAAGATGCACCTCAATGCTAAACTCGATCGTGGCAAGCTCATAAAACAAACAAAGTGTATTGACGTGCCCAACCTTAAAAAACATAATAATACCTTAAAATTAGAATTGAGTAACAGATTCTCTATTCTAGAAGGTCTAACATCAGAAGAAGTGGACATCTCTGAAGTTAACAGAAAAGTAACTAAAGCTCTTATGAAAACAACAACAAAATTAGCTGGGTCTAAGAACAAGTTGCATGTAAACAAATTAACAGGAAAAACAAAAATGTTGATGCAAAAGAGAAGAGAGATGAGGACAACTAAAGAAGATGTGACTTCCAAAGTGGAATATATAGAGCTATGCAAGACAGTACGAAAAAGTATCACCGAAGACGTAAGGAAATTCAACTGTGAACTAGTGAGGAAAGCAATTGAAAACAACCAAAACCTAAAGATAGCAAAGGGACATCTCAGTAAGGGAAGAAAACAGATTATGGCACTGAGAAAAGAAGATGGTTCAGCAACAAGAAATAGAGGTGAAATTTTGACAAGAGTGATATATTTCTACTCCAAATTATATGCAAGGGATGATACATGTACTCCAGACATCATGAAAGGTACCAGTACCAGAGTTCTTCCAGTCCTCTCAGCAGAAATTGTACATGCCATCAAGAACATGAAGCGGGAGAAAGCTCCAGGAAAAGATGGAATTACTGTAGACATCATACAAGAAGCAAATGGAGAAATTGAAACAGTACTCGCTCAAATTTTCATTCGATGCCTTAATGAAGAAAAGATTGATTCCTGAGGATTGGAACAACGCTACAATGATCCTGCTACATAAAAAAGGTGACATTGAAGATCTCAGGCACTACAGACCTATCAGCCTCTTATCAGTGGTTTATAAAATCTTCACTAAAGTTATTTCACACCGCTTGAAGGTAACACTGGACATGGCTCAACCGAGAGAACAAGCTGGATTCAGGAGTGGCTACAGCACTATAGATCATATCGACGTACTGAGAGAACTAATTGAAAGAGCGAGGGAATAAGAACTTCCATTGTGCATGGCTTTTATCGATTCTGAAAAGGCTTTTGCTTCAATGAAACCATCAGCAGTTACAATGGCTTTGAAATCCTGCAGTATTGAAGATGCATACATTAACATTATTAATAACATCTATGAAAATGCAAGTGCAAAAAGTCCGCTGCTTGAAAAGACAGCACACATAAAAATTGGAAAGGGAGTGAGACAAGGTGACAATATATTTGCCAAGCTCCTTAATGCGACATTGGAAAATGTCTTTCAATCACTGAACTGGGAAAACAAAGGGATAAAGATTAATGGAGATTATCTAACTCACCTTCGTTTTGCTGATGAGGTAGTCATTTTTGCAACTGCCCCATCAGAGCTGCAGAGTATGATCCAAGAACTTGCTGACAAGAGTAAAGAAGTGGGGTTAAAAATGAACTTTCAGAAGATAAAAAAGTGATGTACAATGCTTTTACAAGAAATGAAGATTTATCGATTGATAGAGAAAAGCTGGAGATAACAGATGCGTACGTTTATCTTGGACAGCAGATATCAAGTGAGGGTCACATTGATGAAGAAATGAATCGGCATATAAAACTTGCCTGGAGAGCCTTTGGAAGAAACAGTATAATTTTCAAGAGCAATATGCCATTATGTCTTAAAAGAAAAGTGTTTGATCAATGCATCCTTCCAGCGCTTACGTATGGTGCAGAGACGTGGACCTTAACTAAAAGAGACATACAAAGGCTGCAGACAACTCAAAGCAGCATGGAGAGGTGCATGCTTGGTGTAACCAGTAGAGATAAGAAGAGGAACTCATGGATCAGAAAAATGACAAGAGTGGAAGGCATCATGATCAGAGTAAAATCCATGAAATGGCAATGGGCTGGGCATACTTCCAGTAGAGCAGACCATCGATGGACAGTCGGAATTTTAGATTGGATTCCAAGAGGCAGGAAAAGACCCTGAAGAAGACCACTAAGGAGATGGGTGGATGAAATTCGAAAGTATGCGGGAGTAGCATGGATGAGACTGGCACAAGACAGACCGTTGTGGAAGAGACTTGGAGAGACCTCCGTCCAGCAGTGGATTGATAATGGTTGACAATGATGATGATGATGATGATGATATATATATATATAACTTTTGAATCACCATAAAATGCGATTGAGAAAGATCTATGGGTCAGAGAGACATGTGGCTTGCAGATCAGTATTCACGGAAGTACGGGATTTTGTATCAAGAAAAAATAGTTCAAAATCTCGACAATAGAGGGCGCTGCTGCAGAGAAAACAACGAGAGGTGATCATTGTGAAATGAGATCTACGTTAAATTAGTGAAACTTATTTATTTCAGCATGATCTACAGATGCTCAATGTGTCCACCACCACATTCCAGTACTACATGTAGTCGTGGTAATACGCCTGATACAGCATTGAACAGGATGCCAACGGGAATGGCTGACGCGGCCTGCCGTATGGCGTCTTTCAGCGATGGTAAGGTCCGGGGATTACCTCTATAGACAAGGGATTTCAAGTAGCCCCACAACCAGATATCAGCGGGTGTAAGATCTGGAGATCTAGGAGGCCATTCGTGTGCACTATGCCTGCTCAATAGATGATCGGCGCTAAACGTGCACGCCTGACTTCGCGTTATATGCAAATTATTAGCTTAATAAAACCGTGTGGTTTTGTAATTAGAATGACAACATGAACCTCCATTATTTTTGCACATTGAAAATGCGACTGCATTTCTCCGTAATGGTTTCTATGTCTCACCCTAACGTTGCTTTGTGCGAGTAACGTGCTAACGTCATTTATGTGGCATTCTCTGCAGCAGCGCCCTCTATCGTCGAGATTTTGAACTTTTTATCTTGATGCAATACAAAATCCTGTACCTCGGTGAATATTAATCTGCACACCGCATGTCTCTCAGACCCCATAGATCTTTTTTAATAGCATTTCACTTTTGCACCGAACTTTTGAATAACTCTGTATATATAAATATATATATGGTCCATACTGTTGAGATGAGAAGGAGAGAGGAATCGTTTTGCCGTAGCTTTCATGAAACCTGGCCGCTATGTGAACATTTCTATTTGAGAGGAGCAGAAAATTTTGGGCACCATTTGGTTCAGGTACATACGAGCTCAAAGGGTAAATTCCAGTACATATAGGACTTATGCGACATGTATTATATCAACTTCCAGCCTTACACTTTACACCATACCCATATCAACCCCAACCATTATGGAATTTTATCCATTAAACAATTATTTGATTTCAAAATAGGTACACTAATGTTTCAAAGAGTTAAACTGAACTTACACATAGATATCATTGAATTGAATTTACATACCGATCATTACAACACGAGACACAGATCATTACTAAGACCCATACACCCAAAAACCCTCATGATGCAGAAGAGCTTAAATTATATTGGCCCTGAATATTGGAATACACTGCCAGCTGAGTTAAGCTCAATAAATAACCTAAATTTATTCAAAAACAAACTTAAAAAAATATTTGCTAAGATAATTAAAACATAATAATATTTTAAAAATTGTTTACAATATAACTAATATTTAGCATTACCGCTGTGTTTTATTGAACCTGAGTTGGCTTGCCTATTTTCTTGGGAAATCAGGGCTTGTCAGGACTCTCTGAGACCTTTTCCCCGTTTTTCCCTGCTGTTCTTATGAAATAAAAATTAGTTACGTATATTCACAAAGCCTACAATGTAACAGCAAAAATGAAAAATTATTATTTTTATTATTATTATCATTTTCCATGTAAACTTTTTTTAGCACCTGACATAAATTGTCTCCATTTTTATGTTTGAAAACTTGGATGTATTAATACAAAAAGAGAAAATGCAAAAGAAAAGGGTGGAAAAAAATGAGAAACCTTTTATGATTGGAATAACAGGAACGACCAGAAGAAATTAAAATAAAAAAATCTACGATAATCCAAATCATTATATCTTCGTGTCCTTTTCTTATACGGTAAGATCACGTTCAAAACGAAAACAAAGAATATATAATTAATGACATAATTGAACGTTCCTGGGACAGATGTGAGAAAAAAATTCAGATGGAAATCATACATGAAAAGAAGTGTTTTATAAACCCATTCATCTCATCGGAACGCTATGCTTTCCCAGCAGTGAAAACAAAAGGTCTCGCAAGCACCGGTAAAACATATTAAAAAAAAAAAAAAAACTTTTTTGCTCTCGTCCCATTGGTAAGTTACAACGTAAAAGCCCGAGGGCACAAACACGGTCTTCTGGAAGAAGTAAAAAATTCACAGTCAGCAATCAGCCCGCATCTGCTTGCTTTGGGTAATTTTAGTCTCACCAACAAATCTCCATTCCATTGCGTAATTCATTTTCCCCCCATCGACGACACATATTAACTTCCATCCTTATCTCTTTTTTCTTTATCTATTGACATTTCAAAATGCTCCCGAGTCCATTTTACAACTACTCAAATAAATACTGTCTTCTATTTCATTAATTTCGTCATTTGGGAGACTTTTTTTTTTTTTCTACATTTTTTTCTCCCATCTCCAGGAGAGGGGCGAGAAAAAAATGGGGGAAAAAAGAGGGTGGGAAAGAAAAAGTAACGTACCGATAATAAAAACGTGTCATGAAATTGTCAATAAAGCAGGTAATTGTTGGTGTTCCAGCTGCAGTGGTGTCCCTTTTACCCATGGGAGGTGTAACGTGTTCCTCTTACCATCTATCACACACAAACAGACAACCACTTCCCCATCAATCCCCCTCCCCAAGTTTCCTCCTTCACTTCTGTCTCTCTCCCTCTCTGTCTCTGACGCTGGCTTTCATAGAGGAAGAACATCATATGCCGGCAGCAAGTATAGAAGAAACAAAGACCTTTGGTTTTGAGAGTAGATTTACTTCGCTGTGTCTGGCTTTTTTCAACAAAACTATTGCCCAAATCCTTTTTCTTACAAAATTTCTTTATGTTTTTCTTTTGCAATATTTCTTCTCGCGCTTCTAAAAGTTAAAAGTCTCTTAAAGAAGAAGTATGAGACGGCGAAGACGGAATAAAAATGAATAAAAAAAAAAAACAAAACAGCGTACACAATTCAAATATCCTTCAAAAGTATCAAGATGAAAATTTTCTAGATACTTAACTTTGTACATGGCGTTTCCAAAAGATCTGTATTCCGAGTGAACTTAAGAGTATTCTATTGTGGAAAGCCTGGAAGAGCTACCTCCACTACGAAAAGTAGTTCCTAGCGTTTAGAGAGAAAAGTAACAGAATTATTGCTCAGAATCATAATTTTTGTTTTCTCAGCAGGCAAAATTGCGACTTAGGACGAATGGTCTAAGCACTGGCTTCTGACCATTCGTCAGAAATGGTCAGATGCCAGTGGTCGTGTCAGCTCAATAACACCCACCAATGATAATTTTGTTGTTTACAGTGGAGTGTCATTTATACATTTTTCAAGGGATCAAGCAAGGTTAACGCATAATTGGAAACACGTATAAACGGAGCAGGGAAATTTAACATTAAGGGCAATCTGACTTTTAGGATCAGCGACAACTTACGTATAAATGAGGAAAACGTAAAAGTGAGAAACGTGTAATCGAGTTTTACTTATAAATGACGAAGACGTATGAGTGAGAAACGTATAATCGAGTTTTACTTATAAATGAGGAAAACGTATAAGTGAGAAACGTATAATCGAGTTTTACTTATAAATGAGGAAAACGTATGTGAGAAACGTATAATCGAGTTTTACTTATAAATGAAGAAAACGTATAAGTGAGAAACGTATAATCGAGTTTCTCTCGAATTTCTATTTTGTTTGTCATAGGCTGTGTTTCGTATATTTCGAATAAAAGAAAATAATAATACACAGGAAACATCTTCAAAGAACAGCATCTTAAAAAATCTCGAAGTAGGGGAACCTGCGATTAGAAATCCAAAGGATTTGGAAACAAAACATAACATAGGTCCTACCAATTGTCATTTTAGCAACCGCAGTGGTGCCAAATAACTTTCTGAAAAATCTCGAGGAATTAGGATTGATCATTCGTCCGAAAAGGGGTCTGGGTTCGAATCCCGATGCGGCATGGATGTTGTGTTTGTCTTATGGCGCTGGCTCTCTCCCTTCTCTGGAACTAGTGGCCCTAAATTAGGAACAAGCAACTGTTTATAGCCAAATGAGCTGCTTGCGGCTGTCGTTAAACCACACATACACACACACACACACACACACACACACACACACACACACACACACACACACACACACAAAACTTTCAGCGTAGGTCTCATGCTCTGCACAAACATTCCTACGGCGCAAGATATCTGTGAAACATTTTGTTTCCAAAAAAACTGTTTCTTTTTTTTTGTTGTTGTTTTACTATTCTAAAATTGATATGAGTATCTAAGTAAAATGTAATACAATGTAAAAGAAAATGTAGCTTCAAAACAACTGTATAGACGAGAATTTTTTCCAATCCTGTTTCCCACAGAAAGAGGACGTACATGTAGAAAAAAAAAAAGGAATTAAAGGAAACGGAGTGGGGTGCACTAGAGAGATCATACATGTAATTCATTCAGTTTTTTCCAGCCTTGCCAAACCCGTTTTAGCAAATTCCATTTGGAAAAATACAGTTCCTGGAATTTGCTTGGAAGGAAATGAAAGATGAGACAAATAAATGTTCACGATTCACAAAAGATGAGATGAAAAACAGTAGTGAAAAAAGGAAGAGAGGGATTCTCAAGGAATCGTAAATAAGTGACCGCTTTTTGCGCGAGGAATCAAATATTAGTCGCTCGGGGTTTGATGACATTCCAATGCAAATGTACTGAAGAGGGAAGAGACGAAATGGTACGCTTTGGTCGTGGAGAGACACAGACTGAAATATGGGAGCTGGTAAAAGATGACGCCTGATTCGTCAAGGAGGAATGACAATGTAAAAAACGGAAACATCGGTACAATAAATTTTAATGAGTCCCAGTAAGAATCCAAGATAACTGTCGAGAAACGACTGCAAGGGAAAAAGGTGCATTATATTGTAAAGAGAAAATATAAATACCAGGGACGAAAAGTGGATAAATTGACTAGGTAGAAGGAAAAAAGGACAGATTAGTAGGTAGATATTTCAAATAGAATTATTTTATTAAAGACAAATTTACAGCAAAAGTTGTAAGACTCTCAGACCCCCTTCGAGGTCCAATATGTAAATGTGTTTTAATTTTCACGTTCGACTGGAGTCTTTCTTTACATGCGCCACTTCCAGTAGGGTTCGTGAGACAAGAAATTTCCAAGACAGAACTGGCGCCGAGCAGCAAAGGATTAGAAATCCTTTTAAGCAAGTTAAGAACGTACAAAGCATGTGATGAGAATGGGGCTCAGTATCGTCATAAGAATAGCGATGTACGCTAATGTGTATTTCCTAATGAATTGCGCTGATGTTGTCGGCGTATGTTTATCGTTTTGTGTCAGGGAATGGAAAAATAGTAGGTATTAGAACTTGAAAGGTGCCTATACTAAAGGCTTAATTAAGTCATATAAAACAAATACCACCGTCTATGTACGATATTTAATAAAAGACGAAAGCTATTTACATATTCAAAACCTCCACTAGCACTTTCGGGTTAACATTTACCCCGTCATCAGGTGTTACAGAGAGGTAATGCAGTACTCGCGTAGATTTTTATAGGAGTGCAGCAATGCATCATGGCATAGTTCTCAAGCGTCACAATGTTAAAGTGTTGCCATCGTAACTGAGAAATACATGCAAATTTCCAACTTTAGTTACACATGATAATACAGATTATGTTACATTGTTGAAATTATTGTCAATTCACATGTTATTGTTTTAAATTTATTTTATTACTGTAATTTATACTTATATCATCTTTTAGAAAAGATCGAGCAGCAACCGATATTTTGAGCAAATGGGGAGTGTACAACATACTACTGTTAGACACCTCAACAGGCGAACACGTTAGTACCTATATACGCTCAACACGGAGAAGCTCTGGTATTCGTGTCCAGGAACATAAGTACATTGTATGATTTCCGAACTTTCCGCAGCAACACGGCATTATCTAGAAATGTCGTAAATGGAACACTACAACCAGACTAGGCGAACATTAGATTGCTGAATACCCGGACGTACGTATACTCATTACATCTTGTGGAAAGCCTGTACATTGCAGCCCTGGGGGACAGGTGCTGTAACAATAACACACCAGTAGACACACCAAAGGTTTGGAAAAACCACATCGTCACTTTGAACTTTAAATTACATTAATAAAATAAATTTAATAAAAACATTAGCATGTAAATTGACAATAATTTCAACAGTGCAACATAATCTGTATTATCATGTGTAACTAAATTCGGAAATTTGCATGCATTACTCAGTTACGATGGCAACTCCTTAACCTTGTGACGCTTGAGAACTATACCATGGCGCATTGCTGCACTCCTGTAAAAGTCTATTCGAGTACTGCATTACCTCTCTGTTCTACCTGATGATGAGGTAAATGTTACCCTGAAAGTGCTAGCTAGTGGAGGTTATATGATATCAAAGAACACTGGCAGAGACAATATTCATGGAATACGGTCTCTTGCGGTCTGTATCGGAATTGTTTTTGTTGTTTTAAGCAATTGGTTTACATTACAAAGTATTCATGAATGGATATACAATATTGCGTGTTCAGTAATGGGTATACATTGCACTCACCTTTCATGCACGACAAAAAATATGAAGATCTTTAATTCTGAAATGATCCAAACAAAAGTAGTTTTCACAGTGAGCAGATTTCATGAATGCTGTTTCCTTGCAATCTTCTCTACCACATTCCTCTATTAGGCCCGATTCAAAAGAATACTAGAGAGGTGTTTGGAAGTATCCAGGGTGAGTAGTGACATAACTACACTTATAAAATGCGAAGCGGATTAGGTTTTAAAATCGAGGCGCTATAAACAAATAGTGAAGAAAAGACTGCGGGCGGAGAAAGTGGTCTCTGTGCGAAAAGTTCATGCCTGATGTTACCAAAACAGTGTCCGTTATGAATTTAACCATATTTTTATAGGGACTTCTTGCACTTATTTTTACAGAAAATAAGTGCAAGAAGTTCTAATATAACATTCATAATATACATACATTACATAATATAATGCTCATGAACAAGGCTATAGTGGCTCCCCCTGGTGTCCATAGCAGCTCAAAGTTTGGATATAAACATATCTTATGATCCTCTATCTAAACAACATACTTTGGTTTTGCAATCAGCGACAACCACATGTCCGTTTCTTTGTCAGAAGGGTAAATTAATGGGATTAAAAATGAATTTTTAGAAAACAAAACTGAAGTACAATGCTTTTACAAGAAATGAAGACTTATCGATTGGTGGGGAAAAGCTGGAGATAACCGATACCTACATTTACCTTGGACAGCAGATATCAAGCAAAGGTCACATTTATGAAGACATTAATCGACGTATAAAACTTGGTTGGAGAGCTTTTAGAAGAACAGCACAATTTTTAAGAGTAATATGCTTTATGTCGTAAAAGAAAAGTGTTTAATCAATGCCTCCTTCCAGTGCTTACGTACGGAGCAGAGACGTAGAATTTAACTAAAAAAGACATACAAAGGCTGCAGACAACTGAATGAAGAATTTAGAGATGAATGCTTGGTGTAACCAGGGGAGATAAGAAGAGGAACTCGTGGATAAGAAAAGCGAAATGAGTTTAAGACATCGTGATCAGAGTAAAATCTCTGAAATGGCATTTGGATGGACACATTGCCAGGAGAACGGATCACCTGTGAACAACCGAAATTTTAAATCGGATTCCAAGGGACGAAAAGACCCAGAAGACCACGTGGGAGATTTGTGGATGGAGGAGACTGTCCCAAGAGAGTCCGTTGTTGAAGAAACTTGGGGAGACCTTCATCGAGTAGTGGGCTGATAATGATTGATGATGATGATATATTCGAATATTTAGTTCTAAGCAGATTTGTCCAGGTTAGGTCCGGGTCCAAAATTTTTGACCCGTTTCCAACTCTGATCACTGCTGTTTGCCCTCTTGACCTCTGCGTCACCTCTGAAATAGGTACGTCACACAATATCAGTTAATTTTGGGGCTGTACATGGAGGCCATTTCTTCAGTAACTTTGAAAACAATACTGGAATTTTTTTTTAAAAGGGCAATTTTTAACATATGAACACTGATAAAAGTTAAAAAAAAGGTCACTAATTCGTTACTCCATTTTACATCAAAAATCAATTACTAAATGATACATTGCATCCTGGGGGAAAATATATTTATATGAATTTATTTTAGACGGATTCTTATCACTCGCAATGCGGGAATATTCGCAAGGCTATTAGTTGAGTAATTATTCCTTTGTGAGTAAATATTTATACGAATCACAATAAAATCTCAACCCTCTCTTCCCAGAAAGAAAATCGTACATTTTGACATTTTTTACCCTCTCTCTCTTACTCTGAGATTTCAATCCATATCATGGTCTTTTTCTTAATCTTAATGCAAGTTCTTTGAAAAAATATTTTTTTTATTATAGCTCATGTGTGTGTTCATTACTGAAGGCATTTTTTACGACTTTATCCAAATCCGAGATTTATGTTTTAGTGCATGGACTTCGGCCCCACAAAAGTGCCATCCAGTTTTGGGCTTCATTACTGCATGTTACAAAAACCAAAACAAACTGAACGAAACCTTAATTTTAGGCAATTTTTAAAATTCAGTTTTGATAATTTTTTTACAAAATTCAGGAATAATGTAATGTATTGAGTAAGATTTATCAATAATATTCTCGACATTTTTAGATCTTCACATAATAACGATATAAAAATATCAGATTTCTGTTCTCCACATGTATTTAACTTTATTCTAAGTGCTTTGTGGAAGTTTATAATTCTTAAGAGTCAATACATGCCTTTTTTTTTCGACTGGAGGTTTATTTTATTATTTATTGGACTTGTTTGACAGATACAGTTACACACACACACACATATATATATATATATATATATATATATATATATTAAGCATACACTATATTGAAAAGTCACTAGACACTCCTTTAAAAGCGAATGAACGGATCCGCTGCGTTGTTAAGATGCGCGGTACAGCTGCAAACGGTATAAAAACAAGTCTGCAGCTTGTTTTATACCGTTTGCAGCTGCATCGCACTGTGAGCTTGAGTGAAAATTTCGCGGAGGGTAAGAATTGACTTTGAGAAAGGAAACATTGTTGGGTGTATTATTAGTGGGTTGACCATAAGAGAAACCGAGAGGCGTTTAAACATACCCAAGTCAACTGTTTTGGATGTACGGAATAAGTGGAAGACACATGGCGTGCCTGAAGCAGCATAACGTACCGGCAGACAAAAGAAAATCAAGGATAGAGGACGTCGAAGCCTCAGGAGAGTCATTACAGCTAATCGACGAAGTACTTACTGCACAAGACCTCAGTGTACAGGTGAGTAAAAATGCTGGAACCTCGGTATGCACACGTACCATTCGCAGAGAACTTCATTCCATGGGTTACCGTGGTCGTGAGGCTGCTCTTAAGCCATTTATCTCCACTCGGAATGCTACTCGTCGTTTAGCATGGTGTAAAGAACATTTTTCGTGGACCGTAGATCAATGGAAATGGGTCCTATGGACTGATGAATCCAGATACACGATCCATCAGTCTGATAGCCGTGTATGGGTATGGCGGAAGCCGGGGGTAAGCTATTTAGCAAAGTGTACTTATTCCTACGGTCAAGTTCGGAATTGGCAGTGTACTCGTGTGGGGGTGTTTTTGGTGGTATGGTCCCGGCCCATTGGTTATCGTGGACAAACCTGTTAACCAGCACGTCTACCTCGATATTCTGGACAATTATGCCCTACCAACTTTGTGGCAATACTTTGGAACCGAGCCTTGTTGGTACCAGCAGGATAATGCACCGCGCCATGAAGCAAGGACTGTAACTGCGTGGTTTGACGGTAATTCCGTACCGTGTGTGGACTGGCCAGCACAGAGCCCTGATTTTAATCCCATGGAGCACATATGTGATGAATTAGAGCGCCGCATAAGAAGTTTGGAACCAAGGCCTACTACTAAGTAACAGTTAGCGGCAGCATTATGTACTGAATGGAAGCTCATACCTATCGCTGTGTTCCAAAACCTTGTCGAAAGCATGTCTGGAAGGGTCAGTGAATGCATTAAGGCCAAAGGTGGACCGGCACCGTACTTAATGTATGTCAATAAATTCTATGTTGTGTTTCTCTTCTAGGTGTCCGGTGACTTTTGTCAATATAGTGTATATTGGACTTGGTTGAAAGATATACGCATACAGCATAGATATTCTGTGTTTCAACGATAGCAATGTACGTAGGTGAACAAGGAACTCAGCGAATAAACCTCCGAAATACAAACCCAAACAACCATGCCTTACCGGGATTCGAACCCAGACCCCTCGGTTGGGCGAAGACCACTGCACCACCGGGACGGCAATACACGCCTTCAATATAATTTCTTGTATGACCCAGTCGTACAAAGTTCACTATGAGAATCTTTACATCTACATTGAATTTCATTATAGATATTTTATAGATGCAAAATATTGAAATTCATTATAGATGTAAACATTTCCATAGTCAATTTTTGCACGACTATGTCATACTATAGCTGTAATGTATAAAAAAAAAATCCGTTTATTGCCTTAAATATATAAGAACACAATGCAAGCTTTCACTCCGAGATTTGGCTTCATCAGGAGGTAGCTCACTCGAAAATGATGGCCCACCCAGTGGAAGTGGCCCAGGGGACCGGGCCGTCCCCAAGAGGTATCATTTGGTCTTTCGTTTCTTATCATTGGCTGTTTATTTTAAAATATATTAATAAATACTTTTAAATGCATACTTTACGAAAAATTGGAAACGCACATTAACATGGCGGAGATATTTTTATAGCTTTCCGATATTTTGGGAGATGTTTTTCCTCTTTATTTTTATTTGCATCTTCAATATTTTAGGTCTATCCCATAAATAAATTCTAGAAGCGCCACTGCTCCAAAGGGCAATTATTTGAAAACATCCAATTAACCGATTGTTCATATATTACAGACATTTTTCTTGGTGAATTCTATCCGGTGTTTTACAAATTTGTCATACAAGAAATTGAACTGAAGGCACGTATTGATGCTAAGAAATTATAAACTTCAACAAAAAAGCCCCCGGAAAAAACTTAAAATAGAAGAAATACACGCTAAGAACAGAAATCTGATATTTTCTATACCGTCATTATAAGATCTATCAAATTCTAGGATGACAGTGACTGCAAACGAAAGTTTGAAAGCTGAAAAATATTTTTTTTTACAATAAAAAAACCCCTGATTTTTCAATTCCCTGATAAATGTTTTCCGTTATTTTTGAAGCCATTTTCAAATTCCCTGAGAATTTCAGATTTTCTGTGTTTTCCCTTATTTTTGAAGCCATTTTCAAATTTCCTGAGAATTTCAGATTTTCTGTGTTTTCTATGCTGCGTGAAAACCCTGCTTCTCAGACGAATAGAAGGATGAAATTAACACCCAATTGTTTCCATAAGATGTGTTACAAATTCTGCAATCCACGAATATATTTCCTTGAACAGCTTTAACGGTGACGCGAATAAAGCAGGCAATCATGTTTCGCTGATACTCTCTCTCTCTACCTCAAATGATAGACTGCAGGGCTCTGTTAATGAAGGCTTTTGACTTGTTTGAGGTCTGGCGATCCAAAGCAGTGATTTCCAACTTAATGTTCAAATGTCAACGTCAATGAAATTGGAGATCAACCCCCAACTTAAGAGACACGCCCTAACTGCCGTTTAAGAACCGGTCCGGGTAAAAAGTGAAACTCCTTCAGACCCCGAGGTGAAAACATGCTGTTTTTACCCTCGACGTGTGGGAACCGAACATCAACTTAACAAATCCCAGTTCGTCGCGAACAGGTTGTCATGGCTGCTGAATGCAAATGGCAACAGTAGGGCCGGACAAAGAGAACAGAGGGAGGGGCAGCTTACACGCTATCTGATACTTTAAGGACAATTTAAATGATCAATCCAGGTAAACGCAACTACTCAGGTACAAACTCCCTTTTCGAGTCTGTCTAGCCACTCTATTGGCTGATTTTAAAAACCACTGGAAGTAGACAGGAAGTAATGTTAGCCAGCCAGGAAATGATGGATTAAAACTGTGGGGTTTGAGCCTTGATATTAGGGAATACAAATTATAACGCATATTTTCGTAAGTCATTTTCTTGAGCCATTAAGGGTTAATTAACTTATCCTGCTGCAAAAATTATTGCAATCACGGGTTGAAGATAACAAACTGGGAGTGCTGTAGGTTAAAATATCACACCAGATATGAGAAGACGGTTGGGCAAACGCATGCAAGCAGTTTCACAAGTATTCTTGATCACGTCAGATTATTGTCATTACGGAACAAAATTGGGATCATGTGTAACATGTAGAGAGCGGTGAATCCGTCTAACTTGATAGCAAAACATTAGATGTAAATGTCGACAGCTTCCGGTAGGTTTTATCACGTGATTATTATAAAATGCGCTAGATTTTGATTTTATTCGAGGAAGACGTGATGCCAATCACTGGGATTTCAGGCTTGCCACCCAGATGGGCGAGTGGTCTGAGGTTCCGGCTTCTGACTCTTCATCCGAGTTGGAGCAGAGTCCGGGAGGAGGCATCATGGGTAGTTCATTTCCATGTTGATATTGCCCTTACTGGAAACAAATACCCTTTTGACTTTTGTCAATATAACACTATATGCACTATATTGACAAAAGTCACCAGACACCCCTTCAAAAGCAAATGAACTGATCCGCTGCGTTGTTAAGATGCACGGTACAGCTGCAAACGGTATAAATACAAGCCTGCAGCTGACCGCCATCACATCGCACTGTGGGGTTGAGTGAAAATGTCGCGGCGGGAGAGAACTGACTTCGAGAAAAGAAAGATTGTTGGGTGTTATATTAGTGGATTATCCATAAAAGAAACGGAGAGTCGTTTAAACATACCCAAGTCAACTGTTTTGAATGTACTGAAAAAGTGGAAGACACATGGCGTGAATGAAGCAGCAAAACCTAGACCAAAGAAAATCCGTGATAGGGGACGTCGAAGTTCCAGGAGAATCGTTAGAGCTAATCGACGGAGTACAGCACAAGAATTCAGTGTACAGGTGAGTAAAAATGCTGGAACCTCGGTATGTACGCCTTCCATTTACAAAAAATTGCATTCCATGGGTTACCATGGTCTTTCGGCTGCTCATAAGCTTTTCATCTCCACTCGGAATACTACTCGTCGTTTAGCATGGTGTAAAGAACATGTATCGTGGTCCGTAGATCAACAGAAACGAGTTCTATGAACTAATGCATCCAGATACACGATCCATCAGTCTGATGGCCGTATGTGGGTATGGCGGCCGCCGGGGGAACGCTAATAACGACGTTGTACTGTTCCTACGGTCAAGTTTGGAGCTGGCAGTGTACTCGTGTGGAGGTGTTTTTTGTGGTATGGTCCAGGCCCATTGCTTATTGTTGACAAACCTGTTAACCAGCAAGTCTACCTCGATATTCTGGACAATTATGCCCTACCAACACTTTGGTGATGCTATGGAACCGAGCCTTGTTGGTATCAGCACGATAATGCCCCGAGCCATAGAGCAAAGACTGTTACGGGCTGGTTTGACGATAATTCTCTATCGTGTGTGGACTGGCCAGCGCAGAGCCATGATTTTAATCCCATAGAGCACCTATGTTATGAATTAGAGCGCCGCATAAGAAGTTTGGAACCAAGGCCTACTACTAAGTAACAGTTAGCGGCAGCATTATGTACTGAATGGAAGCTCATACCTATCGCTGTGTTCCAAAACGTTGTCGAAAGCATGTCTGGAAGGGTCAGTGAATGCATTAAGGCCAAAGGTGGACCGGCACCATACTTAATGGATGTCAATAAATTCTATGTTGTGTTTCTCTTCTAGGTGTCCGGTGACTTTTGTCAATATAGTGTATGTTGATTTTTAAGTTCAGTGTAAAAATTAACATGTGTAGTGAAACCTTCGAATAACAGTCACTGTTGGGATCCGAAAAAAGTGACCGTTGTTTGGAAGTGGGCGTTCTTGCTTGGATATTAATTTTAAATTAATATTGTTTGTCAGTTGTGTTTGAGCTGAGAAAATCACGGACGTCATGGATGCATTTCACACCTGAAACGCTCACCAACAAAGAAATATTTTTTTCAAATTGGACTCTTAGAATAAGAGATATCGACAAAAATAAGAAATATATCTGCGTCTACTGGCGGAAAAACTACGTACAACGGCTGTTCAATAAAAAGTGAGAGCAAAATTACACAAAATGAAGAAATATAGGTATATCTCCCGTCGGATAGGTATGTCTTCCGTCAAAGATCATCGGCAATACTAGAAAATAATTGCGGAAAGGTTTCTGAGAATACAGAGTATTCCTGGCGTACAGATAGTTCCTGAAATTCATGTTTATTTCCGTTTTTTCTCGGAAGAGGTTGATCATCATCATCATCATCATTGTCAACCATTATCAATCCACTGCTCGATGAAGGTCTTCTCAAGTTCCTTCCACAATTGTCTGTCTTGAGCCTGTCTCCTCCATGTCACTCCGGCACGCTTTCATCCATCCATCACTCATGGGGTTTTCTTCTGGGTCTTTTTCTGTCCCTTGGAATCCAGTCTACAATTTCAGTTGTCCATCGGGGGTCTGTTCTTCTGGCAACATGTCCAGCCCATTACCGTTTCAGTGATTTCCCTCTGGTCATGATGTCCACTCCTCACATTTTCCTTATCCACAAGTTCCTCTTTTTATCTTTCCTGGTTACACCAAGCATGCATCTCTCCATGCTACTTTGAGTTGTCTGCAGTCTTTGTATGTCTTTTTTAGTTAAGGCCCATGCCTCTGCTCCATACTTAAGCACTGGCAGGATGCATTGATTAAACACTTTTCTTTTGAGACATAATGGCATACTGCTCTTAAAAATTGTACTCTTTCTTCCAAAAGCTCTCCATCGAAGTTTTATACGCCGATTAATTTCTTGATCAATGTGACCCTCACTTGACATCTGCTGCCCAAGATAAACGTAGGTATTGGTTGTTTCAAGCTTTTGTCCATCAATCAATAAATCTCCTTTTCTTGTAAAAGCATCGTACATCACTTTTGTCTTCTGAAAGTTCATTCTTAATCACACTTGTGAGCAAGTTCTTGGATCATACACTGCAGCTCCGAAGGGGAAGTTGCAAAAAATTACTACATCATCAGCAAAACATAGGTGAGTCAAATAATTTCTATTAATCGCTATCCCTTTGTTTCCCCAGATCAATGATTGAAAGACAGTTTGCAATGTGGCATTAAAGAGTTTGGGAGATATGGTGTCACTTTGTTTCACTCCCTTTCCAATTTTTATTAGTGCTGTATCCTCAAATATCCGAACCTTTGCACTTGCATTTTCTTAGATTTTATTAATAATGTTAATGTACACATCTTCAATGCCGTAGGATTTCAAAGCCATTGTAACTGCTGGTGGTTTCACGGAATCGAAGGCCTTTTCATAATCAATAAAAGCCATGCATAATGGGAGTTCATATTCTCTTGTTCTTTCAATTAGTTCTCTTAGTACATGGATATGATCTATAGTGCTGTAGCCACTCCTGAATCCAGCTTGTTCTTTTGGTTGAGCCATGTCTAGTGTTACCTTCAAGCGATGTGAAAGAACTTTAGTGAATAATTTATAAACCACTGATAGGAGGCTGATATGCCTGTAGTTCAAGAAACGAATTGCGCAAAGTGGCTCGTAATTTTCAGAAAATTGTTTACAGTGTAGTTAATAAACTCCCAGAACTTCTAAATTTCCTTAGAAGCAAAAGTCCAACTAATCCACGTGACAACGAACAGAAAGAGACTTTGTAATAACTTTGTAACAATAGCTGCTGCACAGTTTGGAGGGTAGAAAGATTATTATAGCGTTCTGAATGAGATCTGTCTTCACAGCATTTGTGAAAAAGTTGAAAAGATGAATTTTCGAGATGCACAATATTAACTTTCCGAATATCTGAATATCTTAGATTCACTTTACTGACACTCGTAAAGTTTCATTACGAATCTTTTTTTCTTTTTTTTTTTTTTCTGGAAAGTAGTAAAAAAAAAAAAAAATGTCAGGTCTTTTCAAATTCCCAGTTACTTGGTAACACACTCATAAGCGCGTTTAAATACCTCGACAGTATTGCATTGTTAGATTAAGTGCATTTATTCATGGAGTGGGCTGCTTAATAAAACACTTTTGCAGAGTTCAAGTGGTGATCAATTTTCATTTTAAGTTAATATCTGCTTTTATGCGTAGCAAATCAAACAGAAAAAAAAAAGAAAAATCCAAAAAAATGCAACTATAGCTAGGGAAACTTACTTCACATTCTATGGTCTCTTTTATCTCTTGTACGGTTTTGGTTCAGAAAGTTACTGATCTGAATGAAGCACTGGTGGAAAAAATAAAAACTCCACCAGAGAGGGGAGAAGGAATAAGAAGGGAAAAAATGCAAAATAATTATAAACAACGGCAAGGTGTAAGAGATCAAATCTTTGGAATCAGATACTTTGATCTCTGCATCTTTTTGCTGATCTCTTCCTTATTTATACTTATTCGTTTTCCGTTTTTTTTTCCTCTCAGAACGGCAGGAAGATAATAAGAAGAGGAGAAGAAGGGTGCGGGGGAGAGGGGGAGGGGGATCTGTAGCAAGTAGGTTGGGGGTTTGCAGGAGGACATCCCCAAAGTGGCTTCTTTACGATACCGGTACGTAAAGATCGTTCACGGGTGTTAGAGAACATTCGCACGTCAAGACTTTTAAGAGAAATGGCTGATTCTTGCTTGGCTCCAGTATTAGGTGGATCCTTCTATTTCATTAACTCCCGCTTTGTTCAATCATATTAATTTTTTCCTCCCTTAGTAATACAATACAGAAAATTTTCTCAAAGAACAAGAAGAAATTGGATGGGCAATGAGAAAAATATGGCTCTAAATTTAATTATAGATATGGGATTACAGGAGAAGTTGGCTATGTGTGTATGTATAAATAGAGATCAGGGAAGTAAGCCAAGTTATGGAGCTAAGGGGGTTTGGTGGAGAGAGGCGAGGAGAAGACATCAGAAGAGGGGGAGTCGGATAAAGGGGGGAGGTGAGATGTATAACAAAGATGAATAATAAAAGTAGCAGCAGTTTGAAGTGGGTGGAAAGAATTCCTGGGTGCGAAAAATAACGGATCCTGTTGCTGATGAATATTTGCTGCTTGGAGGAGGGGTGAAGGTTGATCTCTCGCTTCGCCTCGTTTTTATCTGGGGTCTTAATTTTTTAATGAAAGAGCTTCCTTCTTCCAGGTGCGCTCCTTATAACAAGAGATCTACCTCGCTACACTGGCCGACTGGCGATCCATGAGGAGGCTCTCAATAAAGCACCAAGTCAGAAAAGAGTTAATGAATTTGGAACCTGATAATTGTGTTGGTGTAATTGTATTATGTGATGGCAACATGGGACCATGCGTCTTGGAGGAAAGGGGTTAGGGAGGGGAAGGAGGGTAACCAAGGAAGAAGGTGCGCTTTCTTGCACTTTTTTCTCTCTCTCTCTCGTTTCGAGAGTCCTTTTACGGTGAAAAAGATGTTAGTTTCCCATTTTCCGTAGGGATGAAAATAATCGCTCATGTGGGGAAAATAAATTTTGTTTCACGCATGTTGTTTTCTCGGAAAAGGGTTAAGACTTTTATTTGCGCGCTTTGTGAATTACCGAACACCGTTCACTTGGGATTAAAATGTTCCTTAGGGAAGCTTCCTGCTTCATTTTGATTCTGTCTTCACTTCGTCTCTCTAACATGATCTTTTTAAGTGAGAAAGACCTATGTATCTTTTTCCTTATATCAAGGAAGTGGGAAGATATGAGCAACATTTTTCTACAAACTTGAAAATACATGGTTTAAGTTATGCTTTTGCCTTTGACATCACAACGGTTGAATTCCGAAAACTGCGACAGAACTCAACTTTTATTTTATTTTTTAGCATGTCTTTAAAAAAACAGTACGGGCCATCACTATGTTCGTCCATCGGTGGACACTGCATGATTGCATCTATTAGTCCGATATGAAAAATATTTTTTGCAATCAAAGGCCTGAATGAATTTAACACAAGTCTTGGTCTTTTTTTCACAAGTCTTGGTCTTTCTCACAAGTCTTGGCCTTTCTCTCAAGTCTTGGTCTTTCGTCTTACAAGTCTTTCCTTTCACCAGTTTCTTGCAAAACTTATCCATTTTGGTTTTTCTTACAAGTCTTGGTCTTTCGTCTTACAAGTCTTTCCTTTCATCGGTTTCTTGCAAAACTTGTCCATTTTGGTTTTTCTTACAAGTCTTGGTCTTTCCTTTCACAAGTTTCTCACAAGTCTTGGTCTTTTTCTCACAAGCCCTGGTCTTTTTCTCACAAACCTTTGTCTTTTTCCTACAAGGCTTGGTCTTTTTGTCTGCATAATCTCACCCCTAGCGCAGTAAATAATGCACGTACTATTAAATCCAAAATATGCAGGGTTATTAAAAATGAAATAGATATTTTAAACACCATGAAAGCAAAATTATTTGAGATATTAACATTCATTTGCACCGTTTTGTAGGGAAACTCTTGAAGTTTACTACAGCCACTAACAGACGTTCGATGTGCGCACCCTTTCTCACATGGCATATATCAAAGCGGTAGTAGTCGAATTCTTGTCAAACATGCATTGTCTTCATCAACTCAAGCAATAGCTGTTGCTATATGTTGTTTCAGATCAGCTAAAGGGCAGGGACGAAGACGTTGTCTTTGACATTACCCCATAAAAAAGTCACAAAGTGTTAGATCCGGACTTTGTGGTGGCCAACATGTGATTGACATGTTGTCCCCCGTTGCGCCACCAATCTAGCACTGTGGAAAATTTTCATCGAGATAATTTCTAATTTCCTGATGCAAGTGGAGTGGTACTCCATCCGGTTGGAAAATGAAGATGTCGCCGCCTTCGTGCAGTTGAGGTATCAATCAAAAGAATTACCATATGGAGATAAGAACTTCTCGTTGCAGTGTTTTTTTTTTAAAAAAAAGGGGCCATACACTTTTTTACGTGATATAGCACAGAACGCATTAACCTTTGGGGGAATCCCGCACATGTTCCACTGTTCCTCTAGGATATTCAGTCTCTCACATGCAAATGTTACGTTTGTTAACTTTCTCACTTATATGGAATGTTGATTCGGCGCTAAAAATTAGACGCTTATTGAAACCATCTCCTAAACGCTCCTGCACTTCCGTACAGAAATCGCGATGTGCATTTCTGTCATTGCAATAACTGCAGTTTATAAGGAGTCATTTTTCAGCAGCTTCCTCAAAATTTTCCAAACAGTCGGTTGTGAAATTTGTAACGCCCGATACACCATCGTTGTGAATAATATCCTATCCTTGGGCTGCGTTGGTAAATGGCATGAACATGTTCTATTTGTTCATCAGATACACGACGTCTCCCTGGATTTTTATTTCCACACAAACATCCTGTTGTTTAAAATTTCTCGTGCCAATCGTAGATGGATTGTCTATTCGGCGGTGATTTCTTGAACCGTGTCCTAAAACGCCATTGCACAACAGTAACAGAACTAATTTTGCTTAATTCAAGCACACAGAACGCATTCTCCAGAGCATTTGGTGCCATCTTGCATGACTGGTCACGTGATGGTGAAAACGTAGTCTTTTAGGGACGCCATCTATAAAATAAAATTGTTACTATTGGAGAGAGGAAGGCGCATCGTGAGTGGCAATATCTAACATAGTTTTGGTTTTATAAAATGTTGCAGCTTTCTATTTCATTTGTAATAACCATGTATTTTACTCTACAACATGTCTACAAAAAAAAAAAAAATCCGATTCAAAATATTAATCTTACCTTTCTATCTTTTTTACCACGAAGGTAATTTTGTGCACTGGTTCCGCTTGAAATAATGCATGTTGTCACCGCTAGGGGATGCATATATATACACTATCTACCAACAAGTAATTGGACACCTGTGATAGCAAAGGAAAACGAAGTTTATTCGCCTTCAATAGTTGGTGGAGCCTCCACGAGTGGCGATTACAGCTGCGACCCTCCGGGGCATACTCTCAACCAGGCATTGTACGACGGCTACCGGTATTTTCTTCCACTCAGTTTGGAGAAGACAGGTCAGTTCCTTCACCGATTTCGGACGGGGGGGCACGCACCCCTTAAGTCGACGCTCCAACTCGTCCCAGAGGTACTCGATAGGGTTAAGGTCCGGGCTCTGCGCAGGCCAGTCCATTCGATTAACCCCATTGTCACCATACCAAGCCATGATGGACCTCGCAACATTACAGGTGGCATTGTCATCCTGAAAGTAACATGGGTCCACCCCGTAAAACTGCCACAACGTAGGAAGCCCCATTGTCACCATACCAAGCCATGGTGGACCTCGCAACATGACAGGTGGCATTGTCATCCTGAAAGTAACATGGGTCCACCCCGTAAAACTGCCTCAACGTAGGAAGCGCATGGTCATCCAAAATGGTGCAGTAGGTCTCGGCGTTGAGTCTACCAGGAATTGCGACCAAGGGTCCCGTGCCATACCAGGAGAAACACCCGCATAGCATAATTCCACCGCCGCCGAACTTCACAGTTGGCACAATACATTCCGGCAGGAAGCGTTCTCCAGGCAGACGCCAAACCCAGACCCTGCCATCCGATCGGTAGAGGGTGAGCCTTGATTCGTCGCTCCAGAGAACCTGTTTCCACTGTTCAACGGTCCACTGTCGACGTTCTTTGCACCACGTTAGCCGAGCAGCGCTATTGGACTTGGTGATCAAAGGCTTGTGGACGGCAGCACGTTCATGAGAACCGAGCAGTTGGGCTTCCTTACGGATGGTATTCATCGAAAGAACACTTCCGGATGCCTGTTGAAACTCCTCGCGGATGTGGCCCATCGATTTGGTGCGGTTCTTCAGAATTTCTCTGGCCAGCACCCGTCGGTCTCTAACTCCTAGTTTTGTGGGTCTGCCGGGTCGGGGCACATTTCAACAGTCACCTCTCATCTTCCACTTGCCAATCACGTAGGCCACTGTCGATTTTGGGTACTTAAACTCGCTGGATATGTCACGTATGGATCGGCCATTTCTGTGATACCCGACGATTACACCTTTCTCGAAATCAGAGAGTTCCGAACAGCGTGTCATCTTGCATGCGACTGGTTGCGTTGTTGTTTTCCATACGATATTTAACGGTGGCGGCCGTGACGTGTATCAGGACCGCAGATATCGTCGATTGCAGGGGTGTCCAATTACTTGTTGGTAGATAGTGTATATTGCATTTTCCCCCAACTCCCTGCTCCTAAAAATCGGATTTTAAAAATCCTTTTCGAGTTAGATAGTGGTCATGAAGATAAATACTGTGCATGCATTTTGTATTTTTTTTTTTTTTTTTTTTTTTTTTTTTGCCAAAATGCTTTGCCTCAATGGGCGTAAGTGCATATTTCTGTCTTTAAAATTTGCAGTCGTACCTTCGTTTCTAAAAATCTAACTGATTTTTTTTTAGTCAGATTCCACTCACCGTACAAAACATTTATATGTATTTCTTTCCTCAAAATATTGTTTAATTTTTCCTCCATGGGGCGTTAATACGAATCTCTGTAATGATGATATCTCCGCTTGTAAAAGTTCTATTTAAAAATATTTTTTGCTACTGATAACGTTTGTGGCGTGAAATATTTTTCATGTATTTGCTCAATTTTTGCACTACACAGTTTGGCCACTAAATGGTGTAAGTGTTGATTTCTATTTGTACAATGATTATATTTGGTGTACAAATAAGTTTTAAAGCATTTTAAGAACACGGAACATGTAATTTGAGAGAAAACAACAATACCTTTAGGAATCAAAACATGCGCCGTCATTATCAATCACCTTCCGCCATCGGTCAGGCAGCTGACGAATTCCAGCCATGAAGAATACTTCGTCGAGTGACGCGATGAAGTCATCACCCACATTTTTTCACTTCGTCACATGTCCGGAACCGTACAGCAATCAACCCATGTTGCATCGATCGGAACAAATTATAGCCTGAAAGGGGCTATGTGCCGGCATCGATCGGAACAAATGATAGAATGTCGGGACTATATGCCGGGTGCTCCAAAACTTCCCAACCAAGCGTCAATAACGTTTCCTTGACCGATTTCGCGGCATGCGGCCTAGCGTTGTTATGCACTAATTTCACGGGACACAATCCTTTACCTGCTAATGGACGTATCCGACAGATTTCATGGTTCAATCGCAGCAATTGTTGCTCACAGCGATCGGCAGGAACAGTTTCACCCTGTTCCAGCATCTCATAATAGAGCATATCCTTCATATCCCACCAGATGCGCAGCAGAACTCTCTTGGAGTGAATATTGCGTTTCGGTGTCGAAGTCGTTGCTTCACCGAGATGTGTCTAGTGTTTTTTACGTTTGGTATTGTCGTACCACATCCACGTTTCATCACCCGTAACGATTTTCCACAGGTAAGACTTTCTGTGTTGTTTATTCAGCAGATTCAAACCCTTCATGACACGCTCATCCTTGTTCCTCTGGCTCAGGTCATGTGGCGCCCATTTTCCTTCCTTCTGAATCTTACCCATTGCGCGTAAACGATTGGAAATGGTTTGTTGAGTTATTCCTAGCTGTTTAGCTAGTTCTTTTTGCGTTTGAGACGAATCTTCATCCATCAATGCTTGCAGTTCCTCATGTTCAACCTTCTGCTGGGCGCCGCTACGTTCTCTATCGCTACATCAAAATCACCTGCTTTAAACCGTCTAAACCAAACCGCACGCGTGCTATTTGATACAATATCCTCCCCCAGAACAGAACAGATCATTGCACATACTTGTGCAGCACTTTTTCCTTGATGAAATTCGTAACGAATGCAGTGTCGAATAAATGCAGTACCGCTTGCCATCTTTCACCTACCGATGTGCAAGTACGCTTGACTGTTGGGCAAACTTCTGTGTCACATTTTATACTCTGGACCAGTTACGGTCACATAACAACAACGCGGGAGAATGTCGGATATGTAAATTAGCGGTATACATCACACCCAAAAAACTCTTAAAACTTATTTATTCGCCCAATACCTCTACCTCATGGTATTGGGATACAGGTTAAAAATATGCAAAATTGTTCTTATGATTTCGTGCAGGTAATTTTGAAATGATGCGCGTAAACTTTACGCTCGATTATTTGAGTGGGATGTAAAGAAGAGCCAGGGACGTCGCTAGACTTCGAAATCAGGATGGGCAAGGGCTGGGCAAGTAGTAATTTCTCTGGGGCAAATTTGATGGCAAAACCAAGCATTTTTTTACGAACTCCTGCAAGAAAAAGTTTTTAATGCTTTTTACTACCGGATACAAAGGAATTCGTGCAACCCCACTTCGACACACACACACACACACACACACACACACACACACACACACATACACATTTGTATATGACTAGTTACGCCGCTGGTAAACCAATAACATAACATGACAATGACGAATGGGTTAATGGTGTAAGATACAAGCGGTCCCGGACGATTCGTCTAACGACGATTGGTCCAATGCCGATTCGTCCAAAGGGACAATTGGTCCAATGCCGATTGGTCCAATGTCCTATTCGTCCAATGTCCGATTCGTCTAATGCCGATTTGTCCAATGGTACGATTGGTCCAATGCCGATTCGTCCAATGTTACGATTAGTCCAACGTCGATTCGTCCAATGGTATCATCTTACCAACGGTAAACTGTTTTATTTTCCAGAAAGGAATAAGGATTTAAATTATTCTGCTCATTATATTCTTTTGAAAGATCATTTCCGTATATTTGGTAAATGTAAACAGTTTACATAAACCTGGTAAAAGGCATTCAATGGAGCATTTCTCAGCACTTTTTTCAAAGCACCTAGGCGCGGGCCTTTTTAGAATATTTTAAGTTAAAACCTAGGTATCTGGTATTTGTAAACCTTTTATAAAAAGTTATAAAAGGCACTCATCGTATCATTTCTCAGGTCTTTACAAGGCACCTAGGCAGCGGGCCTTTTTAGAAGACTTTAAGTTATAACCTAGGTATTTGGTATTTGTAAATATGTTATAAAATCTAATAAAAGGCACTCATCGTATCATTTCTTAGCTCTTTACACGCACCTAGGCTTAGGCCTTTTAACACTTTTTATTCTACTGATGTCATATTCTAACGTAAAGTTAAAAATACTAGCATAACATTAGTAAGCTTTCTTAATAGGTAAACGTTATGAATCTGACATCGGTAGGATAAAAACTGTCAAAAAGGCATAGGTCTAGGGCCTGTGAATTATTATTTCGTGCTTAAGTAAAAGCGCAATATTATTAACTTGATTTAATATGTAAACGTTATGGATATGACATCGGTAGAATATAAACTGTTAAAAAGGCCTAGGCCTAGGGCCTATAAATTAATAGTTCGTGCTTAAGTAAAAGCGCAATAATATTAACTTGATTTAATATGTAAACGTTGTGAATATGACATCGGTAGAATACAAAGTGCTAAAAAGGCCTAGGCTTATAGCCTATGAATTAATATTTCGTGCTTAAGTAAAAGCGCAATATTATTCATTTGATTTGATATGTAAACGTTATGAATATGACATCGCTAGAATAAAAACTGTGAAAAGGCCTCTGTCCGAACATGACCAGAACGTTTCCATTGGCCAGATGGTGGAACCCCACTGCATGGTACAAACAGAAACGGAAAACTAGTATTTTATATTATTTCATGCAAAAGAGAAACATTGAAGTTAATTGAACGGCTCGTACATCAGTAACTTCATACGGCAGCAAGGACAGTAAAAAAAAAAAAAAAAAAATCTGTAAGCACAATATTACGCATTAAATGTAACATTATTTTACATTCTTTGTACTACCTGCACTTTCGTATAACATCGGAGATAAAATCAGAACAGCTGAGATTTTTATAACACGAGTAGCACTTTGGACAAATAGGACGGAATTGGACTAATCGTCCATTGGACGAATCGGCAATGGACCAATCGTCCCATTGGACGAATTGGCATTGGACCAATCGTACCATTGGACGAATCGTACCTTTGGACCATTGGACGAATCGTCCCTTTGGACGAATCTGCATTGGACCAATCGGCATTGGGCGAATCGGCATCGCACCAATCGTCGTTGGACAAATCGTACCAGACCCGATACAAGTGTTGGTAGAACGTCGCTTTCAACTATCTTACTTGCTGTGAATGCAATGTCTTAATTGCTCTTCGAAATTTTAACCCTTTTGTTTATGAAAATAGAAATGTATTTAAAAAATTTCTTTAAAGAAAAATGTTCTTTTTTTTAACTAAATCAAATTTTAAAGTTGTGACACGCAGACACAATATTTTTCCCCTCCTTAAGTCCCTTTCTTGAAGCCAGCGATCTTGCCTTGCATTCCTCTTTTCCAAAACAATCGTCAGCCATGTCCTAATTCCTCACAGTCTTAAGAGCATAAGTGTGTCTTTAGACTCCATTTTCGGCGATGAAATTCCCTACTTACTAGCACAAACAAACAAACAAGCAGCAGAGCAATTAGAAACGACCTTTCTCAATGAATTCCTGTCCACCTTCCTCATTCATCCCTCGCCGTACTACTCGTAGCATGAAAAAAGCTAAAACTAAGGATTTAGTTCCATAAAGAAATACACACTACCAGATAATTTTTACTTACTGTTGCCATATCAAACTTCTCCATTTGCAGCGATCTTGACATACAACTCGGGCTTTACTGACATCAATCACACGCCCTACACAAGATCGTCTATACTTCATACTCCTAATCTTTTTCTCATGCAGACAGTCCTGAATCTGATCCTCCCATGACTTCCTTGGATTTCCTCTGCCTTTCCTTCCTGCCACTTGAGCTAAAAATATTTTCTTAGTAAGCATCTTATTACTCATTCTTTCAACATGACCAAACCACTGAAGCATATTAGTCTTCACTTTGCTAACAACATTTGGCTTCAAATTACACAACTGCAACACATCTTCATTCCTCACACAATCAGACCGTGTCTTGCCCCCCCCCCCCAGTAAGTAAAGCATTTCTCCAGCGCACAAACGACTCCTATGTTTCTGCTGTGGTACCCAGGCTTCACTGCCATACATCAGAGTAGGAACAATTACACTTTCATACATAGCTATGCGGAACCCTCTTGAGAACCCATCATTCCTGTGAAAACCTCCCAAAGCAGCCACGACTTTCAATGAAGAATTCACTTGCCTACTACTTTCACCATCCAATTTTTTCTCTCTGTGAAACATGCTTCCTAAATACAGAAACTCATTCACCTGGTCAACCACTGTGCCATTTAGGCTTACATTCAGTGCTAACAGTTCCTCGCTCAGAAACCACAACTTTGGTTTTTCTCTTATTTGTACTCAGTTTGAATTTCGTACAAACTTCGTACATCCGGGACAGGCAACTCTCTTTTGCTCTCTGCCAACAGGACAGTATCATCAGCATACATCAATCTGCGCACACGGATATCACCAACACATAAACTAGTATTATCTATTTCGGCATCACACATGCAAGCATCCATAAATATATTAAACAGCCATGGTGACATTACAAAACCTTGTGTGACTCTTACACTACTAGAAAACCATTTCGATAAAACACCAATCACTCGTACACAAGCTCTACTGCCATCTTAAGTGGCTTTTACACTGTTAAGTAGATTCCCAGTAACACCATATTCATTCAATACCTTCCACAAAAGTGTCCTATTTACTCAATCGTAAGCTTTCTCTAAATCTATGAAGGCAGCAAAAACTTTCTTACCAGCAGCCAGATACTTTTCAATCATCATGCGCAATGAAAAAATTTGGGTAGTGCAGCCTTTACCAGGCATAAAACCACTCTGAACATCCCACACTTTCTCTGATATAAGACCTCATACTTTTTTAATAATGACCTTACCAAATACTTCCCCTGGCACACTCAGTAGACTAATACCACGATAGTTCTTGCAGTCACTCTGATCACATTTTCCCCTTATACAAGGCAGCATCCTTCTTATTTAATACCGATATCGACTTTATCTTGAACATAACATCATAGTTCTTAATCTTCATTATGACGAACTCACTGGCTACGACCATCAACCGTTTCTCGAAGCTAAGGATAAATAAGATCAGATTACTGAACCACTTAAACTTTTTGCTTCGATGCAAGCGACGACCGAATTTTATCTATTAAAAATGCAACTTACGAACTTCCCATAACGTCAAGAAAGCCATCTCTAATGCTTCGTTTGCACTATTAAGAGCTATTATTAAAGATACAAGAAAAAATATTGTAAACGTTGAGATCGAACGGTATGACCTACACCTTTTAACGGCCAAAATGCTATCAGATTTTTCCTACCTGGACGGCAAAACTTCGTCTAGGAGTTACAATATGTCATATACTCATGTAATGACATCAGAACGAAAATTTGAAAAACTTTCAAATAGCATCCTTCTAGTTCGGAGGGACCATTCAAAACTCCCAGCACAGCTGGCAAATATTTTAATCACATAGAACTGCTGAGTCAGAAAGGAAAAAAATCTACTTTCATTTGAAACAGAAGATCAGATTTTGTACTATGCCGGTGTTGACTTTGGGTACTATTAAAAGTTTTCTACGGAAGAGATACAATAAAATGCTCCTACAAATTTTAAGCCTTTTCTAGATTTTTTAAATATCTCTCTGAAGCTATGAGGCTCTGAACTGAATCACAGATAGCTCCATAGATGTTCAAGATCCTTTCCTTTTCTCAAGTGACCCTTGACCTGAAGAATTTCTAAACAGGCTGCCGGCCCAGTGATGCAACGCTGGCATCTGATCATTTGCTCCAGATAGGTCCGGCTTCGAATCCCGGCGAGGCATGGATGTTGTGTTTGTCTTACGGCACTGACTCTAAATTAGCGACGGGCGACAGCTTACAGTTCTTCGAGTTCCCCACGGTGGTCGTTAAACCCCCAGACAAAATAAATAAATAAACAAGCTAGGACGAATCAATGAGTTGCCACATACCAGGTTTTCTTTGGAAAACCCGCAGTCCTAAAAAATGGATTGGGGATTGATTACCTATGTCCAGTAGAACTCCAATTATCCGGATCAACTTGCATCACAGCCCATCCGAATATTCGGATCATCGGGATAATTGGGTTGTCTTTTTTTCTGCATGAAAAATTCTTATTTACTAACTAAAGTGATGGAATTTAATTTTTTCATTTATCGTATTTCATAATAACAAATGTTATACAGTTCAGAAAATAAATATCTACTGTATTGCATCATCATTTTGTATTACTTAAATGAACGAAAAAAGTAAACACACGTAAATAATTAACAAAAATCTTAATTTTACTTGGGCTTGAAAGAAAAACAAGCGATCCGGATAACTGGAGAACCATATATCTGGAGTCCGAATAATTGGAGTTCTACGGTATATATATATAAACACACCGGACAAAAAAATACGGATTGTTAACTTTTCCTTAATATAGAGTTATATCACCACCTGCTTTAATTACAGCTGTAAGTTTGTTTGGTATGCTATCAAAATGACTCAGTATTACATACATCATATTGACAAAAGTCATCGGACACCTAGAAAAGAAACACAACATAGCATTTATTGACATTCATTAGCACGGTGTCGGTCCATCTTTGGCCTTAATGCATGCACTGACCCTTCGAGACATGCTTTCGACAAGGTTTTGTAACACAGCGATAGGTATGCGCTTCCATTCAGTACATAATGCTGCCGCTGACTGTTGCTTAGTAGTAGGCTTTGGTTCCAAACTTCTTATGCGGCACCCTACTTCATCCCATAAGTGCTCTATGGGATTATTATCAGGGATCTGTGCTAGCCAGTCCACACACAATACGGAATTATCGTCAAAACACGCCGTAACAGTCCTTGCTTTATGGCACAGTGCATTATCGTGCTGGTACTAACAAAGTTATGTTCCATAGTATTGCCACAGAGTTGTTAGGGCATAATTGTCCAGAATATGAAGGTAGACGTGCTGGTTAACAGGTTTGTCCACGATAACTAATGGCCGGGACCATATCACGAAAAATATCCCCACACGAGTATACTGCCTACTCCAAACTTGACCGTAAAGACAGTGCATTGTGGTAAATAGCGTTCCCCGGCTGCCGCCATACTCACACACGGCCATCAGACTGATGACTCGTGTATCTGGATCCATCAGTCCATAGGACCTGTTTCTACTGATCTACGATCCACGATAAATGTTTTTTACACCACGCTAAACAACGAGTAGCATTCCGAGTGGAGATGAAAGGCTTATGAGCAGCCGCACGACCACGGTAACCCATGGAATGAAGTTCTCTGCGAATGGTACGTGTGGTATGTATTGGCGTGCAATACGGCGATAAGACCATCCCGCTTCCTGGAGCCCGACGATGCGGCCACTTTCGAACTCGTTCAGCTGCTCGAATTGCTTCCGAACTTTTCTCCGAGGCATACTTCACTTGCAAAGGATGCAACCAACACAACGGCATGCGTCAGAATGGCAATCACTCGCCACGGGACGACTTTATATAGCTGGTCAGGGACAGCGCTACGACCTCTCCTTGCTTGCGCCAAATGCGCGGCTGAGCGTGATACTCGAATCATTTGCATGTCTCATGATATCAACCTACCTACGAAGTTTCCATATTGTCGGCTGCTTCCTTCTGGGTGCAACCTTTTTTTGATGATGAGTGTATAAAGAACTGAGGTCTGTTTTTTTGCTCGGCAAACTTCTGAATAATTTTCATTTTAAAATTGTCAGTTTTTGAAATGAACTTTTCCTCAACAGAAAAATAATAACACATAATTAGTCTAGAGCTCTACTAACAGATAAATAAGGCATTTAACCGTTTTTGCCTCTTTGTATTACGTAAGATAGTTTTTAAGCACTTCAAAGCAGAGCTCTAGGCTGATTATGTTTTTGCTCTAAGCAAACATTTGGTCGGTGTTTGCCCAAGTCTTTAACTGTTTTTTTTCACCCCTTAATAAACTAAAAGAGTGTTTCAATAAAAAGTTCACTTTGCTTATTTTGCTTACACGAGCGAACCTAACAGTTTAACTCCCCAAACAAAAATCAGTCCCTTACTGTGGGACGACGCGAAAGAAAAATGCTGCTGTTAAACAGAAAGCCAACCAGACTCGAAAGGCAGTGTTACGCATGCGCAGTTCAGCGCGCATCTGCTCATTTATTAGTGTTCTCTGAAGAGGCGACGAGTTGATTAAGAGTCGCCTCTCCCACGCATGGAGTATTCAATGTGCTCTAATAAACTGATATGGAAGGCTGTAATGTTCTACCCAGTTACTCAACTATTGTAACGGCTCACATTTAAATTCAGAAAATCTGGGACTGGCAATTAATACGGATTTTCTTTCGGAATTTTTCCAATTAAAAGAAGAAACAATTTTCTTTTTATTTTCATGCGGGGATTTGCCCCGGATGCCCATAATGACCTGACGGCACTGCATTTAAGAATCCCCTCTCTGTGAAGTAGATTAAGTTTCCACAGGAGCTATTGAACACTGTGACATGCCTGCACCGCAGGACGCACATGAGATAAAGGAAGACAGCAGCGAGAGCATACGTCCGCGTAGCTCAGTTGGGAGAGCGACTTATTCCGGAATGAGGGGACCCGGGTTCGATGCCTGGCGTGGACAAAAATGACGGAGAAATTAACTTCGTTATATTGGCGCAAGAACTTCAAGAATGACCTGGCTGTTAAAGTTCTCGCAATGACGTGATGTTCTTTCCGCACCGCGAGACAGGAAAAATAAGAGCAGCTCTTCGAAAAATAAATGTGTGTGATGTAACGTTCCACACACCAAATTGACTGGGATTTCTCCAATGTACGTTCTTCATGGGATGACTGCCTACAGCGACACATGGTCCCGGCTGACCCGTTGGCCATGCCCCCGGGCCCTCTTTCGGGTGGAAGGGGCGTGGACAAAAATGACGGAGAAATTTACTTCGTTGTAACACACACTGAAAGAGTTCCAGAAAACTCTTCTAGATGGTAATGTGAACTATCCATTAAAAGGCTGTTGTTTGATAACAGTTCGCGTTCACGACCCTAAACATGTTCTTACTACATGTTTACAAGACCATGCACAACGATTTGAAATTTAAACTGCCTGATTCACCACTAGGTAACTTATAACAATAGGCTCCATCCGCGAGAGTATCAGATGCTGGAACTTAAAACAATGGATACTGGATATCCACCTGATGTTTACGCGTCAAGGAAACGCTGAGACTACAGATGAAAACGATCCAGTCGACAGGCAGATCTTGTTGGAAACTGAATACATAGTAACGGAAGGAAATAAAGAAAAGCTGATCTCCGGTGTGCTGTTTGACGGCATTTCAGTACTTCTTTTTTCCTTTCTCTCTTTCCTGTCTTGAAGATCGGGCTTTTGATGATGCCAAGAAGATGTCAGCGGGAACGCTTGATGATGACTCCGATGCTTCGGGGCTGCTCAGTCGAGGTCGAACAACGTCACTCAAAAGTAAGCGAATGAAAAGTGAAATGCACTCTCTGTCGACATTTCGCAGAGTATCATTGTTCGGCCCTATCATAATTCTCCCCTCCTCACTTCTGAACCCATCAATTTTTACTTTTTTTTATTTTTAATTCTGTTTCTCTCTCACTTTCCTCGTTGTATAGAACTAGACCTTTGTTTTTTTTCATTTGATGTTCCCGTTTCAGTGATCTAGCAAAGCCTGAACTGAATCAATGTCAGTCTATTTAGAATTATCTTTAAAACTCCGAAAACTGTGTCATAACACCAACAGGAGAGTTATGGCACAGATTTTAGTGTCATGTCTTAAAGTCTTTAGTTTTAATGGTATATTTTTTTTAAATAGAAAATAGAAAGAAAGAAATGACTTTGAAGTTTTCGTGCTCTGCGTGCTTCATAAATATATATTTTATCCTGTTTCATAAATATATATTTTATTCCTTTTTAGGCTTTCCAACCGTAGGTTGAAGAATCGTACATGCTCAAGCTTTGTCCGTCTGTCCGTCAGCACAATAACTCGCGTAAAAGTGTTTCGATTTCGATGAAATTTTAGTATGTGGTAGGGGACCAACTGGGGACGAACCTTATTGAAAATGGGTGAAGTGGGGTCAAAGGTCAGGACATAGGAGCGCGATCCATTCCATTGCCTTTATGCATCATAACTTGCGTAAAAATGGTTCGATTTCGATGAAATTTTAGTATGTGGTAGGGGACAACCTGGGGACGAACCCTATTGAAATTGGGCGAAATGGGGTCAAAGGTCAGGACATAGGAGCGGGATTCATTCCACTGCCTTTATGCATCCTAACTTACGTAAAAATGCTTCGATTGCGACAAAACTTTATCATGTTCCGGAATTATACTAAACAGGCTCTGTTTAGTATAATTGAAATGGGGTCAAAGGTCAGGACACAGGAGCGATATTTATTCCAGAGCTATTATCCTCATTACTTGACTAAAATGCTTCTATTGCGACAAAACTTTAGTATTTTGTTCCAGAGGTACACCAAACCAGTTTTGTTTTATATCATCGAAATGGGATAAAAGGTCAGGAGACAGGAGCGAGATTTATTCCACAGCCATTATCCTCATAACTTGAGTAATGATTTCTGGTATGTTGGAAAGCGTATCATAATCAATGCATTGCATGATTTTACTAACTTGATTTTTTTTTTTTTTTTTTTTGTCTAAGAAGTCAACTTTGAATTTTTTGTATTTTTAATAATGTCTAAACAATGCAAATTCAAATTCTACGGTCTTCCCGAAAAGGAAAAAAAAAAAAAATTCGCGGTTTGGTAAGTGAATAGAAGAATGCCTTCTTAGAAAAACTATCTGCAGCTAACCATTGGTTCTTAGGTACAGGTAGGTCTCGGTATACGCGAAAGATACGTTCCGCGAAATCGCCGTGTATACCGAATTCGAGTAAAACGGGAGGCATTTTATACCAACAATATAGGGTTAGGTTCTGACTTATTCACAAAGTCAGTTTATAATAATCGGGTTATATACACTGACGGAAAAAAATCCCAACACCAAGAAGGGGTTGTGTTAGATAAATGACAGTTGGTAGGCGGTGCGAGTACATCTGTAAGATGACGTCTATGCAAATTTCGCGCTCGGCGCATACGTGTCGCGCTAGTAGCGCCCCTCGGAACATGCAAAGCAGGTTTGCTGTAAATACGCGCTGTAACGTTCGTGAGCGTTAGTTATCGTTGAGATTCGACGTAGGGTGTTGATGTTAGTCAGGAATGCCTTTAAGAAGACGAAGAAGCCATTATCAACAGCTCACGGAGTTTGAACGAGGTCGTGTAATAGGGCTACGAGAAGATGGATTTTCTTTCCGCAATGTTGCAGAACGACTTGGCAGGAATGTAGCCACTGTGCATGATTGTTGGCAGCGGTGGTCAAGAGAAGGTACTGCCTCAAGAAGACCGGGTTCAGGCCGGCCACGTGGCACTACTAAGAGGGAAGACCGCCGTGTACGGCGTATGACCGTGGCGCATCGTACCGCGTCTGCGGCAGCAATTCGAGCTGCAGTCGCCACCACAGTGACACAACGAACTGTTACAAATCGGTTACTTGAAGGACAGCTCCGAGCCAGACGCCCTGTTGCGTGCATTCCACTTACTCCAAACCACTGCCGTTTGCGACGTCAGTGGTGTCAAGCTAGAGCTCATTGGAGGACGGAGTGGAGATCTCTTGTGTTTTATGATGAAAGCCGGTTCTGCCTGGGTGCCAGTGATGGCCGTGTGTTGGTTAGAAGGAGGCTAGTTGAGCGCCTGCAACCAACCTGTCTGCGGCCGAGACACACTGGACTTACACCTGGAGTTATGGTCTGGGGAGCAATTTCCTATGACAGCAGGAGCACTCTCGTGGTTATCCCACGCACCCTGACGGCACAGTTGTACGTCGGTCTGGTGATTCAACCTGTTGTGCTGCCATTCATGAACAGCATTCCAGGGGGTATTTTCCAACAGGATAACGCTCGCCCGTATACCGCTGTTGTAACCCAACATGCTCTACAGAGTGTCGACATGTTGCCGTGGCCTGCTAGATCACCAGATCTTTCACCAATCGAGCACGTATGGGACATCATTGGACGACAACTCCAGCGTCACCCCCAGCCAGCATTAACCGTCCCTGTATTGACCGACCAAGTGCAACAGGCATGGAACTCCATCCCACAAACTGACATGCAGCACCTGTACGACACAATGCATGAACGTTTGCGTGCTTGCATTCAACATTCTGGCGGTTACACCAGTTATTAATGTACCAGCATTTCACATTTAAAATGGCTCTTCTCGCGCTTACAATAAGCTGTGATCTTGAAACCTTAATCGATTAAATATGTTACCTATACAAATGTATTGCCGCCATTTCATTCCTCTACAACTATTTTTTCGTGGTGTTGTGATTTTGTTTTCCGTCAGTGTAGTATTTAGATTACAAACAAACAATATTATCTTTCTGAAACTGAATTTTAATGCGGAAAGTCAAAATATAATACGTACATACTATGTAAATACGTACGTAGCATCCTGAAAATATAGTGTGTACGTACAGTACTTACGTAATGTTAATGCTGAATACACGTGTAACGTAACAGTCCACTGTAGTCGACTTTTCTCTTCACTTTAGCACTTCTCATATGGTCTTCAAAAATTGTCATTGCAGCGTCGATCATTCGGAAGTCCTTCGGACATTTTTTGTATGTTTGTTGCTGTAAGCTTTCTTGCAGGCAGAACTTCCTTAACTTCTGTTGCTTCGTTGTTATTGCCCTCAGTGATAGCCGTCAGATCCTCATTGCTTAAATAACCACTGAATCGCGTAAATCCGAAAACCCGGATAACGTAACCGCGTATACCGAGATCTACCTGTATTCGGTCATGTACCATGCAATGGACATGTACTTGCCAATGGCACCAACAGCTACTTGGCCGAGGGCATCCCCCCCCCCCCGCTGGACTGCTGAGCTGACGCATACGTCATGGAATTTCCTTCATAATTGGGCGCATTAATTCTATTTTTCCAAAATTCTTTATCTCATATTTTGTGACTCAGAGCGATATAATTTTTAAGTTTTCTGAAGGGTTGTTACATAGGAGGAACTAAAATGTTTGCCATCTACTGAGTGATCACTGAGTTATGATCACCTACCTAATTCTTCGTAGGTCCTCGTTTTGCCTTTAGTACAGCAGCAGTCACATCAATTTAATAAGATGCAGGAAGCGCTTGGGAAGTATGGCCAACCAAGCTTTGTGTAATGCGGCCTTCAGTGCAGGTATGGAGGTCATTGGTATTTCCAGATGCTTGATGTGCTGTTTCATACACTGGAAAAAATAAGTGGTGTGAATTCACGGAAAATTTCTGAAAATAACGAGCAGCAAAGCTGCCAGTAGGTATCCGTGTTTTTTAGAAATTTCCGTTTGTAAAAGTGCCCGTTCATTTTAAATACCGAATTTTTACAGATATTTCCGTAGACAGAAATTCCGTTTATTTCAGAAAAATCCATTTCTAGTTTTTCCGTACTTAAATCGAAATTCCGCGAAAACAACAAACCTGCGCAGCACTTACCCGCAGAGGTCAGGATTGAACACCTGACGTTACACTGTACCTTGTAACGTACCAGGAGATGTAACGTACCTGCCAGAAGGACGCACACGAGGGAGATGATGTAACGTACCCGGAGATGTGACGTACCTGCCAGAAGGACGCACACGACATAAAGGCAGATAGGAATCAGAATGAAATGTCCGCGTAGCTCAACTGGTCGAGTGACTTGTTCCGGAATAAGCGGCCTCGGGTTCGAATCCCGGCGTAGACCAAAAATGACGGAGAAATTTACTTCGTTATAATGGCGCCCAAACTATCCGGATGACCCGACCGTTCAAAATCTCGCATTGGTGTGATGTTATTTCCACACCGCGAGATAGGAAAAATAAGAGAATCCCTTCTCCAGCACTTCGAAAAAAAAAAATAATAATAATAAGGGGGAGATGATGTAACGTACCAGGAGATGTGACGTACCTGCCAGAAGGACGCACACGACATAAAGGCAGATAGGAATCAGAATAAAATGTCCGCGTAGCTCAACTGGTAGAGTGACTTATTCCGGAATGAGAGGATCTGGGTTCGAATCCTGGCGTGGACAGAAATGACGGAAGAAATTTACTTCGTTATAACCTGGCCGGACAGGTAACTTGTGCCTTTACCAACTGAGCCACAAACGCTCAGCGAGCAGCCTCGAGTACGTCATTAAACGAATCCCACGACAAAGAAATTTTGTGTTTTGTCATTAATGTGAGTGATTTATTTTATTTTCTGTTGGAGCTTATTATTTTTTCTGAATGAGTTTGTAATTTATTTATTTTCCTATAGGAGGACTTTTCAAATATTAAACATTTTTCATCGTGGTTTTTCGAAGCAACAAATTGCTTTGCAACATGATTTTTTTAAACTGACATTCACGCATTTATCTTTAAAAAAGGTGAAATGTACTTTTTATAGTATTATTTCACACACACACACACACAAAAAAAAACTAAACATAAAATTTACTCTCGATAGCTATAATAGCTTTTGTCTTAAGTTGTCCAAAGACTGATACACATACATCGTATAAACATCTGTACAATAAGTACCAGGTTTCTTACAGTAACACAATATATAATAAGTAGCTGGTGCACCAAATAGGGGAATGGAGAAATATCCTGGGACACACAAAAAAAAAAATCTATGTGATATGCTATCCACAATATCCGATCTCGCTACGGAACTTCAAAATTCAACAGACGATTGAAATTTGAAAGTTAATCAAACCTCAAGTATTTAAACGAATCGCTACTATTAGAGGAAATTTCTCGTCATACGGATACGGAAAAAGTGAGAACGGAGATTTTCCGTTAATATACAAAAAGAATTGCGGAAAGGTTTCTTAAAATTCAGAATTTTCCGTTAACAGATCTCTAAAACGGTAATTTACCGTTAATATAAAAAAGAAACTGCGGAAAGGTTTCTGAAAATTCAGAATTTTTCCGTGGCACGAAAAGTCCGTTAAATTCAGGTTTTTTTCCCGTCATTTCACAGAAAGGTAGTATCAGAAACATGCTTCGTTAATTCACGAAAGAAATGACGGACACTTGCTCGTGAATTTCAGAATTATTTTTACAGTGTAGTGTCCCAGAAGGGCTGTAAGGGATTGATATCAGGGGAGTTCGGAGGCCAATCAATATTTTGGAAGTCTGAACTGTATTCCTTAAACCATTCCTGCACAACATCGGTCCTGTGGCTCGGAGCATTGTCATCTTGGAAGACACTGTCGCCATTCGGAAAAATGTACAGCATTGCTGCGTGAACAGAGTCAGCAACCAACTTACGATAGTGGGCACTAATCGTATGTTGTTCCACATGCACTAGGGGTCTAAGTTCCTGCCAGGTACTCATTCCCCACACCACACAACCTCCTCCACCGGCTTGCAGTGTGGAAACCATGCAGGATAGATCGAGTGCCATATGTTGTTTGTAACACGTCACACCAGCACACTTTTCCTTAGTCATCCGACGCCCAACTGGAGTCATTAGCAGTGTATTGACTAACCTGGCCCCTCAACTGATGGTTCTCTTATACACTATCTATCAACAAGTGATTCGACACCTGTGATAGCAAAGGAAAACGAAGTTTATTCACCTTCAATAGTTGGTGGAGCCTCCACGAGCGGCGATTACAGCTGCGACCCTCCGGGGCATACTCTCAACCAGGCGTTGTACGACGGCTAGCGGTATTTTCTTCGACTCGGCTTGGAGAAGACAGGTCAGTTCCTTCACCGATTTCGGACGGTGGGGTCACGCACCCCTTAAGTCGACGCTCCAACTCGTCCCAGAGGTACTCGATAGGGTTAAGGTCCGGGCTGTGCGCAGGCCAGTTCATTCGATTAACCCCATTGTCACCATACCAAGCTATGGTGGACCTCGCCATATGACAGGTGGCATTGTCATCCTGAAAGTAACATGGGTCCACCCCGTAAAACTGCCACAACGTTGGAAGCGCATGGTCATCCAAAATGGCGCAGTAGGTCTTGGCGTTGAGTCTACCAGGAATTGCGACCAAGGGTCCCGTGCCATACCAGGAGAAACACCCGCATAGCATAATTCCACCGCCGCCGAACTTCACAGTTGGCACAATACATTCCGGCAGGAGGCGTTCTCCAGGCCAACGCCAAACCCAGACCCTGCCATCCGAACGGTAGAGGGTGAACCTTGATTCGTCGCTCGAGAGAACCTGTTTCTACTGTTCAACGGTCCACTGTCGACGTTCTTTGCACCACGTTAGCCGAGCAGCGCTATTGGACCTGGTGATCAAAGGCTTGTGGGTGGCAGCACGTCCATGATAACCGAGCAGATGGGCTTCCTTACGGATGGTATTCATCGAAAGAACACTCCCAGATGCCTGTTGAAACTCCTCGCGGATGTAGCTCATCGATTTGGTGCGGTTCTTCCGAATTTTTCTGGCCAGCACCCGTCGGTCTCTGACTCCCAGGTTTGTGGGTCTGCCGGGTCGGGGCACATTCCGACAGTCACCTCTTATCTTCCACTTGCCAATCACGTAGGCCACTGTCGATTTTCGGTACTTCAACTCGCTGGATATGTCACGTATGGATCGGCCATTTCTGTAATACCCGACGATTACACCTTTCTCGAAATCAGAGAGCTCCGAGTGGATCCTGCATGCTACTGGTTGCGTTGTTTTTTCCCACACGATATTTAACGGCAGTGACCGTGACGTGTATCAGGACCGCAGATATCGTCGATTGCAGGGGTGTCCAATTACTTGTTGGTAGATAGTGTATAATGCCCAATCCAGACTAAAGATGGAAACGGGTCAAGGGTCAACGGGTCAAAGGTCGACAATTTCTTGCGGATCCAACGGGTCGGGTCAAGGTGTACGTGGCCCGGTTTTATTCCCGTTTTATTTTTGAAAAGGGAAAAATATATTTAAAAGAAAAATGCGCGTTGTATTCGATACTGGTGCTCAGGGAGTGAATAATGATTTGCCATGCAAAAATATTATTATCGTCTTTCTTAAAGCAACGAAGATTATCACCGATCGACGTCAGACACACCGACACCATATCGTAAAAAGATGCTTCCTTTGCGTTCTTTTACGGTGCGATTGTCCAGGGCAAGGTACAGGCAAACGCCATTCGCCTGCTTTTCAGCTGATTCACTCTCTCCGTGCAAAGTTCACTGTATGACTAAGAGTTACTTTTCACATCGCGTATTTTATATTGAGCATTCAAAGGTTTTCGATTGATGTGCTAACATCCCGTTCCCATGACATGTCATGTCGAAATTAACTCCTTATTTGTTAATATGGATGGATTTAATATTAAGGAGGTTGAAAGAGGCGTCGATGCCAACAAATACGTGCTTATTGATCACAACAAGGGGAAGAGTGAATGCTGGAAATTGTTTCGTCTCATTAAGGAACCGGTGAATAATTCTGTGTTGTTTTGGTCTTGCTTGTTGTTCAAAATGTGGAAAGTGTATAATTACAAGAAAAGATGTCAACGGTGTAATAAAATATTATGGAAACAAAAATCTAACGGACCATATGAAAGTATGCGCACCTCCATCAAAGCGTGGAGAGAGTGAACAATCTAAATACATTTTAAAAAATTCATTAGTGTAATCGTAAATAATGATTCCCATTTGTAATACACTCCATGGCCACGGTCATAATCAGCCATTACTTCTGGATTACGCAAAATAGTGGCACTAAAAATGGCACTAAAATTTAGCAAGTAACCAAATTTTATTACTAAAACAGGATTTCAGTTATTAAATATCAAGCAGTTATTGGGATGAAAATATATATTACGTTGATATGTATATATATATATATGTCGAGTTTCAGATTTGTAGTTGAAAGCAGATTCGTCTGGGTCAGTTACGGGTCCGCAATTTTTGACCCGTTTCCAACACTGATCCAGACTCTTCTTAATTATTGCATCTCGGTCTGGGGTAAGACTACTAAATATAATATTAATAGATTACAGATACTTTAAATTTATTAGACTCTTCGAACTTAAAATATCAAATAATCCTTATTCTAGTACGTTTTTCATTCCAGACTTAAATCGAATGATTTTTACATTTTATCAATATAGCAATTACATGACTACAATTTAGGAAAATTAATGTTCAAGAGAATAAAGAATAATTTATATCAAACTTAAATCCTACTTAACACATATAGTCATTCTCATTATACCAGAAATAAAAAATCATTACTCCCTATGTTTCCCATAACAGAGAGTTTTAGAACACATATCAATTACGCAGGGCCTACGCTGTGGAATTCGTTGCCCTGTGATCTTACATCCCTTAATAAGATCACAGGCCAACGAAGTCTCCATTCCCTGGAACCAGTGGTTCTAAATTCATTCATCCCTTAATAAGATCACAGGCCAACGAATTCTTCCTTCCCTAGAACCTGGTTCTAAATTAGGGACGGGAGACTGCTTATAGCCCATTGAGTTGCTCACGACGATCGTTAAACCTCCAATAATAAATAAATAAATAAATAAATAAATAGCCTCGCTATTTCGGCCACTGAAATGTCTGTAACTTGCAGAGGGGGAAAGGGGTAGAAGACGTCTTCCAACATTCGCAACATGGATGCAATAAATTGACAAACGGGGAAACACGAGGGGGTGGGGTGGGGGTAGTACTTAAGCAGCAGTAAGGGAAAAAAAATCTTTGAAATTCAGTCCTCCCCATATTCCCATTCTGATTAACTCTAACTGTTTCTCTTGAAACGGACCCCTGTGTAACACTTTCAGTTCCTTGTGTTGTTAAGATTAACGTCGATGCTCAGCGTAGCTCTGCTTGTATGTACACTGAAGTGCCAGAAAAACTGGTACATCAGTCTAATACTTGGTAGGTCCCCCACGGGAACGCAGGACTGCAGAAATATGGCATGGACTCCACTAGCTTCTGGAAATATGCTGTAGGCAATGCACACCATACTTCCTGCAGAGCGTTCCACATTTCGGGTGTATTCCGAGGTTTCGGATTCCTGTGTTCGATAGCGCGTTGCATGGCATACCAAATGTGTTCTATCACGTTCAGATCTGCGGACTTGGGTGGGATGGCAACACCCCAAACTCAGATGAATACTCCTCTAACCAAAATGTGGCGTCCCAACACTTGTGTGGAGGTGTGTTGTCCTGTTGGAACAGGCCCAACCCATCAGCATGAATGCAGGACATGAATGGGTGTACCTCATCAGAAAGGATGCGCACATAGCATTGGCCGGTCACAGACGTTTGTAGACGTACCAGGGGTTCCAGTGAAGTCCAGATGAACACACCCCATACCATTACGGACCCCTCACCAGCCGGTACAGTACCCTGTTGACAGGCGGGATCCATGGCTTCATGGGGTTTGTGCCACACATGAATCCTTCCATCTGCCCGATAGAGTTGGAAACGCGACTCGTCAGATCTTTACGGACTCGTCAGATCAGGCTACTTGTTTTCAATCATCAAGTGTCCAGTGACGGTGTTGCCGTGCCCAAGCGAGGCGCATAGCTCTGTGTCGTACACCCATCAAGGGACTCGAGTTGGGCGTCGGCTTCCAAAGCCCATATAGTGCAGGGTACGTTGCACAGTCCGGACGCAGATTATTGTTGAGGCTCCAGCATTGAATTCCGATGATACCTGCGTGGGTGTTGCACGCCTATCGCGTGAAACGATTCTTGACAGCTGACGATGGTCACGTTCACCCAATGTCTGTTTACGGACACACTGGTATCGTAGGTTGGAGGTTTTGCCGGAATTATTTTGGTCACGGTACACCCTTGCAATATTCGTCCGTGAAAATCCGAACTTCGTTTCTACCTCTGAAATACTATGGCCCATCTCACGAGCGCCAACTATGACACCGCGTTGAAAATCGCTTAAATCGTTATTACTTGTCATTCTCATGCCAAAAACAGCTCTGACAGCTTTCAAGGATGTCTATCGCTTTATATACGCCCTGGCGGGCGCAACCGAGTACGTGCATAGGTGACGTTGCTATGTATTTTGCATAAGCTCGTCTGTACTAGTTTTTCTGGCACTTCAGTGTATGTGTGTGTGTGTAAGAAGAAGGTCAGTGCGGGAGTAATTGCTTCACAGAAAGTGGGAAAGAAAAACGTGTGTGTGTGTGGGGGGGGGCGTCCATTGCCCCGGTCCGACGCATTAACGTTCTCATCCAACGTGTGGCGGATTTTATTGGAGTTTAACACAACATCATGCATTTCTGAAGAATACCTACCTATGACTGAACCCCAGACTTTTGAGTCTGTAGGCGGCTGCGTTAACCACAAAATCAGCCGCGGCAGAAAAGCGTTAGTTAAGCGTTAGTATGTTGCCAATTCAATTAGCTGATAAAGAGAATAAATATGTAACATACGATTGTAGGTGTAGGGATTTCATCTTATATATAAGCCATACCCACAAACTTCTTCTTTACGCTTTCCAACCGTAGATTGAAGTAGCATATATGCTCCAGCTTTTCCCGTCTGTCCGCACGATAACTCGCGTAAAAATGGTACGATTTCTATGAAATTTTAGTATGTGGTAGGAGACCACCTGGGAACGAACCGTATTAAACATGGAGTTAATGGGGTCAAATGTCACGACATAGGAGCGGGATCCATTCCATTGTCCTTAAGGCGTCATAACTTGCGTAAATATCGCTTGATTTCAATGAAATTTTAGGATGTGGTAAGGGACCACCTGGGGACGAACCCTATAGAAAATTCGCGAAATGGGGTCAAAGGTCAGGACATAGGATCAGGATCCATTCCGTCATGCGTTATAACATTACGTAACAATGCTTCGATTGAGACAAAACTTTATCATGTTGTTCCGAAAGTATACTTTATCGGTTCTGTTGAATATCATCGAAATGGGGTCAAAGGTCAGGTCATAGGAGTGAGATTTATTCTACAGCTATTATCCTCATAACTTGAGTAATAATTGGAGTAATGATTTCTGGTATGTTGGAAAACGTATCGTAATCAATGCATTGCATGATTTTACTAACTTTTTTTTTTTAATGGAGAGAGGCCATATTAATGGTTTTGCATCTGGGCCACAATAAATCGTTCACCACCTCTGATGAAATGCATTTGCATTTCATTTATTTGTAAAGAATTGTTTTTTTCCGAGGTCTCGTGACACAATTACTTTTATGGTCTAAACAATGGAGTTAAACTGACCTTCATGCGCACATGGACTAGACATGGTCGTCAACGCTGTGATGCAGCGGGATTGCTTCGACTTCTGGCTGACCGAACAGCAACGTTCCGATAGTTAGCACAACAATGCTCGTCGCCCGCCGTCCGTTGCTTCGAGTTCCCTTCACCTTAAGCTAAATATGTCAGCGGCAGCAACGAAGCCAAGAATGCAGACACTGGCGTGATGAGGGGCAGCGCACACTATTTTCCGACGAGTTGCGGTTCAACCTAATGATCCATGATGGAAATATCCTTTTAAGGCGACACCGCGGTGAACGGCTGGTGGTGGTATGCACTATACAGTGTCACACAGGGGCCCGATACCAGGCGTTCTGGTGTGGAGTATTGTTGGGTTCAATTCACGTTCCCTCCTCCTCCGCATTGCAGGAGCCATGACCAGCCAACGGTACATCGCGGAAGTTGTGGAGGCTCAACTGCTGCCATATGTACACACGATCCCCGCTGCCATCTTTCCGACCACATGTGATGCAGAATGTCTTACAGCTCCTGGATTCCCGATATGTGTCACGTCTTCCTTGGCCAACGCGTTCGTCTGTTTTATCGCCCATTGAGTAAGTGTGGGATATCATCACTCTAAGCTTGGCCCTTCTAGCTTTGCCGCCAGTTACCCAAGAGGAATTTTGGGCATGAATCGGGGCAGCATGAAATGACCTTCAGTAGTGCGACATTCAGAACATCTTTCAGTAGATGCCACCCCGTGTACGAGCCACTATCCTTGCTCGTGGTGGATACACAAGTTACTCAGAATCTGTTCACAATACTTACAGATCTCTACTTCTGATCACTTACGTCTTGTGTCATAAATAATGCACCCTCTAAATTTCACTTCAATATATCAGGACTTTTTTGGTGTTGTATTTTCAACAGACAGAAAGTTATCGGGGGGGGAGGAAGTAATGTCGCTTTTTGGAAAAGAAGAGAAACACTGTAACAGAAGAAATTTATTTCTTAATCAGTTATACTGTATAATCGCCATCATTATCTATCACACTTGCCCATCGTGAAACCAAACTTTCAACGCAGTTTTTATAAAAAAGACGTTGGCTGTGATGCAAAGAAGTCCAAGGGCCCAGTTTTAACAACATCAATATTGTGAAATCTTTTCCCATTAAGAAAGAGCTGCAGATATCTGATCAAGTGCTAATCAGATGGCGCAATGTCAGGGGAATAAGGGGAATGGGGCAGAACTTCCCAGCCAAAATCTCTGATCGTCTGATGGGCCCGTCTCGCCGTGTTAAGTCTCACGTTGTCATGCTGGATGATGACACTTTTTCTGTTGAGCAGTACTGGATGTTTTACAGGAAGAGGTCCAGTTGTTGACAATAGAGAGATTTGCGGTTACGATCTGCTCGGGTTCCAAATTCTCAAATTGAGCTATACCAGCGGTGGTCCTCCAAACACAGAGCAAAACCTTTTTGGTGTGTAGGCCTGCTTTTGGCGTAGGAACTGGAGTCTGACCTGGAAAAAGCCACTGGTTTTGCGTTTGTTGTTCACGTAAAGAACCCACTTTTAATTCGATGAAGAAATGAATCCTTTTCCTGTCGGCTGAGCAATGAATTGCAGATGGTGAAACGCTGGGTTTTGTTGTCAAGTGAAAGTTGGTATGGGACCCAAACTCCTTGTCTATAGGCCTCCCCTATCTGTTGCAGGTGCTCTTGAACAGAAGATCATGATACAATAAGGTATTGGGATAACTCATCAATGGCTTGACGAGGATCTGTCTCAACGGTTGCAGGTCATTGTCCAGCTCCATGGGTCTTCCTGGACGAGGGGCATCAGAGAGGTAAAAATTGCCCGACAGGAATTCGGCGAACTAACATTTAACGGATTTGGATAAACAGCGCAAATATTATTGGTGGCCATGGTTGCATTGCTCCCCTTATGAAATTCATACAGCATACAATGAAAAACCTGACTCTCCTCGGGTTTTATGTCACTCATTTTGTTCTGCAAATCTGGAAGGCAAAAACACCTACATAAGTTAAAGACGAATGGTTCCTTCACTTGTACATACACTTACTTTAAGTTGAACGTACATACACCCCTCACAACTGCTCCCCAAACTTAGCCTCCCAAAAACGACGTTACTTTCTGGTCTCCCGCCCCCCAATATGTAAAAAAGATGAAATACAAAGACGGAAAAGACAGTTCAAATGTGAAATAATATGTCTATATTTAAATTGCCTTTCCTGAATTTTTGTTGTGTCATGCAATAAGCTCTCTCCATTCAAAGCGATTTTCATTTCTTTATGAATTTTTTCCACCTTGAAAATGAAAGAAACTATTTTGCTGGCCTGTACTCGGCATTCATCATCATGCTCAGGTCAAACACAATAACTGTTACGAGAAATGAATGCACGTTATCTAATGACAGTATATACTACATAGTAGCGCGCATAACTGCATTCTGTAACTCAGCTGTTTATTGGTGACGTACAAATTATTGATCCCCATTCATACTGCCGGTGATTCTGATTCGTTAATCAACTTCTATGTATATGATATGATATTGTTACCGCTTTGGGGTGCGGTAATTAATTCGATTAGCAGATTTCGCAAGAGGCGGGAACAATGTTAATTGTTGTGTGGAAATTAACAGCTAGTGGTTTCCCGCACTGCAAAAGAAGAAAAGAGATAAGAGCCCTTTTCTTGGAAGGGAGAAATCTGAAGTGGAACATGTGTCGTTCGCGGTAGGGAACGCGATGCGTTGCCCCCAAAGTGCGTGTTGGTCAAGTTGGGTGGCCATTAGAGTGTCAACAGATCGGAAATCCTATGGCGTTTGCTAATCCGAGACTTGGCAGGACAAAGAACTGTTAGTTAAGTTATGTTTTCCCGTACTTATCGGTGAGTGGACCCACCACATATTCCGAATGCAGAGACATGCGTTTTTTAGCTCTTCATCGTGCCGAATGCTTTTAGGAAACAATCATACTGACAAGATAGTTAAAACAGACCCCTAACGACAGAGCAAGGAATTAATTTGTTGACGAAATGTGAACAAGCGAGAAAAAGATTAGTCTGGAACAAGCTCGTGAAGGGAGCTGGACTCGTACGGGACCAAGGAGAAACCGAAGCGCAGTATTTTTGCGGCGGAAGAAATGCTTCTGCCCGAAGATGCCGGCCAGCTACACAAAGTGCGGCCCAGCGGTTGATGTTACCGCGAGGAAGTAGAAGGGAGAAATATACCTTTTTTCCTGGTGCTACATTGCACGCAAGAGAAAGCCAGCAGCATCCCTGAGGTCACATGAAGTGACGAAATTGCAGCCCGGAGGGACTGAGATGCACGACCCGTGATGTAAGGCGAATCACCGTTGGACAGACGGACGGATCAGCTGGGACGAACAGACGGACGGAACCTGCTTTCACGTCAGCGGCTTCGTTCCACCTCGCCATTGGTGCGCATAGATACGTACCTGATCATGCAGGTAAATGAACAAAAGTGTGTGCACGAGAGTAAGTGGGAGACGAGGTTCGACTCCCCTCTCCATTCGTCACACAGGTGCGCTTCCAATATTAATACATAAAATATTAGTGAGTACATCAAACATGGATACACGAGGAAAAGCTGCATATCTGTAAGTACTGAATTTATGTATGTATGCCAGTTGTGAAATAATTGGCTCCGGTCATCCAATAGACTTTCGTCGGCTGAGAACTGTTTTTAAAACCGGACTGTGCATAGGCGAACAAAGAATCATTGACTTTAATGATAAATTTAGCCTCAGAGCTATCCCGAAAGGGGCGAGTCTATTTGACGCCCCTCCTTCACCATCCTCTGTATATAGATGCCTTCATCATTATCTTTATGCTTTATTGTTAATTGATTAAATGTCTGTTGTCTCGTGCGAGTCTTGAAGTTGTATGAATAATTAATGAGTGTCAGAATTTCCTGGTTTTAATTAACTAAATTGCAGACTAAATTCTTTTCACCAGTACATAAGATTTCGGCGATAAAAGGGCTCACAAATATTTATTCTAAATTCTAATGTCTACCTCCAGGTCGTCAGCTATTGCCTGACATCCTGACATCTAAATTCTTGAAGCTTTCTTTTATTCGATAATCTGGCGCCCCGGGGCGTAGCATCAATATTATTTCAGTGCTCAGTTATATCAACGGGTAAACACCATTTTGAAACTCAATAATAATACTTAAAAACCTGATGTTTAGTGTTACCTAATGTTCTAGGAAAGCATAGGAACGGATCACTTCGAGCGATAAATGCGGCTGTTAAAGCTGACTCATTATAAAAACGCTAAACAAGCAGTATTTCGCAAAAAAAAAAAAAAAAAAAAAAAGGACAAAACTGCTAGTGGAAATATTCACACCCGAGAAAATATGCATGAAGATAAATCATAGGCGATGGGCCGCATGGTCTTCACAATTTTTTCCCCCGCTTGACCATCCGGAGAAGTATGGTTAATGGACCGTGCTTCTTCATTCAGAGTCATTAAAACATTTTTTATACATATTTAACGTCACAATAAAGCTAAATTAATTTACGGTCATCAGATCGGTTTCATAATTCAGATCCATGGCAATTAAGGTTTAACAACCAGTTGTTAAAACTTAACTTGTATATTCTGTTCGATATTAAGTGATCGAGGGAGATATATGGGTCTTTTTTGCTCACAATTGGTTACAAGGTCAGTTTTGGATGGCCGTAACTGGTTTCGGGTAATTCTTCGAAAATCATTCGAAAAGAGATTTGTTTCTACAATGAAATTCATCGTTCGATTTGGAACAAGTTCATCAGCGACGTCGGAACCTCGGAGGCAGAGAGGGCAAATGCCCCCGCACTCATTTGCGTGCATGAACAATACATCACATTTACCCTCTCGCTTTTCTTCATTTTTGCTAATGTCCTAAATCTGAAATAGGATCAACATTTATTTTTTTTCACTTCCCGCCATTTTACAATTGATTTCGATAAAAGAAACATTGTTTTCTACTTTAGTTATTAACCATCTAAAACTCTGAATTCCTGAAACGCTGGTCTCCTGGGCAGAGTTGGAAATGTGTTAAAAATTTTGGAACCGGACCCTGCAGTCATATAATTGAACCCGACCCGACACGGATCTGACCTGACCCGGAAAAATCTGCTTTGAACTATAAATTCGAATATATCATCATCATCATCAACATTGTCAATCATTATCAATCCACTGCTGGATGAAAGTCTCCCAAAGTTTCTTCAGCAGTGGACTGTCCTGGGCAAGTCTCCTACATCCACCCATCTCTCACGTGGTCGTCTTCTGGGTCTCTTCCTGTCCCTTGGAATCCAGTCTAAAATTTCGTTTGTTCATCGGTGGCTCGTTCTCCTGGCAAATGTAAAAAACATTGCCATTTCAGAAATTTTACCCTGATCATGATGTCTTACACATTTGTCATTTTCCTTATCAACGAGTTCCTCTTTTTATCTTTCTTGGTTACCCCAAGCATGCATCTCTTCATGCCTCTTTCAGTTGTAATAATAACCGTCCAGAATCAACAGAACACATGGCTAACTACTTCAATGTCCAACTTCGATTCCTTAGATTGACACGTCAAAGAAGGACAATATTGAAGGTACTTCACAATAACAAAATGATGATACTCGTGTAAACCAAGCACATCAAATACCAGCTCGCTAATTCGACAAGATACGTACAACTATCTAGATGTTAACTCGCTATGGCTTAACGAAGCGTAATCAACGGATATCAGCTCGTAACTTTTCACTCTCGTACTATCTAGATGTTAACTCGCTGTGGCTGAACGAAGCGTAATCAACGGATATCAGCTCGTAACTTTTCACTCTCGTACTATATAGATGTTAACTCGCTGTGGCTGAACGAAGCGTAATCAACGGATATCAGCTCGTAACTTTTCACTCTCGTACTATCTAGATGTTAACTCGCTGTGGCTGAACGAAGCGTAATCAACGGATATCAGCTCGTAACTTTTCACTCGCATACTATCTACATGTTAACTCGCTATGGCTGAACGAAGCGTAATCAACGGATATCAGCTCGTAACTTTTCACTCTCGTAGACGATTTATCTTCAGGTAAATCTATCGTTCGCTCTTAGCTCGTAACTCTCTCACTTCACTCCGCTCCTTTCCCTCACTACAGCACTTACATCTAGTCATATTGAGCTTTGACTCACTTCAGGGGTGTAAAAATAGTCCTCGCAACCCCCGCGTCGAGGGGGACTCGTGAATTTTAGGGGGCCCAGATCTATGTATGGATTTTTTTTTATTTTTTTTTATTTAGCAATTTAATTTTAGACAAGAGGTTTTCTACTTGCTCTAAAAATTTTTGTCTTAAATTTTCTGTCTTTTGGATACGAAAGTTTTTGAACTAAAGTGCCCATTGACACAAATTTTTATCTGCGCGCCGATTAGAGATCAGATCAGATCATTTGTAGAGGATTTTATGAAGGGGGTGTCTGACCCCAGGTCTTAAACAACTCTTAGAAATAGGAAGCTAGGAGATTTGGGCTAGAGTGGCCGATAGGAAAGTGACACGAAAGCGAAGTAGAAAGGGGGAGGAAAACGCCCTTATTTATTACCGGGGTCCGACGACTTAACGTGCCCAGCCGACGCACAGCGGGTATTTAGTGGTTCGAGCGTTCTTACCTGCCTGGGATGGAACCTGAGGTTTCTACCTTCGGTCATCGCACACTCAAAGTATAGGCTTGATGGACTTGCGATGATAAGCATTCAAAGTGACCGAGCCAGAAAACTAGACGTGACGAAACTGATTGAAATATTCGCTAAGAAGAACGTTAGAAGGGAATCCAGATTTTAGTAACGTAAGTTTTCTTTATTTTGTAAAGTATGCTTGCTTCTTTAATTTAAAAGACAAGACACAGAAAAGAAACGATATTGCTGAAATATTTAAAACTAGAAAAATGTAAACACACTTGTTTTTCCTCTTTCTCAAAAAATTATTGTATTAAGGAATTAAAGAGCTTTATAAGAAGTTCGAAACCAGACACCCGAAGATCAGTATTTGTTTTCACTTGACTGGATATCGTCAACATTTGTCATTTGAAGATTTTGCACTTTTTTCCTTGAGTACTAAATTTATCGAGGATACTTAATCGGAATAAGTGCTCACATAATTAAAAGCAATACGTAAGTGAACATAGAATCAAAATCTGGAAAATATATTTTTAACACGGCGAAGTTAAATATTTACCCTCAATTTTTGCATTAATTTTTACTATGTTCTTGGCCTGTTAGGAAAATTTCGCTGGGAGCCAGAGATTTGGCGTTACGCCACTGGCTCACTGGCTTTGAAAATCGACGGTAGAAGCAATGTGTCGTTAAAACGTTTAACGATAAGAAACCAAATTTTCATAAGCAAACAGAAACTCAAAAGGAAGATTAAATTACTTGTACATGTCACAAAGATATGTGAAGAACTTGCCTATGAATTCTGAAGGATAGGTTCTTCGGTCTTCAACTGGCAAGCAGAAAAAAATAATCGTCGGAAAAATTTTCGGCTTGTTGATCAAAGGTTTATGTTACTACTTATAAAACTTATTTTGCTTGGACGCTTTAAGGTTTCTTGGTGATTTAACCCTTTAAGGACCACGATCCTAAAAGGTTTTGTCGGTCAGAATACCATAACGCCCGAAAATGTCTTCCATTTCTTTCCGAATTTCATTCCCCCTCCCTTTTGCAATAACGAAAGGATTAGTGCTGGGTCATCACTCGAAACCTCTGACCTCTAAACTTGACATACAATGACCTTCGGACGTTTCCCTGGGGTAATCAGTGAGTTCTTATACTGAGAGCCTTAGGCTGATAGGAGAGGGGTGATGACAGCTGGAAAAGCTTGTTTACTTCTCTCTTTTCTTGTTCTTTCTTGTAAAAAATATGCTTTAATCTTTCATTTGGACTGAGCAAAATGAATTCTCATGACAAATTTCTCCCCATAAACCCCTCTTTTAGGACAATGCAAAAACAAAGCACGTGCAAACAAAGCACGAGTTCCACTAAGCGATGTCAGAAGGTTGAATGATAAAGCCCGGGACAAGCCAATTGCTTGTTAACTTCTTTGCTTAACGACAACAATGACGACTGGGGGTGACTTATGCCAACCCCTCGGACGTCGTGCAGATTTAAAGAACATAGGGGTGAGAAATCCTGCTCATGCATTCCGGGCGACTCGGACGCTTGTGGTTGTTTACATGTAAGGACGGATTGGTTGCTATAGTCGCGAAAGAGTTAAATTTATTCCCTTCAGTTTTAAGTTTTAATTCGTTGTTTGTAGAAGTTACAATCCAGCAATTCGAACTATTAACTTGCTATTTCCTAACATTCATCAAGCTTTTGTTCACTGTAACAAAATGTAATCCACATAGATCTGTTCGTACATCATCGTCGTTTTCTTTTATCCTTTATAGCTCTTCATCTAACACATAACATGTCGTACTCAGCATGCAGCCCTTCGTTTTACTTACATTTCATTGGACTTTGCCTCACTGTCAGGATGACAACTTTGAAAAACTAGTCGGGTGAAATAATGTGTCATTAAGTCAGAAAACTTTTGACGAGAGGAAATAAAATTAATCTGATAACACAGGAATTCAAAAGGAAGCTAAAGTTAGAGGTATACGTGGCACACACTCTGTTCAAAATGATGTTGTAACTCATGAATCAGAAAAATGAAAAGAAATGATGATATCATGATCAACGTAAGGACCCTCCAATGGCAATCAGTTGGATATATCCCTAAAAGGACTGTCCGATATTGGACAACTGAAATGCTGGACTGGATACCAAAGGACAGAAAAAGACTCGAAAAAATGTTTGACGTACCTACCCCAGAGCTGAAACACATCTCAAAACGGCAAGCAGCAGCGATAAGCCTTCGCCAATGTAGTTCAAGGCGTAGAATATCCTACTCCGGAGAAGGAAGGTGTGGATTCGAAAACACCACCGGCAGAAAAAGGTGCGCTATATTGGCGCCTGAAAGATAAATGAACCTCCTAGCTGTGAGATTCTACAAAAACATGTGATGCTTCTGCCATACCTCGTCTGGAATTCATGAAAAATTTCCTGAAAAAAATACACATAGCACCGTGGATTGTTGGCCACCGTGGCGTAAATGTAACGCACTCGGCGCGATATCGAGAGTTCTGTTGGTTCAATTCCATAGCTGTTGGCTGAAAACAATTTTTCGAATGCTGTGTGCTTCTGGAACGTGGAAAGAGCGATGTATTTATTTATTTATTAACTGTCGCCACGTATTTGGAGTATTTTCAAAAAATTCCTTCTTCAAAGATTCGAAAAGTATGTATCTTTTCTTCCACACATCGTCTGAAATTAATGAAAAATTCCTTCTTCGAAGTTTCGAAAAATGTTTGGTTTTATACATACAGGGTGCCCAGTAAATTCCTTTCTCAGCGCCGTAACTTTCGAACACCGACAGCTATAGCCATAAAAACGGTGTCTAGGTATAGTAAAGTCGCAATGCGCTATTTGATGAGACCGCTTACAGCGCCTCCTAGCGGCAAAGTCAGGAGTTAGCCTGCCTATCTCAAAAACTATACGAGATACGGAAAAATAGTTAACTACAAAGTTGTAGAACAGCATCGATTTAGTACGAAAAGACACCTTGCGCACATGAATATTAAGAATAGAACACGTACAACGCTCGTTTATTTGTTCGCGATGTCGAACACTGTTACGTCACGAAACGCGTCGGAAAGGAGATAAAATCGCCTTCCGCATATCACTAGCCCGACTCAACTGCGGAATGTTTGGTTACAACATGACGGCGCTCCTCCGCACCAGCCAGGAAACGTAAGAAGGTACCTGGTCGAGACATTTGAGCAACAAATCATCGGCTATGGTGGTCGCGTAGAGTGAACTGCACGCTCACCGGACTTCCCCAAATTGGACTTCTTCCTGTGGGGCTACCTCAAAGAGCAGGTGTATCAGACTCCTCCGACAACGTTGCAGGACCTTCGACGCCGTATAACTGATGCTTGTTCCAGCGTGTCACCTGACATGTTGCAAAATGTGCATCGTGAGATTTAATCTAGGGTCCAAATGTGTATTGTGGCTGACGGAGAGATCATTAAGTACCGACGGTAAATGTGCCTAGTGACAACTAATTGCTCCTTTCTGACGCGTTTCGTAACGTAACAGTGTTCGACATCGCGAACAAACAAACGAGCGTTGTACGCGCTCTATTCTTAGCATTCATGTGCGCAAGGTATCTTTTCGTACTAAATCGATGCTGCTCTATAACTTTGTAATTGATTATTTTCCCATATCTTGTATAGTTTTCGAGATCGGCAAGCTAACTCCTGACTTTGCCACTAGGTGGCGATGTAAGCGGTCTCATCGAATAGCGCATAGCCACTTTACTATACCTAGACACCATTTTTATGGCTATGGCTGTCGGCGTTCGAAAGTTACCGAGCTGAGAGAGGACTTTACTGGGCACCTTCATATCGGAAACGAAATTACCCCGAAAAGATAATTCTTCTTAAATACATGGAAGGCGATACAAATGTAATCATTGGCACGGATGTGCACTATTTTTACTGATGTCCTTGTAGCCACTCTTTCAGAAAACTTGAAAATTACATTGCCCTGGAGCGAGAATCGAACCTACATCTCCTAATTACCGGTCGAGCATGCTATCCGTTACACCACCCAGGACAGAAAAGTTCCAAGCAACTATAGCTAAGCAGATGTAACTTAGAAAGCTGAGAACATTTCAGATTTGCGCTAGTCGAAGCAACTACAAACTTCATCGTAGCGTCCCAACGACCTTTTCTCAAATCCGAGTTCGGATGTAGGTCTTTTAAGTTCCAGTGCTTTCTAGAACATCATACGAGAATGGGAAACGAATTTCTCCGAAGAAATAGTTCTTGTCAAAAATATAATTCTGCTTCAGTTGCTTAGTACTTCCTTGTCCTGGTTGATGTAACGGATAGCATGCTCGACCGTTAATAGGAAGGTGCGGGTTCGATTCCCGCTTCAGGGCAATGTAATTTTCAAGTTTTCTGAAAGAGTGGCTACATGAACAACAGTGAAAATGCGGCACATCAGTGCCAATCATCACATGTGTGACGTTTCTTCCACACATCTTCTGGAATTATTGAAAAATTCTTTCTTCAGAGCTTCGAAAAGTGTGTGATGTTTCGTCCACACATCATCTGGAATTAATGAAAAATTCCCTCTTCAGAATTTCGAAAAGTGTGTGATGTTTCGTCCACACATCGTCTGGAATTAATGAAAAATTCCTTCTTCAGAACTTCGAAAAATGTGTAATTCTTCTTCCACACTTCTTCTGGAATTAATGAAAAATTCCTTTTAAAGAGGTTCAAAAAATGTTTGGTGCTTGTTCCACACATCGTCTGAAATTATTCTAAACTCCTTCTTCTACAGTGAGCTCTGAAACATGCGATTTCGTGGCCTTACCTTTCTCAAAGGTCAAGGGGGTGTATGTGATGTACCAACCTCAGAAGTGATGCACATGTCCAAACGGCAAGTTGCAGCGATAAGCCTTTGTCGGTGCAGTGCAAATGGTAGAATATCTGACTCCGGAGAAAGAAGATGAGGATTGGAATTCTACCATCAGCAAAAAAAGGTTTTACGCTATAGGAGACCGTGTGGGCGATGGGCGAATGAAATTCGAAAGCATGCAGGAGTGGTATGGAAGAGAACAGCACAAGCCAAGGAGTTGTGGGATCCTTCATCCAGCAGTTGGTTGAGAATGGCTGCTGCTGCTGATGATGATTCTAAAAGTACTTGTATGTAACTGAATAATTACATACAAGTATGTGGACAATGGGCGAATGAAATTCGAAAGTATGCAGGAATTTCATTCGCCCATCGCCCACATACTTGTATGCAATTATTATAAGACCATGAGTCATTTTCCTAGAGTCAATAGCAGACCATGAGTCATTTCCCTAGAATCAATAAGTCCGTGAGCCATAAACTCATTATAATGACTCATAGTCTGGTATTGACTAAAAAAATTTAATAATGTCAAAAAACTCGTTCTCATAAATTATTTTTTTAGTCAATACAAGACCGTGAGTAATCATTATAAGACCATGAGTCATTTTCCTAGAGTCAATAAGAAAATGAGTCATTTTCCTAGAGTCAATACCTGACCATGAGTCATTTTCCTAGAGTCAATACCTGACCATGAGTCATTATTATAAGACCATGAGTTATTTTCCTAGAGTCAATAAGACCCTGAGTCATTTCCCTAGAATCAATAAGACCGTGAGCCATAAACTCATTATAATGACTCAGAGTCTGGTATTGACTAAAAAAATTTAATAATGAGTCAAAAAACTCATTCTCATAAATTATTTTTTTAGTCAATACCAGACCGTGAATAATCATTATAAGACCATGAGTCATTTTCCTAGAGTCAATACCTGACCATGAGTCATTATTATAAGACCATGAGTTATTTCCCTAGAGTCAATAAGACCCTGAGTCATTTCCCTAGAGTCAATAAGACCATGAGTCATAAACTCATTATAATAACTCATGGTCTGATAATTATTACTCATGGTCTGGTACTGACTCTAAAAAAATTTAATAATGAGTCGAAAAACTTATTATTATAAATTATTTTTTAGTCAATACCAGACCACGAGTAATTATTATAAGGACCATGAGTCATTTTCCTAGTCGATGAGACCATGAGTCATTTTCCTAATTACATACAAGTATTTATTTTTCGCGCAGATCCCACTGTCTTAGTATTGAGGCACTAGATTTATCCGAGCATCATACGCTCTACTGCTCCGGCTTTATATTTCAGTTGTCCAATGGTGGTCCTGCTTTTGTCAGTCTCTGTAATAGAGCCATGGCCGTGAGAAAACTTTAATAATGAGTCGAAAAAACTCATTAATATTTTATATATGGCTCTATTTAAGAATGATAAGGTTCTTCTAAATAATACTTTTTTCGAAGTGTGAGATATGAATGATGTAATACTTTTCTGAAATTAAAGATGTTTAACTTCAAACGAAATTTAATAATGATTCAAAAACTCATTATTAAATTTATTTTATATATGTCTCTATTTCAGTCTCTATAATAGAGTCATGGCCTTGAGAAATTTAATAATGAGTCAAAAAACTCATTATTATAAATTTTTTTAGTCAATACCTGACCATGAGTCATTTTCCTAGAGTCAATAAAACCATTAGTCATTTTCCTAGAGTCAATAAAACCATTAGTCATTTTCCCACAATTACATGCAAGTATTTATTTTTCTCGACGATCCCACTGTCACAGTATTGACGGACTAGGTTTGTCCGAGCATCATATGCTCTACTGCTCCCGCTTTATCTTTCAGTTGTCCAATGGTGGTCGTGCTTTGGTCAGTCTCCGTAATAAAGCCATGGCCGTGAGAAAATATAACAATGATTTTATTCACCCACAGCCCATTATTATAGATCATACTTTTATAAGACCATGTGGGCGACGGGCGAATGAAATTCGAAAGCATGCAGGAGTTATATGGAAGAGAACAGCACAAGCTTAGGAGCTGTGGGATCCTTCATCCAGCAGTTGGTTGAGAATGGCTGCTGCTGATGATGATGATTCTAAACATACTTGTATGTAACTGAATGATTAGTTTTTCTGATTTTAAGAATTTCGAACACAATCAGTGAAATTGCAGAGATAGAATAGGTTTTGTGATCTCTATAGGTAAGTGGTACTTACTGTTCTGCGGTTTAGGCTGAAAGTAATGATCGCTCTTGTTCTAGTGGTAACGCTCGAGGAAATATCAGAGAATGATGAACTTGCCCTTCGAAGGGCGTGGCAAGATGGAAATCGAGTAGTGATGTGCGAAAGCCACAAGCTTAGTTATAATACAAGAAACGTATTAAAATAAAGATAAATAAGGAGGTCGCCTGTCTTCAATTATCCTTCGAAAGAAAGCAAGTTCGGCACTTGCGGTAGAAATCTCACTCGCTTAAAGCAAATTAAATAAATGGAAGCAGAGCAAACAATTGTACTGAAGTGGTAACTTATGCTGTTTACTTGCATTTTATGAATCTCATTTTATTAACTGTACCTCAAGACGATATATCACGCCCATATGCTCGTTTTTTTTTTCTGTTTTTTTCCTGCAGGAATATCTATATTAATTAAAATGTCTCCAGCTGCAAGCATTATCTGATTTATGAAAGGACATAATTCATAATTTCCCCCAGTTAAGAGTAGCACATTTCTTAAAAGAACTTTCCGCAACTTCTGTTATTGCTAACATGATGGGCAGTACTTTTCACGGAAGTAAAAAGAGTAGAACATTTATTTATATAACAGAATAATTTCGACCAAAGCAGCTGTGTTGGTTTTTTCGTATCCGTTGTCGTTATTGTACAGAGAATTGCCTGACTTCAATGAATGGCCCCGATTGCCCATTTATTAATAACTACTATTTTTGGTCTTGAAAATTGTTTCTTCGAAAAGCTCTTCAGCCTAGTTTTGTACTCCTGTTAGTTTCTTTTTCGATATGACCCTGTTTCCAGTTATTACTTATGTAACAGAGACGTCTTAACTAAAGAAGACACGTGCAAAGGCTGCGGACGATTCAAAGAAGCTTGAAGAGACGCATACTTCGTGTAGTTAGGAAAGACTGAACGAGGAATTCGTGGATCAGGAAAATCACAAGAGCATTTCACATCAGGATCAAAACAAGAAAGATAACACCGAATTTTCGGGTGTAATGAGCACGTCTTTTGAATCCGTTCTGACGCGAATTAAGTTTATCAAAGCTATTCAAAGTCAATGAAATCGGTATGGAAAACAGTTGTATCTAACCGAAGAAAGAAGTTTTTCAATCGGAATTTTAATCCCGCAGATGTTGCTGTAAACGGAATCCTGAACTTACACCCTCTGACTGCAGACTTGAGAGTGAAGAAAAATTTGAAATTATATGAGAAACATTTCGCAACGGAAACGCTCTCCAACAAAGAAGGAATTTTTCAAATGTACTATTAGAAGCAGAGATATCGACAAATCATCGCAGCCACGGTCACTCGACATAACACCCTTAGACTTTTTCCTGTGGGGTTAGATCAAGGATAAAGTCTATTGAACACTAGTGTCTGATATCGAAACTCTGCGGAGGAAGATAACAGATGCTATTGCCACGGCCTCCAACGAGATGTTAGGTAAAACAGGGCGAGAAATTGAATACCGACTAGATGTGTTCCAAACCAAGAACGGCGTTCATGTGGAGATGCATTAATAATGTAGAAAAAAAAACCCGTTAATTTACACTCATCATGACGCAAACTGCTTGTTTCTACCTATCATAGTTTTTTAAATAAAATTTTCTTAATGAAGAAAGAATTTATGTCCACCCTGTATATTGTTAATCTTATAATTCGAGACTATTTGCCTCACTGTTATAAAACATTTTCTCCTTCGAGTGAAAATTTAACGAGTGCTGTTGTGTATCATTTTCTTCTGATTATTGTGGCAATTCTCTCCTAAAGTGTCGTTATTATCCATTTTGACCCATGACCTGTTTAAGCGTTTTCATCAGGGCCGAATTAAGGTGGGGTCTATAGGGGCTACAGCCTTGGGGCCCACCATGATCAAGGGCCCAGAAGGTATGCTTGGGTAAGTAAGAGAGAGAGAGAGAGAGAGAGAGAGAGAAGGATTTATAAAACGGTTTTACAATTTTTCAGTGTTAGAACATCTACAGCACAAGCCACAACTGTTCGTAATTTACGTGCATACAATTATAGTCATAATACAGGTTACTTACCTTTTGTACACATTTCCTTGCACGTTTTATTCCTTTGGTTGTCTTGTGTGGTTCAAGCCTCTAGAGCGGTGGTCCTTTTTTGGTTATGCACTCACCAGGCATTGAATGAACCAAAAAAGGACCACCGCTCTAGAGGCTTGAACCACACAAGACAACCAAAGGAATAAAACGTGCAAGGAAATGTGTACAAAAGGTAAGCAACCTATATTATGACGGTTTTACTGTTGTCTCGTACGATTTCCACTTGGTGAGAAACAGAGGCTAAAAGACGAACAGATTTCAAGATAGTGGACTCACCAATGGTAAAGATTTCATTATGCTATCTATGTACAGCTGGGTCGGCGAGAGAGTTTTCAGCTTTTTCATGTCTGCACCTTACAATTTGCACTTGGAACCGTTAATGGTCGAAGTTCCCTGAGGCAGTTCTTGCATAACAAAAACGATGCACTAAGAAAAGTATACAATGCTAAATCATTGGAAAATCCAAGACACAATCTAGGAATTTTAAGCTTTTAACTCATGCTCATGTGAGAACAATGAAAAATACAGTGACTTATTACGAAAACTTTGCAGATGATGTAATAGTTAAAGTTTCGTGTTTCAACGGAGTTCATAATAATTTCCCGCCATAATTTCTTTGAGGGCCCAGTCAGATGACTTAGCCTTGGGAGCCACTCAAATATCTTAGCCTAGGGGCGCCACTAAGGTCTTAATCCGGCTCTGGTTTTCACCTAATCGTGGACCAACGGCGTCACCAAGATTCGCAAAATGACAAAACAAATGAAGAACTGTACATGGGATCATATGTTTTAGCACGAGTAATAACCATTTTGAATATGTTGTAAGTTAAAATCATTTCCCCTTAGTGAATCAGGGAAGATTTGGAGACGGTCCCTTTCCTAGTTATATACCAGTTAGTGAAGCTCACTCTCTTTTTCCGCTTTCGAACGCTATTGTTAGCCGTTTTCCAGGCAAACGCCATCCGACTTTCAGTTTTATTGCACTGTGGAAAACAATCTTTCCGAAGGGAGGGAATCAAGCACGTAGCGATTCTCATATCTTCAATTTAATGTTTAATTTCAGTTTTTGCGGTTTTCTTGATAATATATCAAGCTTCAGAATATGTTTCACAGCAACACCAATTCTTACAACTTTATGATGAGTTGAAAGTTTCCAAAATGTGGATGTTGTTTTCATCATTACTCCTCAGAAGGAAGGGACACTGTTCCTTCGTATTGCATAGCAAATCCTTTTTCAGTCAGCGGGCAACAGTATCTAGCACAAAATTCCACAGTGCGCATTTTGCTTTGAATTTTGCTTTTCTTTTCGAAAATAAAACGGAAATAAAACCGAGTCGAAATCGGGTCGAGAACTTTTTGACCCGACCAGTTTGACCCGCTAGAAATTGTCGACCCGCTGACCCGTTTCCATCTCTGGTTCTGAAGCACGTTAAAACCGGGTCGAAATCAGGTCAGAAACTCTTTGAACCGACCCGTTTGGCTCGCTAGAAATTGTCGACCCGCTGACCCATGACCCGTTTCCATTGCTGGTTATGACGCATGTTAAACCGGATCGAAATCGAATCAAGAACTCTTTGACGCGACACGTTTGACCGACTAGAAATTGTCGACCCGCTGATCCGTGACCCGTTTCCATCGCTGGTTATGACGCACGTTAAACCGGATCGAAATCGGGTCAAGAACAATTTGACCCGACACGTTTGACCCACTAGAAGTTATCGATCCGCTGATCCGTGACCAGTTTCCATCGCTGGTTATGACGCACGTTAAACCGGATCGAAATCGGGTCAAGAACAATTTGACCCGACACGTTTGACCCACTAGAAATTGTCGATCCGCTGATCCGTGACCCGTTTCCATCGCTGGTTATGACGCATGTTAAACCGGATCGAAATCGGGTCAAGAACTCTTTGACCCGACACGTTTGACCCACTAGAAATTGTCGAGCCGCTGATCCGTATTCTGTTTCCATCGCTGGTTATGACGCATGTTAAACCGGATCGAAATCGGGTCAGGAGCTCATTCACCCCACCCGTTTGACTCTCTAGAAATTGTCGACTGCTGACCCGTTAACCCGTTTCCATCTCTGGTTCTGACGCACGTTAAAATCGGGTCGAAGTCGGGTCGGGAATTTTTTGACCCGACCGGTTTGACCCGTTAGAAATTGTCGAGCCTCTGACCCTTGACCCGTTTCCATCTCTGGTTCTGGAGCATGTTACGGAACAAAAGCAGGAATTTTTTTTTTTTTTTTAATTTTATGACAACGATTAAGACCAGTGGGTTTAACTTGGCTGGGAATTAAAAAAAAAAATTGCCTTGTAGTGTCACTCGTCAGCAATAATTGTTGGCTCGTCACGGGCGAGTGGACGAGTGTAATTTTGGACCCCTGCATGGAATGTAGAGCAAATCTTGTTTGCAAGACAATAGCGGCGTCTGATTAGTCACACACTGGATTCTGTCGCCCGTAGCAATCAAACTCTTGTGTGCGTATGTGTCAAGCTGTTATTACTCCGCACACCAAATCAATGCGTGTTTCGTGAAAGCAGATCCTTCGTGGAAAGGGTGTTCCTGTGATTACATTCATTACGTCATTTCGAAGGGAAATTGCGAATAGTTTTAGCTCAGAAGATCTGCGTGGGTCACTCATTGTTTTTGATAGTGATGACGGGGCGTACAGGCATAACAGAAAAACATTCGTACCTCACGCGAGTGTGACATTACATACCTGTGTCCCCGCCGTTTATATGCCGACGACAGTAACGGAGAGTCTGTTTTCCCACGGAGGGAAAAAAGCGCGAGAGAGAAAGAGAGCGTGGAAGGCGGGTAGAGAGTGAAAGATAGGAGTAGATTTGAGTGCAAGCGTGTCTCTTTTCATGTAGAGCTTTATTTTCCATTTCATCATCACACCTACGCTGATCCTCACGGCTTCCTTTTATTCTCTCTCCGCCCCTATGCCCCAAGATCCTCCCCCATCTGTATGGTAGAAAATTAGGAGTTCTCCCAAAAGGAATGAAATGGTTTTATCATTCGGAATCACCTCTTTAAATGGTTTTCTCCCGACACTCGTAAAACGACATGTAATTGTCGGATGCCGCGCCGCGGGAGGCTCGGCAGTAAGTAAACGAGAATGTATTCGTTGGGGGAATCGCGTCTGTTACTTTGATGTGAGGCAGGTGGGCGGAAGCTGCTCGGAAAGAAAGTGTGAAAGGGCGTTGAACAGAGAAACAGACAGAAAGAAAAAGATAGGAGGATGGTGAGAAAGGAAAGGTGAAAAAAAAAAAAATTACAAATAAAAGCAAAGTAATTCCTGCACTATTATGAAAACGATTTCCGGGGAGTAAGAAAATCTTGACCAACGCAAATGAAAGAAAAACATAACTTTGTAAGGGAATTAAAAAGAATAAAAACTTGCGCAGCGTTGCTATCAAACTCCCTTAAAAGTTTCTAAGGCATCAGTTAGAAGTTTGGGAAACATTCAAGTATTGAATAACTTTTAAAGACAGAATGCATCAAAATTTACAACACGAATTTTTTTTTTTTTTTTTTTTTTTTTGATTGGAGGTTTAACGACCACCGTGAGCAACTCAATGGGCTATAAGCAGTCGCCCGTCCCTAATTTAGAGTCACTGGCTCCAGGGAAGGGAGAGAGCCAGTGCCGTAAGACAAACTCAAGATCCATGTCTCACCGGGATTCAAACCCAGACCCCTTTCCGACGAATGATCAGAGGCCATCGCTTAGACCAATGCGCCACCGGGGCGGCAACACGAAATTTCAAATTGGATATCCATTATTGCTTTTTTGAGATTTTTGCATTTTCATGAAACCTGAACTGAACTTGTGTGCTCTGGGCTTCTGGATGTCTTTCCCTGAAGAGTGATCCAGGGGTTCTGAGTAAATGTTTTTATAAATATTTTCTTAACATAGTTTCGTCTTTTTGTTATTCACTTTAGTTTTTTTTTTTTTTTTTTTTATCTGAAGGTTTTTGGCCTTATTTGTTTGTTTATGAGGGTAGATTACTTATATGTTAATATTCTTTTACACACACACACACACACACACACACACACACACACACACACACACACACACACACACACATATATATATATATTTTATATTAAGACTTTAAAAAAAGGGACTATATATACTCAACCCACAAGAAAATGACATCAAAAGTTGCAAAGAAATATTACATAAAAATATGAGCACAAGTTCAGATGCGCAGATGCAGCAGATTGAACTATGCTCTGATATACGACACAAAATATATTAAAAACACAAATCCAATAACATTCAACTCACCCATCCCACCAAACGACCCGCAACAGCCGAAAGAAACAATAAACCCAAAAGAAATAATGTTCCAAGAAAAACATCAAAAATATATTGAAAATTTAGCTGTCATCACCAGGAAGACCCCAGCTAAATATATGGCCTTTCATGGTGAGTCTATGCCTCGATAATAGCTATCTAAGAGTTGGTGGTCACATATACCAGTAAATTAACGGAATACCAATGGGACCTAAGTATTCCAGTGTGCTTACACACCTACTAGTATATTTGCACTATTATGAACAGAAGTATGTCACAGAAAATAAAGGCCTCACAGGTGTCGTGCTAAACTACATTGACGACGTCATTGCCTTCAATTGGGAAACCTTTCATATATCTGCTAAAAGTATATATCCTCCTTGGTTATCATTGGAGCAAACTAATGTCACCTCCAATCAAATTAACTTTTTGGACTTGAGGATATGTAACTCCATGGATGGCTATATCACTGCTTTGTATGATAAGAGAAGAAACTACATGTTTCATATCAATTATTACATAAATTGACATTCTGGTGTATCCAAGTCAATTTGCAGAAATCTTGTCATACCTAGGATCCATAGGCTGTTTGAAATTTGCAATAAAGTAGATGTACTAACTAAGGAACTCATACAGTTGTGGAACATTTTGAAGGAAAATGAATACCCACTGCAATATGTTAAAAAATTATTTTCACAGTTACTGCACGACTCAAAACCTAAGAAATTTTATAAAGCACACAACATATCCCCATACATATTTAATTGCACTAACCACGGCCCTACAATGTTAAATGGTTAGTTCTTTAAGTGCCACTCGATGCGCCTCTTGTGGCTGAAGACTGAGCTAACATCTATTTATCTATAATCTTTCTTGTCACTCATTATTGATACACTATACCTCACTGCAACAGCGACGTCATGCGTCACTCATCCACTGCACAATTGTCACATGGTTGATCATTTGGTGGATTTCTGTCACAGGCTGTTGAGCTGTCCGGTACTTTGTCTCCTGTTTCTCGGCATGTCTCCGGATTGTTGCTTTTATTTTAATTTTTATTTTCATTTTATATTTTAGTATTTTTTTGTTTTATCTAGGTCTGACGTTGTTTCCATTTATGGCCTAGGGGACCCACACAGCAGGTATTGACCTTGTCTGCCTTTGCTGTTGTTTTGAAAGGCCATATATTTAGCTGGGGGTTTTCCTGGTGATGACAGCTAAATTTTCAATATATTTTTGATGTTTTTCTTGGTTCATTATTTCTTTTGGTTTATTGTTTCTTTTTTCTGTTGCGGGTCATTTGGTGGGGTGGGTGACTTGAATGTTTTTGGATTTGTGTTTTTAATATATTTTGTGTCATATATATATATATATACTGGTCCTTGATAAAGCCAAGGCTCAGTATTCTCGACACTTTCCACATTCAGTTGTTTTATTTTATTTTTATTTTTTTCTCTTTTTACTCACACCGGTAGATACATAACTTTTTCTATGTTGTACTTGGTATGAGTCAAAAATATTTTTTTTTTTTTTGCTTAGGTCTCTTCTTAATAGAATGTGAATTCTGAATTTTCATAACTGCTGCGTTGCGCGTTTTGATCTTCAGGTTATTTTGCAACTTTCGTTTTAAATTCAAAGTTTTTCCTTTGTTTTCAGCTTTGCTCTGCAGTATATATATATATATATATATATATAATACATAACATAACATAACATTGAACACACACACACACACACACACACATATATATATATATATATATATATATAGCGCATAATAAGCACATAACATTAAACACAACAGGCGTCTGTTTGATCTCCCCAGACCTGCGATGAAGTTAAACACTTGATTTTTTAAAGCAGGTTTGAAAATTGATGTTTACTGCATTGCAAACTCAAAAAAAAAAATCTTTAATTTTTCATGGAAAGGAGGGGGGTGGTCTACAGGGATTGCATCAGATGTGATACATCAGGATCGAGATGCTGTAATTGTAATATTTAAGAATTCGAAAACTACTGGTTTAATTAATTGATTTTCAAGTTATATTATGCAATATTATAATATATCATAATTTATTTTTCATTAAACAATTTGAAATAATTTCTGGAGCCCTTGAGACACACGAACACCTTACAGTCTGAACACCGTACTGTATTTAACTCATTGCACTTTGAATTTCGACATCTTCTGTGGGCACTGTCTTCAGTCACCTCAGGCATGTGCCTTACATGCTTATTTCGTGCTCAATCATGTGGCATAGATGTAGGAATAATCATGTGTTTAGGAAGTGGTTTGTTATCATCCGAGGATTCGTCAGAAAAAAATAATAATGTTATTATAAGTGAAAATTTCAAGTAATGATGCTAACATCGTTACTTGAAAATTTCTCTTAAATTATATTTATTAAATATTACATAGATCGTAAAAAAATATTTAGTAAATACAAGTGTAAACATCCGCTAAAAAATAACTCATAAGATTTTTTTCGACTGGATTGGAAACCATTGTATCACCAGTGATACAAAAATGTTTAATGTTGACGAAATTAAACTTGTTTACTTTAAAAAAACTAACTTATACTTACCAGAGTGGAATGTATATACTTAAGTAGAAATAACTTTTTTTAATTAAGTATTTATAAAACACTTACCAGGATTATGTGAAGACATCGTGTTTTTCTTACAAGACGCAGCTACAAGTCACGAAAGTTGACTTGTGCTGCCATTTAATTGACTATAAGAGAAAATTTAGCAAAGTATTTTACATAGTTTCACATGTGATACAACCGGTACTGGAAGATTTTCTGCCATTGGGCATTTTTTTTAATTCTGAAACCATTGTAACACATGTGATACACGGGAACCGAGGAGGTTAACTATTCTAACCAACTAAACAAAAAATCTCTCATATGGGTACGTATACCAATAAGTTGTTTAAAACTAAAAACAGAATTCGAAATAACTGGCTTTCGTATTTAAATAAAAATAAGTTGTAAAAAATAAAAATACAATTTGAAATAACTGGTTTTCATATTAATTTTTTCCCTATGAACCTCGATAACTTATTGCACCAGTTTCCCTCCTTGTTCCAGAGCACGGTTGAATGGTCAACTCTGGAAGCTCTTTCTTTAAAATTTACCAAAGGTGTGATTCAAAAAGAAAAGCATATATTTCTTGAATAATGCTGAAAATTTCTAGAGACATTTTTTCGGAGTTATATACGACCAGATTTAAAGTATCATCTGCTCAAAGTACATAAAATGCATCAGGGTTTTAGATCGAAAAATTATGTTTCTTGGAGTCCACTGTGTTTTTCCTTCATATTGGACCATTGTCATAGCGCTGGGCACGCATATCATGATACTGAAACAATCAAGATTTAAAAAAAAAATTGTTCGTCCTTTGCCCGCGGTATCCGTTACTGAACAAAGCAGTGAAAATTATTCTCTGATTTCAAGTCGTTTTCTATTGAATTATGTTATGAATATTTTTTCTAGAAAAATAAACGTGCCACGCAGCATTACGATTTCTCACAGTAAAACGTTGTCTTAACTTCTTCCATGTAACTAACATTAATTAGACAACTGTAAAATTTGATTGAGGCGTCTGGCCGCCCCTGGAAGCTGGCGCCCGGGTGCTTCACAATCCTTAAACTTGGCGCGTCCCTGCAAAAAGACATCAATCTCAACTAATATTTGCATGTACTGAAAACTTAAAAAAATGCGTATTTTGTACGTGAGAATTCGACAATTTCAGTATAAGAGATATCTAAATTAACATGCTACTGAAATACAAGCGGCATTCAAAACGTTCTGTATATTAACTTGGACGGAGTTTTTACTTTCCTTCAAAAGAAATTTTGAGGCCCCCGGCATTCAATTGCGTGAGGCCTAATTGTTTAAAACGGCTACTAATTGTTTAAAACCAGTTTCTTTCATTTTACAAATTTCCGTATCTTATGATCTTTGGGGGAAAAAAGAAAAAAGTTTTGAACGTCATAATCATAATCAACCGTAATTTAGGATAACAGGTGTGAAGAGTAGGCAACTGTAGTCATGGAACACCACTGTCTTCTCTTGTTTTATGTTTCGCGCTTAACGACCTCCTTAGGAATCTAAGGCTGTAACCTTGTTGCCTTCTCTGATTTTCGGCTACTGGTTCCAGTAAGGGGAGGTTGCCAGAGCCGTATAACTAGGCCCAATTAAACAGAACTACGTGAATCTGCTTCCTCAACCCCGGGCGGGCAAATGTGCCATAACGGTCATAGATTGGATCTCTGTACGAGATATCCACTGTGCAAAAATTGGTCAACTAGGCAATTACACCTTCATAAATTGCCTTGAAGGTTATGTCGTTAGGGTTGCTTAAGAACCAGAATTCGACCTAGTGTTTCACGTGTCTTCGTTTCCACTTCTTCCTGACAGCTAGAGTTCGACCTAGTGTTTCATGAGTCTTCGCTTCCATTTCTTCCAGACAGCTAGAGTTCGACCTAGTGTTTCATGTGTCTTTGCTTCCATTTCTTCCAGACAGCTAGAGTTCGACCTAGTGTTTCACGTGTCTTCGCTTCCATTTCTTCCTGACAGCTAGAGTTCGACCTAATGTTCCACGTGTCTTCACTTCCATTTCTTCCTGACAGCTACAGTTCGACCTAGTGTTTCATGTGTCTTTGCTTCCATTTCTTCGAGACAGCTAGAGTTCGACCTAGTGTTTCACGTGTCTTCGCTTCCATTTCTTCCTGACAGATAGAGTTCGACCTAATGTTCCACGTGTCTTCACTTCCATTTCTTCCTGACAGCTAGAGTTCGACCTAGTGTTTCACGTGTCTTCGCTTCCATTATTTCCTGACAGCTAGAGTTCGACCTAGCTGTCAGGAAGAAATGGGAGCGAAGAATGTAAACCTATACGAATCGTACATGATTTGCAACAGAACAAATGAGATTGTTTGTAGTTTTTAGTGGGTATCTAGTTCAACAGATAAAAATCTTTATACAAACGTGCAAGGGACTTGTTTAACAGTAAGCGAATAAATTTTGATTTTGGCATGTCAGCTCCTTGCCGATGCTGCAATACAGGGTGGGGTGATAGGCCAGATGGATGACAACAGCTTCACATGAGCAGCAACATGATAGATTGTGGTGGGATATAAGTTTGATAAGACAGGCGACATTTACCAACAGAAGTTAATTGTGGTTCCAAAAGATTATATGTTTTGTCGTAAACTGAATCTTTTTCACTTCTAGGCAGGACCTGATTTACGCACGGTAATACAGAGCTCGTGTTTCTCGAGCTCCATATTTAGGGATCCTCAAAATTTCTTAAAAGGGCGTCGTGTCGAACAAAAAACACAAAGTTCTGTGTGATTTCCTTAAATCTACAGGTTGCAGATAGATCCAGGGAGTCCTCATGGTTAAGTCAGACACTGGCTTTAGATGTTAAGGGTATTTAAATGTGGTCTTTTTTATTAGAGATCACGAATACTTTGTAAGTGACGCTCTATATTTCACTCCGTAAATTTAAACACATGGGTCATCTCGTAGCGGCGAAGGATAGAAGCACACAGACACAAACAATAGACCCGTTTAAATTTATTTATTTATTTGGGGGGGGGGGATGTTGGAGTTGGGGCTGGAGGGGAGACATACCTCATGCTTCAAATTAGGGAAGGGCAACTGCTCGTAGCTTTAAGAGTTGCAATAGTCGTTAAACCCCGGGTAAACAAAAAAATTCCACTATGACGTTAAATATGCTGAAGGAAACTTATGACGATACAGCTTAATTGCGTGCACGCGTTTTTATTGGTTTAGACGAAGAAAAGCGCTATTGACGATGCCAAGATATTGGGCGTCTTTTTGTTGGAAGGTCGCGTGAACTTGCTGAGGAGTTCTGTACAATTTTTCAAGATGATCTTTGTAAAACCCTCCTAATAGCTGCCAGCTAAAAATTCGTACACGTTATAAAGTGCTCTCCCCGTAGGCTCTTCGCAGCCTGTTGAAGATAGACAGCTAGGTAAAGACGTCATTGAAAGACTGCCGAGGTTATAAACGAGCGTCTGAATATTTCCGAGACTAACTTTGATAAAAATACATTACTCTGCCGTGAACGCTTAAAATAAAAATTCTTGAAGATGACACTATGCTCTAGGAAATAAATACCCCGTTAGCACCGACCGGGTCTGCTGATACCAGTACAAAATGAGATGACATCCCTGGAATGCTCGAGTGTTGTGGGCAATCAAACGCACTATGAAATTTTGCACCGTTTCCCTACAAGTAATAGCATCTTTATGGATGAAAATGAAGCAGCACATCGTTCCAGAATCGTGCAAGAATGGTTTCAGGAACACGAGGACTTCTATTATATCCCCTTGCTTCCATAGTCCCCTGATCTTAATCCTGTTGAATATATGTGGGTCATAATGTAAAGAGCTAATTTGCATCTATGTCCTGTTTCGTCAACACCATAACTCACTCGGTGTCACCGAGGAAGTTACTCGATATTTTGCTGCAGGAATGGCTATCATTGCTTTTGCCTGTTGCTTCTACTATCAATTGTATGAAAACACAATTTTTTCCGTGATGGAAATCGAAACTGCCCCCCCCCCTCACTCCGGAGTAAGTTGCTCTCCCAACTAAGCTACACGGACGGAATGTATCGCTGCAGATTTGTCGTCTTGACATATTCTTTTACCTCTGTAGTAAGTCACACTTGGAATGAAATTTTTGGTCTACAAAAATGAAGTGTTACCATTTTTTCCAGACTTGACTTAGACAGAAACACTTTTGAAAAAGTTGTGGCATGTATTATTTATTTAATTTTCGTTTTTGCTTGCTGTCACTCATGCAAATTTTGTTTTACCTTTCGTTATGCCTTTCGTTATGCTTTTCGAACTTAACGTCATGTTAAGTTATACATTAGACTTCACAAACTTAACATTAACTCCCAAACGTGTGTCAAGTGAGGAATGAGTTAAAGTAAATACGGTTGGTATACGATGTGTTAGAAGTGAGGTGTTAAATACTTACTACGTTAATGTTTTCGATACGGTTTGCTAGATCCTTGAGATTCTGCCCTGTACAAGAGTTTCTGTTAAACCAACGTTACATTATTGTTACGTCGTCAAATAACCTCTTGTGTGAGTCAACCCATTTCGACTAATCCTGTGTTAAATTTCACATTCTAGATTGGTGTACAAGTGGACGAGCTCCTAATAAAGAGAGTTGAGTTCTACAAAGTACATTGTGAATAACCGTTATTCGTCTGATCTAATTAAAGCATTATTCAATGCAGATTTGAAAAATCTTAATGGGAAGTTAGCATATTAGAAAAGCAAAGAAGAATTGATTAAAATATGGACTCCACCGCATGTTCTGGGCAACCTCTTTTAACAGAAAGGGAGAGAAAAAAAAATCCCTTGGGAAGTGATGCGGCAGATGTCTATGTACATACCCCCTCGTGGGTGAGATCCGAACTGCAGGTGATGGTACAGCTGCACATGGATTGGTCAATGCTCAGCCACAAGTTCATCTTTAGGATGTCAAAAGATATAATCAGATACCCAATAAAGGAGCGATAGGATCTGAGTAATCCAACACTCTCCGATGCTATCAACCCTCTTCCTCTTCATCTTTAGCTTCCACTTACAACGTTGTTCAGATTACGTACACATTTTCCCGATTTTAATTGCTTCACCGGAGGACCTTCATCGACAAGACGACTCTTCTCCCGCTTTTCATTGTCAAATCAATCAGCTTCACATTGTTCTCTTGTTCTACAGCGACGATAATAAGCAAAATGATACGTGGCAAAACACCGGGAAGGTTTTTTCTTGAATAATCTTTGGAAAGGTATGATAAAAGACTCAAATTTCTTCATTTTATCCTAAACTGGTCCTACGTAACATAAAATGTCAATGAATTCCAGTAGAAATACCTAATGGCTTTCAAAGCTTAGAAGGATCTTTAAGTTGGAAATTCGAATCAGTTTTGTCAACAGATTTTGTAATAACAGGTTCACTGAAAATTTGAAAACAAGTAATATTTTAACTATATTTTGCATAACTCTTTAGAACATCCGGAAATGTTTTGATTATAACAGAATACACTCAGGGTATAAAAGAAAAGTGGTATAGAACTGAACTCGATGTAATAAATTACATTGAGACTGCCGATCGATTCTGATCTTTCATTCGAGATGTTTCTTTATTGTTGCATCGACACCTTTAGAAACTATAAAACAAATTAGCGTTAAACATTACAAACTTTAAGACTAACTAGCGCTGAACATTAGAAATTTTAAGACTAACTAATGTTGAACTTCATAAATGTTAAGACTAACTAGCGTTGAACTTCAGGAATGTTAAGACTAACTAGCGTTTGAGCTTCAGAAATATTAAGCCTAACTAGTGTTGAATTTCAGAAATGCTGAGAGACTAACTAATGTTGAACATTAGAAAATTTAAAACTAACTAGCGTTGAACTTCAAGAATGTTAAGACTAACTAGCGTTGAACTTCAGGAAAGTTAAGACTAACTAGCGTTGAACATTACAATCCTTAAGATTAACCAGCGATGAACATTACAAACTTTAAAACTACCTAGCGTTGAACATTACAAACTTTAAGACTAACTACAGTTGAACATTAGAAATTTTAAGAATAACTAGCGTTGAACTTCAGGAATTTTAACACTAACTGGTGTTTGAGCTCCAAAAATATTAAGACTAACTAATGTTGAACTTCAAAAATGCTGAGACTAACTAGTGTTGAACATTAGAAAATTTAAAACTATCTAATGTTGAACATTAGAAAATTTAAAACTATCTAGTGTTGAACATTAGAAAATTAAAAACTATCTAATGCTGAACTTCAGGAATGTTAAGATTAACTAGCGTTGAACATTACAAACTTGAAGACTAACTACCGTTTAACATTAGGAATTTTAAGACTAACTAACGTTGAACTTCACATAAGACTAACTAGTGTTGAACTTCAGAAATGCTGAGACTAACTAGTGTTGTACATTAGAAAATTTAAGACTAACTAGCGTTGAACTTCAGGAATGTTAAGACTAACTAGCATGAGCTTTCGAAATATTAACACTAACTAGTGTTGAGCTTCAGAAATGCTGAGAACAACTAGTGTTGAACATTAGAAAATTTAAGACTAACTAGCTTTGATCTTCAGGAATGTTGAGACTTCAGAAAAGTCATAGAGGTACAGATGTGGCATTCAGAACAGAAAAAGAGCAAGACGCATTGAAAATTTAAATAAGAGTACAATACAATTAATCTGGAAGGTTACAAAGGCGGCATGCATCACATAACGTAAAGATTAGTTTAACAATATTCCCGAATTTTTGAACATCAGATGATTGGCTTGTTCATAGGTAAACAAGAAGAATGTTTTAAACAACATTTGAAGACGAGGAGGAGGAAAATATTTCTTTATACAGTGAATTTCAGGATGCAGAAAAATAATTACGAAATAAGTTCTGCTCATAAATCTAGAAAATTATCCGGTCATCCAATTTCAAACTTCATCAGAGGGGGGGGGGGGGTTCACCTAGATTCCATTCCTCAACCCTTTAACCGGCTGGAATGAATTAATTCGGAGTTAGCAAAATGAACTAAAATCAGCTTGAACGAATATATTCGTTCTCTAACATTGTTCTACCTCTTGATTTGTTATTTGAAGTACTCGTCTAGAGTGCTGATTGACCCTAATCCTTCCTGGTTGGTTATCTGCTGAAAGGACTATAAAAATGTCGTCGAACCTAAAAAAATAAGAGAGAAAGATGTTTCAGTCATTGTTTCTCACCAGTAACATGATGTCCGTGTCAGGGGGATTACTAGCCTTCCGCATCATGCCTTTTGTCACTGAGCAGAGAGACCAGAAGACTAGAAGCGAGCTCCTACCACTTCTGACAGGTTTATGTTCGGTACTGCTGAGACGAGAGGAGGAAAGTAATTGTTTTGGTGCAGCTTTCGAAAAACTTCGAGATAAAATGTTTTGTTCTAGCTTCTGCAGAAACAGATGTAAAAAAAAAACAGAAAAATTATTGGAATACAAGGGCTCAAAATTTATAGTGAAATTTTTTATACATGCTGTTCCCAAATTCGTGAGACAAAAAAGAGGGGCGATAGTACACATAAAGGCGAATAACTTTTGCAGTGGAACGTAGGGTGCCACTCCGCTCCTAGTGCCCGAAAAACGTTAAGTTCCATGTCCACTTTGATCCTTCAACAGTGAAAAAAAAAACACAACTTACCTAAAGTATGGGGCCGTTCGTGTACGTAGAAGCAGAGCAGGATTCAAAGGAGATGTTAGAAGTGACGCTCCAGGGCGTCGACGCACAGCTCACACCGACGCATTAAGGAATGTCGCAGTCTCTCGTAGACTCCCGGTGTCGTGTTGATCTGGTCAGCAGCGACAAGAATCTTCGCGACGAGATCTTCCGGTGACTCCACAGGTGTCTCGTGCATCAGCGTTTTCAAATTTCCACAGAAGTCCAGTGGATTCAGGTCCGTAGAGCGTGGAGGCCAAGCTACCGATCCGCCCCGTCCAATCCACCTGCCGGGATACGTCGCATTCAGGAAACCCCCGAATCGCGGTGGAAACATGTGTCGGGGCCCCGTCCTGCATGAGTGACATGTCTCTCCGAGCATTGTGTGGAACACTCTGCAACAAACTGGGAAGCACTTGCTCCAGGAACACACGGTACATGACGCCGGACAGGCGTTGTGGCAAGATGTACGGTCCCGCCAGCCAATCACTAAGGACACGACGCTCTCGAGCGCCACTTCGAGCACCTCCTTTGAGTCCTTCTCTGCCTCTGGGTACACCAACGCCCCCATACTTTAGGTAAGTTGCGTTTTTTTTCGCTGTTGAAGGATCAACGTGGACATGGAACTTAACGTTTCTCGGGTACAAGGAATGGAGTGGCACCCTCCGTTCCATTGCAAAAGTTATTCGTCTTTATGTGTACTATCACCACTCTTTGTTTGTCGCACGAATTTGGGAACACTGTATAAGAGTGAGAATTAAAAAAACGTTAAGCTCGTTTGCTGGGAAAGTGGTTAATTGAACACCATGAAAATAGTGATGATTTTTCAGTGGTTGTTGGCACGCTGTGATTTCAAAATGTGGAGTAGTTTTTTTTTTTTTTTTTTTTAATTTAGTTTGTGGGTTTACGGCCACAGTGAGCAACTCAATGGGCTATGAGCAGCTGTCCGTCCCTAATTTAAAATCATTGGTTCCGGGGAGGAGAGTGAGAGCGAGTGCCTTAATACATGCACAACATCCTTATTTTAACCTGGATTCTACCAGGGTCTTCCCCGGAACCAGTGGCCCTAAATTAGGGATGGGCGATTGATTATAGCCTACTGAGTTGCTCACGGTGGTCGTTAAACCTCAAATTAGAAAAAAAAATCTAGCAAAAAAGACCCATCTCAGACGAATGATTGAAGAACAACAGCTCGTATTACTGAACCGGCCATTTTTTCTTTCTTTTTACAGAAAAAGTGCTTAAAAATCTTTTAAATGTCAATTTATACGCGCGCGTGTGTGTGATCATTCAACAAAATGTGTTTCTTTTTCATTTTTTTTTTTTTTTTTTTTTTTTTTTTGCGTGAGCGACCTCCTTACCCCTACTCCCACCCATCCCCAAGGTAACCTTCTAGATCCGCTCCTGGTATAGATACATATCCTATAAAATCACACGGGAAATGCATCTCAGCAGAAAAAACAGGGAGAAGGAATTATTTCTCTGAACAACGAGAAACGGGCTAGGTGTTGTTATATGGAAATATAATTAAATAGCGACTTTGGTTATTCTGTGTGCAAACGGTAGCTAGAAATTCGCCTTCAGTTAAAAAAAAAAAGCGCTTGGCCGATCCCTCGGAAAAAGTCATTCCTTCGTTGACCGAAACCACCCACGAACAAAAAGACCCCACCCCTACTTTATCCCCCGTCTTTGGAGGACACACTTTCCAGGAGAAAGCCCGCCAATAATAATTCGTCGGTAAGCAATTAAGGGTAATCAGCTTCTTCTGTCAGGAGCATCTTCCTTCGAGCGGCTGAGAGTGAAAGGAAAAAATACAGAGTGGTCATAAACAGAGAGTCCTGCTGGGGATTTCAGGGAAGAACGACGAACGAATTTGCACGGGCATGTAGGCACGTTGGGAGAACAGATTTCGCGGGAAATAGCCGCCCGAAATAACCATCTTCCGCTGGATGTGTATACTATTTATTTTGACTAACCAATATTTTCCCTTTTTCCTCTAATCTAAAGAATAAAGATTTGTGCAGGCGAAATCACCTGTCGTTACGTTCTATTTGTTGAGCTACTTATTTATTTGCTTCCAATGACAGGAACCTGCGAGCAATTATTCTTCTGATAAGTTGGTAGAGATCTTCAAGGGCCTAATTTGGTGAGCCCGGCCCGGCCCAAGCCCGTGCGTTTAAGGCCCAGCGCGTCAAGTACAGCTGTTATTTAGGCCCGGCACGTGATGTGCCGTTTGGTATTACTTTATCTTCTTATTCTATTTTATTAAAATGTTAAAATTAAATAATGAAATAAGATATTATTGAAAATACTTAGTTGAATGTAAGCCTAAAAATATTAATTAAACTTTGACAATTATCGAAAAATATAACCTTTAAAAAAGAGAGAAAAAGGAAGACTAAGCGCGTTCAGAATCTCCCTTTCTCTGAACTAGTAAGCGGTAACAGTACAAAAGTCAATCCCGATACAGATTAGGGATAGGAGAAAAAAATCAATGTCGTCCTACTCTCTCAAACAAACCCTCCTCCCACTGCAGACATCCTCCGTCCCCCACTCTCGCTAGGGGTCGAATCTTTTTTGTTTCCAGCAAGCCCCAAAATGGTTTTACCATCTTAATACCTACAGATTGGTAAAAACACTGTGAGTGCCTCTAAGAACAGTTAATTGTAGCAGTTAAATACACCAGTAAATCGGGGAACACGACTTTTTTCTTTCTTTACGATTGTGATAAAAAGAATGGGTCGACTTGGTCCGGCCCGGTCGTAAGTGTCTGGGAAGGCCCGACCCTACCCCGCGGGCCTTGCCGGTTCAGCCAGGCCCGTGCAGACTTGTGTAGGTCGGCGTCCATTTCAATACTTTGTGACGTATATTCTAAATTAACTTTCCTTTTTAGTTTCTTTCCCTATGTAAATCTTGAGTTTATTCTGCTATTCTTCACTCTTAACGTGATATCTTTCTCTCAAACGAATACGTTTGGCAACACAATTGAGGTTGAATGAACGTGACGTATGCCTGAGTTTCGATAAGAACAAGAGATAAAAACGACGACTATCTATTGCTTGGGCGCGTTGGGTTGTAAACTGATTATTGATAGGAGTGTTGTGATAATGTGTGGTGTGTGGAGAGTTTAGTGCAATATGCTATGCTACGATGTGTTTTCTACATCCTGAATAAAGCGCATTTTCCGTAAGTTTGGCTTCTGTTGTTTACATGTTTCGTCTGGCCGTTAAGGTTTCTTTCATTTAGGAACTATTTCTTAGTATGTTGCTGTTTTAAAATAACGTAGAAGTAAGACAAGACTTCTTCGTCGTTATAACTTATCAATAACCATGTCAACAGTATTTAACAAAAACGCATGCATGCGTGATGCCAAAATGGGCAACATAGGTTTATTGTCTTGGTAATATCCGCGAATGCAAATTGCTGTATGTTGATGACACAGTCTTGCTGGCAAAGAGCAAAAGTGAGCAGCAGAGTGTGTTGTCCTTGATGTACGAAATTTGTATGAATTCAAACTGAGTTAAAATAAGGAAAAAAGCGAAGTTATACTTTTTCAGTGAGGAACTGTTAGTACTGAATACAAGATCAGTCTAAATAGCACAGAGATAGACCAGTCGAATGAATTTGTTTATTCAGGAAGCACACAACGAAAACAGAGTAGTATGTAAGTGAATCCTTTGACAGTCATAGCTGCTTTAGGAGGATTTCGCAGGAATGAAGGAATTCTCGAATGGCCGTTATGAAAGTGTAATTGTTCCTATACTCTGATGTGTGGCAGTGACACCTGGATATTGCAGAAGAAACATGGAAGTCGTTTGTGATGCTGGAGAGACGCGTTGCTTACGGGGATATTTGGCAAGACACACTCTGATCATGTGACGAACGAAGATGTGTCGCAGATGCATAATGTGAGGCAAAATGTTGTTAGGAAGGTGGGACAAATATTCTTAGGTGGTTTGGCCATGTTGAAAGAATGAGTGATGAGATGCTTACTAAGAGAATTTTTTCAACCCGAGTGGCTGGAAAGAAATGTGAAGGAAGGCTAAGGAAATCATGGAAGGACCAGATTCAGGAATGTCTGCATGAGAAAAGATTATAAGAGTAAAGGACAAAAGTTCTTGCGTGGGACGTGTGATGGACGTAAGTGAAGCTCCAGCTGTGTGCCCAGATAGTTGTAAATTGTTATATGGAAATATTTAAATTTTACTTAAATTGTAAATTCGGTTATTTTTGTGGGCGAACGACAGCTAGAGAAATTTACCCTCAGGTAAATAGGAGCTTAGCACAGATTAATTTTGAAGTGATTCAGACTATCGATGCTGGGTCCCCAGGCTGTAGCCTGGGCTGATCTTACAGAGATGGTGTGATTTACTAACAATCGCTGAATATCCGCCGTGCATCGGACGAGCACGTAAAGTGACGGCCCCCAGGCTGGACCCACTGGTTAAATGGGTATCCTTTCCTATGCCCCCTGAAATTCTCTCACCCATCTATGTGCAATATCGTACTTGTACGGTGGCGCCATTTACTGTACTCTAATCTCACTACAAACTGTTCTGTCAAAAGTCGCTAGACTTGCTCTCATTCCTTCCGTTTCTGTGTACTGCCCGAAAGGCGATCTCGCTGTAGGTGGCTGGGACCTAAACTCTACTCCCTGTGGACCGAAGTCCTACATGAAAATGACAAATTCTGTGATATCTGTGAGCACAAGTTGATCACTCGGTCTGATTCATTTCGAAGAAAGTCTTCTTTCACGGACCGCGAACGAAAGGACATCCCCTTTCCCCCCATTGTTGGACACCACTCTCCCTCAGAGAGTAAGCAGGGACAATAATGGGAGTAAGCAATTAACAGTCGACTTCTTACATCAAGAGCATTTTTCTGGAGGACAGACCGTGTAGGGCAATGGGACGGATAGGAGTCATAAACGGGTAGTCTCGCTGGAGATTTTGAGTGGAGAAGAAGGAAGGATTTTGCTCGGACACAAGGCAGGGGCAACGCTTCTGCACGGGATGAAGTAGAAAGAAATTCGGGCGGGAATTACATAGAGGAAGTCACCGGAGAATCTATCAACCCGCTGGAGGTATTTACTATTCGACCAAACTAACTAATATTTCCTCCTTTTCCCCAATGTGATGAATAAAGGTACATGCGAAAGAAATAATCTGTCATAACATTCAATTTGTTTAACTACAATCAACATTAGTGATGTCATCTATTGATACAAACACAATCTCAGATAACATATTCATACGTACATGCTAGAAGAATTTTACAGATTCCTATCCAAAATATTATGAAAGTGTACTTATTTATTTGCTTCCCTGCTCCAATGACAGGAACCTGCAAACAACAACGATTCTTCTGATAAGTTGGCGTCCACCACAATGCATAAAATTAAACAAGCCAACAAAATGGAGACTTGATATATCAACAAGAAGTAAAATCTAGTTCTATCGTTTAAACGTTAATCTGGCAGATGGACTTTCTATGAGGAGCTAACCTCTAAATATCAGAGAACAGGTTAATGATATGTATGTACGTGTAGACTTTAAGAAATTTATGTGGCTTTTTATATGGACAAAACTTTTTTTTTTCATTTTTAACAACGGAGTTTAAAACCATTTTTGTTGTATTATAAGTTTATGAAACCAGAACGTTAGTATGAGAAAATGTCAGAATATACTTCCGCTTTTTCTGTGTCGGCCGAAATCCGATATTTATTTGAGGTACTTGATGGCGCAACATTTTCATTATGTATAGTGCAGCAAGAGGAGGAGTGCTGAGATTTACATGAGGCATGTGCGCGCTTCCATCTCTAAGAAAGATTGAAAACGAACTGAAAAATATTTAAGAAGCGCAGCAGATAATATCTCTAAATTCATTTGGGTGACAACAGAACAAAAAAAAAACTCTGGCTTTCTTCTTTGTTTTATATCCTCAGAAACTTACTTTGAAAGCAAAGTAAAATATTATTCGAGAGATGTGCATACATTTTCAACAAATCAAACTTAAAAACATGATAAAAAAAAAAAAAAAAAAAAAAAAGCAGCGGTCAATTATCAGCTGACGAATGAGATTGTCGAGCCCTATTTATACCGGACTACACTAAAAAAAAAAAAAAAAAAAACGAATCGTACGCATTGCTTTTTTGTGATCAGTCAAAACCTCTTTTCACTTCTGCTTTAATCTTTCTTTGTTTTTGAACCTCTAGGGTTTCATGAAAGAAGTAGTACGGGATTACGCCATATAATACAAATTTTGAAGATGACAATCCGATTTTTGGCGTAAATGTGACAAAATTTGTATTATATGGCGTAATCCCGTATTTCTTTCATGATTTATCTGCTTCTCCGGGCAAACACGGGATAAGATTCTTAACCTCCAGATTCGCTAAACATGAATGCCGGTTGCTTCCACTAGGGAATCCTGTGATGGTTATATTCAAATTGATCGGAAACTTGAAACTTGGCCGTTTTGGGAGGTTTAGTGATTAGCATACCCGGGCGTTTTCTGGGAGACGCGGATTCGAGTCCCGCTCCAGGACAATGAAAATTTTCAAGTTTTCGGATATTATCTGACTTACCATCCTTGTCACATTTACGCCTAAAATCGGATTGTCATCTTCAAAATTTGTAAATCTCTAGGGTTTATTATTAATATGTTTTTTTTTTTTTTTTTTTTTTTTTGTCGGGCAAGCTAGAACAGAACATTCTGTCTTCAAATTTACAGCAACTTTTAGGTGTTATGAAAACTTTTATGAAAACCTGTGGATTTGTTACCATAATTTTACAAAAATAAAAGCATTTAATTGTTTCGGATAACCTTAAAATGCATTTAAAAAGGAAATACTTTCTTTAGGGGGAAGAGTTCGCCCCAGGCGCCCCTCGCTGAGTCTGCTACTGTGCTGCCTTAACCTGCAAATAATGGATTGAAATAGCCAGTTATATTATTAGGTGTACAAATAAGTTTCAAAGCATTTTTGTGTGACGTATGCCGTTAATTTACATATCCCACATTCCCACCGCATTGTTGTTATGTGACCGTAATTGGTCCAGAGTATAAAATGTGACACAGAAGTTTGCACAACAGTCAAACGCACTTGCATATCGGTAGGTGAAAGATGGCAAGCGATACTGCATTTATTTGCTGCAAAAGCATGTGCATCGATCTGTTCTATTCTGGGGGAGAATATTGTATAGAAAAGCTCATGTGAGTTTTGATTCAGACGGTTTAAAGCAGGTGATTTTGATGTTAGCGATCGAGAACGTAGCGGCACCCCGCAGAAGGTTGAACATGAGGAACTGCCAGCATTGCCGAATGAAGGTTCGTCTCAAACGCAAAAAGAACTAGCTGAACAACTGGGAGTAACACAATAAAACATTTCTAATCGTTTACGCGCAATGGGAAAGATTCAGAAGGAAGGAAAATCTTTAAATGGGTACCACATGACCTGAGCCAAAGGAACAAGCATGAGCGTGTGATGAAGTGTTTGAATCCGTTGAAAAAACAACACAGAAAGTGTTTCCTGTGGAAAATCGTTACGGGTGATGAAAAGTGGATATGGTACGACAATTCCCAACGCAAAATACACTGTGTAGACCCCGGTGAAACAACGACTTCGACACCAAAAAGCAATATTCACTCCAAGAAAGTTCTACTGTGCGTCTGGTGGGATATGAAGGGTGTGCTCTATTATGAACTATTGAAACAGGGTCAAACTGTTACTGCTGATCGCTACAAGCAACAATTGCTGCGATTTAAACAGGAAATCTGTCGGAAACGTCCATTCACAGGCAATGATTGCGTCCCGTGAAATTACTGCATGACAACGCTAGGCCGCATGTCGCGAAATCGGTCAAGGAAACGTTATTGACGCTTGGCTGGGACGTTTTGGAGCACCCGGCGTATAGTACTGACATACCTTCTTAACACTACCATCTGTTCCGATCGATGTAATATCGTTTGTCTGCTGTACACGGTTCCGGACATGTGACGATGTGCAAAAATGGGTTGGCGACTTCATCGCGTCGCACGGCGAAGCATTCTTCATGACTGGAATCCGTCAGCTGCCCGATCGATGGCGGAAGGTGATAAATAATGACGGCGCATAATTTGATTCCTAAAGGTACTGTTGTTTTCTCTCAATTTACATGTCGCGTTGTCTTAAAACGCTTTAATACGCATTTGTACACCTAATACTTAAGATTTTTAAATCGATCCTGTTACAAGAAAAGGACACCATCCTTGCCTCTTCGGGATTCGTACCCAAGCCCGCTCGGTCAGATGTCAGCGCTTAGACCTCGGCGTCACCGGGACGTCAACTTCCTTTTACATTTTTTGTACAGCATTTTATTGAAAAACATAATCTAAAATTTGCATAACAATAATTTAGATTGATAAATTTTGAAATTTATAGGTAGGAAATTGTTTCTTGTTTGAGTTTTCCTTCTGTCATATAACCAGTTATATGACCAGAAGTTTATGTAATTTTAATCTCGAAAGTAACGTACTATGCATTTACAAAAAAGCGTACTGTAAGCAGCATTTGGAGAAGTTTAGAACACTATAGATAAGCTTTAAGTTCATATATTCAGTAATCTATATGCATTTCAAAATTTTTATTTTCCTGTTATTGAGGGGAAAATACATAACTCCAAATCTGATTGATATTTTAAAGATTAAAAGCCGTGCACGTAAAAATACTACCAGTGGTAGTCTTATCTTTGCCTAGCGTCGCCGAAGTACTTAAGACTGGGCTGGGTGCGCTCATTCGACTTCTGTGGCAAAACACAAAAAGTCATTTTTCCGCTGCCATAAATGCTCAAAATGACGCTTGTTTCCGCAGGTATGAGACTTCATTCTCCTCCCCACCCTATCCGGAATAAATGGCCAATCTATGGTGACATCCTGACCTGATTTTGGACTACGTCGCTTTAACCTATCAGGCAGCGGGAGAGAGATTGAAGGAGCGCGTGACAGAGAGGAGTAACTGAGGTCGAGTGGGTAAGCGCGGAAAAGTGTGGTGACAAAAGAAAAGAGAAGGGTGGAGAGGGGGAAATATGAGCAGAGAGAGAGAGAGAAGAGATGATTGTGGTAAGGAGAAGACATCGTCATATTATTGTTAGGTGCAATGACTTTGGTAGGAGATACTGCTAGTTGACTTAAATACACTAGGAGCTATTCAGGGAAGTAGTTCGTGTTGAATCAACACTTCAAATAAGCGTACACGTTAATAAAAAAACAGCTTTTATTATAAAAACAGCAGTGGCTCGAAAACTTTTAATTTAAAATCTATGCCTAAAGCGGTTCATTGACCCTTGCTCACCAAACAACTCTCTGCCCCGAATCATTTTCTTTCATGTCACTCCATTATGCTTTCGAATTTCGTCTACCCATCTCCCACGGGGAATTTTCTGTCTTTTCCCATCTCTTGGGATTCAGTTGCTCAGTGGTGCTCATTTATTCTTGCAATATGTCCAGACAACTTTGGGTCTTTACTTTGATCGTGGCGTCATCAGCTTTTGTCATTTTTCTGATCCACGAATTCCTATACTTCCTGGTTTCACCAAGAATGCTGCATTTATCCAGGCTTACTTCAGTTCAGGGCTGGATTAAAGCGGGAGGGGGGATATAGGAGCTATGACATTGGGGCCCACCGTTACGTAGTGCCCAGGAGGCATGCTTGGTCAAATGATAGAGAGATAAATAGATAAATGGATAGATAGATAGATAGATAGATAAGAGGCATGATAGATAGATATGATGGATGGATAGGCAGATAGATAGATAGATAGATAGATAGATATGATGGATGGATAGGCAGATAGATAAATAGAAATATAGATAGATAGATAGATAGATAGATAGATAGATAGATAGATAGGAGGCATGATAGACAAATAGATAGATAGATAGATAGATTGGATGGATAAATAGATGGATAAATAGATAGATAGATGAACGGATAGGCAGACAGATAGATAGATAAATGGAGAGACAGACAGATATATAGATAGATAGACAGTGAGACAGGTTTATCAAATACTTTTACTTTTGTCTTGTATGATTTCCGCTTGATCAGAAACAGAATCTGGAAGAGGAACAGATTTCAAGGAAGTTACTCACCAAGGGTGAAGGTTTCATGTCGCTGCGTACAGCTGGGTGGGCGAGAGAGTGTCAGCTTTTTCACTACCATCCACCCACACCTCCCAATTTGCACTTGGAACCCTTAATAGTGGAAGTCCCTTGTTGCTTCACCTTACATGACAAATAAGATGCGCTAAGAAAAGTATACAACGCTAAATCGTTAGAAAATCAGAGACAAGTTCTAGGAATCGCAAGCTTTTAACCGATGTTCTTACGAGAACAATGAAAAATACCGTGACTTATTATGAAAACTGTTAAAATTATTTTAGAGCTCAATTTTGAAATTTATCTTTCGCCGAGGGAAGTCTACACGAGAGCTTCTTCCAGCATATACGTACGTATATCTTTCTTTGACATTTTTATTTCTAGATGAGCCTCAGTATTGTTTTTCTACTGTATGAACATACTACATTCTGTTAAAACTTTAACGCCAAAATCCCCTTGAATATTTTTTCTGCCCATTGACATCATACAGTCTGCCCTGAAGACTTTTCTGGAGTAAAAATCATTCTTGGTACAATTCTTGAGGATCAGCTTTCGTTTGCTGAAAAAGCCGTTCAATCTTTCAAATTATTGTACAACAATTGTCGCAAACACAAAGAACAAGTCATTTTTGTAGTCTAACATTATTTTCTTTTAGAGTCTTGATTTGAATTTTGTGTCAAACTTTGATGGGCTAATTCAGCACTACTGAAACAAGACTTCAGCTCTTTCCAATTCATCAAAATATTAAACAGAACCTGGAACTCTGAGTCAACTGTCAATCTAAGTTTAAACTGCGTAGATTCCGATTTCTAGCAACTCTGTCGTTAAGATGTTGCTACTTTGGAGAAAAAATAACTTTTTAAAAGGAAAATTATTTTAAAAGAGGATGGTATGTAATTTTCGTGCAACTAATGTTAAAAGCCAGGAAAAAGCCAAACAAGCCAAATCAATTCTCTGACGCCATCTGAACGAAAAAAAAAAAAAAGCCAGATTTCGGGAATTTGGCGTAAAAAAGCCAATATCGCTGCTTACATATCTCCGATGTGACTTCCAAATCGTAAGATATAGTAACCACATTATGACCCAGCGACAAGCCATTAAATAAGAATATCAACTCGAAAGCATTTCGCTTTACCATACGAGCTGTAAAAACTAGATATAAGACAACATAAAAGGATAAATAGGGATGCATGTAATAACTAATGTGAGATATGTGTAGTTAACCGGTGTAAAAATTGGCAAAACTAGAAATAGTACAATATAAAAAGATAAAGAGAGATGCCCCTAATGACTGATGTAAGATATGTGTAGTTCACCGTTGTAAATTTGGAAAAACTATTACCACCCCCTACTCGATGTGAGGGCGAACCATCTGCTGCGTCCTATTCGCTGCAGTGGGATTAATTATTAAGAAGGCCGTTAATTTTCGTAACTCTTTACTCTCTATTATCTTCCGCCTATGGGTGTCTACCGTGAAGTTGGGTTCCCTAATGGAGGGTCTCCAAGTTCAGGGTTGACGGGTGCATTGCGTTGTGTTTCATATGGGAGAACATGGGAAACCCATATTCCTCCATATGCCGCTTGAAATTTAATAAACTCATGTCAGATTTGGACCTTTTATTTTCCTGCGACTGGGTTTGCTAAATGTTAAAAGTTATTTTCTTCTTAAAATCTTGGAGTTGTTACTCTACCAAAACTTTACGATTGTTCTACTTAATTATTCAGGTTAAAATAAACAAAGATTCACTTATTTTGAATTTTCAAAGATTTGAGAAACTCGGGTAAATTTCATTATAAAATACAGAATTTATTTTCATTTGTGTTTCCTTAAAATCTATTACACTGATCGGTGGAGATTTCTATTAATTTAAACCAAAATATATTTTAAGTTCATTATGCTTTTTGATATTCGCAATCATATTTTAAAGTTCACCTTCCGCAAAATATAAGACACATTATGTAATTCAGCACTTGCAAGAGATTAAAAATATCTTTTCTACCGAGGATGTATAGGAGACAAAATCATGATCATGCTAACGAGATATTGGGAATTATGAAATTTTTCTCACCAAATTATTTTCTTTTCATCACATTCGTTGTCGTCCGGTATTACTTATAGGTATAAAGTCTATGGTTGGGACCTCATCCGGTCCTGCTGAATGCACACTGCCCGCATAAGATCACTCGATGCTTCACCCAAAATTTGCGTAAAAACCTCTCAGGGAAAACATCATACTTCCCTTCACCTGGAAATCATCTTGCTCAATTTTGAGCGTCCTCCCAGGAAAACTCCTAACTTAATTCTTTCTGCGATATTCTGCCCAGGATTCATCTAGAGTCCATCTTTCCTCTCTGCGTTCACCCAGAAATAGCAGTCATCATTCCATCCCGTGTTCTCTCCAAATCATGTCCGCCTAAAAAAAAAACTTTTCTCTCGTCTATGTTTAAGGGGTTCGGGGGTGTTCCTGTCCTACCCAAATGGTTCTCCCCTTATTGGTTGGGCCGCTTTTCCTCGCTTCGGCATTGGTTTACATCCCTGTATGGGAATCCCTCCGATTCGTTGGCAAAGGCTTGAGAACATCGAGTTTTCTTGAAGATGAATATTCCTTTATCTTGTCAACTGCTCCGCGGGATGTCCGCGCTGCCTTAGAATTTTCACGTACGCTTCCTGTATGACTCTTTCTGTTGGTGTCAACCAGTTACGCCCACTACGAGAAATATGCCCTGTTCGTTGCCCGCTAGCGTGCGTAAAACGTGACTTCGTTAATAGCGAAAGGTCCAGTAAATTGGCCCCCACCTGTGATTGCGAGCATTTCATTCTCGTAGCGTTGCTTGCTAAAACCTCCGAGTTTTCTCTTTACTAACCTAGGGGTGTGTTTCGTGCGTATTCTTACTGGAATTTCCGGAGAGCTCGGGGAACACAAAATAAAATAAAAAAAACAATTCAAAAGAATGATGAAAAAAAAATAAGGAATTTCCTCCTCAAGAAAGAAATCTGCTCAGCCAGGTCTTAGAAAAATTATGAAATAGGTATTATAATTATCCTCTTAGAACGCCTGTCCACATTATGCTTCTCGGATTTTCTTTCCCAATTCCCGCGCTCTCTAAATTGTTTACTTGGTAACTACTCTTCCTCGTTTAACTATTTCCTCGTACTATGCGATACCGTAGGAATTATTTGGTGAATATATTGCTTTCCCACACTTACTAATTTGTAGGCCCCCTTTCCGAAATTCATACCTACGAAATCATGGTCCTCCAATGTTACACGATATTCCGGAGGACATACGGGTAACATTATCTCCCTCTCCCATAGGGTTGAAGAGCTTTGTCCCCCAAAGTTAGGTGCTGTGGATTCCTTCCTCTCTTGCAAGGCTGCTCGTTTTCGCTCATTTCAACATGCGATGAATTACAATCATTTGCGAAAACTTATGCGCATATATGATACATAATGTAATTATAAGCACATACAATAAGCATAAAACTACGAGTAAGATTATTATAACAATGTTCAATAAATATTAAATTCCTCCACCGAATCTAATTCTAAGTTTGACATTGACAGATAACATATGCACTGTATATATATATATATATATATGAATTCTTTCCGATAGTGACAGATTTCTTCAGCCGCCGTCTTCTCGGCGACACACAATATTTGCTCGGGTACGCGCCTCCGTTGGGCGATATGGTTTCGGTTTTGGGCGTTCCCATCTCTTAAGCACTCAGCTAGTTTCTCAGAGTTCCTTTGGAGATCAGCCTCCCAGACGGGAGTGATGTAGGCTAACACCATCTCCACGTTCAGTTCATAAGGGTGCCGTACCATTACGCCGAGGAATAGTTCCCGGTAACATTTACCGCCTGCAGCAAGTGATGACCGACGAAGCGATAAACAAAATTATTATTACCGCAGCGGCTCCGGCTGCGATTATTTTGAAAGCTCCGAACAGGGAAGTGCCGAAGGCGTTGAACAGTAGCCCACTGCTCCATTCGGGTGGGCCTGCTGGTTGCCAGTATGCGCTGGAGATATTAGGATAAGTCAGCTGAACTGAAGGTTGTTCTAAGCAAAAGTCTAAAGTGGTACAAGCGGTAACGGTTCGGGCCTTTAAGCAGAGTTTTTCGCTGTGGCACTTAGCGTCCGTCTTTAGATTTATCTTGATCGTTCGTCTTTCCGTCTGTAGTTTTACCGAACGAGAGTGCACCGTGAGTTTTTCGAAGTGAACGTCCACAATCCCGGCTGCGCACGATGAGAAAGCTTCGATCTCTACCGTAGCCAAGGGCTCGCATGCAAAACAGCCTGTTACCTTGATTTCTGCCTCCGTGAATTTTGGGCAGACAGTTCTGGTTTCGATCGAGTACTTGTACTTCTGGAATTGAAGATTTACCACTATAGGGGCTGAGTGTAACAGTTCCGAAACAAGTTGGCCATTTCCGTCAACCTTCAGTTGATGCCATGCTGATGCCATTGGTAAGGCGCTCTTTTTTGTTCTATCATACTCAGTAAATACGACTGTTGTCGGTGGCATTTCATAGAGTCCTCATAATAGCTACAAGAAAACATGCTTTCGTTGAAGATAAAATTTTTCGACATCGATTCGTTGCTCTGCGTATCGCCGATATGTCCTTTCATCGGTCGTGAAGGTAAGCTTGCCCTTTCAATATAACTCTCTTGAGGGTTTCCCACTCGAGAGATCAGATGGGTGTTCACGATTTGTGTAGGCTGGTCCAGTGATCCGACTACTTGCACTGTGATGCCCGTAGAGGTCGTGGCTTGGTTCTTAACCGTCAGAGTCTCTACGGTGTCGTTGTTGTGCTGTTGAATTAGTAGCTGATAACTACACTGCATCGATACTATTCTGCGTACGTCGTATGCTCGCAGGAAATCTGCTTCCAGCCATATTCGAAAGAAATGGCAATGTTGCGAGTCAATGATCCAGCATGACGTGGACCCACTGTCGGACGGCTGACAGCCTGTGATGCCGGGCCAGTCTAGCGATTGTTTTGTCAGTGCGTCAAATTGTTTTGATCGCACACATCCTTTTCCCCAATTGCAAGTCTCGTGATTTGCACAAACCAATTGGCTGAGATAACGCATTGTAGTCACGTGCGTAAAATAGTCTCTCGTCGTGTGCCAGATACAGTTTGCCTGCTGGTAGGTTACTTTCAAGGAAAAAAGTGTATGGTCATTTTCCTGGTCCGTAAACCATATGCATTGTTCATGCCCCAAATTCATTAGGGTTACCTGCGCATTAGTAGTTAGACGGCAGTTGTGCTCTACCTCTGAGTCCGTGCACTCCTTCACCTTTGATGCAACAATCGAATGTGCGTTACATTCCGCGGAAGTTCCGTTTACCAACAGAAATAAGCTCAAAAGTACCAGTCCGTGTAAAGGCGGTTGCGCCGCTGGACGGGCAACTTGCCTCTCCAAATATTCGTGCATCTGATTTACTCCGTTACGTAAAACATTTCCTGTTAGGGCTCCTGTCTTTACTGCCACAAACGTTGTTCCTCTGAGGAATCTATATGACTTCCAAAGAATTATTCCGACTCCACACAACAGCTTCCAGATGCTAATTACTACTTTCCTGGCATATAGAAAGGTTACCGCTGAAATTAAAACTAGCACAATATACACTACATAAGTGACTGCGTGGGGTAAACACTTTAGCTGTCGTAGCATCTCACGACACAGTATGCACTGTAGGGGTCTACACGTTGTTCTACCTACGATTTGCAAAGCACCCCTTAGGGTTTTTCCATCCGTGGTAACGAAAATCAAAGTTAGTTCCGCAGAAAGCTCTAGTAGTTCCGGTGGCAATGATGTCTGATACGGAGCGTTCCTTAAAGTGATAACCCGCTCCATACCTCGAACTCGAATCACCAGGGTTCCTGGAAGTGAGCTGGTGATGATTGGGTCGTTGTATGATACTTTGATATTTTCCCTTTGAAATACTGCCTCTTCGTCAGACAGCAAATGTCTCTGGTGACGGCGCCGAGGTAAAATATTAGTGCGCGGTTTTCCAACGCACTCTGTGAAAGAGATCAGCGCTGGGTTCGAAATCCGTAGTCCTTCCGCTTCATGTATCAGTGTAGATACTGCTGGCGTCAGGCGGCAGTTGCACGTAGTGACGGATTTATTCACACAGCTCGCCAGTGCACAATATTCGCTCGTTCCACTGCACGGTGCATCGGCAGTGCAGGCACAGTGTAAACCGTCTCTTGTGCACTCCATTAATGAAAGGGCTCCTTGTGGGTTCGGTTCCTGCTGAACGAAGAAATTTCTCGGTTCGATAAGCTCATGGTTGTGCGTAATAAATGTCCTCCAGGCTTTCACGCACTCGTCGCATGAATGTGCATGACAAGCACTCCGCGGCATTCCTAGTTTCAAAAGTTCGGCACGAGATGCTACAGTGCACTGATATTTATCTCCCTTGAAATGACAAAGTTCGTGATTAGCAGCTACTCCGCTAACTGTCCAGATTACTAAGGAGAACGCAATCACGTTCATCTTGTCCATTTTATTGACGAAATGTCACTCTCTTCAAATATCTTAAAAGTGGTAATGGTTCTGTCGACACTTGTCGGCCATAATTATCTCAAAACAAACATACACATGAAATCACTCCTTATCACCTCGGTATTTCTCTTGCACATGCATTATATACGCTTTACATTAAGAACTAGTAATATTTCCTTCGAAAAGCTCGTTTCACTCTGACCTACGAGAAGTGAGGGGTTTTTATGTGCATATTTATTTATATATATATATATATTTTTCGAAATTCCGAAGCGCATTCCATCCCAGGCTTCCCTTTTCTCTAATTGTATTGTTTTTTCTTCCTACTTGTAGGTTTTCTCCAACAACAACAAAAATAAAAATCTCATCACTCGTGTTTCTTAAGCTTACTAAATTATAATTAAATAACGGTTGTTTCCTTCCCATGTATCTATTCTGCAGCTATTATTTCCATTCGCTGGTGCGTCTACTACTTCTAAAAGAAAAATTATTAATTTCCCTTTTCGTGTTTGTCGTATTGTCTACCAGATATTACCCGCGTATAGTCGCTTATTTCCCTTTTACGTTGTCTAACTTAATCGTTAGTTCTTTGCTGAACTATTTCTTGTCATTTTATCTGTCGTGCTTTACTCTCTTTTTTTTTTTTTTCTTTTTTTTTCTCGCGTATTACAATTGTATTCTCATTCCTGGCTATTTCTGATTTTACGACCAGATGCTTTTCTTGTGTATTCGCAGGTGTGCGGCGACCATTTAAGGAACGCCGATGATTTCGGAAAATAGGGGATTTCCTCGAAAATGCTTGCGAGGGTCCCCTTTGGGCGATGTCACCCCTGCAAATTCGTCGCTCCAAAAATTTTGGGTCGTTCCTGTGTTGACCGTCTCTCACGGCTCGAAATCTGAAACACCTGCGCTGATGCCTGTGGGTGTAAGTGAGCGCACAATAGCGTAGCCTCTTGCATGTTTTGCTTACATCGGAGGCTTCTTGTTTAGCCTATGTAGAAGCATCCACTTAGTATTCTGTTACCTGGGGCTAAAACCACCCCTCTAATTTCTGCCGGTCAGTGCTCAGTTTGCTGACGGATTTCATTGAAACATCACGCTTCTTTTCGTCTGGTGCACTTGTCATTCAAATTTCCTCTTCTGCTTTATCTCTTTTTTTTTTTTTTTTTTTTTTTTTTTTTTTTTGGTATCGTTGCACCATGTCTGCACGTATTAATCCTCATCTCACCTCGTCGCATTTTTCGCATGCTCGACGCCAGTTGTGGTTTGGGAGAATCTGCAACTGCTCCTCGTGTGCTGCGGTGGTAGAGGATGGGGAGCTGGGCCTGGTGAATTTGTCATTCACATTTCCTCTTCTGCTTTACTCAACCTCTAACCTCACGATGTACCTAGTGCATTTCTACCTCGATTTCATTTCTATACTTTTCCTTCCGTTATACTTGCCTTCCTTATCAATTAAAACTGAATTTTCCTACTATCCACAAAACAAAACAAAAAAAAATATAGTACCTTTGGATATTTCACTTCAAGGTAAGTGCTTTTTACTGTCATTTCGATAGGTTATGGTTAGGCTATGTTAGGTGACGTTTAGGCTACGCGTCGATCATGTTTGTTGCTACTTTCTTATACCATGTTTTGTTTCAGGTTCGCGTATTTTAATTGCTTTGAATACCTGCCATGGATACTAATTTTGAACCACTGCATTATCCGATACGCTGCTAATCTCATTGCATTCCGTCGGTGTTTCCGCACGGCTATTTCTCCGCAGAAAGTGCTTACGTTTTTTTTTTTTTTTTTTTTTTTTTCTAGTGATATATTACTCCGACTTATGCTTCTGCTACAGAAAGTTTCGAGAGGGAAAAAAAAAGTATTTTTTTTTCGTCGTGCTGTGCTCCCGTTTATATTTTCCATCCTTTGAAATGCTCGGCCTTTGCTGTACAAAATATTTTACTGAGCGTTCCCGTTCTTTTAACGATAAATTTTCCTTCTTTGCATTCTTGCTTCAAGATGGCGGCCCAAGATGGCGTCTTCCCATTCTTCCTTTTGCTCCTTGCCAGCCAGTTTGTGTACGGGGTTTCTCAAACTGGAAACACGGTCCGTCCGTTCCTCTACTCTTGCAAGCCCCGTGCATGAGCGACATCATTCTGCCTACGATTACCTTCGCTTATGCTCCTACTGCCTATCATTAATAAAATTCGAGCGGAAAAATTTTTTTTTTTTTTCCAACAAAAAAAATATTTTTTTGTGAAAGGAATGATTGCTACCAGTACCGTTCAGTCTTTCCATGAAATAAAAACATTGCTTCCTCCGCAGGTTCTTTGCTGGGTGCTTAATCCCTGACCCATTCTTCCTCTTTTTTTTTTTTTTTTTTTTCTTACGTAATGTATTTTTCCTTACTTAATATTAATTTTCCCCTTATCGTAGCAAAAAAACTTTAAATCTAGTTTTCCGTGGTTTGTGAACTCAAAACTGGAAAGATTGCGATGCACGTACTAGGCTGTGGTCCTGCTATGAATATTATTAATTACTTCCTGCATATTCTTCCATGTTTATACACCACTTTCTAGCTAGACTCTTTTACGAATTATTTTCGATTACTGATCAGATCGCAAAAATTGTTTTTTTTTTTTTTTTTCTTTTTTTCACCTATCAAATTTATTTTCTGCTAAACGTTTACCGTGAAAATTCAGGGATCTTCCCACTTATTCCGCATCGCTGTTTTTTTCACAACACACACACATTTTTTATCTTCGCCCAGCGTTCTTCCTACTTCCTCGGGCTTAAACCCACGATTCCTGAGGTTTCGCTACGATTTTCCTCCACTGTGGATAAAGATTATTGACGGGTGCTCCTTCTGGTGTCCCTGCGCTTAGGTTTTCTTGAATGCGCTGCGACAAATAGCGGTCGGCTAAATCGAACCAAGAGGTTCCCTCTGGATTATTGGGTTGACTAAGACTTTTCAACATTCTATTTACTAAGCTAGTATCTTCTGGCTGCTCAAGTCTTCCGGTCGAGTCGCTGACCACAATTTCCTTTGGGTACGTGCGATTCAGGCCTATTTCCAAAGTGTTGGGCCCTTGTGAATTTGCTGTGGGGTGTATTGCTGCTGTCAGCTGAATTCTGTCCTGCGAACGTAGTAGATATGGATCTCTAATAACCCTTTGGCGCGTTGCTTCTTGTGTTTGTCGGCTGCTACTTTCCTGATAGGAATCCTGTGACGGCATGGTCTCCTCCGTTGGTTCCGCGATTGCCTGTGTGCGCCTCGGCTCTTCAACATGTTGCGAGGGCAGCGGTACTTCCCTGCTTGTCTCCCTTCGCGCTGAACTCGACGTAGCGGGCGGCGAATTTATCGGTACTCCGATGTTGGGCGGTTGACTTACGGGCGGCATTGCTCTACTGCTTGTCGGTTGCGGCATGACTACTCTGGGAAAATCGACCCAATCCAGATAGTCGTAGTCCTGTGTGCTCTCCGATCCGTCGTCAGAGAAATCCTGCGATTGTCTGGGTACTTGTACCTCTATATTGTCCTGTACCGGTGACTCTGCTATAAGCTGGGGTAGGCGTTCAGTCCGCTTGAAGACTCGATTTTTATGCACGGTCTGATATTTGTTCGGATTTTCGACTGACCTCAACTGAACATTTACTGGGGTGGGGAACGAAACTATCTCCCAATCTCCGCAGTTAGTTCGAGCTAGCTTACGCGATAAATGTGGCTGTGAAAAAGGGGTGTGCAAAAATACTCTGTCGCCTAAATGTAGATTCTTTTCCGCAGCGTGCCTGTCTGCATACTTCTCTTGTTTCGCCGCAGCTTCTTGCAAATTTCCGTATACAATTGGTTGAATTTTCGCTAATCTGGTCTTCTTATTGAAGTGAATGGGACGATTTGTGAGGTTAGCTATCAATACGGGTATGATGCCTGATTTGTCCAGCGTGTTTACTGAACGACCCAAGCGTACTTTTCCCTGGGCGTATCTTTCTAACGGCTGTACTAGCACCTGGTTAACCTGACATCCCGAAAATTTCCCACATCGGATCCGAATAACCCTTTCCGAATACGGTGGGATGAGTTCCTTATGGACGGTCCTTCCTATCTTGGTTACGTCGGGGTTAATGGGATTGGCCATTTCCGCTGAAGGCACGGACAAGACCTGGGTTCGAATTTTCGACTGACGTGCTTTTCCTTTAAAATTTCTTTTTCGGTTATTCCTTCCTCTACCGTACTCTGCTCTAGCTAAATTTGCTCTGCTTTCCCGTTTCAAAATTCCTTTTCCTGCGTCGAATATGTATCCGTGCTCCTTCAATAGATCCCAGCCTAAGATTAGAGAATAATCTTGATGCAACTTCCGCTGAGTAACGTGATAGGGATGTAAAATGGTTTCTCCTCCGATTTCTACCGGTATCTCATAGCACTGAGATGTAGGTAAAGTGTTTCCAGTAATGCCTTTCACTAAAACTGCTGATCCTAAGTCACGTATACGAATCTTTCCCTTTATCTCCTTTAATAGTGAAGCACAAAAGATTGAGATACAAGCTCCGCTGTCGATGAGTGCAAACGCGTGAGTATCTCCTATCCTAACTTTCACCAACGGGAGTGCTCCATCACCTCGGACGTAACAATTTGTTAAAGTAACTCCACGGACCTTATTATAATTCCGGCCAAGGGCGGTCCCCTTATCTTGACCCGAAATTAGTTTAAAGGACGCGAATTTTGCCTGGAATACCTATTGCAATCTCTTCCTGGTGCATCCTCTTCAAAACGAACGCGGTTTTCTCTTCTGTTCCCCAAATTCCTTGGATTCTGTGGGACGTGAGCGTCCTGTCGGTAAGTGGCGCTGTAGTTCCTGTAGGAGCGATACTGATTACCGCGGCGGTCGCCAGGGGAGAAGTTATTCTGCTGTCGCGGGTACGAAGGGTTGGGTGCCCTGTCCCACGAACCTCTTTGAGCTTGCTGCGATGGTTGCGTATAAACTGCTCCTTCCCGATTGTTCCGATAACAAAATCGCTTGATATGGCCAAAATCGCCGCAGTTATAGCAGATGGCCGAAGTAATGTCTACGTCGGGTAAATTTCCCCTAGATTCATAATTAGCGCTCTGGAAATTTCTAATGCGATTTACGTGCGTCCGGTGCGAATTCTCTGCTTTCCTTAGCCTTTCCCTCAAATTTTCTGCCTCACTTTTCAGAGCGTTCACCTGCATCTCATGAGTTGCTAGCTGCTTCGCCATCATAGAACACAAGTCAGCTATCTGGTCCGTTGAATGGCTCTGTTGCCCTTGTGAAGTCCCTGGGATCGAACTCGATTCCTGCTGTGCATCGTAAGCGTTAACGTCCCGGTCTAATAAGAGATTGTGAGACTCTTCGGCCAGCGCTCTCTGAACTGCTGCCTGAAAATTTTCCGGGGCGAAGGATAAAACCGTGCGCCTCAATTTGGGGTTTAATCCATTCAAAAACTGCGACATTTTAGTGCTGTCTACCAGTCCTCGCACTTGCTCATTTTCTAAATCCATCGTCTCCATGTAGGAATAAGCTAAGCCGTTAAGACGAGCTACATACTCGGCCACCCGTTCTCCTGGTTTTTGTCGGCAAGTCGTAAATTTCTGCATTCTCACGGTAACCGGTTGCAATGCGTCGAATCTTTGTACTATCGCCTGCTTAAATCGTTCGTACTCGGTCTCCCTCCTAATATCGACGGCCTCCGAAAGAAAGTGACTGGCGGCTCCTTTGAATTTTGCTTTAGCTGATAAAATTTTAACGGCGTCGTTCCATCCTGACAGTTCGGCGGTGCTCTCCAACGTTTCGAAAAATTGACGTGCGGTCAGATTTTCATCCGATCCGCTGAATGTGGGGATATACGCCAACATTCCCGCCATTATTGGTACGTTCTGCGGGGCTACTACACAATTTTCTGACACGGCTTCTCCTTCTAGAGTGCCCTGGAGGTCGTTCTCCTGGTTCTGTTGATCAACTATGCAATTTTCCGAAACAAAATTTTGTTCACCGTTGCTCTGTTCTCCGTTCTGTTGGTTAGCCATATATTTATTCTTTAACCTTACAAACTTAAATTCCCACGGCTCCTACTATATGCTTCGTAATCTCGTAAAGTCACATAAAATTAGAAAAATTCCGGTGAAGCTACCACGTAAAAATAAAAAAAAAATTCACTCTAACGTAACTCGCTGCTTCGATTTTGCTAACCCACTTGACTTATGATCAGAAAACAATTGTCTACGAATAAAACGATTAACGTTCCTAGCTTACTCATAAATTGCATTCGGCTTTCAACTTAACTGTACCTAACTCGCGACACACTAAACAAAATATGCACATATATAACCAGCACTTCACACTAAGATATGTAATAAATTTGAACGTCTTAAATATATATATAAATACACTAGAAACACTTGAGATCAAATTATGCACTTGCAACAAAATTATATACGATAACCACTTTTCCAAGAAATTAGAACCACACCTTAAATACTTATGCGGACTTCCTAAATTCATTAAATTTTAGTATACTAGCAATAACCTCTGTCTACTTCCCTTGGTGGATGCAATCCCACATTTAAAGCACAATAAATCACACTTCCATAAACACTATTTTCATTTCAAAAATTTGTTCCAGCATTATCCAATTATTACTCCTACCAATTCTTCTTGCACTAGTCCTTTTTATTACTCTTTCCCAAATATTAATCCACTTAACTACTCTCTGTCTACACTCCCAAGTACCTCTACACATTTAAATGCACAATAAAACACACACTTAGATATTACATTCCCTTTTAGTCTTCCAAAACAAATCAAGATTACTGCTTAACCTTCTATTAGCTCCTATATCTTGCAGAAAAAAATTAATTCCTCTTATCAATAATTAACCTGCCTATTCCTTCTTAAATTATCAGTTTCTTATCAATGCATCAACACACATAATAAAATCACACTTCAATAATAATGCACTTTTGATTTTAAAATATATATCACCACAACTTCTCATCACTACTCTTCTATCAGTGCCTCACCGTTAAATTATACATTCCCCAAGTTATCAATGAACCTATTATTCCTCCTAGTTACCGATTTAAAATCACAACACTCAAATGCACAAATAAACAACACATCAAAAATAATTTCACTTTGATTTGCAAGGAATTTTCCCTTGATTTTCAACGATAAATCAAAATTATTCATGAATTACACTTGTATAAATTTATTTTCTCCGTACTATTAATTTTCATGTATTTTCTGTAAGATTTCATCTATTCATTTGCTAAATTAGCAGTATCACTCTTATTTGTTTTTCTGCCTATTTCCTTAGAAATTTAAATTTATTTCAGCATAATCTGATTTCCTGCAACTTATTTACTTGCATTTCACCTTCACTATTTTTTTTGAAGTTAAAATCTTGCTACAATTTCCTTAATTTTTCTATAAAACCTGCATCTTGTTACTCAGAATTGAAGGGGAGATAATAGAAACACATCGCATTATTCTGCTAATTCTGTATACTTGATTAATTATCCTGACCACCGAAAACAAATATTCTTTTTTTTTAAACCACAGGATCAAAGAAATCCTGGTCCTAGCACAAATTTTATATTAATTAACCAAAGAACTGAAAAATCCTGGTCACACGGCACCAGTTTTATATTACCACCCCCTACTCGATGTGAGGGCGAACCATCTGCTGCGTCCTATTCGCTGCAGTGGGATTAATTATTAAGAAGGCCGTTAATTTTCGTAACTCTTTACTCTCTATTATCTTCCGCCTATGGGTGTCTACCGTGAAGTTGGGTTCCCTAATGGAGGGTCTCCAAGTTCAGGGTTGACGGGTGCATTGCGTTGTGTTTCATATGGGAGAACATGGGAAACCCATATTCCTCCATATGCCGCTTGAAATTTAATAAACTCATGTCAGATTTGGACCTTTTATTTTCCTGCGACTGGGTTTGCTAAATGTTAAAAGTTATTTTCTTCTTAAAATCTTGGAGTTGTTACTCTACCAAAACTTTACGATTGTTCTACTTAATTATTCAGGTTAAAATAAACAAAGATTCACTTATTTTGAATTTTCAAAGATTTGAGAAACTCGGGTAAATTTCATTATAAAATACAGAATTTATTTTCATTTGTGTTTCCTTAAAATCTATTACACTGATCGGTGGAGATTTCTATTAATTTAAACCAAAATATATTTTAAGTTCATTATGCTTTTTGATATTCGCAATCATATTTTAAAGTTCACCTTCCGCAAAATATAAGACACATTATGTAATTCAGCACTTGCAAGAGATTAAAAATATCTTTTCTACCGAGGATGTATAGGAGACAAAATCATGATCATGCTAACGAGATATTGGGAATTATGAAATTTTTCTCACCAAATTATTTTCTTTTCATCACATTCGTTGTCGTCCGGTATTACTTATAGGTATAAAGTCTATGGTTGGGACCTCATCCGGTCCTGCTGAATGCACACTGCCCGCATAAGATCACTCGATGCTTCACCCAAAATTTGCGTAAAAACCTCTCAGGGAAAACATCATACTTCCCTTCACCTGGAAATCATCTTGCTCAATTTTGAGCGTCCTCCCAGGAAAACTCCTAACTTAATTCTTTCTGCGATATTCTGCCCAGGATTCATCTAGAGTCCATCTTTCCTCTCTGCGTTCACCCAGAAATAGCAGTCATCATTCCATCCCGTGTTCTCTCCAAATCATGTCCGCCTAAAAAAAAAACTTTTTCTCTCGTCTATGTTTAAGGGGTTCGGGGGTGTTCCTGTCCTACCCAAATGGTTCTCCCCTTATTGGTTGGGCCGCTTTTCCTCGCTTCGGCATTGGTTTACATCCCTGTATGGGAATCCCTCCGATTCGTTGGCAAAGGCTTGAGAACATCGAGTTTTCTTGAAGATGAATATTCCTTTATCTTGTCAACTGCTCCGCGGGATGTCCGCGCTGCCTTAGAATTTTCACGTACGCTTCCTGTATGACTCTTTCTGTTGGTGTCAACCAGTTACGCCCACTACGAGAAATATGCCCTGTTCGTTGCCCGCTAGCGTGCGTAAAACGTGACTTCGTTAATAGCGAAAGGTCCAGTAAATTGGCCCCCACCTGTGATTGCGAGCATTTCATTCTCGTAGCGTTGCTTGCTAAAACCTCCGAGTTTTCTCTTTACTAACCTAGGGGTGTGTTTCGTGCGTATTCTTACTGGAATTTCCGGAGAGCTCGGGGAACACAAAATAAAATAAAAAAAACAATTCAAAAGAATGATGAAAAAAAAATAAGGAATTTCCTCCTCAAGAAAGAAATCTGCTCAGCCAGGTCTTAGAAAAATTATGAAATAGGTATTATAATTATCCTCTTAGAACGCCTGTCCACATTATGCTTCTCGGATTTTCTTTCCCAATTCCCGCGCTCTCTAAATTGTTTACTTGGTAACTACTCTTCCTCGTTTAACTATTTCCTCGTACTATGCGATACCGTAGGAATTATTTGGTGAATATATTGCTTTCCCACACTTACTAATTTGTAGGCCCCCTTTCCGAAATTCATACCTACGAAATCATGGTCCTCCAATGTTACACGATATTCCGGAGGACATACGGGTAACAAAACTAGAAATAGCACAATATAAAAAGATAAATAGGGATGCCCCTAATAACTAATGTGGGAGATGTGTAGTTCACCATTGTAAAAATTAAAACAAATTGAGAAAGTACAACATAAAAGGATAAATAGGGATGCTCGTAATAACTAATGTGGGATATGTGTAGTTAACCGCTGTAAAAATTGAAAACAAAATTGAGAAAGCACAATATAAAAGGATAAACAGGGATGCACGAAATAGCTAATGTGGGATTTGTGTAGTAAACAGCTGTAAAAATTGAAAAAAATAGAAAAAGCACAACATGAAAGGATAAATAGAGATACACGTAATAACTAATGTGGGATATGTGTAGTTAACCGTTGTAAAAATTAGAAAAATAAAAAAGCACAACATGAAAAGGATAAATAGGGATGCACGTAATAACTAATGTGAGATATGTGTAGTTAAACCTTGTAAAAATTGGAAAAACTAGGAAAAGCACAACATAAAAGGATGCATAGGGATGCATGTAATAACTAATGTGAGATATGTGTAGTTAACCGGTGTAAAAAATAGGAAAAACTAGAAATAGCACAACGTAAAGGGATAAATACGGATGTCCCTAATAACTAATGCAAGACATGTGTAGTTCACCGTTGAAAAAATTGGGAAACGCATAGCATGAAACGATCAAAAGAGCTACTTTTACGAGAACCAAGCAAAACTGAAGAGAAAACACAATATTACAGTTCTTCTTCATTTTTTTTTTTTCGAATTCCATATGGAGAGTGCTTTCCGCAACACTATTTAGGCACGGAACATTGTTTCTAAAAATGTTCATGTCATTTTAAGTAAAAAGGAAATGATTGGTGGCTGCTTCAACGCATTCAGCGAATAATATAAACAAAGTTTGTGGACAAACTCCTTAAAAACCTATTTCTATTAAGCTTTATTTATGTTCCCTGCTCAGTCTTTCATCTCGCACGGCTTTACTCTCGAAGCTCTGATAGCGTAACCTCTGACCCGGAACGGTCTACAACGGCCGTAACTCAGAGTAAGGAGGTCAAAGGGAAAGGGACTGCCGTGTATATTAAGATTTGCATTCGGCAGTGTCAGTGATATATAAACACTGCAGAATCCATGCCCCTCGAAGATGTCGATTGAAAGACAGCTTGAAGATGCTCAAGATAAATCGAGCACAAGTGTTCTCCCTGTTTTGTACACAGATAAACATGTGCGTGCTTTATGAGCTTCATTAGCAGAGCAACATGGAATCTTTTCTTGGCCGTACGGTCGCGGCCTGTAGAGGCCAAAAATTACAAACTAAGGCCCTACGGTCTTTGTTCTTCTTATGCTAGCTGAAGTAGCTGCTTATCTATCTTCGGAGTTTGGAGTTCGTCTGTTATCGGCTCACAAGCGAAGAAACATATGCCACCGGAAAAAGACACCAATTTGGAAACGACGGAGTTATGAATGACGTCCACGCTTTTTTAAAAGGCGATGTGTCCTACTAGATGCGTGGTATCTTCAAAATGTTTATTTGTGCTCCAAGGCAGAGTGAGCTTGAACCGTTAGACATATGGTGGGCTTCAACGATTAAGATTTAAATTCGGCAGAAATGTGGAATAGTAATTACGGAGAGCAGAAATAAACATTTTTAGGAACGATAGAGCTATGACTGATGAAAAGGTTAAATGTCGGACGAGATGCGTGCCGTTTTAGAAGTGTACGTTTGAACTTCAACGCAAAGAGTTTGTAATGTTTTTTCACTGGAAATTCCTGAAATTCAAGAGCCACTTTTCGTGACAATTTTCGTGAATTAACGAAGCATATTCCTGATCAATCTTTTCCGTGAAATGACGGGAAAAACCTGAATTTCGCGGATTTTTTTCATACGTGAATTGACAGAAATGCATTTATGTTTTTTTTTTTTTTTTTTTTCCTGTAAATAACTGGAAACTGTCGTTTTTAAGATGTGCTAACGGAAAATTCGGAAATATTTCCACAATTCCTTTCGTATATTAACGGAAGAGTTCTATTCTCACTTTTTTCCGTATCCGCATGACAAAAAATTTCCAGCAATAGGAGAGATTCGCGGGAATAGTTGAGGTGTGATCAGTGGCCGACTGGCGATTCAAAATAAACGGCACTGGAAGCTGCTGATTTTGAGCAGCCTACTTTTAGAAAACATTATCAAGGTACCTAAAGAAGTCATCGATGGCTAAAAACTGTTACGAAAAGGACAATAAATTTAATTTTTGAAGAAGCAAAACTAATTCACAAACCAGAAGATTCAATCATAAAACTTGATATTTTGGAAGCTTTCCATATACACTCATTGTCATAAAAATCCGCTCACCAAGAAAAAACGTGCTATTAACACGAAACTTGGCGAATAGATACGGGGAGAGCAGGCATACAAATGATTAAAATTTCGTGCGATTCCGCATGCCCGCGCGTTCAAGACCGACGCTGAAATCGAAATCCTTGGAGCTTATAAACAGCCACGCAGGGAACTCCACATTCGTGCCGAAGTGCACGGTAAGAGTCAGATGAGATCCCTGAGCGATAGACATGCCAAGGAGCCGCCATAGATGTACGTGAGGGCAAATGACGGAGTTAAACGAGGCCGTATTGTCGGGATGAGAGAGGCCGGGAGTCCAGCGCGCCGAACCGGCCGTGGGCCGGTCGGACAGTACGGTGCGATCGTGTTGGGAGCACTGGACACGGGAAGGCACCCAGACATGGCGGACTGGCCCCGGACGGCCCAGACACACCACCAGCAGAGAGGACCGCGGGATGGGATCGTGAGAGCGGCACGCACAGATGCAACGACGTCCTTGTTCAATATCCAGAGACAAGTGGCGGCTGTACAAGGGAATCCTGTGTCAGACAGAACCATTTCCAGACGCCTGGCAGAGGCGAATCTGCACTCTTCACGTCCTTTACGTTTTCTGCCATTAACACCTAAGCTCGTTGGGGACCCACTGAGATGTGCGAAACTCTAGCAATAGGGGCCCACTAAGGCCTTAATCCGGACCTGGTACTGTTGGTCCCCACAACCCCCGCATTATGGGGAGGCCTCAAGGCTACGAGGGCCTCTAACCTCAGGAAAAATACTTCACGAATTTTTTTTTTTTTTCGGAAACTGTGTATGGAGCTGGTTAAATATATAGCCAGGTTTTTTTATGGCAGTTTTGAATGAAGTATTGTAAAGCAAATTAATTTTTGATATTTTATATTAAATAAGTAAAACATCTGGAAATCATTTTCGCGGTTTTAATTTATGAAAACTGGATGACGGGAAAGCAATTATTCAAAACAACTGGAAGCCCCTTTTCACAGCCATAGCAACAATTCCCATACATGTATATTACCAGGAGAATGTGAAAGAAATACCAATTTAGTGAATGTAATTTGTATGTCAACGAAAGGGGGGGGGTCCTTGGACTTAAAGGGGGGTCCTTGGACTTAAAGGGGGGTCCTTGGACTTAAGGGGGGGGTCCTTGGACTTGGTTGATCGGTGAAAGCCTGCCTGAAAAACATACTCCAAGTGGGAATAAGCTCAAAATCTTTAAAAACAAGTAGTATTAAAAGAAATCCGCCTTGTTGCACGATGATATTTATTCAGCTAAAAAACGAAATCTATGTACAGTTTAAAAAACATATGAGCACTTTCGGTGTCACAGTGACACCTTCATCAGATGTGATTTCCATCATGTGGTTACATGCTGGTCTTACATACGTGGAGCAGTTGCATCATGGGAAAGGTAATGTCAGTGTCACATGATATACCAGATAACAAGACAGCCAAAAAAGCATAATTAGCCAATGAAAATTACTCAACAGAAACAGCCTCTATATTTCGGCTTATAATACACGTTGCTGTAATGACTATTATTCTTGTGTTTTACCTGAACCATGGATCAATCTTATTGGGAAAGACAGCACAACAACTATGTAACGTACCAGGAGATGTGACGTACCTGCCCGAAGGACGCACACGACATAAAGGCAGATAGGAATCAGAATAAAATGTCTGCGTAGCTCAATTGGTAGGGTGACTTATTCCGGAATGAGGGGATCCGGGTTCGAATCCTGGCGTGGACAGAAATGACGGAGAAATTTACTTCGTTATAATGGCGCCCGAACTATCCGGATGACCCGACCGTTCAAAATCTCGCATTGGTGTGATGTTATTTCCACACCGCGAGATAGGAAAAATAAGAGAAACCCTTCTCCAGCACTTCAAAAAAAAAAAAATAGAAAAAAAAAAAAAATAAGGGGGAGATGATGTAACGTACCAGTAGATGTGACGTACCTACCCGAAGGACGCACACGACATAAAGGCAGATAGGAATCAGAATAAAACGTCCGCGTAGCTCAATTGGTAGAGTGACTTATTCCGGAATGAGGGGATCCGGGTTCGAATTCTGGCGTGGACAGAAATGACGGAGAAAGTTACTTCGTTACAACTATTGTTTCTGTTGAGTAATTTTCGTTGGCTAATTTTGCTTTTTTGACTGTCTTGTTATCTGGTATATCATGTGACACTGACATTACCTCTCCCATGATGCATCTGCTCCACGTACTTAAGACCAGCATGTAACCAAATTATGGAAATCACATCTGACGAAGGTGGCACTGTGACACCGAAAGTGCTCATGTGCTTTTTAACCTGTACATAGATTTCGTTTTTTAGCTGAATAAATATCATCGTGCAACAAGACGGATTTCTTTTAATACTAGTATTTATGCACGAATTATAGTGTTTACCGTCTTTAAAAAAAAAAAAAAAAAAAAAGAAAAAGAAAAGCATTACTGAGAAAAAAGTTTTTTAATCATCATCATCATCATCAACCATTATCAATCCACTGCTGGATGAAGGTCTCACCAAATTTCTTCCACAATTGATGTCTCGGGCCTGTCTCATCCATGTCACTCCAGCATACTTTCAAATTTTTTTTTTTTTTTGATTGGAGGTTTAACGACCACCGTGAGCAACTCAATGGGCTATAAGCAGTCGCCCGTCCCTAATTTAGGGTCACTGGTTCCAGGGAAGGGAGAGAGCCAGTGCCGTAAGACAAACACAACATCCATGCCTCACCGGGATTCGAACCCGGACCCCGTTCGGACGAATGATCAGAGGCCATCGTTTAGACCACTGCGCCACCGGGGCGGCTTTTCGAATTTCATCCTTCCATCTCCCGTAGGGTCTTCTGTGTCTTTTCCTGTCCCTCGGAATCCAGTCTAAAATTTCGGTTGTCCGTCGGTGGTCCGTTCTTCTGGCAACATGTCCAGCCCATTGCCATTTCAGTGATTTCACTCTGGTCGTGATGTCGTCCACTCCTGTCATTTTCCTTATAAAAATGTTCCTCTTCTTATCGTTTCCTGGTTACACCAAGCATGCATCTTGGTATCGCTTTAAATTCGTACTCAGCCCCCTCAAGGATATTCCGGACTGAAGACCCCCTGCTTAGATACGCCTATGGATGTCATGTATTTACAGTTGTCTGCCCATGTAAAAACACAAATTTGTCCGCGACGGCATCGAATCCGTGTCCCCTCGCTCCCGATAAATCGGAAAAGCGTATATGATTTTCCATATTTTCGCATAAATCGGAAAAACAGATGATTAACTTTGGCCTAGTTTTATACCATTACAAGTACTGGCACTTCGTAATGGTCTAAAACAAGGGCAATAATTGCAATAACAACGTGCACATTCGTGGTTTTTTTTTCTTTTTTTTTTTTTTATAGGAGGTTTAATGACCACCGTGAGCAACTCAATGGGTTATAAGCAGTCGCCCGTCCCTAATTTAGAGTCACTGGTTCCAGGAACATCCATGCCTCACCGGAATTCGAACCCTGACCCCTTTCGGACGATTGATCAGAGGCCATCGCTTAGACCACTGCGCCACCGCGGCCATTTGTGTTTTTTGCAATAATTTTGGTTTCACGAAAAATACCTGTGAGTTCCGCAGAATTTGAATTATTAGAATACCCATAAACCTAGTTAATGATATGGAATTTAACTTAAAATTTTCAGTAATTATTATATTTCCGCAAAGAGGGCATCGAATATACTTTGGGGGGGGGGGTGTTCCGTCACGCCACTGCATCTGGTTAATGTGCGAAAGCTTGAAATTGCAATTCTAGCATCATCTGTGAAAATTCGGTGTCTGTGAAGACGTAGATGAAAAACAACACTTCAGAGAAATGTTAAAAGTTTAAACTTCCGTATTCTTACGATGAAATGATTGATTGATACTATATTTCCGTACTTTATGGGAGTTTTATTAAATGCAACGTGCGCTGAGTCATTGTTTCAGAGTAAACAGTTATTTAAAATGTTATATAGAGACTTCAGGCGTTTCTTTCTACCTACAGAATGATATGGCCGTGGAATTAGTAAAGTTGTCATATACTGCGCATAACAACGTAAAAACTAAATCACTATCGTAGTTGCAGTGCCTCCTAGCGGACGACCGATAGAGACTGCACGAGAGTGACTATTTTAGTCGATAATCGAACTGTTAGGATGTACTAAATAAAGAACGCGAAACTCAACTGATTACGCTAGTGACATGCAATATAAAACCTGATAACAAATTTTAAAATACACAAATTAAAATTCACAAGCTAATATTCAGGTAATGGTCAATGACGTTTCATCACGCAGCGTTCAAAATATTGTTTCGAAGACACCTGTTCATGTGCTCACGATATACTTTTTTTTTTTTTTTGGTCACTGGTTCCAGGGAAGGGAGAGAGCCAGTGCCGTAAGACAAACACAACATCCATGCCTCACCGGGCGATTCGAACCTGGACCCCTTCACGGACGAATGATCATAAGCCAGAGCTTATACCACTGCGTCACCGGGATATTATCGTCTATAAAACTATGTACAATTACATATTTTAAATTCGTGTTCACGAAATTTAGTACGTCAATAATCCTGGCGTTTAAAAGGTTCATAACCTTAGCTGATGTGCCTTAGTGTAACATGACGTGACAACTTGTTAATCTTTATTATCACGGAATTTTCAATAGGTTTACGGCCTGAAACAAAAGCATTTGTAACATATTTACATGCCATCATCGTAATGATTCTCTCGCAAAATAGTTGGCCGTTCACGGAAATGTCATTGCGTGCTAAGATTGGATTATGACTATATCGCAATTGTTTCGCGTTAACGATGTATTGTCTAACAATTCCTTATCTATGCCAAAAGATTGTTGTTCTAAGGCATTTGTTACTTCGTCGTCAGATTATTAATTGCTTGACCTTTAAATCATCGATATAACTGATATTTGAGGAAGTCCTTTATCTTTGAGGAAAGATGGAAATCCGAGATGAAAGAAGTAAAGAAGTTGTTCCTACTAAAGATACTCTGACCTGTGAGGCGCTGCTTCGTCTTGATGAAAATAGTACTTATCACGCTGATCCTTTTTTAGTAATTGCAGTTCATAAACGCATAATGTTCATAAGAGTTCATTATTCTCTGACAGTGGATCCCAATAAGTAATTTTCAAACAGGGGGTGAAAAATCCAGAGAAAGAGGGGGGGAGAGCCATCACCTTGCCAGTTCTCTGGGATAAATCGCAAAAATGATATGTTCCTCAGACCTCATTTAATGGCATACCCATGCTTTGATCTTACATGTGATAATTGCCAAATGATGAGAAAAATTATATATACAGAGTGATCATAATTACACTATCCCTATCCCAAAATATGTGCAGAGATATCTAGCGGCTGAAATTCCACCAAACTTTATTTTTCTTCAGTCCATTCGTCCCGAACAAACTGAATGAAAGTACAGTGAAACCTTGGTCGACAAGAAAAATGAAATAATCCTAATACATAATTTACCGGAACCCCCTTCTTCCTCCGTGCCACTTTTTAAGTCGTCATAGCAGCAACCGAGAAACAAATGTTTGTGATGTCACGCTTAGCTTTTCGTGTAGGTGACGTCATCACCTACACGCGCTTAGTCCACGCGTATATCACTTTGTTCTGTTGTCATAGCAGCAAGGAACACAGCTGCTGGTGTGACGTCACCTAATCCAAACCATTCTCACATGACGTCAGAGATGCGTTACGTCACACGTTCAACTCTTTAGAGATACGAAAATTTTACATCAGGAATTTTGGTTCACTACCTGAACCGGTGTTTAGCCATCTGCATCTGGCAACGTCAAGAATACGACGATCTGACGACTTCAAAATAAAAATAGTTCACGGGAAAGAACAGGGGATATTGATACAGGGTTGACAGTCAGTGTATACGAAAAATGTTGTGTACAAGGAAGTGTTGACGAAATAGGGACTAAAGGTTTTACAAAACACATAACAAACAGACAGCGCGTCGTATCAAATTCTATAAGAGTCAGCTCGGGAAATTTTCAGAAAGCTGCAAGCCAACGTCGCCATCTATTGACGTGGGACTCAAAAACTTAATATCATAAATTTTAACTCAAAAACTTCTGTATCATAAATTTTATTTCCCTCCGTCATTATTGACAGGCTTTCATCTAGTTATACATAAACGTTGTTTTTGTTAATCTTGCAACATCACAATGCTTGTAGCCAACAATTTGTGAAATCAACCAAACTTATTAGAAACACTACTCGGTTCATGAGGAAACGATTTTCGCGGAAATAAAATACTTCAAAAATCATCACCAGGGAAGAATGGCGCTGCGAGAGGTGAAAAAGCGTAGCATTTGCACACGCCGCCGTCAATTGGGGAGGTGGGGGGGGGGGATAAAGAAAGAAAAGAGATGATTCATGTCATTCGTTCAGTAAATGAAATCGCGATGACTCTCACTTTGATAGAATGTGCTTTGTTTGTGAAGCTGTACTATTAAAACAACGGGAACGCTGTTGCTGTGCTTCGGGCATTCCGAAAAACGAAAGCGTTGGGACGAGATCCACTTACACCGTGTGCTGTAAAAAAATGGACACTCGTTTTAAGGAAACCTCAAAAGCACGATTTGTCAGGCTAGTGCGTCTAACTTGGCAGCCTTAAAAGACAGCACAACATTGCATGGGAGAAAATACTATGGTTTTTTTTTTTTTTTTGATTGGAGGTTTAACGACCACCCTGAGCAACCCAATGGGCTATAAGCAGTTGCCCGTCCCTTATTTAGGGCCACTGGTTCCAGGGAAGGGAGAGTGCCAGTGCCGTTAGACAAACACAACATCCATGCCTCACCGGGATTCGAACCCGGACCCGTTACGGACGAATGATCAGAGGCCATCGCATAGACTACTGCGCCACCGGGGAGGCGAAAATACTGTTGAGCATACTGGATGCAGATTTTGGGGTGTTAGAATGAAGGGCACATTAAGCAATATCCATGCAGGCTCCATTCATTTTAGATCTACTGTATAGTGTAATTCTTTTTTTTTTTTTTTTTTTTTGATTGGAGGTTTAACGACCACCGTGAGCAACTCAATGGGCTATAAGCAGTCGCCCGTCCCTAATTTAGGGTCACTGGTTCCAGGGAAGGGAGAGAACCAGTGCCGTAAGACAAACACAACATCCATGCCTCACCGGGATTCGAACCCGGACCCCGTTCGGACGAATGATCAGAGGCCATCGCTTAGACCACTGCGCCACCGGGCATAGTGTAATTCAGCACCACAATAAAATCTATTAATCAGGTTTCTCATTTGTCTTACAAGTACACTCTTAGAGTGAAACTGTAAGACCCCATCGGTACCTTTGAGCCGCTCGCTGCACCGTTGGCCTCTGGTGATGATTTTTCGAACTATATTTTTGCATGATTCCGCAGAAATCGCTTCGGAATGTTTCAAACAGAGTTGGAAACGGGTTAAAAATTTTGGACCCGGACACAACCCAGGCGTCACATAATTAGACTCGACCCGGACAAATCTGCTTTGAACTATAAATTCCAAACTCAATTCATAATATACATAATCAAGCTTGTGAAAATTGGTGTTGCTGTGAAACGTATTCTGGTTGCTTAATGAGAAGAAATGTTGGCTTGATTTATTTTAAGTATTGTGGTAGACGCCAACTTATCAGAAGAATCGTTTGCAGGTTCCTGTCGTTGGAGCAGGGAATCAAATAAACAAGTAGTTAAAAATTGAACATTATGACAGATGTTTCCTTTTGCACATATCTTTATTCATCAGATGGGGAGAAGAGGAAATATTGGAATAATAGTTGGTCAGATCGGATAGTAAATACTTCCAGCAGGAGTTGGATGTAATGGTTGGCCTTCTCTACGCTTTTCCCGCCAAATCTGTTCCTATCTTATGTGGCTACAAGCCCGCGTGAAAATCTCTTTCTACCTCGTCGTTTGTCCTGCCTTGCCACCGAGCAAAATCCTTCCTACTTTTTCCTCGAGATCTCCTTGAAGACTCCTCTCTGTCTCATTCCCTTACACGATCTGTTCTTGACGTAAGAAGAAATTCTTAATTGCTCGGTTCTTTGTACCCGTCGGCTGTGAGAGATTCTGGCGACGGCTGGGGAAAAACGGGGTGTCCTTTTGTCCGTGGGAGGGGTCCGACGAGAGAATGACCTTTCTCCGAAATGGATCTGTGCTGGGCGTCTTTCTGACTGGGGAGGAAATTTCTCACTGTCGTTGGCCCACAAAATGATAAAAGTTACAACTTAAATATAGTTTGAATATTTCCATATAACAGAAACAACTTCCAGGATTCACTCTTTCCCCCTTTTTGTTTTCCACAAGAACGTATTTATTGGCCCCGACATCTTTTTCAATCTCTTTAATATTAAATTCATCCATATTAACGAATTAAGCATTAATTTCGACTCGACATGCAATAGAACGGGATGTGAGCACGTCAAACGAAAGCCTCTGAATGCTCAATGCAAAAGATGCGATGTGAAAAGTAACTCTCAGTCTAACAATGTGACACACGGGGTGTGAAAGAATGAATCCCCAGAAAAGTAGGCGACAGGCGTATTTTGCTCCTCATAATCGCACTGAAACAAACGCAAAGATAATTTGATAATAGATATAATTTGATAACAAATTATAGCATATCGTTTCACGATATGGTGTCGTCGGTCGGTCGAAATCTTTGCTTTAAGAAAGAGACGGCAATATTTTTGTATGACAAAACCATTTTTTACTCCGCTGGCACCAGCATCGAGCACTAAATTCCAAAGTACGCTGTTTTCTTCGATTTTTTTTTTTTTTTTTCAAAAATAAAATGGAAATAAAACCGAGTCGAAATCGGATCAGGAACACCTTGGCCCGACCCGTTTGACCCACAAGAAATTGTCGACCCGTTGACCCGCTGGCACGTGACCCGTTTCCATCTCTGGTTCTAAATAGCATTCTTAATAAGTTGAGTTCCGGCAACTAGATGTCTCTGAGGATGCCTTGGAATAGTGGTGTTCTAATATTTATGATCACCCTGTACATGACGTTCTTCTAAACGTCCGATGAAAAGTGTTCGCCCGCATTTCCACTCCTCTGCAACATTTTTGCCGAGTAGTAAAATGTTTGGAATATTTTATATTCCGTTAAATTTCCCTGGATAACATGAATTAGCATACAAAAGACCACGATGTGTATATTCCACGATTAGTTTCTTTTCCCCTTTCATTAATGACATGGACTGCATTGTTGCGGCAGGTCGTTCTAGATCAGGATCTCTCTCATTATACTGTAAACACAGGACATTATTATATTTTTTGGCAGTTGTATGGAAAGAAGAATAGTATTTTTTTCTTCCTAGACTGTGAACTTTCTTAGGATCTCTTAAACTACATTTTCAGAAATACGCGTTGCACATGGGGAATGACCTTCAACCTTACCAATGAACTTCGTTACGGGGGTTTAGTGCAACCCTGGAGTCGTTGGTTTTTAGCAAGAGTAAACATTAATAACTTTCTTTAGTAAGTTAAAATCCTTTCCCTTTCTTTTAGTGCCTTCAGGTGAGATTCGGAGACGGCCCCCTTTTCATCAGTTTTCTGATAGCCATGTAAATGAGGGAGAAGAGGACACCCTCGTGTTCCGCTTGCGAACGCAATTGCTAGACATTTTCCAAGCAAATGGCTGTTCGCGGAGTTTCAGTTAAATTGCTAATTACACAATGAGTGGATGGTGATGTCAGAATTTTATCAGGGAGCACATAGCTTCAAGGTTTTAATGACGGAATTCTCAGGATGGGTCAAAATGGTGTTAACAAAAGGTGTGAGAGAGTGAAGTTGGCATCGAGCTGACTGGTGGTCGCAAAGGAGCTTCTTCCGCTTTTACTAACTCTATGGCATAGATACAACTCCATCTCGTCTATTTAACCTTGCACAACCCAAGTGGGTAGTTATTAAAAGCACACTTGAACTTTTCCCGAGCCCACAGGTATAAAAAAATGTTAATCGTGTTTCATGCATAAGTATTTTTAATTTAATGCGTATTGCACACGCGATATTTTATTATGGTCTTAATATGCAACCGGCTTTAGGTCGGTCTTTAACTATTTATTTATTTATTTGGATCAGCATTAAGAGAATCCATAGCTGCTGAAGGAGTTATCTATGAAAGTAGAGCCCAGTTCAACGATCATCACGCTAAAATAATTACTATAAAATTAATCTTTGAAATCCTTACCTTCAGTGAGCATAATTCTGTTTTGTCTTCCAAATATACGCAGCTAAAGAATGCATCCATGTCAGAACCATTATTGAATGAAGGACTTGTCAGATACGCCCAACAAGTCTTCTCACACACATCTGATTAGCTGGCACATTCAAGGATTTGTTTGAGATTTGCTACAAGACCTTTTGCATGCAGTATGAACGAAGCCAAAATGTGAAGTGCGAAAACTCTACCTCACGCTGAATCGTATTCTGCCCATCGTATGCCATTCCTAAGACACAATTTCTGTTAGATTTAACCCGAACACCTACACATTCCATATCAATTCTTACTCCCGCTAAAACCCCATACGAACTCAGAAGGCGTGTATTTCAAGTCGTCCAGCTATTTCAAACGTCATACGTGAGGAGAGTTAAAAGGCGAATAATATATGACAAGTTAATGAGTATGTCAAACTCAGAGATCTGGAAAATAAATATTATGTGACAGACTAATGGGGGTATATCAAGTTTTTTGGCTTAGACTGTCTTCTATTTTGAACGTTTACAAATGAAATGTTATGCCGCATCTATGCAGTAATGCTCTAACAGGAATCACTTTTTACATTACTGTTCTGTACATGGATGGTGGAAGGGGAATGCAGTGGGTGCAATGCACCGGAGCCCAGCAGCTAACGGGGGGTGGGGGGTCTTGTAAATAACGTATTATCTAAACTATCTAGGGAAAATTGTTTAACAAAATCAAGTGAGTACTCTCGCACTCTTTGAAAATAATTTATGCTATGCATCTTTCTCATGCCAAGATCTTTGAGGGTGTGAAACAAAAAGAGCGATTCGAAAGTATATATTTATTTACATACCACACACTGCATTTATTCGCGTCACACACGACCACACTGAGCTACATTCTGGCACATACTAAGTGGAATCAAGTCATAACAACAGACAATAAGGTTCACTAATTAATGACACTGAGCGGTACTTAGCTAGGTGGATTAATGGATGCTATTGTCGTAAAACTAATGAAAGAAGATATGTAAGTCATAAAAGTTAATATTTACTAAACTATGGCAGCTGCAATGGTAAGTATTTCAAAAATTTAGTTTTTCAAAAACAGTATTTAGTTTTTTATTATTATAAAGAATAGATTCCACCTCTTCCTGAGGTTTTTCTTCTCTTCCTTCCAGGACGGGTACGACATACCAAGTCTGGGAAGTGGTATTTCTTTCTCTCAGTTGTCCAGGGATTTCCTAATTATTGTGACGTTCCCGCACCGCACGACGGCCGTGAGATAAAGGCAGATAGCAGCGAAAGCATACGTCCGCGTAGCTCAGTTGGGAGAGCGACTTATTCCTGAATGAGGGTACCCGGGTTGGATGCCCGGCGTGGACAAAAATGACGGAGAAATTTACTTCGTTATATTGGCGCCCGAACTTCAAGAATGACCTGGCCGTTAAAGTTCTCGCAATGGTGTGATGTTCTTTCCACACCGTGAGACAGGAAAAATAAGAGAATCCCTTCCTCAGCGCTTCGAAAAATAAATGTGTGTGATGTTACGTTCCACACACCAAATTGACTGGGATTTCTCCAACGTACATTCTTCAGCGATACATGGCCCCAGCCCTCTTTCGGGGGAGGGGGAGAGATGTGACGCGCCTGCCCCGCAGGAGGCACATGAGATAAAGGCAGATAGCAGCGAGAACATACGTCCGCGTAGCTCATTTGGGAGAGCAACTTATTCCGAAATGAGGGACCCGGGTTCGATGCCCGGCGTGGACACAAAAATGACGGAGAAATTTGCTTCGTTATACTATCCTGCTAGTGTTAAGGATAGCTGCCTTCTGTAGTTCCATGTAGGGGTTAGGTTGAAGGTGTTAGTCTTAGGTTGAATGGTCTTAGGTACAACTCCTGTGGCTGATATCACTATGGGAACAATGGAGACGTTCTTCATATGCCACATTTCCTTGGCTTCGTATCGTAAGTCGTTATACTTTGACAGCTTTTCTCCGTACGTCTTCTGGATGTTGCACGTGTTGGGCACGGCTATGTGAATGAAATATGTTGACTTCTCCTTGTCGACCCGGACGATATCGGGCCGATTGTGGGGGATGGTCTTATTTGTTCTGACCTATCTATTCCAGAACATCTTGTGGGTGTTGTTCTCTAGAAGTGTTGTTGGCTCATACTTGTAGTAGGAGACAGGCTCAGTTATAATGAGGTGGTGCTTTCTTGCCAATTTCTGATGGACAATCTTGGAGACTTGATAGTGCCTGTTCGTATACTCTGTTTGTGTGAGGACTTTGTACCCTGCTGTGATATGTTGGATGGTCTCTGGCGCTTAATGGCATTGCCGACATGTGTCGCTTTCCACTGACGTGTCCTTTAGGATATTATTATTATTATTATTATTATTATTATTATTATTATTATTATTATTATTCAGATTTAGACGAACGTAAGTAACGACCCTAACACCGATGAAATGTGTATTTATGAAAGTCCACCTGCGCATGCGCAAGATAAAATCGAACCTCAAGATAGAATGAAAAGCTGAATCGCAAGTGTGTTAGTGAGAGGGATTGGTAACATTTGGTCCAGAATATCTACAGGTTATACACCATCGTGTTATACAGCATTTCAAGCTCTCGTCAATAGCAGGTAAGTCTCCACCCCTTAGGAAGGTCGAGAGGAAGCCAAATTTCGCTATAACGGCACCGTTTTAATAACATCAAAATTGCATTTTTGTAATGGCTTTAAATATCACATTTAGCATCAGATTCTCGAAATTTACGCAGATTGCAATGAGATATAGTTATGTTTATGTAAAACGTGATAAAATAATGTCCGGCGATAGTTTAGTAAAATATATTGTTGAGTAGCAATGAAATTAACAATTTAAATAGACAAAGTCATCGCTCTTTCCACGTTTTTCTTTAATTAACATACAGTAACTGGAAAATTGTATTTCGACACCTCTGGGATCGAACTCCAGATCTCTCGATAACTAGCCGAGTGCGTTCGCTTTACGCTACGCTGCCAACAATCCACGGCGCTATGTGTGTTTATCAGTCAGCATCTGACTTCACAACAGCTTGTGCCGTTAAGCCCTACCGAAATGGAGACGTCTCAGTTGCTGAGCCGTCTTCATCTACGGATTTGTGAAGTCAGATACTGGCTGATAAGCACACATAGCGCCGTGTATTGTTGGCACTGTAGCATAAAGCGAACGTACTCGGCTAGTTATCGAGAGATCTGGAGTTCGATCCCAGAGGTGTCGAAATACAATTTTCCAGTTGCTGTGTGTTAATTAAAGAAAAACGTGGAAAGAGCGATGACTTTGTCTATTTGCATTGTCTCAACGTATTTGGAAGATTTTCACAATCGAAATTAACTATTGCTGCGCCATTCATGGGACAGCATTCAAAAAACAGATTTCAACAATGGCTTTAACTACCTCCGTTACCCTTTTCCGTTACATCGAACATTTCTGCATGGGATTTACCTTACTACTGTCAGGAAAGATGCACAGCCTCAAAAAGAGGAACAAACATAACTGTATTAACCCAAACTATAGAAATTCAGTTGTTTCAAGTTAGTACCTAAACAAAAGCTGAATTGAGTAGGGTCATCTTTTTTACTCGAAGCCCTTTTGAATCTATATCTATAAATGCAATTATTGTAGGTAAATAAGATACCCCAGTTGTTTAAATCAGTACAGAGTAGATATACACTTCTTACTCAAATGATCTGTGCTCCCATTGGTACTATATTAACATCAGCTAAAGAATTCATTAAATTTAATGCCGATATAGTAGATGATCTTTAAATAAGTTACAAATAATAAAAAAATTCTGTCGGATAAAGAAAAGATTCAAGGTCCTAAAAGCTTCTTCAACACATAGTTGATTGCAATTACAACGATAATTCCTTGATAGCTTATCAACTATAATAGCTTATCGACTATTTTTGACTGCACCAATAACCGTCGCAATATCCCAAAACTCATTTAGCAGCAAGAAATTATTAAAACATGTCTAAGATCAACCACGACAAAAAAATCTTTTGTTATTTTCAGCGACATTAAATAAACAAAGTAGAGAGGTGGAGTGATTTTGATTCTGTAATAAAGAAGTGGATCCAGAATAAAAAAAAAGTAAATTACTGATGTGAATTTACCGAAAAAATTCATTTCAAAAATAAATACGAAAATCGATCGTCAGGTTGTTGTTTTTTATATATATTTCTGCAACAACGACAGTTGTAGCATTTATCTATTTCTGTTTTCGAAGAAGCACCGATGTCGTGATTTTTAGCGCAAGAAACTACAATTTTCTTTCTGTAAAATTTCAGTGAAGTCGAAATATTTTGAACTCATGAAAGCCAACGGGCATCACATTGTCGGTTATTATGACCCTCTCATGACTTCGAAATTTTCATGTAACGACTGATGACCAATCAACGAATGCTTGGGTAAGGGAGTGTTGTATTCATTTTGGACCCGTAATAACAATTATGTAATCTACCGAGATAAAACAAAAATTGCGCATTCATACAATATTAGTTGATTATACTGCCTATTCACTCAGCTAATAAGCAGAATAAATGTACGACTTAACGATTGAAGATTTAAAGATTTTCCCGTATATGCACCATATTTAAAGATTCCTTTTTCTTGCATGACTTATTATTGATTTTGCGCCAGAGCCACGATAAACACAGCACCACCCCTGCTGATGCTATGATATTAATAGAAAACGAAACTGTAGTTCGGTGATTCTTAAGCTTTTTTTGACTCGCGAAACCATGCGCCAATTAATATTTACTATCAGTAGCATTTATATCTATATTATTAAATATTTCTATTATTTACGGTTTCTTTCAGAGAAGTTTCTGATATGGAGAAAGCCCGGGTAACTAGTTTCTCATTCAGAGAGAGAGCCCGGATAACTAGTGTCTCATATAGAGAGAGCCCGGGTAACTTTTACCAGGAAATGGCGGCAGTAAAAGGGTAAAATGAAATAATAATTACCAATGCATAAAAAAGTATCTAAGAATTCAAAATAGTGTTTCATTTTGAAAGATATATATATTTATTTATTGCCTCGACCGAGAAAAGCTGGCAATTTATTGCCTCGACCGAGAAAAGCTACCCTTTTACTGCCGCCATTTTACTAGGCAAAATGGCGGCAGTAAAAGGGTAAAATGAAATAATAATTACCAATGCATAAAAAAGTATCTAAGAATTCAAAATAGTGTTTCATTTTGAAAGATATATATATTTATTTATTGCCTCGACCGAGAAAAGCTGGAGATAACAGACACGTACGTTTATCTTGGACAGCAGATATCAAGTGAGGGTCACATTGATGAAGAAATTAATCAGCGTACAAAACTTGCCTGGAGAGCTTTTGGAAGAAACAACATAATTTTCAAGAGCAATATGCCATTATGTCTTAAAAGAAAAGTGTTTGATCAATGCATCCTTCCAGTGCTTATGTATGGTGCAGAAACGTGGACCTTAACTAAAAGAGACATACAAAGGCTGCAGACAACTCAAAGTAGCATGGAGAGGTGCATGCTTGGTGTAACCAGGAGAGATAAGAAGAGGAACTAGTGGATCCGAAAAATGACAAGAGTGGAAGACATCATGATCAGAGTTAAATCCCTGAAATGGCAACGGGCTGAACATACTGCCAGAAGGACAGACGATCGATGGACTGCCGAAATTTTAGATTGGATTCCAAGGGACAGGAAAAGACCCAGAAGAAGACCACATGGAAGATGGGTGGATGAAATTCGAAAGTATGCGGGAGTGACATGGAGGAGACTGGCACAAGACAGACCGTTGTGGAGGAAACTTGGAGAGACCTTCGTCCAGCAGTGGATTGATAATGGTTGACAATGATGATGATGATGATGATGATGATATATTTATTTTATGACTTTCTTCAATACTACAGAGTGATTCAATCAGGACTTTACCCCCCCCCCCCCAAAAAAAAAGCTCCGCTATAATATTGAAAAGGGAAAACATTTCAAGCTGAAATTCGAAGACGAAGTGCCGTACGTTCTGACATTCGCATCCAAATCTGCGCCGTTTGGCTCGTATGCCCAGATGGCACCACAATACACGGCGTCTGGTGGGAACGGTTTCGCCCCATTCTCTTTGTCCTTCGGCTAGCGTCGAGTATGATGGTGTTCACGATTGTTGAGCGCCTATTTATCGTTCGAAGCTCTTGGAATTCCGGCTCTTTCGAGGAGTGTCAGAAAGAGTGTAAGAAGAAATTTCACGGTCGGGAACCACCTACGAAGCCAACGATTTCAAATCTTGAAAAAAAAAACTTAAGACGACAGGAAGTCTTGTTGATACGCATTCAGGAGAGCGATCCACAATGTCAGAAAACACTGTGCAGTGTGTAAAAAATGAGGTTTTTACAGTCTCGAAAAAAATCGCTACGCAGGCTGTCGCAGAAAACAGGACTGTTACATTCCACCTGCCAGAGGGCTGCAAAAATGGGTAAACTGAATTCATATCGTGTTACAGTTTTTCATGAGCTGTTACCAATTGACATGCTGAAGCGAATGCATTTACTGCCGGTGGTTTAAGGAATTGTCAGTCAAAATCTAGGCGTATTAAACATTACGTGGTTCACGGACGAAGCCTGGTTCCACCTTTCAGGCTATGCGAACTTACAGAACACACGGGTATGGGCAAGTGAGAAACACCATGTCCTTCACGAAAAAAGAATGCATCCCATAAAGATTGGAGTATGGTGCGCCATTTCACGGAACCAGATTATCGGTTCCATTTTCTTCGAACAGACTGTCAACACAGAAGTGTATCTCAATATCTTCACGCAGTTCGTGAACCAAGTAAATGATATTAAACTGCAGAATGGCTTCTTCCAACAGGATAGTGCGACTTGTCACACTTCCAACGCCAGCGTGGCTGAGATTCGAAATTTCTTCGGCGATCGGCTTATCTCCAAAGGTTTGTGGCCGCCCAGATCTCCAGATTTAACTCCACTCGATAACTTCCTATGGGATCATCTGAAAGGTACTGTATACAGCAATAAGCCTGGGACTATTCGGCAGCTGAAGAACAACATCACACAGAAACTTAAATACCAACATGCCGAGGCGTGCACTTGACAATATTCAGCGACGAGTTGATCCCTGTTTGGATGCAAATGGCGAATATTTTCAACATCTTCTCTGATATCGATGTGATTGTGAAAAGGTAAGGCACTCGTCTTCAAATTTCAGCTTGAAATGTTTTCCGCTTTTAAAATTATAGCGCTTGGGGGGGGGGGGGGTAATGTCCAGAGTGAATGATTAATCCTAACGAATGCAAGGTAAGATATTAAAATAATTTCAAGGAACGGCACAGTTTTTAAGCATAATATTGCGAATTATAATGGTGTTTGTCCTCACCATTATAATTCGCAAATTTTAATGGTGATGACAAACGCCTTTCGAAAATAAATCCATGCCGTAATTTAATAGTAAGAACATTAGATACTTTGAGATTCGAACCATTTGTACAAAATAATCACACTGTATAAATAAATTTTAAATTTATTTGATGTTTAAAAATGCATTTATATAATTTTATGAAGACGCTATTACAGAATTTTTACTACGAACAACCAGATGGAAAACGCACGCGCATACATGCATGCACAAAAATTTCCGCGAAAAAGCATCTTTTAAATTAAGTTTATGAACTATTTTTCACAATAAAAGTCGGGAAGTGTGTTATAATAATAAACGTACGATGAAAGATTTTATGAAAAGCTTGGAAAAAACGAGCTCTTTGATTAACCTAACCCCAGAGCAAACTGAGCAAACTAATAAGCCTAGAAGTTCACTTCACATTTTCTGGAAAGATATAAGAAACCTCTATGATGATTTGATCCGAAGGTGACAGCAATGATGGAAATGTAAAAGAAATAACGAACAGAAGACGACTCTGAAGACCTCTGTGTCATTTAGTGTTTTGCATAGCAGTCTGAGGTTGACACTCAATTAATTCAATGATAAGTCTTCCTTCGGATCCACAAATGCTGATTTTTTTACCTATGGACAAATAATTTCACAAGCTTGCGTAGTGTAATTACATATTTGGTTAATAAAAGTCGTACCTGCATAAAACGAATTCACATCCCACATTTTCTCTGATGATGATGCTTCCAAACACTTTCCCTGGAACAATCAACAAGTAGATCTATGGAATTTGTTGAATTCAGATTTTGTGCTTGTATACTCGTACACAAAAGAGTTGCAACATTACATGAATCCCGTGGGACAACCTCAAGTTGCATTTGACAGATTTAAACTAATCAAACAATGACAATATCACCACCATATTTGAACAGTCCACTTGGGATGGTATCTATAAAAGAGAGGTATATGTCATTCCACAGGGATTTTGTAGCTCACTAAAGTTCTTATCTTGAAATCCCTACTGTATAACTACTGCCTAATGGACAGCTATAGCCCCTCCAAACATTATTTGCTTCCTAATTGTCTTCTAAATTTAATCAGCCACAGAAATCAGTTCACATTCTACCTAGCTCGTTAGGCTCTGAGATCATACATCCATTCCTAAGCATTCCGCAGTTTAGATACTATGCTTCTTCTTCTTCTTCTACATGTCTGAACGAGGAATTTTGCTTTTTCATAAGACTGCCTCACATTCAATTCATCACCTTTTTTACCATACAGACGTATACTTTCGAAGCAACTGTTCTGCTTGACGTTTTCTAGACCGATGCTCATTTTGACAAACCGCGATTTGCAACATTACACACAAGCTACATTCTTTTAATGCTTCTATTCTTTAACACATAAAAATTTACTTTCTGGAAAATAACCATTGCTTTACCGCATGACAAGTATCTTCTGAGATTACAAAAACACAAAACCTTGAAACACTACAATTTCTTCTTCAAACCAACACCACACGAAATCAGTTGATTTAGGCTTCAGGCAGAAAAACTCTGACTAATCCTAATTCTTATAATCAGATCATTCATCTTTCAGCATTACAGTATTTCTGTAGCTCCTCATTCTCCGTCTCGCATACAGATTAATTCCTGAAATTAAAAGATAATGATATGCGGGGCCGGATTAAGGGGAGGTCTATATGGGCTATAGCCTTGGGGCCCACCATTACTTAGGGTCCAGGAGACATGTCTGAGCAAATGATAGAGAGAGGTTTATAAAATAGTTTTAGTTTTGTCTACTTGGTCAGAAACAGAAGCTGGAAGATCAACACACATCTCAAGGCAATGACTCACCAAGGGCAAAGGTTACATACCACTATATACAACGGGGTCGGTAAGATAGTTTCAGCCTTTTCTCAACCATCCACTCACACCTTCCAATTTGCACTTGGAGCGGTTAATGGTCGAAGTTCTGTGTAGCTTTACATTGCATAACAAAAAAAGATGCACTAATATTAGAAAATCCAAGACAAAATCTAGGAACCTTAAGCTTTTAACACATGCTCTTATAAGAACAGTAGAAAATACAGTGACTTATTATGAAAACTGCAGAAAATTTATTTGTTTGAAGAATGCACAACATATTAATTACCACAATCATAATGCTAAAATTTCGTGTTTTAACGGATTTTATATTGATTCCCCGTTATAAGTTTTTTGAGGGCCTACTCAGATGCCTTAGTCAAGGACCCACTAAGGCCTTACTTAACCCGTCCCTGATGAAATGATTCCTCTCGCAATGCAGTTGTTCACAATTACGGGTTTTAAGAGTTGATCATACAAACGACCTGTAGGATGCTTTGAACACTTCAGTATCTCATATTGAAGACACTGGCCACTTGATGAAAGGTTACTCGCCGATCACTGAGAACAGCAGCTTTCACATTCTCAATGTTATCGGGTGTGTTTCATCTGGATGGACGCCCAGACCGATACAAATCGCGTGTAGTACCGCGCCCTTCACGAAATTTTTGACACCATTCTGAGATGAATTTCTGCAGGTTTCTTTCCTTCAGCGGATGCAAATAGAAAAACAGCTCGTAGATCAGCTTTGGGCGCGCTCGGTAACAGTGAGGCCATCAATATCTGTACAATATGTTCAACAAACACAGCACTATGCCACAATTCGACTGTTACCTTCATAAATTACTAACAGCCTACGTCACACACGTCTTGCAGCGACCTTGAACGGAAACGACCATCCCTTATATCCCTATATATTTTTTTGTACTGTATGACATTTGCTTCGTTAAAAATTGCTAACATCATTCCCTTTAAATAGCACACAGTTTTCCCGCTTGGGAGCCTATTTGTAAAAACATTTTTATTTCTATATCTACTTTTACTCGTATAAGACGTATTTAAGAAAAAAAAATTCCGTCATATAGTTTTTACTATAAAGGATCATTCGAGAGCGTTTCCTACTCTTGAATAATTAACGAATTGCCGCCAGTCTGTACAGCTTTTTTTTCAATTTGAAAGTGTCTCCGATTATAAATGTCCCTTGGGAAAATTGTTTCTTTGTAGGATACCCTACATCATGAAGAATATTTTGCACTTGTTTTCTTCTTCAAACAGCGCTCCACTTTCCCGCTAGGGGCGTGAAGTTATACACTGAGTGGCCACTTTATTATGACCACCTGACAGTTTTAAGCAAATGAGCTATGGCTGCACGCTGTTGCCGCCAGACGGCAAGGCTAGTATAAAAAGGGAAAGCTTAGTGCTTTGGACAATAGTAGAAGTGATTTGTGGGTGACAAGATGGGTAAAAAATGCGATTTGACAGACTTTCAACGTGGGATGATTGTAGGAGCTCGGAGCCATGGAGCGAGTGTCACCGAAACAGCCGCAATCGTGAAATGTTCCAGAACAGCTGTTGTTAAAGTGTTTAAAGACTGGACTGTCAGCCAGAAAACTGGGTCTCTACGTGCAACGTGTGGTCGTCATCGACTAGTGACTGCTCGGGCGGAACGGAGAGTGTCCAGACTGGTAACAGACAACAGAAGGGCAACAGTGCAGCGAAGTACAGACCATCTTAATCAAGGATCCCCTCTAATGATCTCTGCACGCACTGTTCGCCGTACACTGCATCGGATCGGATATGGCAACCGAAGACCTGTTCGAACACCTTTGCTGTCTGCAGTTAACAAGAGAAGACGTCTCCAGTTCGCACAGGAGCACAAGGATTGGACAGTCGATAATTGGAAACAAATTATGTGGTCCGATGAATCCCGTTTTCAGTTGCACCATGCTGATGGCCGAGTGAGAATTTGGCGGAAACAGCACGAAAGCATGGACCCCAAATGCATTGCTACAACCCTTCAAGCTGGCGGAGGCAACATTATGGTTTAGGGAATGCTTTCCTGGCATGCTTTGGGCCCTTTAATTCGTGTTGATCAACGTCTGACTGGCACATCATATCTATACATCGTTGCGGACCAAGTGCATCCTGTCATGTGGATTGTTTATCCCAATAGCGATGGCTACTTTCAACACGATAATGCGTCCTGCCATAGTACTCGTATTGTACAGGATTGGTTTCAGGAACATGCCGGTGAGTTTACTTTGATTAGGTGGCCCCCACAATCTCCAGATCTCAACCCCATTGACAATTTGTGGGATGAAGTTGAACGAGCCATCAGTCAGCTGGATCCACAACCCTGCAATCTCACACTCCTGGAAAGTGCTATTTATCAAGCATGGTCTCAGATTCCACAAATCACCTATCAACATCTCGTGGAGTCCATGCCACGAAGAATCGTCGCAGTATTAAAGGCAAAAGGTGGCCCACCGAAGTACTGAGGGGGTGGTCATAATAAAGTGGCCACTCAGTGTATAGCGGTTTCCTCCATATTTCTTCTAATTGTTCTCAGGGGTGCAGTCGAGGCCTTGCGATTCCAGGCCACTTTTTTTCAAGGACGCCAGGCTACTTCTTAACAAACTGAATCGGACTTTTCTAAATTTATTTATTCAATGGTCGGCCATTGCAAGCGACATTTTTTTAAATAAATAATCTTAGCAGAGTTTTTTCTGTTCCTTCTTCTTCTCTCTCTCTTTTTAGCACGTCTTTTGGAAAAAAAGATCATGCTTATGTCATCGGTTTGTCCGTCCGTCTGTACCAACGATATCTCTGCAACTATTAGTCCGATTTGAAAAATTCTTTTTGCATTGGGAAGCTTGAAATATGCAAATGATGATCCTTTATTTCGTGTTTTACTACGATGTACAATTTCGCCGCTAGAGGGCGTAAATGCAGATGATGTCGAATTCAAAAATACGTTTCATTCCACATATTTGCTTCTAAACATCTGATAAAAAAAATTAGTTTATCTTTCGATTCCATTTATGTCGAAGAGTGTATTAGATATACTTACTTTTTTTAAATTACGCATAGATTTTCCGCTAGGGGGCGTAAAAGTAAATTACCTTTTCGCCGATAACTCTTCTTCTTAAACTCCGATTTAAAAAATCTTTTCTTCAGCGGATACATCTCCTGATGGAAAATCTTTTGCATATAATTTCAAATTTTTGGTAAAGAATACTTTGGCCACCAGGTGGCGTAAGTGTTAATTTTTGCTTCTGATGTATTTGCCATAAAATCTGAGCTTCTAAAATATCGATTCAAAAATTCTTTCGTGGACTGATACCACTCACATCGATAAATCTTTTTGTAATATTTTTTTCCTAAAATATTCCACAGTTTCTCCGCCAGGGGGCGTAGATGTGCATCTTATTTTTGTCAATATCTCTACTTCTAGGAGTCCGATTTGAAAAATTCCTTCTTTGTTGGATAGTGTTTTCCGTGTGACATGTTTTCCATATAATTTCAAAATTTTCAGGTACAAAACAATGGGTTATATGTTCTTTAGACGTAAGCAGCAAAATAATATTAAAAAAGTTAATCGCCAATATTTTCGTCAAAACTTTTCATCCATCGCCGAAACTATTTTTTTTTTCGCAAATTGCGAAGAAAGTGACAAGCAGCGCAACCCCTGACACACAGGTACATATATTTGATTGCAATTGTAAAGGTTTGTTGTCCCCCCCCCTCCTCATACCGGCTGGAGTAGATAACACCTGGGCAGGTCATCGGAGCGCCAGGCATCTTGTGTTTACAGGACTGTACCACTGATTGTTCAATCCAAAAAAAATTATTTGCCTTGGATATCTCCCTTAATGAGCAATATTTTGCACACAATTGAATAACACATATTTCTGCAGCTAGGGGGCTTAAGAAGCTATTTCTATTATGGATGTTTTATAGATTGATAGAAAGCACGTTGAGTTTTTTATTTATTTATTTATATATTTATTTCTTTTTACTGGTTCCGTTTACTATCATAAACACTGCTCACACTGCATGTTTTGAACAACGCGCGGTTTTAATGCATTCTTCTTTTCTCTGACCTTTTTTTTCTTTCTATTAGGTGTGCTAGTTAATTCTCGGCCCCTAACCGCAAGCGATCGTAGAATGTCGGCAAATGCAAATAACTGTGTACGATAATGGCTGATTGCAGCACCATCTAACAGCATTACAGGCAACCGTAACCGCTCACAGCTGTAGTGACAGAAGGGACGAAAGTGGACGGTGAAAGCAATGTCGTTCGAGAAGCAACATTTGAGGCACTGCCTCCTGTTCGCGTTTCAGCTGTAAAAAAGTGCTGCGGAAGCCCAGCAAATGATCTGTGCTGCTTTGGGTGAGGCTGCTGTGTCCTACAGTACGTGTAAGAAGTGGTTCCAGCGGTTTAAGCAGGGAAATGTCGATCTCCGTGATGCAGAACGTCCGGGACAACCACAGAAAGTTGACGATGAGGAACTGGAACAACTGTTGGACGCGGATCCCTGTCGCACACAGTCAGAGCTCGTCCAGGAACTCGGAGTAACACGGCAAGCCATTGCAAAGCGCCTGCGCAAGCTTGGAAGAATTCACAAGGAGGGCCGTTGGGTGTCCCACCAACTCACAGCTGCGAACAAGTCTAGGCGCTACGATGTTGCTGTGTCCTTGCTCTCCAGATTCAAGAAGAAGGATTTCCTCCACAAGATTTTGACCTGTGATGAGAAGTGGATTCTCTGTTACCCGTATGTCCTCCGGAATATCGTGTAACATTGGAGGACCATGATTTCGTAGGTATGAATTTCGGAAAAGGGGGCCTACAAATTAGTAAGTGTGGGAAAGCAATATATTCACCAAATAATTCCTACGGTATCGCATAGTACGAGGAAATAGTTAAACGAGGAAGAGTAGTTACCAAGTAAACAATTTAGAGAGCGCGGGAATTGGGAAAGAAAATCCGAGAAGCACAATGTGGACAGGCGTTCTAAGAGGATAATTATAATACCTATTTCATAATTTTTCTAAGACCTGGCTGAGCAGATTTCTTTCTTGAGGAGGAAATTCCTTATTTTTTTTTTCATCATTCTTTTGAATTGTTTTTTTATTTTATTTTGTGTTCCCCGAGCTCTCCGGAAATTCCAGTAAGAATACGCACGAAACACACCCCTAGGTTAGTAAAGAGAAAACTCGGAGGTTTTAGCAAGCAACGCTACGAGAATGAAATGCTCGCAATCACAGGTGGGGGCCAATTTACTGGACCTTTCGCTATTAACGAAGTCACGTTTTACGCACGCTAGCGGGCAACGAACAGGGCATATTTCTCGTAGTGGGCGTAACTGGTTGACACCAACAGAAAGAGTCATACAGGAAGCGTACGTGAAAATTCTAAGGCAGCGCGGACATCCCGCGGAGCAGTTGACAAGATAAAGGAATATTCATCTTCAAGAAAACTCGATGTTCTCAAGCCTTTGCCAACGAATCGGAGGGATTCCCATACAGGGATGTAAACCAATGCCGAAGCGAGGAAAAGCGGCCCAACCAATAAGGGGAGAACCATTTGGGTAGGACAGGAACACCCCCGAACCCCTTAAACATAGACGAGAGAAAAAGTTTTTTTTAGGCGGAGATGATTTGGAGAGAACACGGGATGGAATGATGACTGCTATTTCTGGGTGAACGCAGAGAGGAAAGATGGACTCTAGATGAATCCTGGGCAGAATATCGCAGAAAGAATTAAAGTTAGGAGTTTTCCTGGGAGGACGCTCAAAATTGAGCAAGATGATTTCCAGGTGAAGGGAAGTATGATGTTTTCCCTGAGAGGTTTTTACGCAAATTTTGGGTGAAGCATCGAGTGATCTTATGCGGGCAGTGTGCATTCAGCAGGACCGGATGAGGTCCCAACCATAGACTTTATACCTATAAGTAATACCGGACGACAACGAAATAGATGAAAAGAAAAGAATTTGGTGAGAAAAATTTCATAATTCCCAATATCTCGTTAGCATGATCATGATTTTGTCTCCTATACATCCTCGGTAGAAAAGATAATTTTAATCTCTTGCAAGTGCTGAATAACATAATGTGTCTTATATTTTGCGGAAGGTGAACTTTAAAATATGATTGCGAATATCAAAAAGCATAATGAACTTAAAATATATTTTGGTTTAAATTAATAGAAATCTCCACCGATCAGTGTAATAGATTTTAAGGAAACACAAATGAAAATAAATTCTGTATTTTATAATGAAATTTACCTGAGTTTCTCAAATCTTTGAAAATTCAAAATAAGTGAATCTTTGTTTATTTTAACCTGAATAATTAAGTAGAACAATCGTAAAGTTTTGGTAGAGTAACAACTCCAAGATTTTAAGAAGAAAATAACTTTTAACATTTAGCAAACCCAGTCGCAGGAAAATAAAAGGTCCAAATCTGACATCATGAGTTTTTTTTTAATTTCAAGCGGCATATGGAGGAATATGGGTTTCCCATGTTCTCCCATATGAAACACAACGTAATGCACCCGTCAACCCTGAGCTTTGGAGACCCTCAATTAGGGAACCCAACTTCACGGTAGACACCCATAGGCGGAAGATAATAGAAGATAAAGAGTTACGAAAATTAACGGTCTTTTAAATAATTAATCCCACTGCAGCGAATAGGACGCAGCAGATGGTTCGCCACCTCACATCGAGTAGGGGGTGGTAATATAAAACTGGTGCCGTGTGACCAGGATTTTTCAGTTCTTTGGTTAATTAATATAAAATTTGTGCTAGGACCAGGATTTCTTTGATCCTGTGGTTTAAAAAAAAAAAAAGAATATTTGTTTTCGGTGGTCAGGATAATTAATCAAGTATACAGAATTAGCAGAATAATGCGATGTGTTTCTATTATCTCCCCTTCAATTCTGAGTAACAAGATGCAGGTTTTATAGAAAAATTAAGGAAATTGTAGCAAGATTTTAACTTCAAAAAAAAATAGTGAAGGTGAAATGCAAGTAAATAAGTTGCAGGAAATCAGATTATGCTGAAATAAATTTAAATTTCTAAGGAAATAGGCAGAAAAACAAATAAGAGTGATACTGCTAATTTAGCAAATGAATAGATGAAATCTTACAGAAAATACATGAAAATTAATAGTACGGAGAAAATAAATTTATACAAGTGTAATTCATGAATAATTTTGATTTATCGTTGAAAATCAAGGGAAAATTCCTTGCAAATCAAAGTGAAATTATTTTTGATGTGTTGTTTATTTGTGCATTTGAGTGTTGTGATTTTAAATCGGTAACTAGGAGGAATAATAGGTTCATTGATAACTTGGGGAATGTATAATTTAACGGTGAGGCACTGATAGAAGAGTAGTGATGAGAAGTTGTGGTGATATATATTTTAAAATCAAAAGTGCATTATTATTGAAGTGTGATTTTATTATGTGTGTTGATGCATTGATAAGAAACTGATAATTTAAGAAGGAATAGGCAGGTTAATTATTGATAAGAGGAATTAATTTTTTTTTCTGCAAGATATAGGAGCTAATAGAAGGTTAAGCAGTAATCTTGATTTGTTTTGGAAGACTAAAAGGGAATGTAATATCTAAGTGTGTGTTTTATTGTGCATTTAAATGTGTAGAGGTACTTGGGAGTGTAGACAGAGAGTAGTTAAGTGGATTAATATTTGGGAAAAGAGTAATAAAAAGGACTAGTGCAAGAAGAATTGGTAGGAGTAATAATTGGATAATGCTGGAACAAATTTTTGAAATGAAAATAGTGTTTATGGAAGTGTGATTTATTGTGCTTTAAATGTGGGATTGCATCCACCAAGGGAAGTAGACAGAGGTTATTGCTAGTATACTAAAATTTAATGAATTTAGGAAGTCAGCATAAGTATTTGAGGTGTGGTTCTAATTTCTTGAAAAAGTGGTTATCGTATTAATTTTGTTACAAGTGCATAATTTGATCTCAAATGTTTCTAGTGTATTTATATATATATTTAAGACGTTCAAATTTATTACATATCTTAGTGTGAAGTGCTGGTTGTATATGTGCATATTTTGAGGGAATTTTTGTTTAGTGTGTCGCGAGTTAGGTAGGAGTTAAGTTGAAAGCCGAATGCAATTTAGGAGTAAGCTAGGAACGTTAATCATCTTATTCGTAGACAATTGTTTTCTGATCATAAGTCAAGTGGGTTAGCAGACGAAGCAGCGAGTTACGTTAGAGTGAATTTTTATTTTTACGTGGTAGCTTCACCGGAATTTTTCTAATTTTATGCGACTTTACGAGATTACGAAGCATATAGTAGAAGCCGTGGGAATTTAAGTTAGTAAGGTTAAAGAATAAATATATGGCTAACCAACAGAACGGAGAACAGAGCAACGGTGAACAGAATTTTGTTTCGGAAAATTGCATAGTTGATCAACAGAACCAGGAGAACGACCTTCAGGGCACTCTAGAAGGAAGCCGTGTCAGAAAATTGTGTAGTAGCCCCGCAGAACGTACCAATAATGGCGGGAATGTTGGCGTATATCCCCACATTCAGCGGATCGGATGAAAATCTGACCGCACGTCAATTTTTCGAAACGTTGGAGAGCACCGCCGAACTGTCAGGATGGAACGACGCCGTTAAAATTTTATCAGCTAAAGCAAAATTCAAAGGAGCCGCCAGTCACTTTCTTCGGAGGCCGTCGATATTAGGAGGAGACCGAGTACGAACGATTTAAGCAGGCGATAGTACAAAGATTCGACGCATTGCAACCGGTTACCGTGAGAATGCAGAAATTTACGACTTGCCGACAAAAACCAGGAGAACGGGTGGCCGAGTATGTAGCTCGTCTTAACGGCTTAGCTTATTCCTACATGGAGACGATGGATTTAGAAAATGAGCAAGTGCGAGGACTGGTAGACAGCACTAAAATGTCGCAGTTTTTGAATGGATTAAACCCCAAATTGAGGCGCACGGTTTTATCCTTCGCCCCGGAAAATTTTCAGGCAGCAGTTCAGAGAGCGCTGGCCGAAGAGTCTCACAATCTCTTATTAGACCGGGACGTTAACGCTTACGATGCACAGCAGGAATCGAGTTCGATCCCAGGGACTTCACAAGGGCAACAGAGCAATTCAACGGACCAGATAGCCGATTTGTGTTCTATGATGGCGAAGCAGCTAGCAACTCATGAGATGCAGGTGAACGCTCTGAAAAGTGAGGCAGAAAATTTGAGGGAAAGGCTAAGGAAAGCAGAGAATTCGCACCGGACGCACGTAAATCGCATTAGAAATTTCCAGAGCGCTAATTATGAATCTAGGGAAATTTACCCGACGTAGACATTACTTCGGCCATCTGCTATAACTGCGGCGATTTTGGCCATATCAAGCGATTTTGTTATCGGAACAATCGGGAAGGAGCAGTTTATACGCAACCATCGCAGCAAGCTCAAAGAGGTTCGTGGGACAGGGCACCCAACCCTTCGTACCCGCGACAGCAGAATAACTTCTCCCCTGGCGACAGCCGCGGTAATCAGTATCGCTCCTACAGGAACTACAGCGCCACTTACCGACAGGACGCTCCCGTCCCACAGAATCCAAGGAATTTAGGAAACAGAAGAGAAAACCGCGTTCGTTTCGAAGAGGATGCACCAGGAAGAGATTGCAATAGGTATTCCAGGCAAAATTCGCGTCCTTTAAACTAATTTCGGGTCAAGATAAGGGGACCGCCCTTGGCCGGAAGTATAATAAGGTCCGTGGAGTTACTTTAACAAATTGTTACGTCCGAGGTGATGGAGCACTCCCGTTGGTGAAAGTTAGGATAGGAGATACTCACGCGTTTGCACTCATCGACAGCGGAGCTTGTATCTCAATCTTTTGTGCTTCACTATTAGAGGAGATAAAGGGAAAGATTCGTATACGTGACTTAGGATCAGCAGTTTTAGTGAAAGGCATTACTGGAAACACTTTACCTACATCTCAGTGCTATGAGATACCGGTAGAAATCGGAGGAGAAACCATTTTACATCCCTATCACGTTACTCAGCGGAAGTTGCATCAAGATTATTCTCTAATCTTAGGCTGGGATCTATTGAAGGAGCACGGATACATATTCGACGCAGGAAAAGGAATTTTGAAACGGGAAAGCAGAGCAAATTTAGCTAGAGCAGAGTACGGTAGAGGAAGGAATAACCGAAAAAGAAATTTTAAAGGAAAAGCACGTCAGTCGAAAATTCGAACCCAGGTCTTGTCCGTGCCTTCAGCGGAAATGGCCAATCCCATTAACCCCGACGTAACCAAGATAGGAAGGACCGTCCATAAGGAACTCATCCCACCGTATTCGGAAAGGGTTATTCGGATCCGATGTGGGAAATTTTCGGGATGTCAGGTTAACCAGGTGCTAGTACAGCCGTTAGAAAGATACGCCCAGGGAAAAGTACGCTTGGGTCGTTCAGTAAACACGCTGGACAAATCAGGCATCATACCCGTATTGATAGCTAACCTCACAAATCGTCCCATTCACTTCAATAAGAAGACCAGATTAGCGAAAATTCAACCAATTGTATACGGAAATTTGCAAGAAGCTGCGGCGAAACAAGAGAAGTATGCAGACAGGCACGCTGCGGAAAAGAATCTACATTTAGGCGACAGAGTATTTTTGCACACCCCTTTTTCACAGCCACATTTATCACGTAAGCTAGCTCGAACTAACTGCGGAGATTGGGAGATAGTTTCGTTCCCCACCCCAGTAAATGTTCAGTTGAGGTCAGTCGAAAATCCGAACAAATATCAGACCGTGCATAAAAATCGAGTCTTCAAGCGGACTGAACGCCTACCCCAGCTTATAGCAGAGTCACCGGTACAGGACAATATAGAGGTACAAGTACCCAGACAATCGCAGGATTTCTCTGACGACGGATCGGAGAGCACACAGGACTACGACTATCTGGATTGGGTCGATTTTCCCAGAGTAGTCATGCCGCAACCGACAAGCAGTAGAGCAATGCCGCCCGTAAGTCAACCGCCCAACATCGGAGTACCGATAAATTCGCCGCCCGCTACGTCGAGTTCAGCGCGAAGGGAGACAAGCAGGGAAGTACCGCTGCCCTCGCAACATGTTGAAGAGCCGAGGCGCACACAGGCAATCGCGGAACCAACGGAGGAGACCATGCCGTCACAGGATTCCTATCAGGAAAGTAGCAGCCGACAAACACAAGAAGCAACGCGCCAAAGGGTTATTAGAGATCCATATCTACTACGTTCGCAGGACAGAATTCAGCTGACAGCAGCAATACACCCCACAGCAAATTCACAAGGGCCCAACACTTTGGAAATAGGCCTGAATCGCACGTACCCAAAGGAAATTGTGGTCAGCGACTCGACCGAAAGACTTGAGCAGCCAGAAGATACTAGCTTAGTAAATAGAATGTTGAAAAGTCTTAGTCAACCCAATAATCCAGAGGAACCTCTTGGTTCGATTTAGCCGACCGCTATTTGTCGCAGCGCATTCAAGAAAACCTAAGCGCAGGGACACCAGAAGGAGCACCCGTCAATAATCTTTATCCACAGTGGAGGAAAATCGTAGCGAAACCTCAGGAATCGTGGGTTTAAGCCCGAGGAAGTAGGAAGAACGCTGGGCGAAGATAAAAAATGTGTGTGTGTTGTGAAAAAAAAAAAAAAAAAACAGCGATGCGCAATAAGAGGGAAGATCCCTGAATTTTCACGGTAAACGTTTAGCAGAAAATAAATTTGATAGGTGAAAAAAAAAGAAGAAAAAAAAAAAACCAATTTTGCGATCTGATCAGTAATCGAAAATAATTCGTAAAAGAGTCTAGCTAGAAAATGGTGTATAAACATGGAAGAATATGCAGGAAGTAATTAATAATATTCATAGCAGGACCGCAGCCTAGTACGTGCATCGCAATCTTTCCAGTTTTGAGTTCACGAAACACGAAAAAAAAAAAAAAAAAATTGCTACGATAAGGGGAAAATTAATATTAAGTAAGGAAAATACATTACGTAAGTAAAAAAGAGAAAGAATGGGTCAGGAATTAAGCACCCAGCAAAAAAAAAAACCTGTGGAGGAAGCAATGTTTTTATTTCAGAGGAAAGACTGAACGGTAGCAATCATTCCTTTTACAAAAAAAAAAAAAAAAAAAAAAAATTTTGTTCGAAGAGAAGAAAAAAAAAGGAGAAAAATAATAATTTTCCGCTCAAATTTTATTAATGATAGGCAGTAGGAGGATAAGCGAAGGTAATCGTAGGCAGAATGACGTCGCTCATGCACGGGGCTTGCAAGAGTAGAGGAACGGACGGACCGTGTTTCCAGTTTGAGAAACCCCGTACTCAAACTGGCTGGCAAGGAGCAAAAGGAAGAATGGGAAGACGCCATCTTGGGCCGCCATCTTGAAGCAAGAATGCAAAGAAGGAAAATTTATCGGTAAAAGAACGGGAACGCTCAGTAAAATAATTTGTACAGCAAAGGCCGAGCATTTCAAAGGAAGGAATCCACAGCACCCTAACTTTGGGGGACAAAGCTCTTCAACCCTATGGGAGAGGGAGATAATGTTACCCGTATGTCCTCCGGAATATCGTGTAACATTGGAGGACCATGATTTCGTAGGTATGAATTTCGGAAAGGGGGCCTACAAATTAGTAAGTGTGGGAAAGCAATATATTCACCAAATAATTCCTACGGTATCGCATAGTACGAGGAAATAGTTAAACGAGGAAGAGTAGTTACCAAGTAAACAATTTAGAGAGCGCGGGAATTGGGAAAGAAAATCCGAGAAGCATAATGTGGACAGGCGTTCTAAGAGGATAATTATAATACCTATTTCATAATTTTTCTAAGACCTGGCTGAGCAGATTTCTTTCTTGAGGAGGAAATTCCTTATTTTTTTCATCATTCTTTTGAATTGTTTTTTTTTATTTTTATTTTGTGTTCCCCGAGCTCTCCGGAAATTCCAGTAAGAATACGCACGAAACACACCCCTAGGTTAGTAAAGAGAAAACTCGGAGGTTTTAGCAAGCAACGCTACGAGAATGAAATGCTCGCAATCACAGGTGGGGGCCAATTTACTGGACCTTTCGCTATTAACGAAGTCACGTTTTACGCACGCTAGCGGGCAACGAACAGGGCATATTTCTCGTAGTGGGCGTAACTGGTTGACACCAACAGAAAGAGTCATACAGGAAGCGTACGTGAAAATTCTAAGGCAGCGCGGACATCCCGCGGAGCAGTTGACAAGATAAAGGAATATTCATCTTCAAGAAAACTCGATGTTCTCAAGCCTTTGCCAACGAATCGGAGGGATTCCCATACAGGGATGTAAACCAATGCCGAAGCGAGGAAAAGCGGCCCAACCAATAAGGGGAGAACCATTTGGGTAGGACAGGAACACCCCCGAACCCCTTAAACATAGACGAGAGAAAAAGTTTTTTTAGGCGGAGATGATTTGGAGAGAACACGGGATGGAATGATGACTGCTATTTCTGGGTGAACGCAGAGAGGAAAGATGGACTCTAGATGAATCCTGGGCAGAATATCGCAGAAAGAATTAAGTTAGGAGTTTTCCTGGGAGGACGCTCAAAATTGAGCAAGATGATTTCCAGGTGAAGGGAAGTATGATGTTTTCCCTGAGAGGTTTTTACGCAAATTTTGGGTGAAGCATCGAGTGATCTTATGCGGGCAGTGTGCATTCAGCAGGACCGGATGAGGTCCCAACCATAGACTTTATACCTATAAGTAATACCGGACGACAACGAAATAGATGAAAAAGAAAAGAATTTGGTGAGAAAAAATTTCATAATTCCCAATATCTCGTTAGCATGATCATGATTTTGTCTCCTATACATCCTCGGTAGAAAAGATAATTTTAATCTCTTGCAAGTGCTGAATAACATAATGTGTCTTATATTTTGCGGAAGGTGAACTTTAAAATATGATTGCGAATATCAAAAAGCATAATGAACTTAAAATATATTTTGGTTTAAATTAATAGAAATCTCCACCGATCAGTGTAATAGATTTTAAGGAAACACAAATGAAAATAAATTCTGTATTTTATAATGAAATTTACCCGAGTTTCTCAAATCTTTGAAAATTCAAAATAAGTGAATCTTTGTTTATTTTAACCTGAATAATTAAGTAGAACAATCGTAAAGTTTTGGTAGAGTAACAACTCCAAGATTTTAAGAAGAAAATAACTTTTAACATTTAGCAAACCCAGTCGCAGGAAAATAAAAGGTCCAAATCTGACATCATGAGTTTTTTTTTAATTTCAAGCGGCATATGGAGGAATATGGGTTTCCCATGTTCTCCCATATGAAACACAACGCAATGCACCCGTCAACCCTGAGCTTGGAGACCCTCAATTAGGGAACCCAACTTTCACGGTAGACACCCATAGGCGGAAGATAATAGAAGATAAAGAGTTACGAAAATTAACGGTCTTTTAAATAATTAATCCCACTGCAGCGAATAGGACGCAGCAGATGGTTCGCCCTCACATCGAGTAGGGGTGGTAATATCTCTACGATAATCTTAAGCGGCACAAATCGTGGGTTTATCCAGGTCACCCTACCACCAGTACCGCCAAACCGAATATCCATGCCAGGAAGTTGTTGCTGTGCATATGGTGGGATCAGCGCGGTGTCGTACACTATGAGTTGCTCAAACCTGGTGAAACGGTCAATGCTGAGCGTTATTGTCAGGAACTCATTCGTGTGAGTGACGCAATGGAGGCGAAAAGGCCATACGCCGGCAAGGGCAGAAGGTCGGTCCTGTTGCTTCAGGATAACGCGCGCCCTCGACTTTGAACACGATCACCGACCTGGGATGGGAGATTTTGTCCCACCCGGCGTATTCTACAGACTTCGCCCCGTCGGATTATCACCTCTTTCGCTCCCTGCAACATCACCTGAGTGATACGCACTTCACGTCTGTCGAGGAGGTTCACACAAGTATTGATGACTTTATCAACTCGAAACAGCCCTCTTTTTTCCGCAGTGGCATTCGCCAGCTCCCTAACCGATGGCTCAAATGTATCCAACACGACGGGGATTATTTCCCTGATTAGGTACGTATTCGATTTGCTATAATTTGCTGTCAACGTGGCGTGCCTGTGGCAGAGAATTAAGTTGCACACCTAATACTTATATTTACTGGTTCCATTTACTATCATAAACACTGCATGTTTTGAACGACGCGCGGTTTTTCCGATAGGCGTCATCAATGCATTCTTCTTTTAGCTGACTTTTTCTTCCTTTTTAAAAATCTACTTTGAAAAAAACATTTCCGTGTAGGAGCAGTGTCAAACGGCATGCTCATTACATCCGAGATTTCGGTGTTTTTTTGTTTTGTTTTTTTCCTTTTTAAACAGAGATGAGATACTCAGGTGCTTTGAGTGCAATGCTACTCCGTAATGCTGTGAACTTAGGGATTTCATAATAAGAGTATACATATATAATTGGGTTTACAAGCTACGGAACCGCTGGACGTCGTGAGTGGCCTAACGGTTAGAACAACCACCTTCCGAAAAAATGGTCGCTGGATAGACCCAATCAGGTTGAGCTGCCCTGAACCACTAAACGGTCGCCATCCACCATACGCGTGACATACCGCAGGTGCCGGAGCTTATTTGGACTCCTCGTTACAAATGAGGTCATTTGCTCCTGTCCTTATTCTCTCTCCCTGAAAGTGATCGTTGTGACGCCGCATGGTGTGACGTCACAACGATCACTTCTAGACACTTCCTCCCAACTCTGTCGATACGCACTTTCAATATGGCACTCCTACTTCTCTGATCTATCGACCCTCTGTCGCATTTCACCCTCAGGATTCATTCGTTTCCAATAATAGTAGAGAATATGCAGCAATGTCAGTCAGCATGAGAAACTTCGACGAAGATATACTTATTGGCAACGGTCATTAGTAGAAACGTAAAACGTCATATCCCAAACAAACGTGCTTAGCACTTCGTCAAAGTGCGTTATCGCTATATTGTTTCATTGCCTTCTGCATCGATCAGGACTTTGCGATCGATGAGGCGAAGTCAAACTATGTAATGACTTTATTGCTTTTCTCGGCGACAGGGCATGGCCGTCAAGCAATGAACAGGTAGGATCGAGATAGAAGGAGGGGACAGGGGGTTATGGGGAGAAAGGAGAATGACACATAAGCTTTGACAGCGGGAACGAGGTAAATAATCTAATGGCTAATGCGAAAGAATAAAAAGTTATGCAGAATTGGAGTTGATACGAAAGAGGAATAGTTAAGAAACAGAATGAGTAGCGAGAGAATTAAATGCTTTAAGGAATAAGTAATTTAGATAATTCCGGGGTAATCAGCATAATAAGCTTTAGCTGATAATAAATTAATTGGAATTGCAATTTTTCTCATGTATTCATTCGCTGTATGTTTTCTACATCGAGCTGCAATTAGGCTTAAATATCGAACCCAAACGGCAAGTATAAAGTCCGCTTACAACAGCAAGATAACAGTTGCGCCTAAACCTTCCCTGTGGCAAGACCCTGTCGGGGACGGGGTGATTGGACTGCGAGAACGTGTCATGAAAAATGCAGCACTTACAACTCAAACTTATTCGAATAATCAAATAATATGATAGCTCAGAAATTTACAATTACGTCTCCTGATTTTGGATTTTCACCGAATAGCGGTCTTAATCCTAATTTTTATACCTCTCCCTTTGTTAATGATGAGTTTATTTCTGTTAATCGGTAAGCTGAAATTAACATTCTTCTATTTTATTTTTTTATTTTTTTTATAGCAATTGACGTCTTCCCCTTTACCCTGCGTGAATATCTTTGCGTCATTCATACCCTGTCCCGTGAAGCTTCGATGCAAGTTTTCCCCGTTCCCGAGTAGCGATTTTCCGCCGGAATTCACGGCCGAGACGAAGTCGTGACTCACCGGCATCAGAATGGTTGCAGTCGTCGTCAAGAGGGAACAGGAAATCAACCAATGACAGCAGTGTTTGAGAAGCGGCCCTCCGAGAAAGAACGAAACGAGAACTGAACGATGTTCATCGGGATTGGTTTCAACTGCAAAATAAACTGGTTGGACGATCAGAAACAATTCTACAGAGAAAATAATGGCGGGGAGGGGAGGAGGTGAATTCAGAAGGCCATTCATTTCTTTGGGCTTCAGACTCTATCATTAAAGGACTTCACTGAGCGTAAAAACGCATTTTCGATAGGTGTTAAACTGCCATGTTGTCGACGACCGTTTTTTTTTTCCCCCCGCTCGCTAAATGTCTTTTCGTTATTTTTTTTTTTTATTCTAGGCCAGTCGTAATCTTTGTGCATTGTTTTAGCTTTTTAATCATTTGAATTCGTGCTCGTAAGAGAAAACGAAATCGAATGAACAATAGCACAATGAAAGAATTCTAACCCTTCTAGTTACGAATTATTATCTCTAACAAAGAATCCTTTCTTCACTTCGCAATTTATTTCTAGTAATTTTCATGTCATACAAGTTGCCTTATTTGTTTCCATCGCCTTGCTTCTCGTTTGTATTGTACGGCTGATAATTTATCCCTTTCTGTACAATGAAACACATTCAGAGAGAAAACGTACATTGCAATTGGTTTTTCAATCAAACTTATCACTTCGGGATTTCTGCGGTGTGTTGAAAGTTGCTCAAGCGCGAACATCTTTTCCTCTGTTTCTCTGCCCATACTGTAGGGTGCTTGTTTCGCTTTTGCCCACACTGAATTCCATTACTAAACAGGGTTAAAGCTTCTGTTGTTGGCTTGGTTAATTTTAAGTATCGAAGTGGATGCTGACTTATCAGAAGAGTCGCTGTTGTTTGCAGGTACCTATCATTGGAGCAGGGAAGCAAATAAATAAATAGTTAAACAAATTGAATGTAATGACAGATGATTTCGTCCGCACATATCTTTATTATTCAGATTCGGGGAGAAAGGGGAAATATCAGTTAGTCTGAATAAATAAGATATACTTCCAGCGGGTGATGAATATTTCGGGTGACTTTCTATGGGACAGAACCTATATTAAATGAAATGTAAATCAATCGTATGTATATACTTCTAGCTTTGTTAATAAATGTTTCCAAAGTCCTAATCAGTTATTTTCAATAAGAGCACGCATTCTAAGAGAGAACCGCAAGGACTGGGCCTGACAGGCGCGCTGCCTCAATCTGGTGCCGGTTGTATCACAAAATAAATATATGCGTTTTAAGTCCCAGATCAAACATGATTAGGAGCTTTTAGACTGGAACTATTTTATGCAGTGGAAGAACATCTTCAGTTCCTTCCATTCCATAGTTAAGTACTTTTTAAGTCCCAGCTCAAACCTGAATAGGAGCTCTTAGACTGGAACTATACTATGCAGTGGAAGTACATCTTTTGGTGGCGCAGTGGTCTAAGTTCTGGCTCACGACTATTCGTCCGAGAAGGGTCCGGGTTCGAGTCCCGGTGAGGCAGGGATGTTGTGTTTGTCTTACGGCACTGGCTCTCTCCCTTCCCTGGAGCCAGTGACCCTAAATTAGGGACAAGCGACTGCTTATAGCCCATTGAGTTGCTCACGGTGGACGTTAAACCTTCAATTAAAGAAAATAAAAAAACGAAGTACATCCTCAGTTCCTTCCACTCCATAGTTAGTTTGGTTTTGCCGCGAGTACAGACAAACACTGGCAGCTTCCCAAGTCCCTCCTTATTTACCCTGACGGTATGAGAGCGCTAATGATCTCGCTCAGCTCATATTGAGCCATTAACAGCCCTTAGTGTAAAATCCTCCTGCAAAGGGGGATTTTTTTTTCTTTTTTTTTTGATTGGAGGTTTAACGACCACCGTGAGCAACTCAATGGGCTATAAGCAGTCGCCCGTCCCTAATTTAGGGTCACTGGTTCCAGGGAAGGGAGAGAGCCAGTGCCGTAAGACAAACACAACATCCATGCCTCACCGGGGGATTCGAACCCGGACCCCTTACGGGCGAATGATCAGAGGCCAGCGCCTTAGACCACTGCGCCACCGGGGAGGCGTAAGGGATTTGTTTTTGAAATGTGATGTACACAAAGGCCTAAACTGTGACACCTTGACAGTGATTTTGGAATTGCTACTTTTAGTCACTGTTCATAGCAGTGACAGTGTTTTTTTTTTTTTTTTTATGGTAACGTGATTTTCGACAAATCTCTACCAGATACAGTTACAGTTTTATCCGATACCTTTGTTTCCAAAAGCATAACGAAGAAGAACATGCATTCAAAAAAAAAAAAAAAAAAAAAAAAAAAAACTAATTGCGAAACAGATTTTTCACGGGATTCTTCCACTACTCAGCATTCAGTTATCCCTCCGATAGTGCCACTGTTATATCATGATATCTGTATCAGAATTAATGAATAATGTACGGGGTTTTAGGAAAAAAGCGTTTGACCCCATGTCTAATAGAAGTGTTACAGAGATTAATTTTTTGTGTCGTCATGGATCCGCCAGGTTTTTGCTGTAAAGTAATTTACCCAATGCCGTGATTTGTCGCTGCCTCTTTTTGAAGGTAAAAAACGAAAGGCTCATTCGCTGTTATGAAAAATCGCTCTTCTGAATGAGAAATCTTTATTTCATTAGACGAGTAGAGGAAGGCCACAAAATAATTGAACTGACCTTAATATTATTTATGCTTTGCGCTCTAAATTGTTTCCTTTCCCACTCCCTCTCTGTGCCTGTCCTTCGTCTCGAACTTCCCCTTCCATTCGTTTTAAGAAATATTACAGTTTTTATTCTTCACACTGAGAAACAGAAATCTTCGTCCTCCTCCTCAAGCGCCAGAGAACATCTATTTTCTTCTTTCCTTCTCTAAGAAATGCACGGGCTATTCTTTCCCCCGTCCATTCGTATAGCCCTCCGACCTCTCAGGTGTTACAGTACCTTGTCACTTAACGCTGTCCTTCTCCTCCAATCCAAGCGTTATCTGATTTTCTTTCGCATCCCCCCCCTCTCGCGTGTTAGCTTCGAAGTTAAGTTTTCTCCATTCCTCAGCAGCGGTTTTTTGCTAGAATCCACGGCCGAGACAATGTCGTGACCCCACCTGCTTCAAAATGGTTGGTGTCGTCGTCAAGAGGAAACAGGAAATCAACCAATGACAGCAGTGTTTGAGATGGGCCCTTCCAAAATGAAAGAAACGGGAACAGGTAATGTTTACTCATTGATGTTTACTGGCATTGGTCTTGACTGAAAAATAAGACGGTCAGAAAAAATGGGGATTTAATCCTTTTCATTTACACTTGGAACATCGTGTGTCCACACCTTCGAAGACTATTGGGCAATAAAACTATTTTCAAGCCCCTGTCAACCAAGTTCATGAGCGGCTTATTGAATCCATTTTTCTCCGAAAGCAAAGAGTAGATATTTTCCCCATGATCTCATTAGCAGCTGGCTAAAAACAACGAAGGGACGATCTACTCTTTCTCGAAGAACACTAAAGCAGAAGGAATGAATTTAACCTATGAGATGTTATTAAAAGATTGTTATCAAAGCTAACTTTCGCTGAAACTAAACTTAGGATCCCGATCCTCCTTGCAATCCTCGTAACTGATTTTTTTTTATTTTTTTTGATTGAAGGTTTAACGATCACCGTGAGCAACTCCATGGGATATAAGCAGTCGCCCGTCCCTAATTTAGGCCCCGCACGGGGATAACTGGTTTTCCAGTTATTTGGGGAGCGGCGCCCCCACGGCCCGAGCTGACCTTGTGACTGGTCAACATCTGATGTCATGCCACCGCTTTGCTGTTGGTGTTTGCCGGGACGGCTGTTCATCCAGCTGTTGGGGAGTCGCGGCCCCACGATCCCGAGCTGGTCTTGTGTCTCGCTTTTTCGTTTTTATTAATTTTCTCCACTGGCTAGTTGCCCGTGTTGTATACTTTACCTAATCGCTACCACGTTATGTACTAACACCCCGGCCTTGTGGTTTTGTTACCCTCCACCACTAACTGATTTATATTAACCGCTCAGTTCGTAGGTTGCTGAGATTCAGTTTAGGTTCCCTGCCAGGATTTGTCTTCTTTAGATTTCTTTTTTTCCTTTTAGCTGGTTTGGGTACTAGACCTACCTGCATGTTTGCCGCGTGCGGAGACCCGTGAGGCGGAAATGGGATGTCTGGCGGCTGAGGTTGCAGGAGACCGATAAAGTGCCTCCTGTGTACCAACACTCCTCTTCGACCCCGGCTTCGCTGTAAACGGGCGGCTAGAGACTAACCCACCTCTAGTCAGAAGTCATGTACCAAGTTGTGTACCGGGCTTTAGCGGCTTTTTTGTCGTATAGCACGGCAGGGTGAGCCCGGGGCTGTGGGATCATGCCAAAGGCGTTGGCATGACGGTACCCGGAGGCCGAAGTGTCCGCCGAGTGCGTGTGATCACAGCCAACGGACTATATCTGCAACGTATAAGCTCCAGAACTGTGTCCAGCGTCATTTTCTTGGCTTGCAGACCTCCAGTTCTCCCTTGTAGGGCTCGGTGGTGGGTGGAGTAGTCTGCAGACGAATTCTTCTCCTTTTTTTCATGGGTAAACCCAAAAACAAACGCTCCAAATTCAAGTCACCTGAGCAAATGATCGTTGACAACGACTCTCCTTCGTCTTCTCAACCTACCAAGTCTCATACCCTTAAAAGATCTTTAGATCATGATCTGGACCAAGAATGTGGAACCTCTTCTTCGGCAGCTGTACCAGTCGCTCCGAAGCGTCGTCTCCCCTCGATTGTTGTGAATACGCATGCTACATACTTAGTTGTAGAATCCATCGATCCGAATGAGAGACTGTCCACCAGATCTCCATTCTTCATTTCTAAAGCTTTGGACGCTGCAGTTGGCCCTTTGAAGTCTGTGAGGAAGCTTCGCTCTGGGGACCTGCTTGTCCAAACTTGCAGTGTTTCTCAGAGTAACACTTTTCTGCACCTCACTAGTCTTCAAGGCATTCCTGTCAAAGTGACACCTCACCCGTTTCTTAACACCTCTCGGGGTGTTATTTCGGAGTTTGATCTCTTGCCATGCAGTGAAGAAGAATTGGTGACTGAACTTGCAGATCAAGGTGTTATTGCTGCACGCCGTATGATGTTTCGGCGCGATGGTTCTTTGATTAAGTCTAAAAATGTGATCTTGACTTTTAACTCCCCGAAAGTTCCAACCGAAATCAAGGCTGGCTACTTGGTCTGTGGAGTTCGCCCGTACATTCCCAGTCCTCTGCGCTGTTTCAGATGCCAGAGATACGGGCATTCACAACGTTTCTGTAAGAGTTCCGCTCGTTGCGCTAATTGTGGCTCCAGTGAACATGACGGGGACGGTTGCACTTCTGCGGCCTGCTGTGTTAACTGTGGTGAGGCCCATGCAGCTTACTCCCGCAACTGTATGAAATGGAAGGACGAGATGGTTATCCAGCGCCTCAAGACCCTGGAGGGCCTCTCGTACCCTGCTGCCAAGGCCAAGTTGGGTATACCCACCACCCGACAGCGTACTTTTGCCGCAGTTGTTAAGTCTCAGCCACAACCCGTGCAGCCTTTTGTTCCGCGCCCTGTAGCTCTCGCCGCACTTGCCAATCGATCTACAGCTGAACAAGCGACACAGGTGGATTTCACCGAGCTCCAGCTTATTCGACCAGCTGCGTCTTCGCCTTCTCTTTTGAAGACGCCCGCCTCTTCCGGTTCCCAGCAGACAGCCTGCACGTGCGGAAGACCCGGCCCTCAATCCACAAAGGTGTGCGGTGTCCATCAAACTGTCTCGGCCTCAGCGAGGTCCCCACCCTCACCCAACATTATAGAAGAACACGGGGGGAGGGGAGAGTGACAGTTCGTCCCCAGCCTCTACCAGCATTGCAGAGGAACATGGGGGGGAGGAGAGTGACAGTCTGTCCCCGCCCTCTGCCAGCATTGCAGAGGAGTGTGGGGGAGGAGAGTGACGGTTCGTCCTTTTCCATTAGTAAATATGTTACTTTTAATAAACATCATTAACTACCTTTTCTTCACTGCTTTCTTCATACTCTTTTTCAACTTTTACCAAGCCTGTCTGATCTTCATCATTTTCCACGTTTTTAAAAATCTGTGGCTGATCGTTCTTTGTCTGGCGCTCTTTGGCCAAACCTGGCCCTTGCGCCAATAAAATCCAACAACCAACCAACCAACCCTAATTTAGGGTCACTGGTTCCAGGGAAGGGAGAGAGCCAGTGCCGTAAGACAAACACAGCATTCATGCCTCACCGGGATTCGAACCCGAACCCATCTCGGGCGAATGATCATAAGCCAGCGCTTAGACCATGGCGCCACCTGGGCGGCAACCGAATTAAGAAACCAGGAAATTTTATTTGGGTAAGGTGCCCAACAGGAAAGACACATGTAGGTGAGGTAGAGAGAGGTGTCGACCATCCACTATAAGTGAGGTTGGGTCGACCTCATTTACAGTGGGTGGCCCAGTACCCCCAAACACCATTGATTGGCACGCCTTCCTAGGCACAGCGGATATTTAGTGGCTATGCAGTTGAGCTGGGGTCGAGCCCCTGCCCATGTGGTTAGGGGCCGGCTGCTCTAACCACAGGGCCATCCATGTCCTAATATCTTTATCGGCACCAGAATGCTTTCTTGAATGAGACGACAATGATACTCAGGTAAATAATAAAAGAATTAACCATATACGACGTGCTTATGACATTCTCCAACTCAGCGTGAGACACGAAGCTCAAAAAAAAAAAAAAATGTTAAACCCTGTGGAGGAGAAATGAAGAAATGTAAGTCTGAAAGCAAAACGAAAAAGAACCAGTTAGTAAAATCACGCAATGCATTGATTCTGATTCGCTTTCCAACATACCAGGAATCATTACTCAAGTTATGAGGATAATGGCTGTGGAAAAATCTCGCTCCTGTGCCCTGACCTTTGACTCTATTTCGATGATATTCAACAGAATCAGTTTAGTATATTTCCAGAACAACAAGATAAAGTTTTGTCGCAATCGAAGTCTTCGTACGTAAGTTATAACGAATAAGGGCAATGGAATGGATCCCGCTCCTATGTCCTGACCTTTGATCCCATGTCGTCCAAGTTTCAATAGGGTTCGTCCCCAATTTCTCCCCTACCACATACTAAAATTTCATCGAAATCAAACCATTTTTAAGCGAGTTATCGTGCGTACTCACATACAGACAGACAGACGGACAAAGCTGGAGCATATACGCTTCTTCAACCTACGTTCGGAAAGCGTAAAAAAAGGGAAATGAGAAACACTTCAACTGGTCAAATAACTTTGAAGAGGAAAACAATTGGGCAAAAGGAATTTTTCAATTACCTTGACTACATTAAAATAACAGAGACCTAAGGAAAGATGGAAAAAGTTAGAGTTCAACAGCCTAGAGTTACTTTTTTTGTTGTTTGGCGGTTTGACAATCATTGTGATCGACTCTATGTACTATAAGAAGTAGCCTATTCCTTATTTAGAGTCAGTGCTGTAAGACAAATGCAACGTCTGTGTCTCACCGAGATCCGAACCCAGACTCATCTCGGACGAATGGTCAGAAGTGAGCACTTTGACCACTGCTGCACCAGAGCGGCAAGTAACTTTTGCAAACTGAGTGTTATCAAGACAAGTTGGTAAAATCATGCAATGCATTGATTATTATACGCTTTATAAAAGCTTATTATAATCTCAAGTTATGAGAATAAAAATATTACTCAAGTTTTGAGGATAATAATATTGCTCAAGTAATAGTAATATTAAAAATAATAATAATAATAACATAAACAATATATCATTATTATATAATAATATTACTCAAGTTATGAGGATAATAGCTGTGGAATAAATCTCGCCCTTGTGTCCTGACCTTCGATCCCATTTCGATGATATTCAACAGAAGCAGTTAAGTATACTTCCAGAACAACAAGATAAAGTTTTGTCTCAATCGAAGCACTATTAGTCAAGTTATGACGCATAAGGGCAATAGAATGGATCCCGCTGCTATGTCCTGACCTTTGACCCAATTTCACCCGTTTTAAACAGGGTTCATCCCCAGGTGGCTCTCTACCACATACTAAAATTTCTTCGAAATCGAATCATTTTTACCCAAGTTATGACGCATAAGGGCAATAGAATAGTATGGATCCCTCTCCTATGTTCTGACCTTTGACCCTATTTCTCGCATTTTCAACAAGATTTGTCCCCAGGTAGTCCACTACAACATACTAAAATTTCATCGATATCGAATTATTTTGACGCAAGTTATGACGCATAACGCAATGGAATGGATCCCGCTCCTATGTCCTGACCTTTGATCCCATTTCACCCATTTTCAACAGAATTCGTCCCCAGGTGGTCCCCTATCACATACTAAAATTTCATCGAAATCGACCGATTTTTACGCAAGGTATCGTGCGGACAGGCGGCCGGACGGACGGACGGACGGACAGACAGACGGACAAAGCTGAAGCATATACGCTTTTTCAACCTACTGTTGGAAAGCGTGAAAAACCATATCACTTATACTGAAAGAACATACTTAAGCAACAAATACTTCCAATATTATGATAGCCTCCCCGCTAGCCGAGTGGTTGGTGGTCTATATTTCTAGCTGATAGTCAGAGCTGGGCTTGGGTTCAAGTCCAATAAAGCCAGGGTGATACACTCGCCTTACGACGCTGGCTAGCTCCTTTTCTTGGAACCAATGGCCTCAAATGAGAATGGGCGGCTACACAGAGAACTTAAAGTTGTCACCGTGACCTTTAAAACACACACACAAATTTTATTTATGCTGGCAAGACGTATGAAGAAAAACATGGGTTAAACGAAGAAATTTAGAATGAATAACGCAAAGTACAACTATCAGGGATAGAAAAAGAGATACCTGGAAAACAAAAACTAACACAGAAAATGTGTCACACTAACGGAACGGAAATTGATTAGCTCAAAGAGAAGATGCGAAATGGTCAAGTAATACAAAATGATCATACGGAAGTCCGAAATGAGGATGAAAAGTGGAAGACCTAGGAACTGGTTGTAGGATGATATACATTGCAGGAAGTCAATGGAGCTCTACAGACAGAGGCAGTTGGTGTAAAACTGGTTAAGTCCTCGTTCCACAGTGGACCGAATCAGATGGACAAGAGCAGAATTAGAAACAGAATCTATATTTTTAGGAGATGCATCCTAGAAAAAATATTTTTACGATAGGGTAAATATAACGGTAGCAAATATAGAGATTTTCTGTATATTTTCCGCTCTGCCTCGAAGCACAGTTGAAACACGCACTTGTTTTCATGCATCACATTATTGCTGCTCACTAGAAGTCATTGTTTGGGGGAAACCAACATTCATCCAACCGAACTATACATGTACGAGGGTGTGGGTTCAATTTTTATATTTAATTTTCCTTTTTATATTTACCATCAGAAAGAAAATGCACACAATATATGTAAGCGAAATTAGGATGAATTTCATATTCTTGTGATTTTATAGACAAGTGTCGTCTGGTTCGAACGTGTTGGGTAAATTAGGACAAGTTAAATTGGTTTTCTGTTGAGCCTTTCCTGAAACTTGTTACTTAAAATTTATCTGATTTTCAGGTGAGCAATACGAAATACTGTTTTATTTTTATTTTACTTTTACACACACACACACACACACACACACACACACACACACTGCGACGTACGACAGAGGTAAAGCACGTGTGAAGACGAGAAATCTGCCGCGGTACATTCCGTCCGTGTAGCTTAGTTGGGAGAGCAACTTATTCCGGAGTGCGGGTTTGATCCCCGTCGAGGACAAATTTGTGTTTTCTCATTGGCGCCCAAACGTAAGAATGGATGTTCCACACATCGTCTAGAATTAATAAAAGTTCGTTCTTCCCTTACAGAGAGAAAAAAAAAAAAAAAAAAGAAAAAAGAGGGAGATGATGTGACGTACTACGGAGGTAAAGCTCGTGCCAAGACGGCAAATCTGCAATGATACATTCCGTCCGTGTGGCTTAGTTGGGAGAGCAACTTACACCGGAGTGAGGGGGCGTAAGTTCGATCCCCGTCACGGAGAAATTTGTGTTTGCACAACATACACATTCATTTTTTAGTTAAAAAATGTCCTGCACGAACATCTGATGTTGGAAGTCGACACCCATTCCTAATTTAGTGTCACTGGTTTTAGGAAAGGGCAAGAGCCACTGCCGTTAGAGTGAGCATAACTATCATTTCGTGCCTCGGGATTCGATCCCGGATCAGTATCAAGAAAAGTGCAAAGATTCTGCTGCTAAATAGTTAGAATAGCTAAAAGGCAACGAAGCCATTGTCGGTATGAGTTCAACACCTATGACAGATAATAAATTAATAAATTAGAAAGAAAAAGCTTGGGTGGATAACAAGCCTTTGTTTTTAAGTTTTGTTCAAAATCCGGGAGAAAAATTGCTGTTCTAGAGAAACTATTGTCGCAAAAGTTTGTGCTCCGATGTTTTTGCAGCTTAATAAATAAGTACTACAAAGACTAAGTAATCATTAATAAGTACTACAAGTACTACAGTACTTATTAATAAGTACTACACTGTAAATAATAAGTGGTGTGATTCACCGAAAATTTCTGAAAATAACGTGCAGCAAAGTTGCCGGCAGGTATCAATGTTTTTCAGAAATTTCCGTTTTTAAAAGTGCCCGTTTATTTTCACTTCCGTATTTCACAGATTTTCTGTAGACAAAAATTCCGTTTATTTCAGAAAAGTCCATTGCAGGTTTTTCCCTATTTAAACTGAAATTCCGCAAAATCGACGACCTTGTACTTTTCAGCAAGCACTTATTCCAGATAGTCCTTCCACTAAGGTCAGGACCGAACCCTCATCGTTAGAGCTGGCTCAGCAAGTAACTAACAACTGATCCACGAACGCTCGGTAACCTGACTCACGTACATCGTAAAACAAATTCCACGACGATGTTGTTAGCGTTTCTAACAACTGAGCCACGAACGCTCGGTAACCTGACTCACGTACATCGTAAAACAAATTCCACGACGATGTAATTTTGTTGTTGTCATTAATGTGAGTGATTTAGTCATTTTATTTTCTGTTGGAGCTTATTATTTTTCTGAACTGAATAGGTTTGTAATATATCATCATTCATCATCATTGTCAACCATTATCAATCCACTGCTGGACGAAGGTCTCCCCAAGTTTCCTCCACAACGGTCTGTCTTGTGCCAGTCTCCTCCATGTCACTCCCGCATATTTACGAATTTCATCCACCCATCTCCCATGTGGTCTTTTTCTGGGTCTGTTCCTGTCCCTTGGAATCCAATCTAAAATTTCGGCTGTCCATCTATGGTCTGTCCTTCTGGCAGTATGTCCAGCCCATTGCCATTTCAGGAATTTAACTCTGATCATGATGTCTTCCACTCTCGTCATTTTTCGGATCCACGAGTTCCTCTTCTTATCTCTCCTGGTTATACCAAGCATGCACCTCTCCATGCTTCTTTGAGTTGTCTGCAGCCTTTGTATGTCTCTTTTAGTTAAGGTCCACGTCTCTGCACCATACGTAAGCACTGGAAGGATGCATTGATCAAACACTTTTCTTTTAAGACATAATGGCATATTGCTCTTGAAAATTATGCTGTTTCTTCCAAAAGCTCTCCAGGCAAGTTTTGTACGCCGATTAATTTCTTCATCAATGTGACCCTCACTTGATATCTGCTGTCCAAGATAAACATACGTATCTGTTATCTCTAGTTTTTCTCCATCAATCGATAAATCTTCATTTCTTGTAAAAGCATTGAACATCACTTTTGTCTTCTGAAAGTTCATTTTTAATCCCACTTCTTTACTCTTGTCAGCAAGTTCCTGGATCATACTCTGCAGCTCTGATGGGGTAGTTGCAAAAATGACTACGTCATCAGCAAAACGAAGGTGGGTTAGATAATCTCCATTAATCTTTATCCCTTTGTTTTCCCAGTTCAGTGATTGAAAGACATTTTCCAATGTGGCATTAAAGAGCTTCGGAGATATGGTGTCACCTTGTCTCACTCCCTTTCCAATTTTTATGTGTGTTGTATTTTCAAACAACCGAATCTTTGCACTTGCATTTTCATAGATGTTATTAATAATATTAATGTATGCATCTTCAATACCGCAGGATTTCAGAGCCGTGGTAACTGCTGATGGTTTCACCGAATCAAAGGCTTTTTCATAATCGATAAAAGCCATGCACAATGGAAGTTCATATTCCCTCGCTCTTTCAATTAGTTCTCTCAGTACGTGGATATGATCTATTGTGCTGTAGCCACTCCTGAATCCAGCTTGTTCTCTCGGTTGAGCCATGTCCAGTGTTACCTTCAAGCGGTGTGAAAGAACTTTAGTGAAGATTTTATAAACCACTGATAGGAGGCTGATAGGTCTGTAGTTCCTGAGATCCTCAATGTCACCTTTTTTATGTAGCAGGATCATTGTAGCATTGTTCCAATCCTCAGGAATCTTCCCTTCATTAAGGCATCGAGTGAAAATTTGGGCGAGTACTGTTTCAATTTCTCCACTTGCTTCTTGTATGATGTCTATAGTAATTCCATCTTCTCCTGGAGCTTTCCCCCGCTTCATGTTCTTGATCGCATGAGCAACTTCTGCTGGGAGGACTGGAAGAACTCTGGTACCTTTCATGATGTCTGGAGAACATGTATCATCCCTTTCATATAATTTGGAGTAGAAATCTTTCACTCTTGTCAAAATTTCGCCTCTATTTCTTGTTATAGAACCATCTTCTTTTCTCAGAGCCATAATCTGTTTTCTTCCTTACTGAGATGTCCCTTTGCTATCTTAAGGCTTTGGTTGTTTTCAATTGCTTTCCTCACTAGCTCACAGTTGAATTTCCTTACGTCTTCAGTGATACTTTTTCGTGTTGTCTTGCATAGCTCTATATATTCCACTTTGGAAGTCACATCTTCTTTAGTTGTCCTCATCTCTCTTCTTTTTTGCATCAGCATTTTGGTTTTTCCTGATAATTTGTTCACATGCAACTTGTTCTTAGACCCAGCTAATTTTGTTGCTGTTTCCATTAGAGCTTTGGTTACTTTTCTGTTAACTTCCGAAATATCCACTTCTTCCGATGTTAGGCCTTCTAAAGCAGAGAATCTGTTCTTCAGTTCCAACTTGAAAGTATTATGGTGTTTTTTAAGGTTGGTTATGTCAATACATTTTGTTTGTCTTATGAGCTTGCCACGTTCCAGTTTAGTGTTGAGGTGCATCTTACATCTCACCAATCTATGGTCACTACCTGTGTTGAACTTGTTCAGCACACTGCAGTCTTCGATGACGAATTTTTTGTTACACATAATAAAATCAATTTCACTTGTCGTCCCAATTGGATGTCTCCATGTCCATTTCCTGTGTGGCTTTTTCTTGAAAAAGGAGTTCAAGATGAAAAATCCTTCTGCCTCTGCAAACTCAACGAGAGTATTTCCACGCTGGTTTCTGTTGCCGTGACCGAATTTACCTACTGAAGTTTCATTCTGTTGCCGTTGCCCTATTTTTGCATTGAAATCTCCCATAATTATCTTCAAGTGCTGCTTACCTTTATTATTTAGATGACGAATTTCCTCATAAAATTCTTCAATTTCTTCTTCAGGATGACTTGTGGTGGGTGCATAAGTTTGAATAATCTGAGCCTGGTATCTTCTCGATAGTTGGATAACGAGTCGTGCAGCTCTGTCAGAGGAACTTTCAACTTCTACCACTTTATCCTTCAGTTTCTTGTTTATTATAAATCCAACACCACTAGTTCTGCCAGTATCTGTCCCACGATAATAGAAGAGATGTCCACTTTTCAGTTCAATGAGATCTTCTCCTTTTCTCCTTACCTCACTTAGCCCGACGATGTCCCACTTGATCCTTTGTAGTTCCTCTTCCAATTCAATAAGCCTTGAATCAGAAGATAGGGAGCGTCCGTTATAGGTAGCCAAGGTCAGCATCAAATGGCAGCCTAGTCCGGTCCTCCGGGGATTCTTAGCACCCTCTGCCTTCATGTCGCACTGGCCGCTGCCTTGGCCAGGTACATTCCAGCTACCGGAGACTGAGGGCCAAGATTTAAGTTGTAGAGTCATTTTGGAGGTGTTTGGCCATAACTCACCACGCTGGCCAAGCTGGTTGGTGAGTGTGGGATAGCATTTCCTCTGATCCCGATGGTATAGTTATACCGCTATTGGCGGTCGTCAGAGCCCCTTTAGTGGGAACAGGATGCACCACGAGAAGGCGGGGTTGACATTTGTCAAGGAGAGGCTGTGATGTTACGCATCACCTGACCTTACATCCCTTGTAATATATATATATATATATATATATATATCATCATGATCATCATTGTCAACCATTATCAATCCACTGCTGGATGAAGGTCTCCCCAAGTTTCCTCCACAACGTTCTGTCTTCTGCCAGTCTCCTCCATGCCACTCCCGCATACTTTCGAATTTCATCCACCCATCTCCCATGTGGTCTTCTTCTGGGTCTTTTTCTGTTCCTTAGAATCCAATCTAAAATTTCGGCTGTCCATCGATGGTCTGTCCTCCTGGCAGTATGTCAAGCCCATTGCCATTTCAGGGATTTAACTCTGATCATGATGTCTTCCACTCTTGTCATTTTTCGGATCCACGAGTTCCTCTTCTTATCTCTCCTGGTTACACAAAGCATGCACCTCTCCATGCTGCTTTGAGTTGTCTGCAGCCTTTGTATGTCTCTTTTAGTTAAGGTCCACGTCTCTACACCATACGTAAGTACTGGAAGGATGCATTGATGCATTGATTAAACACTTTTCTTTAAAGACATAATAGCATATTGCTCTTGAAAATTATGCTGCTTCTTCCAAAAGCTCTCCAGGCAATATATATATTCTGTAGGAGGACTTTTCACAAATTGAGCATTTTTCATCCTGATTTTTCGAAGCAGCAAAATGCTTTGCTACTTGATTTTTTTAAACTGGCAATGAATTTCAGTTATCTTTAAAAAAGGTGAACTGCACTTTTTTACAGTATTATTTCACAAAAAAAAAAAAAAAAACTAAATACAAAATTTACTCTTGATAGCAATAATAGCTTTTGTCTTAAGTTGTCTAACGACTGATACACAGACATCGATTGTGTTAGTGTAAGAAACCGGGTACAATAGGTGCCAGGTTTCTTACAGTAACACAATATTAATAAGTAGCAGGTGCACCTAATAGGAGAAAAGAGAAGAAATATCCTGCGCCACAATTAACAAAATCCATGCGATATGCTATCCACAATATCCGATCTCGCTACGGAACTTCAAAATTCGACAGAATATTGAAATTTAAAAATTAATCAAACCTCAAGTATTCTCACCAATCGCTCCTATTACCGGTAATTTCTCGTCATACGGATACGGAAAAAGTGAGAACGGAGATTTTCCGTTAATATACGAAAGGAATTGCGCAAAGGTTTCTGAAAATTCAGAATTTTCCGTCAACACACCTTAAAAACTGCAACTTACCGTCAATATAGGAAAAACTGCGGAAAGGTTTCTGAAAATTCAGGATTTTCTCGTGGTACGAAAAATCGGTTACATTCAGGTCATTTCGCGGAAAAGGTTGTATCAGAAATACGCTTCGTTAATTCACGAAAGAAATGACGGAAAGTTTTCCGAGAATTTCAGAATTTTTTTTACAGTGTATAATACTTCTGTGCTTAATAAAGTATGTTATGTTCAACTTCTCTTCAACGCGCTCCCTCTGGGAAACTATTATTTAAAATGATAAACTGACTACAAGGTACCCTTTCCATACACACGATTTAAAATGTGCAGATAGTTCTAATAAAATGTCTAAGCAGTGTCAGTCTATTATCTTTCTGTTTGATTTGTATATGCTCCTTTTATTCCATGAACGTCGAAAAAGACCTGTTACCTTACCCATATTCTTTAGACTTTCGTTTCACTTGCAGTCCGTAAATATTCGAGGCACACACACACACAGACTTGGCCACACCGTGGATATTCCCGTATCAAATACCTATTACGCGTGCAAATACCATTTCTCCATCGTTATCTTTATTATTATTATCATTTGGGGCGATGTTCGTGGAAGAGAGAAATTCGGTTCCTACCTGGTCCTTCGCTAGGTATCGAACAGGTGCAGGCCAATGGCACACACACATACACACAGCTGGTTGTTGGGTTCGCCCCTGTTTTACAATCCCACCGTGTTTCTCGGCGAAGCCAAGCTGCCCAGTCATCAAATTCCAAGATAATGACATGTAATTTATATAATGGCTATAAACGCGATAATTTAACGACTTGGTCATTCTCTGCTTTCGAAAGAGGAGCAGCAAACATATTGGAATAATTATTTATTTCTTTCCTTTTTTAAGTCCTCTCGATAACCGCTGTTGGCAAAAAAATGATAAATAAGAAAGAAAAAGACAAAAAGTGTAGTATCCCCTCCCTTCATTTTTTTTTTTTTCTTACTTTCTTCTTCTTCTCTGATATTAACACATGAGGCTGTTTTCGGCGGAATTTCCTTCAATGGCGGTACCAACCACAACAGTAGCTTCGGAAATGTCGACTGGTGAGTTTCAAAGAATCAGGTGGGGCAAAGTAATTGCAATAATCGTGATAGAATGGCCAACTGATAGAAATCAGAAGCCAAATCATAAAATGAATTCTAGAGGCCCGAAAGACCATTAACATTCCCTCAAATGTCACCTACTGAGCTGAGATGATGAATCGTGCATGCTTCTCTCTTCCTTCAATGGCAGAAAAACGGCGCACAATTGCAAAAACCGATTGGTCCATCAACTGACGCAGAAATGGACGGCTGTGATTGGCCGAAAGTTGTGCTTTCTTTTCTCTTTGTGTTCACCTTAGATCTTTTTGTTCAAATATATATTTTACCCTCTCTTTTCAATGCGTTATCTATGTAGGGAGCTAGTCCAAATACCTATGGACTTTTCTTTAAAACAGAAACATGTAATTTGGTACATTTTTTAAACAGAAAAATACGGGAATAAAAGTTGGAACAAAAACAGAAGATGCTATTTAAAAAACCTAAAACGAGACAGTACAAAAACACAAAACACAGACAGACCCACACTTTACCCAAACACGCGTAAACAAAAAGCTTGCACGTTACGAACAGCGTTGCATTCAGACAGTTTTTTTTTCTGGGGGCAATTACAAATTTTGTGGGGGCTCAAACTTGTTGGATGATTATATACATATAATAACAAATTTGTTATTTATATATGCATTAATACCTCAAAAAATTCTAAATTGAGTATAAAAATAGTCTTATGCTCGTATATCGTACATGTGAAATCTAAGAAATCTACACTCACAAGTGATTAAAAATGTTAAAAAGTTATACCTTTGCTTTAATTCAGTGAAGCACTACAGATTTCACGATGGGGTGGTGTAAAATATTGAGGATGCTAGTAAGATAACGCTGAGCAGGAGAAATCCCCCCACCCCAAACATTAGGAGTGGTAAAAATGCCCTCGCTTTAAAACAAGCCTGTTTCTGATTATAAAGGAATCATTACAGTGTTACCTGAAAACGTATGGTTTTAACCACTTCCTTGCGACTTAGTTCAGCCCCTTTTCATTATTTCGATTAGCACATAGTAGTATAAACAAGTTAGTAAAATCATGCAATGCATTGATTATAATACGCTTTCCAACATACCAGAAATCATTACTCCAGTTATGAGGATAATGACTGTGGAATAAATCTCGCTCCTGTGCCCAGACCTTTGATCCCATTTCAATGATATTCAACAGAACCGGTTCAGTATACCTCCAAAATAGCATGATACCGTTTTGTCGCAATAGAAGCATTTTTACGTAAGTTATGATGCATAAGGGCTATGGAATAAATCCCGCTCCTGTGTCCTAACCTTTGACCCCATTTCGGCCCATTTTCAATAGGGTTTGTCCCCAGGTAGTCCCTACCACATACTAAAATTCATCGAAATCGAACCTTTTTTTACGTTAGTTACGACGCATAAGAGTAGTGGAATGGATCCCGCTTCTATGTCCTGACCTTTGACCCCATTTCGTTCACTTTCGATAGGGTTCCTTCCCAGGTGGTCCCCTACCACATACTAAAATTTCATCGAAATCGAACGATTGTTACGCGAGTTATCGTGCGGATGGTCAAGCACACAACGGGTGACGCAATGAGGCAGTGGGAATCGCGACCATCTGCTCGAAAGACTGGGACGTTATAAAACTTTAATAGGATCCACACACAACGCGTGACGTAATGAAACAGATGGCATGACCGCGCGCCAACATCTAAATCGCGAGCTTGTGACGTCATAAGATTTCTAAGCATGGGTAACATTAATGGAACGACGCCATGGCACTGAAAACGTGGTAATTCGGGGTGGTTATTTAACCCACTAAACGAATTTTCCTAAAGTCGAGATCAAACTAAATAGATTTCTGGTACCGGAAGACGGTAAGTTAACGACTTTCATAAAAATCCTTAGAGCCGTTTTCAAAATAAAATTTTCATAGATACAAGAATTGCTCCTTTAAGGTGAACGTCAAGTAATTTTGCTTCCTATACTTCCAATGGAAAAACTTCTGTACACATTTTCTTCACAATTAATGCGTTCCCAAGGATGAAAATTTGAACATCGATTAAAATAGCTTCATTTTATAACTTGGAATACTTAATATTTTCTAAAACATAACCATAATTATGCAATCCAACATTTGTCTAATGACGTCATCAAAGTACAAGTCGCGCCATCTTTTTTCTGGTTTCAACACCACCAAAGGAAATGTTATTGTTTTTTAATATAATTATGGTTATGTTTTAGAAAATGTTAAGTATTCCAAGTTATAATACGAAGTTATTTTAATCGATGTTCAAATTTCAATCCTTGGGAACACACTAATTGTGCAGGAAATGTGTAGAAAAGTTTTTCCATTGGAAATATAGGAAGCAAAATTACTTGACGTCCACCTTAATAGTATGGAATTAGGGCGATGGAATGGATCCCGATCCTCCTGAACTTTGACTCCATTTGTCCCATTTTCAATAGGGTTCATTTCCAGGTGGTCCCCTACCACATGCTAAAATTTCATCGAAATCGAATCATTTTTACGCACGTTATGACTCATAGGGCAATGGAATGCATCCCGCTCCTATGTCCTGACCTTTGACCCCACTTCATCCATTTTCAATAGGGTTCGTCCCGAAGCGGTCCCCTACCACATACTAAAATTTCATTGAAATCGAACCATATTTACGCAAGTTATGAGGCATAAGGGCAATGGAATGGATACCGCTCCTATGTCGTCGCCTTTACCCCATTTGTCCAATTTCAATAAGGTTCGTTCCCAGGTGGTCCCCTACCACATACTAAAATTTCATCGAAATCGAACCATTTTTACGTGAGTTATCTTGCCGATAGACGGACAGACGGACGGAAAAAGTAGGAGCATATACGCTTCTTCAACCTACGGTTGGAAACCATAAAAAAAAACTAACTAACCGTTTGGATGCCAGTTTGAGGTGCCTCGATTTTTTTTTCTTTTGTCACAGAGTGTAAACCACCAACCGCCAGGAAAACAACAACAACTTATTATGGGAACGATTTTTAATAATTTGCTATTGTTAAAAATTCGGTAACAAATATTTTGTTGTATTGGAAGCACTAACGTCACGTTAGCTACATTGAGGCGTAACTGTATATATGGAAAGTCGGCATCTAGAAGACTGAAGTAAAGCTGGATGTCCGCTTCCAAACTATGATGATGTATTGCAGTGCAAACATCTCTACTCTGTCGAATTAAGTTTTTATTGCGGAAGTAGACCAAGTTGTCAGTGCTTGAAAAATTGCCCCTTCAGCAAGGACTGCTTAATGTTTTGTTGAAGGATGATAGAAATTTCAGATTAAAGTTCACGTGGATGCTTTTTTTTTTTATTATTATAATAATTTCCATCAGTTTCTTAAATTTGTTTTTAATGAATTTCTCCAAATATTCGGTTATAAACGAAAACAATTAGACTAAATATAAGGGGAAATCACCCCAAAACATCCGGGCGGTGGCTTTCATGAATTTTCGGGGGTGGGATAGGGGGTGGGGTGGGGGCCTAAGCACCCTGAGAAGATGCCTGAATACATCGCTGGTTACGAAACGCTTTTCACTATTCAATATCTTTGCACGATTCCTTTCTTCACCGGTGAGATCTTATGCTGTCTAAGAATATAGCCCATCTGCAGACAAAATAGATCGCAATCAAACTTTAAAGGACATTTTGTAACGTAAGAAAATAAGAGAACAGTATTGCTTGCTTTCTTCCCATGTATTTCTTTCCACAGTGTGCGTGTGTGTGTGTGTATGACTGACTGGGGACATATGTGCATATGTGGATTGTGGACATATGCACATATGTGGAATGTGGACATATGTACATATGTAGAGTGTGGACATATGTGGAATGTGGACATATGTACATATGTAGAGTGTGGACATATGTGGAATGTGGACATATGTCGGCTGTGGACATATGTGGAATGTGGACATATGTGGAATGTGGACATATGTACATATGTAGAGTGTGGACATATGTGGAATGTGGACATATGTAGGCTGTGGACATATGTGGACTATGGTCATATGTACATATGTGGACATATGTACATATGTGTACCAGGGCCGTAGCTACCAGGAAGTCACGGAGGGCGTTTGCCCTCCCAGGGTGGTCATACTAGCAGGGGCGGATTTTTGACTAGGCGAACTAGGCGCGCGCCTCGGGCCCCAGAGCTTGAGATGCCCGAAAACGTATAAACTGGATTGCCAGTTTTGTTTTGGTTTTCAAGGACAGAAACAAATGAATCCTTAAAGCGACCACTTTATTTGTATTGATATTTTACTTTCTCATATTAGCAACACACGGGTTTTCTTCCTCTTGCTGGTACTCCACATTTTCGAGTTCTTATCGATGTACTTTTTTTGAAAAGAGCGTTTAAAATAATTTAGCCTCCCTTTAGGGTAGGTGAAAAAAGAATTAACGTTTTCCACACTTTTCATTGCTTAAAGCGAATAGTTATCTGGCCTGCTGTGCTATAAATTACTTTCATGCTATTTCCAGCCAAGAGAACTGTGTTGGAACCTTTCTCCCTGAGTTGCAATGAGGAGTGCTTGCTTGTAAAAATTGCCCTGATGATGGGAGATTTTGTTGCTTATTGCCTTTTCCCTTTGGGGTAGGAATAATCAAGATCTTCCTCAGCTCTAATACAGGACATTTATGGGCTATAGTGAAATTTAACATGGGCAAAATTTAATGAATTTTTATGTCCGCAAAATTGAAAAATCTGTGAAAACCAAATCTTTTGGCTTTCAGAGTCTCTAGCAGGATACTAATGAACTAATTGGAAAATTTATATATTTGAGAAGGAATATTTGAGCTTAATCTGAGAGGCACAAAAATGTTTTTTTTTTTTTTTTCTCTCTAAGTTGAATAGTTTCTTCACAACAGACCTTTCATTCTTTGAATTTTCGACTTCGGCCCTTAGTGGAGAATTCATGAAGTACGAGTATATGGGATATTTAAAGTGTTTCCTATTAAACGAAAACAATATTTTTGAAATATCTCTGAAAACAAAAAAGTTCGATGTGCCCGGATAGACAAGGTGATTACATTAGTATTGTTTCTTACACTAGGGGCTGCGCCTCTAGGTTCGCTACACTCGTTTCCAGAGTAGCGCTCGGGCCCTGTAGCCCGATCTCCAAGTACATCACATGAAATAAAAACTTGAAAATTCATATAAATTTAAATTTTTATTGCATGTCTAAGCAAATAAGGCTTGTTATTCCGAAATTTCAGAGTTTTTTTTACTGTCGTTAATTTTTGGAAGGTCGGACTTTTGTCGTTTGAACTAATGGCTCTTACTAAATTTACCAAGAAAAGCAAAAGTAGCCCAAAAAGCATTTCCGTAAACCGTAAACGTTATGCTAAACCGTTAAGGTGGACGTCAAATAATTTTGCTTCCTATACTTCCAATTGAACAACTTTTGTACACATTTCCTTCACAATTACTGTGTCCCCAATGATGAAAATGTGAACATCGATTAAAATAACTTCATATTATAACTTGGAACACTTAATATTCTCTAAAACATAACCATAATTATATAAAAAATCAATAAATTTTCCTTTGGTGGTGTTTGAACCAGAAAACAAGATGACGCGACCTGTACTTTGATGACGTCAGTAGAGAAGCAAATTGGTTATGTTTTAAAAAATATTAAGTATTCCAAGTTACAAAATGAAGCTATTTTAATCGATGTTGAAATTTTCATCCTTGGGAACGCATTAATTGTCCAGAAAAAAGATGGCGGTACCTGTTCTTTGATGATTTCAGTAGACAAACAGATGTTGGATTGCATAATTATGATTATGTTTTAGAAAATATTAAGTATTCCAAGTTATAAAATGAAGCTATTTTAATCGATGTTCAAATTTTCATCCTTGGGAACGCATTAATTGTAAAGAAAATGTGTACAGAAGTTTTTCCATTGGAAGTATAGGAAGCAATATTACTTGACGTCCACTTTAAACAACTGAGATAGCTTTACCAACAAAACATATGTATAACAAATTCTCTGCGTCACCATGGCAGCAGGTCACGAGACCAGAACGTTCCTCTGTGGTTATCGTAAAGATAGACAACCCGTTTGTTTCTTTCCTTTGCGTCTTCAAAAAATGCTTAAAAATCAGAAAATGCCTTTTTCTTAATTTTTTTTTTTGTGAAAAAGGGGCGATAGTTGTAAGTTTATGCTGCAAAAATTGTAATGCGTTTTAACTTATAGTTTGCCATATATCCGTTTTTTTTAAATGGATCCCATCGCAAAATAGATAATTTTGTGAAATTTAGAAATGTAAATTTCTCGTAAACTATATCAAAATTCAAACAAGAAAGATGACACCGAATTTTCGGGTGTAATAAGCACGTCTTTTGAATCCGTTCTGACGCAAATTAAATTTATCAAAGCTATTTAAAGTCAATGGAACCCGTATGGAAAACAAAAGATCTGACGAAAGAAAGAAGATTTTCAATCGGGATTTTAATCCCTCAGATATTGCTGTAAACGGAATCGTGAGCTTACGAACTCCTAGAAACAGAGATATCGACAAAAATAAGATGTGACTTTACGTCCCGTGGTGGGAAAACCATGCATTATTTTAGGAAGAAAGTATTTTCAAAAGGTTTATCCATATAAGCGGTATCGGTCCAAGAAAAATATATTAGTCGAGTTTTCAGGAGCCCAGATTTTGCAACAAATACTTCCCAAGCAGAAATTAACTCTTATGACCCCTGGTGGCTAAACCAATCTTTACCAAACATTAGAAATTATGTGAAAAATATTTTCCATCAGGTCTCGAATGCGATACAGGAAGAATTTTTCAAATCAAAGCTTTCGGAGCAAAAATAACGCCGAAAACGCAGTTTACCTTTGTGCCCCCTAGAGGAAAGTCTATGATTTACTTGAAAATTTTGAATTTATAGGAAAAACATTTCGCATCGGAAACACTATCCAACAAAGAAGGATTTTTTCAAATCAGACTCTTAGAAGTAGAGATATTCACAAAAATAAAATATACGTCTACGCCCTCTGGCGTAGAAACCATGCATTTTTTCAAGAAGAAAAGTTTCCTAAAAGGTTTGTCGATATGAGTAGTATCGGTCAACAAACGACTTTTTTTTTCAATCGAGATTTTAGGAGCTCATATTTTGCTGCAAATACAACAGAAGCGGAAATTAAGACTTACGCCACCTGGTGGCCAAATCATTTCTTATAAAAATTTGAAAATATATGCAAACGATTTCCCATCAGGAGCTGTATCCGGTGCAGAAAGAATTTTTCAAATCGGAGATTTAGAAGCAGAGATATAGGGGGAACGCAATTTACCTCTACGCCCCCTAGCGGAAAGTCAATGAATTATTTGAAAATTTTGAAATTATATGAAAAACATGTCACACGGAAAACACTATCCAACAAATAAAGAGTTTTTCAAATCGGACTCCTAGAAGTACAGATATTGACAAAAATAAGATGTACATCTACGCCCCCTGGCGGAGAAACTGTGGAATATGTTATGAAAAAAATATTCCGAAAAGGTTTATCGATGTGAGTGGCATTAGTCCATGAAAGAATTTTTTCAATCGATATTTTAGAAGCTCCGATTTTATGGCAAATACATCAGAAGCAAAAATTAACACTTACGCCCCCTGGTGGCTGAAGTATTACCAGAAACTTGAAATTATATGCAAAAGATTTTCCATCAGGAGATGTATCCGCTAAAGAAAAAAATTTCAAATCGGCGTTTTAGAAGAAGAGTTATTCGGGAAAATGTAATTTACTTTTACGCCCCCTAGCGGAAAATCTATGCGTAATTTGAAAAAGTAACTATATCTAAAATACTCTTCGACATAAATGGAATCGAAAGATAAAATTTTTTTTTCAATCGGATGTTTAGAAGCAAATATGTGGAATAAAAAGTTTTTTTGAATTCGACATCATCTGCATTTACGCCCTCTACCGGCAAAATTGTACATCGTAAAAAAAAACGAAATAAAGGATCATGATTTGCGTATTTCAAGCTTCTCAATGCAAAAATAATTTTTCAAATCGGACTAATATTTGTAGAGATACCGTGGGTACAGACGGACGGACGGACTGACGGACAAACCGATAACAGAAGCACGATCTTTTTTTACAAAAGACGTGCTAAAAACGGGCGACGAGGTGCAAAAATTCTGTAATGGCACTACATGCCTACAAAATTTCGTGGTTCTGTTGCTGTTAGTGTGTCCGGAACGCGACCTGATAGCACTTTTTTGCTTACTTTAATTTTGAAATACAATAGCTCTTGAAGTTTTGCTAGAATCGAGAAACGGTTTATTTCAGCGTGTTCCCAAACAATTCTCTACAAACGATGTAAATTTCATATTTTTGTGTTCAATACGTTTTGCGTTGGGAGCTAGGAAAGCAAGAGTGTCGCGAAATTTCTAAAACAACGGCAGTTACTTTTTTCTAGAATAGAGAGAAAATGTTCTAAAAATAGGAAGAGATTATGGCATCTTAAAAGGTGAAAAAAACTATTTTGTTGGCTTTACTTGTTTTATAATCTGATGGATGAGAGGGGCGAATCGTTTATCGCCTAGGGCCCTAAAAGATCTGAAGACGCCTCTGCATACAAGGGGCGTAATTTCATTATCTGAGGAGCATAAAGAATCGAAATGAACAAGGTGTGAATAAATTTGCCGAACACTTTAACTCAAAAACAAAGCTATACACTGTAATATCTTCTTTTGTAAATACTTTAGTTAGCGGCATACACTATGATGCGCAGCTAACCAGCGTATAGAAGATTGTGAGTTGTGGACTACCACATATGAATGCATGGAACTATCCGAAACAGTGGATGAAGGTATGTAAAACAAAATGCTCATATGCCTATCCTCCGCGACTTTTCCGAATACGTCGTAGTGATGAAGAGCTAATTAGTCATCTGTGCTCTGTCGTCGAAAGTTCTTCTGAGCGTTTAACCTTGAACGGAATTTTTCCAAGCCCTACAACAAAGACATCTTCCTATTAATACGTTTACTATCTATTGATATTAAACATTCGTTCTGTGCTGGTCTGCTTTCATTCTGCATCTCTACACGTGTTGTGTTGCCGGTGTTCCAAAATTTTCACGTTCCACTTGATATTTAAAACCGTTGGCTCTTGTGTACTAACCTAATTTTTTAATTTTGGATAAGCTTAAAAGCTTGCTACATTATGTCGAAAACTCGATGTGAGATTTTTTTAACGATCATAATACTTTTCTATAACGAAGGTATGAGAAAGTAAGAACTACTTATTCTCTATTTGAATGGAAATAAGAAACTTTTGAACTCAAAGGGCCGTAATTTCAAGGCTTGCCCTCCCAGATCAGAAAAGCTTGCTACATTCCTGCTGCATACGTATCAAGAGTTATGACGAGCTCGATCAGAGCTCGGTACAAACTTCTCTATCTCCACAGAATTCTCCTTCAACCACCTTTCTCAAACGCCAGATCCAAACTCCCTCAGTGTTTTTCTCCTTCCCGCTGAAAAAGCGCATTCTATATTCTCTCATTGCATCCTAGACTATACTTGACCCCCTTCTGCGATTCCCCTGTAAGCTCGATGCCAACCTTGCTCTCTTACATAATTCGTTAACGCCACTTTGACCCATTGTGAGAAATCCCTCATTAAAACCTAAAGATGGAAAAAACGCCAATTCCCTACGATAATTCTGATTCTGTAAAGCGATAAGGTCATCTACCAGTCACACCGAGCAATAAACAAATTCAACTAAAACTCCATGAAAAACATTGAGACTATCAGCAATGATATTCATTGAAATGACAGCGGAAGCGAAAGGGAGCGTCCTGCCTTCCATCAGACTTTGACGAAAAAAGGAAATGATTTTAACTTATAAAAAAGTTATTAATACCTTTGCTTAAACCAATGAGCCCAGGGTTCACTACACAGTACTAGGCTGCACAAAACATCAGCAGAACTTCAAGCACAATTCGTTTATGTAAGTTTCACACTGAGTTGGTACAATGAACATGGCATCATATTTCAGTCTAGGAATCATTTTAAATGAATCACACTGTATGTGTTGCTTTCAATGTATTTAACTTATTCCAATCGCTTTCTTGTGTGGGATTTTAGTAAACTGAAGACACCCTATTAAAGAACTTGTCAGATTTATTTCCAAAGCCGATTAAAGAACATTTCCATATGTTCTCACAACCTATCAAAGAACTTGTCCGATTTATTTCCAAAACTGGTTAAAGAACTTGTTCGGTTTTTTTAAAAGCCTATTAAAGAACTTGTCAAATTCTTTTTCCAAAGGCCATTAAAGAACTTGTCCGATTTGTTTCCAAAGCGTAGTAAAGAACCTGTCCGATTTTTTTTTCAGAGCAATTAAAGAACTTCCTTATTTGTTTCCAAAGCATATTAATGAACTTCGATTTGTTAACAGAGCATATAACATAACTTTTGATTTGTTTTCAAAGTGTATTACAGAGCGTTCCTATTTGTTTCCAAAGCCTATTAAAGAACTTCCCTATTTGTTTTTAAAGTATATTAAAGGACCTCTCCGATTTATTTCCAAATCTTATAAAACACTTGCGCGATTTGTTTCCAGGACTTCTACGATCTGTTTCTGAAGCCTTTAAAAATTTGTTCCATTTATTTTCAAAGCCTATTAAAGAAAGCCCGATTTGTTTCCAAAACTTATGCTATCTTCCAATGTACTTAACTTATTCCAATCGCTTTCTTGTGTGGGATTTTAGCAAACTGAAGACAGCCTATTAAAGAACTTGTCAGAATTTTTAACAAAGCAATTTAAAGAACTTCTCCGATTTATTTCCGAAGCCGATTAAATAACTTTTCGACATGTTTTCAAAACCTATCAAAGAACATGTCCGATTTGTTTCCAAATCCGATTAAAGAACTTGTTCGTTTTGTTTCAAAGCCTGTTAAAGAACTTGTCAAATTGTTTTTCCAAAGGCCATTGAAGAACTTGTCAAATTGTTTTTCCAAAGGCCATTAAAGAACTTGTCCAATTTGTTTCCATAGCCGATTAACGAACTTGTTCGTTTTGCTTCAAAGACTATTAAAGAGCTTGTTAGATTTGCTTCAAAGCCTATTAAAGAACTTGTCAAATTGTTTTTCCAAATGCCATTAAAGAACTTGTCCAATTTGTTTCCATAGCTGATTAACCAACTTGTTCGTTTTGCTTCAAAGCCTATTAAAGAGCTTGTTCGATTTGCTTCAAAGCCTATTAAAGAACTTGTCAAATTGCTTTCCAAAGACCTTTAAAGAACTTCTCTGATTTTTTTACCAAAGCATATTAAAGAACTTGTTCGATTTGTTTCCAAAGCACATTTAAGAACTTCCTTATTTGTTTCCAAAGCATATTACAGAACTTTCGATTTGTTTTCAAAGCCCATTAAAGAACATCCCGATTTGTTTTTAATCCTTTACGCGACCGATATACCTGCACTAAAAGTTTCCCGAATTTTCCCTTGCTCCTCAAACACAATTGTTCTCATAGCGACCGGGTAATACGAAAGCTGCAGCAAAACAATTCCTTTCCCTATTTCATCTCAGGAATATCTACTATAAATCTGTCGCTGGTTGTAAATGCTCCCTTACAGATCTTAGGCTTACAGTATGTAGTCTGATTCCCTTATAGTCCTTTATTCTCAGTACCATTACCAAAGGAATGATTCAAAAGGAGTAGTCCTCCGGACGCGGACATCACGCCACTGAGTGGAGACAAGTAACTCAAACATCTTTTCTCTTCTTTTTTAGGTTCAACGCCCTTTTCTATGGCATTATTAGCAGAAAAGGTATTCAGGAAGGAAGGATTAATGACAATCACATCGCCAAATGACCACTTAGAATGACAAACCTAAGATAAAAGCAACGCTTACTGATGCGCGAGTTCACTTGTTGCTGTCGCGGTTGGTCCACTCCTTAGACAGCTAAAATATTTGTTCGAGCTGATTTCAGACTATTATATAAACCCCGAGTTGATTTGTTCAGCCGATTAAAGGTTTAAAGCATATTAAAGGACCTCTCCTATTTATTTCCAAAGCTTATGAAATACTCCCACCATTTGACTTATTAAAGGACTTCTATGATCTGTTTTTAAAGCAGTTGAAAAATTTGTTCGGCTTATTCCCAAAGGCTATTAAAGAAAGCCCGATTTCGTTCACAAAACTTATTAAAGAACTGCATCCATTTGTTTTGAAAGTTAATTAAATAACTGTTTAGATTTATTTCCAAAACCTATTAAGGAACTTGTCCGATTTGACCCCAAAATATTTCGTACCGTTTTCCTTCGACTTTCTTTAAAAACCAAAAACGGAAAGAGAACGACAATTCTGACATTTTCGGACAACCATCAAAACACCATCCTGGGCAACGCTGAAAAAAATTTGCTTGGTGAATTTTTCTGTTTGGTTTTCTGTAAAACTTCAAGCGTTTTCTATTTTTTACTGATTAGAATCTTGGAAATCAAACTAAATGTAAGCTTTAGGCTGCTTTTCTATGCCTGGACGAATAAAACTAAGAATCAAGAACTGAACATTTCTGCAATGCAGTTTTACCTTCACCTCTGTCTCACCTTACAGTGAGTAAGTGAATCGTTAATCGCAGAACTAGAAGGTTCATGCAGTTTCGTATTGGTGATTTTATTGTTCTTTCAAAAGTTGTTTCCAAGTTGATAAGTGAAACCAGTGGTTACATCACCACATTATACATTCAAGGTGAGTAGATGACCCCCATGCTGGTAGTCTGGATTATCTTACTTAGGTTTCACTGTGTTTATTTTTGCAGGCGTGATAATGCTTTGTATGGCTAGACGTCTGTCTAAAACAGCTCGGATTCTGTTTAAAACTGCATACGCTTTTCTATTTGTACATACAGTAATTTGGTTTCATTACAAATCTGAATGAACTGATTCGTCACATATTTAAAAAAAGTTTAATCTTTATAAATGAGAAAGAAGAGATTTATCTCTTTAACAAAAGTTAAGTATCAACAATCTTTTTTTTTTTTTTTACTGGCTTTCACTGCCGCAATGCGTTGGAACATTTCAGCGATCATGACGGATACCAAAATGGGAAATTTAATTGAAACAGAATTGCAATAACATAAGTTACTCTGGTTTGGCGCAAAATATACATTTAAAACATTTTCAGTTCCTAGGGAAGGAGTTACTTAGCAGTACGCTTAACTTCTGAAAAACTGAACGATTCTTTAGCTAGCATTTGAAGATATTCACGAGCGAGCGGTGCTCCTAACAGATGTACCAGCTTTGTGGATAAATAAACGCAACACACACACACACACACACACACACACACATCGAAAGAAAATGAGTAATCGACTTTCACTGAAAGAGAGATGTATTTAGAATGCAGCACAGAAAAATAGCTATTCACAAATAAAAGAAGAAGTGAGAGAATGGGGAACATAATGGAATTTGAGTGAAACAAGGAGATACTTAGAAAGTCACACAGAATAGTATATATTCAAAAGGAAAAGGAAATTGAGGGACAATTGTGGAATTTGAGTGAAATCTAGAGATTACTCAAGAATTACGCAGAATACCACATATTTAGAAGGAAAAGAGAAAAGGAAGCAGAGGAATAATAATGTAATTAGTGTGAAACTGAGACATACTTAGAAAGTCCCACAGAATAGTAAATATTCCAAGCTAAAAAGGAGAAACAAAGAATATAAGAGACAAATTTAAAGGGAAAGCGCAGATTGAGAGAGATCTAGGTGCATAAGGGCAGAGAGAAGCATTATTCGACTGAGTAGAGATATTCAGAACGAAAATTTAAGTGAGTGGGGAATCTATTGGGTCTACGCATAATTTTCACACGTAGCGGGTTGTAAAACCGAAATTGCAGAATTTTTTTCCCGAATTTCGTGCTGGTGGGGGTAAGGTGGCAACACTGCGTTGAAGCATACGATTTAGTGGACAGCCCACACTTGCAATTAGTTGTCATGGCGACGGACAAGGTTCATATTCGTCACTGTATGTAGTTCATGTTTAGTTTCGGCTAAAACCCTGCAGAAACGCGAAATTGCAGACGCCTGTATGTACAAGAGAAGACTACTTTTTAGGGTCAGTATTTCTGTTCATTAGAAAGTGTTTTCCTACGGGAAGGATATTTAGGTACAGGACATTCGTGATTGCTGGGAAAGAAAAGGCTTTTGACTGGGTTCGCTCGGCGGTAGTCCCAGGCAAGAATTTCGAAAGTTGTCCTGGGAGACTAAGAGATCGTAATAAGAAATAAAGAGGAAGATGACGTTTAACTTGAAAAGGAGTTTGTGTGGGAGACGAAGGATCGCAAGGTGGAATAAGGAAAAAAATGACGTTCAACAAAGAAGAGAGTTGGCGTGCGAGACGAAGGAATCCCAACAAGAAGTAAGAAAGAAGCTGACGTTTAACAAGGAAAGGAGTTGACGTGGGAGACGATGGAATCGTAACGAGAAATAAGGAGGAAGCTGACGTTTATCTAGGAAGGACGTTGACGTGGAAGACGAAGGAATCGCAGCGAGAAATAAGGAGGAAACTGACGTTTAACTAGGAAGGACGTTGACGTGGGAGACGAAGGAATCTCAACGAGAAATAAGGAGGAAGCTGACGTTTAACTAGAAAGGAAGTTTGTGTCCAAGTGAGAGAGAGGGCGGTCAATGCGAATTGAGAGGAAAGTAGGACGAGGTTTTTTTCAGGAGGGACTATGTCTCCACGCAAGCACGGTGAAAGAATTAAGGTGGACGTCAAGTAATTTTTCTTCTTATACTTCCAATGGAAAAACTTCTGTACACATTTTCTTCACAATTAATGCGTTCCCAAGGATGAAACTTTGAACATCGATTAAAATAACTTCATATTATAACATGGAGTATTTAATAAGTTCTAAACCATAACCATATTTATATTAAAAATTAATAACTTTTCCTTTGGTGGTGTGGAAACCAGAAAAAAGATGGCGCGACCTGTATTTTGATGACGTCAGTAGACAAACAAATGTTGGATTGCTTAATTATGGTTATGTTTTAGAAAATACTAAGTATTCCAAGTTACAATATGAAGTTATTTTAATCGATGTTCAAATTTTCATCCTTGGGAACGCATTAGTTGTGAGTAAAATGTGTACAGAAGTTTTTCCATTGGAAGTATAGGAAGCAAAATTACTTGACGTCCACCTTAAGTAAGATGTTTTAACGGATGCTGGATTTGAAGCCAGCCGAGAATGAGAACTCTAATCGCCAGTGACCAGGGATGATCTTATATATATCGTAAGTTAAAACCAATGTAATCTTATACAATCTTTTATATATTGTAAGTTAAACCGAGTAACGGCATTAACAAATAACGAGACAAAATAGCACGGTGACAGATGTTTTACAGAAATGTTAAATATATAATTAAATAATGTCTTCGGTCACTCAACTGGAAAAAAACAGCAGCTAGAATTTCGCCTTCAATTAAAAAGGCGCTTAACAGACCCTCGGGAAACACGTGGTTTACCCACGAACAAAAGGACAACCCCTTTATTTATTCCTCATCGTTGGATAACGCACTTACTCTGAGAAAGCCCACGAGCGACGATTCGACCGGCAGCAATTAAGATCAATCAGGTTCTTACGTCAGGAGCATCTTCCTTCGAACTGCAAAGAGAGAGAGTGAGAGGAAGAAATACACAGTGGTCATAAAAAGGGAGTCTTGCTCGGGACTTGAGGGAATGGGGTACAATTTTGCACAGGCAGGGAGGAATGAGAACAGATTTTGCCGGGAAATACCTAGAGAAAGCCTTCTAAAATACCAATCTCCCGCTGGAAGTATATATTATTTATTTCGACTAACCGATGTTCTTCCTTTTCCCCCAATCTCAAGAATAAAGATTCGTGCGAGCGAAATCATCTGCCGTTACATTCTATTTGTTGAGCTATTTATTTATTTGCTTCCCAGCTCCAATGACAGCAGCGACGTCGCTAGATTTCGAAATCAGGGTGGGCAAGCTTGATACCAACTTTTTTTTACGAAACGCTGAAAGAACGAATTTTTAATGCTCTTGACTATCGGCTACAAAGAAATTCATGTAATCCCCACCGCCTCCACTTGGACACACACACACACACACACACACACACACACACACACACACACACACACACACATGCATACGCGGATCTCAGTAGCTACGCCACTGGTGTAAGATACAAGTGTTATTGGAATGTCGCCTTCTAACTTTTGCTTATCCTGAATGAATTGTCTTAAATTGCTATTCAAAATTTTGCATTTTTGCTTACGAAAAATAGTATTGTACTCATACAATTTACTTAAAAGAACATGTCGCTTTTGTTTATCTAAATCAAATTTTAACGTCGTGCCACACAGACACAATATATCCACTTCCTCCTCCTTAACTCCCTTCCTTCAAGCCAGCGACTTTGTCCTGCACTCCTCTCCTACAAATTAATCGTCAGATGTTTCCTGCACTTTCACTGTCCCGAGGCGGTCTTAAAAGCTGAAGTGTAGCTTTAAACTCCTTTCCGTGTTGGAAGCTCCTATTTTGTTAAGAAAACAAACAGCAGAGCAATTAGTAGTGGTCCCCTCAGTGAATTCCTATCCACCCTCCTCATTAGCCACCTGGCCATAAAAACATGAAAAAAGGGAATTAGAAGAGTGGAGAACACCTGCATTTTCATGGTTTGCGGATGCTGTTTTGATAACCTTTTTTGGAGAGGTAAACAACGCGCTCCTAAGCGAAATACGTAGGGCTACGTGAAATAAAACACAAGACATATTACTTGGGAAAATCCAAATTATATTTCAAAGTTAAATATCTGTTCGTCCAGATGGGTCCAAGTTCCAATCCCGTGGGGCATGGATGTTGTGTTTGTCGTACGGCACTAGCTTTCTCCCTTCCCCGGAACCAGTGGCCCTAAATTAGGGACGGGCAACTGCTCATCCTCCGCGGTTCCCGTGTATAATTTTTAAAAAAATGCCCAATAGCACAAAATCTTCCAGAACCGGTTGTATCACATGTGAAACTATGTAAAATACTTTGCTAAATTTTCTTTTATCTTCAATAAATGGCAGCAGGAGACAACTTTCGTGACTTGTAGCGGCATCTTGTAAGAAAAGCACGATATCTTCACATGGTCCTGGTAAGTGTTTTATAACTACTTAATTAAAACGTTATATCTATTTAAGTATATACATTCCATTTTGGTAAGTATAAATTAGTTATTTAAAGTAAATAAGTTTAATTTCGTCAACATATTAGATAGTAGTCACTTCTTAAACATTTTTACGTCACTGGTGATACAATGGTTTCCAATCCTGTCGGAAAAAAACCTTATGAGTTATTTTTAGCGGGTATTTACACTTGTATTTACTAAATATTTTCTACAATCTATGTAATATTTAATAAATATAATTTATGAGAAGATTTCAAGTAATGATGCTAACATCATTACTTGAAATTTTCACTTTTAATAATATTACTCATTTTTACTGGCGAATTCTCCGATGATAACAAACCACTTCCTAAATGCAGGATTATTCCTACATCTATGCACATGACTGAGCACGAAATAAGCATGTAACATACATGCCTGAGGTGACTGGAGACAGCAGCCACAGAAGGAGATGCCGAAATTCAAAGTGCGATAAGTTAAATACAGTACGGTGTTCAGACTGTAAGGTGTTCATGTGTCTCCATGGCTCCAGAAATTCTTTCAAATTGTTCCATGAAAAATAAATTATGATGTATTATAATATTGCATAATATAACTTGAAATCAATTAATTAAACCGGTAGTTTTCGAATTCTTAAATACTACAATTACATCATCTCGATCCTGATGTATCACATGTGATACAATCTACAATCCCCGTAGCCCCCCCCCCCCACCTCCTTTCCATGAAAAATTAAAGATTTTTTTTTCTGTTTACAATGCAGTAAAAATCAATTTTCAAACTTGTTTTAAAAAATCAAGTGTTTAACTTCATCGCCGGTCTGAGGAGGTTATAGCCCATTGAGTTGGTTACGGTAGTCGTTAAAATCACAGCAAAAAAAAAAAAAAAAAGACAGTTAAATATACTGAAATACGGCACATTTTGAATTGGGTGGGCGGCAGAGTGGGCAAGACAAATTTTAGGGTGGGGTTAAGTTCACCCTCGCATCCCCTTAGCTACATCCCTGAATACCAGGATCCTACAAACAGCGATTCTTCAAAAGGTATGGTGTCCACTTCAATACTTAACAATAATCACGCCAACACAGAAGCGCTAAGAAAGGGGTAAATGATTTTAACTTACAATACAGGGTGTCCGAGAATTATTGGACACATTACAAAATTATTTACAAAAAAAACTATGAGCATTGTCGGTTTTTCTATATCACGTATTACTAACACGATTTCTATATCTGAATTGTTGTTCCCAGAATCCAATAGATGGCGCTAGGTGCGGTCTGATGAGGAATTTATGAGAAATGCGCAATCAGTAGTCGTTTCATCCGTACAGCAGAAGACGATGCGTGTGTTATGGCTTGTGGAATTAAAGTCTGTCATTAAAGTTAAAAGACGGTACAATTTAGAGTATGGTTGTAATCCTCCGTCAAAGAATTCAGTTAAGCGGTGGATGAAACAGTTTAAAGAAACTGGCAATGTGGAACATCGTGGAGGAGCCGGTAGGCCTAGCGTCAGCGGTGAGACGGTTGACCAAGTTAATGAAAGTTTCCGACGAAGCCCCAGGAAATCCGTTAGTAAAGCAAGCAGAGAACTGTGCATTCCGAAATCGACAGTTCACGATATCTTGCACAAGAAATTAAAGTTTCATGCTTATAAAATTCAAATAGCGCAAAAGATGCATGTAAATTAACACACTCTGCGATACGATTTCGCTGTGGATATGCTGAATCGAGTGGAAAACGACGAAAACTTTCTCAGTACTGAAATTTTTAGTGATGTATCCGCATTTCATGTATCAGGTATTGTGAATCGTCACAACTGTAGGATATGGGGCAGTGAACCGCCTCATGCTGTTATTGAACTGGAACGTGATTCTCCAAAAGTTAATGTGTGGTGCACCCTATCAAAAAGACGATTGGCCCTTTCTTCTTCTGCGAAAAATCCATAAATGGTGGCATTTACTTGGATATGCTAGAAAATTTCGCTATACCCGAGATCAAAAGATATGACAACGTCGTTTTCCAACAAGACGGCGCACCTCCGCATTGGTCAAACGTAAGTGCCTAAATGAGCATTTCTCCAACAGATGGATTGGGAGGGGTGGTTCCATTCCGTGGCCTTCTCGCTCTCCAGATCTAACTCCATTGGATTATTTCATGCGGGGTTATGTGAAGGATCGTGTCTATCAGATGAGTTGTACTGATTTGCAGGAACTGAAGCAGCGCATCACAGTTGCTATTAATTCCATAACTCCTTAGATGCTTGCCAATACATGGCATGAAATCGAGTATCGCTTGGAGGTACTACGAGCAATCAAGGGATCTCACATCGAAATTTATTAACTTACATTGTGAGTTAGTACAGTCAGTTTCTTTCTATCTGTTTAATGTTTTGTTTTATATTATTTTGTAACGCGTCCAATAATTCTCGGACACCCTGTATATTCAAAAACTTTATTATAGTTTACTTTGGCTAAAATATCTAATATAATGAAAAAAATTGAAAGGGCTCGGAAATCAGAAAGAGACAGACAGAGAGAAAGAAAGATGTGGACTGCAAAAGAGAAATTACGATGGAGAGATCGGAAGCGTACGGAAATCAGAAAGAGACAGACAAAGCGAGACAAAGGTATGGACTGATAAGAGAGGAAGAATACGATATGTTATGGGTAAGAATGCAGGAAGAAAGCCTGAGCGCCTGGAGAGGCTGAAAATGGCATACATGAATGAAACTGAGATGGGAATTGGAAGAGAAGATGAGAGACAGAGAGAGAACCAAAAAACATTTTATCAAAATAAAGCCTTAAGTGGCGCAGCTTTTTATAACATAAGGATTAGATTCCACAGAGTACAGCGTTTTCGATTCCGAGCGCGCTTAGAATGCATCCTGCTGGAGCGTACTTTTCAATCACTGCTGCGAAATTTAATTTTTTTTAGGATTTTTACAAGCTCTCGAAATTTCAGCTGTTGAAATTTCGTTCCAGGTACAGAATTGATCGCGAGCGAGGATTTGTCGAAACGACTTGGATTCTAGCTAAACTCCAGGTGCAATACGATGATAATAAACAAATCGAGCTAGGTCAGGGTGATAGGAATGGGTGCCTGGGTCATCGCTACAGCGCATTCAAGAACGACAAGAGACGGACATGTGAAAGGGGATCGTCTGCGGCGAGAGAAAAGAGCGAGCGTGCTGAGGCGATCCGGTCTCAGTGCTAGGAGACACCTCTGCAAGACGGATGAAGATAGATGGGCCGGTGACAGACCCACTGGGTCGCCACCGCTCGTCATTTCAATCGGTCATTTCTCGGGAAACTTGTTCTCGATTTGTCCCGCAGTGTCACTAGGCCGCGGAGGACTCTGCTCTTAGATCACCGGCAGATGTCTGTGAATGTGTTGGGGGCACAGCGACAGAAAGCAATTCGAGGGGAACAGCAGTAAACAAGGAGACTCCGGACAACTCGTGTTTGGGATTCGGAGAGACAGGAGAAAGAGCGCTGATGTATGATCTGCCATCCATCAGGAAAGAAGCACAGATATTGCCTCTTTTTCACTTCTTCTTTTATTCATAGCATTCGAAATGCTGAGGTTTTCGGTTCAACTACTTTTCCACTCCCATGTTGGAATATTCGTCTCCCTACAACCTATATATATATTTTTTCGGTCCAACTGCTTTTTTTTTAAACTTCTAACCTCCACCTAGGTAAAGCTGATTTACGTGAAACACAATATCAGTCAAAAATATGCTCAAAGAAATACTTAGGTTAAAACGTTGTGAACACAAATACTAAAGAACACTATTCTACATTCAACCCTTTATGGACCGCTACCGGTTACATTCCATTGTGGCGTTTTATCAAATTCGCCAATTTATTTTTAAGTAAACCAAATTTTGTTAATTATGTTTTCTCATGAATCATAATCAGCATTAAATTAAAAACATGTTCATTAGAAAATAATATATTTTTATGTTGTGTACCTAGTGCTCACTGTGGTTCGAAGTGTCCGTTTTGACCTCGGAAGCTTCTGGTATGCATTAAGTGTGGAAATTTACTTTGCCTAGTAAGAAGACTAAGTTAAAATTTTAGTTATAAGAAGAAAAAATAATGTTACGTTACCAAAACTTTGTCTTCCTACTACGTTAATGTGGAAATTTACTTTATGCAGTAGGAAGAAAGTTAAAATTTTAGTCATAAGGAAGAGAATAAAAAATAATGTTACGATACCAAATCTTTGTCTTCCTACTACGTTAATGTGGAAAGTTACTTTATGCAGTAGGAAGAAAGTTAAAATTTTAGTCATAAGGAAGAGAATAAAAAATAATATTACGATACCAAATCTTTGTCTTCCTACTACGTTAATGTGGAAATTTACTTTATGCAGTAGGAAGAAAGTTAAAATTTTAGTCATAAGGAAGAGAATAAAAAATAATGTTAAGTTACCAAAACTTTACCTTTCTCTTCCTACAACGTTAATGTGGAAATTTACTTTGCGTAGTAAGAAGACCAATTTAATATTTTAGTTATATGGAAATGAATACAAAAATAATTTTACGTTACCAAAATTTTATCTTTGTCTTCCGTTCGTTAACGTGGAAATTTACTTTGAACAGTAGGAAGACAAATTTAACATTTTAGCTATAAGGAAATGAATAAAAAATAATGTTACGTTACCAAAACTTTATCAAATGAAAATGAATACCATTACACAAAATCGTTTACATGCCTTACTTTCTGTCTAAAAAATCGTCTATTTTCATTTGTGATTTAGGTTCCAGCCCAATTGTTTCCAGAGCACAATCCATTTTAACAAGTACGTTTGAAATATCGACATCCTGTAACCAGGACATGATAGATTCAACAGGATTAAACTATAATTACCATAATACAAATTTGAAATTGTGAATCCGTCTATTGGTGCAAATTATGCTAAGAATGGTAAGTCATATGATATCCAAAAAACAAGAAACTTTCATCGTCCTTGAGCGGGAATCGAAACCGCGTCTCCCGGTTTGCGCCCGAGTATGCTAACCACACCACCACCCAAATCAACCACGTTTCAAGTTTCCGAGTAATTAGAATTTAACGCATCACAGGAATCGCCAGTCGAAGCAACGGTATTCACATTTAGAGAATCTGGTACTCATTGTCTCCTGTGATTGCCCGGAGAAGCAGATAAACTATGAATGCCGATGCTTCGACTCTGGCGATCTCTCATGTATTGAATTCAAATTACACGGAAACTTGAAACTTGGTCCTTCTGGGTGGTGTAGTGTCGGTCGCAAACCGGGAGACGCGGGTTCGATTACCGCTCTGATGAAATTTTTAAGTTTTCGGATATTATATGACTTACCACTCTTGTCATCATTTACACCAATAGACGGAATCGCAATTTCAAATTTGTATTGTACACTGGTGTAATCTCGTATTCATGGTATAATAACCATTTTAAATATGGTGAATTTGAATCATCTTCCCTTTCCTTAACGCTAATTATGAGACGGTCCTTTTTTTTTTTTACCCCAGTTCCGTGCAGCTGTGTCTCGTGCGAAAATGTCGTCGAGTTCGATTTTATGGCCTTTTATTGCTATGCGAGGGAGAAAGTGGACAATGATCTTTGAGGGATCATAGAAAAAGCAATTAAGGAATTTCCGTGCCTTCTGAGAGTAGCTGGAGAAGAGAGAAACAGGGGGCCACGCATTAGCCAAAAGTAGGAATGACAAAGAGAAAGGGAGTCGCTTCGAGATTCACAAAGAGAATCGCGAAGCGACTCCTTTCCACTCCCAGGAGAAAAATCCAGGAGGATTTTTCTCCTGGGAGGGGAATAGAGATGGCGATCGTGGAAAATGTTGTTGTAAAAGGAGAATGAAGAGCCGAAGAGGAAAAAAACAATTTAGCAGCGAGATAACTGAAGAGCCATTTACGCTTTCCAACCGTAGGTTGAAGAAGCATATATGCTCCAGCTTTGTCCGTCTGTCTGTCCGCACGATAACCACATAAAAATGGTTCGAGTTCGATTAAATTTTAGTATGTGGTAGGGAACAACGTGGGGAATGAACCCTATTAAAAATGGACAAAAAGATGTCAAAGGTCAGGACATAGGAGCGGGATCCATTCCATCGCCCTTATGCGTCATAAATTACGTGAAAATGCTTCGTCGATTGCAACAAAACTTCATGTTGTTCCAGAGATGTAATGAACAACTTCTGTTTAATATAAACGAAATGGGGTCAAAGGTCAGGGCACAGGAGCGAGATTTATTTCACAGCCATTATCCTCATAACTTGACTAAAAATGCGTCAATTGCGACAAAACTTTAGTATGTTGTTCCGGAGATATACTGAACTAATTCTGTTTAATATAATCGAAATGGTGCTAAAGGTCAGGGCACAAGAGCGTGATTTTTTACCAGCCATTATCCTCATAACTTGAGTAATAACTTGAGTAAAAATGCTTCTATTGCGACAAAACTTTAGTATGTTGTTTCGTAGGTATACTAAACGAATCAATAGTCAGGGTAGGGAGGAGAGTTCGTCTGCGCGCGATTTCTGGTATGTTGGAAAGCGTGTCATAATCAATGCATTTCATGATTTTACTAACTTGTTTTAATAGAGAAGCAGATCAACGTGTTAGAAATATAGGACAACCTTCCACCTTCCCCATAACATCACAATAAACAAATTTTTCACTACAAAAGAAAGAATCTTAATTTTAGCAGGTGTTTTATGTATTTGTTTCATCATCGGCAGGACCGGATTAAGGGGAAGTCTAGCTGGGCTATAGCCTAAAGGCACACCATTACCAAGGGCCCAGAACGCAACACAGCAAATAATACAAAGCTTATACGTATATTTACATAGAAAGGAAGTAAACTGTGAATGAATGAAATACGGGATTACACCATATAATACAAATTTGGAAGACGACAATCCGTTTTTTGGTGTAATTATGACAAGGATGGTAAGTAAGATAATATGCGAAAACTTGAGAATTTCGTCGTCCTGGAGGGGGAATCGAACCTGCGTCTCACAGACAGCGTCTGGGTATGCTCATTTTCTTATTTTTTTCTATTCCGCGATGGGAGTTTGCAAGAAAAAATAAGCAGATGAATCTAGATATCAGGAGACAAAGAATCTAACAGTTTGTAAGTTATCATACTACATAGTTTGTTTTGTCTCATATGATTTCTACTCGATCACATACGGTTTCTAGAAGACGAACAGATTTCAAGTAAGGTAAACGTTTTATGTCGCTGTGTACAGCGGTGTCTGCGAGGCAGTATCAGTTTTTTCACTACCATACACCCACATCTCTTTGTTTTCACTTGGAACAGTTAATGGGCGAAATCCACCGTGGCTTCACATTGCATAATAAACAAGATGCACCAAGAAAATGCTAAATTATCAAAAATTCCAAGACAAAATCTAGGAATCTTAAACTTTTAATTCATGTTCTTGTGAGAACACTGGAAAATACAAGGACTTGTTATGAACATTTCGCAGATAGTTTATTAACGTGAAGAATGCACTGTACGTATTAATTATCACAAGCATATTGCAAGAGTTTCGTGTTTTAACAGACTTCAAAAATGATTGTCAGTTACAAGTTCCTTGGGAGCCCAATCAGATGTCTTAGCCTAGGGGTCCATTAGGGCTTAATCCGGCCCTGATCATCGGGGAATAACACAGGTTGAATCCCGAAACTCAGACATTCTCTACAAGTGAAGGTCCACGTAACCCCTTACACAGAGCACTGAAATGCAATTCAGTGAGAAACCCTGTAACAATCCTACGAATTTGCTACAAAGAATCTTCTTAAAGGACACCGATTCGCATTTTTGACTGAACCAGATTAAGGTTCGCCACAATTGAACCATGGTCTTAAAAAACAGCAAGGCAGTTCACTCACAGCTTGCAAAGTGGAGATATAGTATATCCAGTATGTTTTGTGTTGAGAAAGGCAGGTTGGCGCAGTAATATACACTATATTGACAAACGTCACCCCTTCAAAAGCAAATGAACAGATCCGCTGCGTTGTTAAGATGCGCGGTACAGCTGCAAACGCTATAAAAACACGCCTGCAGCTGACCGCGATCATAACGCACTGTGAGGTTGAGTGAAAATGTCGCGGGCGGGAGAGAACTGACTTTGAGAGAGGAAAGATTGTTGGGTGATATATTAGTGGGTTGTCCATAAGAGAAACCGAGAGGCGTTTAAACATACCCAAGTCAACTGTTTTGGATGTACTGAATAAGTGGAAGACACATGGCGTGCCTGAAGCAGCAAAACGTACCGGCAGACCAAAGAAAATCAGTGATAGAGGACGTTGAAGCCCCAGGAGAGTCCTTACAGCTAATCGACGGAGTACTGCACAAGACCTCAGTGTACAGGTGAGTAAAAATGCTGGAACCTCTGTATGTACAAGTACCATTCGCAGAGAACTTCAATCCATGGGTTACCGTGGTCGTGCGGCTGCTCATAAGCCTTTCATCTCTACTCGGAATACTACTCGTCGTTTAGCATGGTGTAAAGAACGTTTATCGTGGACCGTAGATAAATGAAAACGTGTCCTATGGACTGACGAATCCAGATACACGATCCATCAGTCTGATGGCCGTGTGTAGGTATGGTGGCAGCCGGGGGAATGCTATTTATCACAGTGTGCTGTTTTTACGGTTATGTTTGGAGCTGGCAGTGTACTCGTGTGGGGGTGTTTATCATGGTATGGTCCGTGCCCATTGGGTATCGTGGTCAAATCTGTTAATCAGCACGTCTATCCCGATATTCTGGACAATTATGCCCTACCAACCAGTGGCAATACTATGAAACCGAGACTTGTTCATACCAGCAGGATAATGCGCCGAGCCATAAAGCAAGGACTGTTACTGCGTGTTTTGACGATAATTCCGTATCGGGTGTGGACTGGCCAGCACAAAGCCCTGATATTAATCCCATAGAGCATATATGGTACGAATTAGAGCGCCTCATAAGAAGTTTGGAACCAAGGCCTACTACTAAGCAACAGTTAGCGGCAGCATTATGTACTGAATGGACGCGCATAGCTATCGCTTTGTCCCTAAACCTTGTCGAAAGCATGTCTCGAAGGGTCAGTGCATACATTAAGGCCAAAGGTGGACCGACACCGTACTGATGTATGCAAATAAAAGCTATGTTGTGTTTCTATTCTAGGTGTCCGGTGACTTTTGTGAATATGGCAGTTGGTAGATACCAAGGGTATGGCGGTATGTCAAGGAATCAAGAGCTGTTTCAAATAGTGCACGTCTGTTCAGACCCAAAGGGTGGCGTTATGCGAGGTTGTTGGTAAATTGAGGGGTGGTACATCGAAGGTTGACTGTATTTCTTTCTTTCAGCGTTTGTGTTTATTTCACAGCTAATAACTCGAAGTTATTCAGATTGGTGATACATGAAATACAAAGACGATGAGAACAGAAAACAAAATAAAAATTCATCAGCAACCACGTGTAATAGTCCCGTAGGTGCCCGATGTCCCGTGGCATCATATTACATTCGTCTTACTTTGTTTTACTACCAACGCATCGACACTCATCTGGTAAATTCAGGCATCCTGGGTAAGGGGGTCCAAGGACAGAGCGCGGCCGGTGCCGACTTGAGAGGGAACTATCTACGCATCCGCGTCCCCAAACACGGGGAGACTGCGGAAAACCCTGGAAAAACCGCAGACTAGATGGCCGGTAGGACCGGGATTCGAACACCCGCCAGAAACGTCCGCCTCCTACACAGTGCATAGCGACTTAACCAACTGCATCATGCCGGTGGTGAATAAAAATTAAAGCTGATTATTTACGAACTTTTTCATATCTCTCTGTTTATTGCAGGATTTTCTACCTCTACTACAAAGTCATTGTTACACCACTATTCCTTAAATTATTTTGGCCGCCTCAATTGCGTAGTGGTCGAAGCGATGGCTTCTGATCATTCGTCTCAGATGGGTCCGGGTTCGAATCCCTGTGAGGCATGGATATTGTGTTTGTCTAACGGCGCTGTCTCTTTCCCTTCCCTGGAGCTATGGGCCCTAAATTAGGGACGGGCGATTGCTTGTAGCCCACTGAGTTACTCAAGGTGGTCGTTAAACCTCCAATCCAAAAAAAAAAAAAAAGAAAAGAAAAAAAATATATTTAGAGATTTCAAACTTCATGACAGCGGAAAATAAGCAAAACTATAAAACTCCTACGATTATTTCTCTTTCGGGAGTTTAACGACGACCACCGTGAGCAAATCAATGGCCTATAAACAGTCACCCGTCACTAATTTGGAGCCACCGGTTCCAGGGAAGGAAGAAGGCCCCAGTGCTGTAAGTCAAATACATGCCTCATCCGGAATTCGAACCCTAACCCACTCAGAAGTCAACGTCTCATACCACTCGGACAGCAGAGCAGCAATTCCTGTGATTTAAGTTTTGTGTTTTGATGTAATGGTTTAACAAATTAACACAATTACTCGTATATACTCGCCTATAGGTCGACTTCGTGCATAAGTTGACTTCAGTTTTTTTTTCTGAAAAAAATTGTAATTTTGGGATGTGGTCGTGTGTATAAGTCGATCCCCATTTTTTTCGAGAGAAAACCAGCCAATTCGGAATGATCTCTCATATAAAAGTTGATCCCCAATTTTTTCTCGAAAGAAAACCTGGAATTCTATCTGTTACTGTGCCAAAGTCGAAGGCCAATTCTCTCTCGGTTAAGTACACAGAGAGAGAATTTGGCCCCCGTGCTTCACTAGTGATCTGCATGCACACCCTCCTCATTGGTTGCCTGATCTGCCTCAACACGGGTTGAGCTGTAATCAGTCACAGTTTCTACATGAGCGTCCATTAGTGCTTTGTAACTACAAGCGTGTTTCCTAAAAAGCTGCGGTTTCTTTCTTTTTTTTTTCTATTCCGCGGTGGAAGTTTGCAAGGAAAAATAAGCAGATGAATCTAGATAACAGGAGAAAAGAATCTGGCAGTTTGTAAGTTATCATGGGTGTATTGTGGAAAACGTGTAATAGCGATGAGCTTTAAAACGCTCCCTTTTTTTGTAACTTTTCCTACTACTCCACGATGGGAGATTGCAAATAAAAATAAAAAGAGGTCCGTGCATCCAGAATTCAGAAGACAAAGAATCAATTAGCTTACGCGTTAGATCAGGCTTCCAAAAGCAGCATTAAGCCACTTCACTGCTACGGAACGCAGCTACATTCGCGAAGGGAAGGCCTCAAAGCGAGCAGGAATAAAAAAATTGAAAGTAATTGTCATTCTCCGTCTGTTAGTGAAAGGGTTCGAAATGTGAGTTTAAACATTATATGATCGTTTTTTGTAATTGGGACCGTATCAATGTTTGATGATATGATTTATTGTTTTACGAGTGCAATCCGGTAGATAAATGATATGATAGTTCTCCTCGATGTAAATATAATCTGATGTCTTAATCGGGAACGTTTTGGAATACGTGGTACCTAAAAGGTTTAAATAGCTGCTCGTTACACTCCCGACCTCAATTAATATGTCACGTGATTTTGGTCTAAATAATGAATAGGAAGTAATGGGGTACTTATTACTTGTGTAACTATAATATTACGTCACATATTATTTGGTACCTCCACAAAGTGCTAAACGTTGCATAGGTCGACATCACAAATTGGGATCAAAAATTTGGTCTTCAAACTCCATCTATACACGAGTATATATTACACGGTGCTTGTGCAATGTGCATCATATACGCAGCAGAAATAGCAAAAGTAGCCGATACGTATATTATGAACTTTGCTTGTAATGCAATTCATCAATCGTGGGCTTTAGCTTAGACATTGCCTGTATTATTTATTTGTTTGTGCTCTTCAAACCGATAATAGCTGTAAGACAGCGATAAACTATGATTTAGTAGATATAGCGTCTTCGCTGTTTCTTTTAACACCTATGAAAATCCTGTATGTATTTTGCACTGAAGTCCAAAGTTTAAAAAATGAAAAAAATACATAAATACATTTATAAACAAACAAACAACACACACACACACACACACACACACACACACACACACACCATCATCATCCTCGTCCATTTCCAATTTTCTACTGGATGAAGGTCTCACCAAGTCTCTTCCACAACTCTCTGCCTTGAGTAATTCTCTTCCATGTCGCTCCTGCATGCATCCTAATTTCATCCTTCCTTCTCACACATGGCCTTCCTTTAGGTTTTTTCTTGTTTCTTGTCATCCAACACAGTATTTTAGTTTTCCAACAGTGGTAAGTTTTTCTAAGAATATAATCATCTCATTGCTGCTTGAGGGTCTTTACTTTGTTCACGATGGCATCAACTTTCGTCGTTTCCTGATCTATGAGTTATTTTTATTGACTTGTTCTCGATGCCATCAACTTCCGTCATTTTCTTGATTTTTTTTTACTTGTTCGCGATGGCATCAACTTTCTTTGTTTTCCTAATTCTTGAGTTCTTCCTCTGGACTTTCTTGATTACAACAAGCATACATCTCTCTTAATGCTCCTTTGCGTTGTACGAAGTCTGTATGTATTATTTTTGGGCAAGGTCCAAATCTCTGATTTATAAGTAACAACTAGAAGTACGCATTAATTAAACACTTTTCTTTTAAGACAACGGTGAAATTGCACTTGAAAATTGTACTGTTTCTTCCAATTGCAACCCAGCCAAGTGTTATACCCATATTAATTTCTTCTTCGATGTGTCCCTCGTTTGAAACTTTTTGTCCAAGGTAAATGTGGTCATCAGTTATTTCGCAATTTGTACCCACCTGTCTTATTCTTTAGTTCTTGTAAAATTAATGCATATCGGTTTTGTTTTGTGTAAGTTCATTTTTTATCTCACTTTTTCACTCTTGTCAGCAAGTTCTTGGATCACAAGAGAGAAAAGGAAATAACTAAGTTCACCAAGGGTGAATAAATTAGTAGTAAAGAGACATTATACAGATGCAAAGTTATTTTTAAGAGAATACTATTAGTGATGGAGAAAGAATGAAGTAAAGAGAGTAAAACGATAGATAGAGAGAGCCAGAAAGGGAAGAAATGAGTAAAAAAGATAGGGAGAGTGAGTCTTGAGACAGAGAAAGAGTGAGATTTAAGAGATACATATATAGCGTATATACGCTCAGTGATCACTGAGTTATGACCACCTATCTAATACTTCGTAGTTTCTCCTATCGCCCTCAATACAGCAACTATCCGATGTGCCATCGATTCAATAAGATGCAGGTAGCACTTGGCAGGTATGGCCAACCAAGTTGTATGTAATGCAGGCTTCAATGCAGGTATGAAGGTGACTGGTGTAACCAGATATGCCGTTCCAATGGGTCCCACAAGTGCTTTATGGGATTGATATCGAGGTAGTCCGGAGACTAATTGATATGCTGGAAGTCTGAACAGTGTTCCTCAAACCTTTCCTGCTCAACATTTGTCCTGTAGCTCGGCGTATTGTCATCTTGGAAAACACCGTCCCCATTCGAGAAAAAATGCAACATTGCTCGGTGTACAGAGTCAGCAAGCAATTCACGAGAGCTGGCACTAGTCATGCGTTGTTCGACATGCATGGGTCCAAGTTTCTGCCAGGTAAACATTTCCCACACCATACAGCCCCCTCCACTGGCTTTCACTGTAGAGACTGTGCAGGATGGATCGAGTGCCTCATGTTGCGAAAAGTGACTCGTCAGAAGCAAACTTAAAAGGCCTATGCCTATTACTAACCTTAAAAGCAATTCATAGTAGTAAGCACCAAGGCCTACTACTAACCTTAAAAGCAGTTCATGGTAGCAAGCACCAAGGCCTACTACTAACCTTAAAAGTAGTTTATGGTAGTAAGCACCAAGGCTTACTACTAACCTTAAAAGTAGTTCATGGTAGTAAGCACCAAGGCCTACTACTAACCTTAAAAGCAGTTAAATTAGTAGTAAGCTCCTAGGCCTTCAACTAACTTTAAAACGCCTAGACCTACTACTAACCTTAAAAGCAGTTCATAGTAGTAAGCATCAAGGCCTACAACTAACCTTAAAAGGCCTAGGCCTACTACTAACCTTAAAAGCAGTTCATAGTAGTAAGCACCAAGGTCTACTTCTAACCTTAAAAGCAGTTAAGTTAGTAGTAAGCACCAATGCCTACTACTAACCTTAAAAGGCCTAGGCCTACTTCTAACCTTAAAAGGCCTAGGCCTACTACTAACCTTAAAAGCAGTTCATAGTAGTAAGCATCAAGGCCTACAACTAACCTTAAAAGGCCTAGGCCTACTACTAACCTTAAAAGCAGTTCATAGTAGTAAGCACCAAGGCCTACTACTAACCTTAAAAGCAGTTCATATGTTTTTAAAAATAACTCATCAGACGAGTACACTTTTTTCCAGTCATCCAATGTTCAACTTACTTGATCTTTGCACCAGAAGAGTATTTTACGCCGTTGAACCGTTGTTAGGGGAGGATGTCGTCTGCTGTTATAGCTCAAACGTGCAAGAATGCAACGAATGGTCATGACGGATACTGTTCACGATTGACCTCTGTTGTATTGGGTAGTCAACTGTTGAACTGTGCTGCGTCTGTTGGACTGTACCAGTCGTCGGACCCGGCGCTCACCTCTCAGATCAACCTTTCGCCGTCCTGTACAGTTTTGGGGCCGTGTTCTTGTTTGACCATTTTTACGCCAGTCCTAATAAACTTTCGCTACAGTGGCTCGCGAATAACCCACCAGTTCAGCCGTTTTGAGAAATCGAGGCATCCGCTCTCCGAGCTCTCAATGTCTGAAAAATCCTTCCGTTTACCCACCACGCTCCGAATTTTACTACCTACTGTTCCACTCACACCTTATATATGCTACGTCGGTTGACCAGTCTCGCTCTTTCGGAAATCACGTGGTAAAAACGCCGCATCCCCCTTTGATAAAGGTGATCATAATTCAGGGATCACTCGGTGTACACAGAAAGATAGAGAGAGAGACAAAGAGTCGAGATCGAGACTCAAGAGAAACACTGAGAAAAGATACGTAGGGAATGAAGGCATTTAGTACATATAAATAAAGATAGAAAGAGAAAAGATATGCTGCCAGAAAGAAAGAGAGAAGGGTGATGTCATAGATAGAAACAAAAAGGTAAAAGGAATGAGAGATGAAAGGAAAGGAGAAGAAAATAAAAAAGTTACTAGTGATTCAAGAAAGTATAAAAGATGCGAGAGCGAAGAATAGAGAGAAAGACAGAGGGAGGGAGGGAGAGAGAAAAAGAGAGAAGGAGAGAGAGAGTGAAAGAATGAGATATTTATCGAATCAACTGCGAATCATCATTAAACCAAAAAGTTGTACTTACAGAAAATATAAATGACTTTTGCTCCACAAAAAATTAATCTCCAATATGCACCATTCGTTAACGGCTCAAAAAGATACGCATTACCTTTTCATCTGGTTGAATAATCATCTTTATTATTTTATCTGTCCATATGTTTCCATCCTTTTCGTTTTTTTTCTACATCGAGCCTCCTTCTTTTATTGAAACAAATACACCATATCAAAGTAGAAAAAAATCTCAACATTAAAAAAATAATGTAAAAAGGTAAATAAATGTAAAAAAGAGGCAAAAAATTCTCCGGAGTCCATTGTGAAAAAGAAATTGCCATTAATTAGATTCCTTTGTTTCTGACATGTGGCAGGAAGATTATAGCGAGCAGGAATGCAACCACTTCTGTTTTAAGCTTGGCGATAGAAAAACTCACTTTTCCACACAAATCGAACTTGTCTATTGGAATTAATTAAACTGTCTGCGAATTTTTTCTTCCGCACTTGACTCTGAACTCGATTCGATCGTTAAGTATCTGTGTAATAGGTTTCTGAAGGACTTAGGTAAGGAAGAAGTGACGGAAGCACTGGAAAGAGAGGGGGAGTAAAAAAAGTTAATTAATTTCACCATTTGTGTCCAATAAATACGCATCCAAATACCCTTTCCATGTGATTGAGACGTTTGGGAAAAGAGAATTATCATTGAAATTATGAGAAAAGCAAAGGAAAAAAATGTTAAGAAAATAAAAGATGAAGATGGCATAAATATATATATATATGAATTTTTTTATCTCTCCAAGTTTTCTTGATGTTTGAAGAGCAGAGGGTTATTCGACTGATGAAAAATAAGACGGAACAGGCAATTATGTCATTCTGGGGTGGAACCGTAAAAATTAAGAGTGTCAAAAATCCCAAAAGAAGATGCTACGTTTTAAGTACGGGTTTTAAGGGCTTAACACAGGAAACGAATTATTCATTCCATCAACAATTGCGAAGCAACTAAAAGTGAAAGAAAGTAAAGGTAGAGAAGCACTTCTTCCAGCACATTTTCAGCATTCAGAAAATAACGAATCAAGAAGAAAACTTCCATGATGTGGCTTAAAGTCGCGGCATCACACTGCTATGGTATGAACTCTGGATTTGAGGTAGCATTTTAATAAAATGTTTTACAGAAAATCCACAAAAGTTTATGTAAATAAAACACCAAATAATCATTAAGCTAAATGCAAGGCTTATGCGAAAGAATGCTAGTATTTAACAAATACATGTTAGCAGGGTTTTTTTTCTTTTGGCGGAATGTGCCGGAATGGCATTCCAGCACCATTTTTAACATATAATTTTTAGTTTTGAATTTTCGAATAATTATTTAATTAGAATACCGTAATAACTGTAACATGTAACAACATTTAAGTACCGTAACATGTGAAGAAGATAGATCACAGGAGTTAACACGCTGCGTTTGAGTTTTTTCCAAGATGTCCATGGAAAAGTTTCTTTCCTGCACATAATGTATTGTTGTACAACAGTGATACGTTATGCATTATTATATAAAGGGAAATGTACTAAATCGTCAATAAGAAATCAGGAAGTTATCTAACAGTTTCCAATTTAATGAAAGAAACGTGATTCGTAGTTTTAAAGAACACCTACAAGTTCAAAGAAAAGAAAAACCTAAACACCTTTTACAGCTAAAATTATAACAAAGAACAATAAGAATAGTAACCAAAAGTGTTGAAAGGTAAAGTCAAAACTGTTGTGGTTAAGTGACCCTTAAAATGTCAGAGGGTATATGAAAAGTGTTGAGTGTCATGCAATTTGTATACGCAACAATCAACTACACATGGAGCTCAAATGAAACCCTATCTCACGGCAACAAAGACGTTTTATTCCAACCGTCTGACAATTTTTACCGTTGTACCAAAATTTATTTTTTCATTTCTCAACAAAAAATAAAATATCGAATGGCCACTGCTGAGCGTAAACACACCACTTGCTCAGAAATCTGCAAATACAGCTAGCCAGCGGAATATCATGCCATGTTTATACCGCACCCGTGTGCTAGACAAGAATCAAACTGCAAACTGTTACTATTTATAGATGCAATTTGTCTTCTGTCTAGTGATAAAGCTCACTCAATTCTTCCAAGTTTCATTGGATAGATTAGTTACGATTATTTACCCAGGACTGACTTGAATTCTGTCCACAATGTTACCGTCAAGGGTAGGGTTTTTACTCGCCGTGCAAATTCATCTGATAAGGGTTGGGTTGGTTTTATATTAGTGTTCTGAAACAGCCACTGCATTAGATACAAATTGTTATCTTCAAACCAAAACACTGTGCATTTTTCTCGGTAGAAAAATGAGAAAGGATGAGTGTGTTTTCTTTCTAGAGAATACGCTTTAAATGTAGTAGAAGCAGTTTTCAAGGACGTTCCAATATGCCATATATCGTTCATGGTAGTATCGACTAAAACTAGTGGATTAATCTGTACACACGCACACAAGGTCAGACATCACACCGTACTTTGAAGTTGGTACAATGACTCTGAAATAACTAGTCAACTGTGATAGGATGCAGTACTGAAACGCAGGTATTCCTTGTTTGAAATCATCCGTGATTTACACTTTATTTTCTGCAAAGCTGACAGAAAAAACTATGTTTAAAAAGTAAGATAGCCAGAAATTTCTTAAGGGGAGGTCCATTGATTTATGGCAAAGCTTAAATCCTACCGAGAAAAGTAGTCCAAAGTGCGAATACGTACAAAATCTCTGCAAATAGGAAAAACACCTTGCCCTGAGTGGGGATTAAACCCGTAAAACGAATTTGGCAAATCTAACCATTGTGAGTATCTGTTTAAGCAATATTTTTATTAAATGAAAAGCAAAAAATTACTGAAAAAGCAATTTCACTAATCCTCTGATCATTCATCCAAATGAATTCTTTCTTCCGCAATTTAGCAAGTTTTGAGAGTCAACACTAATAGTCAATGTATCTCTGCAACTCCTCATGGAAATTTTTCTCACAGTCTGTATCCCATTTCTTGAATTCTGGCAGCAGTGGCAACGTAGGCTTTTTACAGAATGGACTGAATGTTTAGGGGTCCAGACCCCAGAGCCGACCCTCATACTAGACTACTTCTTCGCTCATGATTCAAATTAACGTTTTTATTTTCTCTTCAGTTTAGAAATTCAGTTTATACTCAATGCCTCTCTGGAAGTCCTCTTTGGAAATTGTCCTCACAGCCTGTATCACATTTTCTGAATTTCTTCAGCAGTGGAAGTGTAGGTCCTTCACAGAATGGACTGAATATCTGGGGTGTCCAGACCCGAGAGCCGTCCCCCATCCTAGACTACTCTTCTGCTCATGCATTCAAATAAATGTTCTTCTCTTCAATTTGGAAACTTTCGAAAGCAATACCAATGTGCAATGCATCTCCGGAAGTCCTCTTTGAAAATTGTTCCTCACAGCCTGTATCACATTTTTTGAATTTCGGCAGCAGTGGGAATGTAGGTTCTTTACAGAATGGATTGCATTTTTGGGAAACTATGTGGCATTTGTACTCGAATCTGGGGAATAAGATAGGGATCACGCTGAACAACGACGTTGTTTTGGGACACAGTGGTTTCGGAACTACATAGGATCTGATTTAAAAGAGTAGGATCTACCATACATACCATCGTACAAGTGTAGTTCACATACAGTAAACGAAAGCTGCCCCAAAATTGTTGATATCACAAATTTGCCGTACCGCCGCGTTTTTCGATAAAGCTTTATCGACCCATGGTTAGTATTCATCATGTCTTTTTATTGTTCTGACTAGTTGGGAAAGATTGTTGCTATGCGAAGAACTACGGCACAGATTTTTTAACCCACATACAGTCGGCGACACCGTCTATGGTACGTTTCCTAAGAGGAGCTACTGTTATCTTTATGTCATTATCACGTTTGCTTGATATATTTTCTCTGGTTTAAATAAGTCCTCACATGGATGCAACCCTGAGTGTTTTTACTCTATTTCCGTACGGCGCATAGAAGCATTTTTTTTTGCTACACGCTGTATGTAAAGGCTGTTTGATGAGCTAGAAGACAGAGATAAAGTGCTGCAATTGCCGTTTCATTGAGCGTGTTACCCAACGAGTAATACAACATTCACAATGCCGGAAAGATTTGAGCTTATGCGCGAAACACCGAGCCTCTTCAGGGAGAGATTTCCTGGTGATATGCGACAAAGAGAATTCCACGTAAGTTGGGTAAATGTTTTAACGTTAAATCCATGACACAAGGCCACATATCTAAAATAAAACAATAATCCCACTTCAAAAGAGGAAAGACTATTTGCTCTGAATCAAGATTTTCATTTTCTGGCTGTTTTCATTCACAAAGAATCTAGAATATCCGTGTGTGTAAGTCGAACTCGCAGGGTTTAACCATCCCGTCTGAAAGACCACAGAGAAATGCGAAAGATCATGAACATAAAAAAGTCCTCCATTGGCAATAAGTCAAACTATCCAACACATCAGCTGACGCCCACGCATTTATACACAGGAAAGAAAATATCGTGAATGCTTCACGAAACTAAAAAAAACTTTATGCAATCAGCCACGGAACTAAACCTTAGGCTGATTGTATAGAAGTGTTTTGCTCTACTACAAATTCTTATGTCCGTTTTTCGAAAAAAAATTTAAGTTCCGTACTGTATTCATAAACAGAATTTGTTTTCTGCATATAAAGGAGTCGCTGTGCACTGATGCATTAGATAGTTTGACTTATTGTGAATGGAGGACTTTTTAAGTTCACGATCTTTCGCGTTTCTTCGTGATCTTGCAAACGGGATCGCTAAACCCATTGGGTTCGACTTACGTATAAAAGCGTTATAAGTATGAACACAGCAACAAATCCAAGTTAAACAAGTAAGCTCGTCCACAGTCTCCGTGAAATAAGTATGATTCCATCAAGCACGGATGAAGGTACGCTTTTGTATGGAGCCGACGGAGGAAGTAAGCCTTTCTTACAGCTCAACGAAGGAAGTACGTCTGAAATAAGTATGATTCCATCAAGCACGGATGAAGGTACGCTTTTGTATGGAGCCGACGGAGGAAGTAAGCCTTTCTTACAGCTCAACGAAAGAAGTACGTCTGAAATAAGTATGATTCAATCAAGCACGGATGAAGGCACGCTTTTGTATGGAGCCGACGGAGGAAGTAAGCCTTTCTTACAGCTCAACGAAAGAAGTACGTCTGAAATAAGTATGATTCAATCAAGCACGGATGAAGGTAGGCTTTTGTATGGAGCCGGCGGAGGAAGTAAGCCTTTCTTACAGCTCAACGAAGGAAGTACGTCTGAAATAAGTATGATTCAATCAAGCACGGATGAAGGTACGCTTTTGTATGGAGCCTGGAGCCGACGGAGGAAGTAAGCCTTTCTTACAGCTCAACGAAAGAAGTACGTCTGAAATAAGTATGATTCCATCAAGCACGGATGAAGGTACGCTTTTGTATGGAGCCGACGGAGGAAGTAAGCCTTTCTTACAGCTCAACGAAGGAAGTACGTCTGAAATAAGTATGATTCAATCAAGCACGGATGAAGGTACGCTTTTGTATGGAGCCGACGGAGGAAGTAAGCCTTTCTTAGAGCTCAACGAAGGAAGTACGTCTAAAATAAGTATGATTCCATCAAGCACGGATAAAGGTACGCTTTTTGTATGGAGCCGACGGAGGAAGTAAGCCTTTCTTACAGCTCAACGAAAGAAGTACGTCTGAAATAAGTATGATTCAATCAAGCACGGATGAAGGTATGCTTTTGTATGGAGCCGGCGGAGGAAGAAAGCCTTTCTGACAGCTCAACGAAAGAAGTACGTCCGAAATAAGTACGATTCCATCAAGCACGGATGAAGGTACGCTTTTGTATGGAGCCTGGAGCCGACGGAGGAAGTAAGCCTTTCTTACAGCTCAACGAAAGAAGTACGTCTGAAATAAGTATGATTCCATCAAGCACGGATGAAGGTACGCTTTTGTATGGAGCCGAAGGAGGAAGTAAGCCTTTCTTACAGCTCAACGAAGGAAGTACGTCTGAAATAAGTATGATTCCATCAAGCACGGATGAAGGTACGCTTTTGTATGGAGCCGACGGAGGAAGTAAGCCTTTCTTACAGCTCAACGAAGGAAGTACGTCTGAAATAAGTATGATTCCATCAAGCACGGATGAAGGTACGCTTTTGTATGGAGCCGACGGAGGAAGTAAGCCTTTCTTACAGCTCAACGAAAGAAGTACGTCTGAAATAAGTATGATTCAATCAAGCACGGATGAAGGTATGCTTTTGCATGGAATCGACGAAGGAAGTAAGGCTTCCTGGCAGCTCAACGAAAGAAGTACTTTTTTCGACCTTACCAGCAGAAGAAGTAAGCCAATTCACATTCCATTTTGGCGAAAGATAGAAGCCATATTATCTTTCCCGTAAACGCTTACAATCGAATCAGCAATAGTTAAGTTACATTAGCTGCTCTCTATATTTGAATTGTCCCACATACGTAGTATTTTTATTTCAAAAATAAAAATAAATGTGTAAATTTATAATCCCTGTTAAGGCTGTTACACAATATAGAACAATAACCACAGAAACATCTTACCCTGTGAGATTTCTGCAGTGAAGCTGACTTTTTTGTTGTTGTTTTGTTTTACTGCCAAGTTAAATGTGAACGATGGTTCACAGTAAAATCTCAGGACAAATTCTGTTAATCTTCTGCAAATGTGTACGGTACTTGTGGCATAGCGCATTATAATATTGTCATCTGTGTCGAAATTCGATGCATAGCAAGACTTTGAAATGCTTTTGGAACATCATGACCGAACGATACGAAGCAACTGAAAATTTTAGAGAAACAAATGTTTCATCTTCATTACCGTTCTGTTATTAAAATAAATTGTAAGTAATTCACAAAATAATTCTCAAATACCGTTAAAATCTGCATCTGAATCACGAGATACTAATGCAAGGCTGTTTATTAACGAGTAATTATACATTCCTTGGCATCTTGTATATCCGAGTAAAAAGATATTGAGTAATATTTGATAATTACTTTGTGAGTCATGTGAAAATTATTTTAATCATATGATGGTAAAGGGAGTGAAACTTATCCACCAGAAATTACATCTCTGGTCAGTGACGTTTGTCACTGATTTCTATTCAGAAAGCTCATTTTTCTCTGCTAATGAAAATGAGGAAACATCAAACCCAAAAGAAAAAGAAAATTAACATATATTACTACCATTTGGTAATAATTGATGACATGGCTATTCCTAGACATGAACTACATTATCTCAAAAATATGGGTCTTTACTAAGAAATAAAAAGAATGTTTACTGTCAAATTTTCAAGTAGTACCCTAACCCTTCCTCAGGAATATAGCTATATAGTAGGTTTTGCCAGTCAAGAGGTAAATTCCAACCTTCCAATTTCCAATGCTTCTTTCTGCTAGTTTTCTTTTTAAAAAAATGTTGATCAGTCAGAGTATCTACGGTGTCGCAAAGCATGACAAACAGAACAGGTTTGTGCAGACATGTGCAAACTACAAGACATAAAGTGCTTTGGGACACTGTAGAAATTCTGACACATCAGCAACATTTTTTCAAAAGAAAACTGGCAGGACTGGAAACAGAAAGAAGAAGAGGTTCGACATTAAATGATTTGAAAAGTTGGAATTTACCTCTTGAATAGTAACACCTACTACAGCTGTAATCCTTAGGAAAGGTAGGGGTACTACCCAAAAAATTTCACAGTAAATATTTTCATTTCTTAGTAAAAACTCATAATTACTACCATTTTTTTCATTTCTTGATAGCAGAGTGTGAACCTTCTAAATAGAAATTTATAGGCAAAAGTTGCATGGAAGAGCACCTTAATACTCTTACATTAAAGCATCATGAAGATATTATAAGGTTATTATAGTAAAAAATAAACACCTCCGAAAACAACAACTGATGTCATTTCGAGTTAATACAAATAAACTTTACAGGTTCCGTTATTTTCAACATTCTTTACCAAATGTTTAAAGAAAACTATTCAACAATGTAGCAGAACCGATATTTCATGTAGCAGAAAGTATTATACAGTAGAAAATGTACTTGCTATTTTGCAAAATTGGCAAAAAACGTGCAAAATATTTAACCTGAAAAAAATTTCCAAGCCAAATAATACATTAACATCACCAAATTGGAACTTTCCAGATAGCTTAATAAAACTGAAAATCATGACATTTTAATACATACACTTTTTAAATGGTTTTTACACAACTCTTACATTTCTTGCGAATAGACATTACACGAGCTAGTTTTGTTTTCCAGATTTCTTTGTTATCTTTGAATGATGTCTGATGGGAACTGTCTCACATTTCCCAACCGCGGTATTTTGGGTTAAAAAAAATTCGTTCTTTCTTCTTATTACTTTAATCACAATTATGATTCATGATCACATACAATTTAAGCTGCAGTTTTGTGTGAAGTACGCATTTGTCACAGAAACTGCATGCATTCTTCTGTTGTAAAGAAAACTGAAAATGCACTCAGACACGATAAGTACATCAACACGTATCATGCCAACTGAAATCATGCTAAAATTAAATTTTTAAAAACAAGAAATACATTTGAGAATTGCAAATGAAGCTGAAAATAAATTCAAAACAGGAAAAAAAAAATGTAAGCAATTGTTATTTTCAGTACCTGTTTTGGTGGATTCATTGCATATGCAAATGATATGCTCATGGTAAAAACTAATAGTTTATTTTAAGAAGTCAAGGAATTTTAGTGAGGTTTACTTAGCCAAAACTCGCGCTAAAAACTGCTCGTTGAGCAGAAGCATGAGGTTTAATAAAATGTGGTTCGGCAATTTCTTTTTTTTTTTTTTTTTTACGTTTGTAAAATTTGAAGGAGCATTTGAGAATATTTCTAGAAAAAATTCCCCATTCATAAAGTTACATCTAATGAATTACATATGGTGACGCTATGAAACTCATGAGAAAAAGTAAGCAAACAAGAAATTTAAATATAGTTGCATTGTGCAAAACTACTTCATGTACATTTAAGAAGCTTTAAATATGCTTTCTCAGAAGTTCCTTTAATTTTGGAGATGAATGTTGCTTTAGTAATACTGAAGCTCTCTATTTAAATATATCTGTGCGAATGGGTTAAATTTATAGAATACATATCATGATTTTATTTCTAATTTAAAGCAAAAGCATTTCAGAAAAGAGGACCTAATTTCTTATTATTCACTGTTAGAAATTCCTGTAAAATAGGTCCCGTTGTCCGAGTATTGTTACATCCATAACATATTTTACCATTTCTAGAAGTTACCGGATTAGCACACTCCTCACGTTAATATACCTATGAAGTGCTACTTCTCTTCGGGCATTGGTACTGGAAACATATCTTACAGCGTTGAATAACGGCCAATCCTACCATAAATATGGGCTACGTCATAATGTAACCAGTGACTAGGTGAGCCCAATTTGCAACTCATTTAACGTGAAAATACATGGAACATTTTATAAATGATTCCTCGCTGCAGGCAAGTTTGAATCCAGAAGGCTTACATCTTTGTCACTGTTCAGCATATTTTTCACCAGCCAGCGCTGAGTGAAACTACTAAATTAAATGTTTATTTTTAACCAGCAGGTAATTTTTATCTAGCTGAAAGTGGTTTCAATTAAAAAAAAAATGTTTTTTATTTCTTCTTAAACTGCCGGCGTTGATAATTCTAAATTTATTCAGTTTCACTTATAAATATGATAAACAATCACCTAAAGGTTTAGGCCAAATAATTAAATTGTCTTATTTATGCATGTAATAAATAACATTAGCTGGCAGCGATTTCTTCATAGCTATCTACTCGTCAAGAGATGGCACGATTAAACATCCGACTTTATATTCAACTTGTTGTAATTGCAGTGAGAGCTTCAGCTAAGCGATTGCTAAGCCTCGGATTTCGTTTATACTTTCTTAGCACTCTTTGGTTTTAGCAATAGAGGCCTTCGACTACAAGAGTTCGTCGCCTTCTGAGCCTCGGAGTTCGTTTATACTTTCTTGGCACTCTTTGTTTTTAGCAATCGAGGCCTTCGACCACGAGAGTTCGTGGCCTTCGACCTTAGAGAGTTTTGGCCTTCGACCTTAGAGAGTTTTGGCCTTCTAAGCCTCGGAGTTAGTTTATACTTTCTTGGCACTCTTGGCTTTTTGCAATCGAGACCTTCGACCACGAGAGTTCGTGGCCTTCGACCTTAGAGAGTTTTGGCCTTGTAAGCCTCGAAGTTAGTTTATACTTTCTTGGCACTCTTTGTTTTTAGCAATCGAGGCCTTCGACTACGAGAGTTTGTGACCTTCGACTACGAGAGTTTGTGGCCTTCGACTACGAGAGTTCGTGGCCTTCGACTACGAGAGTTTTGGCCTTCAACCTTAGAGAGTTCGTGGCCTTCGACCTCAGAGAGTTCGTGGCCCTCGACCTTGGAGAGTTCGTGGCCTTCGACCTTAGAGAGTTCGTGGCCTTCGACCTTAGAGAGTTTTGGCCTTCTAAGCCTCCGAGTTCATTTATACTTTCTTGGCACTCTTTGTTTTACATCGAGGCTTTCGGCCACGTTGTTACAAACAACAAACAGAGTTACATTGAAAGACTTAGCAACCGCGAAGCCAAGGTTTCTAATAGAGAGTCACAGAGTCAGTTTGAGTGTTTATTTATTTCTAATTAAACTAATGAGGGTTTCATTGATTTGTAAAGAATGCCTGCTTGTCGGCCCTCACAAAATTTCGCATCCCTCACTAGAGGGCGGTATATGAATCCACCATGCTCAAAATTTACAAACGTTCCCCATTAGAGAGCTCTTGAATCTACCATGCTAACGGTTTATTTCGAATCAAAATTATGTTAGTGAGGGTTTCATTGATTTGTGATGTGGACCTACTTGTCTATGTGCCCATAAATGGCAGCTGTGTTGGCAGCCAAGTCGAGGTGCGGGGCTTCTCTTCCAGCACTAAAGCAGCGTCTAGAAAGAGAAGGAGAAAAAAAGAACAAAAGCAGCTAATCAGTGAGCCGGTAGCCAAAAAAACAGAATCAAAGAGAAGAAAATTCAAACTCATAAGGAAGCATACAAATCAATGAAAAAGAAAACTTCATGCAAATTTTGCGCAGTCAATTATAACAATAAAAATAAGTCAACAGAACTCAAAATATGTTCACACGACTTGGTTTTTGGCCACTTTTATTAAAACTGCTCAGGGAATTTCAAATTTACACAACATTGGATTTTATTTCCTTTTGTGTGTATTTTATTAGTGTCAGCTTACACGTACGTTAGGTGAAACATTATCAAACGTTAAAAAAATGCGTGATTGAAACAAAATAAATTATTTTTTTAACCCCTTTACTTATGCTCCTGGTTTTTATAGAAACTTTTTTTTTTCAGTTTTCGAAAGCATACATATATTAAATCATGCTTTACTCTCAGGGTATTACATGTTAAGCAAGCCTGCAGGGAACGACATATTTATTAGATCCATAACGTTCGACAATAATGCTTCTATAAGCTAAGCATTGACTTTCATCCACTCTCTGCTGCATAAACACCATTTAGAAAATGTTACCTGTTCAAATAACTTCAATTGTATCTACAATATTAAATATCTTGATGTCTGAAAAGAGTAAATTTGTTGTATATTACAAACAGAAATTTGAAGACATACTAGCAACTGGTAGCTTCATAAATGGCACCCATTTGGTGCATATCACAAAAATAACTTCATCATGATAAGTCTTGGCATTTCAACTTTAACATAAGTACACATTTCAGTTTCGAACACATTTTATATCTGATTAACACAATGACATTTCGTCAGTAATTTGTCAAAAAAGAAGTATGGTTATCAACAGAATTGTGAGAAATATTTATTTCGGTAATTGGCAGCTGAGTGACTCCTTCGAACAACGCGTACATATGACGGTGTTGGAGAATGATACAACCTATATAAAGTTCTTATGTCACTCAATATTTTCTCATTATAGTAATTTAAATAGAAATCAGTATGTCGTTAGAGAGCTTATAGGAATAAATAGGTGGTGTTCATGGGCTTCGCTCCTGCATCTAGATGTTTCACATGTCGTTTGTCATCGAATTCGTTGTTGAAATCATTCTTCGTTTATATCAGAAATTTCAATTAAAATGTACTGAAATTGCCGACACGTTTATGTACAGTAGTTTCCCAGTTGTTATTTACAGCTGCGAAAACATAAATTTGGCGGTGATGAGGCCGCATCCTTCTGCTCCGGAGCCAAAACTTTTCCAATCAAACTACACCGACGGAATTTATCGCTGCTAATTTGTCGTCTTTACATTGGCTTCACCTCTGTAGTACGTCACACAACGATTATGTTATCGTTGTGACCAGAGATTGAAACAGGTCGCGGGTCGACAATTTCTAGCGGGTCAAACGGGTCACGTCAAGGTGCTTCTGACCCGATTTCGACCCGATTTTCTTTCCTTTTTATTTTCGAAAAGCAAAAAAAAAAAAAAAGTGTTTTTCCAAATAAAAATGCGCACTGGGGAATTGTGTGCTCGACACTGGTGCTGCATACTGAACAAAAAATGTTTTTCGTGCAATATAAAAGAAGTGCCCTCAGAAGGAAAGATGTCCCTTTCTTCTGAGGGGCAATGATCAAAACAACTATATACATTTTGAAAACTTTCATATATATATAATCAGTCTATGGCGTCTGACGTCGTCTTCCGATCTCCAAGATTCCCCCCCCCCATTTTTCTCTAAGCGCCATTCTTCCATCAGACCATGTGCTCTCTTTATTCCATTTCTAGGTCGGCCTCTATTCTTTCGTTTGTTTCATTTAAATTCCATGGCAATTGTGGACAGTCTTTCATTGGTCAAGAAAACTTTCAACTCATCATAAACTTGGTGTTGCTGTGAAACATAATGTCAAGCTTGATATGTTATTAAGAAAACAGCAAAAACTGAAATTAAACATACAACAAGTTGCATAATTCAAAATATTTTACTGTAGCGCCATCAAAATTGGATGGAACAGCCTTATCAATACAACGGAGGAACTTTTTGACTCTCGCCGTTGTGTTTGAAAACATGCGTAGAACAGTTATGTCTTACAAATGAAGGACGACAGTTTCAATACTTCCTGTAAGTAGAAGAGTAATTATACATTCCTATAATACATTTGTTTGATTAGGAGGGCGAATCAAAAAGTCAGATACCCACTGCGGAGAAACTTTTTGAACGTCCTCTCTCTCTCTCTCTCTCTCTCTCTCTCTGTCAACCATTATCAATCCACTGCTGGACGAAGGTCTCCCCAAGTTTCCTCCACAACGGTCTGTCTTGTGCCAGTCTCCTCCATGTCACTCCCGCATATTTACGAATTTCATCCACCCATCTCCCATGTGGTCTTAATTCAAAGCAGATTTGTCCGGGTCGGATCCGGGTCAGTTTCAAATCCGGGTCGGGTCCAATTATGTGACGTGCAGGTGCGGGTCCAATTATGTGACGTACAGCTGCGGGTCCAAAATTTTTGATCCGTTTCAAACTCTGGCTGTGCCGCCCCGGTGGCGCAAGCGCTGGTTTATGACCATTCGTCCGTGAAGGGTCCGGGTTCGAATCCCGGTGAGGCATGGATGTTGTGTTTGACTTACGGCACTGGCTCTTTTCCTTCCCTGGAACCAGTGGCCCTAAATTAGGGACGGGAGACTACTTATAGCCCATCGAGTTGCTCGCGCTGGTCGTTAAACCTTCAATCAAAAAACTAAATAAGTAAATAAATTCCGGTTCTTGCATATATTTCTGGATCTAACTTTCCTTTTCAGTTTTCTTTCCTGTAAAAGCTGTGTAACATGATTTCTGAACGCCATGTTATGATCCTCCGGTTTGTTTTTTTTTACGTTTGATAACGCTGACAGTTAGTCAGTTGAAAAATCACTATACGGATTTAGGAGGGCGGATCAAAAAGTCAGTTACATCGTTGAATAAAAAGAAGAACTAAAGAGATATACTCAGAGATGTATATTGGTTTAAAAGTATAACATGTATTCATTTTTCGACATAGTCGCCCAAGGACTGTAAACATTTATCGGAACATGTGATTAACTTTTCCATACTGTGAAAGTACAAGTTTGTACGCGACGAGCATCTAAACCGGGTCCCCTCATTCTGGAGTAAGTCGCTCTCTCAACTGAGCTACGCGGACACGTGCTCTCACTGCTATCTACCTTTATCTTATCGTCACATCACCCCCCCCCCACACACACACACCCGGTGGAGGGCAGGGGACATGACCTACTGATCAGCCGGGACCATGCATTGCTGTAGGCAGTCATTCCATGAAGAACGTCCATTTGAGAAATCCCAGACAATTTAGTACGTGGAACGTAACATCATTTTTCGAAGCACTGAAGAAGGGATTCTTATTTTCCCTGTCTCGCCGTGTGGAAAAAACATCACATCATTGCGAGAAACTTAACAGCCGGATCATCCTGGAAGTTCGGGAGCCAGTATAACGTACAAGTTTGTCCGCGCCGAGCATCAAATCATTGTCTCCCTCACTCCGGAGTAAGTCGCTCTCCCAACAAAGCTACGCGGACATGCGCTCTCACTGCTATCTGCCTTTATCTCATGTGCGTCCTGCGGTGCAGGCATGTCACAATACTCGTACAGAAAAGGTCTCTTCCAGTTTGGTGCAACCAGTTAAGGACCTCGCACACTATTTCCCAAATCGCAGCTGCTCGTGAATGATGGAATACACAGTGCTGTACGAAATGTCTAACGTACTGGAAATTTCCTTGATTTTGATACGCCTATTATCCCCTATCATGTCTTCAACGGCGGCAACATACTCCGGACTGCTGGGTATTGATGGTCTGCCTTCGCGGCATTCGTACGTCAAATTTGTGGGACTCTTTTCAAATTGCTGGCACCACTTTACAATGGTCAGGCGGGGCATGGCATGTTCCCTGTATACAGCACAGATTTCACGATGGATCTCAGTGCAATTTAGATGCTTAGCCCACAAAAATCGAATGGTTCCTAGCACTTCAAATTCGGAGTATGAATCCAGTTGACGCGCCATTATGAACTACCTCCTGCACACGCCTTACGCAATTACTGAACAGCTCTCGTCGGCAGCTGCAACGCATTGTCTACTTCCCTCCCAAGCACACACTGTCAGACCGGAATCCCACTCCAGATGGCGGTAGGTGTAACTTACTTTTTGATTTACCTACGTATAAAAGGGAATGTAAAAACTTGGTGATTTTGGTGAATTTTGGCTGTTGTAAATTACACTTTCTGATCGTCAATAGTTTTGTTTTCAACGTATGTGGAGAGCTACGTCTTGTGAAGAATAAACATGTTCATTACTGTTTCAATCACTGGGTCCTACTGTTACGTTTTATCGTGTCTTCGCAGCTAAAAAACAACACAGCATCCATGCCTCACCGGGATTCGAACCCGAACTTATCTCGGACGAGAAACCACAAGCCAGCTCGACCACTGCGCCACCGGGACGGCCCATATTTTTGTTTTTCTTTTATTTGCTGGTTTTAAAACGTTAATCCTTGCTAGGCTATAAGCAGTCGCCTATCCTCTGATTCCAGGGAAAGGAGAAAGCCAGTGTCGTAAAACAAACACAACATCCGTTCGCGATGCGGCGTTCGAACCCGGGTACATCTCGGGCAAATGGGGTCGAAGCCAGTGCCTCAGACCACTCGTTCAGGTTTTTAAAAAAAATCGCCACTAACAAAGAACCGATAAAGCAGGTCTCATATTTCACCTAACTTGTCGGTGGTATCGCAAGTGGTAAAAGCAATCATATCACTTCAAAGCTCAATAAATTCAGATAAATATGTAGCAGAATTAAGAAGACAGCAAAAATGAAAGAGGAAACACTGAAAAAGTCGTGTATACCCGCTTTGCTGTACGGAAGTATGTCCGAGGTGTTAAGCATTAAAGATTACAATCATTTAACAGCTCTTAAGATGCAATATCTTAGCGCTGCGAAAGGCTGTATAAAACTAAATCGCTTGCTGAACGACGATATAAGATCTGAACTCTCGTGGTTACTCATATCATGCAATTAATTGACACCTATAAGGAAAAATGGGGTGACCGAGCGGGAAAGATGGATTATCAAGTTCGCATTTGAATGCAGTCCTAAAGGGAAGAGAGCAAAAGGACTCTCGCAGAATTGGTGGTAAGCACAGAGCGCAATCGGAACAAGCCAAGGACTTAATCCTTGAAAGACGATGAGATTGATATTTCATTATAAGAATAAATATTTAGTCCTATTTTGTTTTCTACTGAACTTTTTTAGGAAGCAAAATTTAGATGAAATAGCACAAAAGGGGATAATTCAAAAGAAACATCGACTTTTCGATGTGAATCAATAGGAACGGTTGCACCAGTAATTTCCAGCTGCACAGGCACAATGTCTGTTAGTGCTAAAAATGGAGCGAGGAAGAAGCATGGTCCTTTTTCAGTGAAACAGGAAATTTGGAGAAACATAAAATAAATACTAAGAAGTTGGCTGAAGACTGAAACAAGGCAACTTACTTAGCGATTCATATTCCTGTTATAATTCCAAGAAGTTTAATCACTCACAATGCAATATTTACTGATAATCGATAGTCTGCGCATTTTTAGAGAAATATTACATGCGTTTATTTTTATGTGCGAACGAAATTAGTCGATGTACTTCAGCACTTGACCGTTCTTATTTTAAACAGGAAATATCTTTTTTGCAAAGTCACTTTAAAAGGCTTTGGAAAAGACAAGGCTTCACATTTTTTTTCCAGAAAACTTTCAGTCGGATAACTGAATTATAAGAATAACTTCGTTTCAACGGTTTATTGCTTTTCACACCAAATGCGTTATATCAAGTGTGTCAAAAAATTATCTCGTTTTCTAGGTAAAAGATTGATTTAGTAGGTAAGATATATTTATTAAGCGTTTATTCTCCAAAATGATGCCCATTACTTTCCATTTCTTTTCTCCATCTGCTAATTTCCTCGGCGGAAATCTCGCGGAGTTTGGCGTTGAAATATTCCCTTAATGCAGTGTATACCTCTTCATATTTCCGAAATGCTTTTCCAGCGAGGAAATTTTTCGGAGAAGGAAACAGATAAAAAATCAGATGGCGCAATAACCAATGAATATGGAGGATGTGTTAAAAACTTATCATCCTAAAGCTATGAGCTTCGTCTTTGTCCTCAAGTACAGATGCGGACTGACGTAATCATACAAAAGCACCCTTTCTGTTGGCCTACACAAGACACTTTTTTTTTATTGAAGCCTCCAAATCCGAGATTTACTAACAGCAGTGATGGTTTCCTCAGGCTACAAGGGCTCGTAATGTATGGGGGCCTTTCTGCCCCGTCAGACGCACAACATGCGAGTTTGTTTGGGAAAGTTTGGTTCAGAGGTGGTTGCAAAAAATTGTCCGGGCTTACAGTAAGTTCTTTTCCTCAAGGACTGATTCACAAAACTTACAAGGGATGCAATAAAAATGAAACAAATTTAAAGAAATCAAATATACATATCGCATGAATAAAAATTAATTTTGCTGGAACGATTCATGTCCTGTAAGAAAGCTGGTGAAAACAGTCTAAGTTAAAATCACTGCAACAAGAGTAATATAAACTGCACCGCACTGGTGGCGCAGTGGTCTACGCGTTGGCTTCTGGGCGTTTTAGGAGTTCGACTAGATTCTTTTTTTTTTTTTTTTTTTTTTTGATTGGAGGTTTAACGACCACCGTGAGCAACTCAATGGGCTATAAGCAGTCGCCCGTCCCTAATTTAGGGTCACTGGTTCCAGGGAAGGGAGAGAGCCAGTGCCGTAAGACAAACACAACATCCATGCCTCACCGGGATTCGAACCCGGACCCCGTTCGGACGAATGATCAGAGGCCAGCGCCTTAGACCACTGCGCCACCGGGGCGGCTCGACTAGATTCGAATCCCGGGTGACGCATTGGTTGTATGCTTGTCTTACGGCACTGGCTGTCTTCCGACTTTGAAACCAGTGGCCCGAGATTAAGGACGGGAGACTGTTTATAGCCTTTAGAATTGCTCATGGTAGTCGTTAAATTCCCAAACGAAAAGAAGCAAAAGAATCTGTACATTCACCGGCCACTGAATTAGAAACTATAAGGAAGTAAATTTCCCCGTCATTTTTGGTCTACGCCGGGGGATCGAACCCGAGTCCTCTTATTCCGGAACAAGTCGCTCTACCAACTGAGCTACGCAGACGTTCGTTCGAGCTGCTATCTGCCTTTATGTCATGTGCGTCCTGCTGGGCGAGGCACGTCACAAAAGTGTTATGCAGATGTACGTAAACGTCACTTACGCCACGTGATCTAGGCAACTACGATCGTCTGTAATGTTGATCACAATGGGAACAATAAAGGACCTTTCGGAATTTGGTAAAAGGTTATTGTCGGTACCCATCTGGCTGGAGCGAATATTTTGAAAAAAAAAACCCCAAAAAAACCAGAGCTGACTAGTTCCTCAAAAGGTGAGATATCCCGGGTATTTAATCATTGGAAAAATAACCCACATTGCTTTTCTCAGAGGCGTAACCGTGGCGCGAAGACATATTGTCAGGAACGAGATCGCCGTCGTCTGAGAAGGCTTGTACGGAAAAAACAGGACTTCCTGTGTGCAGCAATTGATCGAAGCATTCAATGGAGACTGTTCTCGACGCATATCTCAGCGAACTATGCACAGGGAATTGAACAGGATTGGCGTTTGGCAATCGCATGCTTATAAGGAAACTACTTATTTTTGGGTAGAACCGGAAAGTTCGTCTACAGTGGTGTCAGGGACACTGTGACTGGACACTGCAAGACTGGAAAAAAGTCATGCTGTCCGACGAGTCTCGGTACATATTGTTCTGCACCGACCGTGGGAAGAGAGTTTGGCAGGTGCCCCATGAAGCAATGTATCCATCTTACCTTGTAAACACAACTCAAGGCTCTGGAGGTGGTGTCATGATGTGGGGCACTTTCTGTTTGTGCGGAACGGGTCCCCTGAAAGTCGGGTGGCCACCAAAGGTTACCTAAACATTGTTGTCGATCAAGTCCATCCTGCGATGGTGACTTTTTATCCAGCAGGTGACGGCTATTTCATGGACGACAATATAACTGCCCATTGCGTGGGCCGCAGATGGTCTAGTGGTCAACATTCGTAACTGCCACGGAGAAATATCAGGTTCGATCCCAGGCAGGGACGAACGCTCGAACCACTAAATATCAGACGTGCGTCGGATGGGCACGTTAAGCCGTTGGACCCCGGATATCCTCCCCTCCTCGGTTAAAAATAAGGTCGTCTTCCACCCCCTTTCTACCTTGCTTCCGTATCCCCTTCCTGTCGCGCATACTAGCCAAATCTCCTAGCTTCCTATTTCTAAGGGATGTTTAAGACCTGGGGTAAGACATTCCCTTCCTAAAGTCCTCTACATGTGATCTGATCTATTCATTGCGTAAGATGTGTTCAGCCGCCATGACAGCCACTTCCCCCATCTTCTCTACCCACTAAAAAGGCCGCATCTGAACCCCGTTATGAATGTATGGGACATGTTATAGAAAAACAGATCCGGGAGCAAAGCCCTCTTCCGTCAAATCTGAGCCAGTTAACGGGCTGTCTGGTAAACGCCTGGTATGCTGTAGACGTAGATACACTCCAACACCTTGTGGGATCTATATGCCAACCCGCATACATTCTGCAATTCGAGCTAAAGGAAGTTCAACCGGATAAAAGTTTCTAATTCAATGGTCGGTATGTGTATATATAGGCTGCACAAAGTAAGGTATATTAAAATTTAACTCAGTAAACTCTCAAGGGGAAGGCCCTGGCCGCTATGGTTTTCCTTTGTATCCGCGCCCACTTGTCCTTAAGGTTTTACTATAATTAATACAGTTTTCATCTTTTGTAACCGACCTTTACAAACACCGGCCGTTTCCGTACCGCACGAGAACAAACTTGCAGACGGTCCGTCAGGTTTCTTTCAGTCAAGTCGTGCGGTACTTATCTTGGGTTACAATGATTTGATATAATTCCAGATTTGGAAGATGTGAATCCGTTTATTGGTGTAAATAGGACATGGATGTTGAGTCAGATAAGATCCGAAAACTTGAAAATTTTCGTCGTCCTGTAGAGGGAATTGAACCCGCGTCTCCCGGATAGCGCCCGAGTATGTTAACCACTATACCACTCAGAACGACCAAGTTTCAATTTTCAATTTTTCTGATATTATCTGACTTAACATCCATATCATATTTACACCAATAAACGGATTCACATCTTCCAAATCTGTATTGTACAAAGGTGTAATTCCGTATTTCATTCATTGGTATTTCATTCATTGATAATTCCAAATGTTTTATATTCTCGTTTGGTGAAGTACCATTAAACGTTAACCCAACTCTTATTTTATTGCTAATGATAGTAATAGAAAACTGAATAATAAAAACAAACAACAGAACGTCCAGAGATCGGCACGCAAGAGAAATGTAAAAATGCAATTTGCAACATTTTAATTGCCTCCTGAACGTCGATGCGTACTAGTAACGATTCCTATTTTCACGAAGATTCGTAGTTATCACAATAACACATTCGTAAATACAACGACTTCAATGCACATAGATGGATGGATGAAATTCGAAAGCATGCCGGAGTGATATGGAGGAGACAGGCTCAAGATAGATAATTGTGGAAGAAACTTGGGGAGACTTTCATCCAGCAGTGGATTGATAATGGTTGATGATATATATATATATATATATATCATTCCGTTCTTATCTCAACAAGCATACGTCCCTCTCACAGACCTCAAGTGTTGCCAACCGTATTCGTGTGAGAGAGAACGTATCACGTTAACTTTGAAAGATGATAAAGAGAACGAACTCAAATTTACGTAGAAAAAAAGGAACTAAAAATGAAAGTTAAATTACAGTATACGTCACAAGATATACATCACAGTGTACTTTAAGACAAATTTCAGATTACAGATGCATCGCAGAATGGCTTGCTCTGCGGTTTTTGTGTTTGAGGTAGGTTTGAATTAGCAAGACAGGTTTTCCCTAGGGAAAAACAGCAAATACGCGTTATCCAAATTTTCCCCGAAAAACTAACGAAACTTTCCTACACAACCAATAGTCAGCAGCCAGTGTTACTTATGGGAATTCAAGTGAAAGATTCGTAGCGAGATGAAGTAACCGCTTTCATATATGCAATATTACACCCCAGAGAAGCAAATTAACGAAAAACAGTAATAAAAAGACAACTTGTCAGTGGTGTTTGTGGGAAAATATAATTTGCATTACTACAATGATCCCTATTTCAGCTGAGGATTAAGACCCCCCCCCCTCCCTTTCTTCCCAGCGCTACGGCGGCACTGCATCCAATAATTTTATTTTTTGTACCGCATTGATTGTTTAGAACCACACAACTTTCGGCATGTGTGCCTAACTAATTTAAATATGGAGCGGTTAATTTTAACAATGATTAGGCTGTTTTCAGATGTAATAAACCTTATTTATATTATACCATTACTTGAATGCTGCGTTGTCACGCGTAAACTATATGCTAAATGGTTTATAAATATTGCGCTGAACTGCAGTCTTTTTCAGACACTCCTAACTGGAAGTTTTACAGAGCAAAATATAATTTTATCCCGCGATGCATAATCTATTTACAGTCACACACAAACAATAGAGCATATTTTGATAAACTATGGGGGAAGGAGAGGGGGAAGAGACTGCATCACTGGGTGGCTGACGCGAGTGGTGCACATCATTCGCCGAGATGTTACGTAAACATGAAATGACTTTTGCAAACAAGTGCGTTCTTCCGGCTGGCCTCTAGCACCGGAAATGGAGAGCATTCGCGGAAATATTTAGCTCCTCCATTTCCGTTCCCGGCTGTCTCCGTCGGGAGTGGGTCTTCAGATATGTCCAAATATTTTTCACGTGGCGCAAAGTACAATTATGCCAACTCAACACCCTTTCCTTCTGGTTTAATTCATTTCTCTTTCAGAAAGAAGCATTCAATTACATTTACTTCAAGTAAATTAGAGAGTTTAGTAAGTGTTTCACTAACTAAAAACAAAGGCTGAGGGAGAATTTCAAAAACAAATTTAATAACATCCAAATTCATTAAAGTACAAGTCGCCGCCAAATTGGCCGAGTGGTCAGAGGCGCAGTCTTGCAGCCAACAATCCCAGCTGGGCCAGTGTTCGAGCAAAGGATAAGGTATGGGTGATGTGCTCATCCCAAAGAACTGGCGCTCTCCACTCCCTGAAACTAGTGGACCTAAATTAGGGACGAGCGATGAATCATAACCTTAGAGGGGTTTTTTTTTTTTTTTTATTGAAGGTTTAACGACCACCGTGAGCAACTCAATGGGCTATAAGCAGTCGCCCGTCCCTAATTTAGGGTCACTGTTTCCAGGGAAGGGCCGTAAGATAAACATAACATCCATGCCTCACCGGGATTTGAACCCGGACCCATCTCGGACGAATTATCACAAGCCATCGCTTAGACCACTGCGCCACCGGGGTGGCCCTTAGAGGTTCACGCTGTTCGTTAAATACCAAAAGCGAGAGGAAAACACCTTAAGAAATGGCTCTAAATTAGAGACGGGAGAAGACTTACAACTCTAGATGTTCACGGTGCTCATTGAATACCGAAAGAGATGGACCTTAGGAAATTGCTCTAAATTAGGTACAGCGACGTGTTACAACCTTGGATATTCACGATCCTTGCTAACACCGAAAGAGGGAGGGATTTAAGAAATGTCTCTGAATTAAGGACGTGAGGCAACTTATTATAACCTTAGATGTTCACTGTGGTCGTTAAATACTGAAAGGGAGAGGGAAAACCTTAAAAAATGACTCTAAATTAGGGACTGGCGAAGACTTATAACGGTAGACGATCACGGTGCTCGTTGAATATCAAAAGGGAGGGTGAGGGACCTTAGGAAATGGCTCTAAATTAGAGACGGGTGACGACTTGTGACCTTAGATGTTTACAGTGTTCATTAAATACCGAAAAAGAGGGGAAACCTGGAAACAATGGCTCTAAATTAAGGACGAGCGACGACTTTATAACCTTAGATGTTCACGGTGGTCGTTAAACACAGAAAGGGAGCCGGGGAAAACTTAAGAAAATTTCTCTAAATTAAGAACGGATGACTATATATGACTTTCGGTGCTCATGGTGCTAGTTAAAACCCGAAATGTAACAAAAACAAGCAAACAGAACTTACAAATCGAAAGCGAATGACAGAGAAAGAGGAGAAATGCTTGGAGTTCAACGTGTGTACGTATTTCAAAATTTCACGCCAGTTTCTGAAGAGTGGAAAACCAGTTTTTTACAATTAACGAAATTTTTCTTCTTAAAAATATTGGGAAAATGTAGATATAATAATTCTTCGCGAAATCTCGAGGCACCTGTTTGGGGTACAGAAGAAAGAAGTGTCGCTTTGGAATACTGTTAGAGGAATTTCCCCCGTTTTAGGTTCGTTTTGTATTACAACTTTCATCTGGCAAAATACAGTATATCACGAAGAAACAAATGGGAATAATTATATGTTTCAACTAATTTATTATCATACGGTATGTGGTTTGTCCTGAGATTATCTCAGTTACTTATTTACAGTTTCATTTATCTCACTGCTTATTCTCTTTCCTAATCATCGCTTTTTGTATTTCCTTATTTCCCATCATGCATCATATTATATTCTCTTGCGCGCTCCAAGTCTCGGAAACTCAAAAACCTCGTCCACGCTTTATTCTTTCTTGTAACCTGATACCCCTTTACTGACCTCCGGATGACTCTTGCACTGAAGGATACGGCTAGTGACGCTGATTGAGTTGTAAAATAACTGTCTTATCTGGGATCATTTTCGTTCACCGTGTTACTGTTTGCTGATGGCATAGTTAAAATGACTGCTGTAAAACTCTGAGCGTACAGTGTTTGATTGTGCTGGGAAACGTTTTAGAACGGTTAATAATGATTATTCCCGTTGCCTCGAAGGTCTTGGAGACTTCTTTTACCTGCTGACTCCGCCACGCTGTCAAAAGCAAACGTTTAGGCATAGCGATACGTGGCATCGTACTGCTACATGATAACGCCCGGAATCTTCACCGCCCATCGAAGAACAGGACATTGTAGAGCTTCGGTTGGGAAGTAAGAAGTACTTGCTGATCCTCCCTATAGTTCCGGCCTGCAGCTTTTACATCTTTGGACCCTTGAAAATGGTCCTCGACAATTCAAGTCAGACAACTTCGTCCGAGAAGCTGTCGGTGACTGGTTCATACGGCAACCGCCCTCCTTCTGTACGGAAAGCATCTAAAAGCTTGTGAAATAATGGAACACTTGTCTGAACGCAAAGGTGAGGGCGTGTAGGTAGTGCTGCAACCTTGCTTTTGTACTTTAAATGTATCACTCTACGGCGAAGCCTACATTTCAGAAATTGTCCGATTTCAATTTAAATGACGCTTAAAACATTTTAAATGAAAGGCAAAATGTACTAAAGACGGGGGATGGATTGGGTATAACCTATCGAAAGTACTAAAGCACGGTCAAATTGCAGGAATATGCGAATTCGAACTTTTGACACTAGATTTTCAAGAATACCGATTTCCTTCAGGTTTTGGATAACACTTTAAAAAACAGTTCACCTACGCTTTCATTTGTACTGAATCCATATAGACAATTGCCTTTTCCTCGTTTTAAGCGGAGTATTTCGTATTAAAATATAATAGACTAATACTTGTAAAAAAGCCTCAAACGAAAGCTGTGTGTGTCCATCTCTTTCTGTTCACTCATGCATATGAACCAGAACATTATACCCATCTGCCTAATAGCGCATTGGGAGTCTTTTCGCGTCGATAACCCTTGCATTCGACCCGTGGCATTGACTCTACCAGACCGCGGAAGGTGCCCTCTGGTGTTTTGTTCCAGCTGATAGAAAGACGTTTCGAAGTTTGACGACAGAGAGGAGAGAGAGAGAGAGAGAGAGGGGGAGGGAGAGAGAGAGAGAGAGAGAGAGAGAGAGAGAGAGAGAGAGGGGGAGAGAGAGAGAGAGAGAGAGAGAGAGAGAGAGAGAGAGAGAGAGAGAGAGAGAGAGAGACGAATGCTGCGTACCACTGCATCCCACAAATCTTCGATAGAATTTAAATCGGGTAGATTTGGCTGCCAGAAGAACACAAAAACCATTTCTGCGCAGTACCAGCCTTGTAATACAGGGCATTGTCTTCTGAAAGAGTCGAGTGCCATCCGGTTACACCGTCGCCATGTTCGTCAACACTAGCTTCGAAACGATGCTTAGGTAGGATCTGAGATTGTGTTCAACGAGGATTAAAGGTGCTACTGATGTCCTTGAGAATAATGCCCACTCCACTGCCAGCCTGTTTCATCCATCCGTGTCGTCTCATTGCAGTTGTTAACCCACGCAAAGTCAAGTACGGACCCATTCATCGGCTTCTTGGAGACGTAATCTGGACTCATAGCATCAATCGAATCTATTCTAGACGTCCAGTGTGTGGTCAGGATGCTCTCATACTCACTACAGTGAGTACTGCAGATGACCAGCGCTCAACACGTGCACATGAACGGGCCACGGACTCCTTAAGCAACGCTCCAAAGAGAGCTAATCAACTGGACTGTGTGTCCGGAAAGTTTTCTCTATGTGCCCTGGTTGTTGTCTGACGATAATGAAGTGATAACGATATAGATAAGGATAATAGCACATAATGATAACGATATAGTCTGACGATAATGAAGGGATAGTGTGTAGTTTGTTGTCCCGAACAGCACGTACTCATCTCAACTGTCAATCAGCGAAGTTCTTTCCCGCACAGGTGTGTGTGTGTGGGTGGGTGGGTGCGTGTGAGTGTGTGTGTGCGCGTGTCCCTCTTCGAACCATTCTCACGGTACCTTTACTACGGCGCGGCGGCTCTGAACAATGCTTTAATGAGATGGTGGTCTCTGCCTCCCTCGCTCCAATAGTTGCTTCCCTTTAAACTTTCAAATATCAGATCGCGATTTGCCCTTTGATAAACTTGCATTAACTGTCAAAGATCCTCGAAGAAATGTTCACTGTCGTAAATCATGGAAGTAATACTTATTGTGAGAGTAAAGAAAAAGCTTTACTGGTAAAAACATTTTATTGGTAGTAAACAAAAGTCAGTTCCGCGTATCAAAGTTTCCACTACCAGTTAAGGAACCTGACATTGGCTAGGGAAATTTTCGTTTCAGAAAAAATAAACCACAGTTTTACTTTTTGTTTTCAAGAAACAGACTTCAACTTCACTTATCAAAAATCTTTATTTTTAGTAAATGAACTTTACGAAAAAATTTTTTCGTCGGTAATAAAACCTCAAACTCAGCTGCCAGAATTTATATTTCCGGCATAGAATCTTCAACTTCCTTTGAAAATATTTGTTACCAGTACACAAGTAGCGTCATGTGTCAAAATGTTAACTTCCATTAAATAAACCGCAATTTGTGTCGAAACTTTAGTGCCATTAAATGTTCACTTGTAAAAAAAATTTTAATTCACGTAAGGTAGGCAGGGCACCTTGCCAGTCGTTTTCTCCAAAGCTTGGTATAAAAGCCATTCTCATCAAAAACCTCAATAAACGATAGGCATAGACTCTAATGAAACTTCATCGATTAAAGATTAAAGCATCAAATGCATGAAGAGTGCGGCATTTACTCAATAATTCCACAAACGCCATCAAAGGACGAAGGTTTTCAACCGGTGTTGCTTTCTTCAGGAGTGACACTGACATGAATTCCTATCATTTTAGTGAACATCACTTCCTAGAGTAGGATACTCCTTCAAAGTACTCTAAAGACCAAACTTCAACAAAGCTGGTACTTTATTTCCCAGTGTAAAGCTTTTACTAAACTGACTCTAAAGACAGAGCTTCGACACAGCTGGTACTTAACTTCCGAGAGTAAGGTTTTCACTAAAGTGACTCTAAAAATCGAAATTCCACAAAGGTGTTACTTAATTATGGGAGTTGATTACAGTTCACTAAAGTGACTGTAATCAACTCCCATAATTACAGTTCACTAAAGTGACTCTAAAGACCGAACTTCGCCATAGCTGACACATAACTCCCAATCGTAGGGCTTTCACTAAAGTGACTTTAAGGACTGAACTTCGCCAAAACTGGAACTTAACTTCCAAGCGTAGGGCTTTCACTAAAGTGACTCTAAGGACAGAACTTCGCCAAAACTGGTACTTAAGTTCCAAGCGCAGGGCTTTCACTAAAATGACTCTAAGGACAGAACTTCGCAAAAACTGGTACTTAATTTCAAAGCGTAGGGCTTTCACTAAAGTGACTCTAAGGACAGAACTTCGCCCAAACTGGTACTTAACTTCCAAGCGTAGGGCTTTCACTAAAGTGGCTCTTAGGACAGAACTTCGTCAAAACTGGTACTTAACTTCCAAGCGTAGAGCTTTCACTAAAGTGACTCTAAGGACAGAACTTCGCTAAAACTGGTACTTAACTTCCAAGCGTAGGGCTTTCACTAAAGTGGCTCTTAGGACAGAACTTCGCCAAAACTGGTACTTAACTTCCAAGCGTAGGGCTTTCACTAAAGTGGCTCTTAGGACAGAACTTCGCCCAAACTGGTACTTAACTTCCAAGCTTAGGGCTTTCACTAAAGTGGCTCTTAGGAGAGAACTTCGCCAAAACTGGTACTTAACTTCCAAGCGTAGAGCTTTCACTAAAGTGACTCTAAGGACAGAACTTCGCCCAAACTGGTACTTAACTTCCAAGCGTAGGGCTTTCACTACAGTGACTCTAAAGACCGACGTTCAACAAAGCTGGTACTAAAATGACTATGACGCTTTGTAGAAAGAATACTGCGTTTGTAAATGAGCTGAAATTTTTTAGAGAACGTTCGTCGGCATTGTATACAGTTTGCGTGAATTTTACTGTTTTTTTTTTTTTTCATTTTTATTTTGTTTGTTTTGGGGGTTTAACGACCACCGTGAGCAACTCGATGGGCTATAAGCAGTCGTCTGTCCCTAATTTTGGGCCGCTGGTTCCAGGGAAGGGAGTGAGCCAGTGCAGCAAGAAAAACACAACATCCATGCATCATCAAGTTTCGTGCCCGGACCCATCTTGGACGAATCAGGATTTAGCGTTTAGACAAATGCTCCACTGCGGCGGATTTAATGGTTTTGTTAGAAGATTGCAATCACGTTAGTTTGATGAACCCTTTACAACCAATGATTTGGTGAATGGCTGATATTGAATTCCTGTGGCCTAGTTCAATGAATAACTGATTTGAATTCTGAACACTAGTAATTTGATGAAAGGATGATGCTGATTTCTTGCACAACCAACAAACAGATGGCTTACGTTTAATTCGTGGTTTAGTGAATACGGCAAGTTGAATTATCATAATTAAGAGCCTAAGAAAAGACGAACGCTCCCATTTAATAACGAAGGACTTGGTGTATTTCTGATGCTTAAATTTCAGCATTTAAATTATTTCTTCATGCACAACAGGAATGTGTTTTGATGAAAGTGATATTTCAATATTTTCTGAGCATTGTGTGAATATTTTTGTAGATGAAACAGCGATTGTACATTTGGCCGCCAGAATATTAATGCAGTATAAATGACAATGCATGAAACTTCCTCTAACAGAAAGCAAAACTTGGTAGCGATATATAGATGTCAGTATGAGGTGGCAAGACGGAGAACTTGCTTTCGCCTGGATATCTTACTATGCAGTTTCTATTCCTGAAAGAATACATGAAACCGACGAAGAAGAAAAAAAAAGCTAAACTTTCCAACTGGGTGAAAAATCAAAACGTGTGGCAAGAATGCGGAATACTTTCCGTTTTTTCTTTTGTTGACCCTGCACCTACACAGCAACCGCTGCTTAATTTTTCTTTCTGTTGATGTCTATCTCTCTCCATTTCTTCATTGTCTCTATTTACTTTTTAGTGCCCTCTGATGAAAACAATTTTAACTGTCATGACGAAGAATTTTCAGCCTCAGGTCCATGAGTGCACGAATTCAAGGAAGCTCTTATTTAAACAAGGGGCCCAGGGCGCCAGATTTGAGGGGGGTGGGGGTGGCACCAAACGGAAGAACTTTTTTTTCTGTGAATATTTTAGCACCACCACCCAAGAAAATGTTTACTTAAATATTTTTGCAAAATTTATTAATTTTTAAAACTTATATTATTTGTAGTTGTCACTCCATATGCGTGGACAAGGAGCATTAACTTAACAAAATTAAACACGTTTTTTAATATTATGGATTCTTTATTCAGTAATTTAGCAAACAGGAGGAAATCACACGAAGTTGTTCTGGAAAAGGTTTGAACTTTTCAGAGATTTGAAAAGAGGCCAGTCCTCGTGACATTGAGGCTAGATCAAAGAAACTTGTTTCTAGGTACCAAGGAAACATAAAAAAAACTTTCTTAGCAACGAACGTCTACATTTCCAATCATATATGAATGCCGAAGACGGGATATGTACACTTTTATCATTGATAATAAATTTCAGAGTACATTTCCAAACTTAGAAATAGCTTTGAGAATGTTTTTAACCTTACTAGCCATGAATTGTTCTGCTGAAAGATCATTTTGAGCAAACTCGAAAATAAAAAATGAAAAAAGGACTTTATTGGGAGAAAAAAAGTTTTACCTTATTCGTGATGATATGTGTACAAAAGGACATAACTCTGGTTATAGACTACTTTTCAGTAATTGACAATTTTGCCCATGCAAAGGCCCGTCAAAAACCGATGATCATGCCATAATTATGGCGCAGCCAGACATTGGGTGGAAAAGTGGGAAATTACGTAAGTGCTAATCAAATTTTAATCGTAAGTGATCATTAAGATTGTTTTCATATTTGCTTCTTTTCCCACATTATGTGCGTAATTTCTGGTTCATTATATTGTGATAAATACACAGGTGACGTGGACCAGGAACATCAAATAGAAGTCATCGCTCTTTCCACGTTTTATAAGTGAGTAACGGAAAAATTCTCATCTGCCGCCACCGGGAATCGAACCCAGGGTCTTCCAGTTACGCGCCGAATATGCTTCCACTGCACCATAGCGGCCTCGAAAATCTCCAGACTCACTAACACAAACTTCTTCGGAGCTTCTTCGGAGCCCAGCACAATGCTGGGGATTCACCAAAGATGAACAGCAGCAACTGAACAAATAACTAGAAGGCGATATTGTCATTCATAGAAGGCGATATTTGTCATTCATTCGCCTTCTAGTTATTTGTTCAATTGCTGCTGTTCATCTTTGGTGAATTCCCAGCATTGTGCTGGGCTCCAAAGAAGCAACCTGCCTTGTGGTTTGGTAGTTTGTGTTAGTGAGTCTAGAGAATTTCGAGACAGCTGTGGTGCAGTGGAAGCATATCCGGCGCGTAACTGGAAGACTCTGGGTTCGATTCCCGGTGGCGGCCGATGAGAATTTTTCTGTGACTCAATTATAAAACGTGGAAAGAACGATGACTTCTATTTGATGCATTATATTGTTTTAAATTAATAAAAGCTATTTATCATAATATATTTATTATTCACAAAATCCTTAAGGTCAATAATTTGAAACGTACACTGGTACATTATGTAATAGACGTAGTATATTCTTCATTAATAATAAATATCATTGCAAAAGTGCTTAACATAACCGCAATAAAACACACTCCAGACAAACAAACACATATACGTCATGAGCCCGCACAGTTTAGCAGAACACATTGGGGGGGGGGGTGCTCCATCTTGTCATCTGACCATGTCGTCAGAGACACTTACTTCGCCCCTGATATTCAAGGCTTCAACTATTTCAGATAAATTGTGTAACTTCGAGAATATGAACACTTCTGATTGAATATCATGCACCAATTCTTACGAATTTTACAACTTCTTCACTTCCGTTTTCGGAAAATAATTTCCCCTCTTTTATCAAGTTAAATGCAAACGCTTATGAGGGGAGAAAACTACGATCACAGAAGAAACCTTCGCTCCGTCCAACTTCTGTTTTTGGGAACCCCCCCCCCTGCCCTCCTTTTCTGAAGTTGAAATATAAATATTTATAGAAAAAAAATGTAAAAAATGTTATTTAACAACAACACTGGGCATAAGGAACATCACGAGAAAAACAAAATTACGATCACGGAAAAACTCTCCACTCCGTCGATCTTCCGTTTTTGAAAGTTTCGTAAAGATGGAATTCTGTCCTCAAAAAAAAAAAAAAAAAAAAACGCCCCCGTTATCACGAAGCCCCCCAAAATTTTTCTTCAATTGTGCATCGATCTCGTAATTTACTCAAATGATAACGAAAATGGCGGAATTCCTCGAATTCACGGAATGATCTCATGCCTGAAGATTTCAGGAAAATTTTCGCACCGTCAAACTTCCATTCTCGCACATTGTTGCCTACAGTGCCAAGCTGAAACACAAACATTTATGCAATAAGATGATATTTCACAACAATATTAGACAAAAGCAAAGTCGCGAGAAAAAAAATCTACGATTACGGGAAAAACTTATACACGGTTTAACTTCAGTTTTAGAAAGTTTTGAAACACGAAATGCCGTCCCCAGCGGAAAACTACCCACCGCCAAAAATACAACTTCAGTTTTGCATCGTTCTTGAGAATTACGCAAATGATGACAACAAAAAAAAAAAAAAGCGCGAATCAGCAGAAGAGTCTCATGTATGTGAAAGCTATAAACAAGATCTTCGAAATAACATTAAGACTTACTGCTAACCTGTTGAACTTCTTGACGCATACGTATGCCGTAAAAGTAGGGAGAACGTTGAGAATTTACAGTTGGAAGTAATAATATTAAAAATATGCATTGAATGATGGAGCACAGCATACATACGTACGGTATGGAAAAGAGCGTGCGTGTTTGAAAGGTGAAGGAATGAAAACCGCGATGTCGTTCTCTGCAACAGCCATTCGCTGCTGGACAAAGATCACCCGAAGTTTTCCCCATAACGTTATCCAAGGGTTATTTCCTTTTCTTGATGACTGAATGATTGCGGAGGATTCGTGATGCACGGGCCCCAGGTCAGTCTTTAGCATAGGCAAGAAAGTTGGCTGCCTACGGACGCCATTTCTAGCGGACGCGGATTTTAATCACATATTGAGCATGTCAATATCCAATTTTTATTCCATATTATCTTTGAAAAAAGGGAAATAAATAAAATCACGATAAAGAGATAAACAGTTTATACATTTCCATAACTTATAAAACAAAATTATTTCAAGCTTTCTGCCATTAAAAAAAAATAAAACATGCTACTCAAGTCTTGTTAAAAACTGATATTTTAACTAGGAAGAACCATGTTTATTTTTCAGTCAAAAATTGTACAGGATTAGGAGCCTTCATGTAAACCGTCGCTTAGCTCAGCCGAAGTAATAACGCCAGCGCTGCATGGAACCCAAGTGACTAAAAAGCACAAGGCTCAAAAGAACAACGAAAAAAGTTCTTAATTATTCCAACATGCTACTTAATTTCATTTATGCATCTCTTTTATGTAGTGATTGGGTGTTCTAGTTTTCAATTAAATTTATGTCGTTTGAATTTGTAAATCCTTTCATTGATGTAAACATGAGATGGATATTAAGTCAGATAATATCAGAAAACTTGAAAATTCCGTCGTATCGGAGCGGGAATCGAATCCGCTTCTCCCTTGGATAGCGCCAGAGTGTGCTAACCATTACACCACCCAGAACGACCAAGTTTCAAGTTTCCGATTAATTTGAATATAACCATCACAGGATTCGCTAGTCGAAGCAACCGGCATTCATATATAGCAAATCTGGAGGTTTAGAATTCATTACCGTGTTTGCCCGGAGGCGCAGAATATCAATGAATGAAGTACGGGAATACACAATTGTACAATACAAATTTGGAAGATGTGAATCCGTTTATTGGTGTAAATATGACATGGATGTTAAGTCAAATAATATCCAAAAACTTTAAAGTTTCGTCGTCGTGAAGTGGGAACGCCTTGTGTGTGTGTGTGTGTGTGTGTGTGTGTGTGTGTGTGTGTGTGTGTGTGTGTGCGTGCGTGTGTGTGGTAGAAATGTTTACAGAAGGAGAAGGCACAGTGAAAATTCGCACATGGTATTTATTTGAACTAGAGTTGAAAACGGGATAAAAAACTTGGACCCGGACAAGTCTGCTTTGAACTATAAATTTGAATACATCATCATCATTGTCAACCATTATCAATCCACTGTTGGATGAAGGTCTCCCCAAGTTTCTTCAACAACGGACTGTCTTGGGTCAGTCTCCTACATCCCCCCCCATCTTGGTCTTTTATCTGGGTATTTTCCAGTTCCTTGGAATTCAGTCTAAAATTTCGGTTGTTCATCCGTTGTCCGTCCTTCTGGAAATATGTGCAGTCCAGGTCTGCACGAGCTTAATTTCCTTAGCCCTGCCCGGCCCGGCCCGAGCCCGTGCGTTTAAAGGTAAAACCGAGCCCAGCCCGGCCCGTTTCAAATATCAGGCACTCGGCCAGGCCCGGGCCCGTCAATTGCAGCTCTTATTTAGCCCCTGCCCGGCCGTGATGTGCCATTTGGTACTATTTTGCCTTTCTATTGTATTTTATTAAAATGTGAAAATCAAATAATGAAATGAGATATTATTGAAAATATTTAGCGGAATGTAAGCCTAAAAATATTAACTAAACTTTGACAACTATCAAAAAATAGAACCTCTAAAAAGTGAGGAAAAAGGAAGACTAAGGGCGTTTAGAATATCTCTTTCTCTGAACTAATAAGAGGTAACACCACAAAAGTCAATCCCTATACAAATTAGGGATAGAAGAAAAAATCCATGTCGTTCCAATCTCTCTCTCTCTCTCTCTCTCTCTCTCACACACAGACACCACTGCAGACGTCCTCTTAATGTCGACAGAATGGTAAAAACATTGTGCCTCTGAGAACAGTTAGCCGCCCCGGTGGCGCAGTGGTCTAAGCGCTGGCCTCTGATCATTCGTCCGTAAGGGGTCCGGGTTCGAATCCTGTGAGGCATAGATGCTGTTTTTGTCTTACGGCACTGGCTCTCTCCCTTCCCTGGAAACAGTAACCCTAAATTAGAGACGGGCGACTGCTTACAGCCCATTAAGTTGCTCACGGTGGTCGTTAAACCTCCAAAAAAAAAAAAAATAGAACAGTTAGATAACAGTTAATAGGAACATTTAAATACACCAGGAAATCGGGAAACATGACTTTTTTCTTTCTCTACCATTGCGATAAAAAGAATAGTTCGACTTGGCCCGGCCGTAATGGTCGGGGAAAAAGTCCGGCCTGACCCGTTGCTTTGTTCTCTAAACTAAAAGAAGGCCTGGCCAGGCCGTCAGGCTGGGCTGGGCCGGGCTCGGGCTTGGCGGGCCAGCCCGGCCCGTGCAGATCTCTAATGTCCAGCCCACTGCCATTTCAGGTATTTTACACTGGCATGCAAACATTAAGGACGAGACGGTTTTTCCGAATGTAACGTCGTGCATAAGTGCTCCACATCGACTCAAATCATACCATAAGATCCCCAAGATGTAAGAATATGGGACAAGTGAGCAAAACTGTCCAAACAAGGAATCCAAAGGATACAAAGGCACTTTATTGAAAAGGTAGCTTCGAGCACAACTGGACAGAAGACAGAAACGTCCACGTGACAAGCGGCTGCCAAGAAAAATCCAGTCTTTAGCAGGGGATATGATCACCCCTGACTGCGGTGCAGGATTTACAACGTCTGGCCATGCTGAGGACGAGGTTGTCAAAGAGCTGTTGAGGCATCGCGGCCCATTCCTCTTGTAGTGCCAATCGCAGCTGCGAAATCGTTGATGGCGGCGGGCTGCCAAGTGTCTCCCGAGAAGGTCCCACACGCGTTCGATTGGATTTAGGTCCGGAGACCTTGAGGGCCAATCCATGCGTTGAACATCTTCACTCTCTAACAGCTCTGCGACAGCCACTGTACGATGAGGTCTAGCGTTGTCGTCCATGCAGAGGAACTCAGAACCCACAGCATTTCTCTAAACAGACGCACGTGTGGCAGGAGAACCTCGGTACGATAACGATAGCGGACACCTGTGACTGAACCTCTTTGGAAGATGTGGAGGTCTGTACGGCTACCAAGCATGATACCGCCTCAAGCAAGAACTCCGCCACCTCCAAACCGGTCCCTTTCGATGATGTTGGAGGTGTGATTGCGTATTCCCTGCTCTCTCCAGATGTGTATACGTCCAGAATCGCTCGTCATACTAAATCCGCTCTCATCCGTAAAAAGAACTCGACCCAATTGCTGATGTGTCCAGTTCTTGTGTTCCTGGCACCACAGAAACTGCCGTCTCCGATGAGCAGGCGTTAATGGCACACACCGTACTGGTCGTCGTGCAAATAGACCACCTTTGTGCAGCCTCCTGGCCATGGTAAAACGCGATGACGGACGTCCAGTTGTCTGTGCCTTGCGATTTCTCCCGCTGTCTGCCGTCTGTCTCTTCTCGATTGTAGGACAATATACCGGTCGTCCGCCGCCGTGATTGCTCGTGGACGACCACTGCTAAACTCTCGGACAGCTGTGCCTGTCGTTTGAAATGCTCGCCAAGCTCGTGAAACGATGCTGTGAGCGATCACGAACTGCTCGACCACACTTGTCACACTTCGACCTTCTTCCAACTTCCCAATGACGCGACCTCGGGTAAAGTCATCCAGATGTCGTCTAGTGGATTGTCTGTTGGCCATAGCACTCGGTGGCAGCAACCCGACGTCGTTCAAACCGATGTACACCGTGCAATAAAGCTTTCACCGAATTGCTGAGAGTACACCGCCCGTGTGCTTTATACCCTTCCGACACTCCCCCCCTGCGTCATGCTGCATATATGCGCATGCCCTATCGTACCGGACCCTAGTCTACCTCCTGAGCGGTCTTCCAGTCTGTTCTGCCTGTTCGTTCCGCTGTTATGCTAATTTCTCCTCTTCGTCCTTAAATTTTGCACACCAGTGTAGTTTCATCATGATACCTTCCACTCTTGTCATTTTCCTTATGCATGAGTACCTTTTCTTATCTCTCCTGGTTACACCAAGCATGCATCTCTACATGCTTTTTTCAGTCGTATGCAGTCTTTGTACGTCTTTTTTTAGTTAAGGTCCACGTCTTTCCTCCATATGTAAGCACTGGCAGGATGCATTGACTAAATACTTTTCTTTTAAGACATAATGGCAAAGTGCTCTTAAAAATTGTACTGTTTCTTCCAAAAGCTCTCCAACCAAGTTTTTTACGCCAATTAATTTCTTAATCAGCGTGACCTTTGTTTGATATCTGCTGCCCAAGGTTAACGTAGGAATTGTTTTTTTTTTCAACTTTTCTCCATCAATTGATAAATTTTCATTCCCTGTAAAAAGCATTGTACTTCAGTTTTGTCTTCTGAAAACTCATTTTTAATTCCATTTCTTTACCCTTTTCAGCAAGTTTCTGGATCACACTCTGCAGCTCTGAAGTATTATTTCAAAGATCTCTGAAGGGTTCTTCAAAATATTTTTCTTTTTTTACTTTTCAGAAATAAAACGGAAACAAAACCGGGTCGAAATCGGGTCAGGAACATCTTGACCCGCAAAAAAATGTCGACCCGCGGACCCGTTTCCATCTCTGATACGAACATGTCATTTGCAACTTCAATTTCTGTTTCGCCTTTTCTGAACACTAAGCTACGGAAGCCTAAGAAACGACAGATCTGCTTTCGGCAAAATTTGAGATACCAGTGCTGCGTATGAAGTTCAGCACTTTACCTCCTCCAAAACAGGAAAGAAGAAAATCTCTACGCAATATACCAAAATCGTACAAGCATTTTTTTTGTTAACAGACTCTAATTTGCAAGTAGTGGTATTTTTGCAGATCAGCACATTTCACCCGCTTGCCAAGAATCCGGCACAAACACACGCGTGCACGGAAGAAAAGAAAAAGGCGGAAAAAAACAAAAAAAAACTTAGTTTACCCAAGTGCGTTTTTTTTTCTATTAAATGATTTTAATTACTTCTGATTTTTCAACATATCCTTAATCTATGATTATGAAATTATGGAATATTCATTTTTCCATTTTTTTGTCTCTCCTTCCTTTCAACAAGTTTTTATTATCACTTTTTCTGCTGAAGAGAAGAACCCGCTTTTTTTTCTGTTTTTTATCCCCGTCTCCTTTTTCGCAAATTCGTCGATCTCCATTTTAAATCGCAGGAACATTCTTCCATTAGGAATGTATTGGACCATTGTTTTATTTCTTTCCCTCTCTCTCTCTCTCTCTCTCGAGTTTTTCTTCTGATTCTTTTTCGTTTCCTCGCTAGAACTTTTTTTTTTTTACATTTCTAACCACCTCATTTCTTGTATTTGTTTCCCCCATCTCTTACACTAAAAGCTTTCTCACCGAGTCCTTTCCCTTCCGCCCTCTACAGCGCTCTCTTTAGAAGCCAAGAGAAGCACGGACGTTAATCAATATTAATTACATTGGTTTTATATTCTGAGCACATCTCCTGTATTTGCTCAGCCCCAGTTCTTTTGACAGTTCTATAAAATAATGAAATTTTCTACTTACGTCTTTGTTTTCTTTTCGCAGTAGAAGAACATCTCTTCATTACGTAGTAAAAGACCGGCTCATTCGTCATAACCACGATCACATTCTAGAACAAACCCCTCACCCACACATCCTCCCCCCACTTCATTCTGCACTAACACAAGCATAAATTCCCCTCATTTTTTTCCCCTTCTTTGCCGGCTTTAAGAGAATTGCTGGCTAAATGCTTGGATGCCATGTTTGCTTTGTCTTCTCCGTACTGTCACTTTTCACGCATCCCACCCCATCCTTTCCGTTTCCACCATCTTCCAACAACCCCTTCTCAACTCCGGCTATTAGCAGCCTTAGGAGCGTTCCTGACAAGTTAGAGTACAACTGGTTTTTAAAAAAGTACACCTAACCTCACGCATTCGTGCAAACAATAAGTTCCCAGCGTTGCTCTTCTGTCAGTTACTTGTCTTGCGCAGATTGTTTTTATTGTTTCCGATGTTTTAGAGTTTCACTTGATTTTTATAGCAATGGTTCGGGTTTAACTTCAATTAAATGGAGGAGAAAGTTGTGCTCGTTTTGCATTGCAAATTTAGCGCCCTTCCATTTCTTCTCTACATAAATTTTAATCTTTTCTGTCTGCATTTCCACTCAGACACGAAATCCAACACCGAGAAACGTGCTCCGAGAAGACTTGGCAAAATGCTAAAGGCCCTCAAATCTTCACACTCGTAAGAAGTATAAAAAAAAAAAAAAAATTCAGTAAATCTGCCGCTAGAAGAAATGAAATTTTCTGGAACTCTTGAAAGCTGGCTTTCTTTTAATTTTGTTTGATAAGAACATTATAATTTCTTTCCTAATTAACTGTATTTACATCTAGAAGCGCGGAAATTTTCGAATTCGTTTCAGTCGTCCTTCTCCATTAAAATATTTCTTTCTCGAAATGAAAAGAAACATATTTTTCTTACAGCGAATCAACATAATCGGAAGATTTATCAGACCACTTAAATATGTAGAGCATTTTAAACTGGTCTTGTCATCTGCAAGAGGGAAATGAATTGTTCTTAATGCTACCTAATCAGCTACACCAGCAGGGTTTCTTTAACATTATTATTTGGTCCAAAGTAAAGAAAGGAAAAAGAAAATTAGCAACTGTATAAGTAAAAGTAGTCCGTTATTATCTGTGCTCCAGTATGCTAAGAGTGCAAATGAAAAACATGCAACGTGTCTGATTTGTTCATGGCTAACGGAAGATGTGAGTCAAAAACACCTTAAAAGTCTATGGTTGTGTGTAATTTTCTCTGAGTTTACTCCAGTTATTATTTGTGAGAAATATTCTCCATGTTTAGCTCAGTTATTTGTTGTGATTAATGTCCTCTGAGTTTACTCCAGTTATTATTTGTGAGAAATATTCTCCATGTTTAGTTCAGTCATTTGTTGTGTGTAATGTTCTCTGAGTTTACTCCAGTTATTATTTGTGAGAAATATTCTCCATGTTTAGTTCAGTCATTTGTTGTGTGTAATGTTCTCTCATGTCTACTCCAGTTACTATTTGGTGAGCAATATTCTCCATGTTTAGCTCAGTTATTTATTGTGATTAATGTTCTCTGTGTCCTGTTTGAGTAATGTCGTCCTCTTTGTGAGAAATATTCTCCATGTTTCAGTTCAGTCATTTGTTGTGTGTAATGTTCTCTGAGTTTACTCCAGTTATTATTTGTGAGAAATATTCTCCATGTTTAGTTCAGTCATTTGTTGTGTGTAATGTTCTCTGAGTTTACTCCAGTTACTATTTGTGAGAAATATTCTCCATGTTTAGTTCAGTCATTTGTTGTGTGTAATGTTCTCTGAGTTTACTCCAGTTACTATTTGTGAGAAATATTCTCCATGTTTAGTTCAGTCATTTGTTGTGAGTAATGTTCTCTGAGTTTACTCCAGTTACTATTTGTGAGAAATATTCTCCATGTTTAGTTCAGTCATTTGTTGTGTGTAATGTTCTCTGAGTTTACTCCAGTTACTATTTGTGAGAAATATTCTCCATGTTTAGTTCAGTCATTTGTTGTGAGTAATGTTCTCTCATGTCTAGTCAAGTTATTATTGGTGAGCAATATTCTCAATGTTTAGTTCAGTCATTTGTTGTGTGTAATGTTCTCTGAGTTTACTCCAGTTATTATTTGTGAAAAATATTCTCCATGTTTAGTTCAGTCATTTTTTGTGACTAATGCTCTTCATGATCTTGTCCAGTTATTATTTGGGAGAAATATTCTCCATGTTTAGTTCAGTCATTTGTTGTGATTAATGTCCTCTGTGTCCTGTTTGAGTAATGTCGTCCTCTTTTGAGTAATATTCTTCATGTTCAGTCCAGTTATTATTTGTGAGTAATATTCTCCATGTTTATCTCATTTATTGGGAGTAATGTTCTCTGCGTTTAGTTTAGTTATTGCTGTGAGTCATGTTTTCTAAGTTTAGTCGAGTTTTAGTTGAGAGTGTCCATCTTTCGCATGTGTGCCACTGTGGATTTAGCCGTAGATGGAAGACTTATGTTGGTGGACCTATACATTTGAAGCAATAGCATCGTATAAGGATGGAATTTCTTCGCAATAAATTGGGTCAAGAATGTTTGTCTCATAATGAGTTGCATGAATTTTTGCGTTATTCGCAACCTTCCGCATCTTTGCCATTATAGCAATAACCTGTCACAACCATAATTCCACGTGAAAAACTTTCTTTTAATTCACGTACCCATTCCGGGTATGCCTTGGAACCCTTTTCTTTATTTACGCTTTCCAACTGTAGGTTGAAGAAGCGTGTATGCTCCAGCTTTGTCCGTCCGTTCGTCTATCCGCACGATAACCCGCGTAAAAATGGTTCGACTTCGATGAAATTTTAGCATGTATTAGGGGACCAGCTGGGAACAAACCCTATTGAAACTGGACGAAATGGGGTCAAAGGTCACGACATAGGAGAATCCATTGCCCTTATGCGTCATAACTTGCGTAAATACGGTTCGATTTCAATGAAATTTTAGTATGTGGTAGGGGGATCACCTGGCGACGAACCCTATTGAAAACGTGTGAAGTGGGGTCAAAGGTCAGGACATAGGAGCCGGATACATTTCATTGCCCTTATGCGTCAAAGCTTGCGTAAATATCGTTCAATTTCGATGAAATTTTAGTATGTCGTAGAGGACCACTGGGTACGAACCCTATTGAAAATGGGTGAAGTGGGGTAAAAGGTCGGGACATAGGAGCAGGATGCATTCCATTGCCCTTATGCGTCATAACTTGCGTAAAAATGGTTCGATTTCGATGAAATTTTAGTATGTGGTAGGGAACCTCTTGGGGACGCAACCTGTTAAAAATGGGTGAATTTGGGGTCAAAGGTCAGGACATAGGAGCGGGATCCATTCCATTGCTCCTTTGCGTTATAACTTACGTAAAAATTCCTCGACTGCGACAAAACTTTTCATGTTGTTCTGGAAGTATACTTTACCGGTTCTGTTGAATATCCTCGAAATGGGGTCAAAGGTCGGGTCATAGGAGCGACATTTATTGTACAGCCATGTATGTTGGAAAGCGTTTCATAATCAATGCATTGCATTATTTCACTAACTTCTAGTATATCGCTCGGATTTTGTTTGTGTCTCTAAGGTATATCCATGCTTCATATAAAGTGAGCACAAACTTCCACCTGTCCCTTGCTCAGTGTCTCTCCTACAGTTTCCTGCAGTTCGTCATCCGCTCTAAAATGTGGCGTGGAAGGAGTTTGTGGGTGTTAGGCTTAAACCGCCTTTCTAAGTGTAGCTCAGATTTGATAATGGGTTTACAGTTGCCTGTGAGACACCTGCATGCTGTGCAATGCTTCTTTGCGTTGTTGGATTCTCTTTCTTTACAAGAGACCTGACTTCCCGCACCACTTCAGCGGTCCTCTTTGATTTAGGGTGTTTTTTCGTTGCGTTCTTTCCCCACTCGAGCAAGCTGCAAAGTTCCCTTTTGTACGCTTATGTTACGGAGATTTAATACAAGAATTTTTAGGCAAAAATATTAAATCTCATTCCCAACTTTTATTTCCCTCTAGTGCTCCATTTCCTTTGTTTCCACGATGCGTGAGAAACTTTTAGTTTCGTCACCCCAGTCAAGAAATATAACAAAATATGGTTTGATTAGAGACGCCAGTATATCGCATCTTAAAAATCTAGGCATTGTATCTCGTAGCGGCATTTGATATTGTCATTTGCAACTTGCGCCCTTTCGGCTCTAGGCTCAAAGGTACTGAAGGGTATGCGAGAGTGACAATCCTCAGCTCTGAGACTTTTGTCTTGGAACGCGACTCTTTTAATCCGTGGGAGAGGAAATATCGCTGTGTGGGTTAGAAAGGGGTGGCTGTCTTTTTCGCTTGGGGCAAGGTGGCGAGGGAAAAGGGGAGACAACTCGAAGAGGTGAGTCTTGCGGAGAAGCCACATGACTTTGTTTCGAGGACAGAATTTTCTTAGCAGCGGGAAAGAGAGGGTCTTTCCCGATGGCCGGAAGAAAAGAGTTAAAAAGTTATCGGTAGCCAGGACCCATAGGGAGTGGAAGTATTTTATAGTGCTCGCATCAAGCAGGATAGCGCAATCAATGGACAACCTTCGCAGAAGTAAATACGAAGAATAAATCGTTTTTATGATGTTCAGAACTATTTCATGAAATAGTGTAGCGTCCTCCTTACAATATTTACTTTTTATATTGTTTCCATCACATTGGTGTTTGCGTGTCGAACTCAAACTACGAGTTCCCAGGTGAAAGAATCTATCATTTCTATTATCAGTTACGTAGTACTGCTCATCGTTATTTCACCAACAAGAGTAAAAACCTCCTATGTATCATTCTTAATTTACTACGTTAACCTGGAAGAACAAACCAAGTTAACACTTAATTACTTGACATATGCCATTTTTCACGCTTTCCAACCGTAAGTTGAAGAAGCGTATATGCTCCCGCTTTGTCCGTCTGTCCGCACGATAACTCACGTAAAAATGGTTCGATTTCGATGAAATTTTAGTATGTGGTAGAGGACCACCTGGGGACGAACCCTATTGAAAATGGGCGAAGTAGGATCTAAGAGCAAGATATAGGAGCAGAATGCATTCCATTGCCCTTATGCGTCATAACTTGCGTAAAAATGGTTCGATTTCGATTAAATTTTAGTATGTGGTAGGGGACCACCTGGGGACAGTCCATAGTGAAAATGGGCGAAATGAGGCCAAAGGTCAGAACATAAGAACGGGTTGCATTACATTGCCCTTATGCGTCATAAGTTGCGTAAAAATGGTTCGACTGAGACAAAACTTTGTCATGTTGTTCTGGAAGTATACTTTACCGGTTCTGCTGAATATCATCGGAATGGGGTCAAAGGTGAGGTCATAGGAGCGAGATTTATTCTACAACCATTATCCTCATAACTTGAGTAATAACTTGAGTAATGATTTCTGTTATGTTGGAAAGCGTATCATAAATCAATGCATTGCATGATTTTCCTAACCTGTTAAGAAACGCACAACCATTTCTTTCGCACCTTTTTTGGATTGCTGTATACGAATAACCTTCTTCGGAAAGGGCATCTGTATATCCCTCCCAGAACGGAATCACTCGTGGAAGCATCTAAACACCACAAAAGCAAAATTACAAGTGCTCTTAAATCGGAGGGCTGCTACTGCACGATACGCATGCGTTACGTAATTTTGACGCACACGATTTGCATATGACACGCATTTTACTTTGTCACAATAAACGTGAATCAACCTTTGTATAAATTAAAAGTCTTAAACACGTTGGGAAGGGCTATAAGCTGGTACGTCTGAAACAGGCCGGGCCTGAAACATTCGGGTGTGGGTCAGGCCGGGCTTTCTAAATTAAGGCCCTTTCAGATTCCAAATTCTACCGCAGCTTTAATTATTTTAAGATCAAGCATTGTACAGAAAGAAAGGTTTCATCAGCATGAGTTCAAGTGAAGGCATCTCGCGCCTAAATAGCCTAAGCATTTTTGGTAATTATGTAAGCTCGAAAGTTTCGTTTGCATATTCTCTCATTGAGATTTGGGTCATGCCTGCCTGCTTGCTAAGTGGTCAGGATAATTCATCCGAGTTGGGTCCGGGGCCCTAAATGCGGATGATGATGTGCAGTCCGTTTATACTTACAGCGCCAGCTGTGTCCTTTCTCGAAAAACAGTGGTTCAAAATTAAAGACGGAGGAATCTTTATAGCCTTATATGATTATCGGGGGGTCATTAACAACTCACCCCCAAATAAAATTAGGTTTATGTAACGTAAACACAGATGAAGAGGAATATGGGCCCATAGCCTAACTCCGAGGACACTTTGGATATTAATTTTGGACAAATAGCTGAGACATAGCATATTCCCCTACAGGATGAATCCTCCGTAAGATATTATTCAATTGCAAAAGAAATACAAATCTTGAAGATCTGAATCCGTTTTTTTGTATGTAAGTATGGCAAGGATGGTAAGTCAGATAATATCCCAAAACTTGAAAATTTCGTAGTCTTTGAGCGGGAATCGAACCCGCGTCTCCCGGATAGCGCCCGAGTATTCTAACCACTACACCATCCAGAACGACCAAGTCTCAAGTTTCCGATAAATTTGAATATAAGCCATCACAAGATTCGCTAGTCGAAGCAACCGGCATTTATATATAGCGAATCTGGAGGTTTGGAATTAATTCCCGTGCTTGCCCGGAGGACGCGCCAGTCCTTACCGGAACTGATGACAAACTGTTGACAAGATTCTAAATGTCAGCTATAGTGAGGGCGGTGCCTCCAGGGTTGCTTCCAAATAAATGGCACTCTTTATATGTGGAGCGTGAAAGAAATGCTCATAGCGCCACCAACGACAGATTAAATGCAGGCTGACTGAAAATCCTTAACGCGCTTATGCTTAGTGTGGGAGCGAACGTTTCAAAAGAGTGTTCAAGCCCGGTCCTGCCTAGACGGGTTTTCCGGGGTTTTCTGAAGGGTGTTCGAGCTCGGTCCTGAAAGTCTGCGGTTTCCGGTATTTTCCGCAGATTCCGAGGGTGTGGGGACGCGAATGTGTGGATAGTTTCCTCTGAGGTAGGCCCCGGATGCACTTAATCCCTGGTCCCCCTTCCCGGACAAGGTTTACCAGATGAGTGTCGACGGGGTAAAAACAAGACGATTGTAATCTGCTGCATCTGATAGCCGGCTCTTACAGGCATTTGTCCCATGGTTGTTGTTGTTGTTGTTGATGATGATGATGATGATGAAAATCATTCTGAGAATAATATTACTTAATACTGCACTACAACTGAGCTCAGAAATTGGGCTGTTGTTTCTGGACAATTTTCTTCTCACGCAATGAACATTTTTCTGTTTTATTCGGTGTTTAATAAAACTGCCCATTTTCCTTTAAAATTTCTTCTTCCTCATTCAATTCAGTTTAAGAGGCAATCACAAGACTTATCGTATGAGTAAAATGGCGCTGGAAAAACTGGTTTTACGGGACAAAGGAACAGATTTCATCCACGTTCGGACTCTTCACGAGAACTGTCAGCGGGGTGTAATCTGATGATATGCGACAGCAGATCCCACACCACATGCAGCACAAATATCAATTTAAGCAGTCAGTGCCATGAACTAACCGTATTTACAGTAGCGAACAAAAGTATTTGACGAAACACTTTTTCGACCATAATTTTTTTCTGCTGGACCAAATCGGGTCATTTTGGGATATGATATGTGTTGATTCGTGGGTTACAATGCCGCGTAGTTTGTATTTCGCTCAGAACGAATTTGTCGTTCGAAATGGGCTATATTCAAGAGTCGCCAATTATTAACCATTTGTTTGCTGCATGCATTAATGTTTTTCTTGTAATTTTTGTGGGTTTTGTGACGTGTAGTGTGATGATAAGTAAATCTTAGGTTTTTAGAAATGAGTAAAAAGTCGGAGATACCTGTTGGAGCTCGCCAGGCGGCCGTGAAAATGATGGAATCCGGAATTCGCGTCGCCGACATTGCGAGGGCCCTAAAGATCCGACACCAGTCCATTTCAGCCATCCTGCAACGTTATAAAAAGACTGGGACCGTCGAGAACAGTCCGCGATGTGGTAGGCCTCGTTCCACTACGTTGCGTAAGGATAGACGCATCCTCCATCGATCTCCGGCTGATCCCACCTTGATTGCTGTGGACATCGCCACCAAATTCCGCGACAGCGACGACTTGAACGTCAGCCGAATGACCATCTCCCGTCGTCTCACCGCTGGTGGATTGAATGGAAGACGCCCAGCCAAGAAACCACTCATCGGAGTCAAGAATCGACGAGCCAGAGTCAGAGTCACGTTCGCGCGCTGTCATCAACACTGGACCGCGGCGGACTGGAGTAAGGTGCTTTTCACCGACGAGAGCAAGTTCAACTTGTTCGAAAGTGATGACATCCGATACGTACGACGTCCGTGTGGCCAGAGATTCAACCCCAGTTCATTCAGCCGACTGTCGAGCACGGAGGAGGATCGCTCATTGTTTACGGCGCCTTCTCTCGCAATGGAATGTGCCCCATCACCAAGATTGACGGAATAATGACCGGCCAGAGCTACACGAACATGCTCATCAACGATATCTTCCCATGGGCAAACCAGAACATGCCAGCCGGATGGATCATGCAGCAAGACAACGACCCGAAGAACACCTACAGAGTAGCAATGGCAGCCCTCCAGCAGCAACAGGTCACACTTCTAGACAGACCAAGCCAATCTCCAGACATCAACCCAATCGAGCACATGTGGGAGGAGCTGAAGAGACGATGTGCGAAGAAAACCTGCCGGAATAGGGCCCAGAGGTTCGACCAGCTGTCTGCAGAATGGGCGCGAATTCTGCAGGTCACCGTCGAGAAGCTAGTAAACTCGATGCCGGCCCGTTGTGCAGCTGTTATTAAGTCTCGTGGTTATCCCACTAAGTATTAGTTATTGTTTTGTCGTTTTCTCGTACTTGTTTTCTTTTATCGTTGCATTAAATGAATGTGAAACACACTTACTTTGTTGGTCAATTTGTATGATCTTTGCGATTAAGCTCGGTACCTGATCTGTGTTAAGGTTTCCGATCCATCTGCATATGGATCATGTTTACAACTGAATAACACATATCATATCCCAAAATGACCCGATTTGGTCCAGCAGAAAAAATATTATGGTCGAAAAAGTGTTTCGCCAACTACTTTTGTTCGCTACTGTAACATGTGGTTTGGCCATGTGAAAGAAAGAGTGGTGACATGTTCACGATGTATTCAGCCCAACTGGCATAAGTTAAGAAGAGGAAGACCCTGGGAGGAATGTCAGCATGAAAAAAGATAATGATTATGAAGTACAAAAGGCCATGTGGGAGGCGTTTGATACATGTCAGTGAAGCCAGAGTTGTGTGCCGAGATCGCTGCAAATGGAGACGTTCGATACATCAACAATAAGTAAAATCCAGTTCCATCGGTTTTAATCTTCAATCTGGCAGATAAACTTCCTTTGAGATGGTAACCTCTGAATCTCAGAGAACAGCTGAGTTTTATACACGGCCGAGTCGCTTTATTACATTATTGTGACCACCAGCTAATATCCAGAGTAACTGCCGTGTGCAACGCAGACAGCAGCTAGACAGACACACTTCCGGTAGCCCTCTGGGTCATTCGGCTAGTTAGTTGCTTCACTGTAGTGTGCTGATCAGCCCTCGCGCACCTTCGAAGCCGACGTTCACCTCTCACACAATGGCACGTGGTGCTCCGCAGTTTCCTCGTTGCTTATTCGCAATGGTGCCATTTCTCCAATCACGATACACTTTAACCATAGCAGCACGTGAACAGTTCACAAACTGCGCTGTTTCAGAAATACCGCCATCCTTGGCCCGAAAGCCGATAATCATCCCTTTTTGCGAATCTGATAAATCGCTCCTTTTATCCATGACAGCAATGAGCTATATGTTTTCAGAATGCCTACAGCACACCTTATATACCCTCCAAGCCAGCTCACGACACGTGCCTTCTTTCATTGGCTAACCGCTTTTGACGTCAAAAGTAGGAAGTGGTCACAATAATGTGACCCGACTGTGTATATATATTATAGCTTTGCTGTCCTTCACCGAAACCTTCAGTTGAAATCATGCAAGTTGTTCTTGTTCCTGATTCACGTTCTTTACGGCCTTGCTATCGTTCGCCGAAGTCTTGAGTTGAAGTCGTACGAATTGTTCTTGTCTTTGATTCACTTTCTTTATATAGCCTTGCTATATTTCATCGAAAAGTTGAGTTGAAATCATGCGAGCCGTTCTTGTCCTTGATTTGCGTTCTTTATATAGCCTTCCTATCTTTCGCCGAAGACTTGCAAGTTGTTCTTGTTCTTGATTCACGTTCTCTCAGAAGTAGCCACCCTAAATTTCGAATGGCCAGCTCCTCTCAACTATTGAGTTTATAAAAAAAAAAAGGGAGGAAACCATCAATGAGCCAAATGTAGATAATTCGCATTTTAAAATATGGTACAGTGTAACTTGTCTAATTCGAACGTTTTTTATTCAAATTCTTGGTTAATTCGAATTTTTCATTTGGTCCCTTGAATTTTCTATATAAATAATGTTTAAAAAAACCTTTAATTCGAACTTTTTTTTTCGTTGTTTAATTCGTATAAAACCCCATTTTCGTTTTCTCATATTTTCAACAATTATCTTTTAAAATGGGTACGTACTGTTCTGGATGAAGTTCCGAGTTCTCGATGAAGCAACAAGTTAAACCTGAAACTATAGCCAACGGCTTTGGAAAAGCAGGCTCCCAGCACCCCGATGATGAGTCTCAACTACATCAAGGTATTGGTGGCGAGGAGATCATACCCACTGTGGAGTACTGGGAAGACGTAGGCCGTGATGTACCGTATGAGGCTTTTGTGAGTATTGATGAAAATTTAGCTGTTTGTGGTGAGCTCACAGATGATCAGATCTTGGCTGATGTTATGAATAATAAGACATGCTATGTATCTTCAGATGAAAAACTGGAACGGCCAGAATTTCCTGAAGAGCGCCTTCCAAATTCAGTAGAGGCCTTGGTTCACCTCCAACAGTTAAGGAAGTTTGTTGAGGGACAGCAGAATGTAAGTGACTCTCTATTTCATTCACTCGAGAAACTTGAGGAATTTACACTTACCCATAACATAAATTCTAAGTAGCAGGCCAAAATTTCACGGTTTTTTTTTACAAAAAATTAGTAAATTTACCGTGCTGCACTTTTTTGTTTGTTTGTTATGAATAAATATGTTGTTTTGAATGTGCCCATATTAAAACTTGCCTAATTCGAATTTGTTGATAATTCGAATTATTTTTGTGGTCCTTTCAACTTCGAATTATCCAAGTTACACTGCATTTGAATTCGGTAACTTGCGCAATATCGCACCATCACATAGAGCTTTTGCAACGGAAATATCGTATCGAAAGTCAGACAAATTTACAGGCTTTTCTAATTGTACCACGTATATTACTGCCAGCTGTCTCTACGCTATGTTTAATAAAATGAAAACTCGAGCTAATGCTCTTCTATCAAAAACAAATTTTCCCACTAGTAACAGATAACCATTACCATGGTGGGCTTTAGCGTTAGTGCGACAATGTTTGATGATTCCTCTCATAAGCTTTTTGTTTTGTGTGTGCTGGATTGTATGATTTTTAAGTCACATATGAAGGATACAGATTGTAAAGAAACATCGTTCCTTTTTGCGCTTGAATGTAGCAGTGCTCTATTGTGATGATTTTAGGGACCGCGAGACTTTTCAGCTACTCCCATCATCAGCGCTCATCATCTGGAATAACAGTATTCGCAGGATCATTTCCCTCTTTTTGCATATAATATATCATTTCACACACAGGAAAAAAAGCTAAGCTCGGCACCTCCCTGAACTTGGCGCCTGGTGCGCCGTCACCCTAAACACTGCTCTGATCATGACACGCATAAATATGCATTTATGCAAACCGCAAAATTTTACAACAGAAAAATCTGTAAAATATCTACCGCTCTGGTGGCACAGTGGTCTAACCGTTGGCCTTTAACCAAGCGTCCGAGTTCGAATCCTGGTGAGGCATAGATGTTGTGTTTGTCTTACGGCACCGGCTCCCTCCCTTTCCTAGAGTCAATGTCCTTAAATGAGGGACAGGCGAGTGCTTATAGCCCAATGAGTTGCTCACGGTGGTCGTTAAACCACCAAATCAAAAAAAATAAGCCTCTCTCTTTCTCTACTTTTTTCGGGGCTTACCGACCTTCTTGAGCATCGGAGGCTATAAGGAATGGGCGTTCTTATTTCAGGCCTACTGATTTTAGGGAGCCGCCCAGGGGACTCAGTGGTCTAAGCGCTGGCTTACGATCATTGGTCCGAGAAGAGGCTGGGTTCGAATCCCGTGAGGCATGGATGTTGTGTTTGTCTTAAGGCACTGGCTCGCTCCCTTCCCTGGAACCAGTGAACCTAAATTAGGGACGGGCGACTGCTTCTAGCCATTGAGTTGCTCGCGGTGGTCGTTAAACTTCCAATTAAAAAAAAATCTAGGGAGGTGACAGGGCTAGCTAACGCCGTAGGACAAACGCACGACCATGCGTCATGCAGAGTGCTGTCCCAGTTGCCGAGTGGTACAAAACCACTCGACAACTGGGACAGCACCCTGCATGACGCATGGTCGTGCGTTTCTTCTGATCATTTCATGGGTCCATGCTTGAGTACTGGGTGAGGCAGGGACTGCGTGTTTGTCTTACGACACTGTGTCTCTTTCTCTGCCCTGGAACCAATGCCCCTAAATTAGCGATGGGCGACAGCTTATTGAGCCGCTCGCGATGGTCGTTAAACACCCAAAAATTAAAAATAGCCGCATGCGGCGTTCGATCCCGGTCTCGACTCGGACGAGTAACCAAGAATTCCACATATTTGATCACTTGGGTACTGGACGATCTTGAAAAAAATGTCAATGCACCTATTCATATTAGCCTAAAACAGGTTTTTCAATTAATAGATTGTTACAACAAATCCAAGCATATATTAATACTTACTCATGTTAAAGCTGAAAACATACATCGAAACTTTTCTGCTTCCCAGGGGATTAACGTCTGCTTTAAAATAAAATATTATCAAACTTTTGGAAACGGAGATACCCTTTCTACAGATGAACTGATAGAAAAGTGAAAGCCTCCCCAATTGCGTGGTGGTTAGAAGTTATAGCTTGTAGGCCCAGATTGGCTGCGTGGATGAATCATGGGCAGCACGTTTGTCTACTGGATTGTTTTTCTTTTTTTTTCTTTTGATTGGGAGTTTAACGACCACCGTGAGCAATTCAATGGGCTATAAGCAGTTTCCAGGTAAGCGAGAAAGTCAGTGCCGTAAGACAAACTCAACATCCATGCCTAACCGGGATTCGAACCCTGACCCATCTCGGACGAACGGTCAAAAGCCGTCGCTTAGGCCACTGCGCCATGGGGACGGCAGTGGGGTGGTTCTGTCCTTTTTCTGGAATCATTTTCCCTAAATTAGGGACGGGTGACTCCTTACTGCCTCCGGTGAAGTTCAGTTGAGTCCCGAAACAAGAAAGATGAACGATTTGCGTGCAAGAAAAAATCAAATAAAATTTCCTGTAAAAAAGAAATGACATCAATTTCAAAAACGTTTAAAAAATTTCATGTTTAGAGTAGCTGTTCTCTAATTGTGGTCCGCGAACCCCAGTGGTTCCTTGAAGTCAAAGCTATTTTCATAATAATAATGAGCTGTTATTTACCTTTTTTATCCACATTATCTCATGAGTGACGAACGTTGACCACCAGGCCATCCGATGCCCGATATAGAAAGAAAGATCCTCTTATTTATTATAATCGGGGGATCACTATCCTAGGTCCGACAGCTTAACGTGCCCATCTGACGCACGGCTGATATTTAGTGGTTCCAGCGTTCGTATCTTCCTCGCATCGGTCCCAAGACTTTTCCGTGGAAGTCACGAACGCTGACCACTATAGGGTATCCGTGTCCCAAAGCAGATATGAGAATCCAGCTGTCTTCTATGAAGCCAGGCGTTAAAGAGAATATCAAAAGTGTAAAACAACGTCATTCTTTACCACCTTTTTTAAACATAATGTTTTGTAAAAAAGTATATTACTTATGTTAACATATAATGGGTTTATTATAAAATTTTTAAATGAGTCGATAAATAAATATTGAAACAATCAGTTTTAGTTTCTAACACGATAAATATCGATAAATAAAATACACAAAACTAAAAGCTGGCAATAGTTAAGACGACAAAGGGATCCTGAGACCAAAAAGCTTTATGCTCAATATATTGTTTCAAGTGTGTTTCAATTGTTATTGATCGGCCCCTTCTGTGGGAAGAATGTGAGAGAAAAGGAAAAACGCACATGAGTTAACGTGTAACTCGATATACGGAAGATCAATGAGATGTATGAATCATCAGCAGTCCAAATATCATTCTCAAATGTCTTTATGATCAGAGCAGAGTTGAAGACTTGCTTCCAAATGACAATTACGCCGAATTCAACCCCTTCTCCCTTTCTCTCAGTGCGTGCGTGTGTTTTAACCCCTTCGCCCTAAGCTACCGTATTACCAACCCCTTCCCCTCCAAATTTCTAATTCCCTCCCAACCCCTTCATGCGTAGATCTTCTCATTTGTTGTATATGATTATGATTCTTTGCATTATTCCCCCCTCATGCTTACATTTTCTATATGGGGAAATGGGTCGCATGAGCCTCCCCCATCCTTTTACGTCCTATCCATCTTTCAAATAAAAAAAAAAAAAAAAAAACCTTTCCCAGTGACTCATTGGGTTTTTTGGTCTATCGTCTTTCAGTTGCATGTGCATTGCGAAATCCCCTTCCCCCTTTCATTCTCATTCAGTGGGTCCTTACTCTTTCTTGGTGATATGGCTGAAACTCCTCTCGGCACGAGAGAAAGGGTTCATTTGATTAAGGGTGCTAGTGATGTGCTGTAACAGTTGAGTCTCTATTTCCCACTGGCCGACCTCGATCTGTACGCCGATAGATACGAGACGACAATGAAAGCTACGTTCAAATCTCATTGGGATCATCGCATCCTTTCCTCCTCAGTTCATCGACCGATTTCCAATGGATGTCTTGTTTAAGTTTGCTAAGAGAATCACTGCCAGAAAGCGAGGCTTTTACTTTTTATTTTTCTTCAGCCAGATCGAAATATGGTAAACAACCTCTGCCCTCAATTATACAAACTGTTATTAAGCTATACTACTAAATCCATTTAGATACCGTGACATTTCACCTTCGAGAAAGAGATGTAAAAACTTGATACACATTTTTTTACGAAAAATAAGTTATTCCTTTCAGCAAAACAATCTCAAATTTATCATACCTAATGCATTTGAAAACATGATTCGTCTAAAAAAAGTAAAAATTATCCTGATTTCCTTTTTATGACATATACTGAGTAGTGTTTTAACCCTTTTAACGGGCGATGTTCCTGAACCAAAATTTGCCCCCTGCGGTCCTCAAACAGAAGTGTTCTTGTAGTGCTCAGGTTATAGGAACGCTACGGCAAACAATTCCTTTCCCCTCTTTTATCTCAGGATTATCGAATATAAATAGATCTGTCGCTGGTTAGAAGTGCTCTCTTACTTTCATTTGCCTTACAATATGTAGTCTGATTCCTTTATAGTCCTTTATTTTCCGTTCTATTACCTAAGGAATGATTCGAAAGGAGTTGTTCCTCAGATACGAACATCATGCCACTGGGTAGAACGGACATCATGAATCCACTGTGTAGAAACAAGTTACTCAAATATATTTTCTTTCTTAGGTTCGTCGCCCCTTTTTTATTGCATTATTAGCGGAAAAGGTAATGAGACATTAGGGATTAATGAAAATCGCACCCCCAAATGACCACTTAGCCTAAGATAAAAGTAACGCTATGTGATGCTATGGTTCACTCGTATATGTCGCGTTCGGCCCATTTCATAGACAGCGAATATATTAATTTCAGCTGATTTCAGCCTATTTTGTTCACCCCGAGTTAATTCGTTCCATCTGGTTAAAGGGTTAATTAGTTTGCTGACGTAGTTAATTACAGAGGATGTTCACACCTTTTTAGAACTTTTTGATAATAACTTACAGAAAATAAAATAATTGAAACTGGTAACAGCATGTTAGATGAACACGAAAAAAAACACCTGCTGCAGTTAAATATCGTCTGCTGAGAAAATGGCGCCCGTAAACAAGCTGTGGATAGAAGGTTATGTGTTTGCTCTTTACGAAGAGATATATTCGTAGTCTGTAATTAAAAAAACGCTGGAATTAGCATTTAAAATGTAAAATAAGCAATATTATTAATAATAGCTGGGAAAACCATCAAGCATAACATTTATTAGGATAAAGAACACCAAACGGATATCCAAAGAAGGTATGTACATTTACGACTATTTCGAAAGTAAGGTCTCTGGCCTTAAAAGAAAATTCACCGACCCAAAGCGCAATCGCTAAGTCGCTAAAAATCTCTGTAAACGAGGTAATAAACAAAGATTTGAATCTAAAAAAAATGTTCACCGCCTTTTGCCTAGACATGTGGCTGAGCGCAGAACACGGTGTAGACTTCTTTATAAAAATTGATTAGCAGATGGCTAATGGAAACTTATTGTGACTGTTGATGAAGCATGGATCGACTTAACTATTGTAACAAGAAAAGGTCGATTTACTATCGCAAAAGATCAGTAAAAAGACTTACAAACTTGGATCCAAGAATCCAAAAAAAGGTTCAGCAAAGGATTCATGATTATCGCTGGTTTCTCGTTGAGTGGGAAATTAAACTTAAGAAAAGTTAAAAAGAATGTTAAAATCGATTCTACATATTACCAAAATAATGTTAGAACACCTATATTTAAAAAGGAAATACCATTCCATTATTCACAGAACCTTCAAACATAAGGAACTCCACCAGGATAATCTACCACTCTGTTTCTTGAAAACAAATGAAAAAAGAGACTTGTATCAAGTCTATACCTTTTGTTTGTACTCCTTCAAAGTCCCCTGATGTGTTACCAATGGACTATTGTGCATTCGGACTGTTAACGAGAGCACTTTCGAAACGCAGACCTAAAATAATTATCGGACTATGGAGAGCATTGGAAAAAGACTGGAACAAAGTACCTCTACCAATTTAAAGAAATGCCCTGTTATCTTGGAAACCCAAATGTAGGTTCTTAGTCCAAAAAAAGAGCTATCAGATTGGACATTTAAGAAAGAAAGAATGTATTTTAAACATCAATTGCATTTCTGGAAAATCGTTTAAAAAATGTGTGAACATTCTCTGTATAGCATACGACTCATATAAGGCTAAAATCGCCTTTATTGACACAAATACAACACTCAATATAAGCCGAGCTTTCGCACTCCACTGAGACGCTTCGTCTGGGCTTACTTCTCAGAGCTTAGAACTGCCACAGACAAAGATGAAACAATTCAGAGCGTACTTAAGAATTCAGGTCATACGAGATCATCAAAAATCAGGGCCTAGCGAGAATGCTGTGATTTCTGCTAGGTCATACTTAAGCAACCGAGCATGAAACAATTGACATTGGAAAATTTTCAGCGTTGGCTGTGACCGCTCTGAGCTCTGAGAACTAAGCCCAGACGAAGTTTGACTTATATTGAGTGTTGTGCTTACGATAAAGGAAATCTTGGACTTATGTGAGTCGTATGTTATAGTATACACCCATGAGCCATTCCATTATGACCATCCCCCAGCCTAGAGAAATGAGCGCGCCTGGAGATAGAACGGTGGCACAGGTCAAGTTCACAGAGCGGTGTATATATACAACCCGAGGAACGTCTTTCGATTAGTAGAGTGTTCGGAGTCAGAATGGGAAAAAGCTGCTGATTTATGGGAGTTTCATAAAGGACAAATTGTAATGGCACGGCGCCTAGGAACTACGATCTCGGAAACGGCGCGGCTTGTGGGTTGTTCACGTGCCTCTGTAGTCAGTACGTATCAAAAGTGGTGCACCGATGGCCAAATGAAGAAGCGTCGTCCAGCCGTTTGACGTTCGCAGCCCGTTGATGCCAGAGGGGGAGCGGAGACTGTTGCGCACTGTTCACAGCGACCGCAGCTAAAACAATGGTGATCAGGGCAATGTGTCACAGCACACAGTTCATCGCAGCCTTCTGCGCATGGGCCTGCGTAGCCGAAGACCCAGCCGGGTCCCCATGCTCACTGCACGTCATCACCAACAACGCATGAAATGGGCCCAAAGACACTGTCGAGTAACGTCATTGTGACCACCTCCTACTTTTGACGTCAACAGCGCGCAGCCAATGAATGAAGACACGTGTCGTGAGCTGGTTTGGAGGGTATATAAGGTGTGCTGTAGGCATTCTGAAAACATGTCTCTCGTTCCTGTCATGGATAAAAGGAGCGATTTATCAGATTTGCAAAAAGGGATGATTATCGGCTTGCGGGACAAAGATGGCAGTATTTCCGAAGCATCGCAGTTTGTGAATGTTCACGTGATGCCGTGGTTAAAATGTATCGTGATTGAAGAAATGGCACCATTGCGAATAAGCCATGTGGAAATTGCGGAGCACCACGTGCCATTCATGTGAGAGGAGAACGTCGGCTTCGAAAGTGCGTGAGGGCCGATCGACACGTTACAGTGGAGCAACTCGTTGGCCGAATGATCCATGGGGGCTACTGGAAGTGTGTCTAAAACGACAGTTCAGCGAACCCTGCTGCGTATGGGGCTCCTATGCAAACGGATGGTCACTGCACCTATGCTAATTAATATGCATCGGCAGAAAAGACTTACATTTGCACGGTAGTATCGAAATTGGGCCTTCGTTGATTGGCAAACAAAATTCTCGACCACAAGATGTGCTAATACTAATTTATGACCGTAATTTAGAAGAAATTTATTCGAACACAGAAACTGCGTTGCCTATTCTTTTGACATTACCAGTAACTGCTGCCAGTGCCGAAAGGAGTTTCTCAGAGTTAAAGCTTATAAAGAACCACCTAAAGTCAATTATGACTAAAGAAAGACTAGTAGAACTTTCCATTTTATCAATTGAAACCGAAATGGCTTATATAGTCTCAATCTGGAAGATGTTAGGTTTTGTAGCAAAAATGAAAGCAAGAAAAGTAGATTTTTAATTGTTTTTATAAGCATTTTGTAATGCAATAATTCAACAAAAAAATTATATTGAAATTAAAAGCAGGTTTTCATTGTTTTTCGTAAGCATTTTGGAATGCAACCGTTTAATTATAGAATTACATTAACGCACAGTTATTTTTCTATTTACATATACGCTAGCGGCGGCACTACATCCCATGCCTGACGGTGGAAGAACTTCAGGAACAAGCCTGTGATTGGCATTTATCCTTTCTGACTGATTATCTGTTAAAAAAGGCTGTAACAATATCGATTAACCTAAGAAAGGAGAACGAAGATTTTTGAGTCACTTCTACCCAGTGGCATGATGTCCGTGTCATGGGGGACTAACCCGCGGCATGCATGCCTTGGGTCATGGAGCAGAGAATAAAGAACTATACTCGGGGGCAAAACTAGCCTGATTACACTGTTAATGCTGTGAAACCGATTCACAGACAAGACACCTCTTATGTATCAGTATTTTGCCGCGCACTAATGAGGTGCCATGTGGCGTGGACCCTTCCCCTTAAGAGTGACTTAAGGCAAGACAAAAGGAAACTTCCCGCGTTTCATTACGATGTCACCCCTCAACTCCCACATCATCTCAACCTTGCTGACCGCCAGACAAACGATTTCTGAATGAGTATTTTAAAACAGTAACCACGAAGAAAGGAACAAGCTTAATCGTCAAACCATTATCTCCCCACTTATCCTCAGGCGAACACCATTCTCCTATTCCACTCGCAGTAAATATCCTCCGTGTATGCTGAATAGCCTCTCTGAAGCAAAACAGAAGTGACAATGACGTCGCCAAAATGCGAATATTTGTATTTTTTAGATACGCGACCGAAACTGGGATCATTGTTTTTATAATGTACGTACACACAACATTTAGAACATCTATGTATCCATGTCCTTTTTAGATCTCAATTCAAACTCGAGCATGGGCTTTTCAACTGGAACTATATTATGCAGTGGAAGTACACACTCCGTAACTAACTCCATAATCACGTTAGCCTTGCCGCGAGTATAGAAGCGAGCGCATACTGACATGTTATTTATCTGCGCTGTTAAGATGACAGGAGAAAGGAAACTGTTTTGCAATAAATTTCGTAAAACCCGCCCGCTCTGTGAATATTTCTGTTTGGGGGAGCGCGGAAAATTTTGGGCACCATTTGGCTCAGGTACATAGGCCGCTTAAAGGGTCAAATTACCGAAAATGACTTAAAAGGTATTACGAAATTATGGGAAAACGACTTAAAAAATATGCAAGTATGTACGTAGATCCGATGTCATTTGTTGCAGTTTTTTCATCGATGGCTGGAAGATGGCAAAATGTTGGTGTGCGGCTCTTACGACGAGTTTGTTTCCTAAATAGCGGTATTTTTGAGGTGTGGTTTCTACGCAAATGTGGTGTGACGTGCTTGCCCCGCAGTACGCGCATGAGATAAAGGCAGATAGCAGTGAGAAAACATGTCCGTGTAGCTCAGTTGGGAGAGCAAGTTACTCCGGAGTCAGTGGATCCGGCGCAAACAAACCTGTACGTTATATGAGCTCCCGAACTTCCAGGATGACCTGGCTGTTAAGTTTCTCGCAATGACGTGATGTTTTTTTCCAGGGACGTCGCCAAGGAAATGCGAGGGTGCGCAAGAGCCCACCCTGGAATTTGCCTTGCCCACCCAATTCACGATGTGTCATTTTTCAAAATTTTTTAACTTTAAAATACGATCTGGACTTTGCCGAGTAATAATAAGTGTCGTGTTTCTCGTCATGTAGCAGTACGTATTTCCCATAGAAAGTGCTTTGTTTACGGCTGCGTAGAAAGCTTATCAAAATAGCATCCCCAGTGCCATGAAAATGCACTTATTCTCCACTCTTCCAACTCCTTAGTTTAAGCCCTTTTCATTTTAGTATGGCCAGGGGCGAATGGACACGGTGGTTAGGAATTCATTGAGGAAGGTTATTACTAATTCCTCTGCTGTTTGTTTCTGCTACTAAGTAGGATATCCCAACACGAAAAGTGGAGTTGACTATACCATGCCACTTAGATGGCGCAGTAGTCTAAGTGCTGGTTCTTCACTATTCTTCAGAGATGGGTCTGGGTTCGAATCCCGGTGTGGCATGGATGTTGTGTTAATCATGAGAAACAGGATCTATCCTTTTCCTGGAACCCGTGGCCCTAAATTAGAGACGCGAGACTGCTTATAGCCCATCCAGGAGTTGCTCACGGTGGTCTTTAAAACCGCAAAGAAAGAAAAAAAAAGCTATACTATCGCTCCTAAACCTTTCTCGGGGCAGTGAGGCAGCAGGACGGGGCTGACGACAACTTTGGCGGAGAGGAGTACAAGGTAAGGTCGCTGGCTTGAAGGAAGGAAGTTAGGGAGGAGTTAGGTATTGTGCCTGCGTGTCACGACGTTAAAATTTGATTTAAATAAACAGAAAGGACGTTTTCCTTTTAAAATATTGTTCAAGTACAATACTATTATCGTAAGCAAAAATGCAAAATTTTGAAATCAATTAAGACAATGCATTCACAGCAAGAAAAACGTTAAAAGAGACATTTTACCAACACTTGTATCTTACACTAATAGCATAACTAGTCAGATCCACGCGCGCGCGCGCGCGCGTGTGTGTGTGTGTGCATGCATCTCCAGAGGAAGTGGTGGGGATTGCAAGAATTACTTTGAAGCCCGTAGTAAAAATAATTTTTAAATTCTGCTTTAAGCGTTTTTGTAAATAAAATTGTTCTCGAACTTGCCTCACCAAAAATAATTCCCGCCCACCCTGACCTAGAAGTCCAGCGACGTCCCTGTACTTTCCACACGGCGAGACAGGAAAAATGAGAATCCCTTCTTCAGTGCTTCGAAAAATTAAATCAGTGTCAAGTTACGTTCCACACACCACATTGTCTGGGATTTCTCAAATGCACGTTCTTCATCGGATGACTGCCTACAGCGACACATGGTCCCGGCCCTCTTTTGGGGGGAGGGGAGGGGCGAGATGTGACGTGCCTGCACCGCAATACGCACATGAGATAAAGGCAGATAGCAGTGAGAGCACATGTCCGCGTAGCTCAGTTGGGAGAGCGACTTACTCCGGAGTGAGGGACCCGGTTTTAATGCCCCGTGCGGACAAACCTGTACGTTATAGTGGCGCTTAGCCCAAAAATTGTGGTACTTAAAGACACCCACAATATCTACAGAGCCTGGGAATATTTTATGCAATTAACATGCCTATATGTATTCATAATGGATACACAGTGCTGTATGTTTTAGTTTTATTCCAATTAAAATGTTTTTCATATTTATGTAGTCGATAGGATAATGAATAAAGTTTCGTTCATAAGCTTTCTGTTCATAAGCCTAACCTCTTTAGCTTTAATCATCCTTCGAAATGAACACATATGCCAAAAACATATTGTAAGAGTATTTAAGCAAAATTATACTCACGCAGCTTTTTAACTTTGGCGGAAATCTTCGGAATGGATAAATCGCGTAAGTTGATTTGCCAAAAAATATTAATGTTTCTAAAAGTATTTTTAACAAATACATACATACACTAAGTATAATACTACGGCATGGAACTGAGCCCTGGAGTACCAGATCCAGTAAAGATAGTATTCTCTTATTTCTAGAATAAAGCCTTCAGTGAAAGCAGCACAGAACACCATTTTAATAATTTTTTATACTTTCGTTTGCACCAGTACAATTCTCTACCAACGTCTTTGCATTTCTTTCAGTATTTAGGTTATTATTCTCTAGTTCCTTTAAGGCTATCTTAATTTGATTTAAAGAACTTGCAATTATGTGTTCATTACGGCGTAGAAAGAGAAATTATCGAATTACAAGAAGTTTACACAGCGTCACCAGGGAAGATCAACAGGAAAGGGGTCCACCGATGCTGGAGAGCCTCAAAAATAGCGACTTTTTCATTTGCTTCAGATAACAATAAGGGGAAGGGGAATATTGGGCAAGGGATAAATTCGCTGTTCTGAGTTTGGGAGCATGATTTAGGAACGCGAAATATGTCAACGGTTTGTCGTATGATGGAATGCAGTTGTTGCGCGGTTCGATTCCTCATTCCTGTTTGCAACCAACTTAGGAAAATACAAGACAAATGGATAGATGATCAAGCAAATTGTTTAATATCTCATACGACATACGTGCAAGTTGTCCCGGATTGATTTTAGATGAAAAGTATTACTTAATATTTCTGTCCTATCGCTGCCTATGAATTAATATGACTTCAGAACATATCCAATAAGCGAATGAAATACTAATAAAAGAAAATATGCATTCTACAGCAAGAAAAATTTGTTTAGTAATAAAATGAATAAAACTTTAAAGAAAAGCTTTATTAAGTGCTATATTTGGAGTATAATTTTATATGGGGCAGAAACGTGGACAATCGGGAAGAAAGAAGCTAAAATGTTGGAGGCATTTGAAATGTGGTTATGGAGAAGAATGGATTAAAAAAATACCAATGATGAAGTGTTGCAAAGAGTTGGGGAAGAAAGGAATATTCTAAAGACCATAAGAAAAAGAATATATAACTGGATAGGACATGTGTTAAGGGAAGACAGCTTATTGAAAAGAATGACAGAAGGGAAAATTAAAGGAAAGCGACCAAGAGGAAAGAGACGACTAATGATGCTTGATGACATCATGGGCACAGGAAGCTATCAAGTATTGAAGGAGGAAACAACGGGCAGAGGGAACTGGAGGAAGGGAACTTGTTTGGTTTCCGTTGTATCTGGCAAAAGACAGAACACTAATGATGATGATGATGAAGATGAATTCAACATTGCAAATAATCTTTTTTACGCTTTCCAACCGTAATTTGAAGAAGCGTATATGCTCCAGCTTTGTCTGTCCGCCTGTATGCCCGCGCGACAACTCACGTAAAAATGGTTCGATTTCGATGAAATGTTAGTATGTGGTAGGGGACTACCCGGGGATGAACCCTATTGTAAATGGGAGAAATGGAGTCAAAGGTCAGGGCATAGAAGCAGGATCCTTCCATTGCTCTTATAGTTCATAACTTGCGTAAAAATGGCTCGATTTCGATGAAATTTTAGTATGTAGTAAGGGACCACATTGGAATGAATTCTATTAAAAATGGGCGAAATGGGGTCAAAGGTCAGGACATAAAAGTGGGATCCATTCCATTGCCCTTATGCGTCATAACGTGCTTAAAAATGGTTCGATTTCAATGAAATTTTAATATGTGGTAGGGGACTACCCGGAGATGAACTCTATTGTAAATGGGCGAAATTCGTTCAAAGGTCAGGACATAGGAGCAGGATCCATTCCATTGCCCTTATAGTTCATAACTTTGGTAAAAATGGTTCGATTTCGATGAAATTTTAGTATGTTGTAGGGGATCACATTGGAATGAATTCTATTAAAAATGGGCAAAACGCAGTCAAAGGTCATGACATAGGAGCGTGATCCATTCCATTGCCCTTATGCGTCATAACTTTCGTAAAAATGCTTCGATAGCGACAAAACTTTATCATGTTGTTATAGAGATACACTGAACCGGTTTTGTTGAATATCATCGAAATGGAGTCAAAGGTCAGGACACAGGAGCGAGATTTATTCCACAGCCTTTTTCCTAATAACTTGACTAAAAATGCTTCTATTGCGACAAAACTTTAGTATGTTGTTCCGAAAGTATACTGAACCGGTTCTATTGAATATCATTGAAATGGGGTCAAATGTCAGGGCACAGGAGCGATATTTATTCCACAGCCATTATTAAATAACTTGAGTAATGATTTCTGGTATGTTGGAAAGCGTGTCATAATCAATGCATTGCATGATTTTACTAACTTGTTATACTTTCGTGAAGTACAGTCCTTTTGCAGTATTTGCAAAGAGTTGCTACAAGGCACAAACATCGAACCCCGTAGCAATTTTACTCTTTCATACGACGAAGCCGTTAGCACTACAAGCATGAGTATTTAGTGCACGATGACTGAAAATCCCTTTGTTAGCAGTTTATCAGGTTCTAAAGAAATGCAAGATAATGTGGGCTCGTGGTGACTTAAACATCCCAGAGTGCTGTGCGCGAAAGAATAGATTCTAAGGACAGAACGTACGTTGTTGTAGTGAAAATAAGTTGCACGTGGCGACGTTACGATGACCATTTCGAAGGGCGATGTGTGTGCAATATTGCTCTATGAGTATTTGAATGGCGTGAAAGTTAACGGAAGCACTTGGAAAATTGAGAAACGCGTTTGGTGATTATATTATCGGACAGAGTACTTGCTATGACTGGTATAGGAAATTTGACACTGATGTACGGGATCTGTATGATGAGCCCAGAAGTGACAGACCCTGCAAGATTGAACATGATACACTGCAACACATTATCGACCAAGCCTGATGCAACGGTATGGGAACTGGCAGGGGAACTGAAGACCTCCCATAATCAACACCCGACTTTGGAAGTTGAGATAAACAAAGACATCGCTCTTTCCACGTTTTAGCAACACACAGCAACCGAAAAATTGTTATTCGGTCACCGCCGGGGAATTGAATCCCGGATCTCTCGATATCTAGCCGAGCGCGTTAGCCTTACACCACTGTAGCCAACAATCCACGGCGCTGTATGTGTTTTTCTGTCAGCTTCTGACATCATAAATCCGTAAGATGGGTTCAGCTACTGAGACGTCTCCATCTGGTGGGCATTAACGGCACTGGCTATATAATAATTATAACAGTTAAATCCGAAGGGCGAGATCCAAAGTGAAAATCCTTCAAATACGTTCACAACGTGAAAATCCTCCACTTCGGATCTCGCCCTATGGATTTAACTGCTCTAATTAATATATACCCAGTGCCGTTAATGCCCACCAGATGGAGACGTCTCAGTAGCTGAGCCCATCTTACGGATTTATGATGTAAGAAGCTGACAGAAAAACCCTCATAGCGCCGTGGATTGTTGGCCACCGTGGTGTAAGGCCAACGCTCTCGGCTAGATGTCGAGAGATCCGGGATTCAATTCCCGACGGTGACCGAATAACAAGTTTTCGGTTGCTGTGTGTTGCTAAAACGTGGAAAGAGCGATGTCTTTGTTTATTCACTGACGTCACGTATTTGGAGGATTTTGACTTTGGAAGTTGAGATATTCTTGTAAACTATGCAAGTGGATACCCCATGCTTTGTCTGACCAGAATCGGATGCAACGCTACTCCATTGCAGTTGTTCTTCGTGAAGGAGACAAACGGAAAGGTTTTCTGCATCGGTTGGCCACGGTTGACGAAAAATGAGTCATATACATGAATGTTACATGACAAAGAGCATCGACTGTGCAGGGACAACCCCCACAGAAGGTCGCTAAGCCATACCTACATGGATGGAAGCTGATGCTGTGTTGCTGGTGGGATTGTCACCGTGTGATTCACTATAACTTACTGCGAAACAATACCATAAAAGTGGATGCTTATATCCAACAGTTGGACCGTCTCCATGCTGCACTGCAAGAAAAGTGCCCAGCGTTGATGAATCGCCATGGAGTTGTTTTTAACCAGGATAACGCTCTTCCAGGTGTCGTTTTACAGGCCCAGCAAAACTTGCACGAGCTGGTATGGGAAATATTGTCGCACCTCCCTTATTCCTCGGGCCTTGCCCCGTCCGAATTTCACCTGTTCCGGTCTTTGTCGTATTTTCTCGCTGAGAAAAACTATGCTAATGACGATGATTTGAAACGTTGCATGGATGACTTCAACTCCAGCTCGCCAGACTGCCATCGCAATGGGATATTTCAACTCGTAGATCGGCGAAACAAGTTCATCAGCCCCCATGGAGGACTACCTGGACGATTAGGTTAAGTGTTTGGTACGATTTTTTAAGCTTCAAATACATGCTTCTCTATTTTCCGGGAACTTTCTTTACAGTCTGATACTTGATACTGTACTTCCTCTGGGCTAAGAAATTTGGGGTGTTATTTCTGGCCAGTTTTCTAGAGTGTAGTGAACATTTTGCTCTTTAATTCCGCATTTAATATGACCGCTCATATTTCCCTTAAATTTCTTTTCATTCATTTAGTCCAGTTTAAGGGGCAATCAGAAGACTGTTAAAGTACAAGTAAAACAAGTTAATAAAATTATGCAATGCATCGATTATGATACGCTTTCCAACATACCAGAAATCATTACTCAAGTTACGAAGATAATGGCCGTGGAATAAATCTCGCTCTTGTGCCCTGACCTTTGACCCCACTTCGATGATATTAAACAGAATTGGTTCAGTATACCTCCGGAACAACATACTAAAGTTTTGTCGCAATAGAAGCATTTCTAGTCAAGTTATGAGGATAATAGCTGTGGAATAAATCTCGCTCCTGTGTCCTGACATTTGACCCCATTTCGATGATATTCAACAGAACCGGTTCAGTATACATCCGGAACAACATGATAAAGTTTTGTCGCAATCGAAGCCTTTTTACGTAAGTTATGATGCATAAAGACAATGGAATGGATCCCGCTCCTATGTCCTGACCTTTGACACCATTTTGCCCACTTTGAATAGGGTTCATCCCCAGGTGGTCTCCTACCACATACTAAAATTTCATCGAAATCGAACCATTTTTACGCGAGTTATCGTGCGGATAGACGGACAAAGCTGGATCACATACGCTTCTTCAACCAACGGTTGGAAAGCGTAAATGATATCGGAAAAGCTGGTTTTAGGAGACAAGGTAATAGATTTCATCCAGGTTTGAACACTTTACAGGAACTGTTACTTGGGTGGAATCTGATAATATACTGCGACAGCAGATCCCTCGCCGCATGTTGCACAGATGTCAATTAAAGCAGTACCAAACTATGCGTATGTAGTACGTCAAATGCTGGTGCGATGCTTCAGTGACCATCCTCAGGAAAGTTTCGACTTTACTTCCTTAACAAATACTTCCCACCTGTACCTTCCGCTATTTCTTCCCCATCAGAGTTTCACAAAATCCTTTAGGTATTAATATCTTGATAGCTACAACAGTTTTTGAGTTATGGCGGCAACAAACTACACACACACACACACATACACACACGTACACAGCCATTAAAACAGCCAAATCATGTTCGAACAAATCCTATATATGCATTTACATACTTTCTCATACATTTGGATAGCAAAAATAACGGTTGGGAAAGGGAGAGTGATGCAACAAATGCTTTACTTTTCAAGGATGGCGGGCAACTGAGGGGAGGGGGAGGTAAAAACCGATGATGTGCACATCATTGGTGCATTTAGGCTAAAAAAAACCTTTCCATTTTTTTTAAGCCTAAATGCATCAGTTGCATTGCAGGTCATTTCCTGAAGTGAAGGAATCCTCCTTTTGCCTAAAGTGGGGATCGAGTCCGCGAGGATTTGCGCGCTAGAGAGAAGCGCTACCGAATGAGCTATAGGCCATTTAGTAGAAGATCATGTTTAAGATAGAAAAGAAGAGGATTGTATTTGCGCGATGGTAAAATATTTTTCGCTATCAATGAGGGTTAATTAGTCATGTTATTTTCCATGAGAGCTTGCTGGTTTTTTTTTAATAGGTTTATAATAATTAATTTTTTCTATAGGAGAACTTATCAGAAATTACTTTTTCTTATCATAATGATTTTTCAAAGCAACTGAATGTTTTGGACCGAGATTTTTTAAATTCCCAATGACTTTCAATTATGTTTAAGAAAAGGTAAAATGTATTATTTCACAGAATTACCAAATATAAAATATAAAATTTATAATAATTTTATTTTTTCTGTAAGAGGATTTATCACAAATTACGTTGTTTTTTTCATCATGATTTTTCAAAGCAACAGAATGTTTTAGAACTCGAGTAATTTATCTATCTATCTATCTATCTATCTATCTATCTATCCATCCATCTACCTATCCATTTAACCATCCATCCATCCATCTATCCATTTATCCATCCATTTATCCATCCATCCATCTATCTATCCATTTGCACATTCACCCATACATCTATCTATCTATCCATCCATTCATCCATCCATCTATCTATATATCCATCCATTTATCCATCCATCTATCCATCCATCCATCCATCTATCTATCCATCCATCCATTCATCCATCCATCTATCTATCTATCCATCCATTTATCCATCTATCCATCCATCTATCTATTCCAATCCATCCATCCATCCATCCATCCATCTATTTATTTTGTACTGAGATTACTTTCAATTATCCATCTATCCATCCATCTATCTATTCATCCATCCATCCATCTATCTATTCATCCATCCATCCATCTATCTATTCATCCATCCATCCATCCATCTATTTATTTTGTACTGAGATTACTTTCAATTATCTTTAATAAAAGGTGAAATGTACAAATTCTTAGTAGTATTTCACAAAACCCCTACATAAAAAAAATACTCTTGATAGCTATAATATATTTTGTGCTAAGAGATCCACAGACTAATTCACAGGCATTATGCAATAATCACCCGTATGACAATATCCGATCTCGACACAAATTCAAACTGAAGTCCTCCAACAGACGATTGAAATTTAATTGTTAATCAAAAGTCAAGTGTTACCGCGAACCGCTGTTATTCCCGGAAATTTTCCGTCATACAGCTACGGGAAGAGTGAGAACAGAAGTTTTCCGTGAATAGAATTACCGAAAAGTTATCTGGAAATTCAGGAATTTCCTTTAACAGGCTTTAAGAACGGCAGTTTTCCGTGAATAGAATTACCGAAAAGTTCTCTGGAAATTCAGGAATTTCCTTTAACAGGCTTTAAGAACGGCAGTTTTCCGTGAATAGAATTACCGAAAAGTTCTCTGGAAATTCAGGAATTTCCTTTAACAGGTTTTAAGAACGGCAGTTTTCCGTGAATAGAATTACCGAAAAGTTCTCTGGAAATTCAGGAATTTCCTTTAACAGGCTTTAAGAACGGCAGTTTTCCGTGAATAGAATTACCGAAAAGTTCTCTGGAAACTCAGGAATTTCCTTTAACAGGCTTTAAGAACGGCAGTTTTCCGTGAATAGAATTACCGAAAAGTTCTCTGGAAATTCAGGAATTTCCTTTAACAGGCTTTAAGAACGGCAGTTTTCCGTGAATAGAATTACCGAAAAGTTCTCTGGAAATTCAGGAATTTCCTTTAACAGGCTTTAAGAACGGCAGTTTTCCGTGAATAGAATTACCGGAAAGTTATCTGGAAATTTAGGAATTTCCTTTAACAGGCTTTAAGAACGGCAGTTTTCCGTTATCATCCGGCGAAAGATAAACAGATGCATGTCTTACAATTCACGTAAGAAAAATCAGCGGAATTCACGTTTCCCTTTTCATTTCACGGAAAAGATTGAAACAGGAATCGCGTCGTTAATTCCCGAGAGAAATCACGAAAAATGGATCGGGCATTTTAGGAACTTTTTTACAGTATGGATTACGAATAGATACCACAGCCTCAGGTTTCGTACGTATCCTGAAGCTTTGAAAGGCATGGCATACTTTGCTTTTATTTTCTTTAATTCGTTCTTTTGATGCATTACCGGCTTTCAGGTGTTCAATTTTATTGCGCTTGTAATTTTGTAAAAACCACATGTTAAATAGTTTCGTCGTTATTAGATATATAATTTCTAGTCTACTAGCTTCATTTATTACTTGACCCAACAGGTCTTTTAAAAGAAATAATTACATTGATCTCAAACGAAAACGGCCAATCAGAGTTGATCAAACAAGAAAAAAAAAATGCTCGATTAATATGTTACCCTAAAAGGCTTCAGCTCGGGTTTTAAATAATTCGGCATTAAAAAATGGGCACCAGAAAACAAGACGTTAGTATAAAAGTTAGTAAAATCATGCAATGCATTGATTATGATACGTTTTCCAACATACCACGAAATCATTACTTAAATTATTAGGATAATTGCTGTGGAACAAATCTCGCTCCTGTGCCGATGATATCAAACAGAATTGGTTCAGTGTACCTTCGGAACAACATACTAAAGTTTTGTCGCAATAGAAACATTTTTAGTCAAGTTATGAGGATAATGGCTGTTGAATAAATCTCGCTTCTGTGCCCTGACCTTTGACCCTATTTCGATAATATTCAGCAGAACCGGTTCAGTATACCTTCGGAGCAACATGATAAAGTTTTGTCGCAATCGAAGCATTTTTACGTAAGTTATGATGCATAACGGCAACGGAATGGATCCCGCTGCTATGTCCTGACCTTTGACCTCATTTCACCTATTTTCAATAGGGTTTGTCCTCAGGTCGTCCCCTACCACATACTAAAATTTCATCGAAATCGAACCATTTTTACGCTAGTTATCGTGCGGACAGGCAGACAAAGCTGGAGCATAAAAGCTTCTTCAACTTAAGGTTGGAAAGCGTAAAATAGGACTGTTTAAAATCTTCCCGCGTGAAGTAATACAATGGACAAGACTTCCCAAAAAAGGAGGGTGTGCATCAACGCTACGGCAGTTTTTAGCCTACACTAAATAAGTAGCTATTCTGTTTCAATATTTAATAGGCTTTTAAGTATTCTGCTGGGACATCCAAAGAAATAGGTGGAAACAGTTTCTTTTCTTTTTCTTTCGTTTTTCCTCATACGCTCATTCGTCTTGTAGTGATCACAAAAACAAGAAGAGATAACTCCAAATCACGTGTTAAGCGAACTCGTCTTTCGGTTCTACGCATCCGCAAAAGAAAGCACTTGAGAAGATATGTAAACATGCCAGCTATATCGCTCTTCCGATTTTTTTACAGCTTTGATTTCATTCTACTTCAGAAATGCAGATGTTGATTTTATCATTCTGAAAGCTACAAAAGTACATTACGGAAAGTCGTACCTCTTTCACCAAACCGCTCTTGAAAGCTATAAAACTTCCCATTGGTACTCAACTACAACGTTACATACTCGATCGTGTACGAGAACAAACTGTCGATACGTTTCAGAATAAGTAGGACGTTTTTCTCCTTACACTTGACTACATAATCGCTTCACCATGTTCTGGGCGTAAAGCTCTGCAGCTCTTTGGAGTCTTTAAGACATAAAATCTTTTAATTCATTTTCTTAGAGAGTGACAGAGATGTTAATAGCGTTGCTTTGTGTGTGTTGTGAAAACACAGACTTGTCCACGGAGGGAATCGAATACGGGTCCCTTCACTCCGCAGTAAGTTGCTCTCCCAACTGAGCTACGCGGACATGTGCTCTCACTGCTATCTGCCTTTATCTCATGTGCGCATTGCGGTGCAGGCACGTCACAGAGTGCGTGTGTGTGTGTGCGTGTGTGTGCTTATTTGGGCGAAGGGGACCCCCATGAGCAACTCTAAAAAGTTGGAGTTATCGCCCATCCCTGATTTAGGGCCATTGGTTCCAGGAAATGGGAAGAGCGAGTAAGACAGACACACCGCGAATGCCTCAGCGGGATTTAAATCCGTGCCTACACGGATCTTAGACCACTGCGCTACCGGATCAGCATTTATTTGTTTGAGGCAAATCCTTTAGTAGTTTAAAAGTATAGTTCCGCAAACACGCGTGTTCCTCTGCCAAGTACGTAAAGAGTAAAATCAGATATAAAAAAAAAAAAAGTTCCGCCATGCAGGTATCTTTACCACAGCGGAGAAAAAATCTATACTATTACGTGAAAAAACCTATACTATTACGTGAAAAAACCTATACTATTATGACATTTTAATCATGTTCAATGCAAACAGGTATGTATACAGATTAGGTTTATGTTATGCTCCAAGAAACTGCATTTGCTCTTGGTATTGTCTGAACAATTAATCACGTACATCATTCATATTTTAAGCCCGGACGATATTTGCAGTTATTTAACAATTTAAGCGACTGATGTACTGTGCTTCAACTAAACCGTGCCCCAAACTTTTTCTCTCTCCAAACAGAAATATTCACATTGCAACGGTATTTACAAAAGCTACGGTAAAATAATTGTTCTTTATCCCCTCTCATCTCAGCAGCCGCAAACGTACACATGTCATAGTTGATAAGCCCTCTCTTGTAATCCTATATTCCCTGTTCCATAACATAACACATGATAGGAAAGGGCTAGTTTCCCTGAAACCAACGCCATGCCACTGGGTAAAAAAAGTTATCCAAACGTCTTCTCTGTCCTTCCTTAAATTCGACTCCACTGCCATAATTCTTTATCAGTTAATTTGTCAGAAGGGATTGGTGTCAATCATACGCCTGAATGACCAGTCTGAATAACAAATCTAAGGGCGAAAGCAACTGTTTTTGATGCTCTAGTCTTCAAGGTAACTCGTACGAGCAGCTTTGGGACCACTAAACATACCCTAAATGAATTCTTTCCAGTACTGTTCGTGCCTCTTCTCAGACATTGAATGTATTCGTTGGAGTTGAGTTCAACCCATTTTATTAATTCCAATTTAACTCGTTCCAGCTGTCTAAATGGTTAATGGCTTTCTCAAAATGGTATAACTATACTAATAATCCGAAATTTCTTTGTGTAGAATAAAAATAAAACTTTCCAAGCTTTTGCATATCAACAGATGGCTTTTTCAAGGAAGGTAGACAGCTAACTTCAAACTGGACAATAGAACGTTTCAACAATTTGAATGCGGTGACTTGACTATAGGCAATAAATGAATAGGCGCAAACGTGATAATTCGAAGAAACGAGGTCACATTGGTTGTGCACGCGGTAATATGGTAAAAAACGCAGCATTCGCTGTCTACCTTCCTTGAAAAAGTCATCTGGTTGATGTGTGAAAGCTTGGAAAGTTTTATTTCTATTCTACGCCAAGAAATTTCGGATTATTAGTATAGTTATGTTATTTTGAGTATAATTGGTGTACAGTTCCTACTCATTGAATTTAATGGCTTATTTTGTTAGCTGAAGAACGCTCGATGTTTCAAAATTTGTCTGAACGACGAATGTCGGTTGGTTAAATGACGTACATGTGGTTCAAAATTTATATTATTCTCCTGACGATGTCAGATTTATTTCTACATCGTTTGTGTAAGTGACGAATTCATTAAAGATACATTTCGAAATTTAGTTTCCAAGTAATACTTGCAGTATTCCAATTTCGTTCACACACACACACACACACACACACTACTGAAAACTCACATTCCTCCGTTGAGGCCGCATAATCGTTATCCAGATGAAACCTTTCTACACTGAATTGGACACATCTCAATAGCAACCGTGCGAAAGAGTAGAAATTGTACATGGAGGCTATACAGAAGCCACGCGCGTGACCAAGAGTTCTGTTGCGTAAATGGAATTACGTTGTTTCAGCATTCATTTGTTTGAAACATATTTCACCCGAAGTCAGCAAACGCATTTTCTAGGTTGCACAGCAAAGACAAATCTGCTGGTCTTTTAAGGGAAGGGAAAGAAGAAAAGAACCTCCATATCCTGGGCATATGGCCTAACTCACTCCATGGGGGAAACGAAAGTAACAATACCAATATACTTGTTCAAATGATTTTCTGGGTTACACAGCAAAGGAAGAAAAATGTGCTAGCCTTTTACGGCATGAAAAAAGAAGAAAAACCTCTGGATTCTAGACATCTAGTTCAACTCTCTCCGTGAGGGAGATGAAAGCAATAATACTGATACACATGCTCAAATAATTTTTTGGGTTGCACAGCAAAGGAAGAAAAATTTGCTAGTCTCTTACGGGATAGGAAAAGAAGAAGACACCTCCACATCCTGGATATGTAGTCCAACTCTCTCCATGGTAAAGATGAAAGTAATAATACCAATATAAAATTTATAACGAGGAACAATACACCAATTAAGTAGTAAATAGTAACGCTGTACTAGTGATCCGATTTATTGGCGTAGAAAATAAACACATAAGCGTTTCCAAGCTTTCGCACATCAACCAGATGGCTTTTTCAAGGAAGTTAGACAGAAACTGCAAACTGAAAAATAGAACGCTTAACAATTTGAAAGCGGGAATTTGACAATAAATAGATGCGACGTTATATTCATTTAAAGATACGAGGCATCACGTTGGTTGCACGCGGGATCCTGGTAGAGAAAAGGTGTTACTTGAAGAACTGGTTCCAAATTCGTGGTAACTCGAGTGAGACACAATCATTGCAAGCATCGCTGTTGGTAATGATCTCCAAGGTTTCCCAAATGGCTGTACATTTAGGGGTAGAAGTAAAATTCAAGTCAGCTACTCCCATGTGGGATGATATAAAGAAATTAGCTAGCTACTCTACCCCTAAATGTACAGCCATTCAGGAAACCTTGGAGATCATTACCAACAGCGATGCTTGCAATGATTGTGTCTCGCTCGAGTTGCCACGAATTTGGAACCAGTTCTTCAAGTAACACCTTTTCTCTACCAGGATCCCGCGTGCAAGCAACGTGATGCCTCGTATCTTTAAATGAATATAACGTCGCATCTATTTATTGTCAAGTTCCTGCGTTCAAATTGTTAAGCGTTCTATTTTTCAGTTTGCAGTTTCTGTCTAACTTCCTTGAAAAAGCCATCTGGTTGATGTGCGAAAGCTTGGAAACGCTTATGTGTTTATTTTCTACGCCAATAAATCGGATCACTTGTACAGCGTTACTATTTAATACCAATATACTTATTAAAATAATTTTCTGGGTTGCATAGGAATGGAAGAAAAAAACTGCAAGCCTTTTACGGTATGAGAACAGAAGAAAAACCTCTACATTCTGGACATGTAGTTCAACTCTCTCCATGGAGAAGATGAAAGTAATAATACCAATATACTTGTTCAAATACTTTCTTTCTTAGTCGGATTGCAATCTTATTAAGTAGGCGAACGCCAGGTAGGAAGTCATGAATTCGAATACCACGCTAACTTTTCATATGTTGCCCATGAATCATAAAGTGAGTACGGAAACAAAAACTTGAGGGAATCGGCTTTAAGCTTAAATCTTATCCTATAGATGCACTTGTGGACAACATGGATCCATTACAACTACAATACGGATTATCACGATCGAATCTCTTTGCTGGATACATTGGTTTTAACTATCAGTTGATGACATAAATGTAAAATCCTTATGTTCGGTTGCAATCCGAAATGTTGTGAGTATGCTTCCTCAGATAAATATTTCCTTAAATAGGGTGCTTTTCTGAAAATAAGGCCCATACAAGCACTTTTTTTAATCGGGAGTTTCTAAACGGACTGAGGTAATATAATGAAAATCGTTACAAGATGAGTGTGGCACAGAAAGCCAGGGGCAAAATCTCTCAACGGTGATTAACGTGCTTAAATTTCAGCCCTAATGCCTGAAATACTAATTAACCGCGAGTCGTGATCTCCAAAAGGGGAAATTTTTTTGTTATCTTTATTTGATATCTTTGCTGTGTGTGTGTGTGTGTGTGTGTGTGTGTGTGTGTGTGTGTGCGTGCGTGTGTTCTTCATGCAAAAAAAAAGTGGTGCTGAACACAATAAACAAAACGACATAGGTAGACTGAGAGACTGCAGTAAAAAAGAAAATGTCGAAAAGAGAATACATTGCAGACCGTTTATCAGGCTTTTATCGATTATAATTGCGTGAAAACGATTAATGATAATAAACACTCGGATGAAGACCTTATAGTTTGTAGGTAAATCTATCCTATCCAAAAAATAATCTCAATAAAAGAAGATTTGTGCCGGAAAATTCATCCTTCGGGAAGGTATTCTAATTTGTAGGTTTCCACCTGTCGCTTCAAAATAAAAAAATAAAAAAAGGATTATCATTAAAAATTCGACTGGTGGAAAACCTCGTTTCCTGAATTCACTGTCGGAAACCGACTTTTAATGAAAAGCCCGTGTCGGGAAACCTCGCTGGCTAAACATACAGTTAGCAAAATTGCCTTGACGTACAAAAGCTAGTACTGACCAGACGCGCCTGTCAATAAACTTCACAGGGTATTGAACCGTTGATGTAAAATTATCAAACGAGGAACTTCGATGCAGTAGAACCACAAGTTGCGTCGGAAAACCGAGTTTAATGAAAGTACTGTGGCCGAAAAGGGCCCCGCGATGTAAATGGCTGAGTCTTCTAAACTGTCCAGTAGGAAAATCTCAATTTGTTACTTTCGGGGAAAATGGGCAGGAGAGATCAAAAACTATTGCAAGTGAAATAATTTTGCAAACACCAGGCGCTGTCATCAACAAAACAAGGCCTCTCTTAATAAAGACGAAAATAATAAAAAAAATACACTCATATAGCGGCGTTTCTCTACAAGAAACCAGCATTTCATAAAGCAGGAAAGTAACGCATCATCGCTCTGTCTAGCAGACGCTCCATTTCGCAACAACCTTTGTTTCCCCACAATTTTGGTCTACTACAAGGGTAAAAAACAATCAGAAAAATTTAGTTTTATGTCCGGTGAGAAATAAAATCCAAAGATTTACAACTTTTTTCCTTGGAAGCTGTATCATGACTTTAGGGGTTCGCTATTTAGATTTGATGAGAAACAGGAAATGTAGATCAGAACAGCAGTACTTCAGAAGTAAAACCAAACTGACGAGACAGTCAGGTAGAGTATGTATCAAAGCCAGCTACGGTGAAAGTAACAAATGAAACGGAGAACGAAGTTAAATGTCATGGTTTATTGATGTGTTAAGAGTTTTGCGGTTACCCCCAGCAGTTACACACAATTTTCTACCATTTCGCAGAGTGAAGTTGGTGGTTATATAGAATACATCAGCTAACGAGAAATTGAAATCACGGCGGAAAAACGCAGAAAGAAAGGTACTCAAACGCTTCAGTCTACCACAAACAGCTCTAAGCGCACAGAACCGTCCCCCAGGGGAAAAAGAAGGGGTCCGTGAAGGGCAGCCTAAAATGACCCTCCGACGCCAAACATTCTTAAAGAGCAACAATTTTCAACTAGTGGTGAAAAGACACATATGATGTTCTCTACTTTCAGCTTTACACCCCACCCCCATTACTTTTAACAATTTTTTCTTTCCTTGAAAGATTACGTTTTTTATGAGTTCCAAAAATTTTCCCCAAAAATATATTGGTGCCCTCTGCGCTACATAAACGTGTGTTACTCTTAAATTTTGTTATAACGTGGTGTCAGCAAACCTCAGCATGCGGTGGCTTCTGGTCGTTCGTCTGAGGTGGGTCCGAGTTCGAATCCCGGTGAGGCATGGATGTTGTGTTTGTCTTACGGCGCTGGCTTTCTCCCTTCCCTGGAACCAGTGGCCCTAAATTAAGGAAGGGCGACTGCTTATAGCCAATTGAGTTGCTCACGGTGGTCGTTAAAATCTCCACTCAAGAAGAAAAAAAACCTCAGCATTACACACGCCATTTCCAATTTATTGAAAGAACGAAAATGAAATACAGTTACTTTTGAGATATTTTTGTAATAAAAAATCCTGCATGAAAAAAGAAACGTAGAAGTGCACATACATTTACAGATATTATAAATAGTGACACAACTAAATTCCTTTGTGGAAGATAAAAGAATATGACGGAGGTGCATCAACTAAAACGTTATAGAAGAGGTAGGTAAAAGTGAAAAATATTATACGGGTAAACACAGGGCGCGCAACTAAAATCTTTTTCTGGAGGGGGAAGTGTCTGATATCGATGAAAGCTATATGAAGAGTACGCCAATAACTTGCATTCAATATCGATATAGTATTGGTGACTTTGGAGAAAATAAATTTTTGCGCCAATTAGTATCACTAAACATTAAATTGATATCATTAAAATAAGTATCATTATTGAGCGAATTAAAGTACAGAAATTAACAAAATAATTTACAATAAAAACGATGGAAAACTAAATTCCATTAGGAACGATCAAGTAAAAATAATGCAAGAATTATATCATTAACATAACTATAATGTAACAGCAATGCATTCTGAAGAAATGTGTCTTTTCTGTCGGGGTTCCTTTCTGAATGACCAGTGGCAACTGCGTTCTATTTATTTATTTTTGTTCAGGTGGTATGTTTCGTTGAATGCTCACAATTACTTCCAGAAAAAAAAAAAAAACTAGTTGTGAAGCCTGACCACAAACATTGATTGTGCCGGATGAATTTCAGTGCCGAGCGGCCAGTAACAGAAAATTCTAAACTCCTTTCATCCTAGCTTACTCTATCTTACTAACCTTGACCCTGTCCTAGAAGGGTTAGACCCAAGTGGGTTAGAATAGCTAAAGGTAGGGAGTGATACCACAGAATGTTGTTTCAGCTCCGACCCTGACCAGACCGGCTGCACAAGGTCAAGTTTATCTCCCTTTTGGTCTCAATGGGATATACAGACAGTGGAAAAAGTTGAAATTGTGTAGTCTGTGCTCTATGGTGAGATGCAAACGCAGAACGTTCACACTTTTGTCTTGAAATCTCTCAGTAGAAAGGTAAATTGAATCAAACTGAGACAAAGACATAGGAGATAAATAACACTGCTAATGCGAATAGCAAAAAAAAAAAAATCTGTTCCATCGACGAGTTTTTACCCTTAAAAGCGCATGGTAGACACAATGAAAATGTTCTTGAAATAGAGATGGAATATTTGAAAAAAGCTGGGGCGTCCAAACTATGACAATGGGAGCCAAATATTTCAGCATATACATTTATTCCTCAAAGCATAAAAATCATTGCGCTTTTGCAAAGACAGGGCGTGATGACGTCATTTGAGCATGCTACAGATAAAACGATTATATCGAAGAAATGTAAATTAATATAAACCAAGAATTTATATTTTTCCTGCATGCAAACCAGTGCGGGATCAGTTGATTCCTCTGCGTCCGACACATAGAATCTATATACTATTAATTCTATAAGTTTTTTTTACTGTGAGTCCTATTTTGAGAGAACCGCTGAACGTAAAGGTACGGTTGAATTATCAAATTAAAGGTCTTACCATGTATAGATGTGCCAGTCGAAGAGAAAAATGAGATTGGGGCAACGGTTCAGGCATTGTGGGACGGCAAATTTTCCATGTAAAGTCTATGGGAAAAACGTACGATTGACATTCGACCGCCTGCGGTTGACTCACGCGCTGTTGCAGGCGGAAGCATGGGGGGCTGAGATAGTCCAAAGTCCGAAGTCTGTTTTCTGAGTAAACCGTTGCGCAAAACAACGCTAGCATGCATTGGTATCAAAGTTCATCTCATCGGAACAGCGAACACTCTCGAAGACCTGATTGCGTATGCCGTTGGACTGTGTGATGTATATATAGAATTTAATATTCATTCGATCCAGTTTATTCACGTAGGTAAGACGTTTCCCATTATGTAAAGATGTAAATAAACATTCCGTTGACCGTTGTTAGTGAAAATATTACGGGCGACTGCTTATAAACAATTGAGTTCCTCACGGTGGTCGTTAAACCTTCAGTCAAAAAAAAAAAAATCATGAACCTGGACTATTGACTTTACTGAAGTGGTTGAATGAACTTGTCAATCAAATAAAGTTTCCATTTGCTGGTTCATATGAGTTTATTCTTTTCAAAAAGGAACAACAACAACAACAACAAAAAACTAACCGTTGATTCCGATGGGTCTCATTCCAACAACATTTACAAACACAGTTGTGACTGAAGATGAGAGTGCGCTATCCAGTTGAATTTTTGCACACGATCGAGATGAGTTGACTTCCGCCTCACATTTTACGACTGAAAAAGGGTGCAGTCGTGATGCTCATCACGAACCTGGCCGCTCCGGTGGCGCAGTGGTCTAAGCGCTGGCTTATGATGATTCGTTCGTGAAGGGTCCGGGTTCGAATCCCGGTGAGGCATGGATGTTGTGTTTGTCTTACGGCACTGGCTCTCTCCCTTCGCTGGAACCAGTGACCCTAAATTATGGACGGGCGATTGCTTATAGCCCATTGAGTTGCTCACGGCGGTCGTTAAACCATCAGTCAAAAAAAAAAAAAAAAAAAAAGAAACCTAACCGTCGTTTCCGACGGGTTTTGTCTAGTATCTAAGAAATATTGCAGCCGTATATAGCTGCGTTAAAAATCTGAAGAAGCACTTAACACCAAATGCAGCTATAAAATTTATGTAGTAGATATAACACAGTTAAAAAGGTTCTAGATGCTGCCATAAGATCACTGAAAAAAGTCACAGATGGGAAACGGATTATAAAAAATAATAGAAGAGGCAGAAATCAGAGATAAAGCTGGCTAAATCAGAATCCAAGATCGGGCTCCTACGTGCTACTAATAGCATCACCACTTTCATTTCGGGCTGGGAAGGATGGAGGAGGGGGGGGGGGGTTCTTATGTTAAAAGTACTAATATTTTATGTTGAGTATTTTAGGAAAGGAGTGTTTGATCTCAGGTCTTAAGCAACCCTTAGAAGTAGGGGGCTATGATACTTGGGGTAGAATGCCCGACAGGAAAGTCACGCGGAAGCGAGGTAGAAAGTGGGAGGGAGACCGCCTTTGTATAACAGTGGGGGGGGGTCTGGAAGCACCAGAGACCCGACGGCTTAACGTGCGCATCCGACTCACGGCGGATATTTAGTGGTTCGAGGGTTCGTACCTGCTTGGGATCGATCCTGAGAACTCTCCGTGGCAATCACGAATACTGACCACTGGGCCATTCGCAGCCCGAAAGAACCGAAAGTTTCTCTTTCTGAGTTTCAAGAAGAAGGCCCAGGTTTTCTCCTTTCAGTGTCTGTGAATCCTGAGTGCATGAGAAGGAAATTGATAAACTATATGATTGTGTGGTTATTTAAGTCCTTTTGTAGAAGAGAGCAATTCGTCGTAGGGAAGTGAAGGGGGGAGAGAAAAATTAAGGAGTTCCACACTGACAGATGCACTAGGTTGACCAATGACCAGCTACAATATCCATTGGACACAGCACAGAGAAATATCTAATTTCTCAGAGAAACCACAAAATACTTGTGACGTGTATTTTAATTTAACTTTCATTTTTAGTTCCCTTTCCTATGTACATTTGAGTTTGTTCTCTTTTGCACTTTCCAAACTTAACGTGATATCTTCTCTCTCGCATGAATGAGGTTGGCAACACTTTTGAGGTCCGAGAGAGTGACGCATGAATGTGATAAGAACGTTAGATAAAAAGGACGATGCGGCAGTTGCTTAGTGTGTGTGTAGAAGGGGGGTGTTCAATCGCTGTTAAGCTAGATTATACGACAGATAATTAAGGCATTATGTGTGAAGTGTAAGACTCGCAGTGATATATATTTTGTATGTCATATATTGTGCTCGACCAATAAAAGGTTATCGTAAGTTATCATTTAGTTCATTTCCTTAGTCATGGTTTTAGACATAGCGTAACACCAATCTCGCACACGAAAAAAAGGTTACGTTATATACTTTACTGCGATGCTTAAAAAAGTTTTGCAATTTTTTTTTCTTTCATTTTTGGAAGTATATATCTTTTCCGTGGTATTGGATTCGTGGAATATATATTTCTAAATTCTTATAAAGTCTGTAATTTCTGTTTAAGTCTTAAATTTATTCTCTCATTCTAACTTTCACAATCTGAAAATATCATAAAGGTAAATGCAGTTTATTGTACTTTCTGCAGCGGAATTCAAAGTTTTTTGAATAATTACTGATTATGTCATCGCTTATGATTTTTTTAAATGCTAGCTTAATATAAATAGAAGTGCATTTTTCTCTCAAAATTGAAACCCATATTTTGTTGTTTCATCATTATAGTAACTAGTGAATATAAAATGCAAATTTAATTTTACAGTTACATCCTTCCTGATGAGACAAACAAATGCTGAGCGTCATATTGGAAACACATCTTCCGTTATTGTTTAAAACTGGATTAAATAGAAGAAGTCATCAGCACTCGGCATAACCGGAATCGGGCTGCACAACATATAAATTCCATTGGCCCGAGACGAGCTCTGGCAGAAACATTTCGGGTTCTGACGGATTCTTTCTCCGAAAACTGAGTCCGAACTCATCTCTAATATATATATATCACTAAAAACTTGTAAAAGTATGTGTAAAATAAGCTAGAATGTTTCAGAAATAGTCATAAGAACTTTAAAAAGATCTATAGTAGTAGACATGCCTACAAGTAGTAGAAAGAAATATATGATGATAAAAAAAATTAGGGTACAGAGAAAATAATTTTTTTTATCATAATACATCATCCAATATATGATAAAAAATTTCAGTGCCTCAGAAAATTGAAATTTGCGATGGAAACATGATAATTCTAAAAGCCATGGATGATAATTAAAAAATTTGTAGATGTAAACATAAGGTAGTTAAAAATGCAAAAATAGGTAGGCGATTATCAGAAATAAAAAAATAAAATAAAAATATGGCTATAGAAACTGAATAAAATTTGTTGGAAACATAACTAAATATATGTAGAAGTAGAAAAAATATGTTGCAAACGTGTAATACTTAAAAGAAGTTGCGGAAGTACTTGTACGAAATTCAGATAAAAGTTGCAGAGTTGGACATAAAGACGTTGTGGAGTAAATCATAACCGTGAAAATAAAAGCCATGGTAGTAAGTTTTCGATTTTGGCATAATATTTACCATGCTGAGCTGAAGAACTCAAATGAAAAGTTATGTGACAAGTCATATAACACAACTGGAAAAAAGAAAAAAAAAGAAAGAAAAAAAGCTACTACTAAGCGAAAACTGCCTTACCAGGAAAGATTCATCTTGTAAAATGGAAAAAGAAACCGATTTCTTTTCTGTTTTCCAAGTCAAATATAGCTTATAAACAGATAAAGGGCCAAATAACTTTTCATATCTAACTAAGAGTTTTTCACCGAACTAAAAATCGAGTTCTCGGCACGAAAAATAGTCATTGTCAACTGCTGAATCATAAAGCAGATTCTGTCTTATGGAAAGGAAATTGAAACTGCGTTGTTTCCATCAATTAGACAGATACTGACTGACCACGGTAAAATCGGAGAATCCCGGCAGTCCTTACTTTTTCTATTTGTGAAACTGGAAATTTTCGTAAGCGTGATTTCGGTCAAAAACGAAGCACCCCAAGCTTGCCTTATTCCGATTGAAACATTTCCTGAAGGAACTGTCTGTTACCCGAAATTAACTTTTTACATTATAGGAATTATTCCCGAATGGACAATCCCTTTAGTACACTTTTTCCGGTAACCAGACATCTCCGAAATCCTTTACATACCAAATCATATCGAAATAAAATATTTAATGAAAAACGGAATCATTGTTTGTATTAAGAACTTAGATTTCATTCAAATCCTGCAACTGTACCTACAGCAGTTCACCTTTTCATTTTCATCATATTTTTCCAATATAAAACACTAAAAAAATGTTCAATAAATATTTCCCGCTGTATTTTTTTTCAGTTGGAGATTTTTGCTTTTTGAAAAAAAAGCAAAATATCGACAATGAAATGAGTTCTTTGCATCGAAAGACAAGAACTGGTACCACCACGGAATCGAGGAACTCGCAGGCAGATGGCTAAATTGGGTGCAACGATGGTCTATACTTTGAATGCTAGTCAACTGCCGTTGTAAAGGTACGTAGGAAGACATAAATTGATTCAAACATTGCAAAATTTTCGACTTGCCCTCTGAAACACTACAATCAGTTCTTAAATACTTGACTAGATTGTTGCAAATGAAATGTCTGATTTTCCCAGACTCTGCAGGTAATTAACACATCGCGCGACGTAGGTTGTGATATCTTTATTTTCAAGCATCAAGGCTGCTGCTTATAATGCACTGGTCATTTTTTCTTCAGTGGCATCAGTTCCAAGGGCAGTGTGCTACAGTGAAGAAGACAACGGAACAGAGCCAAATTCGTGTCATTTTTGTTCGTTTGTTCTTTTTTTGATTTTGTATGAATTTAAATTTCGGGAAAACACTGTTAGGGAGCGCAAGACATAACGTTGGTTTGCTAAACTCCCATCGGGCGATATGAGCTTGGAAAATGAATCATGTGGTAGACTAGAAGGAGCTATCGATGATGCCGTGTTCTGGTGCACACCAAATGGCACGAGAACTTGGCAGAAAAACTCGAAGTACACCATGCAACAATTTTTGCGACATTTACTTGTAATTGTCATAGGCAAACTGAAAATGATGGACGGGTGTCATATGATTTCACAAAAGTGTCCAAAACATGACGATTTCATGTCTGCCCTTCACAGCTTATCCGCAACGGAACGAACAACATTTTTAAGCGCAGCATCATGTGTGATGAGTAATGGATGTTGTACAGAAATAGCCGACGTTCGGTGCAATGTCTCGACCACGGTGAAGATCCGAAACACACTCCAAAGCCGACCGTGGTGGAGATCCGTAACGCACTCCGAAGCCGATCGCGGTGGATACCTGAAGCACACTCCGAAGCCGACTGCGGCGAAGACTGGAACACACTCCGAAGCAGACTTGCGGTAAAGATCCGAAACACACTCCGAAGCCTACCGCGGTGAAGACTTGAAGCACACTCCGATGCCCACTGCGGTGAATAACTGAAACACACTCCTAAGCCGACCGCGATACACTCCGAAAGCTGACTGTGGTGGACATCCGAAACACACTCCAAGTCGACCGCGGTGAAGACCCGAAACATAATGCGAAGCTGATCGCGGTGAAGATCCGAAACACAGTCCAAAGCCGACCACGGTGAAGATCCGAAACACAGTCCAAAGCCGACCGCGGTGAAAACCTGAAACCCACTCCGAAGCCGACTTGCGGTGAAGATCCGAAACACAGTCCGAAGCTGACCGCGGTGAAAACCTGAAACACACTCCTAAGCCGACCGCGATACACTCCGAAAGCTGACTGTGGTGGACATCCGAAACACACTCCAAGTCGACCGCGGTGAAGACCCGAAACATACTGCGAAGCTGATCGCGGTGAAGATCCGAAACACAGTCCAAAGCCGACCACGGTGAAGATCCGAAACACAGTCCAAAGCCGACCGCGGTGAAAACCTGAAACCCACTCCGAAGCCGACTTGCGGTGAAGATCCGAAACACACTCCGAAGCCTACCGCGGTGAAGACTTGAAGCACACTCCGATGCCCACTGCGGTGAATAACTGAAACACACTCCTAAGCCGACCGCGATACACTCCGAAAGCTGACTGTGGTGGACATCCGAAACACACTCCAAGTCGACCACGATACACTCCGAAAGCTGACTGTATTGGACATCCGAAACACACTCCAAGTCGACCGCGGTGAAGACCCGAAACATACTGCGAAGCTGACCGCGGTGAAGATCCGAAACACAGTCCAAAGCCGACCACGGTGAAGATCCGAAACACAGTCCAAAGCCGACCTCGGTGAAAACCTGAAACCCACTCCGAAGCCGACTTGCGGTGAAGATCCGAAACACAGTCCGAAGCTGACCGCGGTGAAAACCTGAAACACACTCCTAAGCCGACCGCGATACACTCCGGAAGTTGACTGTGGTGGACATCCGAAACACACTCCAAGTCGACCGCGGTGAAGACCCGAAACATACTGCGAAGCTGACCGCGGTGAAGATCCGAAACACAGTCCAAAGCCGACCGCCGTGAAAACCTGAAACCCACTCCGAAGCCGACTTGCGGTGAAGATCCGAAACACATTCCGAAGCTGACAGAAGTGAATATCCAAAACTCATTCCGAAGGCGGAACTCCAACCCAGGAAGATGATGGGCAGTGTTTTCTAGTCAGCAGCTTCTGTGATCCATTCCTGTTTCTAATAACGGAGTCAAACTATCACGGTGGACAGGCATCGTCAAGAATTTGACATTATTCATGGAACACTACACTGTCCCCCAAATAGCCGGCATTTCTCCATAGTCATGGGTTCACACTTCTCCATGGTAAAACCAGATCCCACGTTGCACGCCAAACGACCCAGAAGTGGCACAGGTTAAAATACGTATTCTTAACTCATCCACGTTATTTATCTGACCTGTCTCCTACGTATTAACAGTTCTTCGGGTCCCTGGACACCTTTCTATATACTGTATATACAGGTAAATAGTTTCCCAATCAAATACTGATTAAAACCACATTCTAAGAGTTTGTCGCATCCCGGAGCTCATTTTGTTCACGACGGCATACAGAAGCTTGTATCTCATTGGCAAAAGTGTGTTGCTCTACCGGCTGTTATTATTTTGATTAATAAAGTTTATTTTTCACCATGTTTTTGCCATTTCAAGTGTCCTTCAGGATTCCAACATTTCATTTGCAACAACCTGATAATAAGTTACATGTACAACTTTTTTCCTGCGCAAATCACAGTACTTTCTTTGTGTATGTTGTCTCGTCTATTCTCTCTCTATCTCATTTCCGGATCTCAAAGTAACAAAATGTGTGCTAAACATGTCCAAGGCTTGAAAGGAAAATTTATCGTTCTGAAAGAAATGAAACAGCCGTTGCTAAACTCTATCGAACAGTCTGAGAGAGACACTCCTTCCGTTTCCTGAAAATGTGAAATTCCATCAAACGAGGCTTCAAGGTGATCACACTGCAAATCTTGTATCACGGCTAAGTTCGAAGTCTGTGATTAACCACTCTGTCTATTCACTACAGGCCCGTGGCCAAACAGGGAAGTTTGGCGTAGCAGCACCGGTGGCGCACTGGTCTAAGCGCTGGTTTCTGACCATTCGTCCGAGAAGGGTCTAGGTTCGAATCCCGGTGAGGCATGGATGTTGTGTTTGTCTTTGGCACTGGTTCACTCTTTTTGTCATGGAGCCAGTGACCCTAAATTACGGACAGGTGACTGTTTATAGCCCATTGAGTTGCTCACGGTGGTCGTTCGTTAGACTTTCAATCGAAAAGAAAAAGTTGGGAGTTGCAGCTGATGACTGAGATCGGTCAAAAGATATAAAAGAGACCGGCATTGGACTGTAGTGTGAGTCGCTAAGTCTGGCAAAAGAAAACACAGGTCGGGCGCCGCCCAGCCTGGACCTCTCTTGTCCACGGTATTGGTTCATTTGAGCTCATATGGTTTTAACACACCATATGAACAATGGAGGACACCATACGAGAAAATGGAGGAATTCATTACTTCCCAGATTATTTAATTCTCTCATAGGAACACTACGTGAAAGTATATCAAATTAAAAACTAGGGGCTAAATTTATAAAAGAAAGTTCATCCATCAGCATTTTCTGGAAAAAGTTTCCATTACAAGTTCCTCACTTATTGGCCATTATGAAGTGTTTTCTCACTGAAAACCATCATTGTTACGAAGAAAAAGCAATAACGTACGGTTTCGAGCACACGTATTCTGTGTATGGCACCGCACGACAAAGTGTATGGCACGGCACGGCACGGCAATGTGTATGCCAGGGCACAACAATGTGCATAGCACCGGACGACAAAGTGTATATGACACCGGACGGCAATAGCAGCACAGAAGTATTGCCAATGCTCTTTCACTTTAGCAAGGGTAGATGTATTCTTGCTCTTTGACACAGAATGACGTATTCTTGCTTTTGCACAGCACAGCATGATACTCCTGCTGTTTCACATCATGACACACTCTTGCACTTCGTACTATTATTTGTTCTCTTTTATGGAGTATCACATATTCTTCCGCTTGCACTTTGACAAAGAAGAAAAGATATATTCCTATTTCTGCTCTTTGACACAGTATGAAATACTCTTCCTCTTTTGCACTGAAGAACGTACTCTTGCTCTCATTTTGATTGTAGAATGAGAGGATATAGCAAGATCCTCAGAGAAAATCTTTTCCGCAGAATGGAGTACTCTCGTTCTTGTTTTATGAACTATGACGTATACTCTAACTTTAATTATTACTTTCCTTTCCCTATGTAAATTTTGAATGAGTTCTCCTTTGGCGTCTCAATCTTAACATTATATCCTCTCACTTACTGAATGTTATGCGGCAAGAGTGAATGGCCTGTACATATTTGACAAGCTAAGAACGCTGTACATAATGTGTGAAGCAAGCAATGTTAAACGATTGTAGACTAATGTTACATGTTCGCAGTTGTATGTACCTTGAGTAGAAGATTTTTGTCGTGCTATTAAGATTTATTACTGTACGATCATTTTTGCTGTCTTAAGCACGAAAATTCGTGCTTAAGACAGCAAAAATGATCGTACAGTTGTAAATGTATGTACCCTCTTCTCGACTAAGAGTTAAACGTATTAGCTTTAGTGTTTACTACGAAGTTCTTGTGATTGGAATACTTTTGTGATTAGTAATCTCCTGTGCTGACGAGAGGGTGGATGAATAACAGCTGAGTACTGTCATTTTAAGTAACTACACTGGTGTGCAGAAATTAAGGACGAAGAGGAGAAATTAGCATAACAGCGGAACGAGCAGGTAGAACGGACCGAAAGACCACTCAGGCGATAGACTAAGGTCCGGTACGGTAGGGCATGCGCATATATGCAGCATGATGTGGAGGGGGAGGGGGGCGGAAGGGTATAAAGCCCACACGCGATGTACGCTCAGCAATTCGGTGAAAGCTATTGCACGGTGTACATCAGTTTGAACGACGTGTGTCATATGGCCAACAGGCAGTCCAGTAGACGACATCTGGATGATTTTACCCGAGGTCGCGTCATTGGGAAGTTGGAAGAAGGTCGAAGTGTGACTAGTGTGGCCGAGGAGTTCAGAATCGCTCACAGAATCATTTCACGAGCTTGGAGAGCATTTCAAACGACAGGAACAGCTGTTCGAGAGTTTAGCAGTGGTCGTCCACGAGCAACCACGGTGGCGGACGACCGGTATATTGTCCTACAGACGAGAAAGGACATAAAGCGGGAGAAATCGCAAGGCACGTGCAACAGACAACTGGACGTCCGTTACCACATTTCACTGTGGTCAGGAGGCTGCACAAAGGTGGTCTGTTTGCACGACGACCAGTACGGTGTGTGCTATTATCGCCTGCTCATCGGAGACGGCGGTTTCTGTGGTGCCAGGAACACAAGAACTGGACACATCAGCAATGGGATCGAGTTCTCTTTACGTATGAGAGCTGATTTAGTCTGACGAGCGATTCTGGACGTATACACATCTGGAAAGTGCAGGGAACACGCAATCACACCTCCAACAACATCGAAAGGGACCGATTTGGAGGTGGCGGAATTCTCGTTTGGGGCGTTATCATGCTTGGTAGCCGTACTGACCTCCATATCTTCCAAGGACGTTCAGTCACTGGTGTCCGCTATTGTACCGAGATTCTCCTGCCTCACGTGCGTCTGTTAACAGGTGCTGTGGGTCCTGAGTTCCTCTTCATGGACGACACCGCTACACCGCATCGTACAGTGGCTGTCGCAGAGCTGTTGGAGAGTGAAGATATTCAACGCATGGAGAATATTCAAGAAGTCATGCGTTGAAGATATTCAACACATGACTTCTGTGTGGCCAGCAAGGTCCCCGGACCTAAATCCAATCGAACGTGTGTGGGATCTTCTCGGGAGACTTTTCGCAGCACGTCACCAGCCTCCAGCAACGATTCCGCAGCTGCGATTGGCGCTACAAGAGGAATGGGCCGTGATGCCTCAACAGCTCCTTTACAACCTCGTCCTCAGCATGGACAGACGTTGTAAATCCTACAACGCAGTCAGGGGTGATCATATCCCCTACTAAAGACTGGATTTTTCTTGGCAGCCGCCTGTCACATGGACGTTTCTGTCTTCTGTCCAGTTTTGCTTGAAGCTATCTTTTCAATAAAGTGCCTTTGTATCCTTTGGATTCCTTGTTTGGACGGTTTTGCTCACTTGTCCCATATTCTTACATCTTGGATTTCTTATGATATGATTTGAGTCGATGTGGAGCACTTCTGCACGACGTTACATTCGAAAAACTGTCTCGTCCTTAATTTTTGTACGCCAGTGTATTTCTCAAATTTTCTTGAATGACTTCTGTGTCGTTAAGCTATCCAGAGTTTCACCTAAACTGAACTAGGACAATAAACTTCATGTAGTGTTTCTTAGATTAAATTGGCTTTACACACACATATTGACACCTTTTTAAGCCCAGGAACATTATAGAATACTTATAAAGTTATCATAGAAATCGTTTGCACAAGACGACGTGCTATCCTTTTTATTCATAGTCGTTTTGATGAATGTTGTTCGAGAACGGACAGGACGTACATTTTCATGCCAGGTGAAGAATGACTTATGTAACATTCAGCTATCCGTTATCATTTCATACGAGCATATTTCTTTTTTTAGGTATTTCGTGTAATCTTATTTACCTGAACTAATAACGCTGGTGCCTTTTTATTCATGATCCAACAAATTGGTTGACAAATTTTGCATCCAGAAACAACATGAACCGTGAAGGGGAACAGCCGTCACTAAATTTTATGCATTTATTAAAACAATGTCTCTGATAAGGAAAACAGTAACTAATTTGAGAATATCTTTTAATTATCTTCCTTTCAAAAATCATGCAGTGGCAGATTTTCACTTGTCACTTCGCCACGCACAGAGGATTCTGTTTTAAAATATGCAATGCTCAAAACGGGTTTTTCATCTTTGAAGGAAGCAGCAGCAGAGAAAGAGAGAGATAAGTTTTTCATTCATACGGACAAGAATTATGGGACACGTTATTTTACATAATCTCAGAACATACTGGTGCAATACGTATGACGAAAAAAAGTTGCATCTTGCTCTTCCAGTAACTCTTAGCCACCAAAATTTGCTTTTAACAAAAATGTGGAAAATATAATGAAGAGCGATTGGAACTACATAACCCTTCTTAAGGTGAAAAAAGAAAGCGCGTTAAAGGAAAGTAATAAGATCATCTTCATTAAATCAAATTTGCAAGTCATTATTTTTAGTTCCCGTTGTGACGTGCTTACATATGTATTCCAAAAAATGACACGTTATTACTTTATCCGTTTAGCCACATACACGATATGATAATTTCTAAAAACCGGTCTGTAAATATGTATTAATTTTGTGCAGGATGAGAGTGACCATGGTTTTCCATGCTACATGGGAGTATGGCGAAATTATAAATTTAGGAGTAACGCGAGATATTTCCTTTTATTTCTAGACACGGACAGGAAATTTCTTTTTAGATGGACCATTTTCTTCTTCTAACCCTTTTTATATCCAATTGAGGCTATAGGACCTCCCCATCTCTTTCCAAATGTTTCTGTCCTTGGCTTGTCTATTCCACAGCTTTCCTACAATTTTGTTTATATCATCCATCCATCTTTCTTCTGGTCTTCCTACTCCTCTCTTTCCTTTATATGGTCTCCAACCTGTTATTATTTTAGCCCATGTATTATTTTCCATTCTTGCTCTATGGCCTGCCTATTTTCATTTTAAATTGAGTATCTTTTCACCTATGTCTCAAAAACAATTTCTGGATCTTATATCTGTATTCTTTACTTTATCTTGAAGTCTTATATTCAGTAGGGATCTTTCCATTTGACGTCATGTTTTTTGCAATTTGTCTAAGATGATTTTCTTGATAGACCAGGTTTCAGCGCCATATTTCATAATGGGCATTATACATTCATTTCAAAATGTTTGCTGTGTTTTCCGGCTTTATTTAACTACATAGAATCTTCTTTAACTTCTCAAAAGCTGTCTGTCCACCCAATTTTTATTCTCCTGTCAATTTCTTCCACAATTCTCTGTTGTTGTTTTTTTCGTTGTTTTTTTGCGGTAATTAGTTTTTCTAGATATATGTATTCTTCCACATATTCTATTTCTTTATCATTTATTCTAATATTTTCTTGTGCTTCGCAATATATTATTAAGTTTGTTTGAAATCATTTTTGTTTTATTAATATTGATTTCCAATCTAATTTCTTTTGATAAATCTGTTAGTTCTTCTATCACTTCTTTTAATTTTTTTTTTTTTATTTTTTGAAATGAGAACTATGCCGTCTGTAAATCCTAAATTGTTCAACATTGCTCCATCGATGTTGATCCCCTTTCCTAACCAATTTAATCTGCTCATTATGTGCTCCAGTGTTTAATGTAAATATAGCTTTGGCGAGATAGTATCTCCTTGTCTTATTCCTCTATTTAGTTTAAACTTTTCATTTTCTTCATTTAGGATAATAATAGATGTTTCATTCTGGTAGATATACAGTACTTGAATAGATTTATATGAGGTTGTTCATCGCTGTAATTTTTTCAGGGCATCTATTACTGATGCTGTTTTTATGCTACAACAAAAGCTTTTTTGAAGTCTATAAATGCCAAATGTAAATTGCATGCTGTATTCGTTGCATTTTTCAATAAGAACACTTATTGTTTGTATATGATCTATTGTACTAAAACTTTTTCTAAAGCCAGCTTGTTCAGGCGGTTTATGAGATCAAATTTGTCTTCTAATCTGTTTGTAATGATTTTTGTAAATAGTTTATATATGTGGGACAACAAGCATATGGGTCTATAATTTTCTAGTTTCTTTTTGTCTCCTTTTTTGTGTAGTAAGATGATATTTGCATTATTCCACATTTGAAAAATATTCGGGTCACTTTATGTTCTCAATATTTTTCGTGTATTTTCCAGATCTTCGTAGAGAAAAATTTTACTGCTAGGTATAGTGAATGTGGCAATACAATTGTTTCTAAAATATGAATTCAATTTTTTTTTTTCACAATTACTTCGCTCTCCCTACTTTTCTGCTTAAAGATTTACATAGTTGTTGTTAAAGAGCGCGAGGAGCCACTATTACGAATTTATGGCAAGTGCACTTAGCAAAGCGGAAGGAATGCCGCCCGCCAGGTGTCCCGTGCTCACAGACGAAGGTTCCTGAGTAATCGTCCGAACTGTTTGCGGGGTGGCGAGCTTGTTTAAGGCTCTAGCTCTCAGCCCTCCCTATGACCAGTGATTCTAAGTTAGGGACAGGCGACTCTTATGTCCCCTAGAGTTGCTCATGATGGAAAGAAAAAAGCGAAAGAACCCAAACCGAACATGGCATTCGTAGCTTACTAGAGCTTTGACTCCTGTCGTGCAAGCCAAAAATTTCAAAGATCTCGAATTAATGCATAAAGATTTATTATCTAATCCTCATACCAAAGCCCATTCAAATAAATTTAAAAGGTCAGATGAAATTCTTAATCACTTTATTGATCAATTCTTATATTACTTTAAATGCTGATCTCAGAGAAACCAGGATTTAGAGTTCCTGAAATCTACTCTGTTTTGCTAAAATTCTTGTTTCTTAAAAATAATGCTCAAATTTAACCTCTCGTGATAAAGTACGTTCCCTTCACTTAAGTTTTAAAAAACATTTGGCCTCACGAATGAGTACTATTCCGATTTACCTTTGATCCTGCCTGATGAAGCTCATCTTATGCTCTGTGAAGCGAATTAATAGCAAAAGGAATTGATCTCATTCTATACAGATTGTTTCTTTTAGGAAGACACTCATGTTGCACTGTTTTGTAGAGCAAAGTTTGTTACAGCAACTCACACATGTTCGATGTGTGCACCTTTAGTCACACGGCATAAATCAACGTGGTAGTCGAAGTCTTGTCAAACACGCGTTATCTTCATCAACTCCAGCAACAGCTGTTGTGATACGTTGTTTGAGATCAGCTAAATTAACACGAAGGGGAGAGACGAAGGTCTTGCCTTTGACATAGCCACATAAAAGAAAAACACGCCACAGGGTGTTAGATCCGTACTTCATGGGCCAACATTTGAGGGACATGTTGTCGCCTTCTTTGCGGGCCCAATCCAGCGCTGTGGAAGATTTTCATCGAGCAAATTTCTAACTTCTCAATACCTCCTGCATTTCTGTACAGAAACCGTGACGTGTGGTTCTGTCATTGTCACTTATAGACTTTGCAATAACGGCAATTTGTAGGGAGTCATTTTCAGCCGCTTCCTCAAAATTTCCCAAACAGTCGGCGGTTGGGGAATTTGTAACTCCAAACCGCCATTTTTGTGGATTTCCTTGGGCTGCGTTGGAAAATGGTGCGAACATGCTCCACTTGTTCATCAGGCACAAGTGGTCTCTGTGGACCTTTACCTTTGCACAAACATCCTGTTGGCTCAAATTTCTCGTGCCAGTCGTAGATGGACTGTATGTTCGGCGGTGATTTCTTGAAACGTGTTCTAAAACGCTATGAGACAACAGTAACGAAGTTCGTTTTGCTTTATTTAAGCACACAGAACGCCTTCTCCACAGCAATTGCGGTCATTTTGCCTGACTGGTCACGTGACAGTGAAAAAGCATAATCAAAGTGACACAACCTATATAATGAAACCTTTACTATTGATATCATGATATGCATTTTGAATGTCAATTTCTTACATTGTTTTGGTTTTATAAATGTTGAAACTGCCTATTTCACTTGTAATAACCCTATATATCCTATATATATATATATATATATTGGACAAAAAAAAAAAGACCCAGAAGAAGACCACATGGGAGATGGGTGGATAAAATTCGAAAGCACGCGAGTGTGACATGGAGTAGACTGGCTCAAGAGAGACAGTTGTGGCAGAAACTTAGGGAGACATTCATCCAGCAATGGATTGATAACGGTTGCCAATTATGATATAAAATTAAAATACAACAAGAAAGGAATAAGAAATAAATAAAACCTATAGGAAGAAATTTTTCGAGAAGGTGGGAGGGTAGGGGGAAAGGAAAATGGAAAGCAAAAACGGAAAGTAAGAAACTAGTGCTGAAAAGAAGAAAATTGAAAGAAGATATATATATATATATATATATCGTGTGAGAAACAATAACGCAACCAGTCGCATGCAAGATGCCACGCAGTTCGGAGCTATCTGATTTCGAGAAAGGTGTAATCGTCGGGTATCACAGAAATGGCAGATCCATACGTGACATATCCAGCAAGTTGAAGTACACAAAATCGACAGTGGCCTACGTAAGTGGCAAGTGGAAGATGAGAGGTGACTGTCGGAATGTGCCCCGACCCGGCAGACCCACAAAACTGGGAGTTAGAGACCGACAGGTGCTGGCCAGAGAAATTCGGAAGAACCGCACCAAATCGATGGGCCACATCCGCGAGGAGTTTCAACACTCATCCGGGAGTGTTCTTTCGATGAATACCATCCGTAAGGAAGCCCATCTGCTTGGTTATCATGGACGTGCTGCCGCCCACAAGCCTTTGATCACAAAGTCCAATAGCGCTGCTCGGCTAACGTGGTGCAAAGAACTTCGACAGTGGACCGTTGAACAGTGGAAACAGGTTCTCTGGAGCGACGAATCAAGGTTCACCCTCTACCGTTTGGATGGCAGGGTCTGGGTTTGGCGTCTGCCTAGAAAACGCCTCCTGCCGGAATGTATTGTGCCAACTGTGAAGTTCGGCAGCGGTGGAATTATGCTATGGGGATGTTTCTCCTGGTATGGCACGGGACCCTTTGTTGCAATTCCTGTTAGACTCAACGCCGAGACCTACTGCACCATTTTGGATGACCATGCGCTTCCTACGTTGTGGCAGTTTTACGGGGTGGTCCCATGTTACTTTCAGGATGATAATGGCACCTGTCATGTTGCGAGGTCCACCATGGCTTGGTATGATGATAATGGGGTTAATCGAATAGACTGGCCTGCGCAGAGCCCGGACCTTAACCCTATTGAGCACCTCTGGGACGAGTTGGACCGTCGACTTAAGGGGTGCCCCCACCGTCCGAAATCGGTGAAGGAACTGAACTGTCTTCTCCAAGCTGAGTGGAAGAAAATACCGCTAGCCGACGTACAAGGCCTGGTTGAGAGTATGCACCGGAGGGTCGCAGCTGTAATCGCCGCTCGTGGAGGCTCCACCAACTATTGAAGGTGAATAAACTTCGTTTTCCTTTGCTATCACAGGTGTCTAATTACTTGTTAGTAGATAGTGTATGTCCGGACCTGAGCCTTAAGGAGCTCGCTGCCCTTCCTGAAACTAGTGACCCTGAATTAGGGATTAGGGACGGAAGAGTGCTTGTGGTCCTTAGTGTTGCTCATAGTAGTAGTTAAAATCCTAAACAAAAGAAATTAAGCTTAACTATTAATGGGGACAGTACAAATTAATATAAAACGAACAATGTCAGTGAGGTAATTCTCAGAAAAAATATAGTTGTTCTTTGAGGTTTTCAAGCTATACATGATGCAGTCCAGTGGCCTGTGGCCTTTTACCTTCTTTCTCTTTTATTTATTTTTTTTTTTTTGTTTCGGGTTCGGGGTTTAACGACCACCGTGAGTAAGCCATTGGGCTCCGAGCTGTCGCACGTACCAAATTTCAGACAACGGGTTCCATTGAGGGAGCGGAGCCAGAGCCATCGGAGAAGTACACCATCTACACCTCACTTTGGACTCTAACCCGGACCCATCTCCGACAAATGATTAGAAGCCAGAGCTTCAGACGACCACTCGATTGCCGGGGCGGTGTGGCATTAAGAGAAAATGTTTTCTTCAGAAGATATTAAAAGACAGTTTTCTCCTGAAAGGATATTAAAAGAAAAAAAATGTTCAGCGGGTATTAAAAAAAAACGTTCAAAACTATTAGAGACAAGCAGCTTGTATTTGTAAGACTGCACATCGATTTGAAGATTGAAGGAACTTACGCTTATTTTGCTCAATCTGGAGGCGACAGTGATTAAGCAAGAATAAAGGAATGGACGTAACGCTTTGTCACACTTAATGTTCACAATTGTTGAACCTTAAGAAACACTCAATCCTAAAATTGTGACATAAGGAATTTTTGCATGAACAAGATCAACAGCTCCCACCCTTTCCACAGAAAAGATTATTTTTATTAGTGCTATGACGTCTACAGAGGTGAAGCACGTGTCAAGACGACGAATTCCGTCGGTGTTGTTTAGTAGCTACGGGGCGGGGATTCGATGGGTTCAAATATGTGAAATTTGCGTTGGCACCCTATTGTGGAAATGGATCAACTGGCCGTTGGATTCTTCTTAGACTGTGTGATGTTTGTTCCACACATCGTCTGGAATTAATGAAAATTCCTTTTTTCGCTTTGAAGAAAAAAATAACGAGGGATATGATATGCCGCACTATTGAGCACATGCCAAGACGACGAATTTGCAGCGACTAATTCCGTCGGTATAACTTAATGGTAAAGCATTCGGCTCCGGAGCAGAGGGATTCGATCGCCGTCACCGAATAATTAGCGAATTTCACACTGCTTTATCTTCCCAAGCTCCTTTATTTGAAAACTACATAGCTTGTCCCAAAACTACGGGGAATGCTTTTATAAAAAATGTGCAATACTGCGCTCGACTTTGGCACGAGTCTCGAAAAAACGGTAGTCGTTGTAGTAACCATAGCAACCGGCCTAATTATCACGCATGCGTCGTCGGTAGTGCGTATATTAATAAACGTTGTTTCGTGAACCCTTAACAAGAGCTTTTGCGTTGTCATTTTTAGAAAAAATGGGTGCGAAAGAAGAACAAAGATGTGCCTTAGAATTTTTCTGTCGACTTAAGAAGTCTACTTTCCGTCTTATGCAAGAGGCAATTAATATTGAATGTCTTGGAAAATCAATAATTTACAGATGGCATAAAGAATTTATGGAAGGTCGTGAGTCAGCGGCTTTAATTGCGCATGGAGGAAGACCTTCAACGAGTGTTACAAAGGTATAAATATCAATACAATAGGTGTTATTATACGGGAAGACAGACACCTATCAATTAAAGATATCGAAGGTATGGTTCACATTTCAAAAACATGAATTCGCAGAATTTTAACCGAGCATTTGGGCATGAAACGAATTTGTTCAACTTGGGTTCCCTATTTCTTTTCACGTGTTCGGCCCAATGTAAGGTGGCACATGGCCAGTTCTGTCGTTCCTTATTTGGAGAAAATGAATATTAAGTTGGTGTCCCAACCTGCATATAGTCCAGATTTGTCACCATGTGACTTCTATTTATTCCCCATTTTAAAAAATATATATTACGTGGACGACAATTTGAGACTGATCAACAACTTTATTACAGTTACGCAGGGGTGCTTCAACAACATTTCAGAAGAAGAATGCCAAAAGACATTCAAAGAGTGGGAAGAACGTTGGGACCCCTGTATTTGATGCAATGGACAGTATTTCAAAAATGATGACAATTTCCTCGATAATTAAGGTACCCATATTCTTTTTATAAAAATAGTCTCAGTTGTTTTGGGACAACCCTTGTATTTTATATTCCATAGATATGCAATCGTCATTATAAAACGCGAGTTGTAATTACATTTCCAGCTTTATAAAAACTCTTTGAGGTACATGGATTTGTTTAACGAAATTCTTTCTTCGATATGGCCTTTAGAAATCACTGCTTTTCAAATTTGTCTTGCCGTACAAGAATTATAAGTATGTCCCTATCGTTTGAAAATGCAAAGAATTATACGTGGGCATTTATGAACAGTCCTAAGATATTTCTCTGCTTAAACAATACTAACGGCCCTTCCGCTACCAAATCATTTTGTAACCTGAAGTTCATTCAGCAATTCACCAGGTACTCAAAATTAAAAGAAATACAGATATTTAGGAAAATATTTCAGAAAAAATTCATTTCTCAGACAACAAAAGAAAATACGTAAGGAGCATTGTGGCTGACATGAAACTATCAGATATAAAAACCACTCAGTGATGAAAAAAACTTTTCAAAAAGGACATCTGTAATGAGCGTCCATTCGCCTCATTCGGTATTTGATGACGACTTGAAATGAAAAGCCCTTCTGAAAAGCAAGTGGAGCAGAATAATTTACTTCGTTTTCTAATTTCATTCTTTTGTTACTGAAAACAATTCATTAATTTCTGTTAATGCAAATATCCCTCAAATGAGATTTCTGTGCTTGCAAATGAAATCAATGTTTTATTCATTTTCACAGTCACGAATGAACTATGCAATTCTGAATATTTTTTTACGAGCAAATGAGCCCAGCGTCTCCTGAGTTCAAATAATAATAATAATAATAATAATAATAATAATAATAATAATAATAATAATAATACGTGAATCGGCTTCTGGGTCAGAGTTATCCAAGTTTATCTGAAATTATTAATATAAATATATTGTACGGAAACATCTACTGTAATTGAAATATGTTCCAGTAATTAAAAGAAAGGAGATTAAAAAAAAAATAAAAATCAATACTTCAATAAATTTGTCCCTTTCTTTCCTTTTTTTTTCGCATTCTGAAAGTCTACTTTACAATGTAGTGGAACTATTTATATGCTTAAATTTCATAGTAACACATTAGCAGGACTACGCGTAAGGATGAGATACACTGAGTGTCCAAATTATTATGACCACCAGACCATTTTATGCAGAGTAGCTATACCAAAGATGACTGAATCGGTACACTATTAAACATTTTGTGGTAGGTTGCACCAAAACGTGGTACTGCAGCAGCTGCACCACTTTTTTTAGAAAATATACAACATTATGTGGTGCAAAATAAACCGAGAAACATGGTGCAACCTTGTACCATAACATGGTGAAAAGTTGAACCACGTTGTTGGGTATTCTTTGCAAAACACGATGATGTATCTTTTCTCAGAAAGTGGTGCAGTGGAGTAGCACCACTTTTTGGTGCAACCTACCACAATTTTTTTTAAGAGTGTATAAAAAAGGAAAGTCGAGGACATGCAGAGATTAACTTAGTGCCTTGCGTAAGAAATAATGGGGAAAAAACGCGATCTGACGGACTTTGAACGTGGAATGATAGTGAGTGTTCGAAGCATTGGTGCGAGCGTTAGCAAAACGGCTGCGCATATGAAAAGTTCAAAGGCAGCAGTTGTTCACAGAAAGTGGACCACCAGTCAAGAAACCGAATCTGAGCGCAAGGCGTGAGGTCGTCAACGGCTACTGGATGCTTGACCTAAGCGGAGATCAGACAGACTTGTTCAGTTCAACAGACGGGCAACACTTCGTCAGATTATAGATAATCTGAATCAGGGACCAAGACCGATGGCTTCACAATATACATTTCGCCACACATGATATCGTATGGATCTCAGAAGCAGACCCGTAAACCATTGCTACCTGCAGCGAAGAAGAAACGCCGCCAGTTTGCTCAAAAACACAAGAATTGGACAATAAGTGAGAGGGAAAAGGGTAATGTGGTCCGACGAATCACGTTTTCAACTATATCATGCAGATGGAAAGTTGTGGATATCGAGACAGCAGCACGAAAGCATGGACTCATCTTGCATCGTCTCTACTCTTAAAGCTGACGGAGCCAATATTATGGTCTGGGGCATGTTATTGTGAGAGTGTTTAGGCCCTTTAAACACAAAGTTATTTAAAATATCGTTGCCGACCAAGTCCATCCAGTTATGTTGAACGCTTATCTCAATGAAGATGGACACTTCCAGCAGGACAATGCCATAGTGCTCACATTGTGTGCGAATGGTTTAAACAGCATCACGGAGACATTTTCCCGCTACATTGGCCTCCTTAATCACCGGATCTCAACGATCATTTGTGGAGTGATCGCTGAGATCCGGTGATTGAGGAGGCCAATGTAGCGATCAAATCATCAAAGAGCTGGAGGGTGCAATTCATCATATTTGATCAAATCCTCAAAGAGCTGGAGGGTGCAATTCATCACATTTGGGCTAATATACAAAAAGCCACTTACTGAAATTTAACAGAGTCCGTCAGGGCCGGATGAAGGGGGGGGGGGTCTATGAGTGCCTTGGAGCCCGCCATGACCAAGGGCACAGGAGGCATGCCTGGGCAAGAAAGAGAGAGAGAGAGTTTTATGGTTTAAATAAAATAGTTTTAGTTTTGTCTCGTATGTTTTCCACTTGGTGAGAAACAGAGAGGGGGGGGTATAAAGTAGTTTTACTTTTGTCTCGTATGATTTCTACTTGGTCAGAAACAGACGCTGGAAGACGAACAGATTTCAAGGCAGTAGCTCACCAAGGGGAAAGTTTCCATGTCTCTGTGCAAAGCGACATCGGCGAGACAGTTTCAGCTTTTTCACTTCCAACCACCCACACCTCTCAATTTGCTCTTGAAAGCGTTAATGGTCAGAAGCGGTTTGCTCGTGGGATGATGGTTTTTGTACCACATAGCAAGGAGATGGTTCTGGATGGTGTGGCTGCTTACACGTTTTTGTGCACCACCGTTAAATTGCCGAGTGATTTCTTGCACTGTATCCCGTCTATCCGCTGTTACAATGCGAGCTAGCCGACGATGACCCCACTCATCCACACACTGTTGTCCACGGCAGTTGGCCCTTGCAGGGATGGTTTTACCGGATTTGATGTACTCACGGTGCACCCATGTCACAGTGGCTCGTGAAAATCCCAGTGTCAGCACGACTTCCGAGATGGAGTGACCCATTCGTCGGGCCCCTAAAATTTTCCCACGATCAAATGCGCTTAGATCCTTCGTCTTACCCATACTGCGTCCGACTCTTACAGATTCCCGTCGCATAACTACTTATATTGTCGGATCGCTGCATACGTCATGTCGTTTTCGCTTACAGGGGCACATACAGCGCCACATTTGCGTAACGCCAGCTGTCTCTAATTCAATTGCTCTTCAGTGTATAAGCCCGCCTATAAATCACATAGATCTGGGGACACCTTTGTCGTATCTTTCGTTGTAGCGGGGGGAAGGAATCATCACACACCGGTTGACGAAGGTGGCCGGTAGGTCGTAATATTATTAACCAGGTTTGGCAACCTTAGTTTCAGACACTATATTTTTCAATTTCTAATTTCTACCAGGGAATTTTCCCAGCCCCCTCCCCCTACCTTACCGGCTTGGTGGTCCGCGATAAGTAAAGAAATGCTTCAAGTGGTCCACGCGTGACCAAATTTGAGAAACAAAGCTTTATACGTAGCACCAAGATGTTCACCCTGCAACCATTTTCATGGGTCAGTTTTGATAGCTATTTCCGGCGTACAAGAAAAAAAAATTCCCATATTAAAAGAGGACGTAAAAGTCTACAGAAACGAAACTGGTTAAGCCAGTGCCTATCGATATGGATTTTACGTGTAGTTAATTTTAAAAAATTCAGGGTCTAATGAAATACTTTTAATAGTTTCGCATTTTAAATTAGTAAAACTAATTGATACTACGCACTGAAAGTTTCATGTTCTATTTTTTTAGAAAACAAAGAAGAAAAAAGGGACAAACAAAACAAACAAACAGAGGCAGTAATTATTTTCCCTATCGTATTCATTTTCGGCGAAAATGTGATTAATATATTCGAAACATTAAGTATTCCGACACAGTCATCAGAAAACTCGTTTTTTCTTTATTTCATTTCGCGCAAATGAATTTTCGCTTTTCGGAGAAGGGAACTTCTTTCTTTTCGTGGTCGCATGAATAATTAGGAAGGTGAGTAACTGGCTAAGTTGGCATCTGTCAAACTTGAAGAGCGATTAATTTAATTAAAGATGAAATTGGGCAATTGCGTTCCATATCCTGTCTTTCTCTCTCATTCTCTCCTTTTCCCTCTTTTTTAAAAATCCCGTTTCTGTCCTTTACGTAAGATGTCGTGCACGAAGTATCAAATATGCGCACAACTTTATCATTTAAACAGACCGAGAACTTGTTAAAACAACCTCATAATAATTGTGATTCCCCTAAAAATATTTCGGTCAAAAATTGTCGCTTTCTTTGCTGAAGAGTCTATCGGCCCCATTTCTTTTCTCAAAAACTGTGATAATGATTAAAAAATATTCGTTTGAAAAAAAAAAAAAAAGGAAAACGACTACAAATTTCTCGAAAACAATGTATTTTCATGAAGTTAAGCTGTTCTTCACGTACCTTTGAGGCATTAAAAAGCTTGAAGAGCCCAGATCAGAGCATTTGTAATAATATCCTTTATTATAGCTTTTTTTTTATTTTTGGTTGGGGGTTTAAGGACCACCGCGAGCAACTGAGTGGGCTATTAGCAGTTGTCTGTCCCTAATTTAGGGCCACTGGCTCCAGGGAAGGAAGAGAGCCAGCGCCGTAAGACAAACACAACACAACTGTGTTACAGAGATTTTATACTAGGTTTTAGGATTTCATGTAAAATCTCAAAATGCAACATTTTTCCATCTCGTGCTTCCCTTCCTTTGTCCTCACAAAGCGTGAGAGAAATTTCTCCGAGTCTAAACGTCTATGCTATTCGTGCCAACTAAATGCACCAAAAATAAGAGAATGCTGTCTAGACACAGTACCAAAAAATGGAGATAATTGCTAAATTAAAAGATGAACTTTTATTTACAATTTAAAACCATATATACACACGCGAGATCTTTCGGACCCACTATGGGTCCATCATCAGGCACCTCAGAGGGGTGGTTCCGGGATTATATAGCCGGACAAAACAACCCACCATGCAACCGCATTGAGGCGCCGCTCATGTTCACGCATGCGCACTTGTTAGAAAATATAAACATGCAAATTTACAAAAATACAAGAAACACAATTACGGATTATGATGAAATATACAATGTTGTAAAATAAAACGTCCATGATGAGGGTAGTGTCGACGGCATTTCATCATTACAACACTGGTTAGCAAATAGAGCTATGTACAAGCTTTCAGTGAATAATTAGAGATATTTTATTTTACAACATTGTATATTTCATCATAATCCGTAATTGTGTTTTCTTGTACTTCCGTAAATTTGCATGTTTATATTTTATAACAAGTGCGCATGCGTGGACATAAGCGGCGCCTCCATGCGGTTGCATTGTGGGTTGTTTTGTCCGGCTATATAATCCCGGAACCACCCTCTGCGGTGCCTGATGATGGATCCATAGTGGGTCCGAAAGATCTCGCGTGCGTATATATGGTTTTAGATTGTAAATAAAAGTTCATCTTTTAATTTAGCAATTATCTCCATTTTTTGGTACCGTGTCTAGACAGCATTCTTTTATTTTTGGTGTTCTCAGAGTCTGTTCCCCATTAGACACCGGATGCGCGGTTATTTACTAAGACGACATTTTGTCTATGCTCAGTATCTGCACTTTGTTGGCTGAATGGAGATTAACTCTATCGCTCCTCTTTTGATGCTTTACAGATTTCAATTTCGAGGCTGCCGACAAATGCCCTTGCCCCCTCTCATTTTACTTTGAGGCTTGAGATTTACCGAGGGCGGTGTGGTTCTTTCTCACGGGGAATTTTCGGATATGGTTAAGGGCATTTTTGGGTGACAGGGGAAGAAGGAGGCGAGAAGACAGTTGTCTCAAGGTTTAGGAAGCGAGCGGTCGCGAAAAGTACGACGAGGTGATTGCCCCAGGGTAGGCTGGGAAGTCTTAGAGGTGGACCGGGGGATCAGGGGATTTCACGACAGCGCGAGAGATGAAGGAAGGCAGGACTTAAGAAAAAAGAATTGGAGTTTTAAGCGGGGAGTTAGGAAATATAGCACAGCTAACGGACAACCTTTGCAGGCAATTAAATGAAGAAAAGAATAAAAGTTTCTTAGACATATTTACAAATCGCAAGAATTATTTGCATACAATTATTATCATTTGGTTACTATGTGTTAATTACTATCATCATCAACCACTACGGAGTTATTAGCAAATTACAAGTTAACAACTAGAACAAATATAAGAATGAACATGTTAACACCTCACCGGGATTCGAACCTATCTGGGATGAATGACCAGAAGCTATCGCTTAGACCACTGCGCCACCAAGGCCGCCATAATAACTATCTTCCAGTAGAAGGATTTAGAAGATATTCCTCTCGAGTGGCGATAAACCCCCACACCGATAAACTCCTACACTTTCTTCTGCTGCTAAGAAAACTATTACACGGCGGAAAACTTTCATACCGGTAGACTCCTACACCTTCTCGTATAAGGGGATGTACACAAATTGCCTTTCGTTCGGAGTGCTGAGATGAGGGGGTAGTTTTCCTAGTAGAACAAAGCGGAATTTTCAAGTTCTCGTAGTGATGTAAATGCGTACATAAGAATATATTGACACTAGATTTATGTAGAAGCTTTTTGGCATGTGATAACATGCAATAAAAGCTAATCAAAAGAAACTCAACGAATCGGTCTTCAGGTGCTGAGAAAGCACCTATAGGAGGCGGGTTGGACCGGGTTAAGACCTTTGTGGGCCCGTAGGCTAAGACATTTGGGTAGGCCCCTAGGCTAAGACATTTGAGTGGGTCATCAAAGAACTTATGAAGAGGAATCATTACGAAGTCCGTTAAAACACGAAACTGTGGCAATATACTTGCGATAATCAATACGTAGTGCATTCTTCAAAGCAATAAATTACTTGCAGAGTTTGCATAACAAGTCTCTGTAGTTTCCATTCTTCTCATAAGAACATGAGTTAAGAGCCTAAGATTCTTAGATTTTATCTTGGATTTTCTATTTTTAACATTGTATACTTTTCTTAGTGCATCTTTTTTGCTATACAATGTGAAGCCATAACAGACTTCGACCATTAACAGGTCCAAGTGAAAATTGGGAGGTGGGAATGAGTGGTAGTGAAAAAAGCTGAAACTATCTCATCGACCTTTACCCTTGGAGAGTCACTGCTTTGAAATCTGTACGTCTTCATGTTACTGTTTGTGAACAAGTGGAAGTCATGCGAAACAAAAGTTAAACTATTTTATAAACCTCTTTCTCTCTCTCTCATTTGGCCAGACATGCCTCTCCTGGGCCTTTGAAAATGGTGGGCCCCAAGGCTATAGCCTCTAAAGAACTCCCTCCCCCCCTTAATCCGGTCCTGGAGGCGGGCTTCTTTGGAAGATCTTAAATTACAACCTAAATGTATTATATTTATGAGCATTTTACTAACGCTAGTAAAAGTCACTCAACGGATCATTTCTCAGCTATTTACATGGCACCTAAGCTGCAGGACGTTTTAGACAATTTTAAGTTAAAAAAAAAACTTGTGTCATTATGATCTTACATACACAATTATATCATCAGGAGAACTCTTACATTTCGTTTTGGTCAACTAGGAAAACTTCCACACTTTGATGAGATCTTCGAACGAAACGCAATTTTTATGCATCCCTTTATAGTATGAGAACGTGTTTACTGCAGTTTTCCTAGGTGGCACTTTACCTGGATCTATTCCTCTCACAATCATCAAAGTTTCAGGGTCGGCTGATTCACGGCTCCTTTTACGCCGTTGTTTCCTTTCCATAGTTGTAAAGTCAAAAACAGACTCGCAACCAAAAAACCTTTTGGGGATATTCACTATAATCGGAATATTCCGTCGGTCTTTATCGAATGCTCTATACCAAAATCGTTAAACTTCAAATGTGGCCGTATGCATTTCCACTGAGCTTTTCAGCTTTCATCAGCGGAAAATGCCTTTGTTATGGTGAGTATCAATTAGAGGGTTCACGTAGCTTAGTTCATCTCGTGTTATATTTATATTGCTTGTTCTCATATGTTATACCATATTCTGCGTCTGGGTATTGCGCCATTTTATTAGTACTGCTTGCTGTCTGTCGTTAGGTCCTGAAAAATTTCTTGATTTTCCGTGATTAGGTTGTTGTTAAACTTAGACTTGTTTAACTTAGACTAGGCTGAATGTTTTTCTTTCTTCTTGTATATTTGTGATCATTACGCTTTTCGTTTTCTTTTATTATGTTGCATCAGGTTTGTGATTGGTTAATGCTACAGTAGTATGGTTATTATAGTTCTGGTAAGAGGTTCTTTTGATACAGATTGATTTTTCAACAACAATTTCGTACTTTTTCTTGTGTTCAGAAATGAGATTTGCTTCTTCCCAAATAGGTTCGAAACCTCTTTCGAGGCTGTATCAAATCACTGATGTTCCTAGTTTTTGGTCGTTCTTTTCGGTGTTCTTGAAGTCTCGTTTTAAGATTTCTCTTAGTGCTTCTTCCTACATAATATGTGATATCAGTATTGATTTTTGACTTCAGAATTATTTTACTTTCATTGAATTTTGTTTTTTACTGTGTGTGGGAGGGGGGGGCAAAGGGGTTGTTAGGACTGACGTTAGCATCTAAGGCTACAATTAGACGCCCTTCCCTAATTTGGGGTCATTGGTTCCAGGCTAAGTAGATGGGACAATTCCGTAAAGAATTACTTTCCCGTGCAGGAGTTCTAAATTTTCGAAACAAAATATTAATAGTATTTATTTCTGTTTATTCAATAAGAATGTTTCCAAATCATATTCTGGAAACAGGAACACCGCTATAAACTCAAATACCCAGGGTTTGCCAAATTTTGGACCGTCTATTAATATCGAAATATTTCTATAACATCTAGAGAGGTTTTCGATCTTTTTTTTTTTAGCACTTTAACTGAATCCCAAAAATGACACTTAGTAGTAATATCGATGCAATTTTTGCAGCAACAAAAGGATATTTTTAAGGCTAATATCAAGTTTACATGAAAATTTTCCTCTACTTCACTCCAGCAATATGTGCATTAATACCAGTTTACAGTGGAAAATTGAAACGCAGGAATTCAGTGCACCACAAAATTATTCTTTACTTAAACTTGATTGTTATACTGCCTTGAAAACAAAAATTATAAACTTTACTTCAATGACTTTTTTTTTTGAGGTAAAGAATTAAATATTCACTTCAATTTGACGTATAAATGTGAAACTGATTTTTGCTTTTTGTTTTTTAAATAATATATAAAAATTTCCCATTCCTTCTGCTCTTGTTATTTGAAAGCAATTAGGTTAACTCTTAGTAACGACCTTTAAGTAAGAAGGAAAAGTATACGTTTTCTATCATTTTATAGGTGCTTTCATATTTGCGCAACAACAATTAAAAGAAAAGAAACTATGAAACTGTTCTTCAGTTTGCAACCGTGCTTTAGGCCATAAAGCTGTTGCAAACGAAAAGAGCATATAGCTGTTGTTCACGAAAAGGGGATAATGTATGAAAAATCTGTCACTTGCATCCCTTGGATATAAAGCATAAATTATTTTTTTTTTCAGTTCCGTATTTTGATTGTTACGCTTTCTTTCGTTTTTAATTGGAGGTCTGATCATTAAAAACGGGAACCATAATACCCGTCATACATTCTCTTGGATTTTCCTTGAATTCGAACATAGCGACTTCGTTTCTACCAAAAATTTTAAGCACTTTCCTTATAGTTATTGTTTGGAAAAAGAAAATAAGATAAAAAATAACAGTGGATAAATATATTTTTTTGTACTTGAATCATGTGAAAAAGGAATTATTTTAAACTTGACTACTAGCGCCGAGTAGAAGTGTTAGCCAGCTAGTTGTTTTGTTCTGAGGCTGTGTGGAAAGACGGCAGATGATGAAGGGTAAAGCAGGGTCGCATGGAGTATGAGGTGTATTCCTCTTTCATGTCTTCTCTTATAAATTTTGTTTTATTCTCGTTAAGCATTTTTCAGTCTGAACGTTACATTTCGTCTCAGCGAATTTGTATTTCGCAACCTGACGACAGGTCAAAAGTGCAATGATGTATGCTAATACGGATGATAAGAGTTGCTGTTTTGAAATGTATTGAGGAAATTCATTTGTACGCTGATTTGAATAGTCACTCACACTATCACTGAATACTCACGCTTCCTTATTCTAGATTCCGACTCCTTTGTTGACGATATTTTATGATTCTACTGTTTCAGAGCACTACGTTGTAAATTGTTGTTAATTACTAAACTATATCAAGCAGACTAAGTATTTTGTGCTGCTAAGAGAGTGAGGTTTGTGTCTCTTTGCACATGATCTACGACCATATTATTTGATTGAACATACTGTTTGTGCCATACGACTCCTTCTGGACAAATGAAAAGACAAACTGCAAGATTTCGTTGACATAATTTGGGCCGTTATGGTTTCTAGAGTGTTTAATTATTGATTCTTCTTAATTAAAAACTGTGAGGAATATCCGGGATAAGATAATAAAGTAAGCTTAACAGTAAAGCCATTTACTTCATGTTTTGAACTTTAGCATGTAATCAGATTAATATGAAGTTCATGTTGGGATATTAATTTGAACCATCAGTAATTATCAAGTGAAACAAATATTTAAAAAAGTGAAACCTTGGTTATACGTTTCTCTAAGAGATAACATTAAAATACGTATAAATATAAAAAATGCATATTGAAATTTTAAAATGTTAAACATCACTGTGAAATTTCGAATGCTTCCAAAAAAAGGGAGGGGGCTCGCAATTTTAAACATACATACAATTTGTACTTTGTTTTCTACTTAAAGCCTATGTCTCTTTTGGAAGCTCCGGTGGTGCTGTGGTATAAGCACCGGCTTCTGACAATTCGTTTGAAATGGTTCCGCGTTCGAAAGCTGTTGAGGCATGAATTTTGTACTTGTCTTAGGGCACGTGCTCTCTCCTTTTCCTAGAACCAGTGGCCCTAAATTAGGGACGGGCGATAGCTTATATAATAGCTCATCGAGTTGCTCACGTCGGTAAACTTACACCTTTGTTCAGCAAGTTTCATTTTAGATTTTCAACTTACAGCCTTGCTCATCCTGTTTAATTTTTTTTTTTTTATTTTTTTTTTTTGATTGGAGGTTTATCGATCACCGCGAGCAAGCTCAATGGGCTATAAGCAGTCGCGTGTCCCTAATTTAGGGTCACTGGTTCCAGAGAAGGGAGAGAGCCAGTGCCGTAAGACAAACACAACATCCATGCCTCACCGGGATTCGAACCTCGACCTCTTTCGGACGAATGATCAGAGGCCATCGCTTAGACCACTGCGCCAACGGGGCAGCCCGTTTCAGATCAGATCGGATCATATGTAGAGGATTTTAGGAAGAGAGTGTCTGACCCCAGGTTGTAAACAACTCTTAGAAATAGGAAGCTAGGAGATTTGGGCTAGAGTGCCCGATAGGAAAGTGACACGGAAGCGAGGTAGAAAGGGGGAGGAAGACGCCCTTATTTATTACCGGTAGGGGAAGTACCCGGGGTCCGACGGCTTAACGCGCCCATCCGACGCACGGCGGACATTTAGTGGTTCGAGGGTTGCACCTGCCTGGGAGCGAACTGGAAGTTATGTCTGTGGCAGTCACGAACGATGACCACTAGGCCACCAGCGGTTCATGGGCTGCCCGTTTCATTTCAGATCTACAACTTAAAGCCTTGCTGAGCTCGTTTCATTTATGATTTTCAACTTACAGCCTTGCTCAGCCAGTTTCATTTTAGATTTTCAACTTACAGATTCGCTCAGCTTATTTCGTTTTAGATTTTCAACTTACAACTTTGTTCAGCAAATTTCATTTTGCTCAGCTCGTTTCATTTTAGATGTACAACTTACAGCCTCGCTCATCCCGTTTCATTTAGATTTACAACTTAAAGCCTTTTGCTCAGGCCGTTTTATTTTATATTTTCAACTTACAGCCTAACTCATCCCGTTTCATTTTAGATTTGTAACTTAAAGTCTTGCTCAACCAGTTTCATTTTAGATTTTCAACTTACAGCCTAGCTCAACCCGTTTCATTTCAGATTTCCACCATATTATAACCGGTTTCGTTTTCATGTTTTCTGTTTCATTCTGTCATTTTTTCAGATCATACGTAAGCGTGCATAAAAAAAAAAAGTAATAGTAATTATTTTTGTCAATCACTATCCCTTTCATCAAAAATCAATCACTAAAGCATGTATCATGGGGAAAGCCATTTTAACAAATTTATTTCAGAGGAATCCTTATTATCTGCTACGCAAAAATATTCGCGACGCAGATTAGTTGAAGTTATTTTTTCATTATTTTGTGAGAAAGTTTTCATAAAAATCACAATACAGCCTCAACTTTCTTCTCCCTAGAAAGAAAATCGAGACTTTAGCTTTAGCACTTCTTATTCTCTCTCTCTCTCTCTCTCTCTCTCTCTCTCTCTCTTTGAACATCCAATCCGTACTATGATCTTAAGCTAACAGCAGTTTGAGATAATGGGTTTTTTTACATATTTCTCGTGCGTTTGCTTTACGGACGATATTTTTCACGTGATGACTTTATTAAAATACGAGATTTAGTTTCTAGGGCCCGCAACGAAATTTTTCTCCCGGCCCCGCAAATAAATTTAGTCCCAGGCCCCGCAAAAGTTCCATCAGGCCCTGCATGCAGGCTTAAATTCAAACGAAAAGGAAAGAACATGTCACATGTTCTTCCTTTTCGTTTAACCAAACGAAAAGGAAGAACATCAATCAGACGAGAGAATTACACACGACTCGGTAAAAAAGCAATCAAATTGGAGTTTAGTCAAACGAAAAGGATAGAGCATGTCCATATTCATACGAGAGAAATATATATGACTCGGTGCAAGAGCAATCAAATTAAAATTTAATCAAACGAAAAGGAAAGAACGTGTCCATATTCAGACGAGAGAACTACATATATATATATATATGACTCGGTAAAAGAGCAATCAAATTAGAGTTTAATAATTCGAGTTAGTATGCATTTAAATGATTATTTTTGAAATTTTTTTGCCAAATGAACTCTTTGCGTAAATATTGATTGCATCCCCAATATTCAGCTTATAACGAAGTAAATTTCTCCGTCATTTCTATCCGCGCCAGGATTCGAACCCGGGTCCCCTCATTCCGGAATAAGTTGCTCTACCAATTGAGCTACGCGGACGTTTTATTCTGATTCCTATCTGTCTTTATGTCGCGTGCGTCCTTCTGGCAGGTACGTCACATCTCCTGGTACGTTACATCATCTCCCCCAATTTTTTTTTTTTTTTTTCGAAGTGCTGGAGAAGGGATTCTCTTATTTTTCCTATCTCGCGGTGTGTAAAGAACATCACACCAATGCGAGATTTTGAACGGTCGGGTCATCCGGATAGTTCGGGCGCCATTATAACGAAGTAAATTTCGCCGTCGTTTTTATCCGCGCCGGGGCTCGAACCCGGATCCCCTCATTCCGGAATAAGTTGCTCTACCAATTGAGCTACGCGGACGTTTTATTCTGATTCCTATCTGCCTTTATGTCGCGTGCGTCCTTCTGGCAGGTACGTCACATCTCCTGGTACGTTACAAGCTTTCATTATTAAAACAAAAAATGGCATAGAATTGCACAAAAACTGAGAATTACAGATGCAGAATATCAAAAGATCAATAACTTAAATCGGTAAGATCCTCAACAAGCTATTGTTTGAACTGGAATTCAAATGCTCACTAGGACAACAAGAACTGCAACCATCATTGCGTGTTTTGAAGTTGCAGATAAACAGTTGTATTTTTTTCTTTTAAATTGCACTCTCTCGATAAACACATATATGCCTCATTAAAATATATTTGTTTATCCAACCGCGACGACAGCTATTTTCAATGCTTCACGATATAGGCACCAATCATTCTGCCAGCCGGCTGCTCTTCCTTATTTTGGGGGGTACTTTTCACTGCTGCTGAAAAAAAAGAAATAGCATTCTTTTTAACTCATTATTTGTGGACAACTGGTAATAGATGCAATGGAGACCTTATTAATTTTTTTAACGGCGGTTAAATAAGTTCAGAATTAGCGTTGTTAATGAGGAAATTTCGTTCCGATTGAGAAATGTCGGGGGTACAAGATGAAAGGCTCGCAGATTTATCCACTTTCCGTCTCGACAGGGAATTTGAAAAAAAAAAAAAAAAATCGCGCAAGAGTAGAAAAAAAAAGTGCTTTATCAACGCAGATTTCCTCCTGCTTCTTTGTGCGTGCATGTGCGTACTTACGCGATATTACTAATGACCAGATAAAGAGATGCATTTTAGCACTAATACATTTATGCTTCTTGTATATTGAAAAAAACATGAAGTGGCCATATTAAAAAAGAAACAAAAATGCCAAAAAAAAAAGCAAAAAAACAAATAATAAGTGCGTGACAACGTAATAAGCTAAAGAGTGCTCTCTCTCTCTCTCTCTCTCTCTCTCTCTCTCTCTCTTTTAATTTCAAACCAAAATCACAAGATGGGCCCAGGGGTGCCGTGAAAAGCCCCACTATAATGAATAAACTTCTCCGCCTGGACGTGTAGTGCAGGAAAGCTTACGTTAAGTCACGTTAGGGTTATTGAAAGGTTACTTGACGTAGCTAAAGTGTGCTTAATCTTCAAAGTGCTAGAGTTTGTTTAGGTAAGACACGCACGTGCAATAAATTCCAAGAATATGGAATTTATTTTTTACTCAGCGTTCCTCATTATCTTGAATATCAGTAATATAACTTCGGTTTTAGTACATTAGTACCTTGAAGGCTCCTTATTAGAGCGGTAAACACAATATCCCCTGAACTTAACGTAAACACTCAATGAAATAGACTTAACGGCCAGACAGAGGTCTGACAATAAAACGAACTAAGAAAACGTACTCACTTTTAACCTTTTATTGGGGAGCTCCTGGTATTACTCAAATACACACTCCAAAATAACACAACTACTGTTAGACCGAACTTTCGTACTATCGTAGAATTGCATAACAATAATTAGGAAGAACCTATCACATATAAAACGAAGCTGCTTGGTCTAGTTGAGCGCGCCTATATATACTGCATACCACCACGTCATGACTTACACTCGTTGCCACATATAATTCAGCGGGAGAAATAACATCTCGTTAAGTGAGAAGATAATTTGCATAGGAAAATAAAATAGCAAGAGATAGTAAAATAAAAAAGAAACTGAATCTAGAGTGTGCGTTACACCACAACTCCCACATTGCGGAATATCACGGATGAGAGGGCTTCTGGCCTCAGCGAAAAGATTTTTCTTTTTATTTATTTATTTATTTATTTATTTATTCGTGCACACTTCATATGAAACTGGTTAAGGAAATAGCCAGCAGCTTTTAATACTGTACTGACAAGGGAAGCCTTCCAACTGTCACTCTCCAAAATTGAAGAAACGTGGCCAGTAGATAGTACTAAGGGAAAAAACCAATGGGTGTATTTTCGTTTTGGCTCAAATGAACTGACAAAGGTAAACGAATGATCTGAAAATGGACTTAGAGCACAAGTGGGAAAAATCATCTAACATGTGTTGTGGTGCGTGATATGTAACCCATAAATATCAGCTATGTCCACAGGATTCAAAGTAAGCTCATGTCATACAAAAAGCAACAAAACCCTTTACTACAGGTGTAAATTAACGTTTGTGGCATTGAACACATGACCGAAGCAAAGTAATTTGGGACAATGAGAAAACAACGCAAGATCCCAAAGTTATCACAGTACTGAAAATTGTCATTGATATCTGAAAAACAAATACGTTGAACATTATCAAAAGAAGCGTCATCACTTTCACGGTACCTAATTTTCATCCACGGATATAACAACATGCTGTCGATTATTTCTGACTGCCATTGAGTGTTCATTGAAACGTTCGATGATTTTCTCCACTTGTGCTCTAAGGCCATTTTCAGACCACTCGTACATCTTTGTCAGATTATTTGGGCCAAAACGGAAATACACCCATTGGTTTTTGTCCTTAGTACTATCTCCTGGCCATGGTTGAGCCAGAAAGACCCATAACTCTCAGACACGTATAAAGTAGAACTTTAATCGCGCAATGATGAAATGTTTTTTCTTATCAATATGAATGCTGAGTTAGTCAATTTATTTTTTGTTGGAGCGTATTATTTTTCTCAATAAGTTTATAACAATTTTATTTTTTCTGTACGTGGACTTATTACAAACTACGTATTTTGTTCAACGTTATTTTTCAAAGCAACAGAATGCTTTGGAACTTGAGATCTTATTAAACTGACAATGACTTTCAATATCTTTAAGAAAAGGTGAAATGTACTGTTTTATAGTATTATTTCACAAAACTCCTAAATATAAATCTTACTCTTGATAGCTTTAAGAGATTTTATCTCAAGGGATCCTCAGACTAATATCACATAGACATCGCACAATCTCCTGTACAATAATTTAAAAGTACCAGGTTTCTTACGGTAACGTAATATACAATAACTCGTGCATAAAATGGGGGAGAGGGAAAAAATAACCTGAGCAACAATAACTAAAATTTAATTCGATATGCTATCCAGAATATCCGATCTCCTTACAGAATTTCAAAATCAGGTCCTCTGACGGGCGACTGAAATTTAATAGTTAATCAAGCTTCAAGTCTATTCTGTTAACGGAAATTTAAAACAGGAAATAAAATTTTTATGTCAGGCTGCTAAGTACAAAACAAGGTAATTCATTAACTTTAGCAATTTAATTACATTTGTAAACTTCCGAGGATATGATGAGTTGCCCTTTCCTATATTCAGGGCTGCTGTCTCCAGGGTAAGGAAAGAACCAGAATATAAACACGACTTCAACACTGGAAGTCAAACCACGACCCTTTAAGCGAGAAACTAGTCGTAACTCTTTGACAAAATCATTTTGAAATGCAATGAAATATAGTAATGGGACTTTTCGAATTGTAAAACCAACTAATCAGAAACCTACGAAATGCCAGACCTTTCCAGTTTCAAGTTTTTCATTTTGTCCTGGACACTTTGCGAAGAATGATAGAAACTGCGATTTCCTTGAAGAAATCTGTGCTACATGTTGCTGAACGTTTGTAAACTAGATGGGAAAATACAGTACATATATGATGCGTACTTTTCTCGGAATCAGGTAACACTACTACGAAAATCCCTCTCAAGCGTTCATGGGTCAAGATTAAGTACATCCACTACATCGTATTGTAGAAGATTTTACAATGGTGAAGGTCAAACTAGCTGCACAGTAACCTTTTCGTGAGAAACGCAGCTAAGGAAGCTTGTAAGGCTGATTTGACAAAACTTATCTGATGCATAAAAAATCACTATCAGTTGGTTTATCACACTGCGAGAATGTGAAACCTCAAAAACCTGGGATGTCTCTTCAGTGCTGTACGAGATTTGATTTCGATTAAAATCTGTCGAATCGTCATGCACAAGCAATGGTGCATGATTCACTGCTTCGTTAACATTGTAACTATAGTTTGATAAATTACCTTTCATCTGAGAAGCAAATCTTTAAGCATGTAAAATTTTCTATGATTTGTAATTAACAGATGTCGTACTTAAACACCTTTTTGTAGATTTCATGCAGTTATACCCCTGAACTCAGTTTTCCTTCAAGTTACTGTTTCAGAAGCTGTAGTTGTTCCGAGTTAGACTTACCAGATGTTTATCACAATAATCCTCTAATAATATTTCTGTAAAATGTCAGGTAGCTATCGTAATAAAAAATTTTTTTTATGGCAACTCAACCTGTCTCGGCCGTTTGGTGCAAAGCAGTGAAAATTTTCTACATTTTCCTTAACAACGGTAAACTATTAACATTCTCATTCTATTTATCCCCATTACGTGCTTTAACACACACTCAACGAATTTCGTACCTTTTACGCATATGGCTAGATTTAAGACAAGTTGCTGTTGTTTGGGGCTTTAACGACCACTGTGAGCAACTCGATGGGCAATAAGCAGTTCAGTCGCCCGTCCCTAATTTGGGGCCACTGTTTCCAGGGAAGGGAGAAAGCTAGTGCAGTAAGACAAACACAACATCCATACCTCACCGAGACTCTAACTCGGACTTATGGGGGCGAATGGTCACAAGCCAGTGCTTAGACCATTACGCCACCGGGGCGGCTTTATGCCAAGTGAATATTAATTGAACCTGAACTAATAATGAGTGTCTTTTTGATGAAGAAAAAATGTTTTCTCTTCTAAATATAATTTCAATTCCTTTTTATGTTCTGAGAATGATAAAATTTAAATTAATGTAAAATTGAATAAAGGTATCAAAACATTCAGTATATAAATAACAACCAATATGGATAATGACTTTGGAAAGTAATACGCATTTTTTAGGTTTGCCAAGACAGATCTACTACTGAAACGCAGCCACTTCTGAATTTTGAATGGATGATGTATATTTTAAGAAACCTTTTGCGTATCAAAATCATAAGTTATTCCTTTCTCTAACTGCTAGGTAGGAGGGGTTTTTTTTATACTTCCATATCTCCTTTAATCTTTCTCATTCTTAATATCTCTTGAAATATTTCACTCCTTTTATCTCCTCCTCTTGATCATTTTATACCTCTTTTCATAACTATTTTCGCATAGCGGACTTCTGAATAGCATAACGCTTTCAATCTTCACGTTACATATATTGCTCTTTCTCTCTATTTACCTCCTGATTTCTCCTTAGCCCTTGATTTCTCTACATATTTTCATTAATTTCTATATCTGTCTTGAACGTTCGATCTCTTTGTTTCTCTCACTTGATTCCGCTTTCTCTCTCTCTTTTGATATTTCTACCTTGATAATTTTATCTTTAATTTATTTTTCGATATTTCTGCATCTATTTAGCTCTCTTCCTCTCGATGTTTCTCTTTTTCTTTCTTTATATCACATATCTGTCCTCATTTTGATTTATATGTATTGTTCTTTTTATCTTTCCATCTCTTTCAGTTTTTGTTTCTCTTTTTCGCTCTTGATTTTTTATTGATATATATTTTATTCATTGTTTTATCTTTCTGTTCTCTTCCTTCCTTTCTTGAGCTCTCTGTCTTTATTTCCTTCTAACTTTTCCCTCTTACCTCTCTAGGTTTTTCTAAATTTGCTGCCTTGGATCTCCATATTTATACCTTTTTGAAACTTTCTATCTTTACAGTTTTGACCCTTACATTTTTATCCCACTGTCTTCCTATCTTTATAGCTCTTAACCATTTATTTTTTATTCTCCAATGTCTGCCTTCTTACTTCTCCTCAGGTTTTTCTCTTTCTTTATCATCTGTATTTATCTATGCTCATATATCTCCTTTTACTAAATTCTTCTTAAATTTTCACCTGTTTTTCTTCTTGTCTTTCGTTTTACCTAAATTTTGTTCTATAAATTTAATTTACACTTTCGCGAAATGTGTCACTGAGATGCTTTGAAATGGAATTACCAGCTTCAGATCCGTTTCAGCTGTGATTTAAAAATAAACCTTTTATAGTGCTGAACGGAATGATTAAGTAGTTGATCAAGGTTTGTCGATATTAAGAACAAAATATTTTACAATTTATTATCGTATTAAGGTAGCGCATACTGGTGGCAAAAGTTAAAAATTCTGTCAGGAAGATTTATTGTTTTATATGCATATGTTAGACTTTTATCCAAGATATTTCTTTGGTAAACCAACCTTGTCACATCTTGTTTTTGTTCCCGCGTCTATTGCAATACGGAATGAATTCCATATTTACTATAATTTCATCATCTTTGGTCCCGTGCTTCCTCCTTCACCATCCGTTAAATTAAAAAGTCATGATCTTTCCACGACACTTAATCCAGCTTCTTCAAGCTGAGTTTCTTTACTTGGATTCTCCCCGAGTGTACCCTTACTGGATATCTTCTTAGTCGCGTCTCCAAGCTGAGTTTTTTTACTTGGATTCTCCCCGAGTGCACCCTTACTGGATATCTTCCTAGTCGCGTCTGCAAGCCGAGTTTCTTTACTTGGATTCTCCCCGAGTGCACCCTTATTGGATATCTTCCTAGTCGCGTCTTCAAGCTGAGTTTCTTTACTTGGATTCTCCTCGAGTGCATCCTTACTGGATATCTTCCTAGTCGCGTCTTCAAGCTGAGTTTCTTTACTTGGATTCTCCCAGAGTGTACCCTTATTGGATATATTCCTAGTCGCGTCTTCAAGCTGAGTTTCTTTACTTGGATTCTCCCAGAGTGTACCCATACTGGATATCTTCCCAGTCGCGTCTTCAAGCTGAGTTTCTTTACTTGGATTCTCCCAGAGTGTACCCATACTGGATATCTTCCCAGTCGCGTCTTCAAGCTGAGTTTCTTTACTTGGATTCTCCCAGAGTGTACCCATACTGGATATCTTCCCAGTCGCGTCTTCAAGCTGAGTTTCTTTACTTGGATTCTCCCAGAGTGTACCCATACTGGATATCTTCCCAGTCGCGTCTCCAAGCTGAGTTTCTTTACTTGGATTCTCCTCGAGTGCATCCTTACTGGATATCTTCCTAGTCGCGTCTTCAAGCTGAGTTTCTTTACTTGGATTCTCCCAGAGTGTACCCTTATTGGATATCTTCCTAGTCGCGTCTTCAAGCTGAGTTTCTTTACTTGGATTCTCCCAGAGTGTACCCATACTGGATATCTTCCCAGTCGCGTCTTCAAGCTGAGTTTCTTTGCTTGGATTCTCCCAGAATGTACCCTTACTGGATATCTTCCTAGTCGCGTCTTCAAGCTGAGTTTCTTTACTTGGATTCTCCCAGAGTTGTACCCTTACTGAATACCTTCCTAGTCGTGTGTTTTGAACATAACAGAATCAGTGAAATTGCTTTATTATTACCTCGTATATCATACTATGTAGCAATTAAGTTCATTTCTTAGTAGATTAATTAAGTTTGTTCCAAGCTGGTCGGTACGGTTAATTTGCCTCAAGTATTTTATCTTGAAAGCTAAGAGTTTCTTTTTTTTTTTTTATATATATCAATTGCCTAAATTTCGACTCATCAGGCTGCTATGGACATAGTGGTACTTTCGTGTAGCATGACTCCTAGCAGTTTTGAGATGTTATCACTTGATATATTCTTCTGTCTTTTCACATTCGTTCAGCCTATCACTGTGTTAGTACAGGTCCTAGGTTGCTTTTAAAAGATAACGGTTCGTCTGCAATCGTTGAATCAAGGTAAGCGGGCTTGTTTACTTTTTCCCGTTATTTTTCCTTGTACAGTTATAGAAAACGTTTCTCACCCTCCTTCAGTTCTCATGAATTTGGCATTTTCAGTATCACTTTTAATTCCTATTTTCAAAAGTTGTATTAATCCTGAATTTTAGCTACTTTAATAGTTCGTTGAAATCTGAAGATGAAGACGATCGTCCTCGTAATTTATATGTTTAATTATTTTATCATTTGAAATAAACACTGGGCGTCTTGACTTGTGAATTTGTTGTTTCTTCTAAATATGCATTAAATAAAATAAGGTGAGAGTGAACATTTCCTTACAACAGATTTTAGAATCTTCAGTTCCTGAATACCAATATTATTACCGTATGTTTTACTCAATTTTTAAACACCCACAAATTTCAGCTTTAAAACATTCAGGGTCGCTGAAGTAACGGCTCAAAATTGGCTTCTAATGTCCAATTTCCTAATGCGTTTAGAAATATATTTGATGAGAAATTTTCCCAAAAATCCTTTTTGTTGTGCAACCTGTTACAAACTTGTACGTATTTTAATACGAAATATTTCTGTTGTTTTTAAGTTTCGTGGTTTAAAGACTACAATGAGCAACTTGGGCTTTAAGCAGCCGAACCAGTGGCCCAGTTGCTTACAGCTTTCCTAGAACCAGTGGCCCGGCTGCTTATAGCTTTCCTAGAACCAATGGCCCGGCTGCTTATAGCTTTCCTAGAACCAATGGCCCGGCTGCTTATAGCTTTCCTAGAACCACTGCCCCGGCTGCTTATAGCTTTCCTAGAACCAATGGCCCGGCTGCTTATAGCTTTCCTAGAACCAATGGCCCGGCTGCTTATAACTTTCCTAGAACCAGTGGCCACTTTTTCTTCCCTAGAACCAGTCTACTTCAGGGCCACTGGTTCTAGGGAAGAAACAGAGAGCCAGAGCCGTAAGACAAGCACAATACCCATTGTCTCATCCGAGATTGGAGCCAGGGCCAATCTGAAGAATGTTCCAAAACCTACGCCTAAAACCGCTAGGATGCGGGTGGCTGATGCCAACTGTGTTGATGTGTTACCTAAACTTAGCTCACAAAGTGCTTTGAAACATTAGGACAACCAGGCAAGGGAAAATTGAACAATATCGTAGTTTTGATATAAGATTAATCACGTTCCTCTTAGTTATAGAAGGTTTTAGTTACACATTCGTAAATTGTATTTTACATATTGGTCAAAATGCTTTCACTAGCTTGTTCATTGATGCGAGGAACCAAAAAGCAATGAAAAGGTGAATATCCCTTTTTAAACTTCTTTACACTAGGACGACACATGAGCTGCAGGGCATTAAAATTTGTCTCTAAAAATCAGACTGGTGAGTGGCTACCTAATATAGAAGCCCTTGCCTCTCTTTCTTTTCGTTGGTATGGATCTTTCCCGACAGCAGTAAATCCCAAGTAAAATCTTTCATGTAACGGAAAAGGGTAACGGAAGTAGTCAAAACCATTGTGGAAATCTGATTTTTTAATACCGTTCCATGAAGTGGCGCAATTATAGTTAATTGAATTTTACTGAACTATCACCAAACATGATTTCATCACGTTTTTCATAAACGTAACAAAATCTCATCGCTATCTGCGTAAATTACGAGAACCTGATGCCAAATGTGATAAAAAGCCGGTGAGGCATGGATGGTGGCGCAGTGATCTAAGTGATGGCCTCTGATCATTCGTCCCGGTGAGGCATGGATGTTATGTTTGTCTTACGGCACTGGCTCTCTCCCTTCCGTGGAATCAGTGACCCTAAATTAGGGACGGACCACTCACTGTCTATAGCCCATTGAGTTGCTCGCGGTGGTTGTTAAACCTCCAATAAAAAAAATGTGATAAAAGTCGTTGCAAAGAAGCTTTTTTTATGCTATAAAAACGGTACGTCGTAGCAAAGTTTGGCTTCCTTTCGACCCTCAGAAGGGAGGGGGGGAGGAGGGCTTACCTGCTATTGACGAGAACTTTGAAATGGTGTATAACACGACGGGGTAGAACGTGTAGATATCCTAGGCAAAATGTTACCAATCCCCCTAACTAGCACACTTGCTTGATCTCAAAGACTTGTGACGATTATACGTATTAAGAAAATACAACGTGATTTGTCACAAATATTTATTTTTCAAATCAACCATGGTTTTGCTGGGTATTGATCTGGCTTCATCAAAACGAATGGCACGTAAATATTCAAATTGTGTATTTCGTAAATGGTGTTTACAGTCACGGGTTTTGGTTAGTTGCTTCCACGCGCTTGATAGAAATGGGATGGATGCCATGCCATTAACAAGTTGCGAAGACTTCTGATATATTATATATGGAAAGCTCCCAAAATATCATATTTGGTGGTTGAACCTGGCTTGTCAATTAGTTTTTCTTCTTCAAGAAGAAATTTACGAAAAGAACCATAAATTTACGCAAAGGATCATAAATTTCTCTTTTACCATAATTTTCTCTCAAAATTTTACGAAAAGGACCATAAATTTACGGAAAGGACCGTAAATTTCTCTTTGAAGAAGCAAAACTAATTCACAAGCCAGATTCAGCCACCAAACTTGATATTTTGGAAGCTTTCCATATATATCAGAAGTCTTCCCAACTTGTTAATGACATGGCATCCACCCCATTTCTGTCAAGCGCGTGGAAGCAACTAACCGAAACCCGTGACTGTAAACACCATTTATGATATCATATACAATTTGAATACTTACGTGGCATTCGTCCTGATGAAGCTAGGTCAATACCCTGCGAAACCATGGTCGACTTAAAAAATAAATATTTGTGACAAACCACGTTGTATTCTGTTTATACGCAACACACTTGCTATTCAGCTTTTCTTTCTTTGAGGTCAGATCTTAGGCTGCGCATGCGTAGAAGAACTTTCTTCGGTACATCACATTTCTTCAGTGTCGGGGTAGTTTCTTACGTTCATCTAAATAATATATAATAATAAAAATAAATATTATATTTGAAAAACTAAACAGTCAAAATACTTACTACCGTCGCAGCCATAGTTTAATAAATATTTACTTTTATGACTCACCCCAGGTAGCTTTGTAATTTAATGTGGGCCCAATACTGAGCCACCATATTTTAGGAATAGAAGACCGTGGCTCAGTGTTGTACCTACGTTAAATTTCAAGGCTGTGCTACCTGGGACATATATTCTTTCATCGGTTTTACGATCGTAACATTCATTAATCCACCTATCTAAGTACCGCTCAATGTCAGGAATTAGTAAACCTTATTGTTTGTTATGATTTCATTCCACTTAGAATGTAGCGGACTGTTGCTCGTTGTGGTCGTGAGTGATACGAATAAACGCAATGTGTTGTACCTAAATAAACGTATACTCAAATAACAAATGGGAAACAAATTTCCTCGAAGAAATAATTTTTCATAAATACATGGTAAGCATTGTAATGCTATTATTGGCATATTTTCACTGTATTCCATGTAACCACTTCCTTCAAAACTTGAAAATTTTCATCGTCCTGGAGCTGGAATCGAACCCGCACCTCCGGATTTCCGGTCGAGCAATGAGTAGTGTAATGATTAGCACGCTCTACCGGAAATCGGGAGGTGCGGGTTCGATTATTCCTCCAGGACGATGAATTCAAGTTTCTGAAGGAAGTGGTTACGTGGATTACAATGAAAATATGCCAATAATAGCATTACAAATGCAGAATCACTCGTTTTATTTCACACCCACATTGGTATGCGAAAGATGCATAGCATAAATTATCTACAACTAGTACTCTCGATTTTTTTTATATATCAGAAATTAAGTTCATCGATGATGAAAACTTTATCGATAATGGTCTGTAAAGAGGATAACAAACATTCAGGATCTTTGAAGGTCTCGCTGTCTTAATCCGAAATTGTCCACGAATCTCTTAGAAAATCTTTTGTAGACAGTTTAGTGTTGGGGGTTGTCTAAGTTCACGAAGAGGTCATAGAAATGATCGTCCCGCTACTTCCGAAAGTAAGCGGTGCGAACGGCTGCGGCGATTAAGGCGAACTAAACAGCTCCTTCGCGGCAATTGTCTCCCGAATCGAACGTTTTCGCGGGCAGCTGCACATAATTTTGTTCATATCCTGATCATCTCTTCTCCCATCGGATAGAGAGAGACTTGATGGGAGGTCACTAACTTCGCTGCCCGAGGGCCTGTTGCTATATAAATTACATATTCACATACAAAGATCTCTACCAAACCATTTGAAAAAATAATATACGCATGAAGCAATCCAAATGTGTGTTACGTGCACATATTTCACTCCTCCCAAATTTCGAATCTCTCATTTTAATCTAAATGAACGATATATTATTCAGACCCACCAGGTGAAATCTCTAGTTGACGAAAATAGTTCATTCTCTTTGAGCCTCGAAAAGACGAACTATTTTCGTTAATTACTGATAAATATTATTTTATTTATAAGTAATTAATATACTTAAGGATTTTCTGGTAAAATTTGTACAGCTATCCAGTTTTCAATTAGTGTAAATTTTATGAAAATATTTTTGTGAGATTTTTCGTTCTTTCAGTGCGTCGTTGGACACAAACGCGAATAAGATGAGATTTGCCACGCATTTGGGTTAAACGACTTCACTTTAATTCGAAATCGTACAACAGAATTTTGTACAGCGTCGGTATCCAAAATCGTACAATAGAATTATGTACAGCCCTTGATATCCTTTGCTGAAAGCCACAGACACTTGTTTGAAGTTTCTTTCTGCGGTAAATTCGGAAATGAGAAAAATTTAGTTTTAGCAGTTTTTGAAAAATGATGCAGTTCCAGATCAAACCAGATATGTATTATACTTATTTCTAACTTCCTAATTATTCTATATAGACCACAGGCGTATACTGAATACCCGTACTCCAATCTTCCTTTCATTTCGTTATAGTTTCCGTATTCAAGCTGTTTCTAGTTATATTTATTTTTCATTCAAATGAACTCATTTAACAGAATTCGTTTCCGCGACCTTTCGAAACCCTTGCCAGGGAAAGTACAGTATTTAGAAAGGTCATTATTGATAAGGTACGAAGTTTTACATCAGAGAAGACGCATAGGGTGGTTTTATGCCTGGTAACAGCTGCACCAATCAAATTTTTGCATTACGGATCATAATCGAAAAGTATCTGTCTGTTTGTAAGAAAGGTTTTGCTGCTTTCATGGATTTAGGGAAAGCTTATGACCGAGTTAACGGAATACTTCTGCGGAAGGTTTTAGAAAAATTATGGTAAAACTGGAAATCTCTTCAAAAGTATAAATGCTGTCTGTGTAAGCTAGCAGTTAGCATCTGTGCGAGTGAATGGTGTTTTATCGAAATAGTTTAGTTTTAGTGCAGAAGGTTGTGTAACGTCATCATGGCTGTATACTATACTTATGAATGCGTTCATGATTTATGCCAAAATAGGAAGTACTGATTTATTGTCTCGGTAAGAGCAAAAGTGTCTTGGCAGAGAGCAAATGTGAGTTGAAGATCATGTCCCGGATGTACGAAGTTTGGATAAAATGCAAACTATAAATAAGTGTGACATGCCTGCCCAGCAGGACGCACACGACATAAAGGCAGATAGCAGCGATAACGAACGTCAGCGTAGCTCAATTGGTAGAGTGACTTATTCCGGAATGAGGGGACCCGGGTTCGAGCCACGGCGTGGACAAAAATGACGGAGAAATTTACTTCGTTATAATGGCACCCGAACTTTCCGGATGACCCGGCAGTTCAAGATCTCACAATGGTGTGATGTTCTTTCCACACCGCGAGATAGGAAAAATCAGAGAATCCTGTCCCCAGCGCTTCGAAAAAAATATGTGTGTGATGTTGCATTCCACACACTAGACTGACTGGGAGTTCTCAAGTACGTTCTACAGCGGATGGCTGCCGGCGACGATTCATGGTCACTGCTGACCCGTGGACCATGCCCCCGGCCCTCTTTCGGGGGGGGATGTGACGTGCCGGCCCAGCAGGACGTCACACGACATAAAGGCAGATAACAGCGATAACGAACATCCGCGTATCTCAATTGGTAGAGCGACTTATTCCGGAATGAGGGGACCCCGGGGGCGAGCCCGGAGTGGACAAAAATGGCGGAGAAATTTACTTCGTTATATAAGGGAAAATACATTTATGGTTTTTGAGCTAGCAACTGTTAGTACTGAATGCAAAGACCATTCTAAATGGCACAGAGATAAATTAGGTGAATCAATTCGCGTGTTAAGAAGCTTGTTTAACGGAGAAAACAAATTAGATAGTGAAATTAGTAAGCGAGTGAACTCATCTTTGAAAAACATAGCTTCTTCTGGTGGTTTTCACAGAAATGGGTTCTCAAGAAAGTCCTGAATGGCTGTGTACGAAAGTGTAATTGTTTCTACTCTGATGCATGGACGTGGAACCTGAGTACTGCAGACGAAACACAGGAGTCGTTTGTACGCTGGAGAGATGCGTTACTTACGGGGAGCTTGTGGCAAGGCACTCTGCTCATCTCAGGAACGAAAATGTGCTGCAGGTGTGTATGTGAAGTAAAATGTTGTTAGTAAGGTGGAGACAAATATTCAGAAGTGGTTTCGCCATTTTGAGTGGTGAAATGCTTACTAAGAGAATTTATTCAGCCCAAGGGCAGGAAAGAAAGGTACAGCAAGGCCAAAAAAAATCATGGGAGGACCGGATTCAGGAATGTCTGCGTGATAAAAAGATAATGAGTTCATGAAGTACAACACAGGTCTTGTGCGAGACGTGTGGTGGATGTCAGTGAAATTCGAGTTGAGTGACGAGATCGTTGTAAATGCCGACGTTTGGATACATCAACAATAAGTAAAATCTAGTTCTGTTAGTCTTAAACTTTAATCTGGAAGATGAGCTTTCTTTGAGGAGCTAACTTCTAAATTATAAGGAAAAACTTAGTGATATGTATGCTTACTCAGCGTTAGCAGCATCGTTAAGATTTTTTAATTTTGTGTTCGGAATTGCGCTTATATCCGTGATCATTCGTTCGATATACATAAGGCTTCGTTTACTAAATTCCTTTTCAAATTTGCCTGATAATATTGGTATCTTTTATTCAGCGGCATTCTTGTCTTCCGCGAAAGAACATTAATCTCGAGCTTAAAGTTCCTATATGTTGAAGCCGTTCAGATGAATCTAGCGACGACCAGCTTTCCTTTCTTTTTCTTTTTTTCTTTTTTTCTTTTCTTTCTTTCTTTTTTCGTACACTGCCTCCTCGAACTCGGTTTTGTCCAAGGCGGCTGCAAAATTTTCCAAGGAAGATTTCTAACAGACCTTTTAATGCTGTAGCAACTGACCTAAACAAAGAATTTACAATTAAGGGGCATTTTCTGCAGCTTTTGGATACAAACATTGATAAATGAAAACGAATATGGTTACTGGAGGTGTTATATATATATATATATATATATACAATATACGCATTCAATAAAACCCGAACTAACACGAAAACTCCATAGCAAGCAAGACCCAAGTACGAACTATAATGGCAAAGCCAATAAATGTAATAAAAGAGTCCTAAACAAAAATAAAATAACAAGTTATTTTATTTTTGTTTAGGACTCTTTTATTACATACATTTATTGGCTTTGCCATTTTAGTTCGTACTTGGGTCTTGCTTGCTTTGGAGTTTTCGTGTTCGTTCGGGTTTTATTGAATGCGTATCTATATGTAATGATGTGGTTAATGGTTTGCTGCTTGGCGCGTCCTTACTTGCATCCTACATTACTTTGCTTTATTTTACTTTATTATTACTGTAATATTGTTACAGTGTTTTAATTTCTTAAATATATATATATATATCACCATTGTCAACCATTATCAATCCACTGCTGGAGGAAGGTCTCCCCAAGTTTCTGCCACAACGGTCTGTCTTGTGCCAGTCTCTTCCATGTCACTCCCGCATACTTTCGAATTTCATCCGCCCATCTCCCATGTGGTCTTCTTCTGGGTCTTTTCCTGTCCCTTGGAATCCAGTCTAAAATTTCAGCTGTCCATCGATGGTCTGTCCTTCTAGCAATATGTCCAGCCCATTGCCATTGCAGGGATTTTACTCTGGTCATGATGTCTTCCCCTCTTGTCATTTTTCTGATCCACGAGTTCCTTTTCTTATTTCTCCTGGTTACACCAAGCATGCATCTCTCCATGGTGCTTTGAGTTGCCTGCATGCTTTTACAAGAAATGAAGATTTATCGATTGATGGGGAAAACATGAAGATAACTAATACCTACATTTATCTTGGACAGCAGATATCAAGTGAGGGTCACATTGATGAAGAAATTAATCCGCGTATAAAACTTGCCTGGAGAGAGTTTGGAAGAAACAGTATAATTTTGAAGAGCAATATGCCATTATGTCTTAAAAGAAAAGTGTTTAATCAACGCATCCTTCCAGTGCTTATACATGGTGCAGAGACGTGGACCTTAACTAAAAGAGACACACACACACATATATATATATATATATATATATATATATATATATCCTCCGTGCTGTTCATCTTTGTTTTGTTTTGTTTGATGTTTGACGACCACTATGAGCAACCTCTAAGGGCCGTAAGTAGTCGCCTGTCTCTAATTTAGGGCCACTGAGTCCAAGGAAGGAGGAAAGCTAGCGCAATAAGACAAAAGTACCACCGATGCCACATCCAGGACTCGGACGTCGAGCCACCTCGGACATCTAGCTAGAAACCTACGCATCTCATCACCACTCGGAAAACGGGGAGTTCTTTTTTATTTTTTTATTTGTAGAAAATAAAGTAAGGGACTGATTGTTTTGGAATCAGAAATTTCGGGATAACTATTGGCTAATAAGTGAAATCCTATATTGTAAAGAAGTAATATCCACAAGTATACGATACGTGCTGTACCATTTCCCTGGGTAGGGAAATGCCTACAAAATGCTTATTCGCCTCCCCGGTGCCACAGTGGTCTAAGCGCTGGCTTATGACCATCGGCCGAGATGGATCTGAGTTCGAATCCCGGTGAGGCTTGGATGTTGTGTTTGTCTTACGAAGTTGGCTCTCTCCCTTCCCTGGAGCAAGTGTCCCTACATTAGGGACAGGTGACTGCTTATAGCCCATCCAGTTGCTCACAATGGTCGTTAAACCCTCAAATAAAAAGAAATACTTATTCACCGTATTGCATCGAAGGGAGGAGCAGCCCAGTGTTTAATAATTACCTAAAGATTTTTCAGAAGCACATCATACAGCGAAGGACAATGTCATACCCAACTTTATAAACCACAAAATAGTAGAAATCCCCACGTCTTCCGGTGGAACTAAAAGACATCACCCGAAAACGTGTTTTTATAAAACCTATCTCAATTGCTTCGTTGCACAAAAATAATAACACACAAAAAATCGCTGCAGATTTTCTTTTGCATTCATTGAGATTATTACGAATCAGATTACATGAAAAAAAACATAACACCTTCAAAAATTCATGACAGCACTTGATCATTACTTCTTAGCAAATTAAAACACTCCCTCTTCCCTTCAAAAAACAAACAAACAATTGAATTAAAAAAAAAAAACAGATCATACAACTTCCCTCAAACACAAGATAACTCCCAGTGAAATGTGACTATCGGGGAGAGACTTATTATACTATAGTTGCGAAATGAATGAAATTTAATGCTTTAAAGATATCTACAGATAGCTTCCTTACAGTTCATATGTTTAGAAATTTCTCAAAGTTATTTCCCGTGGTACACTGCATAAACAGATCCTGTATTATTCATTGGCATTTCGTTATGCCAAAGTAAAGTTTTGATAAGTATTTCGGAGGACATAGACAAAGATTGCCTTGCCGACCACTTGCAGTAGTTTTAAATCAAAGCCTTTCATGATTTTCAATCGTTAAAATATTAATTTTCAATGTGTGTGTGTGTGTGAGAGAGAGAGAGAGAGAGAGAGAGAGAGAGAGAGAGATCTGAGTAATATTTTTTCTTAAATAACGTGAAACTAAAATGAAAAATAGCATACAAGTTATTTAATATCTGAACTGTTACTCTTTTTTAGTAATTAAACTAGACACATGGTACAAACAGTAAAAAAAAAAATGAACAAATGACAAAAATACGCGGCCTCTTACTCGCCTATGATGAAGACCGGCCTTATATGGATATACGAAATGCCGAAATCTTTTTGAGAAACGTTTATTTTCTTTTTTGAAAGAATCGGTTTCTGAAAAATCTCTTCCCGTTTCTTAACGAGAGTTCGTACTTAAGTAGCGGCAGAAACGAATTTTTCTGTATCATCATCAGTTTTAATTTACGAATTCCTGTATTTAGATTTGGCTAACAACTTCCCCTACACTTAAAAAATGCAGGACCCCAAATATCAAATATAGCCATTTTCCATTGATGTATTATTAAAACATTTCAAAACTTTTCTAAAAACAGTAAAATTTCCAACTTTACTAAAACAGTTGGTTTCCCAACTTAAATCTTCTGTGATTTTTAAACGATGTAACACTACACTTACATGCTTATTGTTATAAGTTGTATTTCAACATTTCCATCAGATAACAGCCCGAAAAGTTTATTTACATGCAAATATGTATGCACACATATGCGGTGTGACGTATTACAGAGGTGAAGCACATGTAAAAACGACAACTTTGTAGCAATAAATTCCGTCGGTGTAGCTTAATTGAGAAAACACTCGGCTCCGGAGCAGAAGGATGTGAACTCTATCACCGCCACCGGCAAATTTGTTCTTTCATGACAGCAGAGCCAACTTATAACAAGCCCGTGCTTGACGAGATTCCGAACGAGCAAAATAAGAACTTTTGTTCGGTATAATTTTAACTCAAAGCTAATGCGACCGTTTCAGCACACAAAATTTAATGAAATTTCGGATTTAACGAGGGAGAGAAAAATTAAGACGATCACTTTTAACAAGCAACATAAAATTTCACGAAATTCCATATTTAATGAGACATTAAGAGTTGATGCGTTAAGAGTTATTCGGCAAAAATTAAGGGAGCATTAAAGTAAGAGACAGGAAACAATATTAGATTTTTTTAAAAATATTTCAACATGTCTGATTCAGGATTTTCTGCTGCCATGTATTCATATAAATTTTTATTTTATTTTAATTCTCACTACTGTAGTTAAGAAATCAGATCTTTCAAGTATATCCAATTGTGATGGATATATAGTAAACGTGTATGCATATTATTACGTGGTGGGATATTTCACCCCAAAACGGATTTAGTGAGGACTTCCGTCTGTATATATAAGTATATGAATACATATTGACTTAATTTCGAAAAATGAAAAATTGCCGTGGGCAAGAACACAAGCTGCACTACTAAAAATTTAGTGCACGTTGCACCAAAACGTGATGTTACGTCGCCTGCATTGGCCTTCGGGGCTGAGGTAAACTACTGGGTGGTGCATGAATATACGAAAACATTGTGCACCATGTTACGATACCTTACTAGTGCAAAGTTGCACCCATTGCACCATGTTGCTGTGTTTTCATGCAGCACACAAGGATGCATTTTAGCCCCATAAGGTCGTACAACTTCTGAAAATCTTTCTGGTGCAACCTACTGTAAAATTTTGAACAGTGCAGTTCACTTCAATTATTGAACACTAGAAATGGCTTAACATTGTTCTATTTCCAATCATGTGAGCTTCGCATAAGTTTAATGAATGAGTTTTATTACAGATGAGCCTCTCTGAAAAGAGTGAAGAAAAATTCATCTTTATGGGCATGAATAACTATTCATGCCCATAAAGATAATTTTTCTTCACTCCTTACTGCTTTGACAATTTCTCCACAATGGGGACAAAGTTGTAAAATTTGATAAAGCATTGATTTCAATCGTAATTTCTCCTGCTAATTTTAGCCAATTTATTCTTTTGCAATGGTCTGATAGTTTTTAATTTCGAACAAAATTAAGCTACGAATTCGTAATTGCGGACAAAGTCGTCATGTGCATACATTGATTTGGTATGGAATTTATTTCACCGATTTCAATCAATCAGTTTTATTTTTGCGTATATCTCTGTTGAAATAAGAATAAGTTTCGTATTTTGGGCGACAAATGCAATACAAATTTACTTAAAATTTTATTTGAGTCTTAACATATTATCTTGAATTCCATAATTTTGTTTGATAATCAAAAAGGTTTTTTTCTTTGATTGTGGGTTTAACGACCACCATGAGCAAGTCATTGGGCTATAAGCTATCGTCCGTCCCTAATTTTGGGCCACTGGTTCCACGGAAGGGAGAGATCTGGTGCCGTTAGACGAACACAACATCCATGCATCGCAGAAATTTGAACCCGGACCCATCTCGAACGAATGATCAGAAGCCATCGCTTAGACTCCTAAGCCACCGGGGCGGCAAAAAAAGATGTTATAATGCGAATAATGCCGCCCTTGTGGCACAGTAGTCTAAGCGATGGCTTCCAACCGAGCCCGGTACCAGATGGTCCCGAGCTCGAGCTCCTTGATAAGGCATGGGTGGTGTGCTTGCTTTATGGTACTGGCGTTCTCTCTTCTCTGGAATCAGTGGCTAAAAGATTAAGAGGGAAGATTGCCTGTATTTCTACGAGCTGCTCTCTGTAATTGTTAAACACCTGAACAATAAAAAAATAAAAACAAATTATGTTTTCAGTGGGAAACAGTGTAAATTTACATAAAAATGTATTTCAGCCGGGATTTATTCATTTACTTCCTATTACCCCCGTCATCTTTAATACCCTGTAATGTAATTAACATCATTGAGATTAAATTTCCTTAAATTAGAACTCGAAATTTTGCATGCTTTAAAAACCCTTTAACCCGCTGGAATGAGTTAACTCGGGTTAACAAAATAGGCTGAAATAAGCTGGAACGAATACATTCGCTGTCTCAGAGGTGGGCCAAATGTGACAGGAACGAGTGAACCTGTCCATCAGAAAGCATTGTTGTTACCTTACGTTTGTCATTGTAAGCGATTATTTAGTCCTTCCTCTCTGATTACCTTTTCCGCTAAGGATTACGAAAAGTGCGACGAACCTAAGAAAGAACAGAAAAGGTGTTTGAGTAACTTATTTCTACCCAGTAGCATGGTGTCCGTGCCCGGGGGATAACTGCTTCCTAATAATTTCTTGGGTAATGGAACAAAGAATAAAGGACTATAAGGGAATCAGACTACACAGTGTAAGACTTAAGGACTATAATAGAGCACTTAACAACCAGCTACAGATTTATAGTAGATACTCCTGAGATGAAAGAGGGAAAAAATTGTTTTGCCGTAGCTTTTGGTATAGCATATAGTCACCATGGGAACACTTCTGTTTGAAAAGTGCAGGAAAATTTGGGCAACTCTTGGTTCAGGTACAGCGGCCGCTTAAAGCGTTAACCCTCGGATGTTAAAATGCGAAGAACAGAGAAGATTCGAACGCAAAACTTTATTACCCAAGCTTATAATATCAGCTATGTTAATACGGCACATCAATCGCGCGTGGCCGAATTTTGTAAAAATTTCGTTGCTCTGCATTCAGTATATGTAAAAGTATATTTTTGTGATCTGAGGAGAGTTGTAAGCAGGTTTATGAAGAGCTGAAATAAACCGTGAATTTGTGACGAATGCAAATTCATTGTGCTGTTCTTTCCTTGACACTAGCCCAAATCGGAGTACATTTCCTTCCTTCTTTTCCCGATCTGGACAGCAACAAATTCTGCTCATTATGTCACCTCTAAAATCTTCAACTTTCATAACTTCATCCCCTGTTGCTTTGAATGCTTCCAATCAGGGGACCCTATTCAGCATCTCAATATCTTTCGATTCTTCTGGGTATGCAAATGAATGAGCATTAGTCGCTATATCTATACCGATAGACTGATTGAAAGGTCTTATTGACCTGATACTTGAAAGGCAATTTCCAGCCGGAAAATAAGAAAACTCTAGAAACTCAGAAAATATATATATTCTCATTGTCAAGCTCTACTGCTCCTGAAGACATTCCCCACGTAGGAACCGGAAGAAATTGATTATACCGCATTGCCAAAATTTACAGCAAAAAAGTGGGATTGAAGAAACTTTTTGCTTTTCATTATGTTTTTGTGCGTCTGCGTTTTCAAAAACATTTCTGTTCGCATGCACCATCAGCGTTTAAAAAGTTCAATGTTATGTAGTCCGATTATTAAAATGTTCTGAGCGCAATATAGAATCTGAACGAGCATTTTTGGACGGGTATGCGACTTTTTCTCAGAAGAAACAGAGGTGCTGTCTCAGATTGCAAACAGTGTTCTCATCTAAACAAATTTTCTTACGTTTATACCTTATCAAAATTTTAAAACTTCAATATTTGATAAATTTTATCCGTGAAAACTGTCGCAGAACGGTAGGACAATAGCCAGCATTCTAGAATCATATTTCTGTGTTCGTACGGGTTTTGGGAGATTAGATTCACTGATGATAATGATGCATTGCAGGTTATTGAAGAAATTAATTAACTCTCAAATCTTATCGTCAGAACTCAATAGTTTCTTTAAATCTTTTGATCTTCATTCTTCTGTTCGTCTGAACAGATCTGTCTGTGGTATGGCTCATTTATTGGCAGCTGTCCCCGGTCTCCAAAATCTAAAAATTATGAAAGAAATGTGTCTCCATAGTAAGAGGTGGTTAAACTCGTGGTTATAGCAAATACTTCACAAGATACAAGGGAAAGATTTTTAACATTTCTTAGATGCAAATTTTAAATTCATATTCTCCTCAGTATTTCTCACAAACGAATAACGGGAGCTTAGCGTGAAATTAATCATTCTGACAACTGGAGTGAATTTATACCATGATAAAAATATAAATAAGAAGGACGAGTATGCACCAAACTGATACAAGATATTACAAAAATCCGTTTTTCCTCAGAAAAGGACACGAAAGGAACAGATATCAGAAATATTTTTCGTCAAGCGCTATCTGAAGGCTTCATCAGAGACCTGATGATTTCCTTCCTACAGTAGATAAATCATGTCTCATAAATGAAGGAACACCGATCGGTAATTCCCACTTAAATTTCATCAGATCACTACCATCTATTCCTGGCCTAACGCTTTTTCTAAAGAACGATTTAAAGAAGCTGGACCTATAGGCATTGGCATCCAGACTACTGCCTCGATTACGATTATCTTTTTTTCCAAGTGGAAAATCGACACGGAGCATAAAGCAGAAGCTTATTCCATCCCGCTGGAATATTCTGACGAAAAGCACAAATGGTTCATAGGAATGACGAATAGAACCCTCAACACAACCATTGCAAGAGAAGTTCGTCTCAACGACGCGACACCTCAGCGGGTACGATGTAAGTATTAATTCCATCCTCATCAACCTTGGGTACAATACCCGTAGATGCCTGTTGCCATTTTAATTATATTGTCCCATTGAAGTCTGTTCATTGCAAAGTGGCTCAGTTCTTGAAGAGTTCTGCCGCACCAGTCTTTAATATCGTCAGCCCACACATAGTGAGGGCGTCCTCTTGTATTTCTTCCGTTCATTAAGCCAAACACAAATGCCTTTATCTTTCTGTCATTTTTCATTCTTCAGATGCGTGCAAAAAGTCTTTGTTTCCTCTGTATCATTTTTTGGAACAGGGTCTCTTTTAGTTGTATTCTTCTGTACACTTCATTTCTTATCCTCTGGGTCCTTTCGATTTGTAAGATTTTTCGATAGCACTTTCTTTCAAATGTAAGCATCCTTCCCACTGATTCCTTTGTCAATGTCTAAGTCTCACATCCATATAGCATGCTGCTGAAGATGCATGCCTCGAGAACTCTTAACTTAGTTTTGTGGCTAATAGCTCTGCTTTTCCAAATTTTAACCATGCCTTTTAACAGTGTTATAGCCTTTTGCAATTTTAATTGATATTTTTTTTTTCTGTTTAAGTCATATGTTATTATACAGTTTCCGAGATAAGATCATTTTGCCACAATTAGTTCCATACACTATCCAAATTGAGACTGCCATTAGAGAATCAATGGAAATACTTCCAAAACAATATGTATGCAAAGATTCTGCCTCACGTGATTTGCATAGCCTCTGGATTGATATCCTAGAGTAGTAAGATGTGCAGTGAAAAAAACAAGTAACAAAAACCTTATGGGTTTTTGTTTACTTGTTTTTTTCACTGCACATCTCGAATTTGCTCACAATTTGAAATTAACACAAAGATGTATTCGTTTTTCAAATGTTAGCATTTCTTGCAAGTCTTCTTCTATAAGTGAGTATCAGTCTGCATGGCTTGGCAAAGCCACCCGTTTGTGAGCTCATATCAGTTGTTATCAGTTGTTTACGTCAACAAAAAGAACGGATTTTTGTAATACCCTGAAACAAGATAACGTAAATCCTTTTGTAGTTTTGAATGTGGTTTGGTTTTTTAAGAGCCAAAAGGTGAAAATATTAAGTGCGTTTAAATCATGTGATGCTTTACAAAAACTCTTGAGCAGTAAAAGCAAGTAAATGGTTTCTCAGAAGTGTTTTAGTTATTCGGAAAGGTTAAAGACAGTTCGATGGATTCCTCGATAGAAATTTTATCACTAGTTGTAGATGTCGACAATAACAGATTTCGAAGTGCGAAGGAAAACAAATAACATACAGCATATATCAGAGAGATACTGCGGTTATTAGGATCAGGAATGCTCACACAAATTAAGAAAATGTATAAAAGTACAGTTTTTGTTTCAGCTATCTCTCACGTCTGCAGAAAATAAACATACTTGTACTTAGACTTGCTTAACTAATGGTATGGAGACTAACAAAATGTGTAAAATTTGAGATATAGAGAAACTCTTGTAAAGCTGAAATAATAAGTGTGTTACTTAAAATGAAGGGGGGCATTTTAAGAATAACACAAGAAAACGTAAAATAAATTTGCAATTTAAAATCAAATTTTGAAGCCGCCATTCCAGAAGAAGAGTTTATTCAGTTTTCAGGCTGACAATCACTCATAACCGCCTACGTTAATAATGTTCACTCCCGACAGAGTTGTGATGGATTCTCGAAGTATTATTAAAACGCCACTCGTGATTAACTAACGATTACTACATCAGCATTATAAACTTTGTACCAGCAGTCAATAATTTTTGTTTCATGCAAGAAAATTATATTATTTTTTTCATTGCTGATACTAATTTATGTGTTCATTCTGTAATCAGAAGTTAAAGGTTTTTGTAATCTACGTAATTGCTCACAGAAAGGGGGAAAAATAATCTCGAAGTAAATGAAAAGTAAGTATTAGTAGGAAAAAATAAATTATGACGAGAAGTGCTTTCCGCTTGACATAGTGGATGGATTCCGGTATTCGAAAAAATTATGTAATGGAGTATTTAAATTTTGAGAAAGCGTAAAAACCAGTTATGATAAAAATTTAAAGTTTAAGCACTCACAAAAGGTGTACTTATGCTAAATTTTGAACTTTTCTCATTAAATAAATCCATAATGTTATTTCGAGGGGGGGGGGGGGTTAACGACCACCGTGAACAACTCGGTGGGCTATAAGCAGTCGTCCGTCCCCAGTTTAAGGACACTGGTTCCAGAGAAGGCGGAGAGTCAGTGCTGAAAGACAAAACACAACATCAATGCTTCAGCGGAATTCGAACCAGGACCCATCTCAAACGAATGGCCAACCGGTGCCGCAATATTATTTTTGAAAACTTCGAAAATCGCAACGACCGTCTCTTTATGTTTCTAATACTTCCCATACAAGAAACATTAGAAATACTATTTAAACGAAAATCGTGACAAAGAAAGGAAGACGAGAAATTATTAACTTAATAGATCATTGTGAGTATCCGAGAAAGTAACCTAATATTCAACTTATTGCTAGTTAATGGTCAGCACATTGTTAATTAATATTCAGTTCACTATTTAGCTTACAGCATCTCAAGTGGAGATCGAAATCAGTTTCGAGAAATAAATACACGACGGTCAAACAGAAGCATTTTGACAGTATTTTCTTGTTTGACACATTTTCTCGACTTTTCTTTCATTCTATTTTCGTAAGCACTTTGGAATATATTACCATTGCTTCTGTTTTTCACTTTCGTCTCCACGCCTGCAGTACAATTTTTTGAACTTCCGGAACAAATATATTTAATAATTTATGATTAAAATAAAAAATAAAAGTTTAACATAGAACGAAGCGCGCTTACTTTTACATTTGATTTTCATTGTGTTTTCAAGTGAAAATCCAGCTGAGAAAACAATAAAGTCACGTAACTCCGTAATTGGTGTAGCAAGAAAGAGTATTTTAACTCGCCGAGCTTTCGCTTGCCAATGGAAGGCTTTGGCTTAAAGCGGAAACCAAATTATTTTTAAAACGAAATTAAAGGAAGAATAACTGTTTCTTTAAAAATAAGAATAGTTCTTCTTTTCATTCTTTCTTTACTATTATGTATTTGTATATGATCTAGAGCACAGTCTTCTGACCTTCCGTCCGAGTGGGCTCGGGTTCGAGTCCCGGACAAGGAATGGGTGATGTGCTTGTCTTACTGCACTACCTGCATGCTTTCCCTGGAATCTGTGACTCTAAATTAGAGACTGGCGACTACTTATTGCCCTTAGAGTTGCGGGAATGTTATGTTCCTCCTTCCCTCCCCAAACATACACACACATTATCACCTTACTAATTCTTATTTTTATGAACTTTTTTATTACAAGTGTACTCGGAGCAAAAATGTCGCACAACGTCTCGTAGCCGCCTCGCCATGAATACGAAGAAGAATGGCGTCTTCTACGGAATCATAAAATAACAACCATCGTGTTTGTGTCTGCCAGAAAAAAAAAGTTGGAAAACATTAAAGCTGACATTTGTATTTGTATTTGAATATCCCAGAATGTTCGGGACGATGTAATATGCGAAAAAAAGAAATGCTGGAAAAGGCTTTTTTTATTTTCCATTGCATCTATTTGTCAACACTGCATGATGAAAAACCAGTTGCTAAATGAAGTAGTATAGAATGTAATGTTCTAAAGAGTTGATGTATGTCAAAAGGAAAAGGGTAAGGTGCATAGCAGTGATAAAGAAACAATTCTAGTAAAGCGGTCTCTTGTTCTTTAAACTTTTGCATCTATCTCTTATATATAGTGGAAGAAACTTACGAAGTTCTACAGTTTTTGAAATAAGAGTTTTGCGATGAAAACTGCAAAATATGAAACAGTTCAGCATCATTACAGAAACAGCCACTGCCGAACGCGCAAAATCTAAGAGCAGGACTTTTTTTGTTTTTATTTGCTAAAGGTAAATCTAAAATTCCATATTACCTAAATCAAATCACAATCTGCTGGATTTTATGGCACTCATAAAATTTTCTGTATTTTTACTGCTCAGCTGATAGTCCAAAATAACTTGCAACAGAAATATCTGAAATATTAAAGGTTATAAGAGTCCAGTGTCCATAAAAAAAGAGAATGTATGATAACAAAATGTAAAACCAAAGCTTTTTTCCCCCCTTTTCGCAGTACCGGAAAATCAGGGGAAAATTTTCGAATCTACAGTTGCTATAAAAAAAAAAACACAAAACAAAATGAATTAAATTCAGATAAAAAATTGCTGACTGTTGTACTAATTCCAGTTTTGAATCACTCAATGAATTAAATGCAGATAAAAAAATTACTGATTGTTGTATTTATTCAATTTTTGAATCGCTCAGGTGGCCGAATGGTACGAGACGATGGCCTCCAACCATTTCATCCGAGATAGGTCCGGGTTCGAATACCGGGTGAGGCATGGATTGTGCGTTTGTCCGACGGTAACGGGTTTCTCCCCTCCCGGGAACCAGTGAGCCCACATTCAGATCAGATCATATGTGGAGGATTTTTAGGAAGGGAATGTCTGACCCTAGGTCTTAAACCCTTAGAAATAGGAAGCTAGGAGATTTGGGCTAGAGTGCCCGATAGGAAAGTGACACGAAAGCAAGGTAGAAAGGGGCAGGAAGACGCCCTTATTTATTAACGGGGGGTCCAGTACCAGGGGCCCGACGATTTAATGTGCCCATCACGCACAGCGGATATTTAGTCAATCGAGAGTTCGTACCTGCTGGGATCGAACCCGTGTCTTCTCCGTGGCAGAAGACACGGGTTCGATCCCATGAACGTTGACCACTAGGCCAACCGCGGCCTGTGAGCCCACATTAAAGACGGGAGACTGCTTTTTTATAGCCAATTGAGTTGCTCAAGCCATTAAATCTCCGAAAGAAAAACAAATTGGAAACAAAAAAATCAGGAAGAGTTTCATTAGAATGTTTTCTTTGAAACGCTTATCATGTTCAGTCGTTTCCTCCCCTTAGTTTTGAAGAAATTTAATCACGTAAAAATGTGCTCCGGGAATTGAAACAAACTGCGAAATTTGTAAAACATAACCACAAGAAATGTTTTAATAAAAGTTCAGTTCCTCCTAGGATTTCTAGTGGATGTGTATCTAGTTTTAATCTTTAAAGTATTTTGGTTTTGAAGAAGTAACCTTCATTTTAAATTTCTGGAGTTTTAGAAAATAAGCTCAGGAAAATAAATTTTATTGGAACCCTCCCTTCTCCCCCAAGAAAAAAGAAAAACAAGAGCATAAGATTGCAGAATCAAATATTTCCATAGTACTGTATGAAACTTCAAGCCTACTGTTGGTATTTCCAAGAAACTGTTGTGCTGGCGGGCGCGCCGGTAACCGAACAGTCCGAGGCGCTGGCTTCGTATCTATTGTAGAAGATGGGTCCGGGATCGATTCCCGGATGAAGCATGGGCTGTGAGATCTCCTTTCTCCATGCGCCTGCACTTTAAGCCCCCTGGAATCAGTGACACCAACTTCAGGGCGGGCCACAGCTTATATTCCTCCGAGTTGCTCATGGTGGTCGCGAAACCCCGGAGAGAAAAAGAGAGAAAAAGTAGGCTTTTTTAAGTATCCGATGACGTCATAGCTTTATGTGTGTCACAGGATAACATATAGGGCCCATTATTATAATAATATTATTTTAATTGAATATGAAGTGCACGTAAAATTTAATGTTTTACACAAAGTCAGAAATAGAGCAAAAATGTATGTTGACACCCGTTTTCGAACTATGTCTTTTTTTAAATTCAACTGCGTAGCGGCTTTTTCTCAAAGTTTAGATTATATTACACACAACCTATTAAAACAGCAGAAAACTTCTTGGTGTAGAAATGAGAAATTCGAAGTGTAAGAATTCGACGTCGAGATAACACCAGCTGACAATTCGAGAGTGGTCCGAGACTCTGGCTTCTGACCTTTCATCCGAGATGGGCACGGGTTTGAGTCCCTAATGAGCTATGTGTGGGGATCTTGTCTGATAGCGCTGGCTCTGTTCTCTCCCTGAAGCCAGGCGACCGGAATAAGGGACGGACGGCTGCTTATAGCCCTCACAAGTGCTAATGGCAGTCGTTAACATTCCTAAAAATCGTATGGTACAGTGACTGCGTTGTTTCAAGACAGCTTTCGACAATATAAGTCTTTTCCCTTGAGTATTGAATTCCTGATATAACTGTGGAATTTCGTTATTAATTTTCAAAATTTTAGACTACGTGGAAGGCGAGTTCAGTAGGTTCTAATCTGGAGCAGCATGGCTTCACATACTGATGTTAAGAAAGTTCACCGGTAGTATTGAATCATCCTTCTTCGGATTAAACCAATAAAACGTCCACTGGATGTGTTATTGTTACGATCTTTTGCGTCAGTCAGAAATGGTGGAAAATATTCCAAATATGCAGAGCCGAGCGGTGGTTGAACTTTTTAAGAAAAGAAAAACCACGCTGGAAAATAGCAACGAGCATGTCATTAAAGTTTATGGAAATTCTACTTGAAAATTCGAAAATTATGTCATCCTGGAGCTTTTTATTTTCACTGAAACAGCACAACACGTTGCATAGATGGTGAAGAGCTTCAGGAAGCCACAGGTGTTGGATTTGTAGAGCACGACAATGGGGTGACTAACACAAAAATAAAGACGTGCTAAGTGCCCTAAAGTGTTAATCCTTTCGTGAGCATGTAAGGAGTGCCTAATTTAGGGCTAGTGACTCCAGGAAAGGGAGAAAACCAGTTCTTTAGGATAATGCACTACCCATGCCTCATTCAGAACTCCATTCCAGACCCAACTAGTCCAGTTAGCCGGAAGCAAACGATTTCGACTACTCGGCCACGGGGGCTGCGGAATCAAGTTGCCTGGAATGATGTTGAAGATCAGTGGTGCAATATGGCAGAGGTTGCGTGAGAAAAAGATAATGAGTATGAAGTACGAAAGGTCTCATGTGAAAGGTGTGATGGTTCGAGTTGTGTGCCGAGATCGCTGTAAATGGAGACTTTTGATAATCAACAGTAAGTAAAATCTGGTATTATCAGTTTTGAACTTTAATCCCGCAGATGAGCTTTCTCGGAATCGCAAAAAAATGGCTAGTGATATGTATGCGTGTGTAAAAGGCATGCTGAGTTTAGAAATACTGACGGCTTCCCGCAGGGTTTCAAACAGCTTTCTACCTTTTCCAGTTCTGTTACCTGTCTGCAGTTCGAATATGTTTCCTGATTTTTTAAGTTTCGTGAAGTGTATAGAAAGCTAGCAACATTAGGAATGCCCTGTCTCACATCGGTGTGAGTTTTACCTTTGACAGCGCAGTTTGTGTACTACAGCTGAAATTTCCAATCTCCAGAAGATAACAAAGTTATGTACACGTTTTTGACAACTAAGAAGGTATGAAACTCATAGAAAGTAACTATAATTGATTTCCAATTAGTGACCATATAAAAAATTTATCTTCACTAGAATTCCACTGAGAATTATTTTTCCTGATCAGGAAATTAATATCAGTTTGGATTTGTAATCAGGCTAAAAGATTTGAATAGAAAGGCCTCTAAAAGATTTAATTCTTATGTGACGTTCTATTCGTGTGAATCGGATTTAACACCAGTTGACATTTTGGAAAAGTAAACCAATCAAATATAAATGTGAACTTTAAAAATTTAACGACATTAGATTGATTCTTTCTTAATGAAATTTTGTAAATACCTTCGAGATCAAGTGGTTTTTTTTAATGTCACAAAGACTTAGTTTCCAAAAACTAATGCACTGTTTTTCTAGTTTTCCTACTCACTTTTTTTTTTTTTTTACGAATGTGTCGCATTTAATTTACTAAGGTAAATATATTTTATCCATCGTTGTCTTAATTCAACCGAAAGCAGCATCACTGTGAAGAGCGGCATAAATTTAAATGTTCTTTCAAAAAGGTTGCCATATGACGTGTGTTTTTTTGAGTGACCTATATTATAAGATATAACATCCCAATAATCATGACTATAAGGAGTTAATTCTTAAATTTCGGTCTTTTCGTTGATATAAGATGTCCTCTATCACGTTTATATGAATATGCAGTAGAGCTACTTGCAGTGTAAACGGGTATTGCACTAATTTTCGAAATTTGAATGTTTTAGCAACTACTCTTTGCGAGAAAACAAACTCATCTCCCAGTTCCATATATTTTTTGTTTTGTTTTTCCTTAAAAACAGCGTTGCGAAGGAAAGATGTAAAATCAAAAGAAATCGCTTGTAGAGCATTTTTATAGTTTTGTAGAGCCTTTTGTTTTCTTGTAGATCATTTTTACAGATCTGTAGAGCATTTTTATAGCTCTGTAGAGAATTTTTCTTGTTTTCTTGTAGAGCATTTTTTTGTTGTATTTTTGTGACTACCATAAGCAACATTATTACAACGTCTATAAGCAGTTCCTTCTCCTAATTTGGAGTCACTGTTTCCTTGGGAGGGAGAAAGCCAGCGCGATAAGACAAATAGCAGCATGGTGTGCTTGTCTTATTACATTTTACTCTAAATAAGGGGTGAAAACTAATTATCTCTATTTCGAAACAGTCTTAAAGGGTTATTTGATCCTGTCTTGTGAAGAAAAATGAAGTGAAACACGACCAACTTTTCTCGTTGGCTTGTTTTTGGGTTTAACTTCCACAGTGAGCAACTCGATGTGCTATAAACAGTATCCCATCTCTAATTTTGGACGACCTGGCTCCAGGCAAGGGAGAGAGCCAATGATGTAAGACAAACACAACATCCATTCCTCACCGGCATTCGAACTAATTTTGGACGACCTGGCTCCAGGCAAGGGAGAGAGCCAATGATGTAAGATAAACACAACATCCATTGCTCACCGGCATTCGAACCAGAATCTATCTCGGACGAATGGTCAGAAGCCAGCGCTTAGACCACTGCGCCACGAGGACCGCCACAACCAGCTTTAGAATAATAAAAGACAAAGTAAGACGAAACGCCAAAAACCGAGTAAGATTGCCAACCGAAAATCTTTCCCACACTCACTCTACCAGTTTTTCCCACGTACGAAATAGCAGAAAATAAATGAGCAATAACAGTCGCAGCCCAAAAAAGACGTCTGCCCCGCATGGTGATACATAACCTAAAACTGCTGTTGCTCATGTACCCATGCCTCAATGAGATGAAACAGAAAACCTTCCTGACCTCAGTGCTACCTATATACGACGTAAATAAGGCATATTAGTAAAATCTCCACTAACGGACACCTCCGAACAACGGCAAGTTTCGGTTGGTACAGAGCACCTGCCGTAGAATTAACATTAACAATAACCTCCAAGCAACAAAACCTTTTAAGAGCTGCCAATGGACACCCCAGGCAGTTCTGAGGAAATCTAAAAGGACACCTTGTGCCCAGAATTTTACGTAGTTCTTTCGGTACTTCAGCAAAAGAGATAAGATATGGACAAAGAATATTACTGAAGAAAATGTACAATGAGGAGATTGGGTTGGATTACGAGAGGTACAAAAGTGAAAAAGAAGGAAGTTAAAGTTTAGTTCTCCAGCTATGGTATGTGTTTCAGTCGTCCCCCATAGGCGTCGCGGGTGGTTCCTGGAATGTTGCCTATTAGGGGCGGTATCTCTTGGTTTGGTTGCTGTGGGTTCTGTACCTGCTTACCAGCTTTTTTTTTTTTTGATTGGAGGTTTAACGACCACCGTGAGCAACTCAATGGGCTATAAGCAGTCTCCCGTCCCTAATTTAGAGTCACTGGTTCCAGGAAAGGGAGAGAGCCAGTGCCGTAAGACAAACACAACATCCATGCCTCACCGGGATTCGAACCCGGACCCCTTACGGACGAATGATCAGAGGCCATCGCTTAGGCCACTGCGCCACCGGGGCGGCTTTTCCAGCTTTATACCTAAGCAGTTACATTTCACTGTCTAGCATTTTTATTATTTTCTTTTCTCTGTATTACCCCAAGGTTTCTATTCATGAGGGCTATTTAAGATCAGGCGTCAGGTACTGCTTTCCTAAAATCGTTTACATCGTGATTTTTATAATTATTATATTGAGTTGTATTTAGCATTCAGTATTTAGAGAAAGCACTAAAACCGTTTTCTTTGTGCAGAATTTTCGAAAGATTTCTAACATACTGGAAAAAGAAATTGGTACAAATAGATGCGAAGTTAAATTTCACAGGCATTAGAGGTTAATTGTTTTGCAAGTAGTTAATACGTATAATGTGTTTGAATTTGGATTGGAGGTTTAACGTTCACCATGAGCAATTCAATGGGCTACAAGCAGTCGCCCGTCCCTAATTTAGGGTCATTGGTTCCAGGGAAGGGAGAGAACCAGCGCCGTAAGACAAACACAGCATGCATGGCCTCACCGGGATTTGAACCCGAACCCCTTTCGGACGAATGATCAGAGGCTATCGCTTAGACCACTGCGCTTCTAAAAAATTTTATTATTTCTTTATTTTTATTGTTTTTTTTTTTTTTTTTTTTTTTTGGAGCTGCAGATACTTGTATTGCTGTGCTGTTCTTCTACTCGTTCTCGGAATGTTTTGTTTTGGATACCTTTTTTCAAAAAAATTTCTCTTTGAGTTTTGCATTTTTTTAGTATTGTGGTTTGATCTTTCTTTTATGCAGCCTTTGGCGCTTTGGAATTTCAAATTTGTATTTTGTTTAATTCTTCTTGGTTTTTTTTTTTTTTTTTTTGCTATATATATATATATATATATATCATCAACCATTATCAATCCACTGTTGGATGAAGATCTCTCCATGTTTCTTCCACAATTGCCTGCCTTGAGCCTGCCTCCTCCATGTCACTCCGGCATGCTTTCGAATTTCATCCATCTCCCATGGGGTCTTCTTCTGGATCTTTTTCTGTCCCTCGGAATCCAGTCTAAAAATTCGGTAGTCCGTTCTTCTGGCAACATGTCCAGCCCATTGCCATTTCAGTTATTTCACTCTGATCATGAGTATATATATATATATATATATATATAAATAATGCATATAATTTATATATTATACTGTATATATTGGGAAAATACAAGTTTGTCCCCTCACTCCGGAGTAAGTCGCTCTACCAACTGAGATACGCGGACAGAATGTTTCGCTATAGATTTGTCGTCTTGATCCTGTTTTCACTTCTGTAGTATGTCACAATGTGTAATATACAATAGAGGTACACAATGTTTACATATTACACACACATTATATTAACTAGCTACTACAAAACAATTAACCACTAATGCCTGTGAAATTCAACTTCACACCTTTTTGTACCAATTCTTTTTTCCAGTACATCAGAAATTTTTCGAAAATTGCATTTTTGAACTTTATATGTGACGTTGGTGGTGTCACAGGTCCCGCAGAAATTGGGAAATTTGACTTCAAAAATTTCATTTTTGAAGTCAAATTTCCCAATTTTTGACTTCAAAAATTGCATTTTTGAAGTCAAATTTGGCATTTCGGAACATTTAGGCAAACTATGGAGATCAATACACCTCTGAATGCTTAATTCCTGCTGCCATAACACCCTGAAGTGGGTTTTGTCAGTTCTGTAATTAGCTCTTTGGATTCATTTAATCTTTATGTATTGAAATTATTTGATGTAGATTCAGATGCAAAAATGATAAAAAGTAGCTTTCATCTGGAAAGGCACTTTTGCCACTTCATAGTATTTTCAGAAATGGCATGATTGAGGATTCCCAAGTTCTTACACAAAACTTGAAAACCCGGATTCCTGGGTTTAGAATATTACAAAAACTCGAAATTCCGGGCTACAGCCGGACGACAAACAGGACTGCATGCCGGTCTGGGGGCCGTGCTCGCTCGGACGAGCGGTCAGATGCCGTCGCTTGAACCACTACGCCCCATTATAAGTCTCGTGTCAATGAAAGAGACAAATTTATTGTTTAGAGTACCGAAGAACAAACGATCGGTAGTCAAAGGGCCCTGCACTCAAATTTTTACTACACTCAAAAAACTTCTAGGGCGCTACACTCAAAATTTAGTGAGAAATATAGAGAAATGGAAATCTATGGATCACTAGGAATCCTACAATCAAAGGAATGGAGTGCTGTTCAAGTTTTGTACATTACAATATTTCAAGTTTCATAAGTTTCCTACCAAAGCAGCGTTTTCATGAAACTATTATTTGATCTCAAAGTTCTTACTTTCCGTTGGTGGCAGAGACACGAAGAATAAAAATGGTGGATATTTCAGTAATCGTTAAAAGGACAGCTGATTCATATAAAAAATATGCTTAAGGGAATTATTCAGAAGGGTAATATTTAAAATAAAAATTAAGGGGCGGAATATTATAATTTACGGTTACTCAATGGATTCCAGTCTTGAGAATGATGCTTAACTCAAAAAAGAGAGAAAAATAAACTCCTTATTTGTCAACTGAATTTAATTCGTTTTATAGCTCAGCACTTACATATAAAATTAGTTTTGTTTAGTATCCGTGTTTATTTCTGTTGCGGAGAGAGGGACGAATAACTAACCTGCACATATACCGAATTTAAAATTTTTGTTTAGAGTTTTTTTTTTTAATTTATATGTCAGTAACTGAATAAAGGGAGTATGTTCCATTAAGTACCATATTTTACTTTCAGAAACCAGCGAAAAGGCTGAAGATTAAGGTTCCTTGATTTACTTACATTGTTTTCTTCTAGGAGAACGCAGGAAAAATATACATTATATGTTACGTATATCCTCTACCCCCCTACCACAAATTTTTAGCACAATACATTGTACATGAAGCCGATATTTAGCACTAAAATTGTAGTTTTCGATATCAGGTTTTGGTCCGTCGAAAACCATATGACAGTCATTACTTCAGACTGAAATGCAAAATAATTCTATATGTAACTTTCTAAATTATTAGATACAGCCTGCCGAAAAAAATTCACTCTTAAATGTGCTTTCAAAATATGCACCAAATAACAATAATTTTTTTAAAAAAATCTTTACTTTTCTTTGAAAAAAATGCATGCTTTTAATTATATTTGGGTTCCTGAACCTTAAAGAAATATAACTTTATTCGAGTTGGTTTCGCTTGTCCTATCTCCCCACCATTAGCCTTAACTGTACCGTTTTTCTCCCATCGTCTTGGAGAATAAGTAAACTCCTAGTTTCAACAAGCATTAGATATATAGATCTTTAACTATACGGATATTTACAATCCCCCTTCCCATTTTTCTACCAAAAATTTATTCTGGAGAGGTGAGCATTCCGTTCTCCTCCCTTTTCCCCGACAGTTCTCTATCAGAGCTTATACATTTGAAGCTAAAAAAAAGAAGGAAGCATCGTTCCCTTTCGTACTTTTTAGTCTCTTTCACTACTTTTCGGAGCACGAAAAATATACATACATTTTCAATTTCAAATTAGTTTAACCATATGGTACGTTTTAAGAGCTTTATATTCCATTTTAACTGTAGGTTAATGCTAAACTCTGTTTTTTTACTATCGAAAACACTATATTTTAAAACTGATATCTAAAGAATGATATAAAAATTTATCAGCAGTATCATTTTACTATCTGGACGGGCAAGACTTGAAATTACGCCCCTTCAAGTTCAAACGTGTCCCACTTCCAGTAAAATAGTTTTTATTATCTCATATCTCTGTCACATGGGCTGGACATATCGCCATCTCATATCTCTAGAAATTATTATCTCATATCTCTGGAAATGGCAATGGGCTGGATATATTGCCAGAAGGACGGACCATCGATGGACAACTGAAATTTTAGACTGGATTCCAGGCGATAGGAAAGGACCCAGAAGAAGACAACATGGAAGATGGGTGAATGAAATTCGAAAGTATGCGGGAGTAACACGGAGGAGACTGGCTCAAGACAGACCGTTGTGGAAGAAACTTGGGGAGACCTTCATCAAGCAGTGGATTGAAAATAGTTGGCAAGGACCATGATAATGGTCTTTGTTACAGGAAAGTATAACGTACAAGTTTGTCCGCAGCGAACATCGAATCCGGGTACCCTCACTCCCGAGTAACTCGCTCTGCCAACTGAGCTACGCGGACATGTGCTCTCACTGCTATCTGCCTTTATCCTTTGTGCGTCCTGCGGTGCAGGTACGTCACATCTCCTCTACCCCGAAAGAGGGACAGGGGCATGTCCCACAGGTCAACCGGGACCATGTGTCGCTGTAGGCAGTAATCCCATGAAGAACGTGCATTTCAGAAATCCCAGACAATTTTTGGTGTGTGGAACGTAACATCACCCTGATTTATTGTTTCGAAGCACTGAAGAAGGGATTCTCATTTTTTCTGTCTCGCCGTGTGGAAATAACATCACATCATTGAGAGAAACTTAACAGTCGGGTCATCCTGGAAGTTCGGGCGCCAATATAACGTACATGTTCGTCCGCACCGGACATCGTATCCGGGTCCCCTCACTCCGGAGTAAGTCGTTCTCCCAACTAAGCTCACTGCTATCTGCCTTTATTTCATGTGCGTCCTGCGGTGCACGAACGTCCCAAAAGTATTTTGATCCTTCAAAAATCCCAGTTTTTGACGATTTCGGTAAATATAGAAGAGCCAACAGTTGTAAATACCAAACAAAACATAAACGTTATGCGGACATCGACAACACAGCACTCCGGAAAAATACACAATGAAAATAAAATAGTGAGCATAACAGTAGGAAGATGCGATTTCCGGGTAGAGCAAGTAGTGTAGTGGAGCTGGAACGTCGTTCCGGTATTTTTTCTTGTTTTTTAGCCGGCACGCATTCCAGTAAGCTTTATACAGAATACTGATTTCGAACGACTTTTCTACTTTCTTATACTATAAACATAAGAAAAAAGGGGGGAGGCGGAATGGGGGTTAAGAAGGGAAAGGTACTGAAGTCGTAAAGGTACCGCGCGTTCCTGTACTTTTTTAATTAGCACTACACCACTAGGTAGAGCTTGGAAAAATTCCGTTCCAGGCTATACATATACGCTCAGAGTCACAGATGACTGCTCTTCGTCCCTACTGCGTAATCAGATGAGTCACGTAGGTTACGTAGGTTACGTAGGTTTTTCGACATATGCCTGTCTCCACTGTTTCGGACAATTTAGTCACAGAGTAAGTTACTTTGCACTCTGGTTAGCTGCGCGCAATAGGGAAGCTGCTAACTAGACTTTAAAAAGAAAGTGTAACGTACCAGGAGATGTGACGTACCTGCCAGAAGGACGCACACGACATAAAGGCAGATAGGAATCAGAATAAAACGTCCGCGTAGCTCAATTGGTAGAGTGACTTATTCCGGAATGAGGGGATCCGGGTTCGAGCCCCGGCGCGGATAAAAATGACGGAGAAATTTACTTCGTTATAAAAGTGCTGAAGTGTTGACTTACTTTTACAGTTGCAATTTTCAGAAAATTTATTCACATGTACTACATTTCTATTTTTACTCCCCTCAGAGTATGAATTTACGCCTCCTGGGTAGCCTGCTATTCTGGGAGGGCTACCCTCGCCCATGATAGCTACGGCCCTGCTTACCAGTATTGTAAGCAGTGATGTAAGAAAGGAAGTGGATACGAAGTGAAACCGTTTGCTCACAATAAGAGGGAGAGGAGAAAGTATGAGGCCGCAAGTAAAGGAAAGGAATGTGTCCAACGTTTGTTTGTTTCGACTACCGTGACCAACTCTAACTGCTCTAAGCAATTGCCCGTTCCTAATTTAGGGCCACTGGCACCAGGGAGGAGACAGAGCCAACGTCACAAACCATTCGGTCACCGGCCTTGCTAGGTCCAACGTAAGATATGACAGTGAACGGAGGAAGATAAAAATTAGAAACACGCAAACAAGAAGGGAGAGGAAAGGAAAGGCTTTTTGAACCTAGATAAAGACAGTAAAAATAGATATTTATAGAAAAATAAATACATACAGTGGAACTGCGGATATACGTTTTTCACTTTTATATGGAATTAGTCTTCGGTTTCTATCTCCTGTAGTTTCTATCGCTTTTTTAATTGGCTTAAACATAACTCATTCAGTAGCGCACCCAGGGGCATTGCCGATGTGGCCCGGTCCCCTCACCGCCCTCCGGCTGACAGAGCGGAAAGTTATTACGTCGAAGTTTGAAACAAAAAAATCATGATATGCGATCTGCGTATACTTCTTAATCTTGTACCGCATAATTATAACACACAATAATTATAAGGGTGTAGTTCAGTGAAATAAATTTAGAAAAATCTAACCAGAAAAATAATTTCATCTGCTGCTTCTTCTAATCATTTAACTTTTTTGTACTGGGACATTACTGGTAACTGGATAAGAATATATGTACAAAATTCAACCTCCTCCATGTTATGGCACCTGACTATTTTTCCTGGTAAATTTAGGGGCGCTCACCCTCACCTTGAGGAAATTCTGTGCGCCCCCCCCCTCTTCTTCCACCCTTGGGAAATTTCTGGGTGCGCTACTGAACACATTTACACGATTCTTGATCTCATAAAAAAAAAAAAAGGCTCTAACAAAATTCCAGAAACCGAAGCCTATCTTTGCGTTATCCCCTGTGATGCGCCTATTGCGAGAGAATTTTGCCATTATTCCATTTTCCCGTGATACTACCTTCAAAATTTCAAAAATTCTCAAAACATTTAATTTTAAAGTGTTTTTTAAAACCATAAATAAAATGAACTTTTTAGGATCGAAGGACTATGTTGAAGACAAAAACTCGTCGCTAATTTATCAAATTCTATGTGAATGTAGTGCTTCGTATATAGGATTGAAGGAGCACAAGACCCACATTCGGAATTGTGACCTAAAGAAGTCAACGATGACTAAACACTGTTACGAGAAAGACCATAAATTTCTCTTTGAATAAGCAAAACTAACTGACAAGCCATATTCAACAACCAAATTTGATATTTTGGAAGCTTTCCATATATATCAGAAGTCTTCGCAACTTGTTAATGACATGGCATCCACCCCATTTCTATCAAGCGCGTGGAAGCAACTTACCGAAACTCGTGACTGTAAAAACCATTTATGATATCATATACAATTTGAATATTTACGGGCCATTCGTCCTAATGAAGCTGGGTCAATACCCAGCGAAACCATGGTCGACTTGAAAAAATAAATATTTGTGACAAACCACGTTGTAATATATCATTTACACGATTTTCGCAACTATAACTGTAATTCAGATTTTAATGTAATAACAAATACACGGTTCTTTCATTCTTTCTTATTTAACCAGGTTTGTTATAACCTTGAGAGAATCGAGTCAGCATCGCTGTGTTCCTTCTTGGTGCATGCAGCCAGAGTTAAACCTTGGTCCCGTCAGAGAATATATTTCCGATGTATATATATTGTTTTACCATTTGTATGTTGTTCACTTTCGGTTTGGATGAAAAATTGGTTTCGCATTTCACGACTCACATGCATATGTAATATTTAGAAATTGATAAATCTCTGCGTGAGACGTAACTTTGTGGCTCCACCATTTCGTGACGTAGTAGACAAAAAAGCTCTTAATTCATGTGTTGCATATTGAAGCACTGCAGATTCCTATAGTTGAAAGGATTTCACTTAATCTATAATCAAGATTTTTGCAAAGAGATAGAGCTGCCGAAAGAGAAGCTTGATTTTCATTGGTGTTATGATTTTTGCAATACCATGAAATATATTATAATTTGCAACGCTTTTTTTTCTTTCGCAGCCAAAAAATTCGATTTTAAATAGATCATTAAGGAATATATCGTATTTCTTAAAAACATAAATTTTACGAAAGTACTCAACATTTTGAAAATTCTATTAAACTTTTCTTACATTTATACGTTTTTAAGGCTACCCCTAGAAAAACATAAAATCGAGTTCCCGATGTATGTAGATATTGTTTTACCATTCCTCTCGGAAAATATCACAAAATAACTGATATTTTATCTTAAAGTCACAGAGGAAAGCAAGAACAGTGTTGTAGCACTTCCATACAATAAAAATTTTGTATCAAATACACACAAGCAAACATTCTACAACTGCAAATTCTTTCGCAAGGGCAGAGGAAGGCAAACTGATAGTGTCTTACTTCCGTACAAAGGGTGAGAGTCATTACTTTGTTAGTTTGTTCTTTTAAAATTCTGTCGGACAGCGCCTTTGTTGCTTCTGGAGATTATATTTAAACAAAATAGATCTTATAGTGTTGTTCGAAACTTCAAAAGGCAAGCATTGTGCTTTCTTCAATGATTTTTTGACTCATACAAGATAAGAGCATTTTCTGCTCCCTATTTTAAAACGCCAGTTTTTTTAACTGCCAGTCCTAAGCCTGGAAAGTTGTTAGATTATGAATTTATGCTACTAAAACATAATGGAAAATTGTTGCTCACGTGAAATCGAAATGATATAAAAATTAGGCTGTTTCATAATAGTACTAGCGATCCGAATTTCTTGGCGTAGAATATATATCAAATTATCCAAGCTTTCGCACATCAACAGATGGCTTTTTCAAGGAAGGTAAACAGCTAACAGCAAACTGGATAAAAGAACACTTCAACAATTTGAACGTGTAAATAACAATAACACGTTCAAATTAACACGTTAATTACATAAAAATAAGACGTTCAAATTGTTGAAGTGTTTCATTATCCAGTTTGCAGTTGGCTGTCTACCTTCCTTGAAAAAGCTATCTGGTCGATGTGCGAAAGCTTGGAAACTTTGATTTATATTCTACGCCAAGAAATTCGGATCGTTAGTACTATTTTAAGTGTAATTGGTGTACACTTCCTTGTTATTAATTAATTATAGTTTTATTTATTAATGTTGATAAATGCACTACGTTTGAGCCAAAATTGGTTAAGTCTCGCATGGATTAATGATATTTCAAATAATTCGGATTATTTCGTAGAAAAATAAGTATTTTTGAATTGAAAGAGAGCCTACGTTTTAAATTTACATAAAGGGTGCAAGGTCAAAGAGAGCCTACAGGCATCTGAGTACGAGAGTTAAATTCCTTTTTGTACGCAACTGACACAAAAACGATAGGGCTGTAGGAAATCTCAAATACGATGCGTAATTAACATTACATTTGTATGAAAGTGACGCTAAAATTTCGATGTTTGGAAGCACCATGTCCGGATCTGCCAGTAAACTAGCAAGAACAGCAACTGCGAAGAGATAATGCAATTAGATCCAGTCATCATAACTACACAATCACAAGTGCGCGACCTTAGTTTTAAACACCCAAAAGATTCCAGAGTTCAATTTTTCTTGATCTGAAGTGCGACTCAACTCTTTCTGGAAATTTTTGGAAGCAAAATTTGGTGAGATACTTTCCTGTACAGACGATATGATACCGACAATGAAAGATTTGCGGAACAAGAAAATTCAATTTACATGGCAGCAATCAACTGAAGGACTTAACTTATTCTGCGTGTCCAGCAGTAATTCACTTACAATAAAAACGAAAGAACGACCTCCACTGTGAGCGAAAAACAAAAACGTTTTTCGATTATCAAAAAGTTAAATGATTTCTTTACGGAAGTGTAAAGTTATGAAAGGAGGAAAGCATTCGTTGTTCAGAAGTTTTGCGGAATTTACGGAGTACGTTGGGTAAACTTTTAATTTAAAAAAATTATAATCTCTATCAAAAACAATTGGTATGTCTTTGAATAGATAGACAAAACCCCATGACATATTTCTTAATCGTAAATGAAGCAAAGACTATTAACATCCCAAGAAAATGTGACTTAGAATTAACATTTTCAGAAATCTCATTTTCTTTCTTATTTTCACAGCCAGTTTTGAATAAAAGCAACGAAGATAATTTACATCCTTGCCTCGAGTAAACAGTTATTTATCGAATAGTATATGGCAAAAAATCTTAATAATTTAGTAGTTTTTCAGTAAAGAAGTTACCACGAAAACTAATACTGCTTAAATAATTGACCAATTTTCTAAGCGGAAGCTAGACAATTAAGAGAGTTTATTACCTTCGTTTGTTGTTGTCTTTTTATGTGCGGAGAAAATCATTTCTTTTTTCAGTTTTGTTTTAATTTCAGAACAAGATTGAGTCAGGTTTCTGTTCCGCTGTGAGAGAAATTGGTTAATTCAAAGGTGTTGTTATCTTCGGTACCTTTCAGCACATTCAGTTTGATCAGAAAATAGAACTGCAAGGTAGCGATGCAGAAGAAAATTATATGTTTGCTTTGCACACACAATATGATTGAGCGGTGTCCTATGTTTAACAGTATCGCCCTCTTTCCTAACACTATAGTTCTATTACGTTACATGTGATCAAAACAGCGAATTCAAGAAAGTCTGGGGAATGAGAAAAATAACTGTTGAAGATTAATATTAAAAATAACACGATAAGAAGTCCATTTAAGATTACAAGGAATATCTCATATCTGGCGTGCTCACTGTTACAATACAAATTTGAAGTTGTGATTCCGTCTAATGGTGTAAATTATGACGACAGTGGAAAGTCAAATGATATCCGAGAACTTGAAAAATTCATCGTCCTGGAGCGAGAATCGAACCCGCGGCTCCCGGTTTGTGCCCGAGTATTCTAACCACCACACCACTCAGAACGACGAAATCTCAAGTTTCCTAGTAATTTGAATTTAACACATCACAGGAAGATGAACTGCCAACTAAAATTGCATTTAATAAATATCTGAGAAGCCTTCTGATGTTAAAATAAACGGAGTAAATTTTTTAAAATCAACGAAGTAAATCGCCAGTCGAAGCAAGGGTATTCATATTTAGCGAATCTGGATGAATAGAATCCATTGTCTCCCGTGATTGCCCGTATAAGCAGATAAGCCATGAAATAATGGATTACACCAGTATACAATGCAAATTTTAAGTTTTGATTCCGTCTATTGGTGTAAATAATGACGACAGTGGAATTCCAATAGACGGAATCACAACTTCAAATTTGTATTGTATACTGGTGTAATCCCATATTTCGTGGGTGAACACTGTTAATTACGCATTGGAAAGTTATGCATACTTTACGAAAGAGATATGGAGTTATGAAAAATTTACTTCGTTGACTTTTACATCAGAAGGCTTCTCAGATATTTATCAAATACAATTTTAGTTAGCAGTTCCTCCTTCTGTCAACGACGAGAGCCTATTTCTTCCAGCTGTTTCATCAGAATGTCTTCTGAAATAGGCTTTAAAATTATCTTGTAGAAATGAGAACAATAGGCTTTGGGATGATCTTACCAGCTTCTTCAGAAGCTATTCTGCGAAATCTCTTCTCATAGCAAAATTAGCAGAAGGTATATATATATATATATATATATATTCTCAAAAGTGAGAAGCACATTTAACGGGAGCCAAGAGCTAGAAATATATATATGTATACAATGCAAATAGGCAGAGGAGGACATGCAAGAATGCAGAAAGTTTTGAAAATGCTGAGCTTTGGCTTTTTCAAGGATCAGCAAAGCACAGGATTAACTCATCTCTACAAAGACCTAGTTGAAAATGGGTTTCTGCTATGTCATAAATGTAAGTCAGGCAAAGGACCCCACAAATCAAAAACCACCGTTTAAGCTCTGAAAGAGGGAATAATTAAGAATCAAATATAGTTTCTTACATGTATGACATTACTTGGCCCGACCCACAGCGACTCATCGTCCACAAGACTAGGAAAACTTAGCACGGACACAATGATTAAAAAACGATTAAATTTTTGACAATATCCGCGAGACTTGTTGAGACTTTAGACAAATAATAAAGAAGAGTTGCAATATGTACACAGTATTGTAAGATTTTTTTTTGATTTTTTTAATTTATTTATTAGTTCCTGATGTTTGTTTCTCAATTTTTTTAAATTTATTTATTAGCTCCTGATGCTTGTTTCTCAATTTTTTTTAATTTATTTATTAGTTCCTGATGTTTGTTACTCAATTTTTTTTTAATTTATTTATTAGTTCCAGATGTTTGTTTCTCAATTATGATGTTTGTTTCTTAAATTTTTTAAATTTATTTATTAGTTCCTGATGTTTGTTTCTCAAATTTTTTAATTTATTTATTAGTTCCTGATGTTTGTTTCTCAATTTTTTTTAATTTATTTATTAGTTCCTGATGTTTGTTTCTCAAATTTTTTTTAATTTATTTATTAGTTCCTGATGTTTGTTTCTCAAAAACACGTATACAGTCATTATCTCTTGTCTACAGATTCTGCCAAAAATATTCTGCAGAAAAACAGCTAAATGAATTTAAATTAATATTTAAATTCCATCTATTCAATTAATTATTTTAAATTTGGAAATTTACTTTTAAATTAATTAAGTTTTTTGCAGTGAGAGCAACAAGTTACGTTCGATGTAGCAGTGCAGCATTTTCCACATTATTGCTATTATCATAGATCTTTATTCATTATTTCTTTCCGTATTTCTTTTTTCTTTCTGATGGTATCTAAGGCAGTTTTCGTGATGAGATGCTGAAATGAAGTAAGCGCATGTTTGGTGGAAGGTCATCATTGCAGGTATGAAGAGATCGCCGAGGAAAGTTAAAGTATGCTTTAATTTTCCTTTATAAAATTCAGGTGCAGAAAAACTAGTTTAAAACGAAACACTGCAAAACACACGACAATATTTTACTTGCTCTAAATATATTACATTTTATATGGGGACCCTATAAATTATCATCTTTGATAAAATCCCAATAGTTGCGCATTTTCCGTATGCTTTGTGTGTGCGGTACTATTATCGCATGTTCTTTTTACCTCTGTTAGCATGTGCATTGTTACTATACATATATATATATATATATATATATATATATACAGTATTTCAACTTATACGTGTGATCCCCTTCCCCCTTTTTTTATGAACCACCACTTAAAAATAATTTAATTAAGTGCACCTAATTAGTTACTAAATTTAATTTTGTAAAAACTGCAAAGTTACAGACAGGTGATATTTAGCAACAACATTTTTCAAAGGAACATAGAAAGGAGTTTTTTCTTTTTAATTCATTATTGAAATCAAGATATTCTCACATATATTTCATCTGGAAGTTTCGTGGCTCTAAACATTTTCCAAGGAAATGTTAAAACGAATTTTCTTGATTCCTTATTACAAGGAACTTCTTTCCACCATGCGTTCCACTTGGAAGTTTAGTGAGCGTAGACAGTTTTCGGAAACAAAAATGCTAAAACGAATGCTCTTGATTCATTTTTATGAGGAACTTATTTTTGCATGCGTTTCACCAGCAAGTTTGGTGCCTCGACAGTTTAAAAAAAAGTAAAAATAAAGAATGCTAAAACTGATTTTCTTGATTTATTATTGAAAGAAATTTATCCTCAGATAAGTTTCTTCTGAAAGTTTCGCATTACGATTTTTTTCACAACTAGAGCTAAGTAGATTTTTTTTTATACTTTTGCCTGGAAATCAAAGTTTTCTTATTAGTAATTAGATAAACATTGAATTTTTGATGTGATATGATTTTTTTCCACTTTTTATTTTGTTTATTTAAATGCCACCGTTGTAATATTAAATAAATTGTAGAACAATTTTTCTCATATCATAAAGTAACTTATTCTTTCAGTACCTATAAAAACTAGTGACGTGTGTAATGATAAAACATAATATCAAGATCTGAATTGAAAAGGTAGATAGGTGTTGGATCTTACCTGGCAGTTGTGCAGTCCTTGTACAGGGCATCAAAGTCTTTACACGAGAGCAGTTTGCATCTGTTAACACCGGGTTGAATGGCACCAAGCCCCCTTAATATTCTGACCTGTTCTACGTTGCATACAATTGGCGTGATGTCCAGCCTCTTGAGCTTGGTGTAAACAGTGTGAAGTCCACCCACGAGGTGTTTGAGAAAGAGCTCGAAAGCTTGGGGTAGGCACAAGAGGTACTCCCCGTGCACGAGAAATGCGGCCACTTTGGCACCCCTATAGTCAATCAGTCTACAATCGTTGGTAGTCATGTCGGCCACGATTCCAGGAGGCGACGCGGGGTGAAGGGGTCGGTGATAGCCCAGAGGCGGATGAATCTGAGAGGGGTGGGTGGTAAGCACTCCTTGCCCCACCGCCGAGCCGCCGCCCCCGCCGCCACCAGCACATGTCCGTGATATGCTTCCGTTAACGCTGGCTATTTGTGAACTGCTCGTGTAGGGCTTGCTGACCAACGATAGCACGGGTCCCGGCGGACTGACCGACGAGCTTCTTCCGAGTGAAGACCCGGGCGACCCCATGGTGGACACGGAGCTGAGCCCGACTCCCCCACCATGCTTCGGGCTGCTTCCAGTCACCCCTCCGCCCCCTAACGAAGGTCCGTTCAAGGGGTTGCTGTCACCTGTCAAAGCCATGTTGTCCAAATTAGGCGGCGTCTGAAGGGATCTCGGAGAGGTCATCCCGGCCGGGGGGAGGGAATCCCCGGGCCGACGTCCATGGTGGAAGATGGGAGGTCAGAGTTCGTCCACGTGCGTGATACAAAGCGGCGACACAGGCCCGTAACAGCAGAACCGGTCGTCAGACAGCGCGTGTATCGAGTGCCTCGCTCAGCGGCTTCGCCCGGATCATCAACCGATGGATCAACCCCCACCACGGCCTCCGCCAATGACGACCACGAGGGGCGGACGATCATGACGTCACCAACCTTTGGGTGGGATTTTTTTTTCCTTTTTAACATTATGATTAGAAAATAAGGGAAGACATGTAGAGAGGTGGAGTGCGGGGAGGGGGGTGTTGGGGGTTAGTTGACTGGAGGTTTCGTTTCTTGGCGTGCTCGCGTTACATGGTACAGCTCCGTTTCGTCCGAAGGTCTCCTTACCATTGTTAGAGGACAGCGATGCTTGTCCCGATCTTCCACTTCTCTTTTCCCTTTGTTTACTTCACGTACCCTTTCGTAACTTAACACAAAATGTAAACAAGATGAGCCTCTCTGTTTACTCTCTGGTTTTTCCGAGCAGCCTATCACACAAACATCAGACCGCCTACAGTAAGTTTATCTTTTTTTAACCTAAGTGCCCGTTTACAATATCGTTTAAGAACTTCAGGGCTCCTCTTTCTTTCCCCAAGCATCAGTTTACATTATCGACGATTTAAAAGTTAGCTCGTATTTCGTGTTTCCTACTAACAGATGCAAACAAAAAGAAAGTAAAGAGTTACAAAAGTATTATCGAAAAGCTTTTCCGTTCTTACTAACTGCACTGCATAATAGTCAGAAATAGTTACGAAGTAATAAATAAATAAAATAAGCTGCAAGATATCATATTTTCAGAATAAAAGCAATTTTAGCCCTATTTACAGCAATCGCTGGTTAGTTGAAAAGTTACATTCTTAAATTACGTTTATCATAACGATATACAGCAACATTAGAAGCAGCAATTTTGTGAAAAAAAAAAAAAAGACCTGCATGAGTGAAAAAGTGTTGGATTCAAAAATAACGAGACCAGCAATTTTCGGAATCAGTGAAGAATAGAAATTCTGTGATTAGCATTCATACGAATTTTAGCTAGTGAGAAAGAAATTAGTTACTGTTGGAAATAAATGATACATTCTCTTAAAGATTATATCCTCTTAAAGATTTAAGATTAAATTCACAAAACAAAAAAGGTCAGCATGATGCATTGTTATAAACCAATAAACCACAGCACAAGCACATCCTTTACAAAAATGTCACTTTCTATTAAACTACACACTGTTTTAGCATCTTAGCACGCGAATTGCACTCGAAAGCCATTTATTAATATAAAATAGTAACGAACATGTCCAACATATTTCTTTTATATTTTCCAGGCCCTTAATTCAACATTGTACAGAACACATAATTATTTAATTAAAGAAATCCTTTACTAAAAACAAAGTGTTTACGGGTGTAAAAATACCCACAAACACATTTTCCAGTGTTTCAAGACACCAGATGAATTTGTATTGCAGCATAAAGAAAACGCATTCGTTCAAAATTACATCAATACAGTTTTAAACATTTCAAGAAGTTACGTGACTAATAATCTAAGCATAATGGAATTTCATTGATGCAAAATTATGAATTACGTTTTACAATGTTTCAAGAAGTTCGGTGACTTTTAATCCAAGTATACAATCAAATTTATTTCGACAAAATTTCATTAACATATTTTTCGATGTTTCAGAAAGTTACTTGGCATGGAGTCTTAGCATAATGACATATTATTATTATTAGTGCAAAATTACAGAAACAATTTTTAGATGCTTCAGGATGTTCCATGAGCTATAATCTAAAAGTTCAGCGAGAATTTCCCGATAATGCGAAATTTCACAAAACTGGATGTTTCACGAGATTGCGTTTAAGCATAACGAAAATTTGTTGGCGTAAAATTACCTCAATCACTTTGGGATATTTCAAGAATTTGCTTTATCTACTCTTAGAGAAAAATCCCGGTGATACATTTGCGAAAAGCTTTGTCTAAACATATCGAACATTTGTTAGTTAAAATTAGCTCGGATATTTCAAGAATTTGCTTAAAGCTTTATTTACGTTTAAAGAAAGAAATTCCAATGAAGAATTAGGCCAATAGATTTTGGCATATTTTGAAAAGCTGTGTAAAAAGTTTAACTACCTAAGCGTATATATATTTCATACGTATATTCGACACAACTGAAACCAATGTATTCTCAGGTCGGCCGGCTTACGACTATTAGCCTTGAAATTTCGATTAAAAATTCACTGGAGGGGCTTTTGACTTGACCCGACAGGCCACAAGGAGGGCCTGTCGGGTCAAGTCAAAAGCCCCTTTCCAGTGGCGTGGCCAGAAATATTTTTTTCGTGGGGTGGAGGGGTTGTCAAATTTAATTTTTATACAACTAAGTGTTGTATGCCTGCATTTTTAAAATGTATGCAACATCCGTGCAAAAATATTCAAATAAATATTGCTGGAAATATTATTACCTTTATTCTTTTCACCACATAATGGTTGACCACTCATATTTTGCTATTTATCTGTGCAGGAAACAAGAATACTACACTACTTACTGTTAAAATGGTTAAAAGATGCGAGTAATACTATAACGAAATAAAAATGTACCTTCTAGTGGAATATTCATTTCTATAATGGCGCTTTTTCCCATTTTTTTTCACTTTATACATTAAGGTAAACAATCCCTGACGACACTCATTTCGACAAATATTTTTTTATTTGATTCAACTCTTATGTTACTTTTGCTTACTATTACTTGAGTCGTATTTCCAGCCGTCTGTTTTTTTTTTTTTTTTTGCTTGTTCATTTAAAACTTCTTCAGCTTTGAATGTGAAGTAATCAGGGGCTATAATAGCCTTGGGGCCTACCATGACCATGAATGATGAATGTTAAGTAATCAGGTCCGGATTAAGGGTGGTCTATAGGGGATATATAGCCTTGTGGCTCATCATGACCATGAATGTGAAGTAATCAGGTCCGGATTAAGGGAGGTCTATAGGGGCTATAGCCTTGGGGCCCACCATGACCATGAATGTGAAGTAATCAGGTCCGGATTAAGGGAGGTCTATAGGGGCTATATATAGCCTTGGGGCCTACCATGACCATGAATGATGAATGTGAAGTAATCAGGTCCGATTAAGGGAGGTTTATAGGGGCTACACCCTTGGGGTCTATAAGACATGCCTGGGCAAGTAATAGATAGATAGGTAGAGTGAGAGAGTTTTATGAAATAGTTTTACTTTTGTCTCGTATGATTTCCACTTGGTTAGAAACAGAGCCTAGAAGAAGAACAGATTTCAAGGTAGTGACTCACCAAGGGTAAAGGTTTCATGTCGCTGTGTACAGCGGAGTAGGCGAGACATTTTCAGCTTTTTCACTAACGTCCACCCACACCTTCCAATTTGCACTTGGAACCGTTAATGGTCAAAGTCCCCTCTGGCTTCACATTGCATAACAAAACAGATGCACTAAGAAAAGTATACAACGCCACATCATTAAAAAATCCAAAACAAAATCTAGGAATCATAAGATTTTAACTCATTTTCATTTGAGAACAATGAAAAATATAGTGACTTATTATGAAAACTCTGAAGATAATTTAAATAGATACAGTTTGGGTTTTAAGGAACTGCATAATAATTCCCCGTCATAAGTTCTTGCACTGAGAAAAACCTTTTTGTTAATTCAGCAAAACATTTTGTCGATATACAGTCAACAAAATTATTTTGTTGAATTTGCAAAATTATTTTGTTGAAAATTATTGTTGATTTAACAAAATTTATTGTTATCACGACAAAACGTTTTGTTCATTTAACAAAATGATTAGGTCGATTTTTGAGAATTTGTTTGATCCAACAAAACATATTGTTATCGTGGCACAATAAGTTTAGTTGCTATAACAATATGTTTTGTTGCCGCAACAAAACATTTTGTCATGATAACAAAGTTTTGTTGAATCAAACAAAAATCGACCTAATCATTTTGTTAAATGAAGAAAACGTTTTGTCGTGATAACAATAAATTTTGTTAAATCAATAATAATTTTCACCAAAATAATTTTGCAAATTCAACAAAAAATTTTTGTTGCCTGTTGACTGTATATCGACAAAGTGTTTTGTTGAATTAACAAAACGTTTATGTCGGGGGGGGGGGGTTCAGATGCCTTAGCCTTGGGGCCCACTAAGGTCTTAATCCGGCCCTGCAAGTAATGCTAACCCATTGAGTGTCCGTTCTGATATAGTATTACGTACATATAATTTTGAGAGGCGCAGTGTTGAAAACGAACGCTCGCTTTCTAAAGTTGTCACTGGTAAAGTACCGAATATGTGAAGCAAAGTTTTTATATTGGGTAACACCTCACAGTTTTATAGCACTTAGTTCATCGTTTGTACAGCACTCCTTTCCTAAAGTTGTCACTGGTAAAATACCGAGTATGTGAAGCAAAGTTTTTACATTGGGTAACACCTCACTGTAGCACAGTTTTATAGCACTTAGTTCATCGTTTGTACAGCACTCCTTTCTAAAGTTGTCACTGGAAAAGTACCAAGTATGTGAAGCAAAGTTTTTATATTGAGTAACACCTCACTGTAGCACAGTTTTACAGCACATAGTTCATCGTTTGTACAGCACTCCTTTCTAAAGTTGTCACTGGAAAAGTACCGAGTATGTGAAGCAAAGTTTTTATATTGGGTAACACCTCACAGTTTTATAGCACTTAGTTCATCGTTTGTACAGCACTCCTTCCTAAAGTTGTCACTGGTAAAATACCGAGTATGTGAAGCAAAGTTTTTATATTGGGTAACACCTCACTGTAACACAGTTTTACAGCACTTAGTTTATCGTTTGCACAGCATTCCTTTCTTTTGCGGCGATCCTACAGTACCACAGCTTCAATTCCGCGATTTTGTCTTCTTGCGAGCCATTTAACTCGCCTGTATAAAATTCAGTTAATGTTTTAAAACCATCAATGTCTTAAGATGGTGGCACACTGGAATTTGTTAGGAAAATTGATTGCAATCCTGAAAAGACCGCTTTGTGTGCTATATCTTTTTTCCAAAGCATTAACAGACATGTCTAAAAATAGTACATAAATTGAAAATCCCCTAATTCCCCCATTCCTCGAGTGTGTTCACGTCCTTCCTTCACCAGATGAAAGAAACAAATGATGTTCTTGTAAAATACTTTAGTCCGACCGTGGCTAGCGTTATGATCAATTACTTTTCCGTACACCTTAGTTCCAGTTTTTGTAATGAACGTTATTTTTTTTATTGGAGGCTTAACGACCACCGTGAGCAACTCAATGGGCTATAAGCAGTCGCCTGTCCTAATTTAGGTTCACTGGCTCCAGGGAAGGGAGAGAGCCAGTGCCGTAAGACAAACACAACATCCATGCTTCGCTGGATTCGAACCCGGGCCCCTTTTGGACGAATGATCAGAGGCCATCGCTTAGACCAATACGCCACCGGAGTGGCAACACATGAAATTTTTCTGTACACCATGGATATCAAATTTTGATATAACTTTGATATTCATTATAAGATCCATAACATGTACGTGTTATGGATCTTAAAATGAATATCGAATTTATCTTACTTATTCAAAAGAGTAATATTTTTAACTTGTGTGTACAACGCTGATGATTTATGCGATCAATAATTTAAACAACTGCACACGCATACATCTACCATTGGAAAACCGTAATGCTAGACTGGATTCCAAGGGACAAGAAAAGGCACATCAGAAGACCCTGCGGGAGATGAGGGGATGAAATTCGATTGCATGATGGTGGGACATGGAGGAGACTGCCTCAAAACAGTGTTGTGGAAGAGACTTGGGAAGACCTTCGTCCATGCTGGTGGGACATGGAGGAGATTGCCTCAAAACAGTGTTGTGGAATAGACTTAGAAATACCTTCGTCCAGTAGAAGACTGATAATGGCTGGTGATGATGATAATAACATCATCATCAACACTCTCAATCTACTGCTGGATGAAGGTCTTCACAACTTTCTATCTTAAGCCTGTCTCTTCCAAGTAAGTCTTGGAATGCTTTCGAATTTCATCCATCCATCTGCCATGTGGTCTTCTTCTGGGTCTTTTCCTATCTCTTGGTATTCGATCTAGATCTCATTTGTCCAAAGGTGGTCAGTTCTTCTAGCAATACGTCAAGTCTATTGCCATTTCAGGAATTTCCCCTTTGATCATGATGGAATCAACTCTCGTTGTTTTCCTGATTAATGAGTTTCTTTTCCTATCCTTCGTGATTATACCAAGCCTCTCAATGCTGTTTTCAGTAACTTTCTGCCTCTGGATGTGCTCTTTAGTTAAGGTCCATGTCTCTGCTCCATACGTGAGAACTGCAGGAATGCACTGATTAAACACTATTCTTTTGAGACATAAAGAAAAATTGCTTTCGAAAATTGTCCTCTTTCTTCCAAAAGCTCTCCAAGTCTTATAAACCTACTTATTTCTTACTCTATCTGACTCACTTTTGATATTTGTTCTTCAAGGTAAACGTGGGCATTTTTTTATTCGATATTTGCTCCCTCAATGACGTATATGCTTTAAGCATTTCTTTAATTTAACCTAATCGGAATAAGGTATATACTGTGTATACATACAGTGTAAAAAATAAGTGGTGTGAATTCACGGAAAATTTCTGAAAATAACGTGCAGCAAAGCAGATGTCTGTCTTTTAACGAAATTTCCCTTTTTAAAAGTGCCCGTTTTGTTTTTTGTTTTTTTATAACTTCGGTGTTTTCGCCGATTTTCCGTAATCAGAAATTCCGTTAATTTCAGAAAAAGTCCTTTTCAGGTTTTTCGTATTTATGTAGAAATTTTGCAAAATGGAAGACGCTGAAGTTTTCAGCCCTTACACCAGAGAATCCTTTCGCAGCGCTGGGGATCGGACCGACGATGTTTAGGGTGGTTCAACAGATAACGCGCGCTTTAACTACTGAGTCAGAAAAACTCGGAAATCTGAATCACGTTCATGGCAAAACTAATTGCGCGATGATGATGATGTATATCATCATCATTGTCAACCATTATCAATCCACTGCTGGACGAAGGTCTCCCCAAGTTTCCTCCACAACGGTCTGTCTTGTGCCAGTCTCCTCCATGTCACTCCCGCATACTTTCGAATTTCATCCACCCATCTCCCATGTGGTCTTCTTCTGGGTCTTTTCCTGTCCCTTGGAATCCAATCTAAAATTTCGGCTGTCCATCGATGGTCTGTCTTTCTGGCATTATGTCCAACCCATTGCCATTTCAGGGATTTAACTCTGATCATGATGTCTTCCACTCTTGTCATTTTTCGGATCCACGAGTTCCTCTTCTTATCTCTCCTGGTTACACCAAGCACGCACCTCTCCATGCTGCTTTGAGTTGTCTGCAGCCTTTGTATGTCTCTTTTAGCTAAGGTCCACGTCTCTGCACCATATGTAAGCACTGGAAGGATGCATTGATCAAACACTTTTCTTTTAAGACATAATGGCATATTGCTCTTGAAAATCATGCTGTTTCTTCCAAAAGCTCTCCAGGCAAGTTTTGTACGCCGATTAATTTCTTCATCAATGTGACCCTCACTTGATATCTGCTGTCCAAGATAAACGTACGTGTCTGTTATCTCCAGCTTTTCTCCATCAATCGATAAATCTTCATTTCTTGAAAAAGCATTGAACATCACTTTTGTCTTCTGAAAGTTCATTTTTAATCCCACTTCTTTACTCTTGTCAGCAAGTTCCAGGATCATACTCTGCAGCTCTGATGGGGTAGTTGCAAAAATGACTACGTCATCAGCAAAACGAAGGATTTGCTGCAACTAAGAATTCTTCACTGCTGATTTGGCGCGTTATTATCTTCAGAATGTATGTATGTTAATATACATATATATATTTTTGTTTTTAGCTCTATTTGTGGTGTTTTTTTTTTTTTTTTTTTTTTTTGATTGGAGGTTTAACGACCACCGTGAGCAACTCAATGGGCTATAAGCAGTCGCCCGTCCCTAATTTACGGTCACTGGTTCCAGGTAAGGGAGAGAGCCAGTACCGTAAGACAAACACAACATCCATGCCTAACCGGGATTCGAACCCGGACCACTTACGGACGAATGATCAGAGGCCAACGCCACCGGGGCGGCTATTTGTGGTGTAAGGTATATATATATATATATATATATATATATATGGGATGTAAGGTCAGGTGATGCGTAACATCACAGCCTCTCCTTGACAAATGTCAACCCCGCCTTCTCGTGGTGCATCCTGTTCCCACTAAAGGGGCTCTGACGACCGCCCATAGCGGTATAAGTATGCCATCGGGATTAGAGGAAATTCTATCCCACACTCACCAACCCGCTTGGCCAGCGTGGTGAGTTATGGCCAAACCCCTCCAAAATGATTCCACAACTTAAATCTTGGCCCTCAGTCTCCGGCAGCTGGAATGTACCTGGCCAAGGCAGCGGCCAGTGCGACATGAAGGCAGAGGGTGCTAAGAATCCCCGGAGGACCGGACTAGGCTGCCATCTGATGCTGACCTTGGCTACTTACAATGGACGCTCCCTATCTTCTGATTCAAAGCTTCTTGAATTGGAAGAGGAACTACAAAGGATCAAGTGGGACATCGTGGGGCTAAGTGAGGTAAGGAGAAAAGGAGAAGATCTCTTCGAACTGAAAAGTGGACATCTCTTCTACTATCGTGGGACAGATACTGGCAGAACTAGTGGTGTTGGATTTATAATAAACAAGAAACTGAAGGATAAAGTTGTAGAAGTTGAAAAATCCTCTGACAGAGCTGCACGACTTGTTATCCAACTCTCGAAAAGATACCAGGCTCAGATTATTCAAACTTATGCACCCACCACAAGTCATTCTGAAGAAGAAATTGAAGAATTTTATGAGGAAATTTGTCATCTAAATAATAAAGGTAAGCAGCACTTGAAAATAATTATGGGAGATTTCAATGCAAAAATAGGGCAACGGCAACAGAATGAAACTTCAGTAGGTAAATTCGGTCATGGCAACAGAAACCAGTGTGGAAATACTCTCGTTGAGTTTGCAGAGGCAGAAGGGTTTTTCATCTTGAACTCCTTCTTCAAGAAAATGCCACACAGGAAATGGACATGGAAACATCCAAATGGGACGACAAGTGAAATTGATTTTATTATGTGTAACAAAAAAATCGTCATGGAAGACTGCAGTGTGCTAAACAAGTTCAACACAGGTAGTGACCATAGATTGGTGAGATGTAAGATGCACCTCAACACTAAACTTGAACGTGGCAAGCTCATAAGACAAACAAAATCTATTGACATAACCAACCTTTAAAAACACCATAATACCTTCAAGTTAGAACTGAAGAACAGGTTCTCTGCTTTAGAAGGCCTAACATCGGAAGAAGTGGACATCTCTGAAGTTAACAGAAAAGTAACCAAAGCTCTTATGGAAACAGCAACAAAATTAGCTGGGTCTAAGAACAAGTTGCATGTGAACAAATTATCAGGAAAAACCAAAATGTTGATGCAAAAAAGAAGAGAGATGAGGACAACTAAAGAAGATGTGACTTCCAAAGGGGAATATATAGAGCTATGCAAGACAGTAAGAAAAAGTATCACTGAAGACGTAAGGAAATTCAACTGTGAACTAGTGAGGAAAGCAATTGAAAACAACCAAAGCCTAAAGATAGCAAAGGGACATCTCAGTAAGGGAAAAAAACAGATTATGGCACTGAGAAAAGAAGATGGTTCTGTAACAAGAAATAGAGGCGAAATTTTGACAAGAGTGAAAGATTTTTACTCCAAATTATATGAAAGGGATGATATATGCACTCCAGACATCATGAAAGATACCAGTACCAGAGTTCCTCCAGTCCTTCCAGCAGAAGTTGCACATGCAATCAAGAACATGAAGCGAGGAAAAGCTCCAGGAGAAGATGGAATGACTGTAGACATCATACAAGAAGCAAGTGGAGAAATCGAAACAGTACTCGCGCAAATTTTCACTCGATGCCTTAATGAAGGAAAGATTCCTGAGGATTGGAACACCGCTACAATGATCCTGCTACATAAGAAAGGTGACATTGAGGATCTCGGAAACTACAGACCTATCAGCCTCCTATCAGTAGTTTATAAAATCTTCACTAAAGTTCTTTCACACCGCTTGAAGGCAACACTGGACATGGCTCAACCGAGAGAACAAGCTTTATTCAGGAGTGGCTACAGCACAATAGATCATATCCACGTGCTGAGAGAACTAATTGAAAGAGCGAGGGAATATGAACTTCCATTGTGCATGGCTTTTATCGATTATGAAAAAGCCTTTGATTCGGTGAAACCATCAGCAATTACAATGGCTCTGAAAACCTGCGGTATTGAAGATGCATACATTAATATTATTAATAACATCTATGAAAATGCAAGTGCGAAGATTAGGCTGTTTGAAAATACAACACACATAAAAATTGGAAAGGGAGTGAGACAAGGTGACACCATATCTCCGAAGCTCTTTAATGCCACATTGGAGCGTGTTTTTCAGTCGCTGAGCTGGGAAAACAAGGGGATAAAGATTAATGGAGATTATCTAACCCACCTTCGTTTTGCTGATGACGTAGTCATTTTTGCAACTACCCCATTAGAGCTGCAGAGTAGGATCCAGGAACTTGCTGACAAGAGTAAAGAAGTGGGATTAAAAATGAACTTTCAGAAGACAAAAGTGATGTTCAATGCTTTTACAAGAAATGAAGATTTATCGATTGATGGAGAAAAGCTGGATATAACAGACACGTACGTTTATCTTGGACAGCAGATATCAAGTGAGGGTCACATTGATGAAGAAATTAATCGGCGTACAAAACTTGCCTGGAGAGCTTTTGGAAGAAACAGCATAATTTTCAAGAGCAATATGCCATTATGTCTTAAAAGAAAAGTGTTTGATCAATGCATCCTTCCAGTGCTTACGTATGGTGCAGAGACGTGGACCTTAACTAAAAGAGACATACAAAGGCTGCAGACAACTCAAAGTAGCATGGAGAGGTGCATGCTTGGTGTAACCAGGAGAGATAAGAAGAGGAACTCGTGGATCCGAAAAATGACAAGAGTGGAAGACATCATGATCAGAGTTAAATCCCTGAAATGGCAATGGGCTGGACATACTGCCAGAAGGACAGACCATCGATGGACAGCCGAAATTTTAGATTGGATTCCAAGGGACAGGAAATGACCCAGAAGAAGACCACATGGGAGATGGGTGGATGAAATTCGAAAGTATGCAGGGGTGACATGGAGGAGACTGGCACAAGACAGACCGTTGTGGAGGAAACTTGGGGAGACTTTCGTCCAGCAGTGGATTGATAATGGTTGACAATGATGATGATGATGATATATATATATATATGATGTAAGGTCAGGTGATGCGTAACATCACAGCCTCTCCTTGACAAATGTCAACCCCGCCTTCTCGTGGTGCATCCTGTTCCCACTAAAGGGGCTCTGACGACCGCCAATAGCGGTATAACTATACCATCGGGATTAGAGGAAATTTTATCCCACACTCACCAACCCGCTTGGCCAGCGTGGTGAGTTATGGCCAAACCCCTCCAAAATGATTCCACAACTTAAATCTTGGCCCTCAGTCTCCGGCAGCTGGAATGTACCTGGCCAAGGCAGCGGCCAGTGCGACATGAAGGCAGAGGGTGCTAAGAATCCCCGGAGGACCGGACTAGGCTGCCATCTGATGCTGACCTTGGCTACGTACAATGGACGCTCCCTATCTTCTGATTCAAGGCTTCTTGAATTGGAAGAGGAACTACAAAGGATCAAGTGGGACATCGTGGGGCTAAGTGAGGTAAGGAGAAAAGGAGAAGATCTCATTGAACTGAAAAGTGGACATCTCTTCTACTATCGTGGGACAGATACTGGCAGAACTAGTGGTGTTGGATTTATAATAAACAAGAAACTGAAGGATAAAGTTGTAGAAGTTGAAAGTTCCTCTGACAGAGCTGCACGACTTGTTATCCAACTCTCGAAAAGATACCAGGCTCAGATTATTCAAACTTATGCACCCACCACAAATCATCCTGAAGAAGAAATTGAAGAATTTTATGAGGAAATTTGTCATCTAAATAATAAAGGTAAGCAGCACTTGAAAATAATTATGGGAGATTTCAATGCAAAAATAGGGCAACGGCAACAGAATGAAACTTCAGTAGGTAAATTCGGTCACGGCAACAGAAACCAGCGTGGAAATACTCTCGTTGAGTTTGCAGAGGCAGAAGGGTTTTTCATCTTGAACTCCTTCTTCAAGAAAAAGCCACACAGGAAATGGTCATGGAGACATCCAAATGGGACAACAAGTGAAATTGATTTTATTATGTGTAACAAAAAATTCGTCATAGAAGACTGCAGTGTGCTAAACAAGTTCAACACAGGTAGTGACCATAGATTGGTGAGATGTAAGATGCACCTCAACACAAAACTTGAACGTGGCAAGCTCATAAGACAAACAAAATCTATTGACATAACCAACCTTAAAAAACACCATAATACCTTCAAGTTGGAACTGAAGAACAGGTTCTCTGCTTTAGAAGGCCTAACATCGGAAGAAGTGGACATCTCTGAAGTTAACAGAAAAGTAACCAAAGCTCTTATGGAAACAGCAACAAAATTAGCTGGGTCTAAGAACAAGTTGCATGTAAATAAATTATCAGGAAAAACGAAAATGTTGATGCAAAAAAGAAGAGATGAGGACAACTAAAGAAGATGTGACTTCCAAAGTGGAATATATAGAGCTATGCAAGACAGTACGAAAAAGTATCACTGAAGACGTAAGAAAATTCAACTGTGAACTAGTGAGGAAAGCAATTGAAAACAACCAAAGCCTAAAGATAGCAAAGGGACATCTCAGTAAGGGAAGAAAACAGATTATGGCACTGAGAAAAGAAGATGGCTCTGTAACAAGAAATAGAGGCGAAATTTTGACAAGAGTGAAAGATTTCTACTCCAAATTATATGAAAGGGATGATACATGCACTCCAGACATCATGAAAGATACCAGTACCAGAGTTCCTCCAGTCCTTCCAGCAGAAGTTGCACATGCAATCAAGAACATGAAGCGGGGAAAAGCTCCAGGAGAAGATGGAATTACTGTAGACATCATACAAGAAGCAAGTGGAGAAATCGAAACAGTACTCGCCCAAATTTTCACTCGATGCCTTAATGAAGGAAAGATTCCTGAGGATTGGAACACCGCTACAATGATCCTGCTACATAAGAAAGGTGACATTGAGGATCTCGGAAACTACAGACCTATCAGCCTCCTATCAGTAGTTTATAAAATCTTCACTAAAGTTCTTTCACACCGCTTGAAGGTAACACTGGACATGGCTCAACCGAGAGAACAAGCTGGATTCAGGAGTGGCTACAGCACAATAGATCATATCCACGTACTGAGAGAACTAATTGAAAGAGCGAGGGAATATGAACTTCCATTGTGCATGGCTTTTATCGATTATGAAAAAGCCTTTGATTCGGTGAAACCATCAGCAGTTACAATGGCTCTGAAAACCTGCGGTATTGAAGATGCATACATTAATATCATTAATAACATCTATGAAAATGCAAGTGCAAAGATTAGGCTGTTTGAAAATACAACACACGTAAAAATTGGAAAGGGAGTGAGACAAGGTGACACCATATCTCCGAAGCTCTTTAATGCCACATTGGAGGGTGTTTTTCAGTCGCTGAGCTGGGAAAACAAGGGGATAAGGATTAATGGAGATTATCTAACCCACCTTCGTTTTGCTGATGACGTAGTCATTTTTGCAACTACCCCATCAGAGCTGCAGAGTATGATCCAGGAACTTGCTGACAAGAGTAAAGAAGTGGGATTAAAAATGAACTTTCAGAAGACAAAAGTGATGTTCAATGCTTTTACAAGAAATGAAGATTTATCGATTGATGGAGAAAAGCTGGAGATAACAGACACGTGCGTTTATCTTGGACAGCAGATATCTAGTGAGGGTCACATTGATGAAGAAATTAATCGGCGTACAAAACTTGCCTGGAGAGCTTTTGGAAGAAACAGCATAATTTTCAAGAGCAATATGCCATTATGTCTTAAAAGAAAAGTGTTTGATCAATGCATCCTTCCAGTGCTTACGTATGGTGCAGAGACGTGGACCTTAACTAAAAGAGACATACAAAGGCTGCAGACAACTCAAAGAAGTATGGAGAGGTGCATGCTTGGTGTAACCAGGAGAGATAAGAAGAGGAACTCGTGGATCCGAAAAATGACAAGAGTGGAAGACATCATGATCAGAGTTAAATCCCTGAAATGGCAATGGGCTGGACATACTGCCAGAAGGACAGATCATCGATGGACAGCCGAAATTTTAGATTGGATTCCAAGGGACAGGAAAAGACCCAGAAGAAGACCACATGGGAGATGGGTGGATGAAATTCGAAAGTATGCAGGGGTGACATGGAGGAGACTGGCACAAGACAGACTGTTGTGGAGGAAACTTGGGGAGACCTTCGTCCAGCAGTGGATTGATAATGGTTGACAATGATGATGATGATGATATATATTTTTTTTTTTTCTGTAGGAAAACTTATCACAAATGAAGTATCTGTTTTTCATCGTCATTTTTTCATTTTTGAAGCAACAGAATGCTTTGGAACCTGAAATCTTTTCAAACTGGAAACGACTTCCAATATCTTTAAGAGAAAGTGATATACACTATTTTATTGTTTTATTTCACAAAACTCCTAAATATAAAATTTACTCTTGATAGTTATAATAGCTTTTGTTTTAAGGATTCCACAGACTAATAGATAGACATAGCACAATCACACAGGGGCGTATCCCGAGGAGGGGCGCGGGGGGGGGGGCGCACGCCCTCCCCTCAGGAACAAGGAAAAGCTTTGATTCGTTAAGTTTCAATAACAAATTGAATAATTTTTCCTGAAAGAAAGTATTACTTAAAAGTATATTCATTTCCTTAATTAATTGGAAGAATTTATAGACATACTAAGAACACTTTCGTTTTGAGGGAAAATATCAGAAAGGTCCTAGGTTATTCCCAAAACGTGTTCCCCTCCCTCACGAAAATTCCGGATCCATCCCTGCAATCACAATCACCTGTACAATAATTTTAGTTCCCTGTTTCTTACAGTAACACAATAAATAATAGTTGGTGCACAAAATGGGGGGGGGGGGAAGAAATATCCTGTGCCACAATAAAAGAAAAAATCATGCGATCCACAATATTCGATCTCGCTGCAGAGCTTCAAAGTAAAATATTTTGCCAGACGACTGAAATTTAAGAGCTAATCAAACCTCAAGTATTCTCATGAATCGCTCCTATTACCTGAAATCTCTCGTCATACAGATACGGAAAAAGTGAAAACGGAGTTTTTCTGTCATTATACGAAAAGAATTGTGAAAAGGTTTCTGGAAATTCAGAATTTTTCGTTAAGATATCTTAAAAACGGCAATTTACCGTCGGTATAAGAAAGGAATCGCGGAAAGGTTTCTGAAAATTGAGAATTTTACTGGCGTAAGAAAAATTCGTGAAATTCAGGTTTTTTTCCGTGATTTCACAGAAAAGGTTGTATCAGAAATATGTTTCGTTAATTCACGAAAGGAATCACGGAAAGTGGTTCGTCAATTTCAGAAATTTTTTTACAGTGTTTATATAAACACATGGTACATTTCTTTTCGTCCCGTTGATTTTTTGTTGGACTTCTGCCCTTCCTTGAAGAAATTCTACCATGTTCCACTGAATTGTGATAACTATTCGCACAGAGTTACGTAAGCAATATCACTTTTACTTTTTTTTCAGTGCAATTTTTTTCACAGAATCGGAACTATATAGTCAAGGCGGTTTGGACATTGTTTTCCGACGAACATTCACAGAATTAAATGCCTCCCCGGTGGCGCAGGCAGGCTTCTAACCATTCGCCCGGGATGGGTCCGAGTTCGAATCCCGGTGCGACATGGATGTTACGTTTGCCTTACGGCATTGGCTCTTTCTTTCTTTGGAACCAGTGGCCCTAAATTAGGAACAGGCGACTGCTTATAGCCTATTAAGTTGCTCACGGTGGTCGTTAAACCTTTAAACAAATAAATAAATAAACGTGGTGTTGATTTTCACACTGAAGGGCCAATATTTCCGGGTAGGTGTTTCAGAAAAATTCTCACAGACTCTTTCTGAGTCTGTACAGTTATAACTCAACGTTACCCAGCATCCTTCAGAAAATATTCTTTTTCTTATTGAAGGTTTAACTATCATAGTGAGCAACTCAGTGGGCTATAAGCAGTCGCCCGTCCCTAATTTAGGACCACTGGTTCCAGGGAAGGGAGAGAGCCAGTGCTTTAAGACAAGCACACCATCCATGACTCAACGGGATTCGAACCCGGACCCTTCTCGGACGAATGGTCATAAGCCAGCGCTTAGACCAGTGCGCCACCGGACGGCCAAAAATATTAAAAAATTAATAAACACACTGTAAGTTATCTGAGAACAGGTCAATTAAAGTGTTCATTAAAGTTTTCCACGCAAAAGTGCCGCGTTCAAAGCTCCATAGCTTTCAAAATAACGCTTGTATGTCAAAAATTGCACGCACTTGAAGTTGAAGAATTAGAGCAACCCTATCGCAAATACTCAAATTCAGAATTAGAAATTTATTGTTTTGAAACATTATCAAAACTGAAACATTTGCTACTGTTATTTCAATGGAAGAGATTTATTATACAAAACAATAGCTGCAAAAGTACCCTTCACATCAGGGCCAGCTGGACCATCGGGCAATCGTGGTGGTCTCCAAGGCGCCGAGCCTTCACAGGGAATCGCAGTTTAGAAAGTTTTTTTTTTTTTTTTTTTTTTTTTTTTGATTGAAGGTTTAACGACCACCGTGAGCAACTCAATGGGCTATAAGCAGTCGCCCGTCCCTAATTTAGGGCCACTGGTTCCAGGGAAGGGAGAGAGCCAGTGCCGTAAGACAAACACAACATCCATGCCTCACCGGGATTCGAACCCGGACCCCTTTCGGACGAATGATCAGTAGCCATCGCTTAGACCACTGCGCCACCGGGGCGGCGTTTAGAAAGTTAAAAGAAACACCCCTTTTCGATAGATTGTTTTCGTATTTATTATATTTATTAAATTTTGGGCAGTGAGGCCCTTAAAAAGATATTTTTATGTTGTTGTTGTTTTTTTAATAGTTTCCAATCCCTCTACTTTCGAAAAGGTTGCCCCCTTTCATTGTACAGATACTGAGATTTGCAGGTTTCAAATGATTATTATAACCACCTTAATCATTTTCTCATTCATTGAATGGTAAATTAAATTAAATCTTTTGTGTCTCCCTGCCTTATACGTATATTTGCGTGTGTGATTGAAAGTTTAGCGACCACTGTGAGCAACTCCATGGACTATATAAGCAGTCGCCCGTCCCTAATTTAGGGAAACTAATTCCAGGGAAGGAAAGGAGCCAGTGCCGTAAGACAAACACATTATCCATGCCTCAACGGGATTCGAACTCGACCCCCATCTCGGACGAATAGGCAGAAGCCATCGCTTAGACCACAGCGCCACCGGGACGGCCCTTACATACTCAACAATTTTTGTGTAAGTCAATATACTGTATATATCAATTGTAAAACAGCATATATAATTTGATATTTAACAATTTTTGTTAAACTTAAATTTGGTTTTAAGTTTATTCAGATGTCATACCGTTAATGTGTGGGAACAGTACTGAAGGATCGGACGACCTTATATAATATCAAAAGTCATTTAGAAGAACCATCGATCGAAAGAAATATCCTAACTTCTTTTGGAAAAAGATATACGGTAGAAAAAATATAGTTGTACTCGTCCGGCTAATGCGGAACCACAGTCTCAATTATATCTGTGCTTTTATTCTTTAGTTAGATAGACTATATCAAGATAAGTTGAAGGCAACAACATTCACATCAAAATAGTCACAGAGGGCATAGTGGCATACCAGAAAAGCTGGGAGAACCCCCTCCCCCATGTCTTCGAGGCCGTTTTTCAATCTTTCAATTACTGAAGTTTGTAAATTCCAAATTGTTAACTAGATTTTATGGGCGTTTCAATAATTCCAATTCTTTTTAAACCTACCGATGTATTCCATAAAACCAAAATTATTGCGCTTTATTGCGTGCAACACAAGTGTGCACATTGTAATTAAAAGGACTGTCTTAAATTTTGTACCAATACAAAGTATTACGAAAGACTTACCCTTTTAGAGAACTAAGGCCACTTCTTTGAAATGTCTCACGATCACAGCAGGGCTGTAGCTCGGTCTCAGAACGGATGGGGGGGGGGATACTCATATACTCATCCCGGGGGTAGCCTCTGAATTCAACGACAAATTATAGTCGTCCACGAATACAGATGCAAGTTCTGTATTTTCGCTACTTTCGTTAATTTCCTTCAAGAGCAAGCAATTTCTCCGTGACGAAAATTTAGAAAAGAAATTCAAAATATGAGAGAAAGGAAGGAAAAAACTGAACTATCTTCAACTATAAAAAATAAATTGCATTATCAGAATTTTTATGAGAGTGGTTGTAGGGTCATCATCGCTGGAAGAAAGATAACTCCCAAATAGCATGAAGAAACTTTTATTTTCAGTTTACTATTTTGGTTCCTTCCCATTGATCCATGCAATGGCATTCAGGCGTTATTGACGCCGAATTTCGGCTCTTTCTTCTCCATCTTTAATCGCCCATTCCCCTTCGCTGGTGCTCGGAGGTAGCCTCTTCTTACAATGGTCAACAATCAACCCTCATTTCCTCACTCAAAAACCACCAGATTCCCACCGAAAAACACTTCTCCCACACATGCATCGCAAAATCGGCCTTGCTGACCGCAAAACAAAAGATTTGAAAAAATTCGAAAGATTTTAACTTATTTACTGAAGAAACAAAAGCTACCAAACAATGGCTGTTCTTTTTAATACAGTGAAACCTCCATTAACTGACACCTTAGAGCAAAGGTAACCTCTGAGCAACGACAAGTTTTGGTTGGCACAGAACAGCTGCCGCAGGATTAACATTAAGGATAACTCTGAACACCGAAACCTCTCAACAACGGTTAAAGGACACACCAGTCTGTCCCGAAGGAGATTTAAGAGACACTTCGTCGTTGAGGATTTTACGTAATTCCGGTGAAGACCTCGGGTTCGATCCCAGCAGGTACGAACACTCGAACCACTGAATATCCGCCGTGCGTTGGATGGGCATGTTGAGCCGTCGGGCCCTGGATACTGGCCCCCGGTAATAAATAAGGGCGTCTCTCCCCCCCTTGTACCTCGTTTGCATGCCACTTTCCTATCAGGCACTCCAGCACAAATCTCATTGCTTCCCATATCTAAGGGTTCTTTAAGACCTGAGGTCAGACACTCCCTTTCTAAAATCTTTTACATATGATCTGATCATATAATCTGATCTGAACCCGGAGAAAGGGATAAGACTGGAATAAAAGATATTCCTACAGGAAGAGCGCTTCGCTCAGGATAATTTGAATTATGGCAGGTACAATAGTTGACTTATGTGAAAAAAAGAAGTTAAAATTTACTTCTAGGTTAGGCGAGCTCTGGCTTCCGTGAATGTTTCAGTCGGTATCTCTTCGTTTAGTTCCCGTGGGCTCCGTCCTCCTTTACGGCGCACTACTTGCTAAATATACAGTAGCACTGCACTGTCTAATATTTTTCTTTCCTGTAGTTTGTCCTAACCCTAATCACCTAGCTTGCTATTTCTTAGTCCTGTTTAAGACTAGACAGACAACGCTTTCCTCAAGTCGTCTACATCATGGCTTAGTTGTTCAATTATTATACTGAGTTTCATTCAGCATTTGGAGAAAGAACTGCAACATTTTCCTTGTGAATAAACTATATGCACTTATCTTCCTTTCCTACAAATGCAACGGACTAGCAATGTTAATTCAGGCTTAATCTTCGAACAACGGTACCTCCCAACAACAGTCGCTTTTTTCCCTGTCGGAGCAATAACCGTTATTCATAGGTGTTTGTTTGTTTGCATTTTCTTTTTGATTGAAGGTTTAACAACCACTTTGAGCAACTCGATGGAGTATAAGCAATCGTCCGTCCCAAATTTACAGCCACTGGTTCCAGGGAAGGGAAAGAGAGCCAGTGCCGTAAGACAAACACAACACTCCATGCCTCATTGGGATTCGAACCCGGACCCTTCTCGGACGAATGGTCAGAAGCCAGCCCTTAGACCAATGCGTCACCAGGGTGGCATATTCAGAGGCTTCACTGTACTTCGTTCAAAGCTGCCGTCATCTCTGCCTATTTCTTTAACTGGTTTCATATGAAGTTTCTGAAAAAAAAATTGTAAAATCTTTTTACTGATGCTAAAGGCCCTCTTAGCCATGAGGCCGCTCAGAATCGCGGGGGGTTGCTGGGTCTATCAGTACGCCCCCTGACAGCGGGGTTCTTTATCACAGTGGAACATGACAAAAGAAAATATCCATAACGAAATTCTCCTCACATCTGAGCTTTAATAATTTTCTCTCTCCTTCATTTTTGTATTTCAACAAAAGATAGTTGATTCGTCTTTCTGGTAGAAACTCATCAACTTCTAATTCTTTTGATTTGGTCTGGAAAAGCAGTATAAATTTCTCTACTCTTGATAAATATTGTCGAATATTTACCAAAAATTACCAAAAATACAGTAGTTTTACTCTTATTATGCAAATGAACAGGAAAGACAGAGGCTGTGACGCATCAGACAATGAATCAGCGATAAGCAAGTCAGCGTAATTCAATTGGAAGAACAGCTGCTCCGGAGTACGAAGATGTGGCTTCAAATTACACTGTCGACAAACGAAAAATTATATTAGCGCCCAAGCGAAAAGAAAACGGGGCCACCCCGGTGACGCAGTGGTCTACACGATGGCCTCTGATCATTCGTCCGAAAGGGGTCCGGGTTCGAATCCCGGTGAGTCATGGATGTTGTGTGTGTCTTATGGCACTGGCTCTCTCCTTTCCTTGGAACCAGTGGCACTAAATTAGGGACGGACGTCTGCTTATAGCCCACTGAGTTGCTCACGGTGGTCGTTAAACCCCCCAATCAAAAAAAAAAAAAAAGGGGGGAGGGTGTCAGGAATGAAAACAATAAAATTGCGTAATGGTTCTTCCTCAAAACGTATCTAAATAATAAATTAGTACTTCTGCAATGAAATGGTCGCCGAATGTTGGTGTCGCTTGAGCAGAAACCTGCTGAGCAATTTCGTGCCCCCGCCTTCTTCAAAGGGAGGGGGTATTGTAATGTGACGTTTGAGTCAAATAGACAATTAAACAGTGATAATTAAGCCTGGGAGAATAGCCGCTCCGGAGTAGGAAGATATGCGTTCGAATCGCACTGTCGCCAAAAGAAAGGTTATAAGAAAAGTTTTCTGCTCCAGAAAATAGAAGTCAAAAAGTTATACCACGTTGATGTCTCCAGTTCTTTGCCTCACAGCTTATTCAATGAACCACATTCGTGTTGGTGGTACCAAGCGTGGGAGTTCTTTGTGTTACTTGAGTTTCAACATCTAATTTTAGTTCTTAAAACCAGTGATACATTCAAGTATCTTCTCTGGGGTGCTTAGCCCCCGAAAATCCAGAAAATCCCCCCCCCCCCGTCAGTTTTTGGGCGATCTCCACTTATATATTAGTCTAATTGTTTTCGTTTACAGCTGAATATTTGGAGAAATTAATTAAAAAAACGTAATGAGGGAAAATATTATAATAATAACAAAAAACACCCATAATAATATAAAAAACATCCAATCTTAAATTTTTATCATCCTTCAATAAAACATTAAACAGTCCTTGCTGAAGGGAGAATTTTTCAAGCACTGACAACTCGGACTACTTCCGCAGCAAAAACCTAATTTCACAAAGCAGCGATGTTTGCTCTGTAATACACCACCGTATTTTGGAAGCTACCATTCAACTTTATTTCAGTCTTCTGAATGCCAACATTTCATGTATATACTGTTAAGAGTCAGTGTAGCTAACGTGACGTTAATGCTTCTAATACAACAAAATATGTGCTGCCTAATTTTTAACAACAGCAAAATATTAGAAATTGTTCCCATAAAAAGTTTTTTTTTCCTCTGACGGTTGGTGGTTTACTGTGACAAAATATAAATAAATCTAGGTACCTCAAACCGGCGTCTAAGCGGTTAGTTAGGTTTTTTTTTTTTTTACTACTATGTGCTAATCGAAATAACATAAAGTGGGTGAAACCAAGTGGCAGGGGAATGGTTTACATCATACGTTTCCAGGTAACACTGTAATAATTCCTTAATAATAATCAGAAACAGGCTTGTAGTAAGGAGAGTACATTTTTACCACTCCTAATGCTTAGGGAGGGGGGGGATCTCCGGCACAACGTTATCTTACTAGCATCTTCAATATTTTACATAACCCCATCGTGAAATCCTTGGTGCATTACTGAATTATAGCAAAGGTATAACATATTTACATTTTTAATCACTTATATGTGTAAATTACTTGGAATTCGCATTTGCGACATACGAGCATAAGAAAAATTATATACTCTTTAAAAATTTTACATATAATAATGTATATGTAAATAACAAAATTGTGATTATATGTATAGGTATAATCAGTCAACAAGTTTCAGCGCCTCCCCCCCCCCACCGGAAAAAATATCTGAATGCAACACTGCTTAAAACTGCAAACGTTATCAGTGGAACCCCCGGATGGCACCAAAAATACCCTCATGTTTACGTATGACTTCAAACAAGTATTGCAAGTGATTTTTTTTTCCTTTATTTATTTATTTAAGGTTTCACGACCGCTGTGAGCAATTCAATGCCCCCCCCCAACTTAAAGTCACTGATTCCTGGGAAGGGAGAAAGCTAGTGCCGTAAGACAAACACAACAACCACGCCTCACCGAGAATCGAACCTGGACCCTTCCCGGACGAATGGTTATAAAACAGCGCTTAGACCACTGCGCCTCCGGGGCAGCTATTGCAGGTGTAAAATAGCTTCATGTCGTCCCGATGGATTGGTCCGGGTTCAAATCCCGAGGAGGCATGGATGTTGTGTTTGTTTTAAGACACTGGCTCTCTCCCTTCCCTGGAGTTAGTGACCCTAAATTAGTGATGGGCGACTGCTTGTGGCCCACTGAGTTGCTCACGGGGGTCGTTAAATAGCCCCAAACGCGAACAAAAATATTTGTATTGTTTGGAATTTGTTGCCTGCTTCTTATTAATTTCGATGTATTGTTTTCGTGAATGATGCGTCAATTTTTTTATCATGTACAGTATACAGCCTCCAACCTTCTTCGAACAGATTCATGCAGCTTTTAAATAGTCTCCAACGGAATGTTGCACCATTCGTCGATCAGAACATCAGCCAATTGCTTCAGAGATGTTGGAGGAGTGAATCTGCTTCTCACTCTGCTCACCAAAACTGCCCGATTCAATCACCTGATATTGAAGTCAGGTGATTGAATTAACCATGACAGATGTTGAAGTTCTTCTTGGTGCTTCTCTAACCAAGACTGAACTGTTCTGGTTGTGTGCATGCGGACGCATTATCTTGAAAAAATGGCATGATTTTTGGAAACAACATTTGAACCCTAGGATTCACCTGATCACGTAGATTGTCCAAGTACAGTAGAATTCCAATTATCCGGATCGCTTGTTCTTTCAAGGCAGTGAAAAATTAAGATCTTTGTAAATTTATTTATGCGTTTTTAGTTTTTTCGTTCATTTAAATAATGCTAAATGATAATGCGGTAGGGTTGAAATTTATTTTTTAAACTGTACAACATTTGTTATTATAATTGAAGGTTTAGCGACCACCGTGAGCAACTCAATGGGCTATAAGCAGTTGTCCGTTGCTAATTTAGGGTTACTGGTTCCAGGGAAGGAAGAGAGTCAGTGCCGTAAGGCAAACACAACATCCATGCCTCACTGGGATTCGAACCCGGACCCCTTTCGGACGAACGATCAGAAGCCGCCGCTTACAGCACTGCGCCACAGGGGCGGCTAACTGGAGTTCTACTGTACTCACTGGCAGTAACTCTACTATGTAGGATAATGATGGGGCCAGAGGAGTACTAACTCATCGCAGATCCACCCCTATGTTTGAGATTTGGAACTAGACATTCTGAATTGTACGCTTCCTTGGAGGTTCTCTATACGTACATCCGACGTACTGTTCTCAACAATGTAAATGAGGACTCGTCGGGCCATATCACACCTTTCCAGTTTTTTTATCATATGTAGAGGATTTTAGGAAGGGAGTGTCTGACCCCAGGTCTTAAACAACCCTTAGAAATAGGAAACTATGAGATTTGGGCTAGAACGCCCGATAGAAAAGTGACACGGAAGCGAAGTAGAAAGGGGAAGGAAGACGCCCTTGTTTATTACCGGGAGGCCAGTACCCGGGGTCCGACGGCTTAACGTGCCCATCCGACGTACGGCGGATATTTAGTGGATCGAGCGTTCGTACCTGCCTGGGATCGAACCCGTGGTCTTCTCCGTGGCAATTATGAACGTTGACCACTAGGCCACCCGTGGCCCACACCTTTCCAGTCCTCAGCTGTTCAGGTTTTATGCTCATGTCACCATCTACCGGGTGATCCAAAAGTCTTGCACATTTTGAAAGCGTAATAACTCGCAGAGTTTTGTGAGTAAGGCAACGAGGTTTGCGTAGAAATGATTAGAATGACCTCGGATTTTTTATGAAATCACATAAAGTTTTACTCGTTTCACTTGCATTTTTCATCGCCAGATGGCGCAGCAACCACGGGTTGGAAGTGTCGAGAAAAATAGACACCTGATTGTACCAGGTTAGACACCTCATTGTACCAGGTGTTCAATGTGTAGGCCGTCTTGTTCCAGCACTGCCTGCAGACGAGAAAAAACACCATGGACGGCATTGAAGAGCATGACCGGTGGTATAGCTGCCACATGGTGTCGAACGGCATCTTTCTTTATGAAATCACATAAAGTTTTACTCGTTTCACTTGCATTTTTCATCGCCAGATGGCGCAGCAACCACGGGTTGGAAGTGTCGAGAAAAATAGACACCTGATTGTACCAGGTTAGGCACCTCATTGTACCAGGTGTTCAATGTGAAGGCCGTCTTGTTCCAGCACTGCCTGCAGACGAGAAAAAACACCATGGACGGCATTGAAGAGCATGACCGGTGGTATAGCTGCCACATGGTGTCGAACGGCATCTTTCAGCATGGCCAATGAAATGGGGCGGATCTGTACACTTGTGATTTTAGGTAACCCAAGAGCCAGAAATCGCAGGGTATCAGGCCTCCGGAAAGTGTCAGCTCAACACACGATTTGCGCCAAACATCTCTTGCAGCAGTTGCTTAACGGAACGCGCGATGTGGGGTGGTGCTCCATCCTGCATAAATTTGCACAAATTCACTGCATCCCGCTCTTTCAAGTTAGGGATAACGTACATTCGCAGCATGTTCGCATAGCATACACCTGTCACTGAAACGGTTTCGAAGGAGGTGCCGCGGACCTCTTCAAAGAAAAAAAAAGACCGATAATGAAGGAAGCCGTGAATCCACACCACACTGTCACTTTCGGCTGATGAAGTGGCGCTTCAACGACTGCTTGGGGACGTTCCGTGGCCCAGATGCGGCAATTGTGCGTGTTTACCACTCCGTTTAGGGAAAAGTGTGCCTCATCAGTCCACAAAACGTTTATCAGCCAGTTTTTGTAGACATCCATTTGTCGAAAAAAACATGCTGCGAACTCCTGACGCTACACGTAATCGCCATCTTGCAGTTCGTGATGGCGTTGCAGTTTGTACGGGTATCTGTGCAGAATCCGTCGTAGTGTTCGCCATACAGTCCCGTATGGAATGCCTGTTTGCCGAGAAACATGGCGAGCACTGGAGTCGCCATGTTCGGAGGACATTTCAATCACAACCATTTCCTGCTTAATCGTCTCTGCGGTTTGTTTTTTTTGATTGGAGGTTTAACGACCAGCGGGAGTAACTCAATGGGCTATAAGCAGTCGCCCGTCCCTAATTTAGGGTAACTGGTTCCAGGGAAGGGAGAGAGCCAGTGCCGTAAGACAAACACAACATCCATGCCTGACCGGGATTCGAACCCGGACCCCTTACGGACGAATGATCAGAGGCCAGCGCCTTAGATCACTGCGCCACCGGGGAGGCCGTCTCTGCTGTAGCAGCACGTGTTTGTGGTCTACCGCTTTGTGGGCGTGCTGCAAAAGATCCCGTTTCCTCGAATTTGCTCACCATTCGTCGCAGCGCAGCACTTTCCATCGGTCCTTTCCCACTGGGATCACCTTTCAGTGACCGGTAGGCTCTCAACCCAGCACTCGCACATTCAGCGTTGCAATAGAACAATTTCACCAAGAGCACTTTGTCCGGTAATGACAGCATACTGACACGGACCGCTGTGACTTGTGGTTATGATGATGATCATATGTAGAGGATTTTAGGAAGGGAGTTTCTGACCCCAGGTCTTAAACAACCCTTAGAAATTAGGAAGCTAGGAGATTTGGGCTAGAGTGCCCGATAGGAAAGTGACACGGAAGCGAAGTAGGAAGGGGGAGAAAGACGCCCTTATTTATTACCGAGGGGGCCAGTCCCCGGGGTCCGACGGCTTAACGTGCCCATCCGACGCACGGCGGATATTTAGTGGACCGAGCGTTCGTACCTACCTGGGATCGAACCTGAGGTCCTTTTCACGGCAGTCACGAACGTTGCCCACTATGCAACCCGCGGCCCAAACTTACTTGTGGTTGCTTCCCAGCTGCTGCTTTTATACCCACTATCCCACACCTGTTTGCTTATGGCGCCATCTGGCGATGAAAAATGTAAGTAAAATGAGTAAAAATGTATGTGATTTCATGAAAAACCCGATGTCATTCTGATCATTTCTACGCAATCTGCGTTGCCCTACTCTCAAAATTCCGCGAGTTATTACGTTTTCAAAATGTGCAAGACTTTTGGATCACCTGGTATTTCGCATTGTAGCGTTGGTTCCTTTAATTAAACGTTTACCAATTGCATCTCTTCCATGGATGTTGGCTTTGTGATGTTCCCTGACGACTATTCTTATGGAAACATGGTCTTCCATGTGGATATTGAGTTATGCTCTCACTTTTGCTGCAGTCTTTCTGTGTTGTGTACGGTCCCTCTCATTCAGTCTTGGATTTCGCCCACCATTGCTGAACGCCGATGTAGCCTTGCCATGATTTTTGTACACAGTCATAAGGGTGGAAACTGCCACTCTTGAAACACCAAACAGTTTGTCTGTTATGGTTACAAAGACTTCTGCTGAACGGACTCCACGATTTGTCTCCTTTGGAAATCTGACAGGTCACCCTATTTCACCGACCACTCGTACGAACCGTTGCTGAACACAACTTTTACTACACTGGCATGCAACCCAGAGATTATATACAAAGATATGAACCGCTGCTGAACACAACTTGTACCACACTGGCATGCAACCCAGAGATTATATGCGAAGAAATAAACCGCTGCTGAACACAACTTGTACTATACTGGCATGCAACCTAGAGTTTATATACAAAGATATGAACCGCTGCTGAACACAACTTGTACCACACTGGCATGCAACTCAGAGATTATATACAAAGAAATGAACCGCTGCTGAACAGAACTTGTACTACACTGGCATGCAACCCAGAGATTATATGCAAAGATATGAACCGCTGCTGAACAAAACTTGATCTACACTGGAATGCAACTCAGATATTACATACAAAGATATGAACCGCTGCTGAACATAACTTGTAACACACTGGTATGCAACTCAGATTATATACGAATATATGAACCGCTGCTGAACAAAACTTGTACTACACTGGCATGCAACCCAGAGATTATATACAAAGATATGAACCGCTGCTGAACACAACTTGTAACACACTGGCATGCAACCCAGAGATTATATGCAAAGGTATGAACCGCTGCTGAACACAACTTGTACCACACTGGCATGCAGCCTAGGGTTTATATACAAAGATATGAACCACTGCGGAACACAACTTGTACTACACTGGCATGTAACCCAGAGATTATATGCAAAGAAATGAACCGCTGCTGAACACAACTTGTACTATACTGGCATGCAACCTAGAGTTTATATACAAAGATATGAAGCGCTGCGGAATGCAACTTGTACTGCACTGGCATGCAACCCAAGGATTATATACAAAGATATGAACTTCTGCTGAACACAACTTGTACTACACTGGCATGCAATCCAGAGATTATATGCAAAGAAATGAACTTCTGCTGAACACACCTTGTACTACACTGGCATGCATCCTAGAGATTATATGCAAAGAAACGAAGCGCTGCTGAACACAACTAGTACTATACTGGCATGCAACCTAGAGTTTATATACAAAGATATGAACCGCTGCTGAACACAACTTGTACTACACTGACATACAACCTAGGGATTATGTACAAAGAAAAGATATGCAAAAGAGAATCACAAGGTTTTGTTTTGTTTCCAGTGTAGCCTACACATTATGCTCTATAATAATGGTGTTTACATTATTTTGTTCTTCTCCGGTATGTATTTTGCCAATCAAACTATCTGTACAGTAGGTCTGAATACGAATCTGGTAAGATTTTGAGAGGTATCATAACATTGTGAAGATCTGCAACGATTTATGCAGTGGTTAGGTTTAAGCTTCACAGTTCGTAGTAGTTGGTTTCACCGCAACAGAAAGTTCAAGGCTTCAGCTATGTCTGTCAACTGTAAGAGTTGTTTTTTTAAGCATCAACTTTTTTTAAGCGAAGACTAGTTAACATAATATTAACATTCGTAATAGAAAACACTTTAATGGCTAAGGGTACTAAAAAGGGGTTATACTTAGCTGGATCTGTCCGGTTCGAGCGAACCGTTGTTAAAATCCAGACGGTTCGCCGGAACCATTGGCTAAATTAAACGTTCGAATATGACACACGAATACAATTATATAGCAGTTTACTGAGAGTTTTCTGTTTTTCTCCTTTTGCCCACTACATCAGTAAGTCATTACAGTATTAGTTACACCAAGCACATATACACATAAATAACACCTCATGAAGTCGTGAAGACATCTCACGAAATGAGCAGGGATGGTTTACGCTCATGTGTCTGGTCGTAGCGTGGAACTCGCAGAGAGGTACTTCTCTAGGTACTTCTATTTCGAGGCGAACCGTTTGTTAAAATCGGGTTCTCTCAGCAAGACAACAGGAGTAGATGGGGGAACGAGGAAGACGATGGTGAAAAGGAAGAGAAAGAAATCTGGGATTTCTTCAGGAAAATACCATCGGGTCGAAATATATTTTTACACAGAAGTCCCGCAGAGACGCCTGCGTTTAAAGGTGGGCGGGAGGCTTTTCTGGGGCTAAGTGCCTAATGATAGGGGCTAACCGCGCACTATAAGACACTGGGCCTCAGATTATGGATAAATTCGGTTGTAATGTCTGATGAAAATTACATCGATTTGCGTTTTATTCAGGTTTAGCCTGATTCGTGCCGTGCGCGACGGCAGTGAAAAGTCGTACAGCACCCACCCAGTTCCGGGCGCGCGCGCATGTTGTGTGTGTTTTACCGCCACGAGATTACCCATGCGTTTACAGGGAATCCCCCAAGGGGTTTCACAAAGGAGTGTACAGAGGATATTGTCCTTGAATTCTCTCTCTACATATACATATGAATTTCATGATCATTGTCAACAGTTATCAATCCACTGCCAATTGAAAGTGTCCCTAAATTTTTTCTTCAACTGTCTCTCATGAGCCAGTCTCATTTATGTCACTCCGGCAAGCTTTTGAATTTCATTCACCCATCTCCCACGTATTCATCTTCGGGGTCATTTTCTGTTGCTTGTTTTCTAGTCCAAACTTCCAGTTGTTGTTTCTGCCCATTAAAAGTCATACTGGAAATCCCAAATGCTCTCAAACGCATGTTGCGTCAACTCATGTTTCACACAAGCACACACACACACACACACACACACACCAGGGCTATGTTCGGGTTCAATTTTAAGAGCCCAAAGTATGTCAGTCCGAGCCCTCCCGGACCCGAATGAGCCCCAAAACTATGACTAACTCGTTTATGCATTAATAAAATTGATCTCTCCTTCCAGACTTCCAGTATCTCCTCTCCCTGTAATTAGTTTCTCAAAATGGTAATCAGGTCTTTCTCAACAGAGTAGTCAGGAAGTGACCTCTATCGGTTTCTATAGAACGTATAGATGTAGGTTTTTTTTTTTTTTTTTTTTTTACCATTTTTTCTTCCTGAAATGTTCCGGGAGGTCAGGCATCCGGAAAGATCGAGGAGCTGCAATATATGTTCTTTACTCAATACAATAAAAAAGGAAGCTGCTGCGTTGAGAAAGGGCGCAAAATTTCGTCGGCATGCTATCTAGTATCTACAATTCTTGAAGAAGCTTTTCCTTCGCAGAAATCCACTAATACACTGCCGGACAATTGCTAAGGACGGATGACAATAGTAACGATAGCAACCATAAAATGGAAGGCAGGAAAATGTGGAAATTAGCATAAGTGCGGGATACAGTAAGACGTGTTGTGCGTATGCAAATTTTGGATTGCCGAACTTGTTCGTGACGTCATAGCGCTGATAAGAGATATAAAGGATTTGACGCGTATTGACCGTTGTTGTTCAAACGCAAAGTGGGAAGGGAAAGAATCAATTGACGAACTTGCAATTTTCAGTATGTCTTCCCGACATCACCTAGATCATTTTACGCGTGGCCGTATTCTTAGCAAGACTGAAGAAGGGCGAAAAATAACAGATGTTGCCAGGGAGTTCGACGTCAGCCACAGTGTTGCTTCAAGGCTTTGGAAATCATTTCAAACAAATGGAGAGTGTAGCAAACGTCACGGGGGAAGTCGTGTTCGCAGTACGACACCTGCAGAAGATCGGTACATAGTGCTATCAACAAAAAGAGACCGGCGCAGCACAGCTAGTGAGGTAGCAAATCAGTTTATGGCTGCTACTGGCAAGCGGATCTCCCGAAAAACTGTCGCCAGACGTTTGCATGAAGGAGGACTATACGCCCGCCGTCCTGTTGTGTGCATCCCTTTGTCCAGACGTCACCGTACCGCCCGTTTGCAATGGTGCCATCACCATCGCAATTGGACTGATAACGACTGGTCTGCTGTCCTCTTCTCAGATGAGAGTAGATACAGTCTATCGAACGACAACTGATCTGGCGTGATAGTGGTACTGCATATTGTCCAGCAAACATACAGGAAAGGGACCGATATCCGACATGTAGTGTCATGGTATGGGCTGGCATCATGATCAATGGCCGTACGTCCCTCTATGTGCTTCCAACTGGGACTATGACTGGCCAACGATACATTAATGATGTTCTGCTACCTCATGTTCGCATGTTCCGTGGTGCTGTCGGTGATAGATTCATTTTCATGGACGACAACGCAACATGTCATCGGACTGTCGCTGTCCAGGAGTGTCTTGAGAGCGAGGATATTCAACGCCTCGTATGGCCAGCACGTTCTCCAGATCTGAATCCCATTGAAAATGTGTGGGATGCTTTGGGGAGGAGTCTTGCTGGTCGCCAATGCCGTCCAATAAACAAGGACACCCTCATCTGTGCACTGACAGAAGAATGGGATAAATTACCCCAACAGCTGCTTGATAATGTTGTGCAAAGCATGACACGACGTGTGGAATCTTGCATCGCCCTCCATGGTGGCCATATCCCGTATTGACATCTTACGCCCTAACGCCTGCGGACGGTAATTGCATTTTTTTCACGTTTACGTATTCTGCACAAAATGGCCTGTTTTTTGTCCCTTGAACACGTTCCAAAGCCTTCTGGATTTCAGAGCACAATAAATTGTCTTTCTTGTAATGTCCTGGCATTCTGACATTATTTTATTTCACTTGGCATCCAACCACACTTACTTTTTTATGCGCTATATAGCCGTTTATGATCCGTCCTTAGCAATTGTGCAGCAGTGTACATAGCCTATTACATTTTCTACCCAAACCCCAAATAAATAGCCCTCCCGTGTTCCTACTTCCCTCCCAGACCCATTTGCCGAAGAATTCTCTTTATTAACTAAAAAGTGTAAGTCTCGTATGATAAATAATATAAATTACATTGAAAAAGGAGACAATTTCTCTCTTTCTCTCTCTCTCTCTCTCTCTCTCTCTCTCTCTCTCTCTCTCTCAGGGCTCGAACCGTAGTAAATGTTATACATTCCGAGCCCGCTTGAGCCCGCTGGGCAAAATTATTAATGACTGGACACTTGGCGTACTATCTCGTAGGGCCACCTTCGCCAGGATTACAGCTGAAGCTTGACGCTCCATGTATTTGAGTTCATTTCTGATTTCTAGGATAACTTTTAAAGAAAAGAAAGCAACTGTTATATCAGACACAACTTCAGCATTTTGTTGTCCTGCTAGCAATTTGTTCGCCTGTTTTTGATAAATAACTAGGCTCTCGGGAACCGTGAGATAGATTCGAAAATTTCTGGGTGCTTTTAAGCGCTGGGTGTAACAGTCACACCATGTGTGCCCTTTGTTTCTCTGTCTTACGTTTTCGATGAATATCTCGGGTGCAATTTGACATGAAGATTTGAAAATTCGTGGATAGCCTTTAGCCCTAACATAACTCTCACTCCATGTATGCACTTTGCCCTTTTGACCGCGTATGTTTGTCAGTGTATCCATGAGATTCGATTAATATCCAGTAAACCGTTTCAGGTGGAGGTCGTAATGTAATGTTCATAAAGAAGTGCCATAACTGAATAAGCGTTCTTTACACTATAAAATTGAATCCCTTTGGCTTTTTTCTCATTTCGTCCAACACTCCATAACACCCACCTCCAACCTTACTGTCATTATTATTATTATTTTAGGGGGCCACTTCGCTGGAAGTGGTCTAAGTGTTGGCTTCTGACTACACTGAAGAGCAATTGAATTAGAGATACCTGTCTAGTAACGTGTAGCGCCACCTTTCGCCCTGATGACGGTGGCGATTCGTCTTGGCATGGACTCGACAAGACACCGGAAGCGTTGGGAAGCCATACGGATCCACGACTCCTGAACAAGCTACCACAGTTCACGAAGATTTGATGGAGGGGGGGGGTCAGAGCCTCGAGCATCTATCTCGAGGGCATCCCAGATGTGCTCGATGAGGTTGAGGTCAGGTGACTTAGCTGGCCAAGGAAGCGCGGTCACGTCGGTGGAGTGTTCATCCAACCATTCGGGTACAATTCGGGAGCGATGGCACGGTGCTTTGTCTTGTTGCAGGATGAGGTCCACAGTGGGATGTTGAAGACGCACAAACGGGAGCAAATACTCGTCCAGGATATCCCAGTAACGTTGACCTGTGAGGGACGATGTCACACGTACCAGGGGCCCCATTTAAGTCCACGTAAGCAGTCCCCAGACGAGAATGCCACCCCCACCAGCTTGAAGAGTACCCTATTAGCAAGAAGGATCCATCGCTACATGTGGTTTGCGCCGTACTCGTATCCTGCCATCCTCGTGTACCAACTTGAATCTCGACTCATTAATCCAGGCAACATTTTTCCACATGTCTAGGGTCCAGTGGCGATGTTCGCGCGCCCATGCTAATATTTGCACCCTGTGATGTGTGATCAGCATCGGTACCCTCGTGGGACGATGGCTTCTGTACTCCATAGCGAGGATATGGTTCTGGACGGTGTGGCTGCTTACACGTTTTTGTGCACCAGCGTTAAATTGCCGAGTGATTTCTTACACTGTGGTCCGTCTATCCGCTGTTACAATGCGAGCTAGCCGATGATGACCCCGCTCATCCACACGTTGTTGCCCACGGCAGTTGGCCCTTCCAGGGATGGTTTTACCGGATTCGATGTACTCACGGTGCACCCGTGAAAATCCCAGTGCCTGCACGACTTCAGAGATGGAGTGACCCATTCGTCGGGCCCCGACAATTTGCCCACCATCAAATGCGTTTAGATCCTTCGTCTTACCCATACTGCGTCCGACTCTTACTGATTCCCGTCGCATCACTCCTTATATTGTCGGATCGCTGTATACGTCATGTCATTTCCGTTTACAGGGCCGCCCACAGCGCCACATTTGCATAACGCCAGCTGTCTCTAATTCAATTGCTCTTCAGTGTATATTCCTTCGAGATTGGTTCGGGTTCAAATTTCGGTGAAAGCATGGATGGTGTGTTTGTCGTTCTTAACGGGCTCCCTCCCTTTCCTGGAACCAGTGACTCTAAATTAGGGACGGGTGACTGCTTTTAGTCCGCTGAATTGCTCATGGTGGTCGTTAAACCCCCAATTTAAAAAAAAAAAAAAGGCGATCCGAAACTTTCCTTCTCAGTCCCGCTCGTGCGCTGCTGTAGGTTTAAATTTGAAACACAGAATCTTGTATGTGGTTACAAAGTATTCATAAAAATAAGTAATCCCATATTAAATGGACCCTATCTAAATACCTTCGGTGTCTAAATAAAGGGTCCGACTTAGATATGAAGATACCCTGAGACCACCTGCAGATATGGACGATTACATTTTACGGAACATTGAATAACTTGTCTTTTTTTTTATTCGACAAAATGCACTTTTGAAGAAATTCTGGACCTCCATAAAATTGGGTCACAGGGCTTGGGCATAGCACCGGGCATAAAATCCGGCCCTGTCTAGCGCTAGTCTCCGCCACACACACACAAAACGGAGCACCTAGAAGGGGAATCATCCAATCGAGATGGATATTAGTATGTGTAATGTATATGTATAGGAAACGAAATGATTGCAATTCCAGAGCAGTTGGGCCATTTTTTCGGATAAAACAGCTACACGAGTGGAACAAGTCAGTATGCTCTAGCGCCACCTCTGGCTCGGATACAAACAGTTAACCGGCGTGGCATAGACGCATACAGTTCACAGATACTGTCCTGGTGTCCAAATTGCTGGCCATGTCGGTGATATTCCGGGATCGGCGTAGGTGGCATCCCATCATGTCCTAAACATGTTCGATCGCTGAAAGATCGGACGATCGGGCTGGCCATAGAAAGGTGTCGAGTGCAGTCGACATTACGGAGACAGGCCTGGGAGAAATGTGCCGTGTGTGGCAAGACAAAAAAAATTTCGGTGATGCTCCAACACGAATGGCAACACAACAGGTCGTAGAATGTAGTCAATGTACCGTTGAGCCGTGAGGATTGAACGGAGGACTACCAAGAGTCTCCGGCTATCGTACGCAATGGTTCCCCAGACAGTCACTCCCGGTGCGCGAGCCGTGTGGCGTTCCACGGTAAAGGTAGGTTCCGTGAGCTGGCTGGCTCGCCTCCCGACACGTATGCGCTGGTCGTCGTTGCCAAGTGAAAACCGTGACTCATCACTGAAGACAACACGACACCACTGAACACTATCCCATGTTGATCAGGGCTGCCACCACTTCAACAGCTGCCAGTGATACTCGCTGGTCCATGGTAGGCGGCAGAGTTGCCTTCTCGAATACAGTATACGTGACGCGTGTTGACTGGCAACGGTCCGAATATCCACTTCCGTACCTGTAGACGACGCAGCATAGCCACGGATGGTCGAGAGCGACGAATTCGGATCTGTTCGTGTGACTCTCACAATCGCTCGATGCTCGCGTTCTGTCGTTACCCTCGGCCATCCATTGCCCGCGTGATGCTGGTTGTTCCCTCCTCGACCCATTGGCGCCAACATCGTCCGATTGCCGATTCACTCCGACCGAAATGCCTGGCGATACAGCGACTTGACCAGCCGGCCTCTCTCAGCCCAATTATACTGTACGTAAAACTCGCTGAACTGACCGTAGTGTGCACGGATCCGACGTTGAGACATCCTCACAGTCCGTGGAGGCTATTGCAACCGCAATCTGCTGTCACAATTGTCCCTTCGTGCTAGCTTTGCTGCTCATATACCATGCTTGATGCGCGGTTCCCCTTGCTCAGTGGTGGCCACTTTTAGTCATTGGTTCTTTTAATCATTTACATCATCATCATTGTGAACCATTATCAATCCACTGCTGGACGAAGGTCTCCCCAAGTTTCTTCCGCAACAGTCTGTCTTGTACCAGTCTCTTCCATATTACTCCCGCATATTTTCGAATTTCATCTGCCCATGGACTTTTCCTGGGTCTTTTCCTGTTCCTTGGAATCCAGTCTAAAATTTCAGCTACCCATCGATGGTCTGTCCTTCAGGCAATATGTCCAGCCCATAGCCATTTCAGGAATTTTACTCTGATCATGATGTCTTCTACCCTTGTCATTTTTCTGATCCACGAGTTCCTTTTCTTATCTCTCCGGTTACACCAAGCATGCATCTCTCCATACTGCTTTGAGTTGGCTGCAGTCTTTGCATGTCTCTTTTAGTTAAGGTCCACGTCTCTGCACCATACGTAAGCACTGGAAAGATGCATTGATCAAACACTTTTCTTTTAAGACATAATGGCATATTGCTCTTGAAAATTATACTGTTTCTTCCAAACGCTCTCCAGACAAGTTTTATACGCCGATTAATTTCTTCATCAACGTGACCTTCACTTCATATCTGTTGTCTAAGATAAATGTAGGTATTTGTTATCTCCAGCTTTTCCCCATCAATCGATAAATCTTCATTTCTCATAAAAGCATTGTACACCACTTTTGTCTTCTGAAAGTTCATTTTTAATTCTACTTCTTTACTCTTTTCAGCAAGTTCCTGGATCCTACTCTGCAGCTCTGATGGGGTAGTTGCAAAAATGACTACGGCATCAGCAAAACGAAAGTGAGTTAGATAATCTCCATTGATCTTTATCACTTTGTTTTTCCAGTTCAGTGATTGAAAGTCATTTTCCAATGTGGCATTAAAGAGTTTCGGGGATGTAGTGTCACCTTGTCTCACTCGCTTACCAATCTTTATGAGTGCTGTATTCTCAAATAGCCGAATCTTTGCGCTTGCATTTTCATAGATGTTATGAATAATATTAATGTATGCATCTTCAATACCGCAGGATTTCAAAGCCATTTTAACTGTTGATGGTTTCACCGAATCAAAGGCCTTTTCATAGTAAATAAAAGCCATGTAAAATGGAAGTTCATATTCTCTCGCTCTTTCAATTAGTTCTCTTAGTACGTGGATATGATGTATAGTGCTGTAGACATTCCTGAATCCAGCTTGTTCTCTCGGTTGAGCCATGTCCAGTGTTACCTTCAAGCGGTGTGAAAGAACTTTAGTGAAGATTTTATAAACCACTGATAGGAGGCTGATAAGTCTGTAGCTCCTGAAATCCTCAATGTCACCTTTTTTATGTAGCAGGATCATTGTAGCATTGCTCCAATCCTTAGGAATCTTTCCTTTATTAAGGCATTGAGTGAAAACTTGGGCGAGTACTGTTTTGTTTTCAATTTCTCCACTTGCTTCTTGTATGATGTCAACTGTAATTACATCTTCTCCTTGGAGCTTTTCCCCGTTTCATGTTCTTGATTGCATGTGTAACTTCTGCTGGGAGGACTGATAGAACTCTGTTACCTTTTGTAATGTCTGGAGTACATGTATCATCCCTTTCATATAGTTTTGAGTAGAGATCTTTCACTCTTGTCAAAATTTCACCTCTATTACTTGTTACAGAACCATCTTTTTTCAGAGCCATAATCTGTTTTACATGTTAAAAAATAAATGACTAAATAGTGTAGACCACTATTTAGTCATTGATCCTTATTTTTTTTAATCATTTACATATTCGGCACTGCGTTACTTGCATCCGAAGTTTCATCAGAATTGGAAGACTTTCTCGAGGTGCTTCGGGGTTTTTTTTTAGCACGTCTTTTATAAACAAGTTAGTAAAATCATGCAATGCAATGATTATGAAACGCATTCCAACATATCATTACTCAAGTTATGAGGATAATGGCTATGGAATAAATCTCGCTCCTGTGTCCTGACCTTTGACCCCCTTTCGATTATATTCAACACAACCGGTTAAGTATACCTCGGGAACAACTTGAATAAAAATACTTCTATTTTGTCGCAATAGAAGTATTTTTATTCAAGTTATGAGGATAATGGCTGTGGAATTTATCTCGCTCCTGTGTCCTGACATTTGACAACATTTCGATCATATTCGACAGAACCTGTTCAGTATACGTTCGGAACAACATATTAAAGTTTTATTGCAATCGAAGCATTTTTACGTACGTTGTGACGCATAAGGACAATGGAATGGATCTCGCTCCTATGTCCTGACCTTTGACCCCATTTCGACCATTTTCAATAGCGTTCGTCCCCAGGTGGTCTCCTACCGCATACTAAAATTTCATCGAAATCGAACCATTCTTACATGAGTTATCGCGCGGAAAGATAGGACGGACAAAGCTGGAGCATATACGCTTCTTTAATCTTCGGTTGGAAAGCGTAAACAAGTTAGTAAAATCATGCAATGCATTGATTATAATACGCTTTCCAACATACCAGAAATCATTACTCAAGTTATCACTCAAGTTATGAGAATAATGGCTGTGGAATAAATCTCGGTCCTGTGCCCTGACCTTTGATCCCATTTCGATAATATTCAACAGAACCAGTTCAGTATACCTGCGAAATAACATGATACAGTTTTGTCGCAATCGAAGCATTTTTACGTAAGTTATAATGCATAAGCGCTATGGAATAGATCCCCCTCCAGTGACCTAAGCTTTGACCCCATTTCGTCCATTTTCAATAAGATGTGTCCCCAGGCAGGCCCCTACAACATACTAACATTTCATCCAAATCGAAGCATTTTTACATAAGTTATGACGCATAATGGCGATGAAAGTGATTCCGCTCCTATGTCCTGACCTTTGACCCCATTTCGCCCATTTTCAACAGGGTTTGTCCCCAGGTGGTCCCCTACCACATAATAAAATTTAATCGAAATCGAACCTTTTTTACGTTAGTTATGACGCATAACAGTAGTGGAATGGATCCCGCTCATATGTCCTGACCGTTGACCCATTTCTTTCACTTTTAATAGAGTTCCTTCCCAGGTGGTCCCCTACCACATAATAAAATTTAATCGAAATCGAACCTTTTTTACGCGAGTTATCGTGCGGACGGACATACGCACACAACGCATGACGTAATGAGGCAGATGGGATTCTCGACCATCTGCTTGCAAGAGTGTGACGTCATAAAACTTAAATAGGATCCACACATAATGCGTGACGTAATGAGACAGATGGCATGACCACGCGCGCCAACATCTCAGTCGCGAGATTGTGACGTCATACGATTTCTAAGCATGGGTAACATTAATGGAACGACGCCATGACAGTAAAAACGTGGTAATTCGTGGTGGTTATTTAACGCACTAAACCAATTTTCCTATAGTCGGGATCAAGTTAAATCGATTTCTAGTACCAGAAAACGGTAGGTTAACGACTTTCATCAAAATCCTTAGAGCCGTTTTCAAAATAAAATTTACATAGATGCAAGAATTGCTCCTTTAAGGTGGACGTCAAGTAGTTTTGCGTCCTATACATCCAATGCAAAAACTTCTGTACACATTTTCTTCACAATTAATTACGTTCCCAAGGATATAAATTTGACAATCGATTAAAATAGCTTCATTTTATAACTTGGAATACTTAATATTTTCTAAAACATAACCATAATTATGCAATCCAACATTTATTGTCTACTGACGTCATCAAAGTACAGGTTGCGCCATCTTTTTTCTGGTTTCAACACCACCAAAGGAAACATTATTGTTTTTTAATATAACTAAGGTTATGTTTTAGAAAATGTTAAGTATTCCAAGGTATAATATGAAGTTATTTTAATCGATGTTCAAATTTCCATCCTTCGGAACACACTAACTGTGTAGGAAATGTGTACAGAAGTTTTTCCATTGGAAGTATAGGAAGCAAAATTACTTGACGTCCACCTTTAATAGTATGGGATAAGGGCGATGGAATGAATGCCTATCCTATGTCCTGACCTTTGACCCCATTTTTCCCATTTTCAATATGGTTCGTCCACAGGTGGTCCCCTACAACTTACTAAAATTTCATCGAAATCGAACCATTTTTCTGCACGTTATGACGCATAAGGGCAATGGAATGCATCCCGCTCCTATGTCCTGACCTTTGACCCCACTTCAACCATTTTCAATAGGGTTCATTCTCATGTGGTCGAATACAATATACTAAAATGTCATCGACATCGAACCATATTTACGCAAGTTATGACGCATAAGGGCAATGGAATGGATCCCGCTCCTATGCCGTGACTTTTAACCGCATTTCGTCCATTTTGAAAAGGGTTCGTCCCCAGGTGGTCCCCTACCACATACTAAATTTTCATCGAAATCGAACCGTTTTTACGTGAGTTATCGGGCCGAAAGACGGACGGACGGACGGACAGGCAAAGCTGGAGCATATACGCTCCTTCAACCTACTGCTGGAAAGCGTAAAAAAGATCGTGCTTATGTTACCGGTTTGTCCGTCCGTCTGTCCGTCCGTCCGCTTGTGAACACCATATCTCTGCAACTATTAGTCCGATTTCAAAAATTATTTTTGTATTCGGAAGCTTGAAATGTGCGAATGATTCTTTATTTCGTTTTTTTTTTTAATTTTTACGACGCACAATTTCGCCGCTAAAGGGCATAAATGCAGATGATATCGAATTCAAAATATGTTTTGTTCCACATATTTGCTTCTAAACATCCGATTGAAAAACACTTTTTACCTTTCGATTCCATTTATGTCGAAGACTGTTTTAGGTGTGGTCGCTTTCTCGAGTTACGCATAGACTTTCCGCTAGGGGGCGTAAAATTAAAATTGCGTTTCCCCCGATATCGCTGCTTCTAAAACTCCGATTTGACGAATTCTTTCTGCATTGGATGGAAAATGGTTTGCATATAATTTTTAACATATGGTAAAGAATGTTTTCGCCACCAGGGGTCGTAAGTGTTATTTTTGGTTCTGATGTATGTGCAGCAGAATCTGAGCTTCTGAAAACTCGATTGAAAAAATTATTTCGTTGACCGATACCGCTCACATCGGAGAACCTTTTGAGAATACTTTCTTTGTAAAATAACGCAGGCCGCCCCGGTGGCGCAGTGGTCTAAGCGATGGCTTCTGATCACTCGTCCGTAAGGGGTCCGGGTTCGAATCCCGGTGAGGCATGGATGTTGTGTTTGTCTTGCGGCACTGGCTCTCTCCCTTCCCTGGAACCAGTACCCTAAATTAGGGACGGGCGACTGCTTATAGCCCATTGAGTTTGCTCACGGTGGTCGTTAAACCTCCAATCAAAAAAAAAAAAAAAAAAAAAAAAATAACGCAGAGTTTTCCCGCCAGGGGCGTAGATGTATACCATATATTTGCTTTGAACTATTAAATTCGAAACTCAATTTATATATATATATATATACCAAAGAGCAGAGTCAAAAGACTAAATTTAAGACCTAACAAAATTTAAACAAACTTTGCAGAAAAACCACCTGAAGATCATGACATGATGCCGCCCCGGTGGCGCAGTGGTCTAAGGCGCTGGCCTCTGATCATTCCCCCGTAAGTGGTTCGGGTTCGAATCCCGGTCAGGCGTGGATGTTGTGTTTGTCTTACGGCACTGGCTCTTTCCCTTCCCTGGAACCAGTGACCCTAAATTAGGGACGGGCGACTGCTTATAGCCCATTGAGTTGCTCAAGGTGGTCGTTAAACCTCCAATTAAAAAAAAAAAAAAAAAAGATCATGACGCGCAACGCAGCAGTTATGAATATTCAGAACTCACACACGACCAAGTATAGACTGTTAAATCCTTTTGTAACAGTACAATTTGTTACTTGCTAAATTTTAGTGCCACTATATTGCATAATCCAGAAGTAATGGCTGACTATGACCGTGACCATGGAGTAATTACAAATATATTTTTTAATCATTATTTACGATTACACAAATGTATTTTTTTAATGTATTTAGGTTGTTCACTTTTTCTACGCTTTGATGGAGGCGCGCATTCTTTCAAATGGTCCGTTAGATTTTTGTTTCCATAATCTTTTATTACACCGTCGACATCTTTCTTTGTTATTATACACTTTCCTCATTTTGAACAACAAGCAAGAGCAAACAACACAGAATTATTCCCTGTTCCTTAATGAGACGAAACAATTTCCAGCATTCACTCTTCCCCTTCTGGTTTTCAACAAGCACGTATTTGTTGGCCACGACGCCTTTCTCAACCTCCTTAATATTAAATCCATCCATATTAACAAATTAGGAATTAATTTCGGTATGACATATCATGGGAACGGGATGTTAGCACATCAACCGAAAACATCTGAATGCTCAATGAAAAAGATGCGATGTGAAAAGTAACTCTTAGTCATACAGTGAACTTCGCACGGAGAGAGTGAATCAGCTGAGAAGCAGGCGAATGGCGTTTGCCTGTACCTTGCCCTGGACAATCGCACTGTAAAAGAACGCAAAGGCAGTAACTTTTTACGATATGGTGTCGATGTGTCTGACGTCGGTCGGTGGAAATTTTCGTTGCTTTAAGAAAGAGACGACAATGGCAAATCATTATTCACTCCGTGGGCACCAGTGTCAACTACAGAATTCCACAACGCATTTTTCCTTAGAATACATTTTTCTCTTTTTAAAAATAAAACGGGAATAAAACCGGGTCAAAATTGGGTCAGGAACACATTGACCCGACGCGTTGGAACCGCAAGAAATTGTCGACCAATTGACCCGTGACCCGTTTCCATCTCTGCATCCGACAGCTCTGAATTCTTGAGTATCTGATCTAGCACTAAGTTTTTATTTTTCTTAGCCCTTCCCATTTCTGAATGTTTTATCAAACCAGTTGATTGTTTTCCTAACCAGTTCCAATGATTTTGAATATCTTTGATAAATTTAATTCGCCTCAGAACGGATTCAAAAGAATTTCGCTGAAGAAATATTTCTTCATAAATACATGGTAGGGATTTAAATCTTTTATATTTTCACTGTTCACCATGTAACACCTTCGTTCAGAAAACTTGAAAATGTTCATTGTCCTGGAGCGGGAATCGAACCCGCACCTCCCGATTTCCGGTCGAGCATGCTAGGCATCACACTACCAAAAAAACAAAAATCTGAACATTCGCAGATATTTATGTTGAGTTGCTTGGAATTTCGTTGTCATGGGTAGTATAATGCCCTGCATCATCATCCGGAATTCGGGAAGTGCGGGTTCGATCCCCGCTCCAGGACAATGAAAATTTCCAAGTTTTCTGAACAAAGGGCTTACATGGTGTACAGTGAAGATATAAAAGATTTAAATCCCTACCATATATTTATGAAGAAACATTTCTTCAAGGAAATTCGTTTCCCAATCCATCCAACAGAAGAAATAATTGCCGCCCCGGTGGCGCAGTGGTCTAAGGCGTTGGCCTCTGATCACTCGTCCGTAAGGGGTCCGGGTTCGAATCCCGGTCAGGCATGGATGTTGTGTTTGTCTTACGGCACTGGCTCTCTCCCTTCCCTGGAACCAGTGACCCTAAATTAGGGACGGGCGACTGCTTATAGCCCATTGAGTTGCTCACGGCGGTCGTTAAACCTCCAATCAAAAAAAAAAAAAAAAAGAAATAATTTGTATATGACAATATCGTTCCTTTTTTGGGTGCAATCTAAGCAATGCTGTTTGAATGAACTAACACATATATTACAAAGAATTTTTAGTGTTGCTATTTTTTATACGGGGCAACGGAGCTTCATTTTCTTTTCAGATTCCTATTTCAATCTCAGGATACTGTCATTTTTTTACCATGCAAAAACACCCTGTATTTTAATGAAGTACTGTGCGCTGCTGCTACAAAACATTGCAGGAAATTCCCTTTTCTTCCCCAGAGAAATTTAATTTTGGGAATTTAAGGATCCCACAGCGCTTCTTCTCCTCTTCCCAATTAGGCGCATTAGTTGTGCTGTTGCTTCGTCTCAGATGATGCAGCGGTTTTAACTTCAAAGTGCAAAAATTAAGACTTTTACGCATTTTTAGTGCAGATTGGTTTTCAATTTAGAATAAAGTTTCAGTTTCAAAACACGTCTAAGCGTTTCTGAAGAAACCAAATATGGATACGAATTAACAAATAGAAGTATCAAAATAAAATAACTTTCACAGCAAAATTAGTTAAGAAGAAATTAATTTATTTTGAAATTCAGTGCAGATTTTTAATACACTTTCATTGTTTAAATTGGTACGCTAACCAAAGCTGTTTTCGCTCGTTTCTTGGAGTTACGCATATTTCAATAATTTTTTCTATTACTTAAAAGTTATGACTTTTAAGTAATAGAAAAATTTGTTGAAATATGCGTAAGTTAGTAAAATCATGCAATGCATTTATTATGATACGCTTTCCAACATACCAGAAATCATTACTTAAATTATCCCCAGGTGCGACATACTAAAATTTCATCGAAATCGAAATATATTTACGCAAGCCATGACGCATAAGGTTAATGGAATGCATCCCGCTCCTATGTCCTGACCTTTGACTCCACTTCACCCATTTTCAGTAGGGTTCGTCCCCAGGTGGTCCCCTAAAATTTCATCGAAATCGAACCATTTTTACGCGAGTTATCGTGAGGGCAGACGGACGTACGGACAAAGCTGGAGCATATACGCTTCTTCAACCTACGGTTGGAAAACGTAAACAAGCAGCAAATTTCTTTTTAAAATTAATGCTTTGACCTAAATACTAAAATTAATCATAACTTCATATATTTTCAAAGAATTTTTTCAAGCTTTCATCTTTGAAAATGAAGAATCGGGAAAACTGAATATCAAAGATTACATTTGTTCCTGAACTGTTAAAAAAAATAAATTCTTCTAGACTAGTGTTCCTAACTTCAACTGAATAAAAGGATTTCATTCTTTGCATGTACAACGGTCGTTCCAGAAAAACAGAGTAAAATCACACAAAATGAGGAAATATAGGTACAGCAAAATTTATGTTATTCTTTCTCAAAGTATCTTTCCTCGGATGATATGCAACGGTCCCATCGTTCAATCCACTTTTCAAAGCATGTGATGAAGGAATTTTGTGGAAGTATTGCGCCACGGAACTTCTCCTTCCTTGTTGGAAACAACCAGAAATCTCAAGGGGCGAGATCAGGACTATAAGGGTAGGCCGTGGCATCATTTCAATACTGCATTTCGTAACAAACTGTTGAACACAAGCAGCCACGTGTGGGCAGGCGTTATCATGGTGTAGGGTCCAGTTCCGGTCGATTAATGGGTATGTGTCGTCGCAGACGCTTTAAGACAGAAACGTAATACTCAGCATTGACAGTAATTTGCGGAGGAACGGCATGCTGATAGACTACACCTTTATGATCAAAGACAATTATCATCATCACCTTCCCAGCTGATTTGGTTTGGTGGACTTTTTTTCGGAGGAGGCGAGCCTGTGTAACTCCAAACACTCGTTGCGAGCTTCGTGAGGGGGTTGAAATAGCGGACCATATTTCATCGGCAGTTATACTGTGTTTAGAAAATTTGGATCACGAAGGCAATGGAATGGATTCCACTTTTATGCCCTGACCTTTGACCCCATTTCGCCCATTTTCAATAGGTTTCATTCCCAGGTGGTTCCTTACCGCATACCAAAATTTCATCGAAATCTAACCATTTTTACGAAAGTTATGACGCATAAGGACAATGGAATAAATCCCGCTCTTATGCCCTGCCTGACCTTTGACCCCAATTTGCCAATTTTCAATAGGGTTCGCACCCAGTTGTTCCCTACCAAATACTGAAATTTCATCGAAATCGAACCATATTTACGCATGTTATGATGCATAAAGGCAATGAAATGGATCCCGCTCTTATGGCGTGAACTTCGACCCCACTTCACCGATTTTCAATAAGGTTCGTCCCCTGCTGGTCCCCTACCACATACTAAAATTTAATCGAAATCGAACCATTTTTACGTGAGTTATCGTGCCGACAGGCAGACAGACGGAAAAAGCTGGAGCATATACGCTTCAACCTACGGTTGGAAAGCGTAAATAAGACCGTCTTACAACAACACACTTCTGCTACGGGCTGTAGAGTTGGTCGAAGCACTTCTGGAACCCATTCGTTGCAATGTCCTTCTGTGCAACCAGCTGAAGCACATCCTCCTTCAAAATAAGTCCGTCTTACAACAACACACTTCTGCTAGGGGCTGTAGAGTTGGTCGAAGCACTTCTGGAACCCATTCGTTGCAATGTCCTTCTGTGCAACCAGCTGAAGCACATCCTCCTTCAAAATAAGTCCGTCTTACAACAACACACTTCTGCTAGGGGCTGTAGAGTTGGTCGAAGCACTTCTGGAACCCATTCGTTGCAATGTCCTTCAGTGCAACCAGCTGAAGCACATCCTCCTTCAAAATAAGTCCGTCTTACAACAACACACTTCTGCTAGGGGCTGTAGAGTTGGTCGAAGCACTTCTGGAACCCATTCGTTGCAATGTCCTTCTGTGCAACCAGCTGAAGCACATCCTCCTTCAAAATAAGTCCGTCTTACAACAACACACTTCTGCTAGGGGCTGTAGAGTTGGTCGAAGCACTTCTGGAACCCATTCGTTGCAATGTCCTTCTGTGCAACCAGCTGAAGCACATCCTCCTTCAAAATAAGTCCGTCTTACAACAACACACTTCTGCTAGGGGCTGTAGAGTTGGTCGAAGCACTTCTGGAACCCATTCGTTGCAATGTCCTTCTGTGCAACCAGCTGAAGCACATCCTCCTTCAAAATAAGTCCGTCTTACAACAACACACTTCTGCTAGGGGCTGTAGAGTTGGTCGAAGCACTTCTGGAACCCATTCGTTGCAATGTCCTTCAGTGCAACCAGCTGAAGCACATCCTCCTTCAAAATAAGTCCGTCTTACAACAACACACTTCTGCTAGGGGCTGTAGAGTTGGTCAAAGCACTTCTGGAAACCATTCTTTGCAATGTCCTTCAGTGCAACCAGCTGAAGCACATCCTCCTTCAAAATAAGACCGTCTTACAACAACACACTTCTGCTAGGGGCTGTAGAGTTGGTCGAAGCACTTCTGGAACCCATTCTTTGCAATGTCCTTCAGTGCAACCAGCTGAAACACATCCTCCTTCCAAATAAGACCGTCTTACAAAAACACACTTCTGCTAGGGGCTGTAGAGTTGTATAACGAAGAAAATTTCTCCGTCATTTTTGGTCCACGCCGGTGATCGAACCCGAGTCCACGAGGGCCGGGGGCATGACCCACGGGTAAGCCGTGACCATGAATCGTTGCAGGCATCCATCCGCTGTAAAACGTGCACTTGAGAACTCCCAGTCAATCTGGTGTGTGGAATGCAACATCACACACATTTATTTTTCGAAGCGCTGAAGAAGGGATTCTCTTATTTTTCTTGTCTCGCGGTGTGGAAAGAACATCACACCATTGCTAGATCTTTAACGGCCGGGAAGTTCGGGCGCCTTTATAATGAAGTATTATTCTCCGTCATTTTTGGTCCACGCTGGAGATCGAACCCGAGTCCACTTGTTCCGGAACAAGTCGCGCTACCAATTGAGTTACGCAAACGTTCGTTCTCGCTGCTATCTGCCTTGACGTCGTGTGCGTCCTGCGATGCAGGCACGTCACAGTTGGTCGAAGCACTTGTGGAACCCATTCTTTGCAATGTTCTTCAGTGCAACCAGCGATGCGTTTTGCACTTCTTTTGCGCTCGAAAATCTACAACCCTGAAGTCGACGTGTCAGCTCAGAGAAGAGATCAGGTGAGTACAGTTGCAGTTCTTGTTGTGGCGAGAAACTCGCGAACGAGGAGTGACCTGTGTGGCGGTGCATTATCGTACAACAGCAACCACGATTGATCGCCCCACAGCTGAGGCCTCTTCTTGCGGATTGACTCACGTTGACGTCGGATGATCTCCAGATAGAACTCCTTGTTGACAGTGCGTCGTTTAGCGATAATTTGTACATGGACATGGATGTCGAAGACCTGTAGCATGATCTTGCCTTTGCTGCGATCTCGGCGGAATTTCTGCTTGCGTTTAGACGATAGCAATTTCCACGTAGCTGATGCCGGCTTAGTGTGCGGGTCGAAGAGGAAGCACCATTTTTAATCCCCCGTTATGATTCTTCTAACAAAATGTGGGTCTTGGTCGGCGGCGGCTACGAAATTGCCCACCATTTTCATCTTTATGGCTAACTGTTCTTCAGTTAATATGCGTGAGACAGATGTTGACACACCCTGTGCACCCATAGATCATATGTTAGTGTCCGTTGACAAGTAGTCTCAGACATCCCAGCAGCCTCTGCTATTTGCTCGATCGTCTGTTGTCTGCCGATGCGTACAATGGCCGCAACCTTGAAATGTTTTCATCCGTGCGAGCTGTCACTCGCAGCCCTCTTCGTTCGTCGTCTTTGACAGCCTAATTTGCCTTCTCTGAAGTGTCGATGCCAATCGAAGGTTTGTGACAACGACAGGGTGTTTTCGCCATAAACTTACTTCAGCATCTCATACGTTTCTGTTGGAGTTTTGCCCAAATTAACGGAATACTTGATGTTAACGCTCTTCTCAAAAAATGCAATTTTTCAGCAATCTCCGAACACTGCGTAAGTTGCTTGCAGTGCCCGGATGTACATATCATCCATTGCGTGAAGTAGGCGGACGAAACGAATTTTCCTTGTGGGGGAGGTGGATAATATCGGGACGTAATTCAATAATCACGGTGGGTATGCGATACACGTACTTTGCCGTACATGCGCAGTCAAATCCTGTTCTGCACATACGACCGCATGTACGACGTACGTGCAAAACAGGATTTGTATGAACTACAGATGTGTTCTGAAGAAATATGTGAAAGGAAGTGTGTGGTCCCGAGAACCCAATAGGGCCTGGGTGAATACACATGGCATTAATAAAATGCAGGAAGGAGATAGGAAAATTAGAATTTGGCGATATAAATTATGAGGCTCCTAAGAAGGAGGTACTTGCTTATTCAGAATACGTTTTCACTAAAGCAGGTACAAATGACGGTAGATGAAGTTTTCAAATTCAATGGAGCAGTTAGCATAGACGAGTGAAACAGGTGCTACAGAATGTTTCCTGTGGAATGACAAAATATCGTTAAACACCTGAGACTTCAACAAGCAGATGGAAAGGTTGAAATGAAGGCGAAGAGAAGATGCAGTGTAGGTCAGCCAGAAGGAGAGGGAAATGACTGATTCAGACACAAACGAAGAGAGGAGGGGGGGGGCAACGAATGTGAGAGAAATTGGAAGATGACACCGAAGCAAAGAAATGCTGTCACACGCACTCACGTAAGGAATGATCGAGTGCACATAATATGTAAATAAATGGTCACAGCATTTAAACAAAAGAAGCCACATGATTTGAGTGAGTTCGACTTATTTCGGGGTGGATAATAAACATAAGTCTCCATATGGGAGCGAAAGGGGGACACTTTCCCTCTCCTGGAAATCCAGGTATCCCATTTCTGTTCTTGGAAGATACTACAAATGTTTTCGCGATGGCACTAATTTTTATTAGTAGTTTTTATGTTGAACTGTTGGGTACCTATGTACATAGTAAAAATAGGAAAAAGTTGAGAATTTAAAGAAGCATTTAAATTTTGCATAGAATGTCAGATCCCAGCATACAAAAGCATGAAAGGCGAAGGAAGGAAAAATATATCACCCACTTCAGGCGGTTCTCTGTCGCAGATGGAAACGGGTCACAGAGTCGAAAATATCTTGCTGCTCAAACGGGTCGGTTCAAGGTGTTCCTAACCCGATTTCCACCCGGTTTTATTTAAAGTTTCATTTTCGGAAAGAAAAAGAATTATTTCAAACAACCTTTCCGAGGTCTTTGAAATAATACTTCAGAGCTGCAGAGTAACGATCCAGGAACTTGCTGAGAATGATAAAGAAATGCGAATAAAAATGAACTTTCAGAAGACAAAACTGAAGTACAATACTTTTACAAGGAATGAAGATTTATCAATTGATGGGGAAAAGCTGGAGATAACCAATTCCTACACTTAACCTTAGGCATCAGATATCAAGCGAGGGTCACATTAAAAATTAATTGGCGTTTTTGGAAGAAACAGCACAATTTTTTAGAGTAATGTGCCACTATGTTTTAAAAGAAGTGTTTAATCAATGCACCCTTCTAGTGCTTACGTACGGAGCAGAGACGTGGACCTTAACTAAAAAAGACATACAAAGACTGCAGCAAACTGAACGAGGCATGGAGAGATGCATGTTTGGTGTAACCAGGAAAGATAAAAAGAGGAACTCGTGGATAAGGCAAATGACAAGAGTGGAAGACATCACGATCAAGGTAAAATCCCTGAAATGGCAATGTGTTAGACATTTTTGCCAGGACCACCAATGAACAACCACCGATGAACAACCGAAATTTTAGACTGGATTCCAAGGGAAAGCAAAAGATCCAGAAGACCAGGTGGGAGATGGGTGGATGGAGGACACTAGCCCAAGTTAGTCTGAAACGTAGGGAGACCTTTATCCAGCAGTGTACTGATAATGATGTATTCGAATTTATAGTTCAAAGCAGATTTTTTCAGGGTCAGGTCCGGATCCAAAATGTTTGACCCGTTTCCAACTCTGTTCACTGCTGAACAAAGATCTCCCGAAGTTGTTTTTTTTTCCAGAATTTTCGTCATCTCGAGGGCACTTTTTGCCTATTTTGATGGCCGATTCAGTGATCGCAGATTTTCGTAGTGCATTTAACACAAGGTCAAAAGATGCAAGGTTCGAAAGAAAAACAATTCCCTCAGTTTCCCCATCTAGCAGTCAAATTTATACATTTCTTTTGGTTTTCAAATAAATATATTACATGTGTATGTGGGAAAAACGATAGATAAGGAGGCACTGCTAAAATTTGCATATGTGTTTGTATATGTTGTTTGCAGTTACAGTATCCGTTTACTCCCCTCTTGAAAACGAAGTTAAGGGGGCCCATGGGGAGAATAGACGTCGGATTATCACCTTTCTCCCATTGTCAGGAAAAAGAGTTTAAAACAAAAACATTAAATAGTAAACTACGAAATTTGATGCATGTTTTAAAATTTGAAAATCAAATTATAATTCCTCATGAACAAATAAACAAGAAATTTGCTGAATATTAATATTTTGATAAATATTTCTCATGCAATTCTTATGAAAGCATCCAGACAAATTTTGTTTTGAAAGGTTTATAGAAAATATATGAAATTTTCAACTTCTCAAACTCAGAGTCAATCAACGTGCAATAATAATAATAATAATAATAATAATAATAATAATAATAATAATAATAATAATGATAATAATAATAATAATAAAAACAACGATAAAAGCTAGACACTACAGGGTTGCAAAATTGATTCATCGGTCATTATGCGAAGAGCACAATCTGCCAGCATCGAAAACCTCATGGGAACAACAGGCTGAGAATGGCTTAGAAAATGATCAGGTCAAGACCTTGTGGTATTTTTGAATTCAAACTGATCGACACCTAGAACATAATACACGAGACATGACAGTCATAGAAAATCGGAAAGTCTGGATAATTGATATAGCAATACCAGGAGATGACACAGTCGATGAAAAAGAACTAGAAAATATGACTAAATATAGTGACCTGGCTATAGAAGTAACCCGATTATGGACTAAACACATAACGGTATTCCCCTTTGTCATCGGGACATTTGGAACAGGGGCGCCGTTAAGTCAAGTTCGTTGACCGGGCCCAAAATTTCGAATCGTGGTGTACCCGCTCCCTTCCCGCAACAAACAGGAGAAGCACGATGCCTAAGGAGCTTTGTTGGGGATTAGGACCACCACACCACAACAATCGCACATATGCCAAACAAAACGAAAAACAAAACAAATATTGACCGGGCCCGGGCCATGGCAGTCCGGGCGGTTCCGCCGCCACTGATTTGGAACAATGTCAAAAAGTTTTGTGAATCACTTCGACAAATTGCAGCTTTCTGATACACCACATATAGAACTGCAGAAGACAGTTTTACTTGGGACATCATATATTTTTCGCCGATTCCTGGCTGATACCTAGGTCGCCGGTGGAAACTCGTATCAGCTCAATCAGTGATATTTTTGTTGTCTATGTTTGTTGTCCTAGGCTGTGTTTCATATATATTTCAAATAAATGAAATAATAATAATAAAGAAATAAAGGCCCACGAGATTACAAAATAAATAAACAAAAAAAAATGCTGAAAAGTAATGGTTTTGCACGTTTGACACATTTATAAAGAACATGTTAACCAGAAAACGGGGCCTGCAATCAAATTGGACTTGCTTGTGGTACACGCTATACTAAAATAGTATAATAGGGCGGGGTCTTACTTATTTTTCCATTTATTAAATTTTTGGAAATAAATCGCTTTTGCCTCATAACATGGAGCTTTTCCATTGTATAACAAAAATGCATTTCTATAAAAAAAAGGAATATATTATTTTAATAATATGAACAAAGCTGTAGAAGCATAGTTTACATATAGGGAAGACCCAAGCCTGTGGGCCATCCCACTTGGGGAGGCAATGTTTGCATTGCTTGTGAAAAACAATAGTCCCAAACAGTGCTTCTGAATTCTAGATATGGCAAATAATCAATCATAAATTCTGCTTCGTGACGAAATGGTAATTTAAACTGATTAGTCGCAAAACCAGTATAATTTTGGGGAAGAAAAAAATTGATCCAGTTCATCTGCACAAAAACACGCACTTTATTATTTAAATTTTTTAAGAATAAGGCCCTTTAATTTTTAAATGTTTGCTTTTACTACCGGTAATCAAGCTAGCCGAGGACAAAAGCTCTGGGCTCTTAAAACTTTTGGCTGGTGAAATCAATATATAATTGATATTAACAGGAAATTATTTTCACTCGTTCACTAATAAAAAATATAAGCGCAGCACACAATAACCTTGGTAGCAGTAGAAACCTTTTTTCAGAAATATTTCGAATCAAGCATGTCGAATAACACACATACAATATTTATTTAAAACGGATAGATAGTATTAGGGACTGACCCCACTTTAAATTATAAAATGGGCAATATTCATCTTGCAATAGTGGACGCCCCTTGTTTCGTCCTTGCAGTAAAACACTATTGGGTGGGAAGATTCACTTTGCTTCATATCCCAATTGGTCAGTGCCCGTGGTCGGCCACTGCTACAAAGCATTGCTGGGTGAGAATGATTCAATTTCCTTCCCACAAGCAGTCGGCGACCATTTTCGGCCACTGCTGCAAACCCTTATTGGGTGGGAATGATTCACTTACCTTCCCACAAGTAGTCTGCAACCCTATTTAGTCATTGCTGCAAATCATTATTGGGAGGGAATTATTCATTTTCCTTCCAACATGTAGCGGACCACCCTGTTCGGTCACTGCGGCAAACCCTTATTGAGTGGGAATGATTCACTTCCCTTCCCACAAGTATTCGGCGACCATTTTCGGTCACTGCTGTAAACCATTATTGGGTGGGAAAGATTCAATTTCCTTCCCACAAGTAATCTGCAACCCTGTTTAGTCATTGCTGCAAATCATTATTGGGTGGGAATTATTCACTTTTCTTCCAACATGTAGCGGACGACCCTTTTCCGCCACTGCTGCAAACCCTTATTAGGTGAAAATGATTCACTTTCCTTCCCACTAGCAGTCGGCGACCCTGTTCGGTCACTGCTGCAAATCCTTATTGGGTGGGAATGATTCACTTTCCTTCCCACAAGTGTACGGTGACTATGTTCGGTCACTGCTGCAAACCATTATTGGGTGGGAATGATTCAATTTTCTTCCCATAAGTAGTCCGCAACCCTGTTTAGTCATTGCTGCAAATCAATATTGGGTGGGAATTATTCACTTTCTTTTCAACATGCAGCGGACGACCCTTTCCGCCACTGCCGCAAACTCTTATTAGGTGGAAATGATTCACTTTCCTTCCCACTAGCAGTCAGCGACCCTGTTCGGTCACTGCTGCAAATCCTTATTGGGTGGGAATGATTCACTTTCCTTCCCACAAGTGTACGGTGACTATGTTCGGTCACTGCTGCAAACCATTATTGGGTGGGAATGATTCAATTTTCTTCCCATAAGTAGTCCGCAACCCTGTTTAGTCATTGCTGCAAATCAATATTGGGTGGGAATTATTCACTTTCTTTTCAACATGCAGCGGACGACCCTTTCCGCCACTGCCGCAAACTCTTATTAGGTGGAAATGATTCACTTTCCTTCCCACTAGCAGTCAGCGACCCTGTTCGGTCACTGCTGCAAACCATTATTGGGTGAGAATGATTCAATTTTCTTCCTATAAGTAGTACGGTGCAACCCTGTTTAGTCATTGCTGCAAATCATTATTGGGTGGGAATTATTCACTTTCCTTCCAATAAGTAGTCCGACGACCCTTTTTAGCCACTGCTGCAAATCAATATTGGGTGAGAATGATTCACTTTCCTTTCCACAAACACTGGACGACCCTGTTCGGTCACTGCGGCAAACCCTTGTTGAGTGGAAATGATTCACTTTCCTTCCCACTAAGTATTCGGCGACCATTTTCGGTCACTGCTGCAAACCATCATTGGGTGGGAATGATTCAATTTCCTTCCCACAAGTAGTCTGCAACCCTGTTTAGTCATTGCTATAAATCATTATTGGGTGGCAATTATTCACCCTCCTTCCAACATGTAGCGGACGACCCTTTTCCGCCATTGCTGCAAACTCTTATTGGGTGAGAATGATTCACTTTCCTTCCTACTAGCAGTCGGCGACCCTGTTCGGCGACTGCTGCAAACTCTTATGAGGTGGGAATGATTCACTTTCCTTCCCACAAGTATTCGGCGACTATGTTCGGCCACTGCTGCAAACCATTATCTGGTGGGAATGATTCAATTTCCTTCCCACAAGTAGTCAGCGACCCTGTTCAATCACTGTTGGAAACCATTATTAGGTGGGAATGATTTACTTTCCCTCCCCCAAGTAGTCTGCAACCCTGTTTAGTCATTGCTGCAAATTATTATTGGGTGGGAATTATTCACATTCCTTCCTACATGTAGCGGACGACCCTTTCCCGCCGCTGCTGCAAACTCTTATAGGGTGGGAATGATACACTTTCCTTCCCCAAAGTAGTCTGCGACCTTGTATAGTCACAGCTGTAAACCATTATTGAGTGGGCAATATTCAGCTTATCTCCCCCACATAGTTAGCACCTGGTCAATGCTGTAAACCATTATTGGGGTCTGCGGGAGTTAACTTTTTTCCCCCACATTCAGTCCTTCTGTTTGGTCACCATTGTAAACCATTATTGGGAGGGCATGATACACCTTTCCTCCATACCCCCACCACATTGTCAGTGTAGATGTGTGGTCCCTAATGTAAATCATAATGTTTTTATTGTACCGGAAGATCTTGAGAAAAATAAGGATCCACGAAAAAAAAAAAAAAAAGAACAGTACATTTTGCTAAAACAGGAAGTACAACATAACATTTATCAGAACACGTCTTATTGGGGGAAAATATCCACGCAGTGTTGTGACGAAATCTGTTCCAGTTTTATTTCTTATAAGTCATCTGATCTCATCTCTGCTGACAAAAATGACAGAGAACTCAGAAACGTATTGTAACTAACTGATTCAAGTATTTGTCTTGATTTGTGGAATCTGTCAATATGCATTATTTACCGATACCATCAATTTTTATTAAATATTGATTTGAACATCTGTCAGCATTCACTGATCAAAAATTCGCAATTATTTTTAAATAAATGAAAGGGGCAGCGCGCTTTAAAAGCTTAGTAATTAAATGGAAAAAGATCTATAATGATTAGTACTCGTAAAATGTTCTGAATCTTTTTTTTAAATGAATCAAACTGAAATAAATAAGAAATAAAATAAAACTACGCCAGTGCCTTTATCCCGTTATTTTTATAGATGACAAACCTTAATGGTATTTTTAAAAATAGTTTTCATTCGTTTTTTGTCTGCCTGCTAAAACAGAAATACAGAAAACATTAGAATTTCGCCAGTTCTCCGATCTACGCTTGTTGACTGAAGACAATGGAGGCAGTTCACAGTTAAAATATTAACAACGATCATCGCAGCTCAACAATAAGGAAACAAAAACGTTTTCCTCACCTTCCTTATTTCTCTGATCTCGCTCTATCAGACTGTCGCTCTTTGTGAATAATCTAAGACAACGGCGGAGGCTGAAAGAAGACCAAACTACAAGAAGAATAATTTGTGTCACACTGCAGGCGCATTGCTCTGAGAAGTGAAATTTAGAGATGTAGTGAAATGCAAATATAAGCATTTCCCTTAGTCCACGAACACTTCAAACATCGTGCCTGCTTAGTAAATGCCGAAGGTTAAGGAACTCGCAGAACTGAAGTTTTTTAGTTTTATTGAAATGGCGTTTGCCTTGAGATATTTGTGTCAGACTTTTCTAAAAACAGAAAATTTGACATTGCTCTATGTTCGTTTAATTACGCATAAATCTTCTGCTAAGATATCTTCTTCAATTACTCAACAGCCCTGCATGGGCTCAGGCCTTCTCAAAGAATTTTTTCGGGAGATTTCGTAACGAGATGTTTTTGACAAGGTGGGGTCGTTATCCCTATGCTCAGCTCCCAATCTGGAGGGCCAAGGGACAAAGTGCGTCAGGGGCCGACTTCACTGGGAACCATCCTCGAATTCGCGTTCACACACACAGAGAGTCTGCGGAGCAGACTAGATGGCCGACAAGACCAAGATACGAATACCTGTGAGAAACGTTCGCCCCTCACATAGTGCATAGCGACTTAACCAACTTCGCCATATCGGCGGTGCTAAGATATTGTTACGCTGGGTCAAATATGAGCTGGGAGAAGCAGAAATTTTTGAGAGGACGAGTAAGAGTTTTGGATGTCTTATTTCCCCATTCGGGCCTCTCAGGGGCGACTTCGCGAAAGTGGCGAAAACAAGGTAATAAATTTCCTTGTCTTGGTTCTCGCGGCGTTAACCGAATTCCCGTGTAGAAACTTCGGAGAACGCTCTTTGGGATGCGAAGCTGCTAACCAGATAAGGCAGCGCGCTTGTTCAGCGGCCGGTACAAAATCAACAGTTGCAGGGGGGGGGGGAGGGGACGAACATCATGAGAAAGACCAGATGACATTCAGCCACGTTGTGCAGAGACAGACAGCTTTACGAGTCTGAGCTCGGGACGAAGAAAAGGAGTAGACTTAGCAACATGGAGAGACCGGGTGCACACGCTGGAGCGGAGACACTGATATTTTTGCTTGGATCGCCCTGCTGCAGAAAAGAGAAGGAACGAAGGCGAATAGTGGACGCCAGGTCCAAAATAACCAGCCAAAGTCGTGCAGCAGGAACGAACTGCGATATTCCGCAACCTTGTTGAGAAACAAACTGAGAAGTGAAACCACTGCCGTCCGATCTCAGGGCAAAAGACACGTCGTCAAACCGAGCGCGGAGGAGACGCTCTTGAGACCAGCAGCCTTACGGGTCCAGAGGGGACCACTCCTGTGCTCCACTACCCTCTACCCCTCGCAGTCGCTGAGAAGAAGGAAAATAGGGCTGAGATGGACGCTATCTCCTGGGAAGAAACATTCCTAGGCCATCAGACAGATTGGCTCACACAGGTGATACAAAGAGAGTGTGGCATCCCCCCGTGATTACTTGTGTGTGTGTGCGTTTCTCCAAAGAGCTAAATTACCTTGAAGGCATGTAAAAACATTTTTGTTTATAACTGTAAGAACTCGGTGAGTGGATCTCCGAAAACTACCGCCGGACACATGATGTGTGAACTCCTTCGCAGAATGGTCATCTGGTCAGGAGTGTTGACGATTCAGATTAAGACCTCCAGCTATTAATGGTTCAGGTTATTTCTTCTCTTGAATTCTTATCCAAGCTGTTAAGAGTGTAATTAAATGTTGTGTTCGTGCTAAGTCCTTCTGATCATTATTGTGAGTGTGTGTTGCGTGGTTTCCGGCCAATCAGGGGAATCCAAATTGCCTCTTTTTAATTCTCGCTGTATTGCAACGAATTCATGCTCAGGGATGCAACCATGGTATAGGGGAAAAAGCGTAAAAATATATACGACTCAAAAAATTAAAGTAATTAATATCAGTAGAGTTAACAACGTTCTTATGGGGACTTTATACGGAAATGGTCAGCAGAGTGTAATGTTCAGTACGAGGCGCATGCGCAGTACGACCTCTACTTTAACTAATGATTTTAGACCCCCAAGTGAGGTTTATCCTCTAGTTCTAAGGCTTTTATAACGTACAAGTTTGTCCGCGCCGGACATGGATCCGAGTCCCCTCACTCCTGAGTAAGTCGCTCTCTCAACTGAGCTACGCGGATATGTGCTCTCACTATTATCTGCCTTTATCTCATGTGAGTCCTGCGGTGCAGGCACGTCACACCCTCCCATCCCCCAAAAGAGGGAAGGGGGCATGTCCCACAGGTCAACCGGGACCATGTGTCGCTGTAGGTAGTCATCCGCTGAAGAACGTGCATTTCAGACATCCCAGGCAATTCGGTGTGTGGAAAGTAACATCACACACATTTATTTTTTCGAAGCACTGAAGAAGGGATTCTCATTTTTCCTGTCTCGCCGTGTGGAAAGAACATCACATCATTGCGTGAAACTTAACAGCCGGGTCATCTTGGAAGTTCGGGGGCCAATGTAACGTACATGTTCGTCCGCGCCGGGCATCGTAGTCGGGTCCCCTCACACCGGAGTAAGTCGCTTTTCCAACTGAGCTATGCGTACATGTGCTCTCACTGGTATCTGCCCTTATCTCATGTGCGTCCTGCGGTGCAGGCACGTCACACTATCTTACGACATTTTGTAGAATGGCTTACCCAAAGTAAAATTTATTCGCAGCCAGTAGCGCCTATTACCAATTCTTTGTGCGGGGGCATGTGCTTCCAAATTTATATCATCATCATCATCAACCATTATCAATCCACTGTTGGAAAAAAGTCTCTTCCACAACTTTGTCTTGAGTCAGTCTCAGCCATGCCACTTCACCATGCTTAAATTTTATATATACAGGGTGTATAGGAAAGTCACTTTAGCCTGGAATAACTTGCGAACGGAGAGAGGTACCGTTATGTAAGTGAGATAACGGTATAGTAAAGCGACTGCGCCCAATCGAATGCAAGCAATAGTAGCGCTCCTAGTGGCGAAATGCGGAAGTTAGCCATTGTAAATCAAAAACGAAAAGAGATCGAGCAAAATTTCCAATTACAAAGTCGTAGAGCATCAATTAATTAGTGCAAAACAACATTTTTTTCACACCGATAAGATAAATTGTCACCCGAATACCCTAAAATGTCCCAAATCGATGCGCGACCTTTTGTGGGAATGTTTGAAGGGAACAGGCATAGGTACGAGCAAATACACACAATTTATTGCATAAATGCGTATTTATGTCAATACATTTTGATGACGTCAGACAAAACAAAAACAAAAGAGGCGAACTAACCCACAGTGATAAAAAGTTAATGTTGAGTATGTTCGAAGAGTTCGCCATTGCCCACGATACACATTTGTATTCGTGAAAGTAACTCTGCATGCACATTCCTCAGCATGGAAGGTGTCACACTATTGCAAGCATCTGTAACACGACGACGTAGATCCAGCAGACTTGTAGGCACTGTTGCATACACCTGATTTTTTACGTAACCCAAGAAATCCAAGCTCGCCATTCTCACACATGCGTACGTAGACCTAAACTTCTGATCAGGTACATCCTGCTACTGGTTTTTATATCGTAGGTACGGTACAACGTCACAATCTCCATTTGCATACGGCTACATTTGCGAAATGTGAATATGCAGATTCGAATCGTCGCGCATCGATTTCGAACATTATACGGTATTCAGGCGACAATTTATCTTATCCGTGTGAAACAAACGTCGTTGTGTACTAATTAATCGATGTTCTACAACTTTGTAGTTGGAAATTTTGCTCTATCTCTTTTCGTTTTCGATTTACAATAGCTAACTTCCGCATTTCGCCACTAGGGGCACTACTATCTCTTCCATTCGATCGGGCGTAGTCGCTTTACTATACCATTATCTCACTTGCATAACCGCACCTCTCTCCGTTCGCAAGTTATTCCAGGCTAAAGAGCAACCTGTAATACTGTATATATAGTACATTTTCTTTGGTATTATTAGTATTTTGAAAAGTTTTTATGAAGTGGCCGTCGTGCAAGGGGTTTGTACTATTAAAGCTATTTTAATTAGTACTTCATCGAGGTAAAGGGAAATTAATAAATCCAGCATTCTAAAATATAGGAATTATAAGTAGTACTTACCGAACGAATGTTACGGCTAGAATATTAGAATTTTCCGAAGACTTATTCTATGAACAATTCGTGAGACAAAGGCTTGGCTGCATCATCAATTTTTCCGCTTTCCGACCATAAGTTGAAGAAGCGTATATGCTACAGCTTTGTCCGTCTACCTGTCCGCGCGATAACTCACGTAAAACTGGTTCGATTTCGTTGAAATTGTAGTATGCAGTAGAGGACTGTCTGGGGACGAACCCTATTGAAAATGGGCAAAATAGGATCAAAGGTCAGGACATAGGAGCGGGATCCATTCCATTGCAGTTATGCGTCATAACTTACGTAAAAATGCTTCGATTGCGACAAAACTTTAGTATGGTGTTCCGGAGGTATACTGAATCGATTCTGTTGAATATCATCGAAATGGGGTCAAAGGTCAGGGCACAGCAGCGAGATTTTTTCCACAGCCATTATCCTCATAACTTGAGTAATGATTTCTGGTATGTTGGAAAGCGTATCATAATCAATGCATTGCAAGATTTTACTAACTTGTCTTTTCACCTGTTTGGTCTTGGCGAGTGTACATCCAAGCCAGATGTGTTAGACATTTTTTGTAACACTGCGGATCAAAGGTGTGTTTTCAGTCCCCCGCACGGGGATAACTGGTTTTCCAGTTATTTGGGGAGCGGCGCCCCACGGCCCGAGCTGACCTTGTGACTGGTCAACATCTGATGTCATGCCACCGCATGTTTTTTGTTTCGGTGCTGTTGGTGTTTGCAGGGACGGCTGTTCATCCAGCTGTTGGGGAGTCGCGGCCCCACGATCCCGAGCTGGTCTTGTGTCTCGCTTTTCTGTTTTTATTTATTTTCTCCACTGGCTAGTTGCCCGTGTTGTATTCTACCTAATCGCTACCATGCTATGTACTAACAACCCGATCTTGTGGTTTTGTTACCCTCCATCACTAACTGTTTTATATTAACCACTCAGTTCGTAGGTTGCTGAGATTCCGTTTAGGTTCCCTTCCAGGATTTGTCTTCTTTGGATTTCTTTTTTTCCTTTTAACTGGTTTGGGTACTAGACCTACCTGCATGTTTGCCGCGTGCGGAGACCCGTGAGGCGGAAATGGGATGTCTGGCGGCTGAGGTCGCAGGAGACCGGATAAGTGCCTCCTGTGTACCAACACTCCTCTTCGACCCCGGCTTCGCTGTAAACGGGAGGCTAGAGACTAACCCACCTCTAGTCAGAAGTCATGTACCAAGTTGTGTACAGGGCTTTAGCGGCTTTTTTGTCGTATGGCACATGCCAAAGGCGTTGGCATGACGGTACCAGGAGGCCGAAGTGTCCGCCGAGTGCGTGTGATCACAGCCAACGGACTATATCTGCAACGTATAAGCTCCAGAACTGTGTCCAGCATCATTTTCTCGGCTTGCGGACCTCCAGTTCTCCCTTGTAGGGCTCGGTGGTGGGTGGAGTAGTTTGCAGACGAATCTTCTTCCTTTTTTCCATGGGTAAAAACAAAAAGAAAACCTCCAAATTTAAGTCACCTGAGGAAATGTTTGTTGACAACGACTCTCCTTCGTCTTCTCAACCTACCATGTCTCATAACCTTAAACGATCTTTAGACCTTGACCAAGAATGTGGTACCTCTTCTTCGGCAGCTGTACCAGTCGCTCCGAAGCGTCGTCTACCCTCGATTGCTGTGACTACGCATGCTACACACTTACTTGTGGAATCCATCGATCCGAATGAGAGACTGTCCACCAGATCTCCCTTTTCATTTCTAAAGCTTTGGACGCTGCGGTTGGCCCCTTGAAGTCTGTGAGGAAGCTTCGCTCTGGGGACCTGCTTGTCCAAACTTGCAGTGTTTCTCAGAGTATCACTTTTCTGCACCTCACTAGTCTTCAAGGCATTCCTGTAAAAGTGACACCTCACCCGTTTCTTAACACCTCTCGGGGTGTTATTTCGGAGTTTGATCTCTTGCCATGCAGTGAAGACGAATTGGTGACTGAACTTGCAGATCAAGGTGTTATTGCTGCTCGTCGTATGATGTTCCGGCGCGATGGTTCCTTGATTAAGTCTAAAAATGTAATCTTGACTTTTAACTCCCCGAAAGTTCCGACCGAAATCAAGGCTGGCTACTTGGTCTGTGGAGTTCGCCCGTACATTCCCAGTCCTCTGCGCTGTTTCAGGTGCCAGAGGTACGGGCATTCCCAACGTTTCTGTAAGAGTTCCGCTCGTTGCGCAAATTGTGGCTCCAGTGAACATGACGGGGATGGTTGCACTTCTGCGGCCTGCTGTGTTAACTGCGGTGAGGCCCATGCAGCTTACTCCCGCAACTGTATGAAATGGAAGGACGAGATGGCGATCCAGCGCCTCAAGACCCTGGAAGGCCTCTCGTACCCTGCTGCCAAGGCCAAGTTGGGTATACCCACCACCCGACAGCGTACTTTTGCCGCAGTAGTTCAGTCTCTGCCACAACCCGTGCAGCCCTTTGTTCCGCGCCCTGTAGCTCTCGCCGCCCTTGCCAAGTGATCTACAGCTGACCAAGCGACACAGGTGTTTTTCCCCGAGCTCCAGATTTTTCGAATTCCTGATTCTGGGCCTTCTCTTTTGAAGCCGACCGTCTCTTCCAGTTTCCAGCCGAAAGCCTGCACGTGCGGCAGACCCGGCCCTCAATCCGCAAAGGTGTGCAGTGTCCATCCAACTGTTGCGGTCCGCCTGACCAACATTGCAACTGTCTCGGCCTCAGCGAGGTCCCCACCCTCAACCAACATTATAGAGGAACATAGGGGGGAGGAGAGTGACAGTCTCGTTCCCAGCCTCAACCAACATTGCAGAGGAACATGGGGGAGGGGAGAGTGACAGTTCGTCCCCGCCCTCTGCCAGCATTGCAGAGGAGTGTGGGGAGGAGAGTGACAGTTCGTCCCCCTCCTGGTGACTCGTCCTTTGTGTAGTTGTGTTTACAAAAAAAAAAATTATAATTATAATAGTAAATTAATAAATTTTTATATAAACCTAATTAACTACCTTGTCTTCACAGCTTTCATCATCCTCTCTTTTCCAACTTTTGCCAAGCCTGTCTGCTCTTAATCATTTTCCACGCTTTTAAAAATCTGTAGCTAATAGTTCTTTGTCTGGCGCTCTTTGGGCCAAACCTGGCCCTTGCGCCAATAAAATCAACCAACCAACCAACCAACCGTTTTCAGTCGTTTCAGTGCCTAAAACTCCTGTGGTTTAAGGTGGACGGCAAATAATTTTGCTTCCTATACTTCCAATGGAAAAACTTCTGTACACATTTTCTTCACAATTAATGCGTTCCCATGAATGAAAATTTGAACATCGATTAAAATAGCTTCATTTTATAACTTGGCATACTTAATATTATCTAAAACATAACCATAATTATGCAATCCAACATATGTTTGTCTACTGACGTCATCAAAGTACATCTTTTTTCTGGACAATTAATGCGTTTCCAAGGATGAAAATTTGAGCATCGATTAAAATAGCTTCATTTTAGAACTTGGAATACTTAATATTTTCTAAAACATAACCATAATTATGTAATCCAACATTTGTTTGTCTACTGACGTCATCAAAGTACAGGCCGCGCCATCTTTTTTCTAGTTTCAACACCACCAAAGGCAAAGTTATTGATTTTTAATATAATTATGGTTATGTTTTAGAAAATATTAAGTATTCCAAGTTATAATAGGAAGTTATTTTAAACGATGTTCAAAGTTTCATGCTCGGGAACACACTAATTGTAAAGGAAATGTGTACAAAATTTTTCCATTGGAAGTATAGGAAGCAAAATTACTTGACGTCCACCTTAAGGATTCCGTGGAGCAATGTCAACACACGTTTTGATCGGGGGGGGGGCACGAGACTCAATGCCCGCACGAGTTACGTGCCACTGTCCTGAGCACATTTTTTCGAGAAGAGTAATAATTTTGGTGCTCATGAATTTTCCGCAAAACTATTACTATTCCCAGAATTGCTGAATTTAAGACGTTTGTTCGGAAACTAAAATAACAAGAAAAGCGACCTTTATACTTCCTCATCATTTAGCAATTCTTTTTTCAAAATAGGGATTCTTTCTCTCTCTCTCTCTCTTTTTTAGGAAAAGAAATACTAGGCATTCGGCAATTCGACTTGTTGAATTGCACTCAGAAGCAATGGAAACTGAAAACCAGAAGATAGACATTCTTGATCTTGAAAATTCATATTGACTTTCAGGTGGAACAAAGTTTCAGATAATTAAATTTATTTCAATTTCTTTACCAAATTGGCTTTGCACATCAATGAATCACCTAAAAACAGTACGTTTTTTTCCCTTTGCTGTTTGTAGGGTTAGCATAAAAATGCTTACGTAGATGCATTCATCTTCATTCAACGACAAATATGATTTTAAGTTATTCGGTAATGATATTTTGCTGAAGTGTAAATTCAATTAATTAACGAAAATATTTACTCGTTTCTCTTATAAATTTGAATAATTGCGTTATTTAATTTTTGAAGTGACTACTAATATTTCTCTCCACATCTAAAATTCCTAAGTTAATTATGAAGCCAAGGAAATATCAGGTGAGGTAGAACACATGCAGTTCCAAACTGACTTAGAGTGGAAACGGATTTGTTTCAATGATCAGAACAAATGGAAAGACCTACGAGTTGCTTAACTATACACAGAGATGTAGATAGAGGAGCTTTTGTGTCAGTTGCTTAGAAATTTGTAGACTTCTGTGCTCTTTTCCGTTGTACTGGGTGTTGTTTTCTTGCTGTAGTTGCTTGGAAACTCCTTGTACTGGACGCTCTTTCTATGCTTCACTTGCTTGGCAATTATGGGCTACAAGGGCAGACGACACACCCAATACGCCAGCCAATCCTAACAAGTCAATCGACGTAAATGACTCTCCTGGTGTCAACAGGATGCGCATTGGACGACACGACACAGTATTGGAAACAGGTGTGCTGGTCCGATGAATCACAATATTGTAACGTATACTCTATATTCACTTTCCTTTTGATTTTACTATCTCTGGTTATTTTATTTTACTATGTAAATTATCTTCCTACTGAACGGAATATTATTTCACCCGCTGAATGAGATCTGGCAATGAGTGTAAGTCATGACGTGGTGGTAGCTCGTATATAGGCGCGTTCATCGAGAAGGGTTGTGTAGTTGTGGCGTTGTAGTTGTGTTGTTGCGTTGTAGGTGTGTTGTTGTGTTGGAGTTGGGGGTTGTTGCGTTGGAGTTGTGTTGTTGCGTTGCAGTGTGTTGTTATGTAGTAGTGATATATGAGTGCCTTAGTTGACCAGGAGTCTTCATAATAAACAAGTTGTTCTGTAAGTTCAGTCTTTCTCAATTCTTAGTTTTGTCAGACCTCTGTCTGGCTGTTAGGTTTATGACTTTGATTACTTAATATAAATAACCAGCGTTGAGACTTTGTTTAAGTTCATAATTAACGAGTAACAACACCCTTTTGGGAATTCATCATTTTGAAGCTTAGAGCATTATTCATTCATAATAATTAGCTTAGCAAAAAGATAAACAAAGCTAATTCATTATAATTGGCGCCCGAACTTTTCTCGAACACGAGATCCTGACTATTATTACCCATGGCTTCCTTACCTGAGACAACTGCAAATTTCCACCTTCCGGCAAGTCTCGAGGGTAATGGTGTTTGTTTGGACAATTTGTACGAAGCCTGTGGCTCTGACTTGGATATGAATAATCTACACATACCCAAGCATTCTTCACCATTTCGGAATGCACCAGCTTCTTATCACTCTGAGTCGCGGGTCGTAGCTGAGGGAATTCAATCCTCTCAGCGAAGCAGAATGCTTGCCCATTACGTGCCGCATGCAGGAACAATTAATTTCAATGGTTTGGAGGGGTCTTTAAAGTTCCTCGAAGATCTGGAAGACCATTTTGACTTATATAATATTCCGGAAGACTGCAAGGTCCAAATTGCCGGAACTTGCTTGAGAGATACCGCCAAGACCTGGTATCGGCAGTGGCGAGGGTCGAACCCGGATTCTCATTATGAGAATTTCCGTGCAGAATTCTTGGAGGTCTTTCCTTTCGGCCTCAGTCGAGCTAGCCTTGCCCAACAGCTGTTTTCTCGTCAGCAGGGTCCCAATGATAGCCCTGTTGCATTTGCGTTGGAAACTACACGCCTATATAATCTATGGGATCCACATGCCAGTCATGTTGACATGTTGGATACCCTCGTACAGCAGCTCGACCCATTCTTGCAAGATTTTCTTGAGGTTCGACACCCTACCACTATTCATGAATGCCTTCGCCTCATACGCACGTATGAAGAGCGACATGGCAAACATGCTGCAACTCACCATGCTCGGGCACCCGCGAGGCTTATTCCGAAAACCCTCAGCGGCATAATAGACAAAACTTTCAGCGCGAGTATACACACGTGCCCACCCAAGCTTCATACGTTCCACCACACAGAAGAGTGGCGAACCAGCAACGAGTTTCGGAGCAAGCTACGGGGTATCGTCATAATGCACAGTATGCTCGACCCCGTTCCACTCAGCAGCATTTGGAACGTTATCATGCTCAGGGCAATAATAATTTTTCTGCCCGTGCTGAGGGCAGACGTAACGAAAATGAAAATCTCAACAGACACGCGGAGTTCCCGACGCAGGGTGCACGCAATTTTCCTTATCGTGAAAATTTTCCCGATACCCGGCAGGGTCGAGGTTTCCGACCACATGATAACACCACCAGAATTCCTTTAAACTTCCACAGGAAGTAGACGAAGGGTCGGTCCTGCTTCCTGATACCAAACATCCTGACCCTAAAACAGTATTAGTGACTGTTCAAACTCCTCAGTTGCCTGATGTATTCTTGACACTTGAAGACATTATTGTCGAGACAAAGTTCGACACTGGGTCTGAGATATCAGCCCTAAATACAAAGTTTTGCAATGATGTTTTTTCTGCAATACATGTTCAGCCAGCAACGCAGTATTTGCGAGGTGCAAATAATGAAATCTTCAGTATCGCAGGAACTGTCACATTATCTTTAGGGCTGGGAAAAGCTCGTTTTACACATTCTTTCCTGCTTATAGACGAGCTACCCGTGAAATGTCTCATGGGTATGGACTTTATTAACAAGTTTCAAATAACTTTGAATTTTGTACAACATGTGATTTCCTTTCCGGAACCTGTCGAAATGATTCCGACGGTTCCTGTAGATATTACGAGTTTATTGTTGAGTGACCAATTGAATGAGGGGCAACGAGACCAGCTTTCTCTCCTTTTACAGGAAAGCCCTGGTTTATTTTCGGATCAACCTGGTTTCACACAGGTGGTTTATCATGTTATTGACACTGATGGTTCGAAACCCATTGCGACGAAACCTTACCCTTGTGCTCCACATAAAAAACAGGAAATGCAACGTCAAATTGCCGAAATGATTAAGCAGGGCATAATCAGGGAATCAACAAGCGCCTGGGCGGCTCCTGCCTTCTTGGTTCCAAAGAAACAACCAAATGAATTTCGTTTCGTGACAGATTTTCGCAAACTCAACCAAGTCACAAAAACAATCAATTATCCCCTACCTGTCATGTCACATATTCTAAATGACTTTTCGTCAACCAAATGGATGTCAACTTTGGATTTGGCGAGTGGATATTGGCAGGTGGCAGTACATCCGGACTCGGTCGATAAAACAGGCTTTGTGACTCCTTTTGGGGCCTATGAATATTTACGTATGCCTTTTGGTTTAGCTTCTGCACCTGCTACTTTCCAAAAGCTTATGGACACGGTTCTCAGACCTGTCCTGGGTCCCCATGTGCATGTCTATTTGGATGATATTATTATCACATCAGAGACTTTTGACGAGCACCTTTCTCTGCTCAAACAGGTGTTCCAACTTATATACAATGCTGGCTTGACGTTAAAACCTAGTAAATGCCAGATAGCGAGGGACGAGATTGTATATCTGGGGTTGAAAATTACTCCCCACGGCTTATTCACTGATAATGAAAAAATTAGGCCTATTGCTGACTTTCCTCGGCCTAAAACAGCAAAAGAACTATCCCGCTTTCTGGGAATGACCGGATGGTATCAGCAGTTCGTCCCCGCTTATGCTACAATATGTGAGCCATTGTATGCTTTAAAGCGTAAATACAAGAAGTTTATTTGGACACCTGAAGCTAACGCTGCATTCGAAACACTGAAGTCTGCATTGACTCAGCCTCCGGTGTTGGCTTTCCCGGATCATTCTAAAGAATTTGATATTTATACTGATGCATCAGGAGTTGGTCTTGGTTGCGTTTTGTCACAAGCTGGGCATCCAATAGCTTTTGCGTCTCGTACTTTAGCCAAAGCTGAACGCAATTATTCAGCTACGGAACGTGAATGTCTTGCTGTTGTGTATGCACTGAATAAATTTCAATGTTATCTTAACGAATTGACAGTTAACATCATTACGGATCATTCTGCCCTTCAGTATTTGAATTCTGCTAAGCACCTATCTCAAAGACTTATGAAGTGGGCTCTGAAGTTACAAGAGAGCAATATCAAAATTTCGTATCAGCCAGGTAATAAGAATCAATTACCGGACGCATTATCTCGCGTTCCGATTAGTGGGGTCCCCACCGAAACTACTCCTGGATGTCAGCCTTTACTTCTGATAGCTGATATCACATCCAGAGAGCAGATAATGGCAGAATTAATAAATGATCCAGATTTTGGGGATATTTACAATTTTTTGCTTGCGGGTTCGCCCCTACCAAGTGATCCTTCTCTGGCTGGAAGGTCACAACATTTTGAAGTAATAGAGGGTCTTCTTTATTATACAAAGTCTCGGACTACTAGGGCAGAGTTTCGCCCATGTATTCCGCGAACCCTTGGAATGGCTCTTTTAAATGAATTTCATGACAAACCTCTTGCAGGCCATTTAGGTATTCGCAAGACCCGTTGTAAATTGCGGGATGTTGCCTATTGGCCTGGCATGTACCAAAGTGTGCTCGCATACGTTCAATCATGTCACTTGTGTCAGATTAATAATTACCGTAATGTAAGACCGGCCGGTCACTTGAAATCTAGTTCAAGTTCTCATGTATTTGATATTATTTCCATAGATTTATTGGGACCTTATCCATTATCTGTTAAAAATAAAGCTCGTTATGTTTTAGTACTAACTGATAATTTTTCTAAATGGGTTGAAGTTTTTCCCATTAAAGCCGCTACGGCTGAGATTATTTGTAATGTCTTAGTTAATGAAGTATTTTCTAGATATGGTGCACCTAATAAAGTAGTTTCGGATAATGGTCCTCAATTTATTTCTGACATTTTTGAAAGAATGTGTGCGAGATTACACATTAAACACAAATTCATTTCCCCATATCATCCCCAGAGTAATCCTGCAGAACGCGTTAACCGAACGCTAGTGAAAATGATTGCGACTTTCGTAATGGACCACCATGAAAGATGGGATGACCATTTAGAACTTTTTGCGTTCGCCCTCCGCTCGTCTGTCCACGAGTCTACTAAAATTACTCCTGCGGAACTTTTTCTGGGTCGCAAAATTAAAACCCCTTTTGAAAATTTAACGGGGATTATCGACGAATTAAACCAGCGACCAACTCCGCAATCAGTACACATTATGGCAGAAAAAGCTCGTGTTGCAATGCTAGGAGCACAAGCGGCTCAAGCACGATATTATAATTCTAGGCGTAGGGAACCAGATCTTGTCGTTGGAGATCTCACTCTCGTGGAAACGCACTTCCAGTCTTCTGTTTCGCATACTTTAGTGAAGAAATTTGCACCCAGCTACGAAGGTCCATATCGGGTGGCAAATGTCTTTGAAAATAATATTGTTCTGGAGAAACCGAACAACAATTTTCAATATGTACATGTTGATCAATGTCGCAAGTATCACGAACGGGATATCGAGTTCATTATCAATCCTACTCAACCTTCTGTTCCACAGACTCAAGAATCTATATCTCATGTTCAACCGCCAGAAATTGTGGACGACCCACCGAACATTTTTGATGAATCACCAGTGATTTTTCCTTCACCCTCCCCCTCCAGACGAGTTTCTACAACCGCAACCTGATTCTCCCGTGAGACCAAGGCTCGATTCGCGTTCGTCGAATACTAGTATCGTTCCTTTCCCTCCAACCATTGCCAAGACTATTGCTGCGCCGTTTCCGGCTAACTCTGCACCAACGCGGGATACTTCTTCTTTGAATACCTCATCGGAAAGTATTCCTATAGGCAAATCCAAACATCGCCCTGCACGACCGCTGAATTATAGCAGCGACTCAGAGGCGTCGGACATTTCGGATTTGTCAGTTATGAATCCAACATTTAATATTCCACACCGTCCAGCACCACCAAAAGCTGGGCGCAAACGTCACTTGTCTCCCCAATCTGCTTCGCCGCAACAGCGACGAAGGCAGAAATCTTTGCATCCGCCCGGGTTTCGCCCCTGGAACCTCCGTTCAGGGCAAACAGGGCCGATGCCTGCTACTACTATCATGCCCCGTGGGCGTAAACGAAAACAAGCGATGTGGCCGGAGACACGTCCCTCCAAAAAGATACTGGAAGGACACAACGGGCCCCAGCATCAAGGGACTTCATATCCAAAGCCTGGGGGAGCCCGTTCCTATCAGCCGCAGCAGGGATTTCCGGACCGCCAGACTTCTGACGTTCCTGACCGTTCTTCTCAGCCGCAGGGATTTCCAGACCGCCAGACTCCTGACCGACAACAGACCGATGTTCCATTACCGTCCCGGAAGAGATCCAAGCCACCTGATTTCCCCAGTCCCATTAGGCCTGGAAAAATTTTTCGCACTAGAATTTTTTATGCGTCCTCGAGATAAGTAAGTTCTCGTGGACAGGTTCTTTTCTCAGTTTATTGTTTTTCCTGCTCGACCAGTTGGCGTGTCAGAATTTCTTTTTTCGTGTGGGCCTATGCATTCTTTTTGTGTATATATGTGTGTTTTTTTTTTTATATTTCTTCTATGTCCATCTACTAATCCACTTTTTTTATATATATCTATGTGCTTAGGGGTAAAATAATAAAATTGTTACTGTTAGGCAGCTCCAGGTAAATTTCGCTGCTGATACAGTTGTTCTGTATTTCAACGCATGAGGCAAACGTAATTTGAAATGAAAATAATAAAATTGTTACTGTTAGGCAGCTCCAGGTAAATTTCGCTGCTGATACAGTTGTTCTGTATTTCAACGCATGAGGCAAACGTAATTTGAAATGAAAATAATAAAATTGTTACTGTTAGGCAGCTCCAGGTAAATTTCGCTGCTGATACAGTTGTTCTGTATTTCAACGCATGAGGCAAACGTAATTTGAAATGAAAATAATAAAATTGTTACTGTTAGGCAGCTCCAGGTAAATGTCGCTGCTGATACAGTTGTTCTGTATTTCAACGCATGAGGCAAACGTAATTTGAAATGAAAATAATAAAATTGTTACTGTTAGGCAGCTTCAGGCAATCTTCGCTGCTGATACAGTTGTTCTGTATTTCAAAGAATGAGGCAAACGTAATTTGAAATGAAAATAATAAAATTGTTACTGTTAGGCAGCTTCAGGCAATCTTCGCTGCTGATACAGTTGTTATGTATTTCCACGAATGAGGCGCACGTAATTTGAAATTAAAAAAGTGATTCCTGCTAGGCAGAATAAAAGGAAAGTATGCCGATGCAGGTTTGGTTTGTTCTACACTACAAATTTCAGTCGAATACAGATTCGTAAATTGTTATGCCAAGTTGATAATGTAAATACGGCTACCACCAAACAACAAATCAAAAAAAAGATCGAGAAACGTCAATCATCGAAATGTAAGACTTACACTCCAAAATTGATAGATTTTTCGGAAACCAAAAAAAAAAAAAAAGAAAAAAAAAGAAGAAAAATTAAGGGGGAGATTATGTAACGTATACTCTATATTCACTTTCCTTTTGATTTTACTATCTCTGGTTATTTTATTTTACTATGTAAATTATCTTCCTACTGAACGGAATATTATTTCACCCGCTGAATGAGATCTGGCAATGAGTGTAAGTCATGACGTGGTGGTAGCTCGTATATAGGCGCGTTCATCGAGAAGGGTTGTGTAGTTGTGGCGTTGTAGTTGTGTTGTTGCGTTGTAGGTGTGTTGTTGTGTTGGAGTTGGGGGTTGTTGCGTTGGAGTTGTGTTGTTGCGTTGCAGTGTGTTGTTATGTAGTAGTGATATATGAGTGCCTTAGTTGACCAGGAGTCTTCATAATAAACAAGTTGTTCTGTAAGTTCAGTCTTTCTCAATTCTTAGTTTTGTCAGACCTCTGTCTGGCTGTTAGGTTTATGACTTTGATTACTTAATATAAATAACCAGCGTTGAGACTTTGTTTAAGTTCATAATTAACGAGTAACAACACCCTTTTGGGAATTCATCATTTTGAAGCTTAGAGCATTATTCATTCATAATAATTAGCTTAGCAAAAAGATAAACAAAGCTAATTCATTATAATATGTACTCCATTTTGTCAATGGTTGAACTTGCATTTGGAATCAAGAGCATGAGGCTATGTATACCTTGATGTCCATGGCAGCTAAACATGGTCCATAGAAGTTGTACAAATATGATATGGATCATGTTTAGCTTTTTTCACCCAAACTCACAGTGAAAATGTCGCGTCGGGAGAGAACTGACTTTGAGGAAGGAAAGATTGTGTTAGGTGCTATATTAGTGGGTTGTACATAAGAGACACCGAGGGGCATTTCAACATTCCCAAGTCAACTGTTTTGGTTGTACTGAATAAGGGGAAGACATATGGCGTGCCTGAAGCAGCAAACCAAAGAAAATCAGTGATAGAGGACGTCGAAGCCTCAGGAGAGTCGTTACAGCTAATCGACGGAGTACTGCACAAGACCTCAGTGTACAGGTGAGTAAAAATGACGGAACCTCAGTATGTACAATTCGCAGTGAACTTTATTCAATGGGTTACCGTGGTCGTGCGGCTCCTCATAAAACTTTCATCTCCACTCGGAATACTACTCGTCGTTTAGCATGGTTAAAGAACATTTATCGTGGACCGTAGATCAATGGAAACGGGTCCTATGGACTGATGAATCGAGATACACGATTCATCAGTCCGATGGCCATGTGTGCGTATGGCGGCAACCGGGGAACGCTATTTACCGCAGTGTACTGTTCCTACGGTCAAGTTTGGAGCTGGAAGTGTACTGTTCCTACGGTCAACTTTGGAGCTGGCAGTGTACGGTTCCTACGGTCAAGTTTGGAGCTGGCAGTGTACTGTTCCTACGGTCAAGTTTGGAGCTGGAAGTGTACGGTTCCTACGGTCAAGTTTGGAGCTGGCAGTGTACTGTTCCTACGGTCAAGTTTGGAGCTGGCAGTGTACTGTTCCTACGGTCAAGTTTGGACCTGGCAGTGTACTGTTCCTACGGTCAAGTTTGGAGCTGGCAGTGTACTCGTGTGGGGATGTTTTTCGTGGTATGGTTCCGACCGGCTCATTGGTTATCGTGGACAAACCTGTTAACCAGCATGTCTACCCCGATATTCTAGACAATTATGCCCTACAAACTCTGTGGCAATACTATGGAACCGAGCCTTGTTGGTACCATCAGGATAATGCACCGAGCCATAAAGCAAGAACTGTTACGGCATGGGTTGACGATAATTCAGTATCGTGTGTGGACTGGCCAGCACATAGACCTGATCTTAATCCTATAGAGCACCTATGGGATGAATTAGAGCGCCGCATACTGAGTTTGGAACCAAGGCCTACTGCTAAGCAACAGTTTGCGACAGCATTTTGTACTCAATGGAAGCGCATATTTATCGTTGTGCTCTAAAACCTTGTCGGAAGCATGTCTCGAAGAGCCAGTGCATGCATTAAGGCCAAAGGTGGATCGACACCATACTAATGCATGTCAATAAATGTTATGTTGTGTTTCTCTTCTAGGTGTCCGGTGAGTTTTGTCGATATAGTGTATATATACACGGTCGAGTCACATTATTGTGAATACCAGTTAATATCCAGAGGAACCGCCGTGTGAAGCGCGGGTAGCAGTTACGTGGGCTGGGAGTGACTCAATAAGGTGCTGGAAGGTGTTCACAAGTTTATAGAACCATGCTGACTACAGTGCATCTGACAGCTGCTGGTGGGTGCGTGGTGGAGAACCCATTGAGCAAACAACACGATCGAGGTGGTCCCACAGATGCTCAATTGGGTTTAAGTCTGGGGAATTATGGGGCCAGGAAAGTACTTTGAAGTCTTCATCGTGCTCTTCCAACCACTCTCGGACATTTCTAGCTGTATGACATGTCGCATTCTCATGCTGGAAGATCCCATCCGTCCCAGGGAAGACAATCAGCATGTATGGGTGTACGTGGTCTGCAAGGATGAATTCATAACGAATTCAGTCCATAGTGCCTTCCAAAGGTATGAGTGGACCCAGAGAATGCCACGAAAACATTCCCCAGACCATAGCGCTGCCACAACCAGCTTGTGTTCTTCCATCAATGATTAAAGAGTGTTTATTCTCCTATGTTTCGCGTCTTATACGCCAACGTCCATACGTTCGATGAAGCAGTAAACGTGACTCATCGGAGAAGGCAATCCTTTGCCATCAGCGGAGGTCCAATTGGATACTGCCATGCAAATGTAAGCCTTTTCTGCCGATGCACCTTCATTAGCATAGGTGCAGTGACTATCCGTCTGCATCGGAGCCACATACGCAGCAGGGTTCGCCGAACTGTCGTTTTAGACTCACCTCCGGTAGTCCCCTGGTTTATTCAGCCAGTGAGTTGCTTCACTGTAGCGTGTCGATCGGCCCTCACGCACCTTCGAAGCCGACGTTCTCCTCTCACATCAATGACACGTGGTGCTTCGTAGTTTCCACGTCACTTATTCGCAATGGTGCCATTTCTCCAATCACGATACACTTTAACCCCAGCAGCACGCGAACAGTTCACAAAATGCACCGTTTCAGAAATACTACTACTCTTGGCCCGAAAACAGATAATCATCCTTTTTTTGCAAATCTGATAAATGGTTCCTTTTATCCTTGACAGCAGCGAGTGATATGTTTTCAGAATGCCTACAGCACACCGTACATACCTTCCAAACCAGCTCACGACACGTGCCTTATTTCATTGGCTACGCGCTGTTGACGTCAAAAGTAGGAGGTGGTCACAATAATGTGACTTGGCTGTGTGTATATATATGCATTTACGCCCGAGCGACAGAAATGTGTGCTATTTGAGTAGGAAATATGCACAAAATGCTTTCCTTCGCGAGAGGTATTTAAAAGCACAGGAATTTTTTCAATCGAGTTTTTAGGAGCGCAGATACTTCAGTAAATACATATGACACATAAATATGCACATATGCATACTTGTTGCCAAATTATGATTTACGGGAAATTATAACGTAAATGCAAAATATTGTTCTCTCTATCCGACACAAAAAGAATGTTTCAAATCGGACTCTTAGAAGCGGAGATGTGTGGGGAGGGGGTAGGTAGGGGGTAGGGAAGTGCAACATAAGTTTACGCCGCCTAGAGTGGAAACTGTGCTACGTTTATGAAGAAATCGTAGGTGAAACTATCTTTATTGTAAAAGGTATCGAAAGAAAGAAAGAAGAATCGTTCAAGTAGAATTTTTATTATCAATGATATGGAATAAAACGCATTTTAAATTTGATAGCATCTGCATTCAGGCAAATAAGGCGAAGTTATGCATCGGAGGGAAACCAATAGAAAAGAATCATCGTTTTCACAGTTCAGGCATCTCAGTGCAAGAAGAATTTTTTCAAATTGGTCTGATGGGTGCAGAGATACAGCATCCACCGGTTGATGGACAGGCATAATAATACATACTTGTCCAAAAACAAAAACAACATACATACGTGTCAACATACTGTACATACTTAGGCTGATGGATGGGCATAATAATACATACTTGTCCAAAAACAACATACATACTTGTCCCAAAACAATAACAACGTACATACTTGTCAACATACTGTACATACTTAGGATGATGGACGGGCATAATAATACATACTTGTCTAAAAACATATACATACTTGTCCAAAAACAACATACATACTTGTCCAAAAACAACATACATACTTGTCCAAAAAGAACATACATACTTGTCTCAAAACAAAAACAACATACATACTTGTCAACATACTGTACATACTTAGGCTGATGGACGGGCATAATAATACATACATACTTGTCCCAAAACAAAAACAACATGCATACTTGTTCCAAAACAACAGAGAATGTTCTTATAAAAGATGTGCAATACTGCGTTCGACCTTGGCACGAGTCTCGAAAAAATTGTAGTCGTCATAGCAACCATGGCAACCGACCACACCTCTTTATCATTTTTTTTTGTTTTTGTTTTTTGTTACTAGAGGTTTAATGACCACCGTGAGCAACTCAATGGGCTATAAGCAGTCGCCCGTCCCTAATTTAGGGCCACTGGTTCCAAACACAACATCCATGCCTCACCGGGATTCGAACCCGGACCCCTCTCGGACGAATTATCACGCTTGTGTCGTCGGCAGTGCGACACAAGCATGATAAACAGGTGTGGACGTCTTTAATAAGCGTTGTTCCGTGTACCCCTAACAAGTGTTTTCGCGCTGCGATTTTTCATAAGAACGAAGATGCGCCATTAAATTTTGCTGTCGACTTAAGTCTTCTGCCTTATGCAAGAGGTTTAAAGGATGAATGTCTAGGAAAATCAACAATTCACAGATGGCATAAAGAACTTATGGATGGTCGTGAGTCGGCAGCTTTAATCGCACATGGAAGAAGACCTACGAGTGTTACAGAGGTAAACATAAATACACTGCTGTTAATAGGAATTGCAAGACCATGAAGGAATGCTGGGATTTGCACGAAATTTGGAGGATGGATGGATTGAAAGAACACTATGGGAGATGCAAATGGTTACTATTGCAGCGCAGATGCAAATGTGAGGCGCGCGCAACGCCATCGGAAACGTTACACCAGGAGGTTTAAAAGAAGGCGTACAGAGAGTAGGTTTTTAAAACTTGTTTATGGCTAAATTCGACCTAACGCAGTTGTTCACATGTAAAGATACCGACTAGGAGGACGAGACAGCCATACGAACACTTGACGGCGTTTGAAAGTACTAGAATCATTAGACTCAGTGAAGGTAGTTTATTATACAGTGATATTGCTGCACGCATTAGGCGTAACGCAACTGTCGTTACGCATACATGGCGTAAATGGGACAGTAGAAGGTTCTGTGCATTATCGTGCAGGGTCTGGAGCTCGAAATCGCACGGCCGAGCGGAAACACACGCGCACCTTCGCCCTCTGGCAGTGACGTCGCGCACATCATCCACGACACTTGCGTAGCAATGGAGGATGGTCACACATCGTCCGATGTCTGCAACCACTGTTCGTCACCTATTGCTGCAGAGAGGCCTCTTTGCTCGCCGTCCATTGCTATGACTTCCCTTGACTCTGAACCATAGGCGCCAGCGATTGCAGTGGTGCTGCGGACGTCGAAACTGGAGTGCTGAATGGGAGCATATTGTGTTTTCGGACGAGTCCAGATTCAATATAATGTATCACGATGGGCGAATCCTTGTTCGCAGATACCCTGGTGAACAGCATCTGGAAAGCTGCATTGCGCAAGCGCCATACTGGTCCATGCCGGGCGCGATTTTTTGGGACGCTATTGCGTTTCATTAACGCACTCGCCTACTATGCATCATAGAAACATTGAGCAACCAACGCTACATCACGGAAGTGTTGGAAGCTGAGCTTCTACCCTTCCTTCAGAAAATCCCGGGAGCAGTCTTCCAACAAGACAATGCCTCACCCCATGTTGCTCGTCCATGACGCCTGTCACAAACTACGAAGTGTGGATGCGTGTAGAAGCAGAATGGAATGCAATACCGCAGATGTTTCCTACGAACCAACGGCGTGTGGGTTCGGTTATCACCGCCCATGGTGGATTTACTTATTACACATTTTTTAGCCTTCCTCATCACGAACTAGTATGTAATTGTGATAATTTGTAGTTGCACCATAAGTAATTACTCCCATAAATTTCATTGTGATTGCTTGTTTCTTTCTTGGTGCCGCAATTTCTATTAACAGCGGTGTACAATAGGTGTTATTACAGTGGAAGACAAACACACTTATCAATTAGAGATATGGTTCACATTTTAAAATCATCAATTCACAGAATTTTAACCGAGCATTTGGGCACGAAACGAGTTTTTTCAACTTGGGTTCTCCATTTCTTTTCATGTGCGGCCCAATTCAGGGCCTCACATAATATTAAGTTGATGCCCAAACCTGCACCTGCATATAATCCAGAATTGTCACTATGTGACTTCTAGTTGTTCCCCATTTTTAAAAAGACAATACGGGAACGACAATTTGGGACTGATCAACAACTTATTACAGATGCGCAGGGGTGCTTTAACGGCATTGCAGAAAAAGAATTCCAGAAGACATTTAAAAAGTAGGAAGAACGTTCGGATACCTGTATTCGGTGCAATGGACAGTATTTCGAAAAAGGTGACCACTTTCTTGATAATTAAGGTTCGCGTATTATTTGTTTTCATAAAAACATTCTCAGTTTATTTGGAACAATCCTTGTGGCATATGTACCACTACATTCAGATCTTAAAACAGCTGAGAGAAAATTTTGGTCGCTTCATAAGACCGCATACAACAGTCGAAACAAACAAAGTCCAAGCTCGCTAAAAGTGGGTGGGAGGTTATTTTTTCTTTAACGGTTAACGACCACCGTGAGCAACTCGATGGGCTATAAGGAGTTGCTCGTCCCTAATTTAGGGTCACTGATTCCAGGGAAGGGAGAGATCTCGCACTATAGACAAACACAACATCCATGCCCCAGTGGTATTCGAACCCGCACCTATCGCACACGAATAATCAGAAGCCAGAGCGTAGACCACTGAGCTACCGAGGTGGTGGTGGTAAGTTATGGGCTGTCCTCCTTGCAGTCCGGTTATCGCAGCATCTGATTTCCTTTCCTTTAAAAATTTGAAGGCTCACCGAGGTGATTGTCACTTCACCATGGTGGAAGAGGTCAGATTAGTCACAACATTTCTCTGATCAAACCTTATATGCTTTTACCCAGATGAAAATTTTCAGTTCGTAAACCGGTTCCTGATGAATGAGAAGACAAACAATTAGGAAATCACTGTATAAAATTCACGTTAAGATCTCCTTATACGATTTTTCTGGAGCGGTGTACCACGCTTTTATACACTATCTACCAATAAGTAATTGGACACCTGTGATAGCAAAGGAAAACGAAGTTTATTCACCTTCAATAGTTAGTGGAGCCTCCACAAGCGGCGATTACAGCTGCGACCCTCCGGGGCATACATTCAACCAGGCGTTGTACGACGGCTAGCGATATTTTTTTACACTCGGATTGGAGAAGACAGGTCAGTTCCTTCACCGATTTCGGGCGGTGGGGGCACCCCTTAAGTCGACGCTCCAACTCGTCCCACAGGTGCTCGATAGGGTTAAGGTCCGGGCTCTGCGCAGGCCAGTCCATTTGATTAACCCCATTGTCACCATACCAAGCCATGGTGGACCTCGCAACATAACAGGTGGCATTGTCATCCTGAAAGTAACATGGGTCCACCCCGTAAAACTGCCGCAACGTAGGAAGCGCATGGTCATCCCAAAAGGTGCAGTAGGTTTCGGCGTGGAGTCGACCAGGAATTGCAACCAATGGTCCCGTGCTATACCAGGAGAAACACCCCCATAGCATAATTCCACCGCCGCCGAACTTCACAGTTGTTACAATACATTCCGGCAGGAGGCGTTCTCCAGGCGGACGCCAAACCCAGACCCTGCCATCCAAACGGTAGAGGGTGAACCTTGATTCGTCGCTACAGAGAACCTGTTTCCACTGTTCAACGGTCCACTGTCGACGTTCTTTGCACCACGTTAGCCGAGCAGCGCTATTGGGCTTGGTGATCAAAGGCTTGTGGGCGGCAGCACGGGTACTTCAACTCGCTGGATATGTCACGTATGGAACGGCCATTTCTGTGATTCCCGACGATTACACCTTTCTCGAAATCAGAGAGCTTCGAACTGCGTGACATCTTGCATGCGACTGGTTGTGTTGTTGTTTCCCACACGATATTTAACGGCGGCGGCCGTGACGTGTATCAGGACTGCAGATATCGTCGATTGCTGAGGTGTCCAATTACTTGTTGGTAGATAGTGTATATGAGAGAGGGTATTTAACGATCACTGTAGCTCTCCGAAAATAAGCAGTTGCCTCTCTTAATTTGGGGCACTGGTTCCGGGTAGAAAAGAAGACCAGTAGCATTGGAGCAGCACATCTCCCATGCCTTATTCAGGACTCGAACACGGGTCCAGTATGGACAACTGTCCAGTAACCAGCACATCTGGTCACTTGGCTACCGAGGTACTTTTCCATCCAAATGATGATTAATGTATACTGCAAATCTGAATGTTCCATTAAATGAAACGCCAAGAACCACTGGCAAAAACCAGTTAATTGCGCTCATTTTTTTATTTCATTTTGTTTTAAATCAGTCGGCATCTAGAAGCTGTTTCTCATTTCGCTGCTTATGATCTTTGTCACAAAGCTATTCGTTTTCAATAAAGTCCAGAAACATATTTTTCTAAAGGTTTATGAGATATACGTCTTGCGGATTTTCATTAAGCTTAGTGTCGCCTGTAGCAGAAACCATCAGCGGTCTAATGACTGCTTTAATGTGCGGCTGCAAGTCATCAGCGATCTTAGATCTCTTTATTCCCCACTCTCACTGCACAGATCTCATTGTGCTGTTTTCATATCCCTTTGTCTTCTTCAGTACGGAAGCTAATTCAATATAAAGCGCACACCACGCGGGACATTTCCAAGCGCAACAAGTAACTGTCTCAGAATCTCACTTTAAGATTCTTGATGGCGACCATTCCAGCTTGATGGGGGATCTCGAAATGCAAATCATTAACATTTTAACGATGATTGCAAAAGTACCTCTTTCATCAGTGCAGTTGGGACCGTGATTTCGAACTAGGAGGAGCAGTACTTCTTCAACGTCTCCCTCCACCAACACTTTCCCCCACCCCAACAACCAGAACTCTAGTTTTCTCCAGGAACAATATATTTTTTTTTTTTTTTTTGCGGTTTTGACCGTCTCGTCCGTCCAAGCTGAGCAGCGGCGATTTCTAATTTGTGGTCCAAGAAGCGCGTCCCAGCGAGTGATGGAAGCGGGTAATGACTTTTACGGCCGCGATCTCGCAAGGAGCAAAAGCGTGTAATTTATGGACGGTACACGGGAATATGTATGCAAATGAGACCCTTGCAACAGAGACAGCCAGCCTTAATAAAGGCAGGATGATGACGTGTTCATCAAGGCGTCGCACAGATCCAGCTTCATACAACACCTACAGCATGATCTCTGTTTTCCTCTCACTCTCTCCTGTCTCTTCTTCCCTCTATCTGGGCGTGTTGGTGCATCTATGTGCGTGTGTGTTGATATATTACAACAGATTACAATTTCTCGAAGAAGTTTGTTATGAATAAGATTCGGTCCGGGCGCACTCTTTCCCCTTTTGGCCTGCCTGTCTGTAATCCATTTTTCTACCTCGACGGTTGCTTTTGTGATTATACTGCTCTATGTTATTCGAGAAGCGAAATTCTAGAGTCACACCAAATGTATGTATGATATCCCCACACGCACACACACACTCTCTCTCTATCTCTCTCTCCAGGTGTAAAATCCCGTGGCTATTTTGATTTTTTGTTTTGTAAAAATTGAGAGTTCCTAATTTATTTAATGTTACTTTTCGTTATAATTCCCAATTGAGAATTTCGTCGTCGGCGTCCATAATAATCGTCTATAAACAAAAAATACGAATTAATAAAATGCGCCCACCCACCTCAACAGGGCCAAATTAAAGGAAAGACTTTGGGGGATAAAGCCTTGAGCCTCAACCTCGATGGAAGCCTCCACTGATATCCTTATAAGTAAATTTTGTAAAACAAATTTACTAAAACTGTTGCAAAATTTCCACCATTCCTGACACTTAAAGATAAATATGAATAATTTATATTACACGCTGAAATCTTTGGCTACACTATCTGCCAGAGATATTTGTGCCCGAAATCAGCAGACCAGAGCTACAAAAATCAGTAGAAATCACTAGATCTGTTTTTTGCTTGAAATATGCACCAATGCCAAATTTAATGTAGCATTATATACATTCTCAACGCGAAGAAACATTCAAAGCTACTAATATTTCAAATAATACCACATAACTATTCAACACCTTAATGCATATTCAAACTAATATGAGGTTGGCTCCCTTTCTTTTTTACACGATAATTAGCTTACAGAGGGTGAGTCGAAAGTTTTGCAGTATTTGGATCACTATGTCTTCGTACGCCTTTACGACGAAAGCTGACTAGCATTCAAAGTATAGACCATCGTGTTTAACCATTTTTAGCCATCCTTCTGTCAGTTCTTGGATTCCGCGGCGGTACTGGTTCTAGTCCTTCGGGGCGAAGAACTCCTTCACCCCAGCTGTCACCTCCTCCTGGTTGTTCAAGTGTCACCCCCAAAGGAAGTGGGCCATGGACCGGAATAAATAGCATTCCGACGGAGCAAGACCAAACTATATGCTGCGTGAGGCATCAGTTCGATACTCTCAAGTTCCTGGAGTTTTGCCCAGGTTGATCGCGCGGTATGAGGCCGAGCGTTGTCCTGCTGTAGGAGAGTGCGCTTTCTGTTCACCAGTGCGGGATACTTCTCCTCCAAAACAGCATACATCTACTCCAGCTGTTCAGACTAGAGGTTGGCGTTGATGGTCCGACCATCTGGAACAAATTCGTAATGGATTATCCACTCAAAATTCCACCAGACGCAGAGCATTACCTTGTGCTCGAAGCGCCCACGTTTGGCAACAGATTCTGGAAGCTGGTCCGGGCTCAACCACTGCCGTTGTGTGTTAGGATTATGGAAACAGACCCACTTTTCATCACACGTTACAATTTTCTTGATGAAAAGTACATCGCGCGGGTTTTGTAGGAGTTTCTTGCACACTTCCACTCAGCGGTTTGCTTCAGCTGGCGTCGGTTCGTGAGGAACGATGCGGCAGCTCCTGTTGACCTTTCCGAGGTCCTGAAGGTGGCGAACCACAGTTATCTGTGATATGCCCAGATCGCCTAATAATCTCTGAGTGCTTGCCGTCGGATTTGGCGGCCTACCTGACCTTGGCTGATCGTCGAGGTTTCTATCACCTGAGGTAAATTTCTTGAACCATCTGCTTGCGATGCTGTGGTTCACAGAACCTTCTCTTTTCGCATAACAAATGTTTCGTGTTGTTTGAGCAGCGTTATGGCCGAGTTCAAACTCGTAAAGCAAAAGTTCCCTAATTAGCCGGTTGTGGCTGTTCATCTTTTAGGTGTCCCAACCACAGACAGAACGACGACATGCAATGCTGTTCACATCAACGACTACCACTTTATATCCCTTTCGACTGACTGCAGTGTGCGACTTGAACTAGTTTAAATACGTGACACACCGGCCGCCGTGTTTATGCAAATATTGCAAAACTTGCGACTCACCCTCTGTAGTAATCAGACTTCGGAAAATACCATGCCCCCGGGACATGTAAATTATTGGCCTGGGCAGGTAAAAAAAAAATCCAGCCCAGTCCGGGAACTAAATTTAAAAATAAAAACAGTTTGCAATAGGGTTTCCAACTACAAGGAAGAAAGAAAAAAGTTAGTAAAATAATGCAATGCATTGATTATGATACGCTTTCCAACATACCAGAAATCATTACTCAAGTTATTACTCAAGTCACGAGGATAATGAAAGTAGAATAAATCTCGCTCCTGTGTTCTGACCTTTGACCCCATTTCGATTATATTCAACAAAACCGGTTCAGTATATCTCCGAAACGACATGGTAAAGTTTGGTCGCAATCGAAGCATTTTTGATTAAGTTATGATGCATAAGAGCAATGGAATGGATCCCGCTCCTATTCCTGACCTTTGACCCCATTTCGCCCATTTTCAATAGGGTTCGTTCCCAGCTGATCCCCTACCACATACTAAAATTTCATCGAAATCGAACCATTTTAACGCGAGGAATCGTACGGACAAACAGACAGACTTTGTCTGTCTGTCTGTCCGGCCGTAGGTTGAAGAAGCATATACGCTTCTTCAACCTACGGCTGGAAAGCGTAAAAAAGTCGTCATATGCCGTGTTTCATTTCACTGCTAATCACCGGAAGTTGTATTATCGTTACGGAGTACTAAAGACAGAAGAATATATATCGCTTCTTTAATTATATTATTCTCTAGGTTCAGAAATTGGAACCATATGTAGCTTTGTTCCAAATGTTGTTTATAGTCAGCGACGGGATGCATGCTTATGATGAACTAGCCTCCGGTGTTTCGTGACGAAGGGCGAAAACTTCAGCAAAAGGAACATGGCAGAATCACTAAATTTCTCAAATATCAATTTCATCATCATACCATTTCTTCCAACTTCAGCATCATCATCTTAAAAACTTGAGATGCACGCTTTTGTGCATTGAACATTTTGTAATTTTTTCGGCATCCAGTTTTTTACGCTTTCCAACCGTAGGTTGAATAAGCGTATATGCTCCAGCTTTGTCCGTCTGTCTGTCTGTCCGCACGATAACTCGCGTAAAAATGATTCGATTTCGATGAAATTTTAGTATGTGGTTTAGTATGTGGTAGGGAACCACCTGGGGACAAACCCTATTGAAAAAAGGACGAAATGGGGTCAAAAGTCAGGACATAGCAGCGGGATCCATTCCATAGCCCTTATGCGTCATAACTTGACTAAAAATGGTTCGATTTCGATGAAATTTTATTATGTGGTAGAGTACCCCTGGGGACAAACTCTATTGAAAATGGACGAAATGGGGTCAAATGTCAGGACATAGGAGCTGGATCCATTCCATTGCCCTTATGCGTCATAACTTGACTAAAAATGGTTCGATGTCGATGAAATTTTAGTATGTAGTAGGGGACCCCCTGGGCACAAACTATTGAAAATAGACGAAATGGGGTCAAATGTCAGGACGTAGGAGCGGGATCCATTCCATTGCCCTTATGCTTCATAACTTATGTAAAAATGCTTCCATTGCGACAAAACTTTAGTATGTTGTTCCAGAGGTATACTGAACCGGTTCTATTGAATATCATCGAAATGGGGTCATAGGTCAGGGCACAGGAGCAAGATTTATTCCACAGCCGTTATCCTCATAACTTGAGTAATGATTTCTGGTATGTTTGGAAAGCGTATCATAATCAATGCATTGCATGATTTTGCTAACTTTTAACTGCCTGGGTAGGTAAATAATTTTTGCGCATGCCCAGCTGGGCATATACCTTTTCAGATATTTTTCAAGCACTATTAATGATCAGTTTTTAAAACTAATGGTACGTATAATACTGACAGTTGCTGTAACATAATCACAGTTGTATTAGCTTCATTTGTTGCCTTTAATGACAAAAAAACTTTAAGCTTACATCATGAATGGAATACGGGATTACACCATACATCACAAGTTTTGAAGTCACATCAATAATTATCTCGTGCGAGAAGTTCAAGTAAAATTGTAGACGCAACAGCTCTCAGAAGCACGATTCACAACCACTTCAGCCGAGTTAAACTGCAGAGATAAAAACATTGTGTTTACAATTTAAAAATCAACTAAAAGACACAGGCAAGATCATTCACAGCCGCAACGGCTGCATCATCAGACCTAATCAGCAACACTGGTGTGCATGTACAGTATTATATAGTTATCTCCCCACAATTCCCACAATGCATAGCGAGGCTAGTTCAGGTTGCCAGATAACAGTATGATTAACTAGAGGTTTTTACAAAGGCGGTACATAATCCTTAAAAGTTTTTAACCGTGTCAATAGTCGTTGCCAAATAGAGTTCACATTGATCGGCATTTCCTCATTGCAGCACTCTTCAGAAAAAACGTAATGCCTCTGTAAATACGTAGTAATGTCTGTTTATTATTAACAGTTGTAAGAATCCTAACCCCCTTCCAGTCCGGGTAAAATGTTCCGTGCGCGAAAGACCTGGTTAATGATGTTGAAATAGTATAGGAACGAAGAGAGTATTCATGTTCCGCCATTCGTCATCTAATATTCCTTAAAGTGGATCCCATGTAGCAAATGTCCTTATTTTCTGGGGAAGTAGAACGATTTCAACCTCATTAACCAGGTCTCTCGCGCACGGAACATATTACCCGGACTGGGATGGGGTTAGGATTTTTACAACTGCTAATAATAAACAGACATTACTACGTATTTACAGAGGCATTATACTGTGCACATTACGTTTTTCCTGAAGAGTGCTGCAATGAGGAAATGCCGATCAATGTGAACTCTATTTGTCAACGACTATTGACATGGTTAAAAACTTTTAATGATTATGTACTACCTTTGTAAAAACCTCTAGGCCGCCCCGGTGGCGCAGTGGTCTAAGCGATGGCCTCTGATCATTCGTCCGAACGGGGTCCGGGTTCGAATCCCGGTGAGGCATGGATGTTGTGTGTGTCTTACGGCACTGGTTCTCTCCCTTCCCTGGAACCAGTGACCCCAAATTAGGGACGGGCGACTGCTTATAGCCCATTGAGTTGCTCACGGTGGTCGTTAAACCTCCAATCAAAAAAAAAAAAAAAAACCTCTAGTTAATCATACTGTTATCTGGCAACCTGAACTAGCCTCGCTATGCATTGTGGGAATTGTGGGGAGAGGTAACTATGTAATACTGTACCTGCACACCAGTGTTGCTGATTAGGCCTGATGATGCAGCCGTTGCGGCTTTAAAATATCTTGCCTGTGTTTTTTAGTTGATTTTAAATTGTAAGTAAAATATATTTTTCTCTGCAGTTTAACTCGGCTAAAATGTTTGTGAATCGTGCTTCTGACAGCTGTTGCATCTACAATTTTACAAAGTTTGAAGATGGCAATCCGTTTTTTGGTGTAAATATGACAATGATGGTAAGTCAGATAATATCCGAAAACTTGAAAATTGAAAAAACTTGATATTAGCTTTATCTGACGCTATCTGGGAGATGCGGATTCGATTCCAGCTCCAGGACGACGAAATTTTTTTCGGATATTATCTGACTTAACATCCTTGTGATATTTACACCAAAAACCGGATTGTCATCTTTCAAAATTTGTGTTCTAAGCTTACATTTTTTGCTGAACTCTGACCATATGTTCTCAGAGAGTCAACATAATCAGAGAATTTATTTTATCTAAAATCTGCCAACTAGACCTTTCTATAGCCATCCTCATTTTGCTGGCTTCCATTGCCGCTGCTGCATTTGCTTTTATATTAGCGAACAAATTAATTCGAACAAGCCGAAATTTTCGTTAAAATTTTGGTTTGGGTTTGATTTTTGTCTTAGTTTATGATAATTTTGGTTTTGTTTTTAGTTTACGAGTTTCGGTTGTTGTCTTAGTTCGCAAAAAGTTTAGTTTTGGTTTTAGTTTACAAGTTCTGGTTGTGGTTTTACGATGTTTAACCAAAACCTACGATGTTTCTTAATAGTGTTTTCTATTTTTTCTAGTGTGAACAAGTGGACACAAAATGAATACATCTCCAAGAATGCGTTGAAAAACGTGTATTCCTTTCGCAGCACACATTCACGACCGAAAGATAAATTTCGAATGTGTGTGGTGTTGGTTTGGGTACTGTTAATGCGATTTTAAAAAGGTGTGACGTGCCTGCGCAGCAGGACGCACACGATTTAAAGGCAGATAGCAGCGATAACGAACGTCTGCGTAGCTCAATTGGTAGAGCGACTTATTCCGGAAATGAGGGGACCCGGGTTCGAGCCCCGGCGTGGACAAAAATGACGGAGAAATTTACTTCGTGATAGAGGTTTAGAGAGACAGGCACCTTTTCTCTCGACAGAAAAAGATAATGTGGGCAAAAAATGAGAACTACATGTACTCAAGATCGTTTACTAGTTAGGAAAAGCAAAATGAATTAAAGATTGTCTGCTATAGACTTAAGTAGAGACTTGGCAGCTAGTGGGGTTAACGTTTCTTACATGACAGCCCGTCGAAGATTGTTGGAAGCAGGAAGGACTGCTCGCAGACCAAAAATGAAACAACTGCTGACGAAGTATGCAGAAAAGGAGTCTCTAGTAGGTAAAAGTGCACAAAGACTGGACTCTTGAGAAGTGGAAGGTCATATTCTCAGATGAGAGCCATGTCTATGTCCAAGAACAGCGAGTACCCTATGTCCGCAAATCAGCGGCTGAGAAGAATTCTCCCGCCCATCTTCAAGAAGCTCCTAATCATCCAGCTAAGCAGATGTTCTGGGGTTGTTTTTCACATTACCATCCAGAATCACTTGTGCCTGTTGAACTATTACATAAAAATATTGCAGAAATCAATTGTCCCACAGATCCAGAAAGACAAAGAACTCATCTTCCAACAGGATCTCGCGACATGCCATACTTCGAGAAAAGTGAAGGAGTTCTTCAGAAATTACAATATCCAAATGCTCCAGTAACCAGGTAACTCTCCTGACATGATCACAATAGAAAATGTGTTTGCCATTGCGAAAAAGAGACTTGGAAAACTTAATTGTAATACAAAGGATAACTTAATACAATCCATTATAAAGGTATGGTTTAGAGATGCTGAAATAAGAAAAAAGTTCTACGTTGGTAGAATCTATTCCTAAGCTAATTGATGAACTAATTAAGAACAGAGGAGTACATATAAATTATTAGGTAAAGTGGAGTTTAATTTTCGTACTTATTTTCTTGCGAAATTGCAAATTTTATTTAAACAATGAGTGCTCGATTAATTTGTTAGCTACCGTGCGTCAAGCAACTGCCATACTCAATTAAAATGTTTAACTATAGACGTTTTAGAAATATTTAGGGTTTTAGCAAAGTACTGGAGATAATGCAATGTGATTCATAAAGAAGTATACAGTTTCAACGCACTGCAAAACAAGAACAATGCAAGATATTTTATGTTACCTGTAACAGAATTGTTTCAAGTTTTTTAGAGACAGTCACAGATGTTCCATGTGCGCTTAGTCACACGACACACTTCCTCACCGATGGATTGGACGAGCCACGGACTACAACTTGCCACTGACCCAATGGCCACCCATATGTCCTGACTTAGCACCTTGTGACCTTTTCCTGAGGGGGTACGTAAAGGACAAGGTATTCGCCCCTCCCCTTCCTGTTGATCGAGTGGAGCTGAAACAGCGTATCAAGCCACTATGATCATGATCATATGTAGAGGACTTTAGGAAGGGAGTGTCTGACCCCAGGTCTTAAACAACCCTTAGAAATAAGAAGCAAGAAGATTTGGGCTAGAGCGCCCCATAAGAAAGTGACACGGAAGCGAAGTAGAAAGGGGGAGGAAGACGCCCTTATTTATTACCGGGGGCCAGTTCCCGGGGTCCGACGGCTTAACGTGCCCATCCGACGCACGGCGAATATTTAGTGGATCGAGGGTTCGTACCTGCCTGGGATCGAACCCGAGGTCTTCTCTCTGGCAGTCACGAACGTTGCCCACTCGGTCCCCCGCGGCCTAACACAGCCACTATTCACTGCACTTGATTCAGATATCTGACCTCGCGTTTGGGTGGAAATGGGTTACCGGCTCAATGTGTGTCGTGTGACTAAAAGTGCACAAATAAAAAATCTGTGACTGTCTCTAAAAAAACTTGAAACATTCCCCTACGATTCTGTTACAGGTAACATAAAATATCTTATATTGTTCTTGTTTTATAGATGCGTTGAAACTGTATACTTCTTTATGAATCACCATGTATTTGTATAACAGACTAATTAGCCATCTAGATTTAAAAAAATCATAACCAGTATGTATTTGAAAGTAAATCAATTTAATTTGCAGGCACTATTAAAATATCAAGCACCGGTTTGCTTCTCCTCAGACAGGAGCTGGTTTGAGTACTTGTTTTCAACTACTCCAAATGGTAGACAGAATTGGAAAGCAGTAAAATCCTTTCCAACAGCATTCAGGCATGATTAATTTTTAATCAACCTACACAAAAAAAAAAAAAATAGAACCCACTGAACTAACTCTGAATTATTTTTACTTCTCTAAAGCATTCGATAAAGGTACCTATAATAAACTGCTTGAAAAAATTATACAAGGTTAGTATCATATACAAATTACTTTAGAGTTTACAGAAAAAAGCGTCTGTCAAAATAATATGCCACAAGTCAAAAACTTAGTCATACCTGTAGAAAAATTAAGGTGATTTCCTTTAACCGGCGGGAAAGAATTAACTCGGGATTATAAAAATGGGCAGATATCGGTTCTTTTTTTAATTCCAAGTTTAACGACCACCGTCAGCAACTCAGTAGTCTATAAGCAGTCGCCCGTCCCAAATTTAGGGCCACTGGTTTAAAGAAAGAGAGAGCCAGGGCGGTAAGACAAACACAACATCCATGCCTCACCGGGATTCAAACCCTGACCCATCTCAGAAGAATGATCAGAAGCCACCGCTTAGACCACTGTGCCACCGGGACGGCAGATATCGGTTCGAATGAATATTGCTACGTCGCGGGGCGCCAGACTATCGAATAAAAATAGCTTTAAGAATTTAGATATCAGGCGCTCCGGTGGCGCAGTGGTCTAAGCGATGGCCTCTGATCATTCGTCCGAACGGAGTCCGGCTTCGAGTCCCGGTGAGGCAAGGATGTTGTGTTTGTCTTACGGCACTGGCTCTCTCCCTTCCCTGGAACCAGTGACCCTAAATTAGTGACGGGCCACTGCTTATACATGTAGCTCATTGAGTTGCTCACGGTGGTCATTAAACCTCCAATCAAAAAAAAAAAAAAAAAAAAAAAAAAAGGCTGACGATCTGGAGGTAGACATTAGAATTTCGAATAAATATTTGTGAGCCCTTTTATCGCCGAAATCTTATGTACTGGTATAAAGAAATTAGCCAATTAAAACCAAGAAATTCTGACACTCATAAATTATGCATGCAACTTCAGGACTGGCACGAGACAACAGATATTTAATCAATCGAAAAATAAAACAAAGATAATGATAAAGGTGTCTATATATAGAGGATGGCGAAGGAGGGGCGTCAAATAGACTCGCCGCTTTCGGGATAGCTCATGGGATGAATTTATCAGTAAAGTTCAATTATTACTTCTCAGCCGACGGAAGTCCATTGGCTGACCGGAGCCAATTAATTCAAAACTGGCATGCATACATAAATTCAGTACATGCTGATATGCAGTTTTTCCTCGAGTATCCATGTTTTATGCACTCACTAATATTTGATGCACTCGGTAATTGAGGCTTTGGAAACGCACCTGTGTGACGAAACGCTCATTTCAGAGCACGCACCATGACCAATAGAAAAGGGAGTCGAACCCCATCTCCCATTTACTCTCGTGCACACGCATTTGCTCATTCACCTACATGGAACTAGGTACGCATTTATGCGCACCAATGTCAATGTGGAACGAAGCCACTGACGTGATAGCAAGATCCGTCCGTCTGTTCGTCCCAGCTGATCAGTCCGTCTGTCCCACGGTGATTCTTCTTACATCACCGGTCGTGCACCTCAGTCACTCGGGGCTGCAATTCCATCACTTCGTGGGACCTCCGCGATGCTGCTAGCTTTTTCGGTAGAATTTTACATCCACGACTTATATGCAATCTATCACCAGGAAAAGAGGCATCTTCCACTCTTCTCTTTCCTCGCGGTAACGTCAACCGCCCGGCCGACCTTTGCTTAGCTGGCCGACTTCTTCGGGCAGAAGCATTTCTGCCGCCGCTAACACCGAGCTGGATCAATCCAGATCCGGCTCCCTGAGTCTAGCTTCCTTCACGGCTTTGAACTAGACTAATCTTTGTTCACATTTCGTCAACAAATTCCTTGCTCTGTCGTTAGGGGTCCGTTTTAACTCTTCTGTCAGTCTTATTGCTTCCTAAAAGCATTCGGCACGATGAAGAGGTAAGAAATGCACGTCTCTGCATTCGGAATATGTGGGCAAACACAAAACTTAACTAACACTTCTTTGTCCTGCCAAGGTTCGGATTAGCAAACGCCATACGTTTTCTGATCTGGTGACACTAACGGTTTCTCCAAACATCCCACCATCTCACACGTACACGGCCACCCTAAGGGGACGACGCATCGCATTCCCCACACCAGGCTTCAGATTTCTCCCTTCCAAGAAAAGGAACTCTCATCTCTTCTTTTCTTTTACAATGCGGGGAACCACTAGCTGTAAATTTTTCACACAATAATTAACGTTGTACCAGCCTATTGCAAAAGCCAGCTATTCGAATTAATTACCGCACCCCAAAGTCGTAACAATACATTCGATGTATAACAAGTGTGACGAACGCGGCTAGAGCGAGTGAACCTGTGCATCAGAGAGCGTTGCTTGTTGTTTAAACTGGTCTTTTAGAGGGAGGATTGACACTAATCCTTTATGATCGATTACTTACTAAAAGAGCAATAATAATGGCGACGAATTTAAGGGAGAACCTGTTTGAGTCATTTGTTTCTACCCAGTGGCATGCTGTTCGTGTCAGGGGAACTAGACCTTTCATGTCATGCCTTGAGTCACGGAGAAGAAAATAACGGACACGCAGGGAGCACTTATCACGCGTAACGGGTTTATCGTGGTTACTGCTGAGATAAGAGCGGGGAGAGGAATTGCTCTGCCGTATCTTTCGTAAAATCCGGCCGCTATATGACAATTTCTGTTTGGGGAGCGCGGAAAATTTCAGCATTTGTTTTAGGTACATCGGCCGCTTAAAGGATTGAAACAGAAAAATATCATTATATCATTACATTCTTGTTCAGAGGCGTAATTAAGGCGGGACGGGGGGGGGGGACTTCCCGGGCGGAGCTGAATACAAGGCGCAAAAGGCGGTGCTTTCAACCTGATTAAAACTGGAATTGAGACTTTGCTCTAGTTTCTGATAAAAACAGTATTTATCGCCATACATTTTCATTTGTCCATTTACAGAATTTGCTTATAATATGTTACACCAGTGTTGGTAGTCTTGACAACGTAAAATTAACATTTGTGCCTCAACATGTTCAGGGGTTATTAGTTGCTCATATTAAACAAGTTAGTAAAATCATGCAATGCATTGATTATGATACGCTTTCCAACATACCAGATACTCAAGTTATTTATTGCTCAAGTTATGAGGATAATGGCTGTGGAATAAATCCCCCTCCTGTGCCCTTCCCTTTGACCCCATTTTGATGATATTCAACAGAACCGGTTCAGTATACCTCCGGAACAACATACTACAGTTTTGTCGCAATAGAAGCGTTTTTAGTCAAGTTATGAGGATAATGGCTGTGGAATAGATCTCGCTCCTGTGCCCTGACCTTTGGCCCCATTTCTCCCATTTCCAATAGGGTTCGTCCGCAGTGGTCCCTTACCACATAGTAAAATTTTATCAAACCATTTTTGCGTACGTCATGATGCATAAGCGCAATGGAATGGGCCCCGCTTCTATATCCTGACCTTTGACCCCATTTCGTCCATTTTCAATAGGGTTCGCGTCGCGCTGGTCCCCTACCACATAGTACTAAAATTTCATCGAAATCGAACCATTTTTACGTGAGTTATTGTGCGGACGGACGGACGGACGGACAGACGGACAAAGCTGGAGCATATACGCTTTTCCAACCTACGGTTGGAAAGCGAAAAAAAAAATGTAGGCGCGGTGTCTTTCATGTTGTTGATGATTCTCCGGAGACTATTTGATGATTTCTCCGACTTTGAGCCTCGACTGCCAGACACATTCAGTCCGTTAGATGTGGCATCGAACGTCTTAAATCCGAAGCCGTGCAAACATTCACAGTTCGATTGTGCCTTCCCTATAGATACATTGGGGTGTAACGATAATTTTGTTTTGCTGCGCAATGTACATTTGTATGTGTGTGTGTGCGTTTGCGTGTACTTTTCTTTCCCTCCCTTTTCTGCAATAACATCATAATCTGGGCATCATCACCTCCGATTACCATCCTCCGATCTGCATGTACACTGAAGAGCAATTGAATTAAAGACATCTGGCGTTATGAAAATGTGGCGCTGTGGGCGGCCCTGTAAACGGAAACGACATGACGTATGCAGCGATCCGACAATATAAGGAGTGATGCGACGGGAATCAGTAAGAGTCGGGCGCAGTATGGGTAAGACGAAGGACCTAAACGCATTTGATAGTGGGAAAATTGTCTGGGCCCGACGAATGGGTCACTTCATTTCGGAAGTCGTGCATGCACCGGGGGTTGAACGAGCCACTGTGTCACAGGTGCACCGTGAGTATATCGAATTCGGTAAAACCATCCCTGCAAGGGCCAGCTACCGTGGACAACAGCGTGTGGATGAGCGGGGTCATCGTCGGCTAGCTCGCATTGTAACAGCGGATAGACGGGCCACACTGCAAGAAATCGCTCGGCAATTTAACGTTGGTGCACAAAAACGTGTAAGCAGCCACACCATCCAGAACAATCTTTTCGCTATGGGGTACAGAAGCCATCGTCCCACGAGGGTACCACTGCTGACCGCACATCACAGGGTGCAAAGATTAGCTTGAGCGCGGGAACATCGCCACTGGACCCTAGACATGTGGGAAAATGTTGCCTGGACTGATGAGTCGAGAAACACGTTGGTACATGCGGATGGCGGGATACGAGTACGGCGCAAACCACATGAAGCGATGGATCCTTCTTACCAGCAGGGTACTCTTCAAGCTGGTGGGGGTGGCATCCTCGTCTGGGGACTGTTTACGTGGGCTGAAATGGGACCCCTGGTACGTGTGACATCGTCCCTCACAGGTCAACGTTACCGGGATATCCTGGACGACCATTTGCTCTCGTTTGTGCGTCTTCAACATCCCACTGGGAACCTCATCCTGCAACAAGACAATGCGCCGTGCCATCGCTCCCGAATTGTATCCGAATGGTTTGATGAACACTCCACTGACATGACCTCGCTTCCTTGGTCAGCTAGGTCACCTGACTTCAATCCCATCGAGCACATCTGGGATGCCATCGAGAGAGATGTTCGAGGCTCTTACCCCCCCCCCCACCCCCGCCATCAAATCTTCGTGAACTGTGGGAGCTTGTTCAAGGGTCGTGGAACCGTATGGTTTCCCAATGCTTCCGGTGTCTTGTCGAGTCCATGCTGAGACTAATCGCCGCCGTCATCAGGGAGAAAGGTTGTGCTACACGTTACTAGACAGGTATCTCTAATTCAATTGCTTTTCAGTGTATATCAGAGATGAAAACGGATCAACGGGTCGAAAATTTCTTGCGGGTCCAACGGGTCCGGTCAAGGTGTTCCTGACACGATTTTGATCCGGTTTTATTCCTATTTTATTTTTGGAAAAAACTATATTCCAAAGAAAAATGCGCGTTGTGGAATTCTGTAGACGATACTGGTGCCAACGGAGTGAATACTGATTTGCCATGAAAAAATATTGTCGTCTCTTTCTTAAAGCAAGGAAGATTTTCACCGACGGACGTCAGACACACTAACACCATATCGTCAAGAGATTCTTTCTTTGCGTTCTTTTACAGTGCGATTGTCCAGGGCAAGGTACAGCCAAACGCCATTCGCCTACTTCTCAGCTGATTCACTCTCTCCGTGCAAAGTTCACTGTATGACTAAGAGTCACTTTTCACATCGCATCTTTTACATTGAGCATTCAGAGGTTTTCGACTGATGTGCTAACATCCCGTTCCTATGACATGTCATGTCGAAATTAACTCCTTATTTGTTAATATGGATGGATTTAATATTAAGGAGGTCGAGAAAGACGTCGAGGCCAACAAATACGTGCTTGTTGATAACCAGAAGGGGAACAGTGAATGCTGGAAATTGTTTCGTCTCATTAAGGAACCGGTTAATAATTCCGTGTTGTTAGGTCTTGCTTATTGTTCAAAATGTGGAAAGTGTATAATTACAAAGAAAGATGTCGACGGTGTAATAAAAGATTATGGAAACAAAAATCTAACGGAGCATATGAAAGTATGCGCGCGCACCTCCATCAAAGCGTAGAAAGAGTAAACAATCTGAATACTTTAAAAAAAAGTACATTTGTGTAATCGTAAATAATGTATAAAAATTATATATTTGTAATACACTCCATGGTTACAGTCATTGTCAGCCATTACTTCTGGATTACGCAATATAGTAAAATTTAGCAAGTAACAAATTTTATTATTAAAAAAGGATTTCAGTTATTAAATATCAAGCAGTTATTGGGATAAATATATACATTACTTTTATATATATATATATATATATATATATATATATATATAGATAGATAGATAGATAGATAGATAGATAGATAGAGAGAGAGGGAGAGAGAGAGTAAAGAAGTGGGATTGAAAATGAACTTTCAGAAGACAAAAGTGATGTTCAATGCTTTTACAAGAAATGAAGATTTATCGATTGATGGAGAAAAGCTGGAGATAACAGACACGTACGTTTGTCTTGGACAGCAGATATCAAGTGAGGGTCACATTGATGAAGAAATTAATCGGCGTACAAAACGTGCCTGGAGAGCTTTTGGAAGAAACAGCATAATTTTCAAGAGCAATATGCCATTATGTCTTAAAAGAAAAGTGTTTGATCAATGCATCCTTCCAGTGCTTACGTATGGTGCAGAGACGTGGACCTTAACTAAAAGAGACATACAAAGGCTGCAGACAACTCAAAGTAGCATGGAGAGGTGTATACTTGGTGTAACCAGGAGAGATAAGAAGAGGAACTCGTGGATCCGAAAAATGACAAGCGTGGAAGACATCATGATCAGAGTTAAATCCCTGAAATAGCAATGGGCTGGACATACTCCCAGAAGGACAGACCATCGATGGACAGACGAAATTTTAGACTGGATTCCAAGTGACAGGGAAAGACACAAAAAAAAAAAAAAAAAAAAGCCACATGGGAGATGGGAGGATGAAATTCGAAAGTATGCGGGAGTAACATGGAGGAGACTGGCACAAGACAGACCGTTGTGGAAGAGGCTTGGAGAGACCTTCGTCCAGCAGTGGCTTGATAATGGTTGAGAATGATGATGATGATGTATATATAACTTGAGTTTAGAATTTATTGTTCAATTGACGGGTCGGGTCCACTTATTGGACGTCCGGGTACGAAATGTTTGACCAGTTTCCAACTCTGATATACATATATATATATCATCATCATCACCATCATTCTCAGCCATTATCAATCTACTGCTGGAGAAGGTCTCCCTAAGTTTCTTCCCCAATTCTCTGTCTTGAGCCATTATATTTCTTTTCACTCCGGCAATCTTTCGAATTTCATCCATACATCTCCCATGTGATCATCTTCTGAGTTTTATTATGCCACTTGGAATCCAAACTAAAATTTCGGTTGTCCAGAAGAGCGGACCACTGTCAGCTCTTCTGCCAACATGTCTAGCCCATTGCCATTTAAGGGATTTTACTCTGATCATGATGACTTCCACACTTGCCATTTTCCTTATCCACAAGTTTCTCTTCTTATCTGCCTTGGTTACACCAACTATGTAACCCTCTATGCTTATTCAGTTGTCTGCAGCCTTTGTATGTCTTTTTTACGATTTCAAACCGTAGGTTGAAGAAGCGTATATGCTCCAGCTTTGTCCGTCCGTCTGTCCGTCCGTCCGTCCGTCCGTCCGTCTGTCGACACGATAACTCGCGTAAAAATGGTTCGATCTCGATGAAATTTTAGTATGCGGTAGGGAAACAACTGGGGACGAAACCTACTGAAAATAGACGAAATGGGGTCAAAGGTCACGGCATAGGAGCGGGATCCATTCCATTGCCATTATGCGTCATAACTTGCGTAAATATGGTTCGATGTCAATGAAAGTTTAGTATATTGTAGGGGACCACCTGGGAATGAACTCTATTGGAAATGGGTGAAGTGGGGTCAAATGTTACGGCATAGGATTTGGATCCATTCCATTTCCCTTATGCGTCATAACTTGCGTGAATATGGTTTGATGTCGATGAAATTTTAGCATACCTGGGGACAAACCCTAATGAATATGGGCGAAATGGGGTCAAAGGTCAGGACATAGGAGCGAAATCACTTCCATCGCCATTATGAGTCATAACGTACGTAAAAATAATTCAATTGCGACAAAACTTTATCATGTTATTTCGGAGGTAAGCTGAACTGGTTCTGTAGAATATCATCGAAATAGGATCAAAGGTCAGGGCACAGGACCGATATTTCTTCCACAGCCATTATCCTCATAACTTGAGTGATAAATTGAGTAATGATTTCTGTTATGTTGGAAAGCGCACCAATGCATTGCATGATTTTACTAACTTGTTTAGTTAAGGTCCATGTTTCTCATCCATATGTAAAAACAGGAAGGATGCAATGATTAAACACTTTTCTTTTAAGACATTATGGCAATATACACACTATGTTGACAAAAGTCAACGGACACTTAGAAGAGAAACACAACATAGCATTTATTGACAGACATTAGTGCGATGTCGGTCCACCTTTGGCCTTAATGCAAGCATTGACCCTTCGAGACATGCTTTCGACAACGTTTTTTTTTTTTTTTTTTTTTTTTTTTGATTGGAGGTTTAACGACCACCGTGAGCAACTCAATGGGCTATAAGCAGTCGCCCGTCCCTAATTTAGGGTCACTGGTTCCAGGGAAGGGGAGAACCAGTGCCGTAAGACAAACACAACATCCATGCCTCACCGGGATTTGAACCCGGACCCCGTTCGGACGGATGATCAGAGGCCATCGCTTAGACCACTGCACCACCGGGGCGGCAACACAAGGTTTTGGAACTTAGCGATAGGTATGCGCTTCCGTTCGGTACATAACGCTGCCGCTAACTGGTGCTTAGTAGTAGGCCTTGGCTCCAAACTTCTTATGCGGCGCTCTGATTCATCCCATAGGTGCTCTATGGAATTAGGATCAGGGCTCTGTGCTGGACAGTTCACACACGATATGGAATTATCGTCAAACCACGCCGTAACAGTCCTTGCTTTATGGCTTGGTGCATTATCGTGCTGGCTTGAACTTCCGTTGTGCAAGGCTTTTGTCGATTATGAAAAGGCCTTTGATTCAGTGAAACCATCAGCAGTTACAATGGCTTTGAAATCCTGCGATATTTAAGATGCATACATTAATATTATTAATAACATCTATGAAAATGCAAGTGCAAAGATTTGGCTGTTTGAAAATACAACACACATAAAAATTGGAAAGGGAGTGAGACCAGGTGGCACCATATCTCCGAATCTCTTTAATGCTACATTGGAAAATGTCTTTCAATCACTGAACTGGGAAAACAAAGGGATAACTATTAATGGAGATTATGTAACCCACCTTCGTTTTGCTGATGACGTAGTCATTTTTGCCACTACCCCATCAGAGCTGCAGAGTATGATTCAGGAACTTGCTAACAAGAGTAAAGAAGTGGGGATTAAAAATGAACTTTCAGAAGACAAAAGTGATGTTCAATGCTTTTACAAGAAATGAAGATTTATCGATTGATGGGTAAAAGCGTGAGATAACAGACACGTACGTTTGTCTTGGACAGCAGATATCAAGTGAGGGTCACATTGATGAAGAAATTAATCGGCGTACAAAACTTGCCTGAAGAGCTTTTGGAAGAAACAACATAATTTTCAAGAGCAATATGCCGTTATGTCTTAAAAGAAAAGTGTTTGATCAATGCATCCTTCCAGAGCTTACGTATGGTGCAGAGACGTGGACCTTAACTAAAAGAGACATACAAAGACTGCAGACAACTCAAAGCAGTATGGAGAGATGCATGCTTGGTGTAACCAGGAGAGATAAGAAGAGGAACTCGTGGATCAGAAAAATGACAAGAGTGGAAGACATCGCGATCAGAGTAAAATCCCTGAAATGGTAATGGTAATGGTAACTGTGGGTACCATAGTGGTACCCAGTTTATTGCTATAACGAAATACAGACATAGGAGATTCATGAAAAGCTGCAGTACAGAAAACAACAGTGCGGAAAGTCAGTATATCCACGATGCAGCACAACGTTACACAGAAAGGAAATGAATATGCACACGAACAATGAATGGCCTAACGGATTGTCAAACACTATAACACATGTGCACAAATGCATGAAATGCTATCATAAATCAACCGAACGGAACTGAAATGTGGTTAGAGCGCAAAACAACATTGCGTACCTCAGCAACTTTATAAAAATAACAAAGGTAACAAAGGTACCACTATAATAATCCGCGATAGAGGAAAGCACTAACACAGCAAACACTCACAATTATAGGTAATTTAAAAAACAGGCACAAATTCAGGAAACAACAGATAAGATAATGATGAGATAATGAGGAGATCACACAAGTAACGAGACCGATTAGTTGTGAAAACACAGCAAAAACACGCAATTATCGCAAATTTACAATACATTACTTGTGAAACACAGCCAAACACACAAATAAAGCAAATTTACAATACATTACTTGTGAATCACAGTAAAAACACACAATGAAAACATCACAATCAACATGCACTAAGTCTGCAAAACCAGGGAATCTGCGAACGGGTTCGCAAATCCCCTTGCATTGAGAGAACAAAAAGTAATCAGTGTGAGGAAGAGAGCTAAAGATCTTCGGTAAAAGGATAGAAGGTATCACATATATGCTTCTCAACGAGCTCCTTCAAGGAAGCGAGACGGCGCGTGTAACGTCTCAAAAAGGCTGATACCGAGGATCGGTGGCACACAGAGATTTAAAAAGTAACACATAAGCTTCGAATTGCGTTACCGCTGCATACAGGTCGAGATCAGGTGATTGAAGGAATTCTTCAGAACCAACAATCGTACGTGCAGGTTGGAAAAGACGTAAAAGTTGCTGTCTGGACAGTGGTCCAGGAACTGGAGGAAACGTATCAACTGCCTGTAGAACCTCAGCATCAGAGAGAGGATTGACAGGACCTGAGCGGAGAAGCATGCTGTTTGAAGAATCATCAGGTGGAGAAACACCGGAACCGGAAACCTCGGGAACACTAGATGAATCCTCAGAATGTGGCACAGAAAGTTGTTTTAACTTTTTCTGTTTTACAGCGCCTTTGGAAGTTCCAATCCGCTTCGAAGAAGAAGCTGAGGCGGATGTATCCATTAGTGGATTAGGCTCACCTCCCACGTCAGGAGACGAGGAAACGGACGTCGCCGAAGAAGCAGTACGTAGCTGAGCTGCCTTAGTGGAGACTGGTACAACAGCCGAGGCTTCAGGAAGATGTTGCAACAAGGGTATGGTAGACAAGGTTGTAAATGGAGATCCGATATCCGAGAGGCTAGGAGAAGAGCCAGACGGCCGATCTGCCAAACTACCACTCAACACACCCGGATCGGAACACTCCGCTGTAGACACATCTGTAGTCGAAGACAACTCTGTCAATCTTGAAGGTGGATGCACAATCGTACGGGTCGGGAGAGGAGGAAAGGCAGCATTGTCCGTGACGGAAATGTTCGTCTGACGGAGAGACGAAGAATTCGCGTCAGGCAAACTACCGGTAGTGGGGATAGTAGAAAGACCAATGTGGTCAGCAGTGGGATGCGAACTTGATGAACGTCCATGTCGAACGCGGTCACAGGAGGCAGTGGTGTGATTCTGTGTTAAACAGTATGTACAATAGTGAGCAGTGAAAATCTTGAAACTGTACGTTCGTGCGCCAATTTCAACAGTAGCTTCTGTAGGGCAATCCGCCAAGGCTTTCTCGGTGGGAAAGACGACCAATAACTGACGGCGAGGTCCGGTAGCATGTGCAAATCGAGTTCCGTAGGAAGCGTCAGAGAGGCGACGGACCTTGCCAACAATTTTATAAACATGGCTGACAAGGAGAGGAAGTGCATTATCCGGCATTTCCTGTGGAACAGGAAGAAACGTGATGTTCACCGGTCGCTTGGAAAGAGGCGACGGGATGAGATGGTTTGTCCCAATCGAAAGTCCGTTTGCAAGAAAAAAGTCAGCATCCTCCTTGTGATTGAACTGTACCGAAATACCCCGAGGAGTACGGGAAATTCCTGCAATGGACGCAGACGACACATGTCCAGAGAGGGCTTCCATGTAGCGTGGCAATGGAGTATTTGGTAAAGCATGAAATAGCACATCTCTATCCAGGAGGTTATGGAACTCACGGCCAATCTGCGAATTGTCATCTATCGTTACCTTCACCTTGTGGTTGGATACCTAAATAATAGGGATTGCTTGCAAAAGACCATCTGGTTGAGAGGAATCGGACGTAGAAGTAGCGCCTCGTTGCACTGTAGAGGCAAATGACATTATCGGAAGATAAGTCTGTTCGGATCCGGCAGGCACAGAAGGCTGTGAGGGAAGTGAAGCACAGGCCGAAGGCAAGGCAGTAGAATCAGTAGTATCCAGGGAGGGCACTGAGGCAGATGCAGGAGCTGAAGAAGAAAGCGCAGCCAAGTCCAGTGCAGGCACCGTTGCAGGAGTACTAGAAAGCTGGGAAGGCATCTGAGCAGACACATCTGAGGACGAGAGTATGTTAACTTCCATGGACGTGGGAAGTGTGACGTGACGTGCATCCGCCACGCGCATAGATGATAAGGAAATACCGGAAGCCGCCATGTTGGCAGCTTCCAAACGTAAACAAACGAGCAAACGATAAGAAAACGGATAAATATGAACTAATATGATGATGAGAACGCTAGAAAAGTAGCTCAAAACGTACACAGTACCTGTAGATAGCCGGGCCACATAACAGGTGAGTGAGGGACGAGGTATTTCACACTAAAATGCATAAAATATTGGAGCCACCAACACTACGTCTGTCACGAACGAGCAATGGGCTGGACATACTGCCAGAAGGACAGACCATCAACGGACAGTTGAAATTTTAGATTGGATTCCAAGGGACAGGAAAAGACCCAGAAGAAGACCACATGGGAGATGGGTGGATGAAATTCGAAAGTATGCGGGAGTGAAATGGAGGAGACTGTCACAAGACAGACCGTTGTGGAGGAAACTTGGGGAGACCTTCGTCCAGCAGCGGATTGATAATGGTTGACAATGATGATGATGATGATGATGATGATATGCAAGAAATGTGTGCTACGTGCAGATGAGGAAAGCACAAATATATACAGTACGAGCAGATGAAGACGCATATGAATATAACAGTGGGCTATGACTGCGCCAGGAAATAACAAAGGATTGGTGTGTATATACATGGGATGAGCGCAATTCACAAGATGAATATGACAGATATATTTACAGAACGAATAAAATATTCTATAATAAGCAGAAGCGTCATAACAGGACAGCACTACGGCTGTAAAACGTAGAATAAAGAAGTAAAACTGCAGAGCGGGTTATGTACAACATACGCAAAACGCAGTAGAGAAATGGTGCAAACAGATAATATGAGTATACACAACATGTAGCTACAGGGCTGAAACGGGAGCAGTACAATCAAGGAGACATCAAAGCCACAGTACGATGAACTCTGAACAGGGAATGTATGCACAACATTTTCAAAAGTAGTATATGAATGGTGCAAACAGAAAAGATAAAAATGCATAATGTATAGCTGCTGGGGTGAAACATGAACAGTACAACTTGAGGTAATAAAGCACAGTACGATGAACTCTGAGCGGGGGATGTATGAACAACATATGCATAAGCAGTATATCAATGGTGCAAACAGAGAAATATACACTGAGTGGCCACTTTATTATGACCATCTCCTCAGTACTTCGTTGGGTCACCTTTTGCCTTTAATACTGCGTCGATTCTTCGTGGCATGAACTCCACGAGATGTTGATAGATGGTTTGTGGAATCTGAGACTATGCTTGAAGAATAGCACTTTCCAGGAGTGTGTAATTGCAGGGTTGTGGATCTTGCGCTCTGATGGCTCGTTCAACTTCAACCCACAAATTCTCAATGGGGTTGAGATCTGGAGATTGTGGGGGCCACCTAAGCAAAGTAAACTCACCGGCTTGTTCCTGAAACCAATCCTGTACAATACGAGCACTATGGCAGGACGCATTATTTTGTTGGAAGTAGTCATCGCCATTGGGATAAACCATCCACATGACAGGATGCACTTGGTCCGCAACGATGTTTTGATATGATGTGCCAATCAGACGTGGATCAACACGAATTAAAGGGCCCAAAGCATGCCAGGAAAACATTCCCTGAACCGTAACGTTGCCTCCACCAGCTTGAAGGGTTATAACAATGCATTTGGGGTCCATGCTTTCGTGCTGTTTCCGCCTAATTTTAACTCGGCCATCGGCATGGTGCAACTGAAAACGTGATTCATCGGACCACATAATTTGTTTCCAATTATCGACTGTCCAATTCTTATGCTCCTGTGCGAACTGGAGACGTTTTCTCTTGTTAACTGCGGACAGCAAAGGTGTTCGAACAGGCCATCGGCTGCCATATCCCATCCGATGCAGTGTACGGCGAACAGTGCGTGCAGAGATCATTTGAGTGAATCCTTGATTAAGATGGTCTGTAATTTGCTGCACTGTTGCCCTGCTGTTGTCTGTTACCAGTTTGGACACTCTCCGTTCCGCCCGAGCAGTCACTAGTCGATGACGACCACACGTTGCACGTAGAGACCCACTTTTCGGCTGACAGTCCAGTCTTTAACCACTTTAACAACAGCTGCTCTGGAACATTTCACGAATGCGGCGGTTTCGGTGATACTCGCTCCATGGCTCCGAGCTCCTGCAATCATCCCACGTGGAAAGTCAGTGAAATCTCATTTTTTTGACCCATCTCGTCACCCAAAAATCACTTGTACTTCTGTCGCAAGCACTAAGCTTTCTTTTTTTATACTAGCCTCGCCCTCTGGCGGCAACAGCGTGCAGCCATAATTAATTTTCTTAAAACTGCCAGGTGGTCATAATAAAGTGGCCACTCAGTGTATAAGAATTCATAACATATTGCTTCAGATGTTATACGGGAACAGTACAAACTAGAGGTAAACGAAGTCACAGTACGAAGAACTCTGAACGGGGGATGTATATACAACATATGCAGAATCAGTATATAAATGGTGCAAACAGAAAATATAAGAAGTCGCAACGTATAGCTGCAGGGTTGAAACATGAACAATACAATGAAAGGTTAGGGAAAGCACTGTAATATGAACACTTAACGGGGCATGTATGTATAGCATATGCAAAGACAATATATAAATAGTGCTGACTAAATACAAAGGAAATTTCAGCGATCAGCGCCAGGGCTAAAATAGGTACAGTACAAAATATAGGTTAACGTAAGCACAGTAAGATGTACATCATACGGAGGGGTATGTACACTGATATACCAACAAATAGAAAACAAACAGAAACTGTTTGGTGTCGGAAGCATCGATGCATATTCAAACTGTTGTAAAGAACACAATGCAAGTAATACAAATAAAGATGGGTACGTACCAATCTGGACAAAAGTATGGATAAACAATATAGTGCAAAGCTGAAATAAAACTGTGTATCGAAAAACAGCCAAAGCAATGATAAATATCATTGTAAGCAGGTAGGCTGAACCAGAAGGTGGTGTGAAGTAATCAGCAGAGAGTTCTTCTAAGAAGAAACAAACAATAAGAGACGTGGTGCCAGGGAGCGAACAGTCCAGTCTAAAAACACAGCGTTCACAGAGACGACGTAAGTTCTGGTAAGGAGGTGTTTAAATCAACAGACGCAGGTCATCAGAAGGTCCAGAGAACCACCGGCGATTCGGTGACCATACACACATAAATTGTGGGATGCGGCTCTCTGCCCTGGCGGAAGGCAAAAGCAAGCCGAAGACGTGATGTCAGGCGGCACCGGAATTGATGACAAAGGGCCTCCCCCGCCTGGATGAGCAGGCCAGTGGGCAGGTTGAAGTTGGATGTTGAAACAGTAGATAATATGGCGAGCCAGGATGAAAACGTAAGCACACGCATCAGGGAGAGGCACAGAGTACCGGGCAGTATTGATAAGCATGCTGCACGTAGGCTATCGAGGTGCAGAAGAAGCAAGTGGGAGAAGTAACCCGTGTCATTCTGAAGAGTGTGGTGAAGTAGAGCACACCTTCGGTAGAGCGGCCAGTGGAACATCCGGAATGAGCGGAGGCGTCGTTGATGAGGAGGCAAAAAGAGAGTGATATAGAGATTGAACTGAAAAACCAGAGAGAGGAAGAGCGGAGCTCCGAAAGAAAGAAGGAGAGGAAGAGAGGCAGAAAAAACAGGGATAAGACCGGACGGGGAGGCAAGGTTAGAGTGGAGGGTGACAATTGAAGAGCGGAGGGAGTCGTAGAGTGTAAGAGAAGTAGCTGTGCGAGGGAGGAGAGGAGAGAGGTCTGAGAAAGGCTTCCAGGAGATGTCAGGAGAAAGGAGGTCGCGGACAGATACGATCCCGGCGAGGAGCGAGGAAAGTTCAGTGAAGTAGGGGGCGTTGGGAGGTGGATGGCAGAGGAAAAGAAGAGGGGCTCAGCCAAAAGCTCAGAAGTAGAAGCAGGTGTGGCACGAAGAACGGGGAGACAGCGGAGAAAGGAAAGCGCCTCCGCGTAAACGAAGGAAAGTCCAGAGCGGAGATAGGGAAAGTTATCCATAAGGAGAAACGTTGTAAAGGTGAAACGGGGGTTGGTCGGTGAAATCATCACGCCCCTTGGAAGAGATTCTGGAGATCCAGGAGCACAGAGGAGGCGTAGTAGGGCCACCAGTCTATGAGCTTTATAGAACAGACGGACATCAACGATCGCTATCCCTCCGTGAGAGATAGGACGGCAGAGAATGGGAACTTGAACCCAATGATGATGAGTCCGATAATAGTCGAGATGAGCCGAGTGATTTCCGTGAGAGAGTAGATAGGCATCCGGGCTGCCGACCAGACGTGCAGGTAAGAAGAAAGAAGGTAGGTGCGAGCCAAGCGCGCTCTAGTGACATAGGAGCCGCAAAACTGAGCTTGACGCCAGAAGGCCGCCGAGCGAGCAAGGCGATGTCGTAGAGCAGATCATTTGGGATTACGTCCCGCGAGAGTTGCGCCAACCAAGGAACTTCTGCGATGCTGCGATCCAGGAAGCGTCCATCTGGGAAGTCCAGCGACCACACCAGAGGCCGACACTTTTAGTCGTGTTTAGAGATGTCGCTGAGCAAAAAGATTAAAGCTGATAGAGCTGAGCCAGGATGTCGAACTGAGAGTCCTCTCGGATACAAAAAGTGGCGTCGTGCGCATAAGCTGAGTAGGTGATGGTAAAGTGCCGCGTACTTGCTGTTGGAGATGGAAGTGCGGCAAGAAAGGTCCAATGAACGGTGCGCAGAAATGGCTGAAATGCCAGGGCAAAGAGCTGCCCAGAAAGTGGGCAGCCAAGCCGGATGCCACGCAAAAAGGAGATGACTGCCGTAAGGAAGGTGGCCGTCTTGGCCTGGAAGACGGCGTCCTGGTAGAGTGCAAGTAAAGAAGTGACAGAAAAAAAAAGAAAGAAAAGCTGAATGCCAGGCATCAACAGAACACACGACGAGTGCATGCGAGTCTTTTCGTGTTAGGTTTAATACTCACTTTTATCATCCCCATCCAAGCTCATTCACTGACGGAAAAAAAATCCCAGCACCGCGATAAAATAGTTGTAGAGGAATGTAATGGCGGCAATACATTTGTATAGGTAACATATTTAATCGATTAAGGTTTCAAGACCACAACTTATTGTAAGCGCGAGAAGAGCCATTTTAAATGTGAAATGCTGGCACATTAAAAACCGGTGTAGCCGCCAGAATGTTGAATGCAAGCACGCAAACGTTCATGCATTGTGTCGTACAGGTGCTGGATGTCAGTTTGTGGGATGGAGTTCCATGCCTGTTGCACTTGGTCGGTCAATACAGGGACGGTTAATGCTGGTTGGTGGTGACGCTGGAGTTGTCGTCCAATGATGTCCCATAAGTGCTCGATTCGTGAAAGATCTGGTGATCTAGCAGGCCACAGCAACATGTCGACACTCTGTAGAGCATGTTGGGTTACAACAGCGGTATGCGGGCGAGCGTTACCCTGTTGGAAAATACCCACTGGAATGATGTTCATGAATGGCAGCACAACAGGTTGAATCACCAGACCGACGTACAACTGTGCCGTCAGGGTGCGTGGGAAAACCACGAGAGTGCTCCTGCTGTCATAGGAAATTGCTCCCCAGACCATAACTCCAGGTGTAGGTCCAGTGTGTCTCGGCTGCAGACAGGTTGGTTGCAGGCGCTCACCTGGCCTCCTTCTAACCAACACACGGCCATCACTGGCACCCAGGCAGAACCGGCTTTCATCAGAAAACACAACAGATCTCCGCTCCATCCTCCAATGAGCTCTAGCTTGACACCACTGACGTCGCAAACGGCAGTGGTTTGGATTAAGTGGAATGTACGCTGCAGGGCGTCTGGCTCGGAGCTGTCCTTCAAGTAACCGATTTGTAACAGTTCGTTGTGTCACTGTGGTGGCAACTGCAGCTCGAATTGCTGTCATAGACGCGGTACGATGCGCCACGGCCATACGCCGTACACGGCAGATACATGTACTTGGAGTGCCACTTTTCCAAAATAAGAAATCAACGCTGCCAACGTTTTGTACTAGTTTTGTACAGTTTTGTACACCCAAAAGAAAATTTTGTACACCACCGGAAGTGGTACTTTTCGGCTCTTTAAAAGTGGCACTCCAAGTACATGCTGGAGTGCCACTTTTTCAAAATCGAAAATAATTACTGCCAAAGTTTTGTACTAGTTTTGTACAGTTTTGTACACCCAAAAGAAAATTTTGTACACCACCGGAAGTAGTACTTTTCGGCTCTGTTAAAGTGGCACTCCAAGTACATGCTGAGTGCCACTTTCTCAAAATCGAAAATAACTACTGCCAAAGTTTTGTACTAGTTTTGTACAGTTTTGTACAGTTTTGTACACCCAAAAGAAAATTTTGTACACCACCGGAAGTAGTACTTTTCGGCTCTCTAAAAGTGGCACTCCAAGTACACGCTGAGTGCCACTTTCTCAAAATCGAAAATAAATACTGCCAAAGTTTTGTACTAGTTTTGTACAGTTTGGTACACCCAAAAGAAAATTTTGTACACCACCGGAAGTAGTACTTTTCGGCTCTGTTAAAGTGGCACTCCAAGTACATGCTGAGTGACACTTTCTCAAAATCGAAAATAACTACTGCCAAAGTTTTGTATTAGTTTTGTACAGTTTTGTACACCCAAAAGAAAATTTTGTACACCACCGGAAGTGGTATTTTTCGACTCTTTAAAAGTGGCACTCCAAGTACATGCTGAGTGCCACTTTCTCAAAATCGAAAATAAATACTGCCAAAGTTTTGTGCTAGTTTTGTACAGTTTTGTACACCCAAAAGAAAATTTTGTACACCACCGGAAGTGGTACTTTTTGGCTCTCCTTTGTGGCTCTCGACCTTGTACTTGTAGTGCCACTTTTCCAAAATTGAAAAAAAAAACACTGCCAGAGTGTTGTCCTAGTTTTGTACACCCAAAAGAAAATGTTGTACACCACCGGAAGTGATACTTTTTGACTCTCCTTTTGTGGCACTCGAGCATGTACTTGGAGTGCCATATTTCTAAAATCGAAAATAAACACTACCAGAATGGTGTACTAGTTTTGTACAGACAAAAGAGTGTTATGTACTCCTCCGGCGATGGTTCTCTTTGGTTGTCCAGCATGCTCTTAGAGTGTCATCTTTCGAAATCCAGAAGTTAACACTACTATCTCTTTCCAGTTTATTACATACTTTTACTCCTGTTAATTATACACAACCAGCTGTTTTTGTGTTCATTATACGCAACTTTTATTTGTTCAAGGTCGCAAATTTTCGTGCGGTTGTCTTGTATAAACTAAGACATTGTCGGAGCCTTCATTTTCATAGCAAAGGAAGAAAAGAAACAGTTTTTTGTTGCTTTGTTAAGCAATGCTTTCGGCAAAAGCATTTCGGAAATGCGAGGAAAAGGAATTCAAATCAGCGCATATCATCGCTTCCAGTCTAGCAGCCATGCCGAGCAAGGTTGGGGGAGACGGAAGTTGCAAAACACCTCGGCGCATTCGCAGTGGCGTAACTAGCACCAATTGTGCAACCCCGGAAAGTTTATTTCAGCACCCCTAAGCATAATAATTTTTCCAGAATTTCGGACACTAGGGAGGATGTGTTTTTCACGGTGTTTGTTTTGGGAAAATGGGGATGTCAGGAAGTTAGGGAGACTGATGTCTGGTAAAGTAAAGGAACTACCTATAGAGCCCTGTAGTTTTAACTTTTAAAATAAATTTTGGAACAGAAGTACATAATGCAAGGTTATCAATCAGCCAGTCAGATTTAACACGGTGAGCTGTCAGATGCATAATCATGAATATACGTTTTATCGCATTGAAACGAATTCGGTAAAATACATTTAAATGTTTAAGGTTAACAACTATGAGACTTAAGTGATCGTTATTGGATATGGTTGTATACAAACAGGGAATTCAGTATTCTACACTGCAAGAATACAATATGGATTTCGTAGCTGCAGATATTAATTTGCATGTACAACAAAACTTCAATGCAGGCCAGGAAAAAAAGAGTGCGTGTGGAAATGCAATGTGCAGGTATGTGTTGTTTACAAATATACGAGTACTATAATACCCAGTTTTCGAAATGTGCCGGTATGGCATACCGGTAGTTAACAAAATGGAAGTGAGCATACCGGCAGTTAAAAAAAACGTTATTTACCATCCCGGTATGTAATAAATTATAAACCCTTCACAAACTAAGTAAAGATATCAGGATGAAAGAACAAATTTTAACGCTAAAAACGGCAAATGGCATTTTTAACGGATAAAATTGATAATTAGCAGCTGAGACTGAAAGAGACCGACCACAAACCCTTCAATGAAGTTTTTTTAATTTTTACATTAATTTTATAAAATTATATACATTAATTTTTCAATACCAAAAAAAAAAAAAAAAAGCAATTATACGGAATGGAATGTATTTCTTTCGAAACCTCCTATTTATACTATGTGGATCTATGGTCTACACCATACTGGCAGTAGCTCTGTGCCACTTCGACCACTGAGTGTACCACATAACTACATAATACAGATATAATATAAATTATAATTACATGATTAAAATACAAGTGGAAAATTAATTATGCGATAAGTGGACATTTTAATGTTTTTAGGCCTAAGTCTTTCTTTCTAGCCTTCATTTTTTGGCGAAATTATTAAGCGTTGAGGTCCATTCTTTTGGCAAACTGCCTTTCTATGCAGTGACAATTCCTGCAGCCTATCTTGTGACATGATGCTTCTCAAATAGTTTTTACAAATTTTAATTTGGAAAACGATCTCTTTACAGATGCAACTGTGACGGGTAGCCGTGAGTGTTAAGAAAAACATCAAGGCAATAATTACATAGTTTAGTACAACCACCGACAATTGTAGGATCCACATCCTCCACGAGGAATCTCCATGTGGCCTCGCACTTTCCTTCAGCAGTGCACCAATAAGGCGATTGCAGAGCGATCGTATCACAACCCGGAGCCAAAGGGTCGAATAGCTTTAATGTGTAGGACATCCAGCAACCGAAAAATTGTTATGCCGTGTGTTGATAAAACGTGAAAGTGCGATGTATTTGTTTATTCAACTGACGCCATGTATTTGGGGGATTTGCACTTAGGATATCAGTGCTTCCAAAGTGTACCATCCATTTTTTAGTGTTCACAAATGTGGTACACATGTAAACAATTACTTATTTTACACTCGCAGGTGTCACAGCTCATCGTAAATTCAAATAACGCAAACTTTCAATAATAACTTTTGGAATGTCGTAATAACTTTTGGAATGTCCTAATTCCATTGCATTTTATTTTCATTTATCATGGCCTTAATTGATTGAATTTACTTTTTGTTTCGAAATGCATCCACCCGTCTCCCAAATTTTAATTTTCACCTAAAGTCAATATTTACCTTAATTTTAACATTTGCTAAATTTAACTATTAATTACACACATGAGCAAAACCTATCCATAACAGTTTGAAATGTGGTCAGGAAGGAAAAAGCAAAGATGATGGATGTGAAGACGAACTTTAGGCGTGCTCAAACACAGTGATCTGTTTCCTTCTGTTCGACAGGCTATTCTTATTGTTCAAACATTACCAGTAACAACCTGCCTAGTGGAGAGGTCCTTCAGCACTATGAGAACGGTTAAGAACCTGGTTAAGGTCAAAAATGGCAGATGGACGTTTATCTGGACTGTGCATGATGAGTATTCATCGAGAAAAGGTTTTTGAGAATAAACATGAACTCATTCAAAATGTAATTGATAGATTTGGACAAAACCCAAGACGTTTGCAGTTTTTATTTCATAGTATCTCTTCTAAAGTGCAAGAAACAGAAAATTGAAGGGGATATAAAAATTAACAGATAAATATCTATAAAAAAAGGGGTTTATACTCATACTCAATAAAGGACGATGGAGCAGTGCAATTGTTTTACGTAACCCCAAGTGAATGTTTCCATACAAAAAGACTTTATTAAGTTGATTATTAAATTTAGCAAGAAGCCTACAGTAAGGTTAAATTTTTGACTCAGATATGAATAATCAGTGACCAGTAATTGGTAAATGATATAATTATTATTATTGTCCGTTATTTCAATACTAAATATTGACTATAGAAAGAAAGATGTGTCCAAGTTCCCAAACTTTGGGGGCGGGGGGGGGGATATCAGTGCTCCGAACCCACTCCCTAGCTTTAGGGGCTCGATGCACTCGCCTGACCCAACCCCCACTATGCCATATAAAGACGCAGGGGTACTATAAATTTAAGCAATAATTATGATAGTGGGAGTATACCAGTTTTCCCCTCCCCCGGAAAAGTTGCAACGGACGCCCATGCTCATGGGGGATAACGCAGCGGGAAAAAGTTTCCGGCCCTTTATATGATTTTTTTTATCACCAAAATGGCGGTTAAACAAGTTCCCAAAGTTTGGCCAAATATTTTAAAAACTACATGACAAAATGATTATGTACAATTTCGCATTTTCAATACATGAAAAAAAAACTTTACTTTCTAAAAACTTTGTTGTAAATCCGAATGTTATTTTGTTTTTATATTCATACCCCTACTACTCCTTCTTTATTAGCATCGCTCTTTTCAAAGCAAATTGTTTACAAGTTGATTTCTCAATAGTATTGAGTAAAATATTCTCTAATCTTTGCTTGTTTAAAATTTGTCAAAGTCAGAGAAAAAACATAACTATGAACGTTATTAAGTTTTGCACCATCTATTTCATGGCTGAACTACAACAACAAAAAGACGTCCGCACCATTCCAAGAGTTGTAGCTTGCCTAAGTGCACGTTTTATTCAGAGCAAAGATTGCGAAATAAATTTTTCATCCAAACCGAAACTAAACAACATATCCCTCTCTGATGAGATCAAAGTTCAACTTTGCACGAAGAAGGAACACAAGAACGCTAACCGAAAGTAAACAGCATACCCTTCTCTGATGGGATGAAGGTTCAACTTTGGCTGCACCAAGAACTCAGTAACGCTGTCTCGATTCTCTCAAACTTGTGATATACCGGTTACGTAAACGAATCAAAGAACTGTGAGTTTGTGATAATCAGAAATTACAAAATTTATGTACATCGCAAAAAGCGTATAAATGAATTAATTAGCTATTATCGAATTGGAAAAGCTTAGAAAATACAGTAAAATATCGGGACTAATGCAGAATTACGTATAAATATCAAAAAATATAACTGGATTACGCATAGCAGAAGTTTCACTGAATATCTTTTTATTTCTACAAAGCAATGCTTAAATATAAAAATTTTGTTTAAACTGAAAACCACTAGATTGAAAAAACATTGCGCAGAAATTCAAATTGCTTGAATTTCAGTCTGTGACTTATACCTCTAACTTAACCCTCCTTTCGAGTTGCTTCTAAACTAAACATTTTCCCACTGAAGAGTCCGCTTCTTCTCTAACAGCTTGTACATTTTAGCGACACTGACAGTGAGTCACAGCAAAATTTATAGACAACCTTGATTTTAAAAATGGGGGGGGGGGGTGTAGAGAGAAAGATTGCAAGTAATTGTGGGGAACTGATATAAAGAAAGAGATTTAAACGAATACGTATTGTTGCTATATGTTGATCTAAGAGCTATTTTGTGTCAAATGATGAATCACAATGTGACGATTTTTTATAAAGATGACCTTCGAACTTTCATTGAGTGGAAAATTAAGGGAAAGGAGATTTTAAACATAAATTCTTTTGGTGATTCTTCCAACTTGGCCGTTCGGCTTCTGGGTTATTACAAAAGTGTGTTTTATATGCAACAAACTAGGAATATTAATCAAATTAGTTAACCATTTAAGCTACTGCTTCGAAAATCAAGAGCCAAAAAGTACCACTTCCGGTGGTGTACAAAATCTTCTTTTGGGTGTACAAAACTATGACATCACTCTGGCAGTGTTTTTTTTTTAATTTTGGAAAAGTGGCACTCCAAGTTCATGCTCGAAGGCCACAAAGGAGAGTCAAAAAGTACCACTTCCGGTGGTGTACAAAATTTTCTTTTGGGTGTACAAAACTAGGACAACACTCTAACAGTGGTTTTTTTTTTTCAATTTTGGAAAATTGGCTCTCCAAGTACATGCTCGAGGGCCACAAAGAAAAATCAAAAAGTACTACTTCCGGTGGTGTACACAATTTTCTTTTGAGTGTACAAAACTAGGACTGCACTCTGGCAGTGTTTATTTTCGTTTTCGGAAAAATGGCACTCCAAGTACATGCTCGAGGGCCACAAAGGAGAGTCAAAAAGAACTATTTCCGGTGGTGTACAAAATTTTATTTTGGGTGTACAAAACTGTACAAAACTAAAACAGTGCTTATTTTCCTTTTTGGAAAAGTGGCACTACAAGTACATGCTCGAGGGCCACAAAGGGGAGTCAAAAAGTACCACTTCCTGTGGTGTACAACATTTTCTTTTGGGTGTACAAAACTGTACAAAACTAGGACAACACTCTGGCAGTGTTTATTTTTGTTTTTGGAAAAGTGGCACTCCAAGTACATGCTCGAGGGCTACAAAGGAGAGTCAAAAAGTACCACTTCTAGTGGTGTACAAAATTTTCTTTTGGATGTACAAAACTGTACAAAACTAGTGCAAAACTTTGGCAGTAGTTATTTTCGATTTTGAGAAAGTGGCACTCAGCATGTACTTGGAGTGCCACTTTTAGAGAGCCGAAAAGTACTACTTCCGGCGGTGTACAAAATTTTCTTTTGGGTGTACAAAACTGTACAAAACTAGTACAAAACTTTGGCAGTATTTATTTTCGATTTCGAAAAAGTGGCACTCCAGCATGTACTTGGAGTGCCACTTTTAAAGAGCCGAAAAATACCACTTCCGGTGGTGTACAAAATTTTCTTCTGGGTGTACAAAACTTTGGCAGTATTTATTTTCGATTTTGAAAAAGTGGCACTCCAGCATGTACTTGGAGTGCCACTTTTAAAGAGCCGAAAAGTACCACTTCCGGTGGTGTACAAAATTTTCTTCTGGGTGTACAAAACTGTACAAAACTAGTACAAAACGTTGGCAGCGTTGATTTCTTATTTTGGAAAAGTGGCACTCCAAGTACATGTATCTGTACACGGCGGTCTTCCCTCTCAGTAGTGCCACGTGGCCGGCCGAAACTCGGTCTTCTTGAGGCAGTACATTCCCTTGACCACCGCTGCCAACAATCATGCACAGTGGCTACATTCATGCCAAGTCGTTCTGCAATATTGCGGAAAGAAAATCCACCTTCTAGCAGCCCTATTACACGACCTCGTTCAAACTCCGTGAGCTGTTGATAATGGCTTCTTTGTCTTCTTAAAGGCATTCTTGACTAACATCAACACCCTACGTCGAATCTCAACGATAACTAACGCTCACGAACGTTACAGCGCGTATTTAAAGCAAACCTGCTTTGCATGTTCCGAGGGGCGCTACTAGCGTCTCACGTATGCGCCGAGCGCGAAATTTACATAGACGTCATCTTACATATGTACTCTCACCGCCTACCAACTGTCGTTTATCGAACACAACCCCTTCTAGGTGTTGGGATTTATATTTTCCGTCAGTGTATAACTTTGTAGAAGTTCTGAAACTTTTTCAAACTCAAACATACATTCAAATCCAAAGCTCAAGGGATGTCACTCGGGGAAGGAAATCCAAAACTACCATGCAGAGGGAAAATATGTTGTCTAAGAAAATAAGCGATTATAGAGGAAGATGTATTACCAGACATGAATTGGTGAAATTTGCATCATATTTTTCAAAATATTAATTTTTGGGTAAGCAAAGGTTGACTCCTAAAAGAGAAATGAAATTTTCTATATTCAACATTCCTCAAAATCGTAATAAAGTATGCTTATTTAAGTTTTCTGTATGTGATGACAGTGTTACATCATCTTCCTCTCTTCAGTATCAGTAAGGCATTTGTTTTTTCTTTTTTATTTCTCTTATAGCAACCATATAAATAGGTATTTAATTCGCAAATATTAGTTCATTTTCATTGCTATTAAGATGTAGTATATTATGTTTTGTATTGTCTTTCCTTCCCACAAGCTTTTGCCGCAATTTATCTATGAAGTCGCGGGTAAATCCTAAGCCGCTCTCATCTGCCCTTACTTAACCGATAACCGCAATTTACCTATGGAGTCGCTGGTAAATCCTAATCCCCTGTCATCGACCCTTCCCTTACGCTGCACTTTACTATGTGGTTGGAGACCACCCGTGGCTTTCGCCGCAATTTACCTATGGAGTCGCTGGTATATCCTAAGCCGCTGTCATCGACCTTTCCCTTAGGCTGCAATTGACCTATGGGGTTGGAGGCCACCCGTGGCTCTCGCCGCAATTTACCTATAGAGTCGCTGGAAAATCCTAATCCGCTGTGATCGACCCTTCTCTTACGCTGCACTTTACTATGTGGTTGGACACCACACGGGCTCTCGCCGCAATTTACCTATGGAGTCGCTGGTAAATCCTAAGCCGCTGTCATCGACCCTCCCCTTAGGCAGCAATTTACATATGGGGTTAGAGGCCACATGTGGCTCTCGCCGCAATTTACCTATGGAGTCGCTGGTAAATCCTCATCCCCTGTCATCGACTCTCCCCTTAGGCTGCAATTTACTGTGTGGTTGGAGACCACACAGAGATTTCGCCGCAATTTACCTATGGAGTATCTGGTAAATCCTAAGCCGCTGTAATCTGCCCTTACTTAACCTATAACCGCAGTTTACCTATGGAGTCGCTGGTAAGTCCTAATCACCTGTCATCGACCCTTCCCTTACGCTGCACTTAACTATGTGGTTGGACACCACCCGTGGCTTTCACCGCAATTTACCTATGGAGTCGCTGGTAAATCCTAAGCCGCTATCATCGACCCTTCCCTTAGGCTGCAATTTACCCATGGGATTGGAGACCACCCGTGGCTCTCGCCGCAATTTACCTATGGAGTCGCTGGTATATCCTAAGCCGCTGCCATCGACCTTTCCCTTAGGCTGCAATTGACGTCAGGGGTTGGAGGCCACCTGTGGCTCTCGCCGCAATTTACCTATGGAGCCGCTGGAAAATCCTAATCCGCTGTCATCGACCCTTCCCTTACGCTGCACTTTACTATGTGGTTGGAGACTACACGGGGCTCTCGCCGCAATTTACCTATGGAGTCGCTGGTAAATCCTAAGCCGCTGTCATCGATCCTTCCCTTAGGGTGCAATTTATATATGGGATTGGAGACCACCCGTGGCTCTCGCCGTAATTTACCTATGGAGTCGCTGGTAAATCCTAAGCCGCTGTCATCGACCCTCTCCTTAGGCAGCAATGTACATATGGAGTTAGAGGCCACGCGTGGCTCTCGCCGCAATTTACCTATGGAGTCGCTGGTAAATCCTCATCCGCTGTCATCGACTCTTCCCTTAGGCTGCAATTTACTTATGGGGTTGGAGACCACCAGTGGCTCTCGCCGCAATTTACCTATGGAGCCGCTGGTAAACCCTAATCCGCTGTCATCGACCCTTCCCTTAGGCTGCAATTTACCTATGAAGTTGGAGACTTTTTTTTTTTTTTTTTTTGATTGGAGGTTTAACGACCACCGTGAGCAACTCAATGGGCTATAAGCAGTCGCCCGTCCCTAATTTAGGGTCACTGGTTCCAGGGAAGGGAGAGAGCCAGTGCCGTAAGACAAACACAACATCCATGCCTGACCGGGATTCGAACCCGGACCCCTTACAGACGAATGATCACAGGCCAGCGCCTTAGACCACTGCGCCACCGGGGCGGCTGAAGTTGGAGACCACCATGGCTCTCGCCATAATTTACCTATGGAGTCGCGGGTAAATTCTAAGCCGCTGTCATGGACCCTTCTCTTAGGCTGCAATTTACCTATGGGGTTGGAAACCATCCGTGGCTCTCGCCGCAATTTACCTATGGAGTCACTGGAAAATCCTAATCCGCTGTCATCGACCCTTCCCTTACGCTGCACTTTACTATGTGGTTGGAGACCGCACGTGGCTCTCGCCGCAATTTACCTATGGAGCCGCTGGTAAATTCTAATCCGCTGTCATCGACTCTTCCCTTAGGCTGCAACTTACCTATGGGGTTGGAGACCACCAGTGGCTCTCGCCGCAATTTACCTATGGAGTCGCGGGTAAATCCTAAGCCTCTGTCATCGACCCTTCCCTTAGGCTGCAATTTACCTGCGGGGCTGGAGAGCAGCCGTGGCTCTCGCCGCAGTTTACCAACACCGGGTTTAATTATATCTAGTCATGGCGTAGAATGTGGTGAATCTAAGCGTCTAAAAAGTTTAGGCACAACACAAACGTAATGCAAAACATACCTCTGTTAGATATGTTTGATATTTGCAGACCGCTGTATCCGCTCGAAAACACGCATCTCCGTTGAATAAATTGCATTCTGTAGAGTTTTCGGTTAATACAGCTTTCAGTTAGTAGTATTTGATTTTTTGTTCATCGTATAAAATTTATCAATATATCATCTTTGCCGTCCTTGAATGATTTTCCTTTGGAGTTCTTAAAAACATTTCGTCCGAATGTTTTTTAAAAATATCGCCTAGCTTAGACGAAACAAACAACAGTTTCCCAATTATATAAAGGATATTTTTGTCCAATATCAATCAAATCGACTATATACATGTTTTAACAAGATTTGGAAACATCAGATTTCGTCTCTGTCGGTTAAGGAGTTTTTTAAGTTATTTCGTTCTAAAACAAGTTAGTAAAATCATGCAATGCATTGATCATGATACGCTTTCCAACATACCAGAAATCATTACTCAAGTTATTACTCAAGTTATGAGGATAATGGCTGTGAAATAAATCTCGCTCCTGTGCCGTGAGCTTTGATCCCATTTCGATTATATTCAACAGAATTGTTTCAGTATACCTCCGGAACAAAATACTAAAGTTTAGTCGCAACAGAAGCATTTTTAGTCAAGTTATGAGGATAATGGCTGTGGAATGAATATCGCTCCTGTGCCCTGACCTTTGACTCCATTTCGCCCATTTTTAATAGGGTTCGTTCCCAGGTAGTCCCCTACTACATACTAAAATTTCATCGAAATCGAGCCATTTTACGTACGTTATGACGCATAAGGGCAATGGAATGGATCCCGCTCCAATTTCCTGACCTATGATCCCATTTAGCCCGCTTTCAATAGAGTTCGTCCCCAGGTTGTCCCCTACCCCATATTAAAATTTCATCGAAATCGAACCACAAAGCTGGAGCATATACGCTTCTTCAACATACGGTTGAAAAGCGTAAAAAGGAAATTCCCGAGGGTACCTCTACGTTTCGTGCCATTAAGGGTATATCAGAAGAGGAGGTACAATAGAGAGATACATATATATATACTTGAAATAGTATTGCTTTTTATTAATTTTTCAAGATATACTAATACAATACAGTGCAATACAATATAATAAAATAAAATATAATATAATATCTACTTGACAGAATGAGGGAATATGAACTCCCATTATGTATGTGCTTTTATCGATTATGAAAAGGCCTTTGATTTCGTGAAACCGTCAGCAGTTAAATTGGCTTTGAAATCCTGCGGTATTGAAGACGCATACATTAGTATTATTAGTAACATCTACGAAAACGCAAGTGCAAAGGTTCGGTTATTTGAGAATACAGCACCCATAAAAATTGGAAAGGGAGTGAGACAAGGAGACACCATATCTCCCAAACTGTAATGCCACATTGCAAAATGTCTTTCAGTCATTGAACTGGGAAAACAAAGGGATAAAGATTAATAAAGATTATTTAACTCACCTTATTTTGCTGCTGACGTAGTAATTTTTGCAACTGCCCCATCAGAACTGCGGAGTATGATCCAAGAACTTGCTGACAAGAGTAAAGAAGTGGGATTAAAAATGAACTTCCAGAAGACAAAAGTGATGTACAATGGTTTTACAAGAAATGAAGATTTATCGATTGATGGGGAAAAGCTGGAGATAACCGATATCTACAATTATCTTGGACAGCAGATATCAAGCAAAGGTCACATTGATGAGGAAATCAATCGACGTATAAAACTTGCCTGGACAGCTTATGGAAGAAACAGTACAATTTTTAAGAGCAACATGCCATTATGTCTTAAAAGAAAAGTGTTTAATCAATGCATCCTTCCAGTGCTTACGTACGAAACAGAAACGAGAACCTTAACTAAAAAAGACATACAATGACTGCAGACAACTGAAAGAAGCATGGAGAGGTGCATGCATGGTGTAACCAGGAGAGATAAGGAGAGGAACTCGTGGATCAGAAAAAGGACAAGAGTGGAAGACATCATGATCAGAGTAAAATCCCTGAAATGGCAATGGGCTGGACATACTGCCAGAAGGACAGACCACCGACGGACAACCGAAATTTTAGACTGGATTCCAAGAGACGGGAAAAACCCAGAAGGAGATCGCATAGGAGATGGGTGGATGAATTTCGAAAGCATGCGGGATTGACATGGAGGAGACGGGCGCAAGACAGACTGTTGTGGAGGAAACTTTGGGAAGCTTTCATCCTGTAGTGGATTGATAATAGTTGACGATGATGAACATAACATAACATACTATAATATTTAACCTTTAATATATGTTAAAATTAATTTATGAAAGTACCTAAAATTATTCTAGCTGCCCCGGTGGCGCAGTGGTCTAAGCGATGGCCTCTGATCATTCGTCCGAACGGGGTCCGGGTTCGAATCCCGGTGAGGCATGGATGTTGTGCTTGTCTTACGGCACTGGCTCTCTCCCTTCCCTGGAACCAGTGACCCTAAATTAGGGACGGGCGACTACTTATAGCCCATTGAGTTGTTCACGGTGGTCGCTAAACCTCCAATCAAAAAAAAAATTATTATTGCCATCCCAGCATTATTTGTAATGATCCCTAGAATTTGCACTAGCTAACTTAGAAGATATTTTTCGCCCTGAGGGGTGGGTTGGGAATTTTTCAGATGCGCCACTGGGGTGGTTTCCGGACGCCCGGGACCCTCCCCTTGTCTACATCCCTAGAAGTGGCCTCGTTAATCTGTGGAAGGTTTTTTTAAATGTACGCTGGAGTAAAGTAGTTTGTAATTTGCTTCCACGAGATTTTTTTTAATGTTAACGACATATGCACTTGACTTGTGGCGTATATTCGAGGCTAGCTAGGCTGGCTGAGAAGCCCAGAAAATGCACAAATAAAACTGAATTAAATATACCCAAATAAAAGTGAATTATCAACGGTATTAAAATATGTCGATGCTTTCGGTGAAAAAAAAAAAGAAACGCCTGCGGATTCGCTTCTTTAACTCAGTCTGGCGAGCGGAACCAAACGGCATAACGCAAGCAGCTCTTCTAGAATCTTCGCAGTTCTGATGCGAAAACCTTCCGCACAATCCCGTGCTAACGTTTCCATGACAACATGAATCAGCTGGTAGAGGGAAATGGGGCCATTGCTTTGGGAAACGGTTCGCTCAGAAAAAGAAGAAGAGTTAGACTCAAGGAGGTTATATTACTGGAGACACCACTCCTATCCACGCAGCATTGGCCGCCATAAGTCACCGTCTGTGCTGCAAATGACGTCATGAGCAGGCACGACGCAGCCGCAGAAGAGAAGCTGCTTGGAAACCAATAGAACAAAAGCTTCTAAGCGTATAAACAGATAAAATGAGTAATTCAATAATCTTTATCAATGATACAGAAGCTTACTGTTTCATCGACGGTATAATTCAGTTCATTTTTGCCTGCTTGTGACGTCACACCACAGACTAGCTACCTATGGTGGCAGAGCCAGTGGTGTCTCCAGTAATATAACCTCCTTGGTTAGACTATCTCAATCACTCGCATACTCCCGCCCATAAGTGTTTCGCGAGAGTTGTTTCAGTTTTTGTGAAGTGTCAATGAATTAAAATCAGAGATGTTATATCTTAAATTCGTGGCTTTGTTGGATTCGAACTGTTTTGATAAATTTTGTGAAAGCTTCTCTGAACATCTACTGTCAGAACTTAAAGAACTCTATGCTTCAAATTTTGACACAGCTCGACTAAAAAATGAACTGAAAGTGTTTTATTCCCTTGATGAATACAAAAACAAATCAGTTAGAGACATTACGTGTTACATAAAATTGAATAAATTGGACATAGTGTTTAGTGAGGTGTACAAATTAGCAGACCTCGTATTAAACTTTCCATCAACAACTGCTAAAATAAGTTTTTCGGCATTAAAAAGAATCAAAATACACTGCCGGACAATTGCTAAGGACGGATGACAATAGCAACGATAGCAACCATAAAATGGAAGGCAGGAAAATGTGGAAATTAGCATAAGTGTGGGATACAGTAAGACGTGTTGTGCGTATGCAAATTTTGGATTGCCGAACTTGTTCGTGACGTCATAGCGCTGATAAGAGATATAAAGGATTTGACGCGTTATGAAGGTTGTTGTTCAAACGCAAAGTTGAAAGGGAAAGAATCAATTGACGAACTTGCAATTTTCAGTATGTCTTCCCGACATCACCTAGATGATTTTACGCGTGGCCGTATTATTGGTAAGATTGAAGAAGGCCGAAAAATAACAGATGTTGCCAGGGAGTTCGACGTCAGCCACAGTGTTGTTTCGAGGCTTTGGAAATCATTTCAAACAAATGGAGAGTGTAGCAAACGTCACGGGGGAGGTCGTGTTCGCAGTACGATACCTGCAGAAGATCGGTACATAGTGCTATCAACAAAAAGACACCGGCGCAGCACAGCTAGTGAGGTAGCAAATCAGTTTATGGCTGCTACTGGCAAGCGGATCTCCCGAAAAACTGTCGCCAGAAGTTTGCATGAAGGAGGACTATACGCCCGCCGTCCTGTTGTGTGCATTCCATTGTCCAGACGTCACCGTACCGCCCGTTTCCAATGGTGCCAATGACTGGCCAACGATACATTAATGATGTTCTGCTACCTCATGTTCGTATGTTCCGTGGTGCTGTCGGTGATAGATTCATTTTCATGCACGACAACGCAACATGTCATCGAACAGTCGCTGTCCAGGAGTGTCTTGAGAGCGAGGATATTCAACGCCTCCTATGGCCAGCACGTTCTCCAGATCTGAATCCCATTGAAAATGTGTAGGATGCTTTGGGGAGGAGTCTTGCTGGTCGCCAATGCCCTCCAATAAACAAGAACACCCTCATCCGTGCACAGACAGAGGAATGGGATAAATTGCCCCAACAGCTGCTTGATAATGTTGTGCAAAGCATGACACGACGTGTGGAATCTTGCATCGCCCTCCATGGTGGCCATATCCCGTATTGACATCTTACGCCGGAACGCCTGCGGACGGCAATTGCATTTTTTTCACGTTTACGTATTCTGCACAAAATGGCCTGTTTGTCCCTTGAACACGTTCCAAAGCCTTCTTGATTTCAGAGCACAATAAATTGTCTTTCTTGTAATGTCCTGGCATTCTGACATTATTTTATTTCACTTGGCATCCAACCACACTTTTTTTTATGCGCTATATAGCCGTTTATGATCCGTCCTTAGCAATTGTCCAGCAGTGTATATCTTAGAGCCACACGAGGGCATGCACGTTCGAAATACTTGGCTGTTTTGTCAATAGAGGAAAACTTTATTTTTAAATATGAAAAAGTACTCGGAAGAAACATTTTATGAAAACGTAGCACTCAAGTTCACACAAAAGGAGAAGAATGGAGTTCATGTACAAATAAGTGTTCAAATCCTAATCTTCATAATTATTTGGTATCATGTTAGCAATGTCATGTATACCTAAAATTTAGAAAAAAAGTTACTTCTATTGCTTAGCAATTAAAAATTAAACTTCGCAATTATAAAAAATAAATAAATACAGTACTGAGGGGAGGGGGGGGGGGTAGCCCAGGTCTCGGACCCAAGATACACCGCTACACTTGATCATCGAAAATTATTTTATTTTCTAAACGGCCCGGTCTCATGAGATTGCGTTCGCTCTGCCAAAGACCATTCGAGACTTAAAAGCTGTCTGCATTGCCTTGGGGCTCATTTCCGTCGACGATTCCTCCTGCGTCATTTCGAAATATTGTCGACATTAACGATCTATGTGCTTCGTCACTGAAAATTATTTTTCGCAAATTATAATCCAGTGCAACAGAACTCTGTCAAACTTAGTCTTACTCAGAAAGGAAACAAGTTAATTTCGTTTCCTCTTCTTTCCTGTGCCCATGATTTAGCAGGATGGAAAACTGTCACTTTTAATTTTCCTTCTATTTCTAGAAGATAAGAACCTTCTGGCAGACATATTTCTCTCGTACATTAGCCTTAATATTAAAACAGGAATTCAAAAATCTTTGTGATACTTCATCACTAACCGAAAAGTTTTTATTTTCTTTTTCTTTCAGCCATTCACCGTCTCATTATCGTTAACATGGTCGTCCTCAGCAGCTACAAGAGTAAAAGGAGATACTGTGGCGCCATCTTGCGACCAACGAAGTAATTCCCTAACTCTTTGAGATTCCCGTGCAGCACGAATTAGGTGATGGTCCAGCTCGCGGCCTTCTAAAAGTTCCGCAGGCGAGAAACTACGAGTGGGGCCTGCTTGTCTTTGAGCCCATCCTTTATATCCCCCCCCCCCCCCACTCAACAAAAAAAAAAATATCTCGGCTGTTAGAACGCACGTTGAGAGCAAAAATATAAGATTTTAGAGAACTTGGAAAGTGCCAGATTGGCTTTCCATAAGCGGCCCTGGAAGTTGATTTTGAGCTGTCTACTTTTGGGAAAAATGACCAAGAAAAAAAACCTTTTCGTCACAAGTCTACAAATCATTGAGGTTTTTTGTATTGAGGCAATAACATTTAACAACATTTTACCATTTTCCTTGACACACACGAAGCTCTCTAGTAATATTTTGTGTAAGAAAAAATTACTTCAGTTGCTGAGAAGAAACAGACGTTCTGAGTGAGAGACTGTAAAAGTCTTTATTCACTTAATCAATTTTATTACGACAACTAAAATCAGAGTTTGTAACAGTTTCGTCGGTTTTAGTGCGAAGAGAAATCCAAATGTGCCGAAAATTAATTTCTTTTTCAAGACTTAGCTGTCAATAGTAAAATAATTATAAAATAATCTATTGAGAAAACTGAAGATGTCTAGAATTTCATTGCAAACTGATGAAGCGAGGGAAATTAAAGAATTAGAAAATTAATATTTCATTACTTTCAACTGGAAAAAAGTCCTTTTGCTGCAGCTAAAACAGGCTTTCCGCAACTGCAGTTCAAGAATATGTAGAGGGCCTGAAAAGTAGTACATCAGATGCAGATCTCGTTCAATAAAAATAAATAAATAAATAAAAAGCTTATTCATATAACAAGCTGCAACCAAGAATTTCACCGTAGGTGAAATTTAATGAATTAACTTACGTAACGAATTTCGAGTTTCTATCTCAACTCTTGGAGATTCTCGTGCAGCACGAATTAGGTGATGTGGCAGCTTGTGACCTTCTGGAAGTTCCGCAGGCGATAATATGCTACCAATAGCGTGGTTCTATCCCACACTATTGATAGCACATTTGATTAGCATGTATGGATTATTCAACTGCAACTGGCAAAAGTGAACTGAGGTAGAGGATATCAGCCCAATGGGACGGGGCTTAAATTAAGTATTCGAGAAAGGAGAAGAAATAGTATCAAAACAGGATTTCGCTCATCAGAACACTTGCTACGTAAGTTTCTATTTTTTTTTTCCGCAGCCGCCCAAGTGGTAGGCAGACTTTGTCGTTTAAGCATTACTTGCTTTTCTTCTACAAGAATGCTCAAGTGGAAGTATACACTATATTGAAAAAAGTCACCGGACAACGCTTCAAAAGCAAATGAACGGATCCGCTGCGTAGTTAACAGCTGCAAACGGTATGAAAACAAGCCTGCAGCTGACCACGATCATATCGCACTGCAAGGTTGAGTGAAAATGTCGCGGCGCGAGGGAACTGACTTTGAGAAAGGAAAGGTTGTTGGGTGTTATATTAGTGGGTTGTCCATAAGAGAAACTGAGAGGCGTTTAAACATACCAAGGTCAACTGTTTTGGATGTACTGAATAAGTGGAAGACACATGGGGTGCCTGAAGCAGCAAAACGTACCGGCAAACCAAAGTAAATCAGTGATAGAGGACGTCGAAGCCTCAGGAGAGCCGTTACAGCTAATCGACGGAGTACTGCACAAGACCTCAGTGTACATGTGAGCAAAAATGCTTGAACGTAGGTATGTACACGTACCATTCCCAGAGAACTTTATTCCATGGGTTACCGTGGTCGCGCGGCTGCTCATAAGCCTTTCATCTCCACTTGGAATGTTACTCCTTGTTTAGCATGGTGTAAATAACGTTTAACGTGGACCGTAGAACAATGGAAACGGGTCCTATGGACTGATGAAAATAGATACACGATCCATAAAACTGATGGCCGTGTGTGGGTGTGGCGGTAGCCGGCGGGACGCTATTTAGCACAGTGCACTGTTTCTACGGCCAAGTTTGGAGCTGGCAGTGTACTCGTATGGGGTTGTTTTTCGTGGTATGTTCCCGGCCCATTGGCTATCGTGGACAAATCAGTTAACCAACACGTCTGCCTCGATATTCTGAACAATTATGCCCTACCAACTCTGTGGCAATACTATGGAACCGAGCCTTGTTGGTACCAGCAGGATAATGCACCGCGCCATAAAGTAAGAACTGTTACGGCGTGGTTTGACGATAATTCCGTATCGTGTGTGGACTGGCCAGCACAACGCCCTGATCTTAATCCCATGGAGCCCCTTTGGGGTGAATAAGAGCGCCGCATAAGAAGTTTGGAACCAAGGCCTACTACTAAGCAACAGTTAGCTGCAGCATTATGTACTGAATAGAAGTGCATACCTATCGCTGTGTTCCAAAACCTTGTCGAAAGCATGTCTCGAAGGGCGAGTGATGCATTAAGGCCAAAGGTAGACCGACACCGTACTAATGTATGTCAATAAATGCTATGTTGTGTTTCTCTTCTAGATGTCTGGTGACTTTTGTCAATATAGTGTATGTATTTTTTTTCTTTTTCTTGAGCCAGCATAAGGCCTACCGGCCTAGATTATGGCGGTGCACCGGGAATTTTCCCGGTATCCCCGCGGCTCAATACGTCCCTGAACTTGAATATAAACGTACGTTAATATTTCGAAAGTTCACAGAAATTTATTATATAAAATGAATTTTATGTTAAATTTGGGGTTGGTTTGTACTTCTGGGCATAACCATGTTTCGAAATCTGGGGGGGGGTGTGTCTGATCACACATACACACATTATATGTATACATATGTCATCATCATCATCATTGTCAACCATTATCAATCCACTGCTGGACGAAGGTCTCCCCAAGTTTCCTCCACAACGGTCTGTCTTGTGCCAGTCTCCTCCATGTCACCCCTGCATACTTTCGAATTTCATCCACCCATCTCCCATGTGGTCTTCTTCTGGGTCTTTTCCTGTCCCTTGAATCCAATCTAAAATTTCAGCTGTCCATCGATGATCTGTCCTTCTGGCAGTATGTCCAGCCCATTGCCATTTCAGGGATTTAACTCTGATCATGATGTCTTCCACTCTTGTCATTTTTCGGATCCACGAGTTCCTCTCCTTATCTCTCCTGGTTACACCAAGCATGCACCTCTCCATGCTGCTTTGAGTTGTCTGCAGCCTTTGTATGTCTCTTTTAGTTAAGGTCCACGTCTCCGCACCATACGTAAGCACTGGAAGGATGCATTGATCAAACACTTTTCTTTTAAGACATAATGGCATATTGCTCTTGAAAATTATGCTGTTTCTTCCAAAAAGCTCTCCAGGCAAGTTTTGTACGCCGATTAATTTCTTCATCAATGTGACCCTCACTTGATATCTGCTGTCCAAGATAAACGTACGTGTCTGTTATCTCCAGCTTTTCTCCATCAATCGATAAATCTTCATTTCTTGTAAAAGCATTGAACATCACTTTTGTCTTCTGAAAGTTCATTTTTAATCCTACTTCTTTACTCTTGTCAGCAAGTTCCTGGATCATACTCTGCAGCTCTGATGGGGTAGTTGCAAAAATGACTACGTCATCAGCAAAACGAAGGTGGGTTAGATAATCTCCATTAATCTTTATCCCCTTGTTTTCCCAGCTCAGTGACTGAAAAACACCCTCCAACGTGGCATTAAAGAGCTTCGGAGATATGGTGTCACCTTGTCTCCTCCCTTTCCAATTTTTACTTGTGTTGTATTTTCAAACAGCTGAATCTTTGCACTTGCATTTTCATAGATGTTATTAATAATATTAATGTATGCATCTTCAATACCGCAGGTTTTCAGAGCCATTGTAACTGCTGATGGTTTCACCGAATCAAAGGCTTTTTCATAATCGATAAAAGCCATGCACAAAGGAAGTTCATATTCCCTCGCTCTTTCAATTAGTTCTCTCAGCACGTGGATATGATCTATTGTGCTGTAGCCACTCCTGAATCCAGCTTGTTCTCTCGGTTGAGCCATGTCCAGTGTTACCTTCAAGCGGTGTGAAAGAACTTTAGTGAAGATTTTATAAACTACTGACAGGAGGCTGATAGGTCTGTAGTTTCCGAGATCCTCAATGTCACCTTTCTTATGTAGCAGGATCATTGTAGCGGTGTTCCAATCCTCAGGAATCTTTCCTTCATTAAGGCATCGAGTGAAAATTTGGGCGAGTACTGTTTCGATTTCTCCACTTGCTTCTTGTATGATGTCTACAGTAATTCCATCTTCTCCTGGAGCTTTTCCTCGCTTCATGTTCTTGATTGCATGTGCAACTTCTGCTGGAAGGACTGGAGGAACTCTGGTACTGGTATCTTTCATGATGTCTGGAGTGCATATATCATCCCTTTCATATAATTTGGAGTAGAAATCTTTCACTCTTGTCAAAATTTCGCCTCTATTTCTTGTTACAGAACCATCTTCTTTTCTCAGTGCCATAATCTGTTTTCTTCCCTTACTGAGATGTCCCTTTGCTATCTTTAGGCTTTGGTTGTTTTCAATTGCTTTCCTCACTAGTTCACAGTTGAATTTCCTTACGTCTTCAGTGATACTTTTTCTTACTGTCTTGCATAGCTCTATATATTCCACTTTGGAAGTCACATCTTCTTTAGTTGTCCTCATCTCTCTCCTTTTTTGCATCAACATTTTCGTTTTTCCTGATAATTTGTTTACATGCAACTTGTTCTTGGACCCAGCTAATTTTCTTGCTGTTTCCATAAGAGCTTTGGTTACTTTTCTGTTAACTTCAGAGATGTCCACTTCTTCCGATGTTAGCCCTTCTAAAGCAGAGAACCTGTTCTTCAGTTCTAACTTGAAGGTATTATGGTGTTTTTTAAGGTTGGTTATGTCAATAGATTTTGTTTGTCCTATGAGCTTGCCACGTTCAAGTTTAGTGTTGAGGTGCATCTTACATCTCACCAATCTATGGTCACTACCTGTGTTGAACTCGTTTAGCACACTGCAGTCTTCTATGACGAATTTTTTGTTACACATAATAAAATCAATTTCACTTGTCGTCCCATTTGGATGTCTCCATGTCCATTTCCTGTGTGGCTTTTTCTTGAAGAAGGAGTTCAAGATGAAAAACCCTTCTGCCTCTGCAAACTCAACGAGAGTATTTCCACGCTGGTTTCTGTTGCCGTGACCGAATTTACCTACTGAAGTTTCATTCTGTTGCCGTTGCCCTATTTTTGCATTGAAATCTCCCATAATTATTTTAAAGTGCTGCTTACCTTTATTATTTAGATGACAAATTTCCTCATAAAATTCTTCAATTTCTTCTTCAGGATGACTTGTGGTGGGCGCATAAGTTTGAATAATCTGAGCCTGGTATCTTTTCGAGAGTTGGATAACAAGTCGTGCAGCTCTGTCAGAGGAACTTTCAACTTCTACAACTTTATCCTTCAGTTTCTTGTTTATTATAAATCCAACACCACTAGTTCTGCCAGTATCTGTCCCACGATAGTAGAAGAGATGTCCACTTTTCAGTTCGATGAGATCTTCTCCTTTTCTCCTTACCTCACTTAGCCCCACGATGTCCCACTTGAATACAATATTATATACATACTGTATAAGATAGGGGTTTGGGACCCCCCCACACACACACATGCAGGAGCAAAGCACTTGCTGAGGCGCGATCTAACAGGCACGACATAGGTGCCTCTGTTGGCGAATTGTTGAACTTAGCTAAGCCAACTGTAAAACTATGATAGATAAGGCGGAAATGTAAATTACAAAGTTTTAGAACTGACTTTGCTCATTAGGAATCGGCATCGCTGTTTTATTAAGTACACATTATACACGTGTTTGCATTCTACGAAAAATTGCAATCTTGTATTATTAATTTTAGTTGGTTCACATCATAAAAAAGTGTGCATTATACCGTAATATTCCCGATTTTTTTATTTTTCTGGGAGGAGGGGGGGGTCTTTACATTGGGGATCCACAACTCTGAAATTCTGGGGAGCCTGATCCCCCCAAGTGGTTACTCCTATGCCTCTGAGAAATGGAGGAAGCCCTTTGAGTGAATGTCTAAGAGAGTCATTGTTGTAATTACAGTTTAAAAAGAGAGAGAGAGAGAGATTCCATGTAAGGTTACAAATCAAAATTCACAAACAGCCTTATGAGAGGTGAAATAAATCAATAAATAAATTACGTAAGTAAGCTAAATTGCGAAGTACCTTGTAATGTAGATTGGTACCTACGGTTCCCAGTACGTACTGCTTACATTGAATAAATACTACGTACCGTATGCATTTGAAAACTTTTATTATTCCTCAGGAAAACATCCAGCGGCGTCGGAACCGCAGGGGCAGAGGGGACAGTTGCCCCCGCACGCAAATGAATGTGGGGGCAAATCATCACATTGGTTCCCTCAGTTTTCTTCATTTTCAAATTACACATGTTCGTAATTGGAGATCTCAAACATTCGTTTTTTTTTTTTTTTGTATTTTTTTAAGTTCATTTTGATAACAATTGAGTATTGCTCTTCATTCTTTACCATGAACTATCTATAAATCTGAATATTTTTTTTTTAATGTTATTCATTCCTGAGACGTCAAGAAATGCTACTAGCCCCATTAAACAGTCCCAAGGGCTGGTTCCCGTTTGAGTTTGAAGACCAACAATGTTTTGTCTCATTAAGTGTAAAAAATGAGTCTTCCTCTAAAAAAATGAGTAAACATAAATAGGGAAATGGAAGTAGGGTGATTAATGAGATATACGTTCCTTCAATGTTGAATTATGGCGTCTACGGCTACCATTTTTGCGGAATTCGTGCCAATCCGGAAGTATCAAGATCTATAGTTTAACGCATCTGCTGAGCCTGTTTCAGAGCATATAGTGTCAACAGTGACGATCTACAAACACATTTTGATGACGCAAAAGCTCCTAATTCACCCATTTCAGTTTGTTCCTCAAACTCCTAAAACAACACAAGGGTGTTCTGGGTACAGATTTATTGATATGGAAATTCTTAGCAGCATATTTGTGTCTAACTAATCCGTTATAATTTGTCTCTAACCAATCCATTATAACCATCACATTGAATGATGGTTATAATGGATTGGTTACAGTTTTGGACTTATTGGGTATTTCTCCAGGACAATAATACACTCTGAAAGGCTTTGGTCATTTGGAATGCCAGCGTTCGGTGAAAGCACAAAATACCTCAACACCTGCTTCTAAATTGCAAAGAAATAAAAATAGAGCCAGCAGAAAGAAAAAAACAAGAAATCCACCTTGATACTGAAGGTGAAACCTACAAAAGTGGGGGTTTTGAGGACCTTTGAAAATTACAGTTACTTTTTCAGAGCCACTGATCTTTTCTTTTTGCGTTTTCTCAATATTGAAAATATGATATTTTTATCGTGATTCCACCACTAATAACGTGAGAACTATTTATGTATGAAAATTCAAATTTTAACAGCATATTTATCACTCATTTAGCTGTGCGATGAACTAAAATGAAAAATGTAGCAGGATTACTTTTCTTTTTAGAGAAACATTTGCTCCTGATAAATACACTTTTTTAAAGATTTAAATACATCCTGTATATATAGAAGTATAAAAGTTTGAATTCCGTTTCACTAACTTCATTGTTTTAGTTTATTGCATTCACAACATTCTAATGAGCATTTTACCACCTTTCTTGATTAAATACACCCAAACGTTTAAGAGATTTTAATGTTTTCGTAAAATGAATAAATTTAATTTTATTAAATTTAAAGCTAATTAATGCCATTAATTAATTTTTTTTTTTAGTTTTTCTCCCTAATTATTTTTTAGTTATACATGTTGCACATAATCTGAAAATGTTAAATGAATTAAATAAAAAATAAAGAAAAAATATTTAAGGTGTTGACCTACCTTAATATTCACATGATGAAAAAAAAAAAACCCAATCATACAGTATTTCTCTACTAACGAAAATAAGAATATAATAATCGAAGGACGAAGAGTTTTAAAAATGTCAGTCTCCATTTTGTTGCGCATCATTCCTTTTTACAGTTCTCTACGCACTTTCGAGTAACTGGTTGGGGGAACAACCGCTTCATTGCCTAAGGACTTTCATCAATTAGGTATTGGTGGAAGAAGTTCTTTGGCATCATAAACAGCACTGCAGCATGGATGTAACTAGTATGGATAATAGCTAAAGAAACTGCGGCCGGTGGTATGTCACAACTTCACGAGAATTGGAGAGAACGAAGCAGCGATTACCAGTAGCATTGTTCAACTTGCTAACCAGCAAGCACAGGAAGAATTTGACGCCTACGTTTTGCAATAACTTTCCCAATATAACAAACAAAGAGCTGATAGAGCTGGAGCAGCAGCCCTCTGAAGACTGCAATTTTACAGGAGGTGCACACGAAGGAAACTTCACCTAAGGAATTTTGACATAGGGCATCCACTATTAGTAAATGGTTTGGTCCTCTTCATTGAAAATGAAGCTGATTTTGACCGCAGCGTCGCTGCAGCGAAGGAATTTTTGCCCCTTGCGTTCTCCAGCTAGAAAGAAAGCATACAAGAGAAGATTAGGGCATGGCAATCAATTCTTGATGGCTTCTTCAAGAGAGGTTATGTCGCACCTCGGCTCATCTACCTGTCTATAACTCCCATCTTGTCTCCCAACGCTGTCAAGTTTGTCGTGTTCGAGGCTGCACTCTTGAAAGCAATACACCTTTACTTAATTTTGCTCATTGTTTCTTTTATAATTATTTATTAAAAAATAGTGAACTTATTTATAGAATCGTGTTTGTTTACTTCATTTTTATGTATATAATGCAACAGTAATTCCATTATACTGACCGAGGGGCCGATGGGCCGTGGGTGGCCTAGTGGGCAACGTTCGAGACTGCCGCGGAAAGGACCTCTGGTTCGATCCCAGCAGGTACGAACGCACGATCCACTAAATATCCGCCGTGCGTCGAATGGGCACGTTAAGCCGTCGGATCCCGGGAACTGTCCCGCCGGTAATAAATAAGGGCGTCTTCCTCCCCCTTTCTACTTCGCTTCCGTGTCACTTTCCTATCGGGCACCTTAGCCCAAATCTCCTAGCTTCCTATTTCTAAGGGTTGTTTAAGGCCTAGGGTCAGACACTCCCTTCCTAAAATCCTCTACGTATGATCATGATCATGATCATGATCATACTGACCGAAGGTAATAAATTACCTTAATTTTCAGGTTAAGAGCCGCGGCTCTTATGGTGAAAAAGTGCGGTTTTTTAGGTAAAAAATTAAAACTTCTTTTTTTAAACAATTGCTCAGTAAACAGCAATTGTAAGTTCGCGTGTGATGCAGATACTCCAACTGCTACGGATTCTCCGTAGTCTCTACGAAAATCGTCGGTCCGCTACGGATTACGGAAAGCATCGGATATACTACGAAAATCGAAAAACTTAGTTAAATGACTTTTCTAACGATGTGCGTAAAGTTCATTTTCCTGTTTCCTAGATTCTAACATTCATTAAACGTGTTGGAGAGTGTTTCCTGAATGTTTTCAATATCCTTGCATCATCACGGTCAATGGAATCGCGGAAATATCCTGAAGTTTTAGTTCTCCTTCGAGATCTTGGAAATTCCTTAATTTTTCTTATTTTTGCATAAAGTCCTAGAGTAGTATTAGAATTCTTCTCTGCAATGAACAAAAATAATGTTCATTGCAGGAAAAAATCTCCAAAAAAAAAAAAAAAACAAAAAAAAACTACATTTTTTTTACGCTTTCAAACCTTAGGTTGAAAAAGAGCATATGCTCCAGCTTTGGCCGTCCGTCTGTCTGTCTGTTCGCATGATAACTCGCGTAAAAATGGTTCGATTTCGATGAAATTTTGGTATGTGGTAGAGGACAAACTGGGAAGAAACCCTATTGAAAATGGGCGAAATGGAGTCAGAGGCCAGGGCATAGGAGTGGATCCATTCCATCGCCTTTATGCATCATAACTTACGTAAAAATGCTTCGATTGCGACAAAACTTCATGTTTTTCCAGAGATGTAGTGAACCGGCTCGGTTTAATATCATCGAAGTGGGGTCACAGGAGCGAGATTTATCCCACAGCCATTATCCTCATAACTTGAGCAATAACTTGAGTAATGATTTCTGATATGTTGGAAAGCGTATCATAATCAATGCATTGCATGATTTTACTAACTTGTTTTCATTCTTGTTAGGGTTTGAAGACGACCATGAAAAACATCTACTCTGTGTAGACACGTATGTTTACTGTAAGGTTCCCATTGGAACATACATTAATTTTTGAGGTAAACTACAATAGAAAAAAAAAATAGAAACAAATATTGGAGGCATTTAGTGTTTCTCACAAATTGTCTTCAATTTACGGACAATTTTTAAAGCAGAAATTCGTTTTTTTATGAATTAACAATTTCATTTCGCTGCTCTGGAAATTTGTTTTTTACCGAGTGTGTAATACAAATTTTATTCATCTCTACTTAAAAATGCTGAAAACTACGCATCTCTTTAGCGTTTATTACTGAAATTTTCTAATAAGGGTTGAAGTCTAGCGTAATGTCTCGCTCATAATAAATAGCCATGAATATCCCCCCTGTTTTTACTCAAAATAAAAACCAGATTTGGTTTTTGTTTCTCCTGTCCAGCCCGTTTCTGCTTCATTCATCCATTTATACCTTTAATATTTTCACTGTACACCATGTAACCCTTCCGTTCAGAAAACATGAACATTTTCATCGTCCTGGAGCGGGGATCGAACCCGCACCTCCCGATTTCCTGTCGAGCATGCTGGGTAGTGTAATAATGCCTAGCATGCTCGACCGGAAATCGGGAGGTACGGGTTCGATTCCCGCTCCAGGACGATGAAAATGCTCAAGTTTTCTGAACGGAAGGGTTACATGGTGTACAGTGAAAATATCAAAGATTTAAATCCCCATCATGTATATTATTTCTTCAGGAAAATCGTTTCCCAATCCATCCGACAGAAGAAATAATTTGTATATTTATAGAATATATATATATATCATCATCATCATCATTGTCAACCATTATCAATCCACTGCTGAACGAAGGTCTCCCCAAGTTTCCTCCACAACGGTCTGTCTTGTGCCAGTCTAAATGTATATATATATATATATATATATATATATATATACGGGATGTAAGGTCAGGTGATGCGTAACATCGCAGCCTCTCCTTGACAAATGTCAACCCCGCCTTCTCGTGGTACATACTGTTCCCACTAAAGGGGCTCTGACGACCGCCAATAGCGGTATAACTATACCATCGGGATTAGAGGAAATGCTATCCCACACTCACCAACCCGCTTGGCCAGCGTGGTGAGTTATGGCCAAACCCCTCCAAAATGACTCCACAACTTAAATCTTGGCCCTCAGTCTCCGGCAGCTGGAATGTACCTGGCCAAGGCAGCGGCCAGTGCGACATGAAGGCAGAGGGTGCTAAGAATCCCCGGAGGACCGGACTAGGCTGCCATCTGATGCTGACCTTGGCTACGTACAACGGACGCTCCCTATCTTCTGATTCAAGGCTTCTTGAATTGGAAGAGGAACTACAAAGGATCAAGTGGGACATCGTCGGGCTAAGTGAGGTAAGGAGAAAAGGAGAAGATCTCATTGAACTGAAAAGTGGACATCTCTTCTACTATCGTGGGACAGACACTGGCAGAACTAGTGGTGTTGGATTTATAATAAACAAGAAACTGAAGGATAAAGTTGTAGAAGTTGAAAGTTCCTCTGACAGAGCTGCACGACCCGTTATCCAACTCTCGAGAAGATACCAGGCTCAGATTATTCAAACTTATGCACCCACCACAAGTCATGCTGAAGAAGAAATTGAAGAATTTTATGAGGAAATTCGTGATCTAAATAATAAAGGTAAGCAGCACTTGAAGATAATTATGGGAGATTTCAATGCAAAAATAGGGCAACGGCAACAGAATGAAACTTCAGTAGGTAAATTCGGTCACGGCAACAGAAACTAGCGTGGAAATACTCTCGTTGAGTTTGCAGAGGCAGAAGGGTTTTTCATCTTGAACTCCTTTTTCAAGAAAAAGTCACACAGGAAATGGACATGGAGACATCCAAATGGGACGACAAGTGAAATTGATTTTATTATGTGTAACAAAAAATTCATCATAGAAGACTGCAGTGTGCTAAACAAGTTCAACACAGGCAGTGACCATAGATTGGTGAGATGTAAGATGCACCTCAACACTAAACTCGAACGTAGCAAGCTCATAAGACAAACAAAATGTATTGACATAACCAACCTTAAAAAACACCATAATACCTTCAAATTGGAACTGAAGAACAAATTCTCTGCCTTAGAAGGCCTAACATCGGAAGAAGTGGATATTTCTGAAGTTAACAGAAAAGTAACCAAAGCTCTTATGGAAACAGCAACAAAATTAGCTGGGTCTAAGAACAAATTGCATGTGAACAAATTATCAGGAAAAACCAAAATGTTGATGCAAAAAAGAAGAGTGATGAGGACAACTAAAGAAGATGTGACTTCCAAAGTGGAATATATACAGCTATGCAAGACAGTACGAAAAAGTATCACTGAAGACGTAAGGAAATTCAACTGTGAACTAGTAAGGAAAGCAATTGAAAACAACCAAAGCCTAAAGATAGCAAAGGGACATCTCAGTAAGGGGAAAAAACAGATTATGGCACTGAGAAAAGAAGATGGTTCTGTAACAAGAAATAGAGGAGAAATTTTGACAAGAGTGAAAGATTTCTACACCAAATTATATGAAAGGGATGATACATGTACTCCAGACATCATGAAAGGTACCAGTACCAGAGTTCTTCCAGTCCTTCCAGCAGAAGTTGCACATGCAATCAAGAACATGAAGCGGGGAAAAGCTCCAGGAGAAAATGGAATTACTATAGACATCATACAAGAAGCAAGTGGAGAAATCGAAACAGTACTCGCCCAAATTTTCACTCGATGCCTTAATGAAGGGAAAATTCCTGAGGATTGGAACAAAGCTACAATGATCTTGCTACATAAAAAAGGTGGCATTGAGGATCTCAGGAACTACAGACCTATCAGCCTCCTATCAGTGGTTTATAAAATCTTCACTAAAGTTCTTTCACACCGCTTGAAGGTGACACTGGACATGGCTGAACCGAGAGAACAAGCTGGATTCAGGAGTGGCTACAGCACAATAGATCATATCCACGTACTGAGAGAACTAATTGAAAGAGCGAGGGAATATGAGCTTCCATTGTGCATGGCTTTTATCGATTATGAAAAAGCCTTTGATTCGGTGAAACCATCAGCAGTTGCAATGGCTCTGAAATCCTGCGGGATTGAAGATGCATACATTAATATTATTAATAACATCTATGAAAATGCAAGTGCAAAGATTCGGCTGTTTGAAAATACAACACACATAAAAATTGGAAAAGGAGTGAGACAAGGTGACACCATATCTCCGAAGCTCTTTAATGCCACATTGGAAAATGTCTTTCAATCACTGAACTGGGAAAACAAAGGGATAAAGATTAATGGAGATTATCTAACCCACCTTCGTTTTGCTGATGACATAGTCATTTTTGCAACTACCCCATCAGAGCTACAGAGTATGATCCAGGAACTTGCTGACAAGAGTAAAGAAGTGGGATTAAAAATGAACTTTCAGAAGACAAAAGTGATGTTCAATGCTTTTACAAGAAATGAAGATTTATCGATTGATGGAGAAAAGCTGGAGATAACAGACACGTACGTTTATCTTGGACAGCAGATATCAAGTGAGGGTCACATTGGTGAAGAAATTAATCGGCGTACAAAACTTGCCTGGATAGCTTTTGGAAGAAACAGCATAATTTTCAAGAGCAATATGCCATTATGTCTTAAAAGAAAAGTGTTTGATAAATGCATCCTTCCAGTGCTTACGTATGGTGCAGAGACGTGGACCTTAACTAAAAGAGACATACAAAGGCTGCAGACAACTCAAAGTAGCATGGAGAGGTGCATGCTTGGTGTAACCAGGAGAGATAAGAAGAGGAACTCGTGGATCCGAAAAATGACAAGAGTGGAAGACATCATGATCAGAGTTAAATCCCTGAAATGGCAATGGGCTGGACATACTGCCAGAAGGACAGACCATCGATGGACAGCCGAAATTTTAGATTGGATTCCAAGGGACAGGAAAAGACCCAGAAGAAGACCACATGGAAGATGGGTGGATGAAATTCGAAAGTATGCGGGAGTGACATTTAGGAGACTGGCACAAGACAGACCGTTGTGGAGGAAACTTGGGGAGACCTTCGTCCAGCAGTGGATTGATAATGGTTGACAATGATGATGATGATGATGATGATATATATACATTTCATTGGTAGCGGTGTTCCAATCCTCAGGAATCTTTCCTTCATTTAGGCATCGAGTGAAAATTTGGGCGAGTACTGTTTCGATTTCTCCACTTGCTTCTTGTATGAAAGGTGACATTGAGGATCTCGGAAACTACAGACCTATCAGCCTCCTATCGGTAGTTTATAAAATCTTCACTAAAGTTCTTTCACACCGCTTGAAGGTAACACTGGACATGGCTGAACCGAGAGAACAAGCTGGATTCAGGAGTGGCTACAGCACAATAGATCATATCCATGTGCTGAGAGAGCTAATTGAAAGAGCGAGGGAATATGAACTTCCATTGTGCATGGCTTTTATCGATTATGAAAAAGCCTTTGATTCGGTGAAACCATCAGCAGTTACAATGGCTCTGAAAACCTGCGGTATTGAAGATGCATACATTAATATTATTAATAACATCTATGAAAATGCAAGTGCAAAGATTCGGCTGTTTGAAAATACAACACACATAAAAATTGGAAAGGGAGTGAGACAAGGTGACACCATATCTCCGAAGCTCTTTAATGCCAGATTGGAGGGTGTTTTTCAGTCACTGAGCTGGGAAAACAAGGGGATAAAGATTAATGGAGATTATCTAACCCACCTTCGTTTTGCTGATGACGTAGTCATTTTTGCAACTACCCCATCAGAGCTGCAGAGTATGATCCAGGAACTTGCTGACAAGAGTAAAGAAGTGGGATTAAAAATGAACTTTCAGAAGACAAAAGTGATGTTCAATGCTTTTACAAGAAATGAAGATTTATCGATTGATGGAGAAGAGCTGGAGATAACAGACACGTACGTTTATCTTGGACAGCAGATATCAAGTGAGGGTCACATTGATGAAGAAATTAATCGGCGTACAAAACTTGCCTGGAGAGCTTTTGGAAGAAACAGCATAATTTTCAAGAGCAATATGCCATTATGTCTTAAAAGAAAAGTGTTTGATCAATGCATCCTTCCAGTGCTTACGTATGGTGCAGAGACGTGGACCTTAACTAAAAGAGACATACAAAGGCTGCAGACAACTCAAAGTAGCATGGAGAGGTGCATGCTTGGTGTAACCAGGAGAGATAAGAAGAGGAACTCGTGGATCCGAAAAATGACAAGAGTGGAAGACATCATGATCAGAGTTAAATCCCTGAAATGGCAATGGGCTGGACATACTGCCAGAAGGACAGACCATCGATGGACAGCCGAAATTTTAGATTGGATTCCAAGGGACAGGAAAAGACCCAGAAGAAGACCACATGGAAGATGGGTGGATGAAATTCGAAAGTATGCGGGAGTGACATTTAGGAGACTGGCACAAGACAGACCGTTGTGGAGGAAACTTGGGGAGACCTTCGTCCAGCAGTGGATTGATAATGGTTGACAATGATGATGATGATGATGATTATATATATACATTTCATTGGTAGCGGTGTTCCAATCCTCAGGAATCTTTCCTTCATTTAGGCATCGAGTGAAAATTTGGGCGAGTACTGTTTCGATTTCTCCACTTGCTTCTTGTATGAAAGGTGACATTGAGGATCTCGGAAACTACAGACCTATCAGCCTCCTATCGGTAGTTTATAAAATCTTCACTAAAGTTCTTTCACACCGCTTGAAGGTAACACTGGACATGGCTGAACCGAGAGAACAAGCTGGATTCAGGAGTGGCTACAGCACAATAGATCATATCCATGTGCTGAGAGAGCTAATTGAAAGAGCGAGGGAATATGAACTTCCATTGTGCATGGCTTTTATCGATTATGAAAAAGCCTTTGATTCGGTGAAACCATCAGCAGTTACAATGGCTCTGAAAACCTGCGGTATTGAAGATGCATACATTAATATTATTAATAACATCTATGAAAATGCAAGTGCAAAGATTCGGCTGTTTGAAAATACAACACACATAAAAATTGGAAAGGGAGTGAGACAAGGTGACACCATATCTCCGAAGCTCTTTAATGCCAGATTGGAGGGTGTTTTTCAGTCACTGAGCTGGGAAAACAAAGGGGATAAAGATTAATGGAGATTATCTAACCCACCTTCGTTTTGCTGATGACGTAGTCATTTTTGCAACTACCCCATCAGAGCTGCAGAGTATGATCCAGGAACTTGCTGACAAGAGTAAAGAAGTGGGATTAAAAATGAACTTTCAGAAGACAAAAGTGATGTTCAATGCTTTTACAAGAAATGAAGATTTATCGATTGATGGAGAAAAGCTGGAGATAACAGACACGTACGTTTATCTTGGACAGCAGATATCGAGTGAGGGTCACATTGATGAAGAAATTAATCGGCGTACAAAACTTGCCTGGAGAGCTTTTGGAAGAAACAGCATAATTTTCAAGAGCAATATGCCATTATGTCTTAAAAGAAAAGTGTTTGATCAATGCATCCTTCCAGTGCTTACGTATGGTGCAGAGACGTGGACCTTAACTAAAAGAGACATACAAAGGCTGCAGACAACTCAAAGTAGCATGGAGAGGTGCATGCTTGGTGTAACCAGGAGAGATAAGAAGAGGAACTCGTGGATCCGAAAAATGACAAGAGTGGAAGACATCATGATCAGAGTTAAATCCCTGAAATGGCAATGGGCTGGACATACTGCCAGAAGGACAGATCATCGATGGACAGCCGAAATTTTAGATTGGATTCCAAGGGACAGAAAAAGACCCAGAAGAAGACCACATGGGAGATGGGTGGATGAAATTCGAAAGTATGCAGGGGTGACATGGAGGAGACTGGCACAAGACAGACCGTTGTGGAGGAAACTTGGGGAGACCTTCGTCCAGCAGTGGATTGATAATGGTTGACAATGATGATGATGATGATGATATATACATTTATAGAATATTCGTTTATACTTTTTTAAGATTATTCTTTTATAAGACATCGTTATTTTATACAACGGTGAGCCATTACATTATGACCACCTACCTAATAAGCTGTAGGACCCCCTTAAGCCCGCAAAACAGCGGCCACTGCGCGAGGCATCGATTCGATGAGGTGGCGATAGGTATCCTGTTGTGTCTGGTACCATAATATTGTTGCTACACTCCGGGACGCCAGACTATCGAATAAAAATAAGCTTTAAGAATTTAGATGCCAGGATGTTAGGCAATGGCTGACGACCCGGAGGTAGACATTAGAATTACGAATAATTACTTCTGAGCTCTTTTTATCGCCGAAATCTTATGTACAGGTGAAAAGAATTTATCCTGCAATTTAGCCAATTAAAACCAAGAAATTCTGACACTCACTAATTATTCATGCAACTTCAGGACTGGCACCAGACAACAGACATTTAATCAGTTTATAATAAAATATGAAGATAATGATGAAGGTGTCTATATACAGAGGATGGTGAAGGATGGGGCGTCAAATAGACTCGCCCTTTTCGGGATAGCTCTGAGGCTGAATTTATCATTCAAGTCAATGATTATTTGTTGGCCTATACAGTCCGGCTTTAAAAACAGTTATCAGCCGACGAAAGTCTATTGGCTAACCGGAGCCAATTATTTCGCAACTGGCATGCATACATAAATTCCGTACTTACAGATATGCTGTTTCCTCGGGTATCCATGTTTAGTGCACTCACTTTGTTATGCACTCACTAGCATTTTATGTGTCTTCGAAGCGTACCTGTGTGATGACACGCCCATTTCAGAGCGCGCACTATAACCAATGGAGAGGGAGTCGAACCCCATCTCCCACTTTTTCTCGTCGTGCACGGCATTCACCTGCATGAAATCCGGGACGCATTTCTGCGCACCAATGTCGTGGTGGAACGAAGCCGCTGACGTGATAGAAGGATCCGTTCGTCTCTCCAAAGATGATTCTCGCATACATCACCGGTCGGCATCGCCGTCATTCGGGGCTGTAATTCCATCACATCGTGTGACCTCCGGGATGCTGGCTTTCTCTTACGTGCAATCTAGCACCAGGAAAAGAGGTATCGTCCTCCTTCCTATTTCCTCACGGTAATACCAACCGCTCGGCCGCTCTTTGTATAGCTGGCCGACATCTTCGGCAGGCAGAAGCTTTTTTTCCCCGCAAAAGTACAGCGCCGCAGGATCTCCTCTCGTCCTGCTGTCTCCGAGTCCAGTCCCTTCACGAACTTCTTTCAGACTCCTCTTTTTTCGCTTGTCCACATCGTTAACAGATCCCTTGATCTTTCTTTAGGGTCTGTTTTACCACTCTTGTCAGCCTGAAAGCATTCCGCGCGAAGAAGAAGTCAGAAATGCGTGCCTCTGCATTCGGAATATGTGGTGGGTCCACTTCCCGAATAGTACGGAAAAACACATAACTTAACCAACACTCCTTTGTCCTGCCAAGGTTCGGATTAGCAAACGCCATATGTTTTCCGCTCTCTTCCCAAACATCCCACCATCTCACACGTACATGGCCACCCAAACTGACCGACGCGCACTTAGGGGGCGAAGCATCGCGTTCCCCAAACCAGGTTAAGATTTCTCCCTTACAAGAATAGGGACCCTTATCTCTTCTCCTCTTTTGCAATGCGGGAAACCACTAGCTGTTAATATTCACCCAATAATAATTAATGCTGTTCCCGCTTATTTCAAAACCTGCTAATCGGCTTCATTGTCCTACCCCAAAGTCGTAGCAATATCAACAGCAGTTCCTCCACTTCCCGTACATTTCTAGGTGGTGGTGATTTAGCGCGAACCCGCTTTTTCAGGTCAAACCATAAATGTTCGATTGGGTTCATGTCAGGTGAATTTGGAGGCGGACATTAACACAAATTCACCAGCATGTTCCACGAACCCCTCCTTGACGATTCTGGCAGGGTGATATGGTGCATTATCCTGTTGGTAATGGCCCTCACCAGCAGGGAACACAGTTCCCATGGATGGATGAACTCGGGGATTTTGCTATTGGGATAATGGGGCCTAAAGTGTCCCAAGAAAACATCGTCCAGAGCATAACACCGCCGCCGGTCTGTTTCCGCCCAACAATGCATCCAGGTGCCATAGGCTCCTTCGGTAATCGGCGTATCCACGCTCGGACATCTACGTGATGCACCAGGAATTTTAATTCGTCAGACCAGGCCACTTTCTTCCAATCATTCACGGTCCAAACTCGATTATCTTGGACCCATCTCATGGCCATGACGTGCATTGAGCATGGGGACCCGGCTGGGGTCTTCGGCTACGTAGGTCCATGCGCAGAAGGCTGCGATGAACTGTTCGCTATGACACATTGCCCTGATCATCACTGTTGAAGCTGCGGGTGATTTGTCGCACTGTAGCCCTGCGGTCGCTGTGAACAATGCGCAACCGCCTCCGCTCCCCTCTGGCATCAATGAACTATGGATGACACGCGGCTGGACGATGGTTCGTTCTTTGGCCAACTGTGCACCACTTTTGATGCGTACTCACTACAGCGGCACGCCAACAACCCACAAGCCGTGCAGTTTCCGAGATCATAGTTCCGAGGTGTCATACCATCACAATTTGCCCTTTACCAAACTCCGATAAATCGGCAGCTTTTCCTATTCTGACTCCGAACACTCTACTAACGGAAAGCCGGTCCACGGGTTGTACAAATACTGCTCTGTGAACTTCACCTGCTCCACCGATCGGTCTCCAGGCGCGCTCATTTCTCTAGGCTGGGGGTGGTGTGACATACCTGCCAGAAGGACGCACACGACATAAAGGCCGATAGGAATCAGAATAAAACGTCCGCGTAGCTCAATTGGTAGAGTGACTTATTCCGGAATGAAGGGATCCGGGTTCGAATCCTGGCGTGAACAGAAATGACGTAGAAATTTACTTCGTTATAATGGCGCCCGAACTATCCGGATGACCCGACCGTTCAAAATCTCGCAATGGTGTGATGTTATTTCCACACCGCGAGATAGGAAAAATCAGAGAATCCCTTCTAGAGCGCTTCGAAACATAAATGTGTGTGACGTTGCATTCCACACACCAGATTGACTGGGAGTTCTCACGTGCACGTTCTACAGTGGATGGCTGCCTGCAACGATTCATGGTCACGGCTGACCCGTGGGCCATGCCCCCGGCCCTCTTGGGGGGGGGAGATGTGACGTACCTGCCAGAAGGACACACACGACATAAAGGCAGATAGGAATCAGAATGAACGTCTGCGTAGCTCAGTTGGTAGAGCGACTTGTTCCGGAATAAGCGGACTCGGGTTCGAATCCCGGCGTAGACCAAAATGACGGAGAAATTTACTTCGTTATAGTGGTCATAATGTAATTAATGGCTCTTCGGTGCATTTCTCACCTTATTTTCGTTTAGATATTTTTTGATACCACTAATAAATATTTTCAACTAAAACTAACACCGTTAATTCATGCCGTCAAAACTGTATTTACAAGCTGGAATTCATAAGCAATGTTACTCTGGAAGAACCATTATTAACCGTAAATAAATAAATAATAATAAAAAGAAAATAACCTTCGGGATTTCGAATACGAGCATCTATCTAATTTTTGTATTAGCTCATTTAATTGCCGAAAATAACTTAAAATACATTAACAAATTATGGAAAAATTTACTTTAAAAATATGCAGGTAGTTCAGATAGCTATCCAAGCGTATTACGATAGTACTTATCGAAGCTCTCACATTGATGGCTAAGAGATTAAAATATTTTCGGGTGCGTCTCTTACAGCGAATTTGTTTCCTAAATAGCAATTTTTCTCAGGTGCATTGATTAACCCGAAAATTTTTATAATTGTTTGGGAACCCATCACCATAAAGGCTATATACTATAATGACTTCCAGGCGAGCAACAATAAAGTTGTTTTAGGGTGGGTGTTATGATATCGATGAAAACTAGATAAGGCCAATAATTTGTATGAAAATCGACATATTATTGATATTTTTGGGGAAAAGAAATTTTTTTCCTACAGATAATTTGCATCACTAAAAATTTAATTGGTATCTTTAAAATAAGTATCCTTATTGAGCGAACTAAGGTACAGAAATTAACAAAGTTACCTATAATAAGAGATGAAATCATAACACTAAACTACGCACAGATGACGACGCATCTATTCCAGACGTAAAGAAATTTACCAATACCAAAGTTCCTCCAGTTGCACATGCAATTCAGAATATAAAACAAGGAAGAGCTCCAGGAGGCAATAATAATATAGAAACTACACTCGCCCAAGTTTTTACTAGATGTCTCAATGAAGGGAAAATTCTTGATGATTGGAACAATACTACAGTGATCCTGCTACATAAAAAATCTCCTTGAGGATCTCAAAAACTACAGACCCATCAGCCTCCTATCAGTTTACAAAATGTTTACTAAAGTACTGTCATATCGCTTGAAGGAAACAATGGAAATGGCACAATCAAGAGAAGAAGTTGAATTTAGGAGTGGCTGCAGTGCATCAACTTACCGAGAGAACTAATCCAGAGAACGAGAGAGTATGAAGTGCCACTAGGTATGGCTTCCATTGATTATGAAAAAGCATTAGCAGTTATAATGTCTTTGAAATCCTGCGGTACTGAAAATACATATATTAATAAATATTACTAATAACATCTACGAAAATGCAGATGCAAAGGTTCGACTATTTGAGGAAACATCTCCAATAAAAATTGGAAACGGGGTGAGACAGCGTGACATAAAATCTTCCAGGATCTTCAATGCCACATTGCAGGATGTCTTTCAATCATTGAACTGGAAAAAGAAAGCCTATAAAGATTAATTGAGACTATTTAGCCCACCTTCGATTTTCTTATGGCCTAGTCATTTTTCCAAGTAATCCCTGAGAACTGCAGGATATGATCCGGGAACTTGCTGAGAAGAACAAAGAAGTGAGTGGTATAAAATGTTGTCTTCCTACTGCTCTCTCAAACATTCTCTCAGAGGACTAGTTCCACTTCCAAGAAGGAAAAACACTAAATATAACAAAAATTTCATTTTATACAGGGTGATTCAAAAGTCCCCGAACTCTGAATTCAAATATTTCTACCACGAATATAATTATGTATAATTATTTTTACATACTGTTATATTGACACTCATACTTACAGGTAATGAAAACCACTTTACAATAGATGCTGGAATTGTCCACCATTCTGTTGAAGACACAAATTCCCCCGACGACACATGTTGACGGACACTCTTTTCAGCGTGTTGGCCGGTATGTCCCTCACGGCTGTAATGGTGTTGTTCCGCAAGTCCTGTACCGACTTAGGTTGTTGTGGTAAACCGTGTCTTTCAGATAGCTCCATCAATAAAAGTCTGGAGGACTCAAGTCTAGTGAGCGCGGCGGCCAAAGTTTTTTCCAGATTAATCGATCGTGGAAGAACTCACGGAGCATCTCCATTGTGTCGTTTGATGTGTGGCACGTTCCTCCATCTTGTTGAAACCAACAGTAACGTTCGTGTTCTCCCAGCATCGCTATAAATTGATGGATGACGTATGCATTCTCAGCGGGATTTACAGTTTTGTCGAAAAAAGAAATGGCCCTATAATTCGCCATCTAGACATGGAGCACCGCACTCCAACTTTCTGACAGTGAGGTCCAACCTCATGCAATGCGTGTGGTTTCTCCGCAGCTCATATGCGAGTGTTTTGGCTATTGACATATCCATTCAAATGAAACCATGCCTCGTCAGAGAAAAACGTGTTGTTAAACTGGTTAGTCACATTGTTGCGTGTAAAACTCTTAAACCATTGACAGTAGGCAATGCACTTTTCCAAATCCAAAGGACGTAACTCTTGCACTACTCGAATTCTGTACGGCCGTAGCTTTAGACGTATAGTAGCTCTCTGGCAGGCTGAATGCGATGCTCCTAACTCTTGAGATAGCCGCCAAAGTAACTTCCTGGGAGAGCGCTGCAGGGAAACGTGATTTTTCTCCAGAAACGTGGTGGTCACCACGGACGGCTGTCCACTTTTAGGCTTATCCTAAACACTGCCTGTCTGGCGAAACCTGTTCACAAGATCATACCTAGTTGCTTTCCATGGTATAGGAGCACCAGGATACTTCCTTTCAAAGAGCTGGATGCAACGTTGGTAAGACTTTTAGGCTTATCCTGAACACTGCCTGTCTCGCGAAACCGGTTCACAAGGTCATACACAGTTGTTTTCCCTGGTATAGGAGCATCAGGAAACTTCCTTTGAAAGAGATGGATGCAACATTGGTAATACTTGTAGGCTTATCCTGAACACTGCCTGTCTCGCGAAACCGGTTTACAAGGTCATACACAGTTGTTTTCCCTGGTATGGGAGATCAGGAAACTTCCTTTCAAAGAGCTGGATGCAACGTTGGTAAGACTTTTAGGCTTATTCTGAACACTGCCTGTCTCCCGAAACCGGTTCACAAGGTCATACACAGTTGTTTCCCCTGGTATAGGAGCATCAGGAAACTTCCTTTGAAAGAGCTGGATGCAACGTTGGTAAGACTTTTAGGCTTATCCTGAACACTGCCTGTCTCGCGAAACCGGTTTACAAGGTCATACACAGTTGTTTTCCCTGGTATAGGAGCATCAGGAAACTTCCTTTGAAAGAGCTGGATGCAACGTTGGTAAGACTTTTAGGCTTATCCTGAACACTGCCTGTCTTGCGAAACCGGTTCACAAGGTCATACACAGTTGTTTTTCCCTGGTATAGGAGCATCAGAAAACTTCCTTTGAAAGAGCTGGATGCAACGTTGGTAAGACTTTTAGGCTTATCCTGAACACTGCCTGTCTCGCGAAACCGGTTTACAAGGTCATACACAGTTGTTTTCCCTGGTATAGGAGCATCAGGAAACTTCCTTTCAAAGAGCTGGATGCAACGTTGGTAAGACTTTTAGGCTTATTCTGAACACTGCCTGTCTCCTGAAACCGGTTCACAAGGTCATACACAGTTGTTTTCCCTGGTATAGGAGCATGAGGAAACTTCCTTTGAAAGAGCTGGATGCAACGTTGGTAAGACTTTTAGGCTTATCCTGAACACTGCCTGTCTCGCAAAACCGGTTTACAAGGTCATACACAGTTGTTTTCCCTGGTATAGGAGCATCAGGAAACTTCCTTTCAAAGAGCTGGATGCAACGTTGGTAAGACTTTTAGGCTTATTCTGAACACTGCCTGTCTCCTGAAACCGGTTCACAAGGTCATACACAGTTGTTTTCCCTGGTATAGGAGCATCAGGAAACTTCCTTTGAAAGAGCTGGATGCAACGTTATTAAGACTCTTAGGCTTATCCTGAACACTGCCTGTCTCGCGAAACCGGTTTACAAGGTCATACACAGTTGTTTTCCCTGGTATAGGAGCATCAGGAAACTTCCTTTGAAAGAGCTGGATGCAACGTTGGTAAGACTTTTAGGCTAATCCTGAACACTGCCTGTCTCGCGAAACCGGTTTACAAGGTCATACACAGTTGTTTTCCCTGGTATAGGAGCATCAGGAAACTTCCTTTCAAAGAGCTGGATGCAACGTTGGTAAGACTTTTAGGCTTATTCTGAACACTGCCTGTCTCCCGAAACCGGTTCACAAGGTCATACACAGTTGTTTTCCCTGGTATAGGAGCATCAGGAAACTTCCTTTGAAAGAGCTGGATGCAACGTTGGTAAGACTTTTAGGCTTATCCTTAACACTGCCTGTCTCGCGAAACCGGTTCACAAGGTCATGCACAGTGGTTTTCCCTGGTATAGGAGCATCAGGAAACTTCCTTTGAAAGAGCAGGATGCAACGTTGGTAAAACTTTTAGGCTTATCCTTAACACTGCCTGTGTCGCGAAACCGGTTCACAAGGTCATGCACAGTTGTTTTCCCTGGTATAGGAACATTAGGAAACTTCTTTGGAAAAAGCTGGATGCAACGTTGGTAAGATTTTTCCGCAAAATAAACTTCTAACAATGCGACTTTCTGTTCTTGCGTGAGACTCATGGCTGACTGAACGTTACTTCTTGCCAGCGCCCGCGTAAGCGTAGTATCACGTGGTGCTGTCACGTGACGCAGCTCGTTCCCCAATGTCACACACAACAGCCACAAGCAGCCATACTCGGATATCTTCTATCGTTTTACAGCAAATACATTTTAAAGCATAGAGTTCGGGAATAGAATTCAGAATTAACAGAATTTCTGTGAATTCGAAAAAGTCACGTACTTTTATCCAAGTTCAGTAAAATTTTAGATGGTTGCACTCGCAATGTGTTCTAACTGCTTCAGTAATTGCCCGGGGGAAGGGGGACTGAAATGTGGGCTCAAAGAAAAGTTGGGTGGACTGAAGCCCACCAGTAGCGTCGCGCCGGTACAAAAGCACAACAGCGGATTTGTTCGGCATAAGTTGAGAAAGCTGTTGGTGAAAGCACGTGTCGTGAGTGGTTTGTGCAGTTTAGAAGTGGTGACTGCAGCGTGGAGGACAAGCAGCGTAGCGGCCGGCCGAAGGAGATGCACAGCGCAGACTCGCAAGCTTTTCCCGGACGCCCAATCGACCACAGAACTGGCAATACAATAAGGCGCGAATCAATGAACCGTGGTTCGAAGGTTGCTTGCCATGAGAAAGACGACAAAAGTGGAGAAGTATGTTCCTCCTGAACAAACGCTGGAAACTTATGCATAGACCTATGATGATCAACGCGGGCCAGAGTGACGCGCCCAGAGAACAGATATGTTCGAAGGTATCGGTACATATACCGCATAGTCTATATTTGCTGTGCGGCAAATTAATTATTATTATTTTAGGCCTGCTTTTCTCTTTTATAGTATGGTCCACTTTGTCAGTGATGACATGCAGTCAAGTGAAAACTTATACTCTAAGTCACCCTAAAAGTGTACAGTTGTTAAAGGCGGGAGAGCCTTATCACGACTCGTCTTGGAACGCAAGAACGGTATCCATACGCGTTAATGGGCTCTTCTACTGTTTCCTTTCTGATCTTCCCACCCACACATCTCACAAGCAGTGGGGATTGTGACTGGAGGTCTGGTGGAGGTCGAACTGCTTCCCCTATGCTGCCTGTTTATGTAACCTACCCTTCGAGTTTCCTCGATTGACAATATATTGTCTCCGTGTTGTTAATGTCCGGAGAGGTCTTCCACACCTTGCTCCCGTCCGAGTTGTATCCTAAGTGGGCAGAAACAGCCGAAAGTACGAAGCTCTTGATTCAGCAACTTCTCATAACAAATTTATTTCCAAAAGCGCACTAACTTCTGGAGCTTTTTTGAGATGGAAATTTTGTCTGATAAACTGCTAAGCAAACAAAAATGGATTCCGAGCAATAATTCTACTGGTTTTTGCTGAAAACTCTAGGGACTACTTTTCGTAGTGGAGGTAGCTGTTTCTCACCCTACAAGGTGGTACACTCTTAGGTTGACTCGGAGTACAGTCACTCACGGTTTAAAAATCGTTTTATTATGTGGCACGTGTCGACAACCACTGCCTCTTAGATTTTGGGCCTTAGGTGATGTGTAGATCCAAAGCATCAAGCTCAGTATGGGGAATTATATCAGTTCTAGAGATGATTTGCCGACTTATGGTACCCGTACACCTTGTAACGTACCAGGAGATGTGACGTAAATGCCAGAAGGACGCACACGACATAAAGGCAGATAGGAATCAGAATAAAACGTCAGCGTAGCTCAATTGGTAGAGTGACTTGTTCCGGAATGAGGGGATCCGGGTTCGAATCCTGGCGCGGATAAAAATGGCGGAGAAATTTACTTCGTTATAACCTTTAAAATGCGATTTTCAATCAAAATATCAATTTCCCAATTTCGTTCTAATATTAAAGCCTGGTTTTTCACCTTTCCAAATCCGGTTGAAATTTGTTTCTATCTTTTTTTAGAACATGGGTTACAGTTATTTTAATGTACTGTACTGGACGGCAACTTTTTAGATCGGTAAGTACTGCTATTTTAACTGGAAGTGAGCTTTGATGGGGAATATCAGTTCTAGAGATAAATTACATTGTAATTTTATTAAATATGAATGCTGAAATTTGATCCTGTATATAAATCAAAACAGAAATTAAAATCTCAATTGTTTAAAATACTTAAAAGGGATATGGCAACACATGTTTTGTTCAAGTATGTGGCAACAAATTTATGATATGGCAGAAAATATCGAAGGAGGTTTTCGTTTGCCTCAAAAATATGAAATTAGACATGTGTGATACTGTCATACAACTTTATTACTGCTTTCAAGGTTGTTTGAAAGTACTAGTTAAGTTTAACATTGAAAATCCAATATTTTTCATATTGCAAAGTTATGAGCATTTAGATAACATTCAAATCCATGACTGGAAACGGCATGCAAACCCTGTTGCAAACAAATGTAGAAAATGTTTGTGAGTCCTCAGGACGTAAAAAAAAATAACTGTTTTGCATAGTAAAGATAGTGAAATTTATAAATCAGGGGCACTTTAACGTTTAATTTTGATTTTAAAAGTCGGATTTGTGTTTAAAGCCATTTTTAGATTTTTCTTGAAATTAATCTTTTTACACTTTGCCTTCATGCAAAACATCATAACGCAAAAAATTATGCTTGAAATGCCTTGAAACTTTACAGGAATATATTGCAAGAGAATATAAAGGGAAATAGACTCTTCTATATGATTGTACATCCATTAGATGTTTTTATTTTTATGGTATGAATTATGAATTGCTATAAATTTTGAATGATTTTTTTTTCGATAGTATTTTAACTTTACAGCTTTTTGAATAACTCTACTATGATAATGGGAATAGTCTATTCCTCAGATGATGTTATTATCATCATAATAAAATTTACAAAATAAAAATATATTGATTTGATTTTGAGTTATGTTTTGTGGAAGGGTTAATTTTTTGCTATTTTTACCTATTTTCGAGCTGAAAATGAAAATAAAATATTAGAAATTTTTTTCCCCATGATATTTCATATTTTTAATCATATTCTGTTATAAAATGCAGAAAGGGAAAACAAATTCAAATATTTTGAAAAATCCTCTCGGAAGCTGTACGGATACTTTATATGTACCGCTTTCAGCTTCCGTATCTGCTTAATCTCTGCAGCACATACTTGTTGACTTTTGTTGTATAGATAGTCTGTATTACGGTCTAACGGTGCCGATATGTCAATAATGACTGCTTCCTTCTGCCTTTTTGTCATATAGCACAATATCTGGACGATTGGCAGAGACCCAATATAGGTTGTATTATGGTTCTTCTAAGACTGATAGTCCTATATCCCGAGTTAATTTTTACTGTACCATCTTAGTAAAATTGCGTCGCTGCATATAATCAAAGTTGGACGGCTTGTCCACCCCCCCCCCCGCCGCAAGCGTGTTTAACGATCTCACTGCATATACATCTTCTACATTTATCATTTTGCAGATCCTCCTTTAAAATGCATTTCTACAATTTTTGTTTGCAATCACTTTATCTTGAACAGCCATCATAAACCCAATAGTATCTATATAATTTTTCTCGCTTCACCGACTGGTTTGAGGATTTTTGTTGACTTTCGGCCTGTCTAACTGGTTTTGATTAGCCTCATGAAGTTAATTTTGCTTCAATTTTTGATCTGGTTTTCTATAGATGGCTCCTCTATTTTAGCATCTTGTTTCCTTAACATTAGTGGAGTACTTTCTTCGTCTGCAGCACATATATCAAATATATTATTTTCATTGCTTTTGATGCGAGAATATTTTTGGCGTGAGCAAATTTGGGCATCGTGAATGCGTTTCGAAACAATAATGTCTAATCCTCCTTTCTCTTGAGGGAGTGGGATGCGTTTTACAGCTGCCTTTTGATGTCTTATTCAATGTTGCTCATACCTCACAGTTCTTTTAATTTCCTCAAGATCTGTTTTCGACCACCTGTTGATACCACAAGAATAAATCAGAACCGGAACCACAAAGGCATTAATTGTTTTCACCTTATTAGTTGTGTTCAAGTATGTCTAAAGGATCATTTTAAGTCGATGCCGGAATTTATTTTTTAAATTATTCTTAATTTTACTGTGTTTGATACCACGTGCCTGTAAAAATCTCAGGTACTTGTATCCATTTTCTGCATTGCATTGTTGTCTACAGAGAAATCTTCAGATTTAACCAGAACTTCTCTTTCCATATGCATCCCCTTATTTTTTTCCAAGCCAAAGTCCATATGATTTGATCTAAATGTAACAGTAATTTGTAGAAGCTTATTCAGCTGGATTTTGGAACTGCTGTTTATCTTCAGGTCATCCATTCATAATGAATTATTGATGGTATGACTGTGTGCTGGTCCCTTTTATGCTGAATTCATATTGCGTGCTGCCTAGTATGTAACTGAGATGATTAAAGCCTAGGCAAAATCAAAGTGCAATGAGAGAGAGTTCCTTGAAAAATACCTCTCCTCATTCCGATACTTCTAGAATGGATCATTATCCTTCCATCTGTTATATAGAGATTTGTTTACCACTGAGACATGGCTTGTTGAAGCAACTGGATGGCCGTATTGTCCGCTTTACACTATATATATTCAGTATTTCTATAATATAATCTTGTGGAATTGAATCAAATGATTTCTTATAGTCAGGATAAGCCATGCTCAAGTTTCTTTTCTTCTTTATAGCCTGATTCACCACAAAACTATCAATAATAACCTGATCTGTGTAACATTTTGTTCTGTCATCACGCCGTTATCTCTTATGCGATTGTTAATCTTCATAGTTAAAGTGGATGTTAAAGGCTTATAAATAGTTGTCATATATGTAATAAACCTATATTTTGATAGATTAACTACTGTATATTATTATCTTTCGATAGAAGGAAGGCTTTAGCTTTTGTAAAGAATGTTGGAATATTTGTAGGATTTTCTAGTTGTTCCATTGAAGTATTGGGCTGCGTGAGAATGCGTAACAATCAGATCTTTATACCAAAAGTTTTGGACGTGGTACAAAAAACTGACTGTTACGCACTTTATTATTTCTCTTGTCGACTTTCTCGGCCAGGGAAAGTGAGCAAAAGGTGAAGATGTTCACCTGAAGCCTATAGAAATTCAGGAATTGTTTAGTGATGTGGCAGATTTGTGGCCTTTTGAATTGGGTGAAGCAGCCTATGTGGTAATCATAACTCCTCGAGATTTTTCAGAAAATTATTTGGCACCATGGCAGCTGCCATTATTATTGTCTGTTTCCAGATTTTTTGGATTTACATCCCCAGGTTCTCATATTTCGAGATTTTCTCAGATACTCTTCTTTGGATGTTTTCTGTTAAGTGGAACAGCTACATCTAACAATTGTATCTTCAGAGTTTTGCCTATAATTACAATGTCAGGTCGATTTTGGTCAATGGTCTTGTCTGCGATTACAGGCTTGATTATAGGTTTGTCCCTGTGCATGATGTAATTTTGATTTTCGGGAACAGGTTCTGGTTGGTACTTGTAATAAGGTGGAGTATAGCCTTGGATAAGGCCATATTTAACCCTAAGCTCTTGATGCAGGATCTTGGCTACCTGGTCATGTCTGTTAAGGTATTGTTTTGAAGCAAGAAGAGAGAAGCCGACTAAACTGTTCTATGGTTCGATTGGTTTATTTAATGCCAAGTTCTTGGTGTAGGAAGAATATTGGCTACCTAGTCGTGTTTTAAGGTATTGTTTTGAAGCAAGAAGAGAGCAAACGACTAAAATGTGCTCTATGGTTTGATTGGCTTATTTGACGCCAAGCTCTTGACGCAAAATCTTGGCTACCTGGTCGTGTTTGTCAAGGTATTGTTTTGAAGCATAAGAGAGCAGCTGGCTGAAATTTATTCTATAGTTTCGTTGACTTTTCCACACATTCTACTGCTGTCATGTGCAACTTTCATTATGTGTTTCTCATAGTCCTAGTTCGCGAATCAAAACTCCAATGAATCCCAATGAAGAATCCCTCAGTTTCGGGATAAAGCTGACCTTTTTTTTTAACCTTTGTAGTGAGGAGTTTTTGTCAGTGTTTTCCAGATCTGAGGACTTGGGATGTTAGTGGATCTGAATCATTTTCTGATTCAGGAAGGAACTTTAGGTTCAGTGGGGTAAAGCCACCGTCAGCTGCAGCCACCACTGTAGTGATTTGTTTTTTCCCTAAGAAGTACTGTTTGAGTTTTTCATTTTGTTGTCTGCAAAGATCTGATATATCGATTAGCCCCCTCCTTCCTTCTTTTCTTACGGGTAGATTCTTTCAATTGACGATTTTGGATGGTGGCATCTATATTTGGTTAAAAGTCTTCTAGTGAGACTTTTATATTAATCTACTCCTTTGGATCCTTAAATAGATCAGTTTAGGTCTATTTAAGGATCCCAAAGGAGTAGATTAATATAGGGATTGCTTAGGAGTTTGTAGCGACAATGTTATTTTTGGAATATAATTTAGGGTTCGGAATCTTTTAAGGCGATTAGTGTATTTTGTTTGAAGTTCCTTTTTAAGAGTGCTGTAATTTACCACTCTATTTTGCTCGATTCCTAGATGCTTATAAGTTTGATCTTCAAGGTTGTTAATCAGTTGATTTTCTGAGAGTGGAATTTTAAGTGATTTCCCTCTTTTGATATATTATTATTATTATTATTATTATTATTATTATTATCATTATTATCATTACTATCATTATTATTATTAAATTCGCTATCAGAAAGCTAAGATAGTGGTTCTGTGAAATTATCAGATTAGTTTCAACCCATATTCATTATCATTTTAGGAGGAATTTATGTACTTCATAACAAAACTAAACAAAATTGGGAGAAATTAAGCTGCATATTTTGATGAATTAATCTAAAATATGAGACAGCGATACGACGTATATATATTTTTTAGGCATACATCCGTGAAACATTGTCAATGTAATAGTGACTTATTAGTAGCAATGAGTTCATGAACGGAGTGCTTGGTAGTCCACTTGTTAATGAAACGGGCGTCGCAGCGCAAAAATAGTTTCTGGAAAGCGGTGTGCTTTTCCTCAAAAATGCTCTTATTGTTTGTTAACGTGGGCGAACTCTTCCTCTTGCGTGACAAAATTTTAGCAAAAGTGCAGAAAGAAACCATTATCATTACATCACGACCGAGGTATCATGTTTCGAAATGTAATAAAAACTGACAGTACTGCCAAGTCTCGAACAGTTCCGATTTCCTCCTGCTGGGTAGGAGCATCTCGTCAGTTCTTGTCTTTTATGGTGATTGTCGAAGTAGGTTTCTTGATTTTGAAAACCTTCACTTTGCTGCTTTAATTAAAATTGGATGCGGCCATTCGAAGCGATATTCGGGGTAATACAATTAGAATGCACATTTTACCCGACCGCTATGTGTCATTGGCTTTATAAAAGAGTGCGAAAGTTATTCCAACGCACGAACACCCTAGGAGTGAAAAAATACCTCTTCTCCAGCGCTGCCAATCAGTGAATATTAATGTCCGATGGATGAGAAGTTTCGCGCACATACATCTAATGGCTTTGGTAATTAAAATAATGGCCTTCAAACGAAGAAGATTTGCAGATTACTGGAGGAAATACTGTGGCATGGAGTTATGTTTCTGCAAAAGTAGGAGGGAGGCAGGAACCCAAGGTTTCGCGAGTACGAGGGAGAGAGGGGAGGGGGAGGGAAGCTATTTTATTAGCGCAATTAATATGAGGTTCGACCATAACGCCCTTCGCATACACACGGAGCTCTCCGCCCGACCTTAAATTTTGCCAGTTTTCGAAAATGGGACATTGTCTTGAGAGAATAATTGACGTTAGTGGTTGGCGTTCGACACCAACCCATCAAAACACCAGTTTATCTGAAGTGCTGAACCAAACCTACTCGGCTTTCAATTTGTTACTACTTAGTAACCCACCCCCTCCCCAGCTTTCCACCCACCCTTCCGCCTTCCTGACGAAAAACCATATTTCTGACCCCCTCCGCCACTTCCCGTGACACTCTCAGCCGCACGAAGAGATTTTTGTGCTTTCGACCGCTGAAGCTTTCACGCCATTTCACATTCATATGTCGATAAAACTTTTACTTCAGCGACTAATGGGAAACACTTCGGAAATTGCGCAGCTACAAAATGAAAGCAACAGATTCAATAATGAAAAAAGCGAAACATGAGCAGTTTCTTCTTCTTCTTCTTCGCTGAATTTATGCGCAAGATTCTTTGGGACGAAAGAATCGGTTCAACTTATAAGCGAGGCAACATGGTAATTGTTGAAAGAGTGGATTTTTGTTCCACGCAAGCCCAAGACATAATGTTTTAAGAAGGTACCACACTTAAGGATCACAATAAGGCAGCCGAACATATTCCAATTAAAAATACCATTGTATGCCTCTGACTCGGATGGCATTAAGGCCGGCGGCAATAATTCATGGTCTTTGTAGTTAACTCCCCGGCCATTACACCTTAGTATTCTTCAGTTTTTCTCGAAACACAAAAGGACGACGTTTTAATGCGCACCGCTAAATAAAGAACTTTTTGTCATACGAATTTAACACGATTTCAGCTCAAAGGAAATTGTAAACACCATTCACAGCACAGAAGTCCGAAAGGAATAGTTAAAGCCACCATAAATTGGGAGATAGCTACCAAAATACTTAGGACAGCTGTCATGTCTATAAGAAGAAGCATTCAAAGCATGTAGATGACAGTTTTACAGATATTAAACATTGCCTTTCTGCTTAATGCGAAAGAAGCCCTCTCAGTTCTACGTGGACTCAGTTCTGCTTTGATGGAAAACTGGATGCGTCGTCGAGATATGAGATTGGTTATAAGGATCCTTAAGGCGTTTCCAATTAAAAACTCGGCCACGTGTTTCAAATAGTAAAAACATCTGTGGACATTTTCTACGCAATTAAAGTATTCTCAAGGATGAAAATTTACATATCGATAAAACAAACTTTAAATTATAGCATGGCATACTTAATATTTGCTAGATCTGGACCATAATTATAATAAAAATCAATACTTTTTCCTTGAGTAATGTTGAGATCTGCTAATTGATGGCGCGACCTGGACGCTGATGACGTCAGTGGACAGACGGCTTACTTTGTAATTAGATATCAGTTTTAGCTACAGTACTTATGATTTTTTCAATAATTTTATTAATTTCTGAAATTAAATCAAAATTTGAGTCTATCCACGTGATAGTCTTGAATGTTTGGAGTCAGATTAAATGATCTGACAATAATTTTGCTGAAAATGTCAACATAACTGTGGGTGCTGCTGATTTCGAATTCCGAAATAAGCCGTTAAGCATTTTTTGGTCCACTGACATCATCAATGTACAGATCGCGCAATCTATTAGCAGGTCTCAACATTACCCAATTAAAAATCATAGATTTTTAAATAAAATTACAGCTAAATTTTAGCAAACATTAAGTATTCCATGGTATGATTTAAAGTTATTTTTACCGATGTGCAAATTTTCATGCTTGGGAATACATTAATTGCAAAGAAAATGTCTACATACGTTTTTACCAATGGAAACATTGGACAGAGTTTCAGAGTTTTGAAGTGGCACCACCTTAACCCCTTGAGATTCTCTAAAACAAACGTTCTCAAACTCTGTGGTTTCAATACCCGTTTACACTGTTGAACATTATTGAGGATTCCAAATAGTTTTTATTTATGTCGGTTGTATCTATCAATATTTACCGTATTAGTAATTAAAACAGAAATGTTTAAAATATTTATTTATTAATTCATTTAAGAATAATGAACCCATTACATTGTAATATTTTTTATTAGAAATAAATATATTTAGAAAAAAAAATTAGTGAGAGCAATGGTATTTTTTACATTTTTGCAAATCTCTTTAATGTCTGATTTAACAGAAGACAAATGGATTATGATATCTGCTTCACCATTCAATCTCTTGCGATATGTTATTTTGGTTGAAGTATATGAAGAAAATCCGGCCTTACGCATATATATAGTTGTAAAAGAGAAAAGTATTTTAATAGCCTCTTGAGATAAATTGGAATATTCTTCTTTGATACTGCAACAAAACTCAGGTGGTAGTTTTTTAAGTGTTAATTGCAATGAGTACTCTGAAACCACATCAGCGAGCTATGTACATAGGCGTAACCAAGGGGAAGGGGTCCTCGTGTCCGGATCCCCCCTTGAGGGGAGATTTAGCTCGAATTTAAAGCGATATGTATGTATATATGAGGCTTTCATCAATAAACCAAACAAATGGACCCCTTAAGAAATTTCTGGCTACGCCAATGGTAATCTGTCAGACCCTTGGCAAGACAGAGAAGTTGAGAGGGGCGGCCAATGATTTAGGTCGAAAAAAGAGCTGACATTTTATCACTATATGCATATTTATGTAATCGGCAGGACGGGCAAAAAGATAATAAAATGCTGCTCGGGCTGTGTCAGTGCTGGATTCCTCCCCCAGCAGGCTACGGACCTGATAAAAACACATGAGTCGGTCTTGCACTATTAAAAGGCCACTCTGGTGGCTCACTGGTCTAAGCGCTGGGTTCTGTACATTCGCCCAAGATGGGTCCGAGTTTGCTCACTGGTCTAAGCGCTGTGTTTGTCTTATGACGCTGACTTTACCCTTTCCCTGAAACCAGTATCCTTAAATTAGAGACAGATTATAACGAAGTAAATGGCTCCGTCATTTTTGGTCTACGCCGGGATTCGAACCCGAGGCCGCTTATTCCGGAACAGGTCGCTCTACCAACTGAGCTACGCAGGCGTTTTATTCTGATTCCTATCTGCCTTTATGTCGTGTGCGTCCTTCGGGCAGGTACGTCACATCTCCTGGTACGTTACCAGATGACTGTTTATAGCCTGTCGAGTTGCTCATAGTGGTCTTTAAACCCCTAAACAAGCTGTTATGAGCACAGTTGCATTGAGAACAAACAGAGGTAATCTCTGAAAACGCAGATAAAAAAACCTTAAGAAATTCTAGAAAACCCAGGAATACACATGCACACACGCAATTAGCCAAGCAATGATGTCATCACACGTCATGTAGTCTCTGAAAAACTACTGTACATTCGTGAGAGAATTTGTTTTTAATCTTTTTTGGAAGTTTAACCTTTTAACGACCATAGCCGCCTGAAACGCTTGTATAGAGTGAGTCAGATTTTCTACCTTTACCTCTTCTTTAAATTTGCGCTACCTATGAGGAATCATCAGGTTTCACATTCTGTCATCATTATTGTTACTAAAGAAAGAAGTGAACCAACAAACAGTTTTTGGTGTTATGGTATTTAGAGTGATAGAAAATATTAGGGTCATGGTCGTTAAAGGGTTAAGGACGATCGTGAGAAACGATCGTGGCCATAAGCAGTCCCACGCCCCTAATTGAAGGCCACTGGTTCCAAGAAAGGGAAAGAGCCAGTGCCGTTAGAAAAAACACAGCATGCATGCCTCACCGCGATTCGAACCCAGACCCATCTCGGAGGAAAGGTCAGAAGCCTGCGCTTAGACCACCGCGCAACTGGGGTCTCCTCATGAGAGAAATAGTGTGAAAAGCAAATGACGTTGTAGTATTATTATGAACACAGTCTTGACCCGGAGTCCGCATACCACACTTTGAGAACCACTGCTTCCTAAATCAAACAAATGATCAATTGCATCTCGTAGAATGCAAAAATAGATTCATATAACACAGGCAGACCCAAACATGGCTCACCAGTCTTTGCAGATTTTAGTGACTTCGCCATTGTATTGTACTGGAGAGAAAAATGCATATGAATCGAATGCCATCAATCCAACAAACAGTAGGAAATAATAGGTTTTGTCCCGAAATAGTTTGTTACTATGAGGCTTGGCTATGACAATCACGTGACTTTGCTTATGCTTAATGAAGATCTTGCGGTGCGAGTAGAAAATGAATGGGAGGCCATTGATCTTGAACTGTCTCTAACCGGAAATACAAATTTCACCTCACTCTCTGCATTAGTTCAGCGACACGTTTCAATGAAGTAGACGTGTTGTTTGTCTCGCGTTAGGAAATTGCTGAGTGCAAAAATTGATAAACGTTAAATGTCTAGTGAAATTAAAGAAACCTCTTACTGAATGTATTCATATCTTAAGTGGGGCTTACGGGGTAAAATGCATCTCACCTGCGCGTGTTTCTGCGCAGCATAAGAGGTTCAGTGAAAGCCGGAAAGCCTCCCCGGTGGAGCAGTGGTCTGAGCGATGGCCTCTGATCATTCGTTCGAAAACGGTCCGGGTTCGAATCCCGGTGAGGCATGGATGTTGTGTTTGTCTTACGGCACTGGTTCTCTCCCTTCCCTGGAACCAGTGAACCTAAATTAAGGACGGGCGACTGCTTATAGCCCATTGAGTTGCTCACGGTGGTCGTTAAACCTCCAATCAAAAAAACAAAAAAAAAGCCGGAAGAATGTTGAAGACTATGTACGTCCGGAACGCCCATGCACTTCAAAAACATAAGACAATGTGCGCAAAACCTACGCAATTGTTCGAAATGATCGACGATTGAGTGTTAGAATGATGGCGAAAACTGTGCACATCGAGAAAACGATTATTAGGCAAAGTGCACATGAACATCTGAACATGACAAAAGTTTGTGCCAAGATGGGTCCGAAGTTTCCCATGCTGAACAAAAGGAAAAAATCGCAAACGAATTTCTGCTGACATTCTAGGTCAAATACAGGGGTATCCCAACCTTTAAGAGAACGTTATCGCTTTTTGTGGAACCTGGATCTTTCTATATGACCCTGAAACGAAAAAATCAGTCCATGTATTGGAAAACACCAACATTACCAAGGTTGAAGGAAGCGCAGCAAAGTTAAGTCCAAATTGAAGGTAATGTTAGTTGTTTTCTTTAAATTTAAGGGTGTCATCGGAACAATCTGTGTTCCCGATGAGACAATAGTAAACTAACATTACTACGAACAGTTTCTAGTAACTTTGACAGAGTGATTCAGAAGAAAGAGGCCGGAGTTGTGGAAATGGCTTCATTTTTTCATCAGAACAATGCACCAGTTCATTCCGAGCTCTCAGTGAAAAGTCTTTAGTGGAACAACGCATCACAGTGCCTAAACGTCCTTCCTACACGCCAGATTTGCTCCAAGAGATTTGTTTTCCCTGAAGTCAAATTTTTCCTCAAAGGGACCCATTTTGAATCAGTTACTGCGGTGAAGAAGAGAACGAACAAGCTTTTCAAAGGGAGCACACCAGATGAACTACAATACTGATTAGAATGCGGCAGTATGTTGATGCGGAAGAGGAATACATTTAAAGTGATAAGTGTAAAAAAATGTAGGTATCTCATTTAATTAAAATTATAGCCTTATTCTCGTTATTTAATAGCCACACTACATATATCCTATACGTTTTTGCCTATTAATACTTATTTAAATTACGTAAGGTAATACACTGCCGGACAATTGCTAACGACGGATGACAATAGCAACGATAGCAACCATAAAATGGAAGGCAGGAAAATGTGGAAATTAGCATAAGTGCGGGATACAGTAAGACGTGTTGTGCGTATGCAAATTTTGGATTGCCGAACTTATTCGTGACGTCATAGCGCTGATAAGAGATATAAAGGATTTGACGCGTATTGACCGTTGTTGTTCAAACGCAAAGTTGAAAGGGAAAGAATCAATTGACAAACTTGCAATTTTCAGTATGTCTTCCCGACATCTCCTAGATGATTTTACGCGTGGCCGTATTATTGGCAAGATTGAAGAAGGGCGAAAAATAACAGATGTTGCCAGGGAGTTCGACGTCAGCCACAGTGTTGTTTCAAGGATTTGGAAATCATTTCAAACAAATGGAGAGTGTAGCAAACGTCACGGGGAGGTCGTGTTCGCAGTACGACACCTGCAGAAGATCGGTACAAAGTGCTATCAACAAAAAGACACCGGCGCAGCACAGCTAGTGAGGTAGCAAATCAGTTTATGGCTGCTACTGGCAAACGGATCTCCCGAAAAACTGTCACCAGACGTTTGCATGAAGGAGGACTATACGCCCGCCGTCCTGTTGTGTGCATCCCATTGTCCAGACGTCACCGTACCGCCCGTTTGCAATGGTGCCATCAACATCGCAATTGGACAGATAACGACTGGTCTGCTGTCCTCTTCTCAGATGAGAGTAGATACAGTCTATCGTCTGATTGTCAACGACAACTGATCTGGCGTGATAGTGGTACTGCATATTGTCCAGCTAACATACAGGAAAGGAACCGATATCCGACATGTAGTGTCATGGTATGGGCTGGCATCATGATCAATGGCCGTACATGTAATTCCAACTGGAACTATGACTGGTCAACGATACATTAATGATGTTCTGCTACCTCATGTTCGCATGTTCCGTGGTGCTTTCGGTGACAGATTCATTTTCATGCACGACAACGCAACATGTCATCGAACAGTCGCTGTCCAGGAGTGTCTTGAGAGCGAGGATATTCAACGCCTCGTATGGCCAGCACGTTCTCCACATCTGAATCCCTTTGAAAATGTGTGGGAAGCTTTGGGGAGGAGTCTTGCTGGTCGCCAATGCCCTCCAATAAACAAGGACACCCTCATCCGTGCACTGACAGAGGAATGGGATAAATTACCCCAACAGCTGCTTGATAATGTTGTGCAAAGCATGACACGACGTGTGGAATCTTGCATCGCCCTCCATGGTAGCCATATCCCGTATTGACATCTTACGCCGGAACGCCTGCGGACGGTAATTGCATTTTTTTCACGTTTACGTATTCTGCACAAAATGGCCTGTTTGTCCCTTGAACACGTTCCAAAGCCTTCTTGATTTCAGAGCACAATAAATTGTCTTTCTCGTAATGTCCTGGCATTCTGACATTATTTTATTTCACTTGGCATCCAACCACACTTACTTTTTAATGCGCTATATATCCGTTTATGATCCGTCCTTAGCAATTGTCCAGCAGTGTACAATAAAAGTGATAAGCAAACATTTGGCACAAGCAAGCTTACATATCTGAAAGGGTACGCCAGAATTTGGAAAAAGAAAAAAATACAGGTAGGCTCAGTTCTGATTTGAGCCGTCAGTTTTGGAACGTAGGACTACGACTTGCAGATCGGAGAGTTGAAATGAGCTAGTCGAGTATGGTTTCAAAGCGTTTATTTAGTTTGTTATAGCCAACACAGGTCTATGATGTGAAAAGTAGCTTACATAATCTTTACAAATAATGCTGGATACATTGCGAACACAAAGCAGATCAATACACGAATTACCCAACGTAGTGTTCTTGTCTTCTAACATTTCTGATCACTTGCTCTTGCATCTTGTTTTGATTTTCTTCACTTTTGCTTGCGTTCATTCTGCGAATTGCGCGGCATTGTCGAAAATGTTAAACAGTTCACACGAAAACAATTTTTTTTTTATTTTAATTTAAACCACTGCGATATGTTCTTTTATACAGGGTATTTGTAAACTGTTTTGACAAAAGAAGAGGGGTGATAGTACCCATCAAGACGAACATTATTTACAATGGAACCCAGGGTCGCATTCCACTCTGAGTGTCAGAAAAGAGTAAAGTTAGATGTCCAAGTTGAACTTTCAACAGTGCAAAGAAAGAGAATTAACGACATCAGAAGTTGCACAATCCCATTTATGGAGATCAGGGACAGACTCAAAGCAGATGCTCAAAGTGGCGGCCACGGGTGCCGTTGCACAATTCACACCGGCGAACGAAAGACTGGCGCACCCTCTCGAAGACGCCTGGTGTCGTGTTTATCCTGCCCGCTGCAACAACGATTCCTCGCGACGAGATCTTTCACGGAGTCCACAGGCGTCTCGTACACACGAATGATTTCATGTGCCCCCAGAAGAAGAAGTCCAGTGGGTTTAATCTGGTGAGCGTGGAGGCTATGCCACTGGTCCGCCACGTCCAATCCATCGTGCGGGTTATGTGGCATTCGGGAAGTGTCTGCTGCACCTTGATAAGCCAATCAGCTGCAACTGTCGATGCTGCGTCTTTTCTCTGGCAATTTGCATACGGTAAATACTTGAAGGGGATGTTCTAGCGATGTGCTACTTCTCCAGCACGAAAGAAATGACGTCTGAGGTGACGACTTGTACTTGTTGGACGTATTTCAAAGTTACTCTTTTGTCAAAACAGTTTACGAACACCCTGTATATTTAAATTGAAACAGCGATATTGACAAAAGTGTTCACCGGTTCACAAGAAAATAAGTTTTTAAATGTTCAGTTTAAACCACTGCGAAATGTTCTTCATATATTTGAATAGATCTCGTCGAGAGCTTTAAAACGATATCACGCACAGTCGTGTTGCGCTTACGGTTGCCAAGATAGACTAAGTCAAACGCGGCGACTTAACCAGAAATATTGCGCACAAAGAGCGAAGGGAGCGTTGCACGCGCGATGTGTTGCGCAGTATGCACAATGGACTCCATGCTGTTTACGAATATGCTAACGCGATTATTGTGATATACGTATTTTTAACGCTATAAAGATTTCAATTGAGACCTATTTTTGTCATAAGCTGTCGGCTATAAGTCGCTCCATACTATCCACGCAGTTAGACGTAGTCCTACTATAACGAAGTAATTTCTCCGTCATTTTTATCCACGCCAGGATTCGAACCCGAATCCCCTCATTCCGGAACAAGTTGCTCTACCAATTGAGCTACGCGGACGTTATATTCTGATTCCTATTTGCCTTTATGTCGTGTGCGTCCTTCTGGAAGGTACGTCACATCTCCTGGTACGTTACATCATCTCCCCCTTATTTTTTTTTTTTTTTTTTTTTTTTTTTTGAAGGGAATTCTCTTATTTTTCCTATCTCGCGGTGTGGAAATAACATCACACCATTGCGAGATTTTGAACGGTCGGGTCATCCGGATAGTTCGGGCGCCATTATAACGAAGTAATTTCTCCGTCATTTTTATCCACGCCAGGATTCGAACCCGGATCCCCTCATTCCGGAACAAATTGCTCTACCAATTGAGCTACGCGGACGTTTTATTCTGATTCCTATCTGCCTTTACGTCGTGTGCGTCCTTCTGGCAGGTACGTCACATCTCCTGGTACGTTACACTACGTCCAAAAAAAAAAAAAAAAATGTACAATCTCTTAATTCGAATTTGTGCCAGAGTTGGTAGTGTTTATCTCCGAAGGACTTTCTGTGGTTGACGTTCCTGACTATGAAACACTTTTAGACCTACCATGAGTGTTAGATATTCAGCTTTTTACTGCATCTCAGCAAACGAAGTTCACAACGGGCCATTTCATTTACATTTCTTCTCATCAATTATTATTAACGTTCATAACGTGGGTCTCAGAAAACTCGCAGTGAAGTAAGTCCCGAAAATGGACATTTATGATTTCCGACGGTGGCTGAAATTACTTCAAATGTCGTAATGACAAGTGGACAACACAGTTGATTCGTGCATAATGAGAAGCTCTGTAAGACACTGCTGGGTTTTTTTTTTTTTGATTGGAGGTTTAACGACCACCGTGAGCAACTCAATGGGCTATAAGCAGTCGCCCGTCCCTCATTTAGGGTCAGTGGTTCCAGGGAAGGGAGAGAGCCAGTGCCGTAAGACAAACACAACATCCATGCCTGACCGGGATTCGAACCCGGACCCCTTACGGACGAATGATCAGAGGCCAGCGTCTTAGACCACTGCGCCACCGGGGCGGCACACTGTTGGTTTCAGACACTGAAAGGCGACAGAATTAACCAGAGAACAGGATGTCGGCAATTCCGTCAATGCTCTTGAACAATATAATGCAGATGGTCTCTTCGTAAAGAAAACGAAATGGTTAGGAATATCATATACAAGGAGCATAAGAAAGTCCCTTTAGCCTGGAATAACTTGCGAACGGAGAGAGGTACAGTTATGCAAGTGAGATAAGGGTATAGTAAAGCGACTACGCCCAATAGAAAACAACCAATAGCAGCGCCCCTAGTGGCGAAATGCGGAAGTTAGCCATTGCAAATCGAAAACGAAAAGAGATAGAGCAATATTTCCAATTACAAAGTTGTAGAACATCAATCAATTGGTACAAAACGATATTTTTTTCACACGGATAAGATAAATTGTCGCCTGAGTACCCTAAAATGTCCGAAATCGATGCGCGACCTTTTCTGTGAGCGTTTGAAGGGAACAGGCATAGGTATGAGCAAATACAGACAATTTATTGCATAAATGCGTACTTATGTCAATACAGTTTGATGACGTCAGACAAAACAAAAACAAAAAAGGCATACTGGCGCACAGTGGTAAAAAGTTAATGTCGAGTATGTTTGAAGAGTTTGCCATTGCCCACGATACACATTTGTATTCGTGAAAGTAACTCTGCATGCGCATTCCTCAGCATGGAAGGTGTCGCACTATTGCAAGCATCTGTAACACGACGACGTAGATCCAGCAGACTTGTAGGCGCTGTTGCATACACCGGTTTTTTACGTAACCCCAGAAATCGAAGCTCGCCATTCTCACACAGCGTACGTAGACCTAAACTTCTGATCAAGGTACATATTCCTACTGGTTTTTATATTGTAGGTACGGTACAACGTCACAATCTGCATTTGCATACGGCTACATTTGCGAAATGCGAATATGCAGATTCGAATCGTCGCGCATCGATTTCGGATATTGTAGGGTATTCAGGCGACAATTTATCTTATCCGTGCGAAACAAATGTCGTTGTGTACTAATTGACTGATGCTCTACAACTTTGTATTTGGAAATTTTGCTCTATCTCTTTTCAGTTTTGATTTGCAATAGCTAACTTCCGCATTTCGCCACTAGGGGCATTGCTATCTCTTCCATTTGATCAGGCGTGGTTGCTTTACTATACCGTTATCTTACTTGCATAACTGCACCTCTCTCCGTTCTCAAGTTATTCCAGGTCAAAAAGGACTTTCCTGTGCACCTTGTATAGTACGTATAATTCTCTCTCTCTCTCTCTCTCTCTCTCTCTCTCTCTCTCTCTCTCTGTCTCTTCCTATCCATCTCCAAGATAGAGATAGACAGATATCTATCCACCTATTTCTATCTTGGACTCTAGTGAAGCTGCATATGAAGAAGGAAGTGCTCAACTTCTTCTGGATTGCAGGCTATCAATTTAGGATCAGATAATTTGTGAATGCTGCTGAAAGCATACTAAATTGGGACACAAGGCCTGCAACTTGTTCTTCATCTCCGTCTCAGTTTTGAGGGCATTCTAATGGCCTGAATGCGTCGGAAGGCCCAGGAATCAGCTCCGGTATCTGACCATGAAGTACAGTATGTACCGGAGAGTGGTATATGTAAGTTCTGAATCTGACCATGAAGAAAGACAGTATGTACCGGATTGTGTGTACCAAGTTTCTACGTCTATTGAAAAAAAAAAAACGTCTTAAAAGGAGTAAAGTCGCGAAAGATTTGAAGAAAAAGGCAGTTCTAAGTTCAATGGCTTTTCCTACTAACTTTGTGATGTTGAGCTGAACAGTAAATCTTCTTCCGCGGAACCTGAGCTCATGGGAACAAGGCTATTATAAATTAAACTGAAAAAGGACGTTGGTGAATCTGATAATACCAATTGTATAGGTCCTATTAGTTTTAAGGTCTGACGGTGCGTACTGTGACGTATATTCTAAATTAACTTTCCTTTTTAGTTTCTTTTCCTATGTAAATCTTGAGTTTGTTCTTAGTTATACTTCATACTTAACGTGATATCTTTTCTCTCAAACGAATACTGTTGGCAACACAATTGACGTAGAATAAATGTGACGTATGCCTGCTATGAGATAAGAATGAGAGATATAAACTACGATACAACAGTTGCTCGTGTGGTGGTGGAATGTGGAATGTGGAGTGTTGATTTGTGTTATGTGATTTCTATACTATTCTGAAGTGCTATAAACTGTGCTGGAGAAATAAAGCCAATTTCCGTAAGTTTGACTTCTGTTTTAAATGTTTCGTCTGGCCGTTAAGGTATAATTTAGGAACTATTTCATCGTATGGTTATGTTTTTAAAATAACGTATAAGTACGAAAAGACATTTACGTTATAGTACCTGAAGACGAACTTGAGGCAAGTGCTCAGATTTATTTCAACATCAGGCATGTGGGCATTGCTGTAAAGGACTGATAAGGGTAAGGCAATTGTTTTATCTGCAGGAGTCAAGTGAGCACCCAGATAATTGAGGGTCAGCATTCCCACTGCCCAAGCCGACATTATATATATATATATATATATATATATATATATATATATATATATATTATGTTCCGTAGCTCTGTGTCCAAAGATAGTCTTTCCATCAGACTTCCCTATTTCTAGATTTTACCGACATGATTTGAGCTGCTGTGACGTATACTGCCTTTTTAACCTTTCCCTTTGTTGCTTTTTTCTTACTTACGTAAATTTTGGTTGGTTTATCATTATGCTTTCCGTACTAAACATTATGTCTGACCTCCCATGAGTTCTTCTCTTTTTGGGCTATGATTGGTACTTAATCAAGACCACGCGTACAAGGACCATGAAGCAGTCGGTTGTTGTTCCCTTGGTGGAGGACTCGATCCCAGCCTGACTGCCAAACCACTGAAGACCCGCCACGCTTCGTAGGGCACGTCATACCGGCGACCCAAGGTCACTGGATCTTTGCTAAAAAAAGTAAGGTAGTCTGTTCTTTCCCTCTCGAATCGCATCCTCTGTTCTAGCATCTCCAGGCACTCCATCGTTTGGCGCTTTTCCATCATGTACTCCCAACTACGTATGTGCACCCGTCTTCCCACTTTCCAATCACAGTCCCCAGACCTTCAAAACTCCCTCCCCGAACGTGGTGTACAGTCTCTAGGGCCATGGTACATGCGTTAAAACCATCCCGTGGTTGGAAACCTGACGAAAATAAATTGCCTACTGAAAATTCAAAAAGGCTGATTGATTGAGCTCCTTGCTGACGTAAGTTCTTACTACGTCTTGGAATGTGATTTCCACAACCATCTGTTAGATCTTTGTTAGTGGTTTGGTGATTAATTGCTGTTAAGACTATAAGACCAGTTGTCGTGGTATTGAGTCTTTAATTGTGCTGTTTCACGAATAGAAATATCTAAGACTACGAAGACGGGACACTGGTTTACTTTGTATACTTTTCGAATCTCAGAATCAAAGTGCTGCCGGCTCGGTGGCTGAGTCATCTGAAGCAATGGCTTCTGACTATTCTTTCGAGATAGTTCCGGGTTCAAGTCCGGGATGGCCGTCCCAGTGTCGCAGTGGTCGAAGCGCTGGCTTATGACTGTTCGTCCAAAAGGGATGTGCGTTGGAATCCCGGTGAGGCATGGATGTTGTACTTGTCTTACGGCACTGGCTCTCTCCCTTCCCTGGAACCAGTGACCGTAAATTAGGGACGGGCGACTGCTTACAGCCCATTGAGTTGCTCACAGTGGTCGTTAACCCCTCAACCAAAAAAAAAAAAAAAAAAAGAGAGAGAAAGAAAGAGAGAAAAAAACACGTCCGGGATGAGGAATAGGTGGCGCGCTGTTCCCTAATGTAGAGTCACTGGTTTCTCTGAAACCAGTGACTCTACATTAGGGACAGGAGACTGTGTGAAAACACAAGTTTGTCCGTGACGGAGATTGAAATCGCGCTCCTCCTCACTCCGGAGTAAGTTTCTCTCCCAACTAAGCTACACGGACGGAATACATCGCTGCAGATTTGTCGTCTTGACACGTGCTTAACCTCTGCGGTACGTCACATCATCTTCCTCTTAATTTTTTTTGTAAGCGAAGAGCGAATTTTCATTAATTCTAGACGATGTGTGGAACAAACATCACAGATTTTTCGAAGAACCTAACAGCCATTACATCCATTTTTAAGTTCGGGCGACAATGTGAAATATAACGAAGTAAATTTCTCCGTCATTTTTGTCCACGCCGGGGCTCGAACCCGAGTCCCCTCATTCCTGAATAAGTCACTCTACCAATTGAGCTACGCGACGTTCGTTCTGACTGCTATCTGCCTTTATGTCGTGTGCGTCCTGCTGGAAGGCACGTCACAGAAAACACAATTTTTTTTTATTGGAAATTTAACGACCACCGTGAGCAACTCAATGGGCTATAAGCAGTCGCCCGTCCCTAATTAAAGGTCACTGGTTCCAGGGAAGGGAGAGAGCCAGTGCCGTTAGACAAACACAACATCCATGTCTCATCGGGATTCGAACCCGGACCCCTTTCGGGCCAATGATCAGAGGCCATCACTTAGACCACTGCGCCACCGAGGCGGCAAACACTAGTTTGTCCGTGAAGAAGATCGAATCCACGACCCCTCTCACTCCGGAGTAAGTTTCTCTCCCAACTACGGACAGAATATATCGCTGCAGATTTGTCGTACGTCACAACTGCTTATTGCTCTCAGAGTTGCTCATGGTGGTACTTAAACCACAAAACAAAGTAAAACTAGTATATATGTATATAGTTCCTCCTCAAAGATGACGGGAATGTTTCGTAAAAGTTTATAAAATCGCTCTCTGAGCGTGAACGTAGTTAGTTTCGAAATTTGATCAGGAAGTGAAGTATTTTTAAAACAGAAAAACATGTCAGGATCGCGCGTATCGGCTAACGAGAAAACTGACGACCAAAGTGTGCGCAAACCCGAAAGAAAAATAGCTTTATCACTAACGCAATTTCATCGGCGACAAAGCAACTTGTAGATCGATGACGTTTATGACTCATCCATGTTAACCGTAAACCGCCTTTAAAAAAAAAAAAAGAAAAAGAAATGTGCAATAAGAATAACGTGGTGTCAAACAAGACCGGCGCCTTGCGATAAAGCTAGCCGCGACCATGTTCGAATTCATAACACAACATTCGCAGAGACGAATCGATCCATGCCGATAGGCCCTGCGAAAACAAAGTAGCAAAACGATTGCTTCTTAAATTAAAGCGCATTGTTTTTATTATATTTTCCGTACCTCCGGAAAGGGAAAAGCTCTAGCCGTGGATTGTTTTCGCGAGCAATGGTTTCATTAATCTATTGGATCAGTGTAGCCAAGAGTTCAATCGAGGTGGAATCACGTCTTAACACATGTCAAACGCACGTGGGTGGTCGGTCGCTTTTCTTATCCCACCCTACGAACGATGTAGATGGCCGCAACAAGACTCATTTACATGGATGTCAAGTGGGTGAACATATTAAAATAACATTTCTTCTTTAATGAAGACGAGAAACCGCGCATTTCGCAGGACTTGTTTTCATTACATCTCTAATTACTTGGACGACTTATACACCACGCGAGACACACGCACGCGCCAAGTACGGACGGAAGACAACCCCAGCAGTCTGTATGCAAATATTACCGATGAATGGCTTCGATTATTTTCCAAAGTTCTCATGTCTAGGCAAACATCGTCGCTCTGAATGTCACCGAAGACAGATTTTGCATGTATCTTTTTCACTTTCTCTTTCTTCTGAGCCTTTTCATGCACAGATGAATGATATTAATCCGGAACCGAAGATTGTTTGGAATAATTACAACGGAATGACTTTGTATTTATCTTTGGCTGTTCGTAGCAGTGGGTGACATCTTGCAAATGTGGAAGAGCGGTACTTTCAAATTTCAACAAACGTCACGGAACATAGTTAATCTTTACTTTTTTTTTTTTTTTTTCTCTACCACGGGTTTGCCAGAATTAAATTCAAAGACTGTAGAAAGTTCACAACTTTTCATAAGTATGACCTGTTATGACCTGTAGTTTCATTGTTATGAGGCCAAAATAAAATTAATTTGTCAACTCTTTCTTTAAAATTTCGGAAAATATATGCGTATAATATACCCAAGAGACGTCAATCTAAAAAAACATTTAAGCCTTAGTAAACTAAAAATGAATTTATTTATACTCTAAAAGGCTAAAAACGTTCAAAGGCAAGATCTTTCGCAGGCCACGTTGGCTGGCTGCATCATCACGCCTAACAGTTTGCCAAAAGTACAGGAGCAAGCGGAAAGTTATATAGTCATAAACATTTCCATTAGTCCATGGGTCTCTTACGGAATTTCCAGATTGCAAAAGTACTCACTTCTCAAGTTTCTTGAAGATTGACGTCATATGCGTGACGTCATAGGTAGAGACTGATTTTTTTTTATTGGAGGTTTAACGACCACCGTGAGCAACTCAATGGACTATAAGCAGTCGCCCGTCCCTAATTTAGGGTCGCTGGTTCCAGGGAAGGGAGAGAGCCAGTGCCGTAAGATAAACACAACATCCATGCCTGACCGGAATTCGAACCCCTTTCGGACGAATGATCAGAGGCCATCGCTTAGACCACTGCGCCACCGGGGCGGCAGGTTGAGACTGAATTAGGTCCTTCCAAATAGGATTCAAAAAGGCAGGGAAATCATCATTACAACATTGGTTTCCGAAATGGGAAATGAATAGTCTCAGACAATAATTACGGTTGTCTATTAGGAGTGCAGACTCAATAAGTTTAACACCATCCCAGTCTGGATAATATAGTCCAGTAGATAACACTTTAGTAAGTGCTGTGGAAGCTGTAGTAGTCCGAGCTGAAAATTCGTGTTCAGAAACTCGGCTACCAATGCTTTGTTATGTAGAACCTATGTACGCAAGATTTCCATGGTTGGGTGAAATTGAGACAAGTGGAATGCAGTAGAGGCCACTTCTGGATCCAAGATCTTGCCTTTAAGCGTTTTTAGCCTTTTAGAGGTAAATAAATTAATTTTCAGTTTTTTTTTTTTTTTTTTTGTTTGGAGGTTCAACGTCCAACTCAATGGGCTATAAGCAGTCGCCGCCCCTAATTTAGGGCCACTGCTTCCAGGGAAGGGAAAGAGCCATCATGTTTGAACGCTGTGTAACCAAATTGAATTGTCGGGGCCCGACGAATGGGTCACTCCATCTCGAAAGTCGTGCAGGCACTGGGATTTTCACGAGGCACTGTGTCACGGGTGCACCGCGAGTACATCGAATCTGGTAAAACCATACCAGCAAGGGCCAACTGCCGTGGACAACAGCGTGTGGATGAGCGGGGTCATCGTCTGCTAGCTCGCATTGTAACAGCGAATAGACGGGCCACAGTGCAAGAAATCACTCGGCAACTTAACGCTGGCGCACAAAAACGTGTAAGCAGCCACACCATCCAGAACCATCTCCTCGCTATGGGGTACAGAAGCCATCGTCCCACGAGCGTACCGCTGCTGACCGCACATCACAGGGTGCAAAGATTAGTATGGGCACAGGAACATCGCCACTGGACCCTAGACATGTGGGAAAATGTTGCGTGGACTGATGAGTCGAGATTCACGTTGGTACATACGGATGGCAGGATACGAGTACGACGCAAACCACATGAAGCGATGGATCCTTCTTACCAGCAGGGTACTCTTCAAGCTGGTGGGGGTGGCATTCTCCTCTGGGGACTGTTTACGTAGATTGAAATGGGACCCCTGGTACGTGTGACATCAGTAGAGGGAAAGGACCGATCCGAGCTTAAGCCGCAGCCCATAGACTTAACATTAGGTGTCGGCCGGAGCAGCCGGAGCCAGCCGGAGCAAGCTGCAGCCGAGCGAACGGAGGGGGCGTGGCCTGACGCAGTCATCAGGAGGATGCGGGGGTGTGGCATGGGTGAGGATGTAGGTGGCGCTAGTGTGTTGTGACGATGCTGATGTGCTGCCCCTTGCGGTGCTTCTTGGAACTTTCGATGGATCTTTGATTTTGAGGGATGGCAACGACCGAGTGGGAAAGGGGGTGGATATAGGGATGGCAACTTGATGTGTTGCCCCCTAGCGGTGCTTCTTGGAACTTTCGACTGATCTTTGATTTTGAGGGATGGCAACGCCCGAGTGCGAAAGGGGTTGGATATAGGGGATGCCAACTCGATGTACTACCCCTAGCGGTGCTTCTTGGAACTTTCGATTGATCTTTGATTTTGAGGGATGGCAACGCCCGAGTGGGAAAGGGGTTGGATATAGGGGGATGTCAACTCGATGTGCTGCCCCCTAGCGGTGCTTCTTGGAACTTTCGATGGATCTTTGTTTTTGAGGGATGGCAACGACCGAGTGGGAAAGGGGTGGATATAGGGGATGGCAACTTGATGTGTTGCCCCCTAGCGGTGCTTCTTGGAACTTTCGACTGATCTTTGATTTTGAGGGATGGCAACGCCCGAGTGCGAAAGGGGTTGGATATAGGGGATGCCAACTCGATGTACTACCCCCTAGCGGTGCTTCTTGGAACTTTCGATTGATCTTTGATTTTGAGGGATGGCAACGCCCGAGTGGGAAAGGGGTTGGATATAGGGGATGTCAACTCGATGTGCTGCCCCCTAGCGGTGCTTCTTGGAACTTTCGATGGATCTTTGATTTTGAGGGATGGCAACGACCGAGTGGGAAAGGGGTGGATATAGGGGGATGGCAACTTGATGTGTTGCCCCCTAGCGGTGCTTCTTGGAACTTTCGACTGATCTTTGATTTTGAGGGATGGCAACGCCCGAGTGCGAAAGGGGTTGGATATAGGGGGATGCCAACTCGATGTACTACCCCCTAGCGGTGCTTCTTGGAACTTTCGATTGATCTTTGATTTTGAGGGATGGCAACGCCCGAGTGGGAAAGGGGTTGGATATAGGGGGATGTCAACTCGATGTGCTGCCCCCTAGCGGTGCTTCTTGGAACTTTCGATTGATCTTTGATTTTGAGGGATGGCAACGGCCGAGTGGGAAAGGGGTTGGATATAGGGGGATGTCAACTCGATGTGCTGCCCCTAGCGGTGCTTCTTGGAACTTTCGATTGATCTTTGATTTTGGGGGATGGCAACGACCGAGTGGGGAAAGAGCACTGCGTAGGTGTTAGATATGATGATGCTTCTTGGAACTTTATTATTTCGATGGATCTTTGATTTTGAGGGATGGCAACGTCTGAGTGGGGTCCGTTGGGAATTTCTGCATTTATTCCTGTGTTTTGCAAGCAAGATTTCTCCCCCTCTTCAATACTATTTTTCCCCCGGAGAAATTTTTACGTAACGATGCTGAGGAATTTTCTTTCCAAGGGAATAAAAATGCTCCTAAGGTCTTAGCGAAGTTCTAACTCACGATGATTTGGTTTCCAAAAATAGTCAGGGGTCAAATGGTTTTCGTGTACTACGTATTCCCTATATCATCATCATCATCATTGTCAACCATTATCAACCACTGCTGGACGAAGGTCTCTCCTGAGAATTGGAACAATTCCCTATATATATATATTTTTAAATTACTTTTACGTTATTTCTTCATGTGTTTTTATATATTTTTTGTATGTTTTGAGGGAGTTTTTTCGTGTAGATGTAATGAATTTTCTGGGGAACTTTTCTTTTTCCTCCATTCAATTTTATTTCAGACCATGAGACGAGGAAATGCTTCTTTATAAATTATTTCGTTCTTGTTCGCAGTAATTACTGGACATAGACTTCATGTTAATTCTGAGTCTTTCACCCCTGCAATAATATTTTCTCGTAATTTTTTCGTATGTTCAAGAACTCTACAGATCTTTCCCCGTTAAAATTCTGCTCAAACAATATTTTCGGTCTTTATTTCCTTATAGCTTCCCAATTTCCGATATTTTTCTTCCTCTATCTTTGAAATTTCATTAAACTTCTCAATAGGTCAGGATTCTTTTTTTCTTGGACAAACTTATGAGTCCTTTTATTTACACTATCTTTTTTTTTTCCATTTCATTTCAGCAAACGATTATTTTAGATGCAACAAATCGTCAGATTTTGGTTTCCTTATATAGCATATTTTCCAACCTGCTTAAAAATATTCCTCAAAGCTTGCATGTATGTCAAATATACATTTTTTTTATTCTTTCGTAGTTAGCCATACTTTTCGTGGACTGCCTCGACAGGAAAGCATTCAATGTCAAGACATACAATCTAAAACCTTTTTCTTTCGATGAAATTTGTATTCTTTGGGCTGAATATTTTCCCGTCTCGTCCGAAAAAACATTCATTCTAGAGGCAAAGCGACTAATTCCGTTCTTCCCATAAACATTATTTTTTTATTTATTTGATATTCAGAGTTGTATACATTTACTATCCAAAAAAGAGATATATTTAATGTAAAGGTATATTCTTCCAAGCTGGGGAAATATATGTATATATTAGTTCATTTCCAGTTAAAGGAAATGCATCTTTATATTTCAATATGAAAAAAGAAGCCCTATAAGTGAAAGCTCAACCTAAAGACGGATAGATTGTTCACACTCTCTCTACTCTATGACATTTCTTTACTGAATGAACCATGACCTTTTTTTTCATGAACTGCTTTAAAATCTTCGTTCTCACTTTACTATTGTCAGATTCCATGTCCCTTCAGTTCTTTACTTATTCAATTTTAATTTATTAAGAGAGTAGAACTCTTTTAAGCTTTCGAAGTACTTTCAAGTCTTTCATTACGAAAATGTTCATTGTCATGAAAGAAGCCATAATCGAGATGATTTACTATCGTTTCAATGAAAGTGTTTACGCATTCATTGCTATGATGTCAGATTTCATTTTCTTATACTTCGAACAGAAATGAGTTTGAATCATTCGTCGAGAAAACATTTCTTTCATATATATATATATTTTTTTTGCCTCCGAATCAAACGAACTCAAAAAATAAGAGACGCACTTTAATATTTTTTTCCTCTTATGAGAGGAATACGGGAATATGATACCAAAATTAAAGAATAAAGAATATCGACTTTCCTCTCAACTCCTTACAACTACGTTTTTTTTTATTTTTTATTTTCAATAAGCTATTTCTATATTTTTACAACTGAATAGAATTATTTATTGAAAAATTCTAAGTAAGACGAAAAATTGGTTTTGTTGATTTCCTAAGAGGATGATTTTGAAAATTTTCGTTTTCTGGTAATTGTAAAAATCTCATTGTATAACATGGGAAAACTAGCATACATAAAAGACTGTTTTGGATCGAGTAAATTGAAAGAATTTTACAAAGTTCATTTCAGAAAAGTACATTCCTTCCTAGTGTCAAAAACGAATCACTTCGTTTTTTCTAAGATACCCTTTCGAATCTTATAAAAGTGCATAGGGTCAAAAACGATTTTGATGATTTTACTAAGATGACAGATTTCGGATTTCTTATGATAGAAAATACAGTGAATTTCCCATTGAATAACATGGGAAACTGCGAAATTTAAGAAGCACGTTTTCGTTCAAGTAAAATATTTTGAAAGTCTTTTTTCGAATCAGTTGAAAACAGACAGGGTGTGTTTCTGAACAGTTCATTATTTCCTAAAATCAAAACGAATCACTTCGTTTTTTTTCTGACGTGCGTTTCTGAAAGAAGTAAAAATAGTTTAGCTAGAAAATTGAAAAGATATTTTTATGAATCCTAGACTGTTTATTTACGTATAGCTAGAGGGGTCTTCAGTGAGAGCACTTATTCTCTTTTCAAACTAAGAGAATGAAGTGTAGTCAGTTTGAAATAAAAATTCAAACTCCCCTAAATTTAGCCTTTTGTCCTGGTTTCGACTCAATACTGTAAAGCATTGCTCTCAGACCAGTTGAATTCCTGTCCCTTAATGAAATACATTAAGCCTTTCCCTTAAAAATAAGCAATCTCTTCTTCAATACCAGATCCCCAATAAATTTCTTTAAGAGTTATTCATTCACCCTTTTACTTTTAAAAACTTGAAATTCATTATTATTTAACTCATTACAAAAAATGAAACTCATTCATACAGAAAAAATATAAATGAATAAAAATAAATAAAGTAGTCCTAAAAAAGGACTGTTTTTCTGGGTCCCCTTCATACAGCTGCTCCATGGTCGGTATAAGGAATTTTTTTCTTTTTTGCCTGCTAATATCTCAGCACATTGACTTCACAGTCTCTAGCAAGTTCTTTACAATTATGCTTTCCAAGAACGCTTTGGACGGGACATGGTCTCCAGTGACTGCAACAAAAGATTCTGCTAGAATCTTGGGGTTAAGCAATGCAACGGCATCATCGAAATACTTTTGCCACTTGGATTCGGGGGTGGCATATGCACAGCTGTGGGCCGTGATGTTTGAGAATATGCGATTTGGGGGTTGGTGGCACTCCATACAATAATATAAGTTATTGACATGTTCCTGAAGGCGATCCCTTACCATGTCAGCAAGCATGATGAAAAACTCTTCATCTGAGATGGAAGCAACAGGGGAAGAAGTCCTTGGATGGTGCAAAACAGCCTTTCTAAAGACAGGTCCAAATAGTAGTTGAGTAATGCTGTCCCATATTTTCCCACATTGATCAATAAGAGTTCCAAATTGTTGACAAGTCAGCTTTATCGGAACAGGATTCATTCGACGAAAACCATGAATTCTGGGGGAAAGCACTTCTAACGTGTAACTGCCAGAAGCATCTAAGAGGGAAGGACAGCAGGAAACGATAAGTTCACGATTAATTAAGATGTCACAATTCATGCCTTGAATCCAGTGTGATTTTCCCATAAATTTTCGGAACGTTGAAGCTGACATTGTTATTCCATTCTTAGAAGGGTAGAAAGATTCTCCATCTTTCCTATAACTTCGAATATGAACTCGGACCGTGTTGTTAAAATCGCATACTTTTGCAAACGTGTTTTCTCCTAAATAAAAATGATGAGGTGCAAGATTTTTCATAGAAATTCTTGGGAGGATAACTTCTCCACACGATTTGGGCTTTAAAGGAACGGACTCACATACCTTCTTAGCGAGAGTAGCAGAAATTTCACCACTTTGCTTCATCGTGGAAATGGAATCGGTAGCGCTCAAAGCAACAGACAAAAAGGAAGTGACTCGTTTGAAGACTAAAGACAAACTGAAGGAACAGCTCTTATTCTAAGTCAAAACTGAGAAGAGGTTGGAGTTCGTCACTTGTTTACTGCTTGAGAGGGAAAGAGCAGAGTCATGGGGAAAAGAACACTCGGTTATCTTCTTTCTAAAGGTCAAATTCAATCTAATGTTTGGAGCATTCTTTTGTCGAGGCAGACCATGACTCCAATACGAATTAGTTGGTGGCAGGATCTGTAGTAAAGTTCCAGATCTCAAAGATAAGGAAACTGGTTTAAACCCGTTTCGCTTGAAAACAAGAGTCTCTTTCCTGTCCGAGAGATACTGATGTAATACAAGACAAAGTATCTAATTCAGCTTCGTCATCACGGTTATCACCGATTTGATTATCACCATTTCTTATAAAAGTGCATGGGGATCAAAAAACGATTTTGATGATTTTACTAAGATGACAGATTTCGGATTTCTTATGATAGAAAATACAGTGAATTTCCCATTGAATAACATGGGAAACTGCGAAATTTAAGAAGAACGTTTTCGTTCAAGTAAAATATTTTAAAAGTCTTTTCGAATCAGTTGAAAACAGACAGGGTGTGTTTCTGAACAGATCATTATTTCCTAAAATCAAAACGAATCACTTCGTTTTTTTTTCTGACGTGCGTTTCTGAAAGAAGTAAAAATAGTTTAGCTAGAAAATTGGAAAGATATTTTTATGAATCCTAGACTGTTTATTTACGTATAGCTAGAGGGGTCTTCAGTGAGAGCACTTATTCTCTTTTCAAACTAAGAGAATGAAGTGTAGTCAGTTTGAAAAAAAAATTCAAACTCCCCTAAATTTAGCCTTTTGTCCTGGTTTCGACTCAATACTGTAAAGCATTGCTCTCAGACCAGTTGAATTCCTGGCCCTTAATGAAATACATTAAGCCTTTCCCTTAAAAATAAGCAATCTCTTCTTCAATACCAGATCCCCAATAAATTTCTTTAAGAGTTATTCATTCACCCTTTTACTTTTAAAACTTGAAGTTCATTATTATTTAACTCCTTACAAAAATGAAACACATTCACTCTTTTACTTTTAAAACTTGAAATTCATTATTATTTAACTCCTTACAAAAATGAAACACATTCACACTTTTACTTTTAAAATTATAGAAAAATAGATGCATTCTCCCACTATAAATTTTTTCCCTACCTCCTTCCCCGTTCCTTAAACCAAAAATTTAAGATAGTTCTAAAAGAACTTTTTTTAGTTCTAAAAGAACTTTTTTAGTTCTAAAAAGAACTTTTTAGTTCTAAAAAGAACTTTTTTTCTCTGCTGTCTCCTCAATACATGTTTTTCACAGAACGCAGCAAGTCCTTTCCATATATTCCTTCCAAGAAGGCTTTGGATGGGATATTCTCACCAACGGTTTCAGCGAAGGAATCCGCTAAAGTCTTGGGCTCTAGCATTGCTACGGTCTCCTTGAAGTGTTCTTTAAACTTCGATTGAAGGGTGGCATCAGTACATCTGTGGCCCATGAGGCTTTCAAGCATGCGATCCGGATTAAGGTGGCACTGAATACAATAGAATAATTTTTCAGCATGCCCCTGAACGAGATCCGACACCACTTCAATAAGCATGAAGTAATACTCTTCGTTCGTTAGTGGAGAGGAAGGAACGGGGGGTGGAATCCTCTGATGAAGCAAAACGCCCTTTGCAAAAACTGGACCAAATAGTAGAATAGTAATGCTGGTCCATATCTTCTCACATTGATCAGCGAGAGCTTCAAATTGTTCCCCATTCAGTTTGATGGAATTAGGGTTCAGTCGACGAAATCCATTGATCCGAGGGAAAGCACCTCAAATATATAAGTGTGAGGTCCGTCCAAAGAAGGAGAGGCAGAAATAATTAGTTCTCTGTTGATTAGCATATCTTCATTTTCTCCATGCAACCAACGGACTTTTCTCATAAACTGAGGGAAGGTCAGAGCTGTCATGGTGATTCCATTCTTGGTGGGGAAAAAGATTCCTGTTCATTCCTGTATCTTCTTACATGAACTCTGATTTGAATTGGAAATCAGAACTTTCACTTTGAATGATATCCCCCCTAAATCATGATTTAGGGGGTAACGCATTCGTGAAAGAAATTCCCATAATTCAAATCAGAGTTCATGTAAGAAGATACAGGAATGAACAGGAATCTTTTTTCCCCACCAAGAATGGAATCACCATGACAGCTCTGACCTTCCCTCAGTTTATGAGAAAAGTCCGTTGGTTGCATGGAGAAAATGAAGATATGCTAATCAACAGAGAACTAATTATTTCTGCCTCTCCTTCTTTGGACGGACCTCACACTTATATATTTGAGGTGCTTTCCCCTCGGATCAATGGATTTCGTCGACTGAACCCTAATTCCATCAAACTGAATGGGGAACAATTTGAAGCTCTCGCTGATCAATGTGAGAAGATATGGACCAGCATTACTATTCTACTATTTGGTCCAGTTTTTGCAAAGGGCGTTTTGCTTCATCAGAGGATTCCACCCCCGTTCCTTCCTCTCCACTAACGAACGAAGAGTATTACTTCATGCTTATTGAAGTGGTGTCGGATCTCGTTCAGGGGCATGCTGAAAAATTATTCTATTGTATTCAGTGCCACCTTAATCCGGATCGCATGCTTGAAAGCCTCATGGGCCACAGATGTACTGATGCCACCCCCAATCGAAGTTTAAAGAACACTTCAAGGAGACCGTAGCAATGCTAGAGCCCAAGACTTTAGCGGATTCCTTCGCTGAAACCGTTGGTGAGAATATCCCATCCAAAGCCTTCTTGGAAGGAATATATGGAAAGGACTTGCTGCGTTCTGTGAAAAACATGTATTGAGGAGACAGCAGAGAAAAAAAGTTCTTTTAGAACTAAAAAGTTCTTTTAGAACTAAAAAAAGTTCTTTTTAGAACTATCTTAAATTTTTGGTTTAAGGAACGGGGAAGGAGGTAGGGAAAAAATTATAGTGGGAGAATGCATCTATTTTTCTATAATTTTAAAAGTAAAAGTGTGAATGTGTTTCATTTTTGTAAGGAGTTAAATAATAATGAATTTCAAGTTTTAAAAGTAAAAGAGTGAATGTGTTTCATTTTTGTAAGGAGTTAAATAATAATGAACTTCAAGTTTTAAAAGTAAAAGGGTGAATGAATAACTCTTAAAGAAATTTATTGGGGATCTGGTATTGAAGAAGAGATTGCTTATTTTTAAGGGAAAGGCTTAATGTATTTCATTAAGGGCCAGGAATTCAACTGGTCTGAGAGCAATGCTTTACAGTATTGAGTCGAAACCAGGACAAAAGGCTAAATTTAGGGGAGTTTGAATTTTTTTTTTTTCAAACTGACTACACTTCATTCTCTTAGTTTGAAAAGAGAATAAGTGCTCTCACTGAAGACCCCTCTAGCTATACGTAAATAAACAGTCTAGGATTCATAAAAATATCTTTCCAATTTTCTAGCTAAACTATTTTTACTTCTTTCAGAAACGCACGTCAGAAAAAAAACGAAGTGATTCGTTTTGATTTTAGGAAATAATGATCTGTTCAGAAACACACCCTGTCTGTTTTCAACTGATTCGAAAAAGACTTTTAAAATATTTTACTTGAACGAAAACGTTCTTCTTAAATTTCGCAGTTTCCCATGTTATTCAATGGGAAATTCACTGTATTTTCTATCATAAGAAATCCGAAATCTGTCATCTTAGTAAAATCATCAAAATCGTTTTTTGATCCCCATGCACTTTTATAAGAAATGGTGATAATCAAATCGGTGATAACCGTGATGACGAAGCTGAATTAGATACTTTGTCTTGTATTACATCAGTATCTCTCGGACAGGAAAGAGACTCTTGTTTTCAAGCGAAACGGGTTTAAACCAGTTTCCTTATCTTTGAGATCTGGAACTTTACTACAGATCCTGCCACCAACTAATTCGTATTGGAGTCATGGTCTGCCTCGACAAAAGAATGCTCCAAACATTAGATTGAATTTGACCTTTAGAAAGAAGATAACCGAGTGTTCTTTTCCCCATGACTCTGCTCTTTCCCTCTCAAGCAGTAAACAAGTGACGAACTCCAACCTCTTCTCAGTTTTGACTTAGAATAAGAGCTGTTCCTTCAGTTTGTCTTTAGTCTTCAAACGAGTCACTTCCTTTTTGTCTGTTGCTTTGAGCGCTACCGATTCCATTTCCACGATGAAGCAAAGTGGTGAAATTTCTGCTACTCTCGCTAAGAAGGTATGTGAGTCCGTTCCTTTAAAGCCCAAATCGTGTGGAGAAGTTATCCTCCCAAGAATTTCTATGAAAAATCTTGCACCTCATCATTTTTATTTAGGAGAAAACACGTTTGCAAAAGTATGCGATTTTAACAACACGGTCCGAGTTCATATTCGAAGGTTATAGGAAAGATGGAGAATCTTTCTACCCTTGTAAGAATGGAATAACAATGTCAGCTTCAACGTTCCGAAAATTTATGGGAAAATCACACTGGATTCAAGGCATGAATTGTGACATCTTAATTAATCGTGAACTTATCGTTTCCTGCTGTCCTTCCCTCTTAGATGCTTCTGGCAGTTACACGTTAGAAGTGCTCTCCCCAGAATTCATGGTTTTCGTCGATTGAATCCTGTTCCGATAAAGCTGACTTGTCAACAATTTGGAACTCTTATTGATCAATGTGGGAAAATATGGGACAGCATTACTCAACTACTATTTGGACCTGTCTTTAGAAAGGCTGTTTTGCACCATCCAAGGACTTCTTCCCCTGTTGCTTCCATCTCAGATGAAGAGTTTTTCATCATGCTTGCTGACATGGTAAGGGATCGCCTTCAGGAACATGTCAATAACTTATATTATTGTATGGAGTGCCACCAACCCCCAAATCGCATATTCTCAAACATCACGGCCCACAGCTGTGCATATGCCACCCCCGAATCCAAGTGGCAAAAGTATTTCGATGATGCCGTTGCATTGCTTAACCCCAAGATTCTAGCAGAATCTTTTGTTGCAGTCACTGGAGACCATGTCCCGTCCAAAGCGTTCTTGGAAAGCATAATTGTAAAGAACTTGCTAGAGACTGTGAAGTCAATGTGCTGAGATATTAGCAGGCAAAAAAGAAAAAATTCCTTATACCGACCATGGAGCAGCTGTATGAAGGGGACCCAGAAAAACAGTCCTTTTTTAGGACTACTTTATTTATTTTTATTCATTTATATTTTTTCTGTATGAATGAGTTTCATTTTTTGTAATGAGTTAAATAATAATGAATTTCAAGTTTTTAAAAGTAAAAGGGTGAATGAATAACTCTTAAAGAAATTTATTGGGGATCTGGTATTGAAGAAGAGATCGCTTATTTTTAAGGGAAAGGCTTAATGTATTTCATTAAGGGCCAGGAATTCAACTGGTCTGAGAGCAATGCTTTACAGTATTGAGTCGAAACCAGGACAAAAGGCTAAATTTAGGGGAGTTTGAATTTTTATTTCAAACTGACTACACTTCATTCTCTTAGTTTGAAAAGAGAATAAGTGCTCTCACTGAAGACCCCTCTAGCTATACGTAAATAAACAGTCTAGGATTCATAAAAATATCTTTTCAATTTTCTAGCTAAACTATTTTTACTTCTTTCAGAAACGCACGTCAGAAAAAAACGAAGTGATTCGTTTTGATTTTAGGAAATAATGAACTGTTCAGAAACACACCCTGTCTGTTTTCAACTGATTCGAAAAAAGACTTAAAATATTTTACTTGAACGAAAACGTGCTTCTTAAATTTCGCAGTTTCCCATGTTATTCAATGGGAAATTCACTGTATTTTCTATCATAAGAAATCCGAAATCTGTCATCTTAGTAAAATCATCAAAATCGTTTTTGACCCTATGCACTTTTATAAGATTCGAAAGGGTATCTTAGAAAAAACGAAGTGATTCGTTTTTGACACTAGGAAGGAATGTACTTTTCTGAAATGAACTTTGTAAAATTCTTTCAATTTACTCGATCCAAAACAGTCTTTTATGTATGCTAGTTTTCCCATGTTATTCTATGAGATTTTTACAATTACCAGAAAACGAAAATTTTTAAAATCATCCTCTTAGGAAATCAACAAAACCATTTTTCGTCTTACTTAGAATTTTTCAATAAATAATTCTATTCAGTTGTAAAAATATAGAAATAGCTTATTGAAAATAAAAAATAAAAAAAAACGTAGTTGTAAGGAGTTGAGAGGAAAGTCGATATTCTTTATTCTTTAATTTTGGTATCATATTCCCGTATTCCTCTCATAAGAGGAAAAAAATATTAAAGTGCGTCTCTTATTTTTTGAGTTCGTTTGATTCGGAGGCAAAAAAAAAAAAATATATATATATATGAAAGAAATGTTTTCTCGACGAATGATTCAAACTCATTTCTGTTCGAAGTATAAGAAAATGAAATCTGACATCATAGCAATGAATGCGTAAACACTTTCATTGAAACGATAGTAAATCATCTCGATTATGGCTTCTTTCATGACAATGAACATTTTCGTAATGAAAGACTTGAAAGTACTTCGAAAGCCTAAAAGAGTTCTACTCTCTTAATAAATTAAAATTGAATAAGTAAAGAACTGAAGGGACATGGAATCTGACAATAGTAAAGTGAGAACGAAGATTTTAAAGCAGTTCATGAAAAAAAAAAGGTCATGGTTCATTCAGTAAAGAAATGTCATAGAGTAGAGAGAGTGGGAACAATCTATCCGTCTTTAGGTTGAGCTTTCACTTATAGGGCTTCTTTTTTCATATTGAAATATAAAGATGCATTTCCTTTAACTGGAAATGAACTAATATATACATATATTTCCCCAGCTTGGAAGAATATACCTTTACATTAAATATATCTCTTTTTTGGATAGTAAATGTATACAACTCTGAATATCAAATAAATAAAAAATAATGTTTATGGGAAGAACGGAATTAGTCGCTTTGCCTCTAGAATGAATGTTTTTTCGGACGAGACGGGAAAATATTCAGCCCAAAGAATACAAATTTCATCGAAAGAAAAAGGTTTTAGATTGTATGTCTTGACATTGAATGCTTTCCTGTCGAGGCAGTCCACGAAAAGTATGGCTAACTACGAAAGAATAAAAAAAATGTATATTTGACATACATGCAAGCTTTGAGGAATATTTTTAAGCAGGTTGGAAAATATGCTATATAAGGAAACCAAAATCTGACGATTTGTTGCATCTAAAATAATCGTTTGCTGAAATGAAATGGAAAAAAAAAAGATAGTGTAAATAAAAGGACTCATAAGTTTGTCCAAGAAAAAAGAATCCTGACCTATTGAGAAGTTTAATGAAATTTCAAAGATAGAGGAAGAAAAATATCGGAAATTGGGAAGCTATAAGGAAATAAAGACCGAAAATATTGTTTGAGCAGAATTTTAACTGGGAAAGATCTGTAGAGTTCTTGAACATACGAAAAAATTACGAGAAAATATTATTGCAGGGGTGAAAGACTCAGAATTAACATGAAGTCTATGTCCAGTAATTACTGCGAACAAGAACGAAATAATTTCTAAAGAAGCATTTCCTCGTCTCATGGTCTGAAATAAAATTGAATGGAGGAAAAAGAAAAGTTCCCCAGAAAATTCATTACATCTACACGAAAAAACTCCCTCAAAACATACAAAAAATATATAAAAACACATGAAGAAATAACGTAAAAGTAATTTAAAAATATATATATATAGGGAATTGTTCCAATTCTCAGGAGAGACCTTCGTCCAGCAGTGGTTGATAATGGTTGACAATGATGATGATGATGATATAGGGAATACGTAGTACACGAAAACCATTTGACCCCTGACTATTTTTGGAAACCAAATCATCGTGAGTTAGAACTTCGCTAAGACCTTAGGAGCATTTTTATTCCCTTGGAAAGAAAATTCCTCAGCATCGTTACGTAAAAATTTCCTCCGGGGGAAAAATAGTATTGAAGAGGGGGAGAAATCTTGCTTGCAAAACATAGGAATAAATGCAGAAATTCCCAACGGACCCCACTCAGTCGTTGCCATCCCTCAAAATCAAAGATCCATCGAAATAATAAAGTTCCAAGAAGCATCATCATATCTAACACCTACGCAGTGCTCTTTCCCCACTCGGTCGTTGCCATCCCCCAAAATCAAAGATCCATCGAAAGTTCCAAGAAGCATCGCTAGGGGGTAGTACATCGAGTTGGCATCCCCCTATATCCAACCCCTTTCCCACTCGGCCGTTGCCATCCCTCAAAATCAAAGATCAATCGAAAGTTCCAAGAAGCACCGCTAGGGGGCAGCACATTGAGTTGACATCCCCCTATATCCAACCCCTTTCCCACTCGGGCGTTGCCATCCCTCAAAATCAAAGATCAATCGAAAGTTCCAAGAAGCACCGCTAGGGGGCAACACATCAAGTTGCCATCCCCCTATATCCACCCCCTTTCCCACTCGGTCGTTGCCATCCCTCAAAAACAAAGATCCATCGAAAGTTCCAAGAAGCACCGCTAGGGGGCAGCACATCGAGTTGACATTCCCCTATATCCAACCCCTTTCCCACTCGGGCGTTGCCATCCCTCAAAATCAAAGATCAATCGAAAGTTCCAAGAAGCACCGCTAGGGGGTAGTACATCGAGTTGGCATCCCCCTATATCCAACCCCTTTCGCACTCGGGCGTTGCCATCCCTCAAAATCAAAGATCAGTCGAAAGTTCCAAGAAGCACCGCTAGGGGGCAACACATCAAGTTGCCATCCCCCTATATCCACCCCTTTCCCACTCGGTCGTTGCCATCCCTCAAAAACAAAGATCCATCGAAAGTTCCAAGAAGCACCGCTAGGGGGCAGCACATCGAGTTGACATCCCCCTATATCCAACCCCTTTCCCACTCGGGCGTTGCCATCCCTCAAAATCAAAGATCAATCGAAAGTTCCAAGAAGCACCGCTAGGGGGTAGTACATCGAGTTGGCATCCCCCTATATCCAACCCCTTTCGCACTCGGGCGTTGCCATCCCTCAAAAACAAAGATCCATCGAAAGTTCCAAGAAGCACCGCTAGGGGGCAGCACATCGAGTTGACATCCCCCTATATCCAACCCCTTTCCCACTCGGGCGTTGCCATCCCTCAAAATCAAAGATCAATCGAAAGTTCCAAGAAGCACCGCTAGGGGGTAGTACATCGAGTTGGCATCCCCCTATATCCAACCCCTTTCGCACTCGGGCGTTGCCATCCCTCAAAAACAAAGATCCATCGAAAGTTCCAAGAAGCACCGCTAGGGGGCAGCACATCGAGTTGCCATCCCCCTATATCCACCCCCTTTCCCACTCGGTCGTTGCCATCCCTCAAAATCAAAGATCCATCGAAAGTTCCAAGAAGCACCGCAAGGGGGCAGCACATCAGCATCGTCACAACACACTAGCGCCACCTACATCCTCACCCATGCCACACCCCCGCATCCTCCTGATGACTGCGTCAGGCCACGCCCCTCCGTTCGCTCGGCTGCAGCTTGCTCCGGCTGGCTCCGGCTGGCTCCGGCTGCTCCGGCCGACACCTAATGTTAAGTCTATGGGCTGCGGCTTAAGCTCGGATCGGTCCTTTCCCTCTACTGACATCGTCCCTCGCAGGTCAACGTTACCGGGATATCTTGGACGACCATTTGCTCCCGTTTGTGCGTCTTCAACATCCGACTGGGGACCTCATCCTGCAACAAGACAATGCATCATGCCATCGCTCCCGAATTGTATCCGAATGGTTGGATGAACACTCCACCGACGTGACCTCGCTTCCTTGGCCAGCTAGGTCACCTGACTTCAATCCCATCGAGCACATCTGGGATGACATCGAGAGAGATGTTCGAGGCTCTGACCCCCTCCATCAAATCTTCGTGAACTGTGGGAGCTTGTTCATGGGTCGTGGATCCGTATGGCTTCCCAACGCTTCCGGTGTCTTGTCGAGTCCATGCCGAGACGAATCGCCGCCATCATCAGGGCGAAAGGTGGCGCTACACTTTACTAGACAGGTATCTCTAATTGAATTGCTCTTCAGTGTATATATACAATTAATATTCATTCGTTCCAGTTTATTCACGTAGGTAAGACGTTTTCCATTATGTAAAAATGTAAATAAAAATTCCGTTGACTATTGTTAGGGAAAATATCTAGAATGTACATATTGAGTTGCACCGTCTATATCTTCATTCTATAAGGTTTTTTAATGTGAGACCTGTTTTAAGAGAACGACTGAACGTAAAAATATCGTTCAGGTATCAAAAATAAAAGTCTTACCATGTACATGTGTCAGTCGAAGAGAAAACTGAGATTGAGGTAACGGTTAGGGCGTGGCTGGGCGGCAAAGTTCTCATGTAAAGTCTATGGGATAAGCGTGCGGCTCTTATATACATCAAGCGCTCAGTTCAGTGTCAGACTTGGTGTGTGCATGGTATTCTGTGATCAATCCTAAAGTGAGTAAATTCTTTATTGCATATTTACCCTTAACAGAATGTCTCTTCCGCAGTAAAGAAAAAAAGAAAAGAAAAAGAAAACGTAAGATCCTTTACTGGAAAGTGGAGCGATCAATGGGTCGCAACTATATGTCTCAGACAAGAGAGAATGAAGAGTATTCTGAACGTGAATGTCATTCGAACAACATTTGCAAACACAGTAGCGACTGAAGATGAGAGTGAAAGAGTGCGCTATCCAGTTGAATTTTTGCACACGATCGAGATGAGTGGACTTACGCCTCACATTTTACGACTGAAAAAAGGATGCAGTCGTGATACTCATCACGAACCTGGCTGCCCCGGTGGCGCAGTGGTCTAAGCGCTTGCTTATGGCGATTCGTTCGGGAAGGGCTCGGGTTCGAATCCCGTTGAGGCATGGATGTTGTGTTTGTCTTACGGCACTGGTCCTCTCCCTTCCCTGGAACCAGTGACCCTAAATTAGGGACGGGCAACTGCTTATAACCCATTAAGTTGCTCACGGCGGTCGTTAAAGCTTCAGTCAAAAAAAAAAAAAAAAAAATCATGAACCTGGACTATTGTTTTTACTGAAGTGGTTGAATGAATTTGTAAATCAAATAAAGTTTACATTTCTTGTTTCATATGAGTTTATTCTTTTCAAAAAAAAAAAAAGAACAAAAAAAAAAAAAAAAACTAACCGTTGACTCCGACGGGTTTCGTCTATAGTTGTGTTTTATTTTGTGAAGGAAATTACCAGAAACATTTTTTGTATTTAGTATAAACATTTTTTGTATTTAAACATTTTTTGTATTTATTCTTTTAAAAAAAAAAGAACAAAAAAAAAAAAAAAAAAAAAAAACTAACCGTTGACTCCGACGGGTTTCGTCTATAGTTGTGTTTTATTTTGTGAAGGAAATTACCAGAAACATTTTTTGTATTTAGTATAAACATTTTTTGTATTTATTCTTTTCAAAAAAAAAAAAAAAAAAAAAAAAACTAACCGTTGACTCCGACGGGTTTCGTCTATAGTTGTGTTTTATTTTGTGAAGGAAATTACCAGAAACATTTTTTGTATTTAGTATAAACATTTTTTGTATTTATTCTTTTCAAAAAAAAAAAAGAAAAAAAAAAACTAACCGTTGACTCCGACGGGTTTCGTCTATAGTTGTGTTTTATTTTGTGAAGGAAATGACCAGAAACATTTTTTGTATTTAGTATTATCTGACAGAAAAAGGGTTTTTCAAGCAGGTTTTCAGACGCGCAGGTATTGCTGCAAATATGATGTTATGCCCGGGTGGCAAATTTGCATCAGGTACCAGAAACGTTCTCCGAAAAAAAAAAATCAAATCGGACTGTAAGAAGCTGAGATAACGATAAAAATAAGCTATATACAGTATATCTACGCCATAGGCAGAAAAAATATGCATTATTTTAAGCAGAATATATTTTTAAAAGTGTTTTTCTAGTGAGCCGTAACTGACCATAAAAGAAAAAAGAAGCACTTTGTTTACCAATTTTATGGTTTCGAAAATAATACACGGTCAAGTCACATTATTGTAAACACCGCCGTGTGCAGCGCGGACAGCAGCTAGACGGGCTGGGAGTGACTCAGTAAGGTGCTGGAAGGTATTTGGAGCCATGCTGACTGAAGGGCATCTGACAGCTGCTGGAGGGTGCGTGGTGGAGGATCCATAGTACGAACAACACGATCGAGGTGGTCCCACAGATGCTCAATTGGGTTTAAGTCTTGGGAATTAGGGGGAAAGGGAAGTACTTTAAAGTTTTCATCGTGCTTTTCCAATCAGTCTTGGACATTTCTAGCTGTGTGACACGTCGCATTGTCGTTCTTGAAGATCCCGTCCGCCCCAGGAAAGACAATCAGCATGTATGGGTGTACGTGGTCTGCAAGGATGGATTCATAACGAATTCGATCCATAGTGCCTTCCAGAAAGGTATGAGTAGACCCAGGGAATGCCACGAAAACATTCCCCAGACCATAACGCTGCCTCCACCAGCTTGTGTTCTGCCAGCAATGGCTGAAGAGCGTTTGTTCTCCAATGTTTCTCGCCTTATAGACCAATGCCCATCCGTTCGCTGAAGTAGAAAGCGTGACTCATCGGAGAAGGCAATCCTATGCCAATCAGCGTAGGTCCAATTCCGATACTGCCATGCAAATGTAAAACTTTTCTGCCGATGCACCTTCGTCACCATAGGTGCAGTGACCATCCTCCTGCATCGGAGCCCCATACGCAGCAGGGTTCGCTAAACTGTCGTTTAGGACACACTTCCGATAGCCCACTGAAGCGTGTCAATCGGCCCTCACGCAATTTCGCAGCCGACGTTCACCTCTCATATCATTGGCACGTGGTGCTCTGCAGTTTCCACGTCGCTTATTCGCAATGGTGCCTTTTCTCCAATCACGATACTTTTTAAACACAGCAGCATGCGAACAGTTCACAAACTGAGCTGTTTCAGAAATACTGCCCCCCTTGGCCCGAAAGCCGATAATCATCCCTTTTTGAAAATCTAATAAATCGCTCCTTTTATCCATGACAGTAACGGGTGATATGTTTCTAGAATGCCTATACAGCACATTTTATGTACCCTCCAAGCCAGCTCACGACACGTGCCTTCTTTCATTGGCTACGCGCTGTTGACGTCAAAAGTAGGAGGTGGTCACAGTAATGTGACTCGACTGTGTAACAGCAACAACAACAACAATAATGAACTTACTTAGCAGATGTTATTCCAAACATTGTTTTTCGTGCACCCCAGCTTTTAAATTTAAGCTCCGACTATTTCGGCTGCTTTCCTGTAGCTCACCCGTTTCAGCTAATTGCAGTTGTAGTTTAATAATCACACACACACACACACACACACACACACACACACACACACAGTCGTATCAGAATAATATGACTACCTACCCAATAACGGGAATAACCGCGACCTTGGCCTAGATGACACTGGCGAGACGGTGTGGCATGGACGCAGTGAGACACTGGAAGGTAGCCCGAGACACATGTGACCATCCGGACTGCAGCAGAGCACGGTGGTCCCGGAGATGACGCGGTTTTGGGTTGGCACGTCAAACCTATCAATCCAAATAGTCCCACAAGTACTGCATCGGATTGAGGTCCGGCGATTTTGCCAGCCAAGGCAGAACGGAGACATTGCTGTCGCGTTCCTGGAACCAATCACGCACCCCCTTAGCGACGTGGCACGGCGCATTGTCCTGTTGGTACACACATCACCGCCAGGGTAAACGTCCATCATGAAGGGATGCATGTGGCCAACGAGGATGGATAGGTAGCCATTGGCGTTCAAGGACCCATCCAGTGGTACCCGGTCCCAGGTCATGCCAGGAAAACATTCCCCAGACATACACACTGCCACTGCCGGCCCGTACTTGACCGAAAATCGTGTCCGGGTGTTGAGTTTTGCATGTCTGAGGCCGTATCCGCCACCGCCCGTCTGTTCTGTGGAGTAGAAACATCGATTAGTCGAACCTTTTCCCACTCTTCCACTGTCCAATGACAATAGTCCCATGCGAACTGCAGGCGTCGTTATCGATGGACCTGGGTAAACATCGGCGTCTTGAAGCAGCGGCGTCAACTCCGGAGACCCATGCATAACAGGGGGAGCTCCCCTGTTATGCATGGGTCTCCGGAGTTCCGCCACCGCCAGTCTCTTCTGTGGAGTAGAAACATCGAGTAGTCGAACCTTTTCCCACTCTTCCACTGTCCAATGACAATAGTCCCATGCGAACTGCAGGCGTCGTTATCGATGGATCTGGGTAAACATCGGCGTCTTGAAGCAGCGGCGTCAACTCCGGAGACCCATGCATAACAGGGGTAGCTCAACTGCACCAGCGTTCATTTGCGTGGTCAATTGTTGCACTGTTGCACGTCGATTGCTCTTTACCAGTCGACGGAGGCGACGCTCTCCTGCGGGGTCGATGGCCTTAGGGACTCCACAGTTATGACGTCAGGTGGTACTCGGTGTGCCACCGGTCCATTCTTGCTACACCCTTGCTACAGCACCTCGCAAACAGCCCACGCAGTCTACTGTTTATGAGATGCTTTCCACCCTTGGCGCGGTAGCCGATGATCATTCTTTGAACGTCCGCCCATTGTGCTCTCGTCACGCACAATGGCTCATCTGTCGTGGCAGGCCGCTTATATCTCCGTGTGGTTGACCTGGTCACGTGCACTCTGTGACGCGCCTGGGCGGGAACACTGTGATTCCGGGTGTGGTTATATTATTCTGATACGACCGTATATATTGTATGTCTGAGACGAACCGAAGTGGAGAGCGATCAAAAGAATAGAGGCAGGCCAAAGTGAAATGGAAACTAAAGACGGCTGCATGTAAGACCTCTGGTTCACAGACCGTGGAAACAATTTCAAAATACGCAATGAGCTTCCCGATGGTACAGCGAAGGAAAGACTAGTGCTACAATATTCGTGGATGAGGGATATCTTTGATTAATTGCGCGGACGGACAAGACGGCTACACCAACACAGCTGGTACATGCTCTTGCTGCGTCTGCAGGAATGGTGGCATCTGCTTTCACTGTGTGCAGAATGCTTCACGAAGGAAGTCAGTATGCTGGGAGACAAGCGTTCTGCGTCTCTTTCATAGAACGGGGCAGTTTGATTGGCAAGATTTCGCGTCAGCTGGTTTGAAAACAATTAGAGGTCTTCACAGAGGAGTCCAGATTTGCTTTGCGCAGTGATCCCAAGTGTGTTCTGATCTGGAGAGAATGAGGGACACGCCATCATTCTTCTACCACCAGTGAAGGAGTTTCTTGTGGTTGTGGCAACGTACTGGCTTGTGATGGCATCTGAGACCTCTGTGTGTCTTCAAAAGGAACCATGAATGCTCGACACTGGTGCACCCACGGGGGAAAGATCCGGATCTTAACCCCTCCCCCTCCATCCAAGCCCCAAAAAGATTAAGGACGATATAAGTCACCACTTTTATCTACCTTCTATCGTATACATTATGTACATATGTACATAGGAATATATAAGATATATTTATATATTCACGGACAATGAAATTTGCGCACCCAGAAGAAAACATCGGATTAAACTGAAATTTTATGGACGCAATGATACAGATGAATGATACACATGATGGCAAACACAGAGCTGCAGGACAATTAACGAGGGATCTGTGGCACGCAGTACAGTCATCTTCAATAGCGCGTCGCACGGCCTCATGCGGCGATACATGCTGCAATACGGTCCAGCATGGAGGCGAACAGACGCTTGAAGTTGTCCAGCAGCAGACTGGCTCACACGTGTTGGACGGTGTGCTCCAAAAGCCGGATAGTGCGGCACGGCTACAGCCGGCGTTTCAACTGGTTCCACACATGTTCGATAGAAACCATGTCCTGGGAGCTGGCAGGCGATGGAAGTGTCTGGATATGACGTAGGCAATCTTGGACAACCCGAGACATGTGCGGGCGGGCATTATCCTGCTGGTATAGCGCACCTGGAATCCCGGCCAGCAATGGGAGCACATGAGGCTGTAGGATCTCATACACATACTGCTGGCCCGTCAATGACCTACGTACCACTACTAGAGCTGATCGGCTGTGGTAGGCAATGGCTCCTTAGACCATAATGTCTGTAGTGGAGGAGGTGTAGCGTTTGATAGCGAGGTTGGGATTGTGCCCTTGACCCGGGAACCTCCACAGCTTGACACGATGATCATCTGTCCCCAAAACGAAGCGCCATTCATCGCTAAACACCACACGTCGCTAGTCTGTGGCGTTCTATGTTGCTCTGGCCTAGCACCACTGCACACGGAGCCGGCGATGTTCCGGTGTTAATGTCAACACACGTAAGGGGGCGCTGGGAACACAGATTCGCTTCCGCGAGATGTCGGGAAATGGTTCGTGGGCACACAGTAGCCGCTATATCTGCCTGTATGGTGGACTGAGTCCCAGTGGGATCCGTTCGTGCCTGGCGCACGATCCGTCGATCCTCTCTGCCGGTTATCCTCCTGGTCCGTCCCGAACCGCCCCGTTGTGTGGCAGTGCCGTTACGTGTCCACTGCTCCCAACACAGTTGGACGGTATGGTCAGAAGGATCCACGTGGCGGGCTATACGGTGCGCCGACTGGTTTTCAGCCTGACGATCAGGACTCTTTCAAAGTCCGTAAGTTGCGTAAATCGATGTTTCTGGTGTCCCAGGCATTCTTTTCACTCTGTACTCTAGCTTGCGTCAGCCGGTGCTTTTCGCTTTCATGGGGCGTCGACTACACTGCGGTGTATAAAGCTGCCGGTTCGTGTTTGCCGCGCTACCACAGGGTGTGCGGTCATGCGCAATCGCACCAAACGTGGATCGTTTGCATACCAGCATGCACTCCAGCTATTTGCAAAGTTTTGCCGTTGTCGCATGTTTTCTTCTAGGTGCGCAAATTTCATTGTCCGTGAGTGTATATATGTATTCACATACTATGTGCGTATACAGACACACATACACATATACCCCCCCCCCTAACAGGAATTCTCGGGTGCGCTACTGATGCTTGACGGCAACAATATCCTGCCCCCCCCCTTTGTTCGTCCCTAGCCAGGAGCCGTAGGAGATACATTTCTCCCACAAGACCCCATTGAGTGAAGCTGTTAGAACAATGCCTTTAAGAACAGACCACTGCCCGTATCGATTGGACTGCCAGGCCACCCGAGACCATTACACCGCCTCTACCAGCTCGTATATTTAACGCTAGGTAGCTGGGATCCATCTACTTGTGCTGCTGACGCGATATTCTGGTCGGTTCATCAGTGTGTATTAAGTGAAAAAGTGATTCACCGAACCAGATATCGTCCTGTGCATACTGCAGAAGACTTTGACTTTTTAGCAGAGACGGGCTGCAGACGAAGGTAGGTGGCATCTTCTGCTATAGTCCAATCACACGGATGCCCGGCGAATTCTGGGTTTTGAAGTTCCGCTTTTGGGACTGCTGTTGTAATGCGCAGTTACTTGAAGCAACGGTGTTTTGTGTTTCCATATTCAATTCTCTCGAGCTTCCGCTGCGCTCGAACATCAACCAGTAGCTTCCGCCTATAGGAAGACCGCTGATTTTTTGTTTTGTTGTTTGTTCACCACTCATTGTGCACAATCCATGCAGTTGTTCTTGCCTAGCTGACAATATTTGCCGTTTCTCACATGCTTGCACCTGCCTTTCTAGCGGCCACTATCATGACTCTTGCAAAGTCTCTTAAAGATCGATTGGCAGCCCCGGTGGCACAGTGGTCTAAGGCGGTCAGGCATGGATGTTGTGTTTGTCTTACGGCACTGGCTCTCTCCCTTCCCTGGAACCAGTGACCCTAAATTAGGGACGGGCGACTGCTAATAGCCCATTGAGTTGCTCACGGTGGTCGTTAAACCTCCAATCAAAAAAAAAAAAAAAAAAAAAGATCGATTGGTGCTATCTACGCTTTGTCCACGTCTGAATCCTTTGCAGTGTGAGCTGTTTATAAAGCCATCTCAACGTCATAGTTGCATCGTAAGTGAAGATGGCATGTGTCTGATTGCTATTGGGTGTTCCTGATGATTTGTTACTTCAGTGTATACAAAAGTTAAGTTACAAAAGGAATTTCACCGTAGTAGGAAAAGAAATGAAAAAAATTGATTTGAGATTTTTACATGGAGAATTACAGACTGCGATGGGTAGGTAAAGTAAAGCATGACAGCATGATGACTCGCGTATGACGTTCCAGTGGGCTTTGTCCATAGGCTCGAGCAGCCAATAGCCGTGAAGGGTGGAAAGGAAGGAACAAGGGTACAAAAGTTCTTCGCTGCTGTCAAGCAGCAAGTAAAGCACATATTCTCTTGAAGAAAATGTCATACAGACACCGTTTAACAGACGACGGGAGATTGGAAGACTGGAGACAATGCGATCCCTTACAGAGATGGTAAGTTGGCTTCGCGTGTCTCGAATGATTGTCAACAGGCTCTCTGAAAACACAACTTTGTCCGTGACGAAGATCGTAGCTGCGCCTCCTCACTCCGGAGTAAGTTTCTCTCCCAACTAAGCTACACTGACGGAATGTATCGCTGCAAATTTGTCCTCTTGACACGTGCTTTATCTCTGTAGTACGTCACACGTCACATCATCTCCTCTTAATATTGTTTTAAACAAAGAACGAATTTTCATTAATTCTAGATGATGAACAAACATCACACATTTTTCGAAGAGCCCAACGGTCAGTTGATCCATTTTTACGTTCGGGCGCCAATGAGAAAACACAAATTTGTCCGTGACGGGATTGTTGCTCTCCCGACTAAGCTACACGGACGGAACGTATCACTTCAGATTTGTCGTCTTGGCACGTGACTTACCTCTGTAGTGCGTCAAAACTCTAGAGACACTTCCAAAAATACAGGAAGTGTTCGTAGACGACCTGGTCCTCCAAGGTCATCTTCCGTTCCCGATGACCACTTTCTTGCCTTGACTGCAAGACGTAACATAAGCATGACATCTCATCAGCTGGCTTTAGAGCAGAGAGAAGCAAATGGAAGATCAGTATCCCGCTGGACAGTGACCAGAAGACTTCATGAAAGCGGGCATAATGCCAGAAGACCTGTGGTGTACTTACCGCTAACACCTTCCCACAAGAGAAAACGATTACGTTCTGCTTGGGAGCATCTGTACTGGGCACGTGAGCAATGGTCTTACATACATTCTTTTCACGGATCAGTTGTGTTTCTCATTGCAAACGGATTTCCGACATGTATTCATCTGGAGAGAACGTGGCAAGCGTTACCATCCATCACACACCCGAGAGAGAGATGCATATGGAAGCTGTGGTTGTATGGCAGGCGTAATGCGTAACGGACGAACCGACCTCCACTTGTTTTCCAGCGGTTCCATCAATGCTTTCCACTATCTAGAAAAGATTGTAGCACCTTATGTTTGCTTTTTAGCAACTGCTGTCGAACCACAATTTGTTTTAATACCGGAATGTGCCCGAATCCATACTGGTAGTGGAATACCGTGAAAGTAAATGTGTTGCGGTCATGGAATGGCCAGCAACGCATCCGGATCTTAATCCTGCAGAACACCTGTGAGACGCTTTAGGGAGACGGGTGCCAGCTCTGAGACCCCTCCAAAAAACGTACAGGAGCTGCGAAGTGCTCTAGTAAAGAGCGCGACAGACAGCTCTCATAACTACACTGCTGGCCACCCGAAATGCAACACCAAGAAGGAAGCATCCGATTGGCCTGAAATTTGCAGCATGCGTCGCCCGCGAGAGGACATAAAAAACGATTAGCATTGCAGGGCATATCCAAATCATGTGCGCCCGGCACGCCACCGAGAAGCACTATAAGAAGGGTGCACAGAAGGAGGGGTGTAAGTAGTGGAAGTGTGTTGTGTTGCAGGACCTGTGCATGGAAAGTTTCCTAAAGCCTCGTCGCAGAATACGGCGGTCATTCCACCACGTTTCCGAGTTCGACAGAGGACGAATGGTGGCTTATCGCGACAGCGGTTTATCGTACCGAGACATCGGCGCCCGTGTGGGACTGCATCCAGCCACAGTGAGGCGAGTATGGATTCGGTGGGTGCAGGAAGGACGGACGGACCGACGTGAGCGATTGCCGCAGACGCGGCACACCACCTAGCGAGAAGGCCGGCATGTTGTACGGCGGGCATTGACGGATCGCACCGCCACATCACGAACGTTAGCGCAGGAATTAGGGTGTGTTGCGCAACAACTTGTGTCAGTACGTATCATTCGACGTCGTCCGCAGGAGCTGGGACTTGTCGCACGGCGCCCATTGCTTCGATTACCATTGACGCTACACCACCGGCGGCGAGTGCGGCAGCAGGGGGCCGTTGAACGCCACACCTGGACTACGGAATGGCACGACATTGTCTTCTCCGACGAATCCCGCTTCTGCCTGCAACACCACGATGGTCAGATCAGCGTGTGGAGGCACCACGGCGAGAAACTGTATGATCCTGCATTATGCATCGACATACCGGTCCGTCGCCTGGCGTTATGGTTTGCGGCGCAATTGGATATGACGCCCGCACCCTTCTGGTACGCATCTCTCGTAAACTCAACAGCCACCGCTACATCTCCGACGTTTTGGAGCCTGTAGTCCTCCCTTACCTGCAGGACCTGCCAACCGCCATGTTTCAACAGGACAATGCGCGTCCGCACGTGGCACGCATCATGCAACCATTCTTCACGGCCCACCAGGTGTAACTGCTGCCGTGGCCCGCCTGTTCTCCCGATATGTCGCCCTTCGAACAAGTCTGGTCGCTGATCGGCAAACGAGTGGCCAGGCAAGCACCATCCGCGGCTACGCCTGATGAACTGTGGCAACGTGTGGAAACAGTCTGGACCGACATACCACAAGCTCACATCCAAAGCCGCTTTCGTTCGATGCCGCGGCGTGTAGCGGCCGTTATTGCCAGGCATGGGGGCCACACGAACTATTGATGTCTGCGTGTTCCGCAAGTCACAAGGGCCTGTAAGCTCAATCGTTTCATCTTTGTATCTGTTGTTATGTGTTCAGTATATCTGGCTTTGCTATCTCGTGTCCTTCTTGGTGTTGCACTTTGGGACGCCAGCAGTGTATTTGCCTCTCTTTTGGACAGCTGGCCGCGACGCTGTCAGCCATGTGTTACCATGAGAGAATGATCACGCACCATATTAACCCTTTCAGCGGATGATATACCTAAACTAAATGGTAAAGTAGTACGATAGACTGCTCTCATAACTCATTGGCTCTCTCTTAGACAGCATGCCACGACGCTTTCAGTCATGTGTCACCATGATAATTCATCACAGACCATTTTCACCCTTGATGACGTACCTGAACTAAATGGTTCTCATGGTAATACATGAGAACCATGTGAACACGTGACACATGAGAACCATATATCACATGCGCCAGACTACTCTCATAACAAATTGCCTCCCTTTTGGGCAGCATGCCGCGACGCTGTTAGTCATGTGTCACCATGAGAAGTGATCACACACCATGTTAACCTTTTAAGCGGATGATGTACCTGATCTAAATGGTTATCATGGTGACGCATGGGAACAATGAGGACATGTGACACATGAGAACTTTGTATCACAAGCGACAGACTACTCTCATAACTAATTGACTCTCTTATGGACGGCATGCCGCGACGCTGTTAGTCATGCGTCGCCATAAGAAGTGATCACAGACCACATTAACCCTTTAAGCGGATGATGTATCTGAACTAAATGGTAAAGTAGTACGATAGACTGCTCTCATAACTAACTGACTCTCTTTTGGACAGCATGCCGCGACGCTGTCAATCATGTGTCACCATGTGGGGTGATCACACACCATATTAACCCTTTAAGCGGATGATGTATCTGAACTAAATGGTAAAGTAGTACAACAGGCTGCACTCATAACTAATAGGCTCTCTTCTGGACAGCATGCCGGGACGTTGTCAGTCATGTGTCACCATGAGAAATGATCACACACCATATTAACCCTTTAAGCGGATGATGTATCTGAACTAAATGGTAAAGTAGTACGACAGACTGCTCTCATAACTAATAGGCTGTCTTTTAGACAGCATGCCACGACGCTGTCAGTCATGTGTCACCATGAGAAATGATCACACACCATATTAACACTTTAAGCGGATGATGTATCTGAACTAAATGGTAAAGTAGTACGATAAACTGCTCTCATAACTAATAGGCTCTCTTCTGGACAGCATGCCACGACGCTGTCAGTCATGTGTCACCATGAGAAGTGATCACACACCATATTAAACCTTTAAGCGGATGATGTATCTGAACTAAATGGTAAAGTAGTACGACAGACTGTTCTCATAACTAATAGGCTGTCTTTTGGACAACATGCCGCGACGTTGTCAGTCATGTGTCACCATGAGAAATGATCACGCACCATATTAACCCTTCAAGCGGATAATATACCTGAACTAAATGGTAAAGTAGTACAAAAGTAATACAATAGACTGCTCTCATAATTAATTGGTTCTCTCGTAGACAGCATGCCACGACGCTGTCAGTCATGTGTCACCATGAGAAGTGATCACACACCATAATAAACCTTTAAGCGGATGATGGATCTGAACTAAATTGTAAAGTAGTACGACAGACTGCTCTCATACCTAATAGGCTGTCTTTTAGACAGCATCCACGACGCTGTCAGTCATGTGTCACCATGAGAAATGATCACGCACCATATTAACCCTTCATGTAGATAATATACCTGAACTAAATGGTAAAGTAGTACAATAGACTGCTCTCATAATTAATTGGTTCTCTCTTAGACAGCATGCCACGACGCTGTCAGTCATGTGTCACCATGAGAAGTGATCACACACCATAATAAACCTTTAAGCGGATGATGGATCTGAACTAAATTGTAAAGTACTACGACAGACTGCTCTCATAACTAATAGGCTGTCTTTTAGACAGCATCCACGACGCTGTCAGTCATGTGTCACCATGAGAAATGATCACACACCATATTAACCCTTTAAGCGGATGATGGATCTGAACTAAATTGTAAAGTAGTACGACAGACTGCTCTCATAACTAATAGGCTGTCTTTTAGACAGCATCCACGACGCTGTCAGTCATGGGTCACCATGAGAAGTGATCACACACCATAATAAACCTTTAAGCGGATGATGGATCTGAACTAAATTGTAAAGTAGTACGACAGACTGCTCTCATAACTAATAGGCTGTCTTTTAGACAGCATCCACGACGCTGTCAGTCATGTGTCACCATGAGAAATGATCACACACCATATTAACCCTTTAAGCGGATGATGGATCTGAACTAAATTGTAAAGTAGAACGACAGACTGCTGTCATAACTAATAGGCTGTCTTTTAGACAGCATCCACGACGCTGTCAGTCATGGGTCACCATGAGAAGTGATCACACACCATAATAAACCTTTAAGCGGATGATGGATCTGAACTAAATTGTAAAGTAGTACGACAGACTGTTCTCATAACTAATAGGCTGTCTTTTAGACAGCATCCACGACGCTGTCAGTCATGTGTTACCATAAGAAATGATCACACACCATATTAACCCTTTAAGCGGATGATGGATCTGAACTAAATTGTAAAGTAGTACGACAGACTGCTCTCATAACTAATAGGCTGTCTTTTAGACAGCATCCACGACGCTGTCAGTCATGGGTCACCATGAGAAGTGATCACACACCATAATAAACCTTTAAGCGGATGATGGATCTGAACTAAATTGTAAAGTAGTACGACAGACTGCTCTCATAACTAATAGGCTGTCTTTTAGACAGCATCCACGACGCTGTCAGTCATGGGTCACCATGAGAAGTGATCACACACCATAATAAACCTTTAAGCGGATGATGGATCTGAACTAAATTGTAAAGTAGTACGACAGTCTGATCTCATAACTAATAGGCTGTCTTTTAGACAGCATCCACGACGCTGTCAGTCATGTGTCACCATGAGAAGTGATCACACACCATAATAAACCTTTGTGCGGATGATGGATCTGAACTAAATTGTAAAGTAGTACGACAGACTGCTCTCATAACTAATAGGCTGTCTTTTAGACAGCATCCACGACGCTGTCAGTCATGTGTCATAATGAGAAATGATCACACACCATATTAACCCTTTAAGCGGATGATGGATCTGAACTAAATTGTAAAGTAGTACGACAGACTGCTGTCATAACTAATAGGCTGTCTTTTAGACAGCATCCACGACGCTGTCAGTCATGGGTCACCATGAGAAGTGATCACACACCATAATAAACCTTTAAGTGGATGATGGATCTGAACTAAATTGTAAAGTAGTACGACAGACTGCTCTCATAACTAATAGGCTGTCTTTCAGACAGCATCCACGACGCTGTCAGTCATGTGTCACCATGAGAAATGATCACACACCATATTAACCCTTTAAGCGGATGATGGATCTGAACTAAATTGTAAAGTAGTAAGACAGACTACTCTCATAACTAATAGGCTGTCTTTTAGACAGCATCCACGACGCTGTCAGTCATATGTCACCATGAGAAGTGATCACACACCATAATAAACCTTTAAGCGGATGATGGATCTGAACTAAATTGTAAAGTAGTACGACAGACTGCTCTCATAACTAATAGGCTGTCTTTTAGACAGCATCCACGACGCTGTCAGTCATGGGTCACCATGAGAAGTGATCACACACCATAATAAACCTTTAAGCGGATGATGGATCTGAACTAAATTGTAAAGTAGTACGACAGACTGCTCTCATAACTAATAGGCTGTCTTTTAGACAGCATCCACGACGCTGTCAGTCATGGGTCACCATGAGAAGTGATCACACACCATAATAAACCTTTAAGCGGATGATGGATCTGAACTAAATTGTAAAGTAGTACGACAGACTGCTCTCATAACTAATAGGCTGTCTTTTAGACAGCATCCACGACGCTGTCAGTCATGTGTCACCATGAGAAGTGATCACACACCATAATAAACCTTTAAGCGGATGATGGATCTGAACTAAATTGTAAAGTAGTACGACAGACTGCTCTCATAACTAATAGGCTGTCTTTTAGACAGCATCCACGACGCTGTCAGTCATGTGTCATAATAAGAAGTGATCACACACCATAATAAACCTTTAAGCGGATGATGGATCTGAACTAAATTGTAAAGTAGTACGACAGACTGCTCTCATAACTAATAGGCTGTCTTTTAGACAGCATCCACGACGCTGTCAGTCATGTGTCACCATGAGAAATGATGACACATCATATTAACCTTTTAAGCGGATGATGGATCTGAACTAAATTGTAAAGTAGTAGGACAGACTGCTCTCATAACTAATAGGCTGTCTTTTAGACAGCATCCACGACGCTGTCAGTCATGTGTCACCATGAGAAGTGATCACACACCATAATAAACCTTTAAGCGGATGATGGATCTGAACTAAATTGTAAAGTAGTACGACAGACTGCTCTCATAACTAATAGGCTGTCTTTTAGACAGCATCCACGACGCTGTCAGTCATGGGTCACCATGAGAAGTGATCACACACCATAATAAACCTTTAAGCGGATGATGGATCTGAACTAAATTGTAAAGTAGTACGACAGACTGCTCTCATAACTAATAGGTTGTCTTTTAGACAGCATCCACGACGCTGTCAGTCATGTGTCCTCATGAGAAATTATCACACACCATATTAACCCTTTAAGCGGATGATGTATCTGAACTAAATGATAAAGTAGTACGATAGACTGCTCTCATAACTATATATAACCGACTCTTTTGTGGACAGCATTCCGCGACGTTGTCAGTCATGTGTCACCATGAGAATTGATCACACACCATTTTAAACCTTTAAGCGGATGATATACCTGAACTAAATGGTAAAGTAGTACAACAGACTGCTCTCATAACTAATTGGCTCTCTTTTGGACAGCATGCCGCGACGCTGTCAGTCATGTGGGGCCATAAGAAGTGATCACACACCATATTAACCCTTTAAGCGGATGATGTATCTGAACTAAATGGTAAAGTAGTACGATAGACTGCTCTCATAACTAATTGGCTCTCTCTCTTAGACAGCATGCCACGACGCTGTCAGTCATGTGTCACCATGAGAATTAATCACACACCATTTTAACCCTTTAAGCGGATGATATACCTGAACTAAATGGTAAAGTAGTAAAACAGACTGCTCTCATAACTAATTGGCTCTCTTCTGGACAGCGTGCCGCGACGCTGTCAGTCATGTGGGGCCATAATAAGTGATCACACACCATATTAACCCTTTAAGCGGATGATGTATCTGAACAAAATGGTAAAGTAGTACGATAGACTGCTCTCATAACTAATTGGCCCTCTCTCTTAGACAGCTTGCCACGACGCTGTCAGTCATGTGTCACCATGAGAATTGATCACACACCATTTTAACCCTTTAAGCGGATGATGTATCTGAACTAAATGGTAAAGTAGTACGATAAACTGCTCTCATAACTAACTGATTCTCTTTTGGACAGCATGCCGCGACGCTGTCAATCATGTGTCACCATAAGAGGTTGTCACACACCATTTTCACCCTTTAAGCGGATGATGTATCTGAACTAAATGGTAAAGTAGTACGACAGACTACTCTCATAACTAATAGGCTCTTTTGGACAGCATGCCGCGACGTTGTCAGTCATGTGTCACCATGAGAAATGATCACGCACCATATTAACGCTTTAAGCGGATGATATACCTAAACTAAATGGTAAAGTAGTACGATAGACTGCTCTCATAACTCATTGGCTCTCTCTCAGACAGCATGCCACGACGCTTTCAGTCATGTGTCACCATGATAATTCATCACAGACCATTTTCACCCTTTAAGCGGATGACGTATCTGAACTAAATGGTAAAGTAGTACGATAAACTGCTCTCATAACTAACTGACCCTCTTTTGGACAGCATTCCGCGACGCTGTCAATCATGTGTCACCATAAGAGGTTGTCACACACCATTTTCACCCTTTAAGCGGATGATGTATCTGAACTAAATGATAAAGTAGTACAACAGACTGCTCTCATAACTGATTGGCTCACTTCTGGACAGCATGCTGCGACGCTGTCAGTCATGTGTCGCCATAAGAAGTGATCACAGACCACATTAACCCTTTAAGCGGATGATGTACCTGAACTAAATGGTAAAGTAGTACGATAGACTGCTCTCATAACTAACTGACTCTCTTTTGGACAGCATGACGCGACGCTGTCAATCATGCGTCACCATGTGGGGTTATCACACATCATATTAACCCTTTAAGCGGATGATGTATCGGAACTAAATGGTAAAGTAGTAGGATAGACTGCTTTCATATCTAATAGGCTGTCTTTTGGACAGCATGCCGCGACGTTGTCAGTCATGTGTCACCATGAGAAATGATCACGCACCATATTAACCCTTCAAGCGGATGATATACCTGAACTAAATGGTAAAGTAGTACAATAGACTGCTCTCATAATTAATTGGTTCTCTCTTAGACAGCATGCCACGACGCTGTCAGTCATATGTCACCATGAGAAATGATCACACACCATATTAAACCTTTAAGCGGATGATGTATCTGAACTAAATGTTAAAGTAGTACGACAGACTGCTCTCATAACTAATAGGCTATCTTTTGGACAGCATGCCGCGACGTTGTCAGTCATATGTCACCATGAGAAATGATCACGCACCATATTAACCCTTTAAGCGGATGATATACCTGAACTAAATGGTAAAGTAGTACGATAGACTGCTCTCATAACTAATTGGTTCTCTTTTAGACTGCATCCACGACGCTGTCAGTCATGTGTCCCCATGAGAAATGATCACACACCATATTAACCCTTTAAGCAGATGATGTATCTGAACTAAATAATAAAGTAGTACAACAGATTGCTCTCATAACTAATTGGCTATCTTCTGGACAGCATTCTGCGACGCTGTCAGCCATGTGTCGCCATAAGAAGTGATCACACACCATATTAACCCTTTAAGCGGATGAAGTATATGAACTAAATGGTAAAGTAGTACGACAGACCGCTCTCATAACTAATAGGCTGTCTTTTGGACAGCATGCCGCGACGTTGTCAGTCATGTTGTACCATGAGAAATGATCACGCACCATATTAACCCTTCATGTGGATGATATACCTGAACTAAATGGTAAAGTAGTACAATAGACTGCTCTCATAATTAATTGGTTTTCTCTTAGACAGCATGCCACGACGCTGTCAGTCCTGTGCCACCATGAGAATTGATCACACACCATTTTAACCCTTTAAGCGGATGATGTATCTGAACTAAATGGTAAAGTAGTACGACAAACTGCTCTCATAACTAACTGACTCTCTTTTGGACAGCATGCCGCGACGCTGTCAATCATGTGTCACCATAAGAGGTTGTCACACACCATATTAACCCTTTAAGCGGATGATGTATCTGAACTAAATGGTAAAGTAGTACGACAGACTGCTCTCATAACTAATAGGCTCTTTTGGACAGCATGCCGCGACGTTGTCAGTCATGTGTCACCATGAGAAATGATCACGCACCATATTAACCCTTTAAGCGGATGATGTATCGGAACTAAATGGTAATGTAGTACGATAGACTGCTCTCATAACTGATTGGCTCTCTCTTAGACAGCATGCCACGACGCTTTCAGTCATGTGTCACCATGATAATTCATGACACACCATTTTCACCCTTTAAGCGGATGATGTATCTGAACTAAATGGTAAAGTAGTACGATAAACTGCTCTCATAACTAATAGGCTGTTGTTTGGACAGCATGCCGCGACGTTGTCAGTCATGTGTCACCATGAGAAATGATCACGCACCATATTAACCCTTTAAGCGGATGATGTATCGGAACTAAATGGTAAAGTAGTATGATAGACTGCTCTCATAACTCATTGGCTCTCTCTTAGACAGCATGCCACGACGCTGTCAGTCATGTGTCACCATGATAATTCATGACACATTATTTTCACCCTTTAAGCGGATGATGTATCTGAACTAAATGGTAAAGTAGTACGATAGAGGGCTCTCATAACTCATTGGCTCTCTCTTAGACAGCATGCCACGACGCTTTCAGTCATGTGTCACCATGATAATTCATCACACACCATTTTCACCCTTTAAGCGGATGATGTATCTGAACTAAATGGTAACGTAGTACGATAAACTGCTCTCATAACTAATAGGCTGTCTTTTGGACAGCATGCCGCGACGTTGTCAGTCATGTGTCACCATGAGAAATGATCACGCACCATATTAACCCTTTAAGCGGATGATATACCTAAACTAAATGGTAAAGTAGTACGATAGACTGCTCTCATAACTGATTGGCTCTCTCTTAGACAGCATGCCACGACGCTTTCAGTCATGTGTCACCATGATAATTCATGACACACCATTTTCACCCTTTAAGCGGTTGATGTATCTGAACTAAATGGTAAAGTAGTACGATAAACTGCTCTCATAACTAATAGGCTGTCTTTTGGACAGCATGCCGCGACGTTGTCAGTCATGTGTCACCATGAGAAATGATCACGCACCATATTAACCCTTTAAGCGGATGATGTATCTGAACTAAATGGTAAAGTAGTACGATAGACTGCTCTCATAACTCATTGGCTCTCTCGTAGACAGCATGCCACGACGCTTCAGTCATGTGTCACCATGATAATTCATCACACACCATTTTCACCCTTTAAGCGGATGATGTATCTGAACTAAATGGTAAAGTAGTACAATAAACTGCTCTCATAACTAATAGGCTGTCTTTTGGACAGCATGCCGCGACGTTTTCAGTCATGTGTCACCATGAAAAATGATCACGCACCATATTAACCCTTTAAGCGGATGATGTATCGGAACTAAATGGTAAAGTAGTACAACAGACTGCTCTCATAACTGATTGGCTCTCTTCTGGACAGCATGCTGCGACGCTGTCAGTCATGTGTCGCCATAAGGACTGATCACACCCCACATTAACCCTTTAAGCGGATGATGTACCTGAACTAAATGGTAAAGTAGTACGATAGACTGCTCTCATAACTAACTGACTCTCTTTTGGACAGCATGCCGCGACGCTGTCAATCATACGTGATCATGTGGGGTTATCACACATCATATTAACCCTTTAAGCGGATGATATATCTGCACTAAATTATAAAGTAGTACGACAGACTGCTTTCATAACTAATAGGCTGTCTTTTGGACAGCATGCCGCGACGTTGTCAGTCATGTTGTACCATGAGAAATGATCACGCACCATATTAACCCTTCATGTGGATGATATACCTGAACTAAATGGTAAAGTAGTACAATATACTGCTCTCATAATTAATTGGTTTTCTCTTAGACAGCATGCCACGACGCTGTCAGTCCTGTGTCACCATGAGAATTGATCACACACTATTTTAACCCTTTAAGCGGATGATGTATCTGAACTAAATGGTAAAGTAGTACGACAAACTGCTCTCATAACTAACTGACTCTCTTTTGGACAGCATGCCGCGACGCTGTCAATCATGTGTCACCATAAGAGGTTGTCACACACCATATTAACCCTTTAAGCGGATGATGTATCTGAACTAAATGGTAAAGTAGTACGACAGACTGCTCTCATAACTAATAGGCTCTTTTGGACAGCATGCCGCGACGTTGTCAGTCATGTGTCACCATGAGAAATGATCACGCACCATATTAACCCTTTAAGCGGATGATATACCTAAACTAAATGGTAAAGTAGTACGATAGACTGCTCTCATAACTGATTGGCTCTCTCTTAGACAGCATGCCACGACGCTTTCAGTCATGTGTCACCATGATAATTCATGACACACCATTTTCACCCTTTAAGCGGATGATGTATCTGAACTAAATGGTAAAGTAGTACGATAAACTGCTCTCATAACTAATAGGCTGTCTTTTGGACAGCATGCCGCGACGTTGTCAGTCATGTGTCACCATGAGAAATGATCACGCACCATATTAACCCTTTAAGCGGATGATGTATCTGAACTAAATGGTAAAGTAGTACGATAAACTGCTCTCATAACTAATAGGCTGTCTTTTGGACAGCATGCCGCGACGTTGTCAGTCATGTGTCACCATGAGAAATGATCACGCACCATATTAACCCTTTAAGCGGATGATGTATCTTAACTAAATGGTAAAGTAGTACGATAGACTGCTCTCATAACTCATTGGCTCTCTTTTAGACAGCATGCCACGACGCTTTCAGTCATGTGTCACCATGATAATTCATCACACACCATTTTCACCCTTTAAGCGGATGATGTATCTGAACTAAATGGTAAAGTAGTACGATAAACTGCTCTCATAACTAATAGGCTGTCTTTTGGACAGCATGCCGCGACGTTGTCAGTCATGTGTCACCATGAGAAATGATCTCGCACCATATTAACTCTTTAAGCGGATGATGTATCGGAACTAAATGGTAAAGTAGTACAACAGACTGCTCTCATAACTGATTGGCTCTCTTCTGGACAGCATGCGGCGACGCTGTCAGTCATGTGTCGCCATAAGGAGTGATCACAGACCACATTAACCCTTTAAGCGGATGATGTACCTGAACTAAATGGTAAAGTAGTACGATAGACTGCTCTCATAACTAACTGACTCTCTTTTGGACAGCATGCCGCGACGCTGTCAATCATACGTGACCATATGGGGTTATCACACATCATATTAACCCTTTAAGCGGATGATATATCTGAACTAAATGGTAAAGTAGTACGACAGACTGCTTTCATAACTAATAGGCTGTCTTTTGGACAGCATGCCGCGACGTTGTCAGTCATATGTCACCCTGAGAAATGATCACGCACCATATTAACCCTTTAAGCGGATGATATACCTGAACTAAATGGTAAAGTAGTACGATAGACTGCTCTCATAACTAATTGGCTCTGTTTTAGACAGCATCCACGACGCTGTCAGTCATGTGTCCCCATGAGAAATGATCACACACCATATTAACCCTTTAAGCAGATGATGTATCTTAACTAAATAATAAAGTAGTACGATAGACTGCTCTCATAACTATATATATCCAACTCTCTTCTGGACAGCATTCCGCGACGTTGTCAGTCATGTGTCACCATCAGAATTGATCACACACCATTTTAACCCTTTAAGCGGATGATATACCTGAACTAAATGGTAAAGTAGTACAACAGACTGCTCTCATAACTAATTGGCTCTGTTCTGGACAGCATGCCGCGTCGCTGTCAGTCATGTGTCGCCATAAGAAGTGACCACACACCATATTAACCCTTTAAGCGGATGATGTATCTGAACTAAATGGTAAAGTAGTACGACAGACCGCTTTCATAACTAATAGGCTGTCTTTTGGACAGCATGCCGCGACGTTGTCAGTCATGTGTCACCATGAGAAATGATCACGCACCATATTAAATCTTCATGCGGATGATATACCTGAACTAAATGGTAAAGTAGTACAATAGACTGCTCTCATAATTAATTGGTTCTCTCTTAGACAGCATGCCACGACGCTGTCAGTCATGTGTTACCATAAGAAGTGATCACACATCATAATAAACGTTTAAGCGGATGATGGATCTGAACTAAATTGTAAAGTAGTACGACAGACTGTTCTCATAACTAATAGGCTCTCTCTTAGACAGCATGCCACGACGCTGTCAGTCATGTGTCACCATGAGAATTGATCACACACCATTTTCACCCTTTAAGCGGATGACGTATCTGAACTAAATGGTAAAGTAGTACGATAAACTGCTCTCATAACTAACTGACTCTCTTTTGGACAGCATGCCGCGACGCTGTCAATCATGTGTCACCATAAGAGTTTGTCACACACCATATTAACCCTTTAAGCGGATGATGTATCTGAACTTTAATGGTAAAGTAGTACGACAGACTGCTCTCATAACTAATAGGCTCTTTTGGACAGCATGCCGCGACGGTGTCAGTCATGTGCCTCCATGAGAAATGATCACGCACCATATTAACCCTTTAAGCGGATGATGTATCTGAACTAAATGGTAAAGTAGTACAACAGACTGCTCTCATAACTAATTGGCTCTCTTCTGCACAGCATGCCGCGACGCTGTCAGTCATGTGGATCCATAAGAAGTGATCACACACCATATTAACCCTTTAAGCGGATGATATACCTGAACTAAATGGTAAAGTAGTACAACAGACTGCTCTTATAACTAATTGGCTCTCTTCTGCACAGCATGCCGCGACGCTGTCAGTCATGTGGGGCCATAAGAAGTGATCACACACCATATTAACCCTTTAAGCGGATGATGTAGCTGAACTAAATGGTAAAGTAGTACGATAGACTGCTCTCATAACTTATTGGCTCTCTCTTAGACAGCATGCCACGACGCTGTCAGTCATGTGTCACCATGAGAATTGATCACACACCATTTTAACCCTTTAAGCGGATGATGTATCTGAACTAAATGGTAAAGTAGTACGATAAACTGCTCTCATAACTAACTGACTCTCTTTTGGACAGCATGCCGCGACGCTGTCAATCATGTGTCACCATGAGAGGTTGTCACACACCATATTAACCCTTTAAGCGGATGATGTATCTGAACTTTAATGGTAAAGTAGTACGACAGACTGCTCTCATAACTAATAGGCTCTTTTGGACAGCATGCCGCGACGTTGTCCGTCATGTGTCACCATGAGAAATGATCACGCACCATATTAACCCTTTAAGCGGATGATATACCTGAACTAAATGGTGCCCAAAATTTATTGAGCTGCTAAAACACAAATGTAATAGCTGTCGGATTTAACGTAAGCTTTGGAAAAACAGTTCCCTTCCTTTTCTCACCTCAGTTGAACCAACTATATACCTGTCAGTGGTGATAAGCAGTCTCTTCTAGTCTTCTAGTCCTCTATTCTAGCGCTCTCTTCTAGTCTTCTCTATGACCCAAGGATTGTAGGGAAAAAGCTTGTTTTTGCTCCTTGTCATGGTGTCATTACCAAGATCTTCTGACACGGACATTATGCCGCTAGGCAGAAACAAGTGTCTCAAACGTCTCCGTCTCTCTCCTTTCTTAGGTTCGTCGCCATTATTATAGCCCTTTGAGGAAGTAGACAGTCAGAATGGATTAGTGTCAACCATTACCCTAAATGACCACTTTGAATAACAAAGCTAATGGGGAAAGCAAGACTTTCTGGTATGCAGGTTCTCTCCTTCCAGTCGCGTTCTGTCCACTTGTTAGACAGCAAACATAATCCTTAGAGTATATTCCTCGTTGTTGTGAAGGTTATTGTTCTGCAGCGTTACTGTGCAATACCTGCAACCGTTTTCTCGCAATGTTGGTATTTGTGTTTTTAGCTTAACTTTTGCACATGAGTGTGGTACCAACCTTTCTTAGAATTTTTCACATTGCTTGTGACGTATACTCTAATTTAACTTTCATTTTTAGTTCCTTTTTTCAATGTAAATTCGAGTTTGTTCCCTTTAGCAGCTTTGAACCTTAACGTGATATCTTCTCTCTCACACGAATACGGTTGACAGCAGTTGAGATCTGTGAGAGTGAGGTATGCTTGTGGTGATAAGTACAATACAAGAGATTATCGGGTACACAGCAGCTGGGGGGGGGGTAGGTAATGGTATTACGACGAGATAATTGGATTAACGAACTCTAAAGTATGTGGAGTTGTATCCTATTGATTTCTGCATTAGTAACAATTGGAGTTTGTGTTGTACTATTTATATTTACAAGTTACGACTAACGTTGTTTGGACATTATATCTTGCTGAAAGAAGTGTTGGCTGAAATAAAAGATAAATTAGTAAGTAACCTTTTGAAGTTATTTGAGTGTCTCCTATTTCATTATTGGTGAAGTGCTGACAACTGATACATGTAGTGTTTAGGAAGTTCAGATAAACCCTAATGCTACATGCTCCAAATGTTCCTGATTATTGAAACGTCCTAAATTTTTATTTATTTATTTATTTATATTTTTGTGGCGTTATTAATAGTGGAAGCACTGGTAACATCAGTCTTTGGAAGAAAAAATGCCAAATATTGTGCAACACTGCACTCCATCACAAAGGAGTGAGACGACGTAAAATCAGCTTGCATGTGCTAAAATGTGTATGCTATATAATAAAGGTTTTTTGAAAAAATAAATACTTTCGTCGAGACGTGCTCCCCTTTTTTCTGGGCGGGGGGAGGGAAGGGGGATATCGAGACCTAGCAAAATCCGTCAGAAGTTAGAACTGGGTAAAATCTCGTCGAAGAATTTCTCCATAGACAACACGATATTGCGTGAGCGAGCTGTTTGACTGTAGAGGGATACCAATACATCATGCATGATTGAGTCATTACGAGTGATGCATGGCATCAGTGGAGTAAATGGTGGTATGGAGAGCGAAAGAAATGCTCTCTTGCTAAAAATTGCGTCAGGTATGCAAACTCACGTCTCAGCCAAATGTCGTCGTGATGTGCCTGGCTTCTTTTAATTAAAGTGTTGAGTTTTTTGTGGTTAATGAGAACGCTAATGCGGCCAGAAAACAAATGAAGTATTGTTTCTTTTCTGGGAGCTGGTGTCCATAAATTAAGAAAGACTTGCTACCCTGCCGAAGCACTGACTGCAAGCCGAACTGGAACGGAGGGGGCGGGGGACGCTTCGTATGAGAGGAAGAATGAGAGAGAGGGAGAGATGAAATTTTTGCAAGAAATTTCCTCCTTTTCCTTCTCACGGAAGAATAATTTGACTGCTCCCTTTGCAGTAGCGTCTGTGAGTCTTTGACTTGTTCATTATTCATATTGCTTTCTCACCCATTAAGAAACGGGGGATTGCGCAGATGAAGGGGGGAAAAGCGAACGGAGGATAAAGCTGTGAAAAAATGGATTCCGAAATGGGTTCGGAATCGATTGCGGCTGATGACCCTGAGAAATTCTTCCTCTTTTGGAGTGTCAGGACTTCTCAGTCACAGATTAAGTAAACTTGCTGCAACCAAGTCGTGAAAAATTGCTCCTGATTATTGAAAAGTTTATTTGTCTAAGGTGCATTAATTTGGCAAATGCTGGAGATTTTTTTCCCTCCTACCTTTCCCCATGCCATGTCATCCCTTTTCTTCTGCTTTCTTCTTCCTTTTTTTTTTTCCATTTCTTTTCTTTCCTTCGCTGATTTCAACTTTTCATGATGGAAGCATCGGCGAAAATGAAATTAAGGGAAAGAAACTAATAAAAGTCGATGAGTTTTCTCCCCACATGAGAAACAAAGCTCGTTTTGCAAATCACTAACATCCTGACTTCCAATGAATCAACTGTAGAATTAAAACAATGGGCCATCCGAAGAAAGTACGATCACAATAATCGGAGAAGGCAAATACAAAAAGCTTCAAGACAAACGACAGACAGTCGTTCATGATTTATTTTGTTTTTTCCCTTTCGGTGCATGGGCCATCTATTCGTCGTATATGTTTAAATGGAAGGAATTTCTCATTCGACAGATGGGCGTTCTGGAATAGTTCGAAAAATCTATGGTTCCGATGCGTAAAGTATTTCTATTAGAAACATTTCAGGAAAGAGTTTTAAGAACGTATGACGTATACTCTCTTTTAACTTTCACTTTTTCCCTATGTAAATTGTCCTCTTTTAACGTTTCAACCTTAACGTTGTATTTTCTCACTCACAGAATGTTATTTGACAACAGTCTTGAGGTCCATAGTGAATGACGTACGCGTAGTTGTCAAGTAAGAACGCTACATATATAATGTGTTAATGAAAGCTAAAGTAGAGTAAACACCACAAGTTCTCAAAACTCTTTCCTGAAAATTTTCTAATAGAAATATTTGCGAAGATATTAAAGACTGGTGCAGTGGAACTCTTCAAGAACTAAGCCACGCTGCAACGAACAGACTTCAATGGAACAATATACACTCTATTGAAAAAATTAACGGGGCACCTAGAAGAGAAACACAACATAGCATTTATTGACATACCTTAGCACAGTGTCGACCCACTTTTGGATTTAATGCATGCACTGACCCTTCGAGACATGCTTTCGACAAGGTTTTGGAACACAGCGATAGGTATGCGCTTCCATTTAGTACATAATGCTACCGCTAACTGTTGCTTAGTAGTATGCCTTGGTTCCAAACTCCTTATGCGGAGCTCTAATTCATCCCATAAGTACTCCATTGGATTAAGATCAGGGCTCTGTGCTGGCCAGTCCACACACAATACGGAATTATCGTCAAACCACGCCGTAACAGTCCTTGCTTTATGGCTCGGTGCATTATCTTGCTGGTACCAACAAGGCTCGGTTCCTTAGTATTTCCACAGAGTTGGTAGGACATAATTGTTCAGAATAACAAAGTAGACGTACTGCTTACCAGGTTTGTCCATGATAACCAAATGGGCCGGGACCATACCATGAAAAACACCCCCACAAGAGTACACTGCCAGCTCCAAACTTGGCCGTAGGAACAGTACACTGTGGTAAATAGCATTCCCCCGGCTGCCGCTATACCCACACACGGCCATCAGACTGATGGATCGTATATCAGGATTCATCAGTCCATAGGACCCGTTTCCATTGATCTACGGTCCACGATAAATGTTCTTTACACCATGCTAAACGACGAGTAGCATTCCGAGTGGGGATGAAAAGCTTATGAGCAGCCGCACGTCCACGGTAACCCATGAAATGAAGTTCTCTGCGAATGGTATGTATACATACCGAGATTCCAGCATTTTTACTCACCTGTACACTGAGGTCTTGTGCAGTACTCCGTCGATTATATTTAACTGTAACGACTCTTCTGAGCCTTCGATGTCCTCTATCACTGAATTTCTTTGATTTGCCGGTACGTTTGGCTGCTTCAGGCAAGCCATGGGTCTTCCACTTATTTGGTACATTCGAAACAGTTGACTTGGGTACGTTTAAACGACTCTCGGTTTCTCTTATGGGCAACCCACTAATATAACATCCAATAATCTTTCCTTTCTCAAAGTTAGTTCTCTCCCGCCGCGACATTTTTACCCAACCTCACAGTGCGATATGATCGCGGTCAGCTGCAGGCTTGTTTTTATACCGTTTGCAGCTGTACCGCGCGTATTAACAACGCAGCGGATTCGTTCATTTGCTTTTGAAAGGATGTGCGATTACTTTTGTCAATACGGTGTAGTTAAAATGGCAACAGACACCTATGGGAATTATACCCATGGTTGATGATGATGATGATGCTATGAAGCTGTGTATGGTACGTCAGCTGTAATCGTGGAAGCCGTATAGATCTGTAAGCGATATTTTCATCCAGATAGTGTCTGTGTGTCTGTTGTATTCGTAAGACCTCAGTGTACAGGTGAGTAAAAATGCGGGATATACTTGAAGTTTGCGTGTTCAAAGGATGTTATAATCAGTTAATAATGCTGTTACGAATTAGTTTTTCATGAGTATTGGATATCGAGTGAGGTGCCTATGAGTTGTTGACGGAATAAAAAAAGAACTGTAAGTAACTTTTCTTGAATTTTATTTAAGTGACTCCTGTTTCACTTCAAGTGAGTGAATACGAACAGACTTTACGTTATTTCAAAATACCCCAGATCATGCTCATTCATGAAACGCTTATAGCGTAGTAAATCCGTTTGTTCACTGGTGTAATACGCATAAATTTACGCCAAGCTTTCGTACTCCACTCTGAGGCTTTTTCAAAGCAATGTTAGACATTTTTAGACATCAATTTCAAAGCAACGTTAGACATTTTTTTAGACATAAAGTTTCGCCAAGTTCTCTCACTCCACTGAGAGGCTTTTTTCAAGGCAATGTTAGCCATTTTTAGACATACATTTCAAGGCAATGTTAGACATCTTTTAGAAATTAAGTTTCTCCTAGCTTTCTCACTCTACTGTGAGGCTTTTTCGAAGCAATAATAGACATTTTTAGGAATACATTTCAAGGCAATGTTAGACAGTTTTTAGACATAAAGTTTCGCCAAACTTTTGCATTCCACTGTTAGGCTTTTTCAAAGCAATTTAGATCTTTTAGACATAGATTTCAATTCAATGTTAGACATTTTTTAGACATAAAGTTTCGCCAAGCTTTCGAACTCCACTGGAAGTTTTTTTTTTTCAGAGAAATGTTAGACATTTTAGACGTAAATTTCAAAGCCATCTTAGACAGTTTTTAGACATAAAGTTTCGCCAAACTTTCGCACTTCACCGGGAGGCTATTTCAAAGCAATGTAAGATCTTTTAGACATAAATTTCAATTCAGGGTTAGACATTATTAGACATAAATTTCAATTCAGGGTTAGACATTTTTAGACATAAATTTTCTCCAAGCTTTCGCACTCCACTAGGAGGCTTTTCAAGGCAATGTTAGACATTTTAAAAAATAAAGTTTCGCCAAGTTTTTGCACTCCACTGAGAAGCTTTTTGAAGGCAATGTTAGACATTTTAGACATAAATTTCAAGGCAATGTTACACAGTTTTTAGACATAAAGTTTCGCCAAACTTTCGCACTTCACTGTTAGGCTTTTTCAAAGCAATTTAGATCTTTTAGACATAGATTTCAATTCAGGGTTAGACATTTTTAGACATAAAGTTTCACCAAGCTTTCGAACTCCACTGGAAGTTTCTTTTTTTTTTCAGGGAAATGTTAGACATTATTAGACATAAATTTCAATTCAGGGTTAGACATTTTTAGACATAAATTTTCTCCAAGCTTTCGCACTCCACTAGGAGGCTTTTTCAAAGCAATGTTAGATCTTTTAGACATAAATTTCAATTCAGGGTTAGACATTTTTAGAAATAAAGTTTCGCCAAGTTTTTGCACTCCACTGAGGAGGCTTTTGAAGGCAATGTTAGTCATTTTAGACATAAAGTTTCGCCAAGTTTTTGCACTCCACTGAGAAGCTTTTTGAAGGCAATGTTAGACATTTTAGACATAAATTTCAGGGCATTTGAGACATAAAGTTTCGCCAAGCTTTCGCACTCCACTTAAGAGTCTTTTTCAAGGCAATTTTAGACATTTTTTATACATAAAATGTCTAACATTGCCTTGAAAATGCCTCCCAGTGGAGTGCGAAAACTTAACAAAACTTTATGCGTATTACACCAGGGAATAAACGGATTTACTATGCTGTAAGCGTTTCTTAAACAAACTTTACCTAGTGTTCCGTAAGCCACACATACACTTTTCAAATTGTAAAGAATGCTACGAACTACCAACTCAAAAATATGCTATTCTCTACTGCAGGGATGGGCAAACTTACATATAGGAGGTCCAAATTTTCACACTCCACTGGGAGGCTTTTCAAGGCAATGTTAGACATTTTTGGACATAAGTTTCAACACACGTTTAACACTTTATAGACAAAAATTTCAAAGCACGTTTTGACACTTTTTAAATATAAAATGTTTAACATTGCCTTGAAAAGGCCTCCCAGTGTTGTAGTAAAGCTTGATAAAACTTTATGCGTATTACATCAGTGAATGAACGGATTTACTATGCTATAAGCGTTTCTTAAACATACTTTACGTAGTGTTCCGTTAGCCACATATACATACACATTTCAAATGGTAAAGAACGCTACGAACTACCAACTCAAAAATATGTTATTTTCTAATGCAGGGATGGACGAACTTAAACAAAAAAGGAAGCCAAATGAAAAAAACAGAAACTTTTGCCTGGCTAAAGACTGATTACATTAATTTTTTTGTTAAAATCCATTTAAAAAAATGATAAACACCCATAATAGACTGACATGAATAAGTTTAAACTCATTGAGAGAGCAAAACAATCACGCATACCTACTAAATAGTTTTTCAGTTCATATAGAAGATATATATGATGTGATGTCAGATGAGTGAAACTGTTATTGAGCTTCCAGAATTTCTTCATGATCTGGATTAAACTGTAAGGAGGTGTCTCCAAGAGAGAAGATGAACACTCATCAGTAAATCGGTTTCAAAGATCACTTTTCCTAAGTTTCATGGTTGAAAACATTTGTCCGCATGAATATGAGGATGCAAATATTGTCATATATTTTGGGCACGAAAAAATATATAATTGTTGGTTTCAGGCCTAGTTTTATAAAAATCCAGTTTTGTTGCTTTTAAAAAAAGCCTGCTTCATTTGAGATTTGCAATGCAGTTCAATCAATTCCGGCTGTAAGTCAGGTCTCACTCTTTCATAATCCACATTGAATGGCATGCTAAAAATATCCAGGTCGTGCTCAATCATCTTAAAATTTTGAAAACGTTGTTCAAATTCAGCAAGTAGATTCTAGAAAAAAGATAAAGGAATTCAGCAAAAAATTCTAGAAAGAAGGTTAAGTTTAGAAATTTGGGACTTAAATCGATAGGTTTGAACTTATTATTTTAAAAATCATGTTTTGTACGTTTGAGCTCTGAAATCGACCCCTCCTTCAGCAGATCTTTACTTTTATAACGAAAAACGATTATATTTACGAGTTAAATTTAAATAAGATTGCTATCAAGTCAAAGTTTTGATATCTTAAACAAGAAGGGCTAAATTACTTCGAATGATTAAAACACAAACGCTACTAATATTTTGAACAATAAAAATTAACATTTATTTTACAAAAATAAGTAATTAAAATAAGTATTAGTGGCGCTTGTGTTTTTAGTCATTCAAAGTATTTTAGCCCTCCTTGTTTAAAATATTGTAAAATGTGATCTGATAGCACTTTTATTTAATTGTGACTCGTAAATACGGTCGTTTTTAGTAGTTCACGTAAAAGTAAAGATTTACTGAGGTAGGGGTCGACTTCAGAGCTCAAGCGTACTTTTTTTCGAATAGGTAAGTTCAAACCTATTGTTTTAAGCTGAAAAAAAACACAGTGCGTTATAAGCGATGAAAATTTATTTAGATTATTGCTTATCTTTTAAATTTCAAGTTTTGTGATATAAAGAAATTTAAAAAAGGAAACAGCACGATGCCAGAACACTATTTCTCAATGGCAGTTTATAATTATGCATTACCTCATGTAATTCTCATTAGAGGATTATGGTAACACTATTGAAAAGATCACGCCTCGTCGCTGAGTAGAAATAGTAAGTCGAAATTCCAAAAGCGGGGAGAGGGGAATTGCTGGATCATGTAATGTTTATAATGTTATGTTGCTTCTAAACGAACCAGATAGTCTGAACGTTACAGCTGAGAATGCGCATGTGACCTTGAACGCGTTGGCTTGCGTCCACTAAGTTAAGGCTGGGATGAAAATGTTTCTGTCACGTGTTCATCTGGAGAAACAAAACAGCTTCCCTTATTTGCGCTCTGTTTTTCCAGTGGTGGTAACAACCTTTAGTGGGCAACGAGTCTACGTCGGTCTCTTGATGCAGTTTTACACAACCTGTATGCCACACATTTCGTTCAGCTGGGTGGATTTCTTTTATCTACAGTTACTAAAGGATTATGCAGGATGTGTTCATCAATTAACGTTCTTCTGGTTTTGCAGCTGCAAATTGAAGTATTATTTAAATGTATTATGTTAGTATAGGATATAGGATTAAATAAACTGTAGTGGTGTGCTTGTCCTATGGGGCTGGCTTTCTCTCCCCTTTCCGTGGCTGAAAATTAAGAACGGGTTGTGCCCTTGTCCTACAGTGCTGGTTCTCTCCTCTTCCCGTGCGTGCAAATTAGAGACGAGTGGTGCGCTGGGTCTTACTCCCCTTCCCGTGTCTGCAAACTAAGGACGAGTGGTCCGCTGGGTCTCCCTCCCCTTCCCGTGGCTGCAAATTAAGGACGAGTGGTGCGCTGGTTCTTTCTCCCCTTCCCGTGCCTGCAAATTAGGGACTAGTGGTGTGCTTGTCCGTCGGCGCTGATTCTCCCTCATTCTCGTGCCTGAAAATTAAGGACGAGTGGTGCGCTCTTCTCCCTCTCCTTCCGGTGGCTGCAAATTAGGGACTAGTGGTGCGTTTGTAGCTCGGCGCTAGATCTCTCACTCCTTCTCGTGTCCATAAATTAAGAATGAGTGCTGTGCTTGTCCAACGGCGCGAGCCCCTCTCCCTTTCCCGTGCCCACGAATTGAGGACGATGGTGCGCTTGTTTACGACTCTGTGTTTCTGTAACTTTTCTGTGCCCGCAAATTAGGGACCGGTGGTTCGTTTGTTAGACAGCTCTGGCTCTCTCTCCCCTTCCTGTGGGTGCAAAGTAGGGAAGAGTGGTGCACTTGGCCCACGGCGCTGGCTCTCTCTCCTTCCCGTGCCTGCAAATTAAGGACGAGTGGTGCGCTGGTTCTTTCTCCCCTTCCCGTGCCTGCAAATTAGGGACCAGTGGTGTGCTTGCCCCTCGGCGCTGACTCTCCCTCATTCCCGTGCCTGAAAATTAAGGACGAGTAATGCGCTGCTCTCCCTCCCCTTCCAGTGGCCGCAAATTAGGGACAAGTGGTGCGTTTGTCGCTCGGCGCTAGATCTCTCATCCCTTCCCGTGTCCGTAAATTAAGAATGAGTGCTGTGCTTGTCCAATGGCGCGAGCCCCCTCGCCCTTTCCCGTGCTCACGAATTGAGGACGAGTGGTATGCTTGTTTACGACTCTGTGTTACTGTAACTTTCCTGTGCCCGCAAATTAGGGACCGGTGGAGCGTTTGTTCGACGGCTCTGGCTCTCTCTCTCTCTCTCACCTTCCTGTGGGTGCAGATTAGGGACGAGTGGTGCACTTGGCCCACGGCGCTGGCTCACTCTTGTTCCCGGGCCTGCAAATGGAGGACGAGGGGTGCGCTGGGTCTCTCTCCCCTTCCCGTGGCTGCAAATTAAGGACGAGTGGTGCTGTGGTTCTTTCTTCCCTTCCGGTGGCTTCAAATTAGGGACAAGTGGTGCGCTTGTCCCACGGCGCTAGATCTCTCTCCCTTTCCGGTGTCCGTAAATTAAAAATGAGTGGTGAATTTGTCCGACGGCGCAGGCCTCCCTCTCCCTTTATCGTGGCTGCAAATTAAGGACAAATGATGCGCTTGTCCACGGCTCTTTGTCTCTGTCACTTTCCTGTGACCGCAAATTAGGGAACGGTGGTGCGTTTGTTCCACGGTTTTGGCTCTCTCTGTCTCCTTCCCGCTTGAGCAAATTAGGGACGACTGAAGCGCTGGTTCTCTCTCCCCTTCCCGTGGCTGCAAATTAGGGACAAGTGTTGCGCTTGTCTCGTGGCGCTATATCTCTCTCCCCTTCCCATGTCCATAAGTTTAGAATGAGTGATGCGCTTGTCCAACCGTACTGGCTCTCTCTCTCTCTCTCACTTTGCTGTGACCGAAAAGTAGAGATGGGTGGCTGTTTACATCCTAAAGAGTTGCTCATGGTGGTAGTTACACCCCGAGGAAAAGATTCAGCTCATTCATTAGTTCATTCAAACTTCTCTGAACGACAGTCATTAACATTCTATATGCGTACTTCACGAAACATTTTCTTGCCAGTAGAGTAGCATGCCAGACACCATTGATTACTCCGGTGCAATGATCCCATCTTCTGACTGAGAAAAAAGGAACAGTCTAGAAATTTGCAGAATATTCTAGAATTGTGACAACACAGATATCAAATCTACGCTTAGGTAACTGCTTCCTTTCTTCAACTATCAAATTCGTTACTGACACACAAGAGGAACTTTCGTCCAACAAAAACTGAATAATTCTTTTGTAGCTTAAATGCATCTAATAAAATTTTATTTTTTTACCAGTTCCAGATAATACATACGTTTTCGCTATTATAATTCGGTGATAAATACTATTCATTTATTCCACTCTGAGAGAAAATTGCTCTGCCTAAAAAGGCAAAAATGCAATAGATTCCGGTTAATTGGGCCACCGGTTAATCGGGGCAGCCGTTTATTTGGGACAATTCTTGAAGAACATCCCAAAATTAGCTGTTTGGGATTCAGCGTCGCATAATTTGAACAGCCGTTTTATTGGGCTAGAGTGTTTTAATCCCTATGTGTCCCAATTAACCGGAATCTACTGTATATCAAACACTTTAGCCTGGTAATCGTCTCTATAATCACAAGAAAAGTGTTTCGAATAGGCGAGGTTTGCTACCTATTTGACTTTGCGAGTCTGTCACTTATTTTAAGTTTTCGTTATCACTCTTTGTACTTTCTGAGCATCACGTCAGACCTTCAAAGAGGTTGTTTCTTTTGAAAGTCAGTCAAGTCAGGAAAAGGAATGTGTACATGATATTGCTGTTATAACGAACTATGTCGTCATCGAATGAGCTGCTCTCATTGATCTAAAGAATTATCATTATGACAAACGACCAACATGCTGTCCTAGTATTAAGCTTTTGTTTCAAGTTGAGACTTTGTGTTAACTTAGTTATTTTTTATTAGCTGTATTCTGTAAATCAGCTGTTAGACTTATTAAATTACGTGTATCGTCAAACATCCTCTTGATAAAAAACAACAACTTTGGCGGCTAATTAACGGAGGGAAGCTCTCCTCGCCGCTCCATTGGCACAGTGGTCTAACCGATGGCTTCTGATCATTCGTCCGAGATGGGTCCGGGTTCGAATCCGGTATGGCATGGATGTTGTGTTTGACTTACGGCATTGGTGCCCTCCCTTCTCTGGAGTCAGTGGCCCTAAATTAGGGACGGGCGACTGCTTATAGCCCATTGGGTTGCTCAAGGTGGTCGTTAAACTCTCCATCAGAAAAAAAGCTCTCTTCCTTACAGACGGAATGAAAGTCTTAACGAGAACTAAGTGAATTATTTGCTCTTAATCATAACTTACTGAATAACTGAACCATGAATAAGTTGCAACATCATGGCATCACGCTTCACCATCTGGCTGTCTGACGGACGAGTCTGGGTGTGGAGTAATCCAGATGAACGCCAGCTGCCCGACTGTAGTACAACGGACGAATCTGGGTGTGGAGTAATCCAGATGAACGCTACCTGCCCGACTGTGGTCCGACGGACGAATCTGGGTGTGGAGTAATCCAGATGAACGCTACCTGCCCGACTGCGGTCCGACGGACGAGTCTGGGTACGGAGTAATCCAGATGAACGCTACCAGCCCGACTGTGGTCCGACGGACGAATCTGGGTGTGGAGTAATCCAGATGAACGCTACCTGCCCGACTATGGTCCGACGGACGAGTCTGGGTGTGGAGTAAACCAGATGAACGCTACCTGCCCGACTGTGGTCCGACGGACGAGTCTGGGTGTGGAGTAAACCAGATAAACGCTACCTGCCCGACTGTAGTCCGACGGACGAATCTGTGTGTGGAGTAATCCAGATGAACGCTACCTCCCCGACTGTGGTCCGACGGACGAGTCTGGGTGTGGAGTAATCCAGATGAACGCTACCTGCCCGACTATGGTCCGACGGACGAGTCTGGGTGTGGAGTAATCCAGATGAACGCTACCAGCCCGACTGTGATCCGACGGACGAGTCTGGGTGTAGAGTAATCCAAATGAACGCTACGTGCCCGACTGTGTTGTGCCAAATGTGAAGTTTGGTGGAGGGAACATTATACTGTAGTGCTGTTTGCTCATTGTTTAGGCTGGGCACTCTACATAGTTCCATTGCCCGGAAATATGAACGCTGCGGCCTATAATGACATTCCGGACAATTGTGAACTCCCAACATTAAGACAACAGCTCGATAAAGGCCCTTTACTTTACTAACAGCACAATATCCGCGTTCACACAGCGAGGACCGTGCAGGAATCGTTTGATGAGATGGGTGTTGAAGATCTTGATTGGCCTGACAGAGCCCAGATCTCAACCTCTTGGAACACCTTTGAGAATAATTGGAACGCCGTCTGCGGGCCAAACCGTTCCCACAGCTATTTCTCTTGTTGTAGAAGGGAAGGCAATTCCTGCAGCAATGTACCAAAATCTAGTGGAAGATCCTCTCAGCAGAACTGAGGCTGTAATAGCAGCAAAAAAAGCTCCAATTCGAAATTAATTCCTTTTTTTATTACAGGGAGTTTTTCGAAAGAAAAGTGTCCCGATACCTTTGCATCTCAGTTATCCAATAGCGGTCAGTTCTTTTAGCACAGTGGTCTTAAACTCGCGGCCCTGCGCTAACTGTTTTACGGCCCGCATGAATGATAACAAAATAAAAATAAATCACCCTTTTTTCAAGTGTATAATACTATATTAAATATAATATAAACATAGTGATGCATAGCAAAGCCATCCTCTTTATAAATAAAATGTTTATTTACGAAGAACATAAGTGTATTAAGCAAAATACATATTTTCAATATATTCAAGTCGCCATTTTCCTATAATGCTGACAACACACACGAAGAACTTCAGTTTGAATTAATAGACTTTCAGTGTGATTTGTTCCTAAAATAAAAATTCAACCAGTGGCGAAGCGTCCATAGACGCAATGGAAGCGCCGCTTCCCTTTGAAATCATGAGGCAAAATGCTGCACGAAATCGTGAAAAAAAGACAATAAAGGATTAAAAATTCAAATTCATTTATGCACTATTTTTCAGTTATTTCGTAATAAGAACAAATTTCATGATTACGCTACTACGTGAATGTATTCGACTTGTGGCCGGTTACGTTAATGCCGACTGTTGTGAACCAGGAAATTCCGTGAGGCTTCTCTTTTTCGGACACACACGGCCGTACTACGTTCTCCGTGGAAGCGATCTCTACGGCGCTTCTATCCTAGCCTCACAGCCGAGCAAGGAAGCCAAAGAGGCGCATGCGCGTAACGTTCCTTACGGAGGCGCATGCGCGTAACGTTCCTTTCGGACCCGCATGCTACGTTCTCCGTGGATGCGAATTCTACTGCGCTTCCAGCTGTAACCTCTCAGCCCTGCATGGGAGTCTGTGAGGCGCATGCGCTTGCCGTTTGACTCTGCGTTTAGACCGCTTCCAGCTAGTAACCTTATGTTCCGGTGAAATTGTTTGTCTGCGTATAAAATGATTTCTTCGTTGTTTCTGTGTTCTGTTGTATTGGCTGTTAATGTGTGAAAAGAGTATTGTACATCTTGAATACACAGTATATGTGAATTATACTGAATTCACTTTTTGATCAGCTTCTGCGCTTCAATCTCAGTTCTTTCTTACCCTTTTTTGTATGGTTTTTCGACAAGTTGTTTCAGATCTTAAAAGCAATCTTCTTCCCCTGTATCAGAGAAGAATGCGAATTGATTCAATTTCTGACGAAGACAGAAAATCGTCGTACAGTCAATTATTTCGAAAAATCCTCGACATTGTTAGTTTAAATATTTCCGTAATATTCAGAGAAGTGCCAAAGTTAATGTTTCTATGTACGTCTGCTTGACAAAACACAATTTCATCAATTCATCACAAAATCCCCAGAGATCGCTTTTTCTTATTCGAAAGAAGCTTTTCCTTCAATTTTCGATTTCATTTGTCTGAAAAGTGAACTCAGCGTAATTTATTCACAGCCGGATATGCTGAAAGAATGTGTCGGTGAATTCTATCAGTATTTGATTGCTAAAGACCTGGTCAACGTATTCCCCGAGGTATTCATACTCAGTCAGCTTATATTGACTATTCCTGCTACAAATGCATCTGCTGAAAGGACCTTTTCTGCGCGCAAATGAATCAAAACAAAAAAAATATATATAGAACCGTTGTAATATGTATTTACAATGACGTTACCGTGTTTACCACTTAAATTAAATTCTCGTAACCAACAAAAATTTTCACTGCTATTATTTTATACAGTATGTGTTGTATATACAGGGTGGTTCAAAACTATATGCCAAAAATGTAAAGGCAGTTAGAGGGGACCTAAATAAGCAGATTTCGTATAGGAATGTGTGTGCGGTAATGCCGCATTAAAGCGCTAGCACGTAAAGCAGTATGAATCACAGGAAACTGAAAAGACAAGTACAGAAAAAAAAAAAAATTATTAACAGTTTACAAGTGGTGCTCGAAAGAGCGGCCACCAACAGCGATACAAGATTCACAGCTGCGGCGCATGGATCGGCGTACATTAGAAAAGACGTCAGGCATGTTGAGCACATGTCCAGCAGCAACAGACAAGCGGGCAACAAGATCTTCTGCAGATGTGACGGGACTCTCGTACACGAAGCTTTTAATATGACCCCAAAAGAAGAAATCCAAGCAGGTTAAATCAGGAGAACGCGGTGGCCAGGGAACTGGTCCGCCCCGTCCTATCCAATGCTGACCGTAGACAGCGTCCAGGTGATTTCTGACGTTTCGGCTGAAGTGAGCTGGGGCTCCATCGTGCTGGAACCACATTCGTTTGCGAACATCTGGAGGAACATCGACCAGAAGTTCAGGTAAGACCACCTGTAGGAAGATGCCGTATGTGTGGCCAGTTAAAAGACTAGGTAGAATGTACGGTCCTACTAAATTATTGTGCACAATGCCTGCCCAAACATTAATGGAAAACCTTTCTTGGTAGGCGTGTGTTATTGTGCCATGTGGGTTATCATGAGCCCACAGGTGAGAATTTTGGATGTTAAACATACCCGACCGCGTAAAGGTAGCATCATTAGTGAATAAAACATCTGCAGGGAAGGTTGGGTTGGCTTCAGTCTGCTGTAGGTACCAACGGGCAAAGTTGAGACGTGGAAGATAATCGTCAGGGGTCATTGCTCGCACTCTCTGTAAATGATACGGATGCATTCCGTCTTCATGTAAAGTCCTCAAAACAGTTGGATGGCTCACACCCAACGCACGTCCTACAGCTCTCGAGCTTGTCGACGGATTATCCTCTACTGTGTTTAGTATTCTTTCTTCCACTGCAGGAGTTCTGCGATATCTTCCAATGCCAGTATCACGCCTGGAAGCATAAAACGACCCACTCGTGCTTAACTCTCGATGAAGCCGCTCGAATGTTCGACGATCCGGCTGATTCCTATCCGGGAATCGCTCCCTGTACATCCGTTGAGCAGCTAATCCATTTCCTTGTGCATCCCCATACATGAAATGCATGTCGGCCAGCTCCGCATTGGTGTAACGATGCATGCTACTCGAGATCCGTGCGGGAAATGAAGAATCCAGCTGGCGAAGCGCTTTTATACGCCGCACTCATCAGCGCTCTCTACCGGCTCAACGCGGCATTACCGCACACACATTCCTATACGAAATCTGCTTATTTAGGTCCCCTCTACTTGCCTTTACATTTTTGACATATAGTTTTGAACCACCCTATATCATGTTTAAATGTTTATAAGTACATAATTTTTAAATATATATATATATGCGTACATACATTTAATATTTGCATGCATATACAAGCATAACTTTTGTTACATATGCATTGTATGTGTATTAATAAATTGACTAAAGGTGGGCTGTTCTGACCGCTTCCCCTTCCAGAAAAAATCACGCTCCGCCACTGAACAGGTGTAATCTAACAGAGTTTTACCAGTTAGTTTCAAATGAGAAGTACGTAAACATTCATAACCTAGCTGCACGTGTTATGTCTATGTTCGGAACAACATAACTCATGTGAGCAGTTGTTTTCAATAATTTCAAAAAACATTAAAACTGCTGATGGTTTCACGGAATCAAGAGGAATAGGTTAAGTGGAAATAGGTTAAGTGAGAGGAATAGGTTAAGTGGAAATAGGTTAAGTGAGAGGAATAGGTTAAGTGACAGTCACTTATGCTCACTTTTAAAAGTAGCATGTTCAAAGGATATTATTCCAAGCATTGATAAGTTAGTGACAGAAAAAGCGAGCCCAAGTTTCTGGTCAGAACATGTAATAACTTCTGTACTGTGTACCGTGTTCAGTTGGTAAAACGTGATTATTTTAAGATTTAAGTGAAAATAATTGTTATGTAAAGTGATTGTTTTCAGTGATTGATGAAGCATTTGTTTTTACTATTTACCGATAATTAGAAATAATATTCCACTTTAGTGCTAAGCCATTGGTGTAGTTTTGTAAAATTGATATTCATTCGTAAGAAATTTATTAATATTCATGCGGCCCCCTAAGTTCCTTCAGAATTGGAAAGTGGCCCTTCCAAGGGTCTGAGTTTGAGACCACTGTAATCTAGCAGTATGTCTTGTCCATTGTCACTCGAGGGTCTTCGCTTTGATTGCGATTTAATTTTTCCAATCGATGTATTCCTTTTCTCCTATCTTTCTTGGTTACATCAATCATGCATCTCTCTGTGCTACTTTCAGCTGTCAGCAATTTCTGTACGTCTTTTTCAGTTAAGGTCAGTATCTGTGATACTTACGTAAGACCTAGAAAGATGACGTGATTAAACATTTTTCTTTTAAGACTCTAGATTAGCCTCAACAGCTTCCAAAACTTCAGTTTTTGCAAAAGTTTCTACATCAGTTTTGTCTTCTGTAAGTTCATTTTTAAACCCACTTCTTTGCTTTTGACAGCAAGTTTCTGGATCAGTTCTAATGAGAACAAAAATTACAGTGTCGTCCGAAAAACGGAGGTTGATTAAATAATCTCTAATAATCATTATCCCTTTGTCTTTCCAGTCAATAATTTAAAAAAGCTTCTGCAAAGTGGCATTGAAGAGCTTGAGTGATTTGATGTCCCCTTTTCTTCCTCTCTTTTCAATTTCTATAAATGTTGTGTCCTCGAACAGTAGAAGCTTCTTGCTTGCATTTTCGTAGATTTTATAAATTACGTTGATGTGCGTATCTTCAGCTCCGCAGAATTTCAAAAACATTGAAGCTGCTGATGGTTTCACGGAATCAAAAGCCTTTTCGTAATCAATAGAACCCATACATTGTGGAATTTCATATTAATTCATTCTTTCAATTAGTTCTCTCAGTACATGGATATGACCTATAGTGCTATAGCCATTCCTGAACCAGCTTATTCACTTGGTTGAGCCAAACCAAGGGCCGGTTAATAATAATAATAATAATTTCTATTTGCTTATGCTGTTACATGACAATATTAAGTTACAATAAATTATGCAATGAAAGGCTCTTAATTGAACAGCAAAGAGAACAAAGGGAAAAAGGCTCTTAGGTGTCCTGACAAGCGTTTCGTTCCCTCAAATTGTAAGACAAGCGAGTTTGGCCTTAGTAGATGAATCCAATGCAGAATAATAAATTTAGAAATTACTTTGTGTTTTTAGTAATTAATTAGTATTGGTGTTTGGATTTAATTAAAAAAAGTATCTTTTATTTTCTAACTCAGCAAATGTTTTTAAGTGTTTTTTAAAGAGATTTTGTCATTGATATTTGTTAAGCATACAGGTAATGAATTCCAATAATCCGGTCCAGAGTAATTCAACCTTTGTTTTAATAGCTGGGTTTTCGGCTGTATATGGCAAAGCGGTAATTACTAATGAGTCGAATATTTCTTGATAATTTATGCGAAAATATTTCTATTTGTTTATTGCAACGTAAGTCAGTTGATAAAATCAAATGATTTAATAAATGAGAAAAAAAGTAAAAACAAAGACAATTTTATTTTCTGCTGTCCATTCGATATAACTTGCGAATTCTTACTCATTGAGAAACGAAGACCTATTCTTATAGAATCACTGTTTAAAAAATCTACTTAAAAATGAGAATTTCAACCTGCTCGTTTTTTTTTAAGTACAATCGTATCGTAAACGAGTACATGACATGCTCAAAAATAAGTAACCATACGTACTTACAAATAACTACGTCTATAAATATAAATATAATCTCGTATTACTTCATTTTAGATATTATAGATTTCAAGAGAAATTGTTTAATAAGTGTGTAAAGGGACACACATAAATAACTAGTACAACAGAGTCACTGATCAAAAGTAATTTAATTATGCATAAATTAACTTTGTGTATGTTTTTACATTGACTATACTTGTGTCAATCTCATAAATAATATACTGTCGCTTCATCACTATATGTGGCATAAAAGTGAGCGATCCATTTGCCCAGCATGTGACAACGAGTATATCTATTATCCCAGATGTGCCATTGAATAATATATTTCCAGTTGATTCTATGAATAAATGAGTATGTATGGAGCACACGTATTCCAATTTTGAATTCGAACCAGGAATGGCTTAGTGGTTAGAGATTCAGACTACAGATGGAGGGAACCCAGGTTCAAACTTAGCCTAGTAGTGTGAATTTCTAACAATCGCTGAATAAGCGCCGTGTATCGGACGAGCACGTTAAGTGACGGTCCCCGGGTAGGAATCCCCCGGTTGAAGTTCCTGAGCCCCCTAATTTCACTCTGTCTTCTACCGCGTTTTCCCCGAAAATAAGACCGGGTCTTATATTAATTTTTGCTCCAAAAGACGCATTAGGGCTTATTTTCAGGGGATGTCTTATTTTTTCATGTACTACCAAATTTTTTTCTTTTTTTTTTTTTATCTACATTTATTCATGTTCAAAAATCTACATTTATTCAAATGCAGTCATGTCATCTTCTTCTGGAACATCGTCATAACTCTCCAAACCCCAAATTCCGGCCTGAATTTCTTGCGACTCCGTTTCCTGTAGAACCATCGACCTCAATCTCTGATGTCCAGCAATAAATCTCTCCTTAAATGAGCACTTCTTGTCCATGTAGCCTGCTCGTAGTGCATTGGCAACACAGCTGTCAATGTTTTTATCCCATGAATTCTTCACCCAAGTCACGACCTTCTTGTAGGCTAGGCTTCACAAAGTTTCCACGCTGATTTCTCTCCCTTCTATTTTCAATGTAGTCATTGATTTCCATGCGGAAATGATCCTTGATTGGCTTGTTTCATGTCTTTAGCGCGGTGAGTGCTGACTGAATCCCAGACTAGCAGACCTCTTTGGCAACCTCCAAAACCAGTGGCAGCATTAAATCGACCCATTTCTTTATAACTGCTTGTATGCACCAGGCGTTTTCGGTTTCAAGAACATAAATACCTGAAACACGTTCAATCTCATCTTTCTTGCCCTTAGTGATGATTAGAGATGGGGCTTTTCTTCCATCCAGACGAATTGCCAAAACACAGGTAACACGTGCATTTTCGTAACCAGTGGAGGGAATGCAGATTGACGAGGCACCCCTCTGATTAATTGTCGATTGAGATTCCTTGGCCCATAAACACTGCAGTTCCATTCATAGCAATCATTTTGGGGAGTTGGTATTTAGAAAAGTCGATGCCATCAACAAAGGACTTGAATGCAAGTGCGCGTTTATTAACTTCAGTATCTTCCAGTTTGAACAGTGTTGTCGATCTTCTTAGAGACAGTTCATATCGCTGAAGGAAGACATCCAGCCAATGTTGTGATGCTTTGAATTCTTTTGGGGATATTTCTTACTGTGGTGCTATTGCAAGGGCACATGCTTGAATATTAGCCCAGCGCACAACCGAAGCCTTTGCTCTCCTGTCAGCAATCAATTCACAGATGATGTCTTCCAGCTCAGGAAATATTGGTTGCTGACCTGATCCACACTTGCGCTTCTTAGCATTTCCCTCATCCACCTGTTGACTGAGGTTTTCGTACTCTGATCGCCATTTTCGGACCATTCGGAGATCCAACTTCTCTTTGCAGAAAGCCGTAAGATTCTTGCCCGGGGAGTCCTCCACGATTCCTTTTTTGTACTCGACGGAATAGCTCTTTCTTTTTGCACTCATCTTGTCTGTTGGTCAAAATATTATTCCCTTTAAATTTACCATTAAATCAAGTGTTAATTGAAGACTGTGTTAATTGTTAATCGACACAGGAGTGGCAACAAAAATGATGACAGTTAAGAATGTACGTTCGGCCCCAAAATATTAACTCTCTGATTTTTAAAGAATTATTTCAGTCACCGTTGCCAACACAATAACTTGAATAGGGACGAACCCCTTTCGTAATCAATTGAAAACGGTTAGAACACTTTTTACTTTTTTCTTTGAGTTCGCATGTGACCCCCCTCCCCCTCCGTTTCTAAAAACACACACCACCTGTTGATGAATAACTTTTCCGCCAAATGCAGCGTTCACCGGTAAAGTTTCCCACGTCGGATTCCCTTTTTGGTACTGGATGTTACAGCCGCCGAACAAAAGACGGCTCCTTTTTATCTCTCTCTAGCTCTCTGAACGGAACTGAATACATGCGCCATAATTACAAAAACCATATCCTCGGCTGAGTTCAAAGTCAATCGGCTTTCTTTCTTACTCTGGATATCCAAGGCAATTTAAACTCATGAACGGGGTATCTCCAGTGATTTTGGCACTCGCTTCAGTTTCTTTGAACAGCGATAGGCTGGCTGACTACGGTACTACGTATCGCAACTGGGGCTTATTTTCGGGGTAGGGCTTATATTACGAGCATCCGGGAAAATCATGCTAGGGCTTATTTTCCGGTTAGGTCTTACTTTCGGGGAAATATGGTATGTACAAAATCGTACACTTGTACGGTGACTGAATGCAGTTAGAGCACATATTTTGAAATATATGTAATCAAAAATGAATACATATATTTCAAATTAGAAATACCAGATATACTCGCAATTGATTCCCTGTATGTACTCAAAATGAGTACGTGTCTTTTCCAAAAATGAGACACAAGTACTCGGAGCTATTGTAAGCCCAGAATGTACTCAAAAACGAGTACATTTTGCTTATTTATAAGAACCAATTTTGAACAGTGTGGGTATGTCAGCTTGCGGTAAATTCCCCCCCCCCTCCTCCCCCCATCTCTTTTACCGCGCCACGAAAGCGTGCATCTGTCGAAAAACTGTCATAAACCAAGCCCGTCTCCATACAGCAGGGAAATCAGGCGACGCCTGAGGGCGGCGCAAGATTCTGTTTTTAAGAAAATGGATTCTGTATTATCCGGCTTTCAATGGAAATATCTAGACCGTTCACTTCTTCTATCATAAATAGTAGCAATGCTCCACGTCTGAAATTCTTTGGGAGCAGAGAGGAGGGAGAGCGGGGGAATTAACGACTACTGTGAGCAACTCGATGGCTATAAGCAGTCGCCCGTCTCTAATTTAGGACTACTTGTTCCAAGGAAAAGGGAGAGCCAGTGCGGTAAGACAAACACAACATACACGCCTCGTCGGGATTTGAACCCGGACCCATCTCGGGCAAATCGTCAAAAGCCAGAGTTTAGACCACTGCGTTACCGGCGGCTTGCATAAATGTTAGTAATTGTCTCACTCAGACTATTTTCTAGTAAGAACAAGAGCAAGAGTAAGAGAGGCTCTGCTACTCGGTCTCGTTCATTTCGTCGACAGGTACATTTCGTCGACACTCAATTCGTCGATACTAAATATGCAAACAGTCGATTACTAAAAAACCGAAAAAAAGTTCAGAACCACCAAATTTGGTATACTATCTCACGGTACTCTAACTTAGACCGTACACGGTTTTTGGAAGGGGTCGGGGCCCGGGGTCAAGGGGCCCCCATACAACATTTTCGTGAAATCTACAGTTTTCAATTTAGAACCACCAAATTTGGTATACTATCTCATGGTACTCTAACTTAGACCGTACACGGTTTTTGGAAGGGGTCGGGGCCCGGGGTCAAGGGGCCCCCATACAACATTTTCGTGAAATCTACAGTTTTCAATTTAGAACCACCAAATTTGGTATACTATCTCATGGTACTCTAACTTAGACCGTACACGGTTTTTAGAAGAGGTCGGGGACCGGGGTCAAGTTCTTAAACAAAATTTTCCTAAAATCTACAGTTTTCAATTTAGAACCACCAAATTTGGTATACTATCTCATGGTACTCTAACTTAGACCGTTCACGGTTTTTGGAAGAGGTCGGGGACCGGGGTCAAGTTTTTAAACCAAATGTTCGTAAAATCTACATTTTTCAATTTAGAACCATCAAATTTGATATACTATCTCATGGTATTCTAATTTAGACAATACACTGTTTTTGGAAGAGGTCGGAGCCCGGGGTTAAGGGAGCCCCACACACAATTTTCTCAAAAATTTCCATTTTTTACTTAAGAACTGTAACACAATTATGCACTCCAATACTTTATCTGCGGTCTAAGTTAGAGTATCATGAGATAGTATATCAAATTTGGTGGTTCTGAATTGAAAACTGTAGATTTTACGAAAATTTTGTATGGAGCCCCCTTGACCTCGAGCCACAACCTCTTTCAAAAGCTGTTTACGGCCTAAGATATACTATACCAAATTTGGTGGTCCTGAACTTTTTTTCGTTTTTTTAGGAATCGACTGTTTGTAAATATATTGTGTCGACGAAACGTACCTGTCGAAGAAATGAGTGTCAACGAAATATATCTGTCGACGAAGTGAACCAGACCCCTGCTACTACTGAATATTCATTCCGCTAGAATTATTTTCTCTTTTATTTTTATTTTTTTCCCTTCTCTCCATCGGGGGATGCAGGAGGAAAAAATCTTTTTGGGTTAAATGCATTACCGATCGAATAAAAAATTGCCCGTGACATAGATTTGAAGATACTTGTTGGTAATTTTGCAAAAAATAGAGCACACAAAATGAAATTTTACTGTCATTTTCATTTTCGTTGGACATTGTATTTTTGCACCTTGAAATAATTACTGAATGAATGCAATATGTTTGGCCACACAAAGAATAACAAATTTTTGGAGGCGCAAGGCTGATGGCCTGCCTAAGGCGCCAAACACCCTAGCACCGGCCCTGGTCAAACCCAGTGTTTTCTTCAAGCGATGCTGCAGTACCTTAGTAAAGGTTTATAAATAGTTAATAGGAGGTAATGGGTTTTCAGTTCTTGAGATCTTCAAGGTCTCCTGTTTTATGTAGCAGGATGACAGTCATACATAAATTCCATATTTTTCTTTATGTGCACACACACACACACACACACACACACCGAAAAACCTGTGTTATCAGGGGTTAATAAATTAATAAAGAATTTGTGGCTAAAAGCAGTCTCAAATAATGCGAACCCAAGCATTTTTTCTTCTCATAAAAATCAAATTACTGAGAATCAAATCGGAAATATACAGTATATTTTGCAAAGTGAGATATGACGTCTGTTTCCTAATAACAGTACTGACAACGTTTGAGTCACGTGCTTTAAAAATTTCTTCTTTCGGTATTTGATTAAACGCAAATGTCGAGCTTCGTTGTTCGAGAATTAGATGTTATTAACAGCGGAGTGTTATTTCCACAGGCACCTCACCAGCGGTTTCTGCCATGATGTTCTAAAGCTTAAACCTGCGCTTTGCGGAGCTTAATCCAATTTTCCCGTGTAAGGGGTTCTTTTACTTCCCCTAGAACTAACTCCCCGTCTCCAGAGCATCGAAACAATCACTAGGTTTCAAAACGGCATTAAATATTCATGTTTCGTTTTAGAAGGGAAGCAAAGAGTAAGAAAGAGCATTAGCGACCTCCAAAAGGAAAATTGTTTTAAATGAGGAATGCTACTTCTGGATTCAACGGGAGAGAAAGCGAACTACTGTGCAGAGAAAGAGCAAAAACACAAAGAGGAAAAAGAGAATGAAGAATAGCGGTGGTAAAACAAAGTGAGTGAACTCCGCTGACAGCAGAGAAATTTTTGTTCAGCCTCAGAAATGAGGAATCGCTATTAACTTAATTAATTTATCTGTATCGCGGAATGAAAATGTTGCAAACGAAATACACTGCTGCCAGATTAAGTTTGGAAATTCATCATTTGAGGCCATCACTTGTTTTCTAGGAGGGTGGAAGAGGGTAAGGCGACAGGCTTCAACTCGGGGCGACTTGGAATTGATATTAATCACTCTCGCATCCTTTCCTTGTACACTTAGAACTGGGCTTCCGACGCACAACTTACTGCTTCCCAGAAATAAGAACATTTATAAAAGCCAATGATTAATTATTGGACTCTTAACACTCTACAAAAACATGCTTACTACTCTATTATACAAATGTTGTTGTCTTCCTTGCTTAAACTCTGTTAGGCGATAATAAATCGTCTTCTTTAGAGCCCGAGAGCAACATCGTCCTAGCCTTAATAAGAGGGACAGGGAGCTTAACACGAAATTACTCCCTCACCAAATATCACTGCTGAAGAAGTGAACTGGATTTATAGTTTTCTTTTATTTTTTTCCTAAGCTTAACAAATATCACTGTAATACTAAACGTGAGATGACGTGCACTTTCTAAGTGCTGTACTGTATCTGCATATTGTTTAGCTAATGAACATTCATAATCACTTAAAAATAATGCTGAAGTAGGACAGCACAATCCTATCATTAAAATTTTTTAATACCTTTGCCGTGTTTTTTAGAAAAAAAATAGATAATTAAACTACATTTTCTAAAATTTTAAAATTTATATAAGCATGGAATAGACCGCGCAAATAATCTCAAAAGCAGTATCAGGTGTTTATTGCTTTTCAAATAATTCACGCATTAAAAATAAATGTGATCCCTTTTTTCCCAAATATGCACTACACTGTTAAAACCTTTGTGGCAGGTTGCACCAAAAAGTGGTGCAACACCAGCTGCACCACATTCTGAGAAAAGATACGCTATTGTGTAGTGCGAACAAATCCCAAAAACGTGGTGAAACCTTGCGCCATAATGTAGTGCAAGCTTTTATCATAACAAGATACAAAGTTGCACCATGTTGTTAGGTTTTGTTTGCTCCACACAATGGTGTCTTTTCTTAGAAAGTGGTGCAGCTGGCGTAGCACCGCTTTTCGGTGCAAGCTACCACAAAATTTTTGCCAATGTATCTAATTAAAAGTACCTGGACATTTGCCTATACACATACACTTCCTGTAATTGCAAAGGAATTGATATCGACTTTGTTCACACTTTCCTGCTTTCACAACCTCCACTTTGCTGGGAAGGCTTCCCACTTGCTTTAAAAAGGTTGCTGTGAGAATTGCCTTACATTTTGCCACAAGAGCATTAGTCAGCTCGATTGTCGATATCATGAAATTACTCTTTCACCGAAATATCAGCGATATCGTGAGGTTTGGCCAGGCTCGCAATCGGCATTCCAATTCGTCCCAAAGGTGTTACATGGGATTCAGATCGGAGCTTTGTGCACGTCAGTCAAGTTATTCCGTACCCATCTCATCCAGCCATTCCAGCCCGGATTCCCGGGAGGGTCGAAAGATAGGAGGAGTAGCTGATTCCTAGTTTTAGTTACTAACTCGCTACCAAATAATCTGATCCGAGTTGTCAGAGGCACTGCGTCACCCCATTCCTGAAACCAGTGGTCTCAAATTAGAGGCAGACACTACTTAGAGCCATAGGGTGGCTCATGGCTTTTGTTAAATCTTCGGCCCCTCAAGAAATCGGACATAAAGAACTAACAAAAAACTAATATACGAAATACCCAAATTTTTACTTCGCTGCAGGAGATGGGTTGAAACATTCTTCCCAGAAGATTTGCTATAGTGGATTTACAAAAAGATATGATTTATGATAACTATCACAGCAATCAGACAACTATGAATTAAGTGTATTTACTGTTTCGCACGTAATATCAATCACATCAGAAAACTTGAAAATGTCATCGCCCTGGAGCGGAAATCGAACCCGCATCTCACGATTACCGTTCGAGCATGCTATCCATTACACCACTCAGGACGACGAAGTTCCAAGTATCTGGGTGTTGAGAGCATCAGAATATTTTGCGACCGCATTCTTAATCGAAGCGAATTGTGCTGCCATCTAGCGTTGTTAAGAAAATCACCAGTCGTAGATGGCATCACAATTGGCTTCGATTAAGAATGCGGTCAAAATACTTTCCGATGCTCTTAACACTCAGATCCTTGGGACTTCGTCGTCCTGGGTGGTGTAACGAATAGTATGTTCAAACGGTAATCGGGGGATGAGGGTTCAATTCTCGCTCCAGGGCGATGAAATTTTTAAGTTTTTCTGATGTGATTGATATTACGTGAGAATCAGTAAATACACTCAATTCAGAGTTGTCTGATTGCTGTGATAATTATCATAACGTATTTTGCACGTATTATGAGAGGAATATTTGTTCCATACTATATAAAGATGTGATTTAGTTTCCGATAAAGCCGTTTTGCAGCGTTTTCCTAATTCATACATGATTAAGAAATGTGTACGATGTGGAGGCAGTTGATATGTATCAAAAGTTAATAGAATAGATTTAAAGATGGAGAAATAACGATTGAAGATATACCTTGTACTCGTAGAAAATTTATCTGAAGCACAGATAGAAACAACAGACGCTTTGGTGAGTTGATTCGCAAAGACATGAGCGCAAACGTCAGAGGAATTACTGATCGCCTAAATTGTAGTCTCAATGTTGTAAATGGGATGTTAAAAGATTTACACCACTGAAAAGTAAGTTCCAAATGAGTTCCTTGTAAAATAGCACTCAGTCTGAAGGAGAAGATAATGGAAATGTGCAAGAAGTGGTGGGAGAACATTTTATTCAAGTGGTTGACCAGTCCTTATTATATATATATATGTTCGCATCAGATCTCTGTGCAGCTTGATCGGAATTTGATCAGGTTATTATTATTAAAAATAATAATAACAATTAATAATAATACCAACAATAATGATAATAATATATACTACTACTACTAATAATAATAATTATTATTATTATTTTATTTCATTTTCTCATCTACAGTAATGGCATCTGTAGCATTGTCCACTTGTCAGTACGGACATAAAGTCAAGTAAAGACAAAGTCACTCATGGCTTAAAAATCGTCTTATGATGTGACACTTATCAAGAATTACTGCTTCTTGGAATCTGAGCTTTAGGTGTTATACACCTAAAGCATCAAGCTGAGTTATTGTATAAGAGTCTGAGGAATCATGCCAATCTCAGAGATAATCAATGGACGTATGTTAACTGTTTTCAGCTTCCACATCTGTTTAATCTCCGTAGCTAGTTTCACATACTTGTCGATTTTTGTTGTATACGTATTCTGAATGTTACAGTCCAAGTGCACCGCTTTGTCGATAATGACTGCTTCCTTCTGCCTTTTGTCATATAACACTATGTCTAGACGATTGGCAGAGATGGTTACGCATGTTCTAATCTCACGGTCCCAATATAATTTGTATTGCTTATTATCTAGTACCTCAGTGGGTTGATATTTATAGTATGGTACTTCTGACACTGATAGTTCCATATCGTGCGTTAATTGTTGATGCATCATCTTAGCAAAATTAATATGTCTCTGCATATAATTAACGTTTGCTAACGTGGTGCATCCTCCGCAGGTGTGTTTAATGGTCTTACTGCACATACCACATCTTCTACATTTGTCACTTTGCAGATCCTCCTTTAAAATGAAGTTTCTACATAATTAGCACGTCTTTTGTAAAAAAAAGATCGTGCTTATGTTATCGGTTTGTCTGTCCGTCCGTCTGTACCCGCGGTATCTCTGCAACCATTAGTCCGATTTGAAAAATTCATTTTGCATTCGGAAGCTTGAAATATGCGAATGATGATCCTTTGTCTCGTTTTTTTTTCACGATGTACAATTTCGCAGCAAGAGGGCGTAAATGCAGATGGTGTCGAATTTAAAAATACGTTTTATTCCACATATTTGCTTCTAAACATCCGATTGAAAAAAATATTTTATCTTTCGATTCCATTTATGTCGAAGAGTATTTTAGATATAGTTTCTTTTTCAAATTACGCATAGATTTTCCGCTAGGGGGCGTAAAAGTAAATTACATTTTCCCCGATAACTTTTCTTCTACAACAACGATTTGAAATTTTTTTTTCAGCCGATACATGTCCTGAAGGAAAATATTTTGCATATAATTTCGAATTTTTGATAAAGAATAGTTTGGCCACCAGGGGGCGTAAGTGTTAATATTTGCTTCTTATGTATTTGCCATAAAATCTGAGCTTCTAAGATATCGATTGAAAAAATTCTTTCGTGGACTGATGCCACTCACATCGATAAACCTTTTCTTAATATTTTCTTCCTAAAATATTCAATAGTTTCTCCGCCAGGGGGCGTAGATGTATATCTTATTTTTGTCAATATCTCTACTTCCAGGGGTCCAATTTGAAAAATTCCTTCTTTCTTGAATAGTGTTTCCTGTGTGACATGTGTTTCATATAATTTCAAAATTTACAATTAATGCATAGACTTTCCGCTAGGGGGCGTAAAGGTAAATGGCGTTTCTCCCTATATCTCTAATTCTAAATCTCCGATTTGAAAAATTCTTTCTGCACCGGATACAGCTCCTGATGGGAAATCGTTTGCACATAATTTCTAATTTTTGTAAAAAAAAATGGTTTGGCCACCAGGGGGTGTAAATCTCATTTTCCGCTTCTGATGTATTTGCAGCAAAATATTAGCTTCTAAAATCTCGATTGAAAAAAAAGTCGTTTGTTGACGGATACTACTCATGTCAACAAAGTTTTTAAGAACATTTTCTTCTTGAAATAATGCATGGTTTCTACGCCACAAGGCGTAGATGTATATCTTATTTTTGTCAATATCTCTACTTCTAAAAGTCCGATTTGAAAAATCCCTTTTTTGTTGGATAGTGTTCCCCATGCGAAATAAATGTTTTTCCTACAAATTCAAAATTTTCAAGTAAGTCATAGACTTTCCGCTAGGGGACACAAAGGTAAATTGCGTTTTCTGGGTTATTTCTGGAAACATTCTTCCTGTATCGCATACAAGACCTGATGGAAAATATTTTTCACATAATTTCTAATGTTTGGTAAAGAATGGTTTGGCCACCAAGGGGCATAAGTGTTAATTTCTGCTTCTGATGTATTTGTAGCAAAATCTGGGATCCTGAAAACTCGACTAAATTTTTTTTTCTTGCACCGATACCGCTCATATTTATAAACCTTTTGAGGATACTTTCTTCCTAAAACAATGCATGGTTTTCCCAACAGGGGACGTAAAGTCACATCTTATTTTTGTCGATGACTCTGTTTCTAGGAGTTCGCAAGCTCACGATTCCGTTTACAGGTACTATTGTTTTCCATACCGGTTCCATTGACTTTGAATAGCTTTGATAAATTTAATTTGCGCCAGAACGGATTCAAAAGTCGTGCTCATTACACCCGAAAATTCGGTGTCATCGTTCTTGTTTTTGGTTGCAATCACTTTGTCTTGAAGAGCCATCATAAACCCAATAGTCTCTCCATATAATTTTCTTCACTTCAACCACTGATGTGAAGCTTTCTTGTCAACTTCTGGCCTGTCTAACTGGTTTGGGATGATCCCCATGAAGTTCATTTTGCTTCCATTTTCGAATATGGTCTTCCGTAAACGATTCTTCTATTTCAGGAGCTGGTTCACTTAACATTAGTGGAGTGCTCTCTTTGTCTGCAGCACATATGTCATCAATCATATTATTTTCATTGCATTTAGAGAGAAAGTATTTCCGCAGTGAGCAAATTTGCGCATCGTGAATGTGTTTTGTATCAAGAATACCTAATCCTCCTTCTTGTGGGAGCGTGATGCGCTCTACGGCTATCTTTGAATATTTCATTAGATGTTGGGTCATACTTGATCTCACAGCTCTGTTAAATTCCTCAAGATTTGTTTTCGACCATCTGATGATACCAAAAGAATAAGTTAGAACCGGGACCACAAAGGTATTAATTGCTTTCACCTTATTGGCTGTATCTAAGTATGTCTTTAGAATTATTTTAAGTCGATGCTGGGATTTATCTTTTATATTATTCCTAACTTTACTGTGTTTAATGCAATGCTTGTAAGAATTTCAGGTACTTGTAATCATTTTCTGCATTTAAATCTTCAATTATTTCATCGTTTTCTAAAGAGAAACCTTCAGATTTAACCAGAACTCCTCTTTCCAAATGCACCACCTTCCTTTTGTCCAAGCCAAAGTCCATATGAATTGATCTGCTAAATGTGGCAATAATCTTAGGAGCTTATTCATATGTGTTTTGGAATTGCTGTATATCTTAAGATCAACCATATATAATAAATCATTGATTATATGACTTTGTGTTCTAGTGCCGTTTATACTGAATCCATATTTCGTGCTGCCTACTATGTGACTGGGAGGATTAAGGCCAATGCAAAACCAAAGTGCACTGAGAGAGTCCCCTTGGAAAATATCTTTCCTCATTCTGATTTTTCTAGAATTGATCATTTTCGCCAATCAAAATTTGTTTGCCAATCAGACATGGCATGTTGAAGCAACTGAATGACTTTGTTGTTCACTTTATATATGTTCAGTATTTGTGTGAGGCAATCATGCGGAATTGAATCAAATTCTTTCTTGTAGTCAATATAAGCCATTCAAGTTTCTTTTCTTTTTAACAGCCTGATTTACCACAATACTATCAATAATAACTTGATATTTGCATCCTTTAGATCTCGTATAACATCCTTTTTGTTCTACTGTCATCACACCATTATCTCTTAAGTGATTGTTAATATTCGTAGTTAAAGTGGATGTTAGAAACTTATAAATTGTCGGCAGACATGTAACAGGCCTATATTTTGAGGAATTTGCTGTATTATTATCTTTCGGTAAAAGAAAGGTTTTTCCTTTTGTGAAGAATGTTGGAATTGTAGAAAGATTTTCTAGTAGTTCATTGAAGTATCGGCCTGTGTGAGCATACGTTACAGTCAATTTTTGGTATCAAACATTTTGTGCCTCAGGACTTGATATGGGTCAGGTCCTGGAGCTTTCCAGTTGCTGGGTTTTCTAACATCTCCAGCCAAGTCGCTCACAGAAATACAAGTGTTTGGCATGTCTGTTTTGCCTTCTGAATGCCTTTTTTCTTCTGTGTTTTATCGAAGCTCTCTGCTTTTTCCCATAGTTTAGACCCAAACTCTATAATGTCAGTTAGCGCTGGTACTCCTTCATTATAGCTGTTAATCTTATCTGGCAAGGTTCTACAAAAGCTTTTTGAATCCTATGAAAATAGGCATTTTGGGCTTTACGCCCTTTGCATTCTTTGTACACTATCTACCAACAAGTAATTGGATACCCCTGCAATCGACGGTATCTGCGGTCCTGATACACGTCACGGCCGCCGCCGTTAAATATCGTGTGGGAAACAACAACGCAACCAGTCGCATGCAAGATGCCACGCAGTTCGGAGATCTCTGATTTCCAAAAGGTGTAATCGTCGGGTATCACAGAAATGGCCGATCCATACGTAATATATCCAGCGAGTTGAAGTACCCAAAATCGACAGTGGCCTACGTTACTGGCAAGTAGAAGATGAGAGGTGACTGTCGGAATGTGCCCCGACCCGGCAGACCCACAAAACTGGGAGTTATAGATCGACGGATGCTGGCCAGAGAAATTCGGAAGAACCGCACCAAATCGATGGGCCTCATCCGCGAGGAGTTTCAACAGGCATCCGGGAGTGTTCTTTCGATGAATACCATCCGTAACGAAACTCATCTGCTCGGTTATCATGGATGTGCTGCCGCCCACAAGCTTTTGATCACCAAGTCCAATGGCGCTGCTCGGCTAACGTGGTGCAAAGAACGTCTACAGTGGACCGCTGAACAGTGGAAACAAGTTCTCTGGAGCGACGAATCAAGGTTCGCCCTCTACCGTTCGGATGGCAGGGTCTGGGTTTGGCGTCTGCATGGAGGACGCCTCCTGCCGGAATGCATTGTGCCAACTGTGAAGTTCGGCGGCGGTGGAATTATGCTATGCGGGTGTTTCTCCTGGTATGGCACGGGACCTTTGGTCGCAAATCCTGGTAGACTCAACGCCGAGACCTACTGCACCATTTTGGATGACCATGCGGTTCCTCCGTTGTGGCAGTGTTACGGGGTGGACCCATGTTACTTTCAGGATGACAATGCCACCTGTCATGCAGCGAGGTCCACCATTGCTTGGTATGGGGACAATGGGGTTAATCGAATGGACTGGCCTGCGCATAGCCCGGACCTTAACCCTATCGAGCACCTCTGGGAAGAGTTGGAGCGTCGACTTAAGGGGTGCCCCCACCGTCCGAAATCGGTGAAGGAACTGACCTGTCTTCTCCAAGCCGAGTGGGAGGAAATACCGCTAGCCGTCGTACAACGCCTGGTTAAGAGTATGCCCTGGAGGATCGCAGCTGTAATCGCCGCTCGTGGAGGCTCCACCAACTGTTGAAGGTGAATAAACTTCGTTTTCCTTTGCTATCACAGGTGTCCAATTACTTGTTGGTAGATAGTGTATCTCTTTAAGCGTTTTGAATATACACCAAGCCGTTGTGTATGTTTGTAAATAACAACATTTAAATCGGAATCATTTAACTTCTCAATATCTCTTAGTTGTAAAAGCTTAGCTACTTTTTTCTTTAATTTATTTGTTGATAACATTATTTTGTATTGGATGAGTTGTCCAATTAATCTCCAGGTATAGCTAACTTTCTTTTCTAATCGCATCCTACATTTAGCTTTCTTTGGGTATTGGTTCCCGGTATTCTGACTTTCCTGCGTTCTTGTCTTCATTCCTGTTGTTCTAATGTTAGCAACAGCAGTACAATAAATGATGAGAAACACTGGATCTAGCTCAACCAAGAGGACAAGCTGGATTCAGGAACGGCTATAGCACTATAGAACATGTTTATGCACTGAGATAACTAATTAAAAAAATAAATAAATATGAACTCCCATTATGTGTGGCTTTTATTGTCTGTGGAAAGGCTTTTGATTCTGTGAAACACATCAGCAGTTATAATATATTTTAAATTCTGCAAGATTGGGATACGCAAGATTGGGATACATATGTCAAAATTATTAATAGCATCTACGAAAATGTCAGCGCAAAGATTTTTTTTTTTCGGCTTTCGCTTACAAAAATTGGAAAGGGAGTGAGATAAGATGACACCATATCGCCCAAACTTTTTAATGCCACATTGCAAAATATCTTTCAATCATTGAGATGGGAAGACAAAAGAATAATGAATAATGGAGATTATTTTACCCAATTTCGTTTTCCTGACGATATCGTTTTACAAGTACTTCACCCCAGCTGTAGTGCATGGTCCAGAAAGTTGCTGACAAGAAGTTTGTTTAAAATTGAACTCACAAACAAAATTGATGTACGATTCTTCTGCGAGAACTGAAGATTTAAAGATTTAAACAGCAAATTAGAAGCAACCAATGCCTACATTTACTTCGGATAATAGATTGCAAGCGAGGGCTGCATAGAAGAAGAAATAAGTAGGCGCGTTAAACTTGGTTGAAGAGCTTTTGGAAGAAACAGTGCAATTTTCAAGCGCAATTTAACGTTATTTATTTAAAAGAAAAGTGTTGCAGTGCATCCTTCCAGTTTTGCTTATAGATCTCATCGATCATAGACAGGGAACTTAACTAAGGAAGATACAAATTTTGAAGAAGACAATCCGATTTTTGGCGTAAATGTGACAAGGATGGTAGGTCAGATAATACCCGAAAACTTGAATCGTCCTGGAGCGGGACACGAACCCACGTTGCCCAGAAAACGCCCGGGTATGCTAACCACTACACCACCCAGAACAACCAAGTTTCAAGTTTCCGATCAATTTGAATTTAACCATCACAGGATTCGCTAGTCGAAGCAGCCGGTATTCATGTTTAGCGAATCTGGAGGTTAAGAATCTTATCCCGTGTTTGCCCGGAGAAGCAGATAAATCATGAAAGAAATACGGGATTATGCCATATAATACAAATTTTGAAGAAGACAATCCGATTTTTGGCGTAAATGTGACAAGGATGGTAGGTCAGATAATATCGACGAAAATTTTTTTCAAGTTTTCGGATATTATCTGACCTACCATCCTTGTCACATTTACGCCAAAAATCGGATTGTCTTCTTCAAAATTTGTATTATATGGCGTAATCCCGTATTTCTTTCATAAGAAAGATATTTAGAGCCTGAAAACAACTGAAAGAAGCATGGAGAGATGCATGCTTGGTATAGACAGGAAAGATAGAAAGAGAAATGCGTGGATTAGGCAAATGGCAAAAGTTGATGACATCATGATAAAAGTGAAGACTCTCGAGTGTCAGAGGACTGGACACATTGCAAAAAGAACTGACCACCGTTGTAGAACTGATATACTAGACTGAATTCCAATGGACAAAGTCCCAGGAGAAGAATATATGGGAACTGGATGGATGAGATTTGAAAGTATGCTGGAGAGGCTTGGGAGAGACTGTCTCAAAGTTGTGAAAAAGACTTGGGGAGACCTTCACCCAGCAGTGGATTGGTATTATTTGATGATGATATAATATGGGGCAGTTAGAATTTCTCGACGTCTCTGCCTCTAAGGAACCGATTTTTAAAAAATGTTTTTGAGAGAGATAGCGTTCATGGTGAAGAATATTTATGTACATTTGCTGATTTTCACAAGATTTTACCACTATGAGGTAAAATTGAAATTTTTTTTTTTTTTTTTTTTTTGGAACATTATCTAGCCTTCTAAAATTCCGATGGAAAAAAAGTTGCACGGCCGAATATAATTCACCGCGGAAACCATTTTTATTCATATATCCTGCTCAAAATAATGCACAGTTTTTCTGCTAGAGGGCATAATGCATATTTTATTTTTCTCGATAACACTTCTTCAAAATGTTAGATTCAGTTTTTTGCTATATCTGATGCTATTCACGATGGGAACATTTTGCATGCGTTTTTAGGCTTTTCATAATGACGAATTCGCCGCTAAGGTGTGTATTTCTGTTTTTAATTGTATCTTCACTTCTATAGATCCGATTGAAAACCAGTTCTTTATGCACTGCGTACCATTCGCTCTGATAAAGAATGCTAACTCACTTTTTAAATAATACTCCGTTTTCCCCCAAGAGGGCCACCTTCTTCTTATCTCTGTTTCTTGGAAGTCTTATTTGAAAAATCATTGGTTATTCCAACGCATAACTTTCTTTGTAAAGAATATACTGCGTACATGTTGTACCTTTTCATAGTGCCAATTTTTGTCGCCAGAAACATTAGTGTTTACTCCTATTTTGTAACATTGTCTCCGATTTAGAAGTCTAATTGAAAAATTCTCTTTTGCTAGGATAACCTTTACTATACCATACGAAGAGCATTTTGTGCCATTTTTCTCTAAGTAAATCTACCTAAAAACTCTGTCCTATGGGTCGAAGGGTAAAACCTCCTGTAGGCATTTTCTTGCAATTAATGTTTTCTTGCACATTGATAAAAATAAATTTATATCATAGCCTAGTATACTTAATATTTTGTAAAACTAAATTATACTAAAAATCAATTCTTTTTCCTTGTGCAGTGTTGAGATCAGCTAATAGATGACGCCACATGTACATGTTACCTGCTAAATGCAATCACGTCGCATTTTGTTTTTCAATAATTTGATTAATTTTCCGAATGGAATTAACGGTAATTCCATAATAGCCATGAGATGGTCTGAAATGTTCAGAATAATTTCAGCTATTTAGATTTCTGACTAAAGTTTTCTGACAAAAATTTATCTGAAAAGGTCCCAGAGTGAGTTTGTTGGTTTATTTCGCAATTAGAAATCAACAGTACTCTGTTAACATTTTCAGCTAAACTGTTGCCAAAAAATGCAATCTAAGTGGTTCAAATCATTCTAAATATTTCAGACTATCGCATGGTTAGACTCGTGTTAATTCCATTCCGAAAATTAATAAAATAATTGAAAAAATTTGACGTGATTGTATTTAGCGAGTAATATGCACATGCGGCGCCATTGTTAGCAGATCTCAATGCTAGCAAAGGAAAAGTTATTGATTTTTAATATAATTATGGGTAAGTTTTTGCAAATATTAAGTATACTAGGCTATAATATAAAGTTAATTTTATCGGTGTGCAAATTTTTATCCTTGGAACGCATTAACTGCAAAGAAAATGTCTGCAGAAGTTTTCACCATCGGAAACATAGGGCAGAGTTTTCACGTTGATCCACTTTAAGCGGCCGTTTTACCTGAACCAAATGGTGACCAAAACTTTCGGCGCTCCCAAAACAGAAATGTTCACATAGCGGCAGGATTTTACGAAAGATACGGCGAAATAATTCCTTTGCCCCTCAAATCTCAGTAGTACCGACCATAAACCTATCACTGGTGATAAGAGCTCCCTTTTAGTCCTTTATTCTCTGCTCCATGACACAAGACATGGTAGGGGAAGGTCTGGTTCTCCTGACATGGGCGTCGTGCCCCTGGGTAGAAAATAATGACTTAAACATGTTCTCTCTCCTTTCCTAGGTTCGTCGCCATTGTTATAGCCCTTTTAGCAGGGAAACAGTCAGAAACGATTAGGGTCAATCATCATCCTAAATGATCAACTTTGAATAACAAAGCTAAGGTAAAAGCAACGCTTTCTGATGCGCAGGCTTACTCGTTTGAGCTGCTTCGGTCCACTTCTTAGATAGCAAAAATATTCGTTCCAGCTAATTTCAACCCATTTTGAAAATCACGAATGAATTCGCTCCTGGGGGTTGAATAACATAGGGTTTGTATAGTCGCTGGGGTCGTAAAGTTACACCTGGTGTTCTTCCGGGTGTATGCTATCTCATACTCGCTTTGAAATTTTTTTGCTTCGGATATCTTCCGGTATGATGAATATTTTTCGTGAATTCCCGATTTCTCGTAGAACACATTTTTTGCCACTAATTGTCATAAGTACATATTTCTGCTCCTAAATGTTTTACCGATTCTTCAAAAATCTTTTCAAAATTTTTTCTGAAACTGAAACCACTCGCAATGATTGGCATTGCGGACAGTCTGCATTTTTATTAATACGAGGTCTTACTCCAGGAGACATGGAGCTTTTTTTTTATTTTAGCTAATTTTTTTACTTTTGGAGAAATACGTTTTGAGAAATTCTATCTTTGTATCGGAAATAATTCAAAAGACATGCTTACTTCATCCGGGAATTCGGTGTCATCTGATTTTTTTTTTTTTTTTTTGAAACGTAAGTTTTTTCATCCTTTAGGAAGGAAAGCATCTTCTCAGGGGCTAGCTTACCGTTCAGCGCAAGAAAATAATTTTGCTCTGTTTTCTGTTTTGAATTTTAATGAATACGGTGACATTTGTCCCAGAAAAAAAAAGACTGAAATGTTAATTCTTGAATTATGTTAATTTGAACTTTAAATACAGTCACAGAATTTGAATTATGATTGAAAGGAAATAACTGAACGTTTTGGAAATATTAAAGAAATGACTAGAGGATGTTAGCTAAAATTGAAAAAAAAAAATTAATTTACCTTGTTTTATGAAAGAGAGAGAAGAAAAGTTCATCAGTTTCTGTTTTTTTATTGTAGTTATCACGTTCTTTGACAAGACCGTGTTTCAGTAATGACCGCTAGCTGGTAAAATGTTTGTTTGATTTCCTGGGAACTTAACTACCACCACGAAGAATTATAAGAGCGTCCCTAATTTGAAACCACTGGTTCCAGGAAAGTGTAAGTGCCATCGCCATTGGCCAAGAGCATCATTCATGTCACATCCGGAACCCGAATCCGAGCACATCACGGACGAATGGTCAGAAGCCAGAGTCTGACACATCTCGGCCGCAGGGGTGTCTAAACATTTGTTATAACGCAGATGGTCATATCTGATCATCTTCAGTTTGCAGATGGCCTCTTGTTGTGACTGCTACTGTAGGAACAGTTTGCAAATCATTTACATGTCTGAAAGAAATATGAGCAGCTAGTTCAAACTGTTCAACAATCAGTTCTCATAATTTAAAAGGACACTTATTTGGAAAGCGCGCGCCGGCTTGTTTGGAGCAATTCCCGATCCCACCGGAAAACAAGAAAGATGACACCGAAATTTTCGGGTGTAATAAGCACGTCTTTTGAATCCATTCTGCCGCAAATAAAATTTATCAAAGCTATTCAAAGTCAATCGAACCGGTATGAAAAACAATAGTATCTGACGGAAAAAGAAGTTTTTCAAAGCGGATTTTTTTAATCCCTCAGATACTGCTGTAAACGCAATCGTGAGCTTACGCCCTCTGGTTGCAGACTTGTGCATTAAGAAAAACATGAATTTATATGAGAAACATTTCGCACCGGAAACGCTCTCCAACACAGAAAGAATTTTTCAAATCGGACTGTTAGGAACAGAGATATTGACAAAATTAAGATGTGACTTTACGTCCCCTGGTGGAGAAACCATGCATTATTTTAGGAAGAAAGTATTCACAAAAGGTTTTTCAATATGAGTGGTATCGACTCAAGGAAAAAAAAATTAGTCGAGTTTTCAGGAGCCCAGATTTTGCTACCAATACATCAGAGGCAGAAATTAACACTTAATGTCCCTTGGTGGCCAAACCATTCTTTACCAAACATTAGAAATTATATGAAAAATCTTTACCATCAGGTGTTGTATGCGATACAGGAAATTGTTTTTTTGAATCGGAGTTTTAGAAACAGAAATAACGCACAAAACGCAATTTACCTTTGTGACCCCTAGCAGGAAGTCTATGATTTACTTGGAAATTTTGAATTTATGGGAAAAACATTTCGCATCGGAAACACTATCCAACGAAGAAGGAATTTTTCAAATCGGATTCCTAGAAGTAGATATTGACAAAAATAAGATATGCATCTACCTTAGCGTGGAAACCATGCGTTATTTTAAGAAGAAAATGTTCCTAAAATGTTTGTCGACATGAGTAGTATCGGTCCACAGACGACTTTTTTTTTCAATCGAGATTTTAAAAGCTCATATTTTGCTGCAAATACAGCAGAAGCGGAAATTAAGACTTACGCTACCTGGTGGCCAAACTATTTTTCTACAAAAATTAGTAATTATGTGCAAACGACTTCCCATCAGGAGCTGTATCCGGTGCAGAAAGAATTTTTCAAATCGGAGATTTAGAAGCAGATATACAGGGGGAAACTCAATATACCTTTACGCCCCCTAGCGGAAAGTCTATGAATTATTTGAAAATTTTGAAATTATATGAAAAACATGTTACACTTTTTGAAAAACACTATCCAACAAAGAAGGAATTTTTCAAATCGAACTCCTAGAAGTAGAGATATTGACAAAAATAAGATACGCAGCTACGTCCCCTGGCGGAGAAACCATGGAATATTTTAAGAAGAAAATATTCCGAAAAGGTTTATTGACGTGAGTGGCATCAGTCCACAAAATAATTTTTTCAATCGATATTTTAGCAGCAGAAATTTTATGGCAAATACATCAGAAGCAAAAATTGACGCTTACTCCCCTGGTGGCCAAAGTATTCTTTACCAAAATTGAAATTCTATGCAAAAGATTTTCCATCACACAACCTGTATTCTCTGGAGAATTTTTTTTCAAATCGGAGTTTTAGAAGGAGAGTTATCGGGAAAAATGTAATTTCTTTTTACGCCTCCTAGCGGAAAATCTATGCGTAATTTGAAGAAGTAACTACATATCTAAAATACTGTTCGACATAAATGGAATCGAAAGATAAAATAATTTTTTCAATCGGATGTTTAGAAGCAAATGTGTGGAATAAAACGTATTTTGGAATTCGACATCATCTGCATTTACGCCCTCTAGCGGCCAAATTGTAGATCGTAAAAAAAAACGAAATAAAGGATCATCATTCGCATATTTCAAGCTTCGCAATGCAAAAAGAATTTTTCAAATCGGGCTAATAGTTGCAGAGATATCGTGTCTAAAACGGACCGACGGACAGACAAACCGATAACATAAGCACGATCTTTTTTTACAAAAGGCGTGCGAAAAAGGACACTTCTTTGGAAAGCGCGCCGGCTTGTTTGGAGCAATTTCCGCCACCATTGGAATAAAAGGTCACTTCTTTGGAAAGCGCGCCATCTTGTTTGAAGCAATTCCCGCTACCAATGGCATTTCGAGTAGCCACTCGTTGGTATGGCACCTCAGAAAATTTTGTCTTCCACTTCTAACATGAAACAATTTGTCGCCATTCGTGAACACCTATAACTAGTAGAACCAGTCAAGTACGCTTCGCAACCATGTGTTTAAAGTAATGGGTGTCCTCCTCCCTCCCCTTTTCCCGAATTTCCAGCAGCGACTTGTTGGCATGGCACTTCGGAAAATTTTTCCTTCTGCATTTGTCTAATATGAAATATTTTGTCATCATTCATTTATTCCTACAGTTGTAACTAGTAAATAAAGTACGATTTGTAAGTATGATTTTTTGTTTTTTTTAAGATGATGTTTTTTTGTTTTTTTTTAATGTTGTGAATAGGCGTAGAGTTTTGAAAACCTTAGGGCAAGCTAGACGAAAAAAAAATGGCGTTCGCACACTAATTTTCTTTAAAATAAATGAAAGAATAAATAACAAGTTAGTAAAATCATGCAATGCATTGATTCTGATAAGCTTTCAGACATACCAAAAATCGCGCGCAGACAAACCCTCCTCCCTACCCTGACTATTGATTCGTTCAGTATACCCTTGGAACAACATACTAAAGTTTTATCGCAATAGAAGCATCTTTACTCAAGTTATGAGGATAATGGCTGTGGAATAAATCTCGCTCCTGTGCCCTGACTTTGACCCCATTTCGATTATATTAAACAGAACCGGTTCAAGTATAACTCTGGAACAACATGATAAAGTTTTATCGGAATCGAAGCATTTTTACCTAAGTTATGATTCATAAGGGCGATGGAATGGGTCCTGCTCCTATGTCCTGACCTTTGACCCCATTTCGCCCATTTTCAATAGGGTCCGTCCCCAGTTGTCCCCAACCACATACTAAAATTTCACCGAAATCGAACCATTTTACGTGAGTTATCTTACGGACAGACAGACGGACAAGGCTGGAGCATATACGCTTGTTCAAACTACGGTTGGAAAGCGTAAAAAATGTGGTATCATTTTATGGTTACCCAGTCGTAAACTTTTGAACAATTTTGTGATAATGCCCGATTTCCATTTCGTCCTGAAGTTTGTGAGCAAATTTGAATATATTGTTGGCAAAAGTTTTTTTCGGGGGTGGGGGCGAGGTAACGAAAATCGAGAGCAACTCATCGGAACATATGAGCAGCCGTCCGTCACTAATTTGAGGCCACTGCGTGCAGGGGAGGGATGGCAAGTGCCGGAAGAGAAGCGCACCACCAATGCGTCTCCCGGTATTCAAGCCGGTACCCCTCCTGGGCGAAAGTTTTGCAGCCAGCGCCTCGCACCACTCGGCTACAGCATGACTTTTTGTTTTCTTTCATATTTCATTTAATAACTGTTTCATTTTTCAGCAGATCTAAAAAATGCCTGTTGTACTGAATTTAGTATTTCAATATCATAGATTTAGAGAAAGCTTACGACAGAGTAAATGAGACACTTTCGTGGAAGGTATTGAATAAATATAGTGTTACTGGGAATCTACTTAATAGTGTGAAAGCCATGTATGCTGGCAGTATAGCTTGTGTACGAGTGACTGGTGGTTTATCAAACTGGTTTTCTATTGATGTAGGAGTCAGACAAGGTTGTGTAGTGTCACCATGGCTGTTTAATATATTTATGGATGCGTGCATGTGTGATGACAAGATGGACGATTCTGGTTTATGTCTTGGTAATATCCGTGTGTACAGATTGCTATATGCTGATGACGCAGTCCTGTTGGCAGAGAGCAAGAGTGAACTGCAGAATCTGTTGTCCCGGATGTACAAAGTTTGCATGAAATTCAAACTGAATATAAATAAGGGAAAAACCAAAGTTGTGGTTTTTGAGCGAGGAACTGTTAGCACTGAATGTAATATAAGTGTTATGAATGTAATACAAGTCTTGTCCCATCACTCCGGAGTAAGTCGCTCTCCCAACTGAGCTACGCGAACAGAATATCTCGCTGCAGATTTGTCGTCTTGACACATGTTTTTACTCTGTAGTGCGCCATAGTCTAAATGGCACAGTGATTGACCAGGTGAATGAGTTTGTGTATTTAGGAAGCATGTTTGACAGAGAATACAAATTAGATGGTGAAATTAGTAGGCGAGTAAATTCTTCATTGAAAGTCATAGCTGCCTTGGGAGGTTTTCACAGGAATGATGGGTCCTCTAGAGAGTCCCGCATGGCTGTGTATGAAAGTGCAATTGTTCCTACGCTGCTGTATGGCAATGAAACCTGGGTATACAGAAGAAACATAGGAATCGTTCGTATGCTGAAGAAATGCGTTACAACGTGTGGCAAGACACGTTCTGATCGTGTGAGGAATGACGATGTGTTGGAGTTGTGTAATGTGAAGCAAAATGTTGTTAGCAAGGTGGAGACTAATATTCTTCAGGGATTTGGCCATGTTGAAAGAATGAGTAATGAGAAGCTTTCTAAATTTGTTTTAGCCCAAGTTGCAGGAAGGTAAGCCGGAGGAAGGCCAAGGAAGTACTGGGAAGGTCAGATTCAGGAGTGTCTGCATGAGAAAAAGATTATGAATATGAAATATAGAAGGTCTTGTGTACGTCGTGTGATGGATGTTAGTTAAGCTCGAGTTGTGTGTCAAGATCGCTGTAAATTGAGAAGTTTGATACGGCAACAGTTAGAAATTTATCTGGTGGTTTTTGTTTCTTTGTAGAGCTAACCTCTTAATCTCAGAGAAGAGCTTAGTGATATGTATATATGTTTGTATGTATGTATGTAATATACACTATTTCAAAAGTGTGTTCTGAATATATCAATTTTAATTTTTGGTATTATATGGCTGATGTTAACTGAGAGAACATTTTATTCCATAAGTTTTAACTACAATTTACAAATCTTTACCAACAGATTATTTTGGTTAATCCTGCAGAAATTAGCATGCCTTGATGGGGGCATGGTTAAGCAACCGAACATGTCCGTATTCGGCGCCTGTGATGTTGAGAAAGATTTCAAAATTTTGAATTAAATCTTGGACCTCATGCTAATGAAAAGCCTCGTACTCCGATGACAAATACCTTTACCTTCAATTTCTCCAATTTATACGTTAAAAAATATATCGAATACGTTCTTATTAAAGTGAATCTTTAATACGGACCACACAAGAAAGACTTCTGGTTATTTACATTAAAAATTAAGGGAAAAAATGTGGCAAGTGCTCCATTGTATCAAGAGTTTTAGGCCTTTGTACTAGGTTTCATCCACAATTACAAAATACATAGCAAATAAAAAATCTGGTTAAAAAGAAACGTTATTTAACTAAAAGTGTGGCGAGAAGTTTCTTTCTTACTTGAGTCATTAATAACTTTCTGGCTTCCCTTTCCTCTTCTTGTGCTCTCAGCGCCACCTATGTCGCAGGCGTTATCATCGAAACCATTTTTTCGGTCTTATCTTCGCCTTTGCCGTGTCTGTTTTTTATTCCCCATCATCTTCATACCACTTCTAATTAATCTTTTATGATTCTTTTTGCACTCTTCTTTTCAAAGTAAACTCTTGAACAATGAACACATTAAGCGGCTTTAAAATATCCCTTTTGTTTTCTGGAATTACTGGCAATTGTTTCAACTGACAATACCATCCCTCTTCCCACACCCCCATCCCCCTCCTAACTCACATGCTACCCTTTCTCATATACTCTTTTTAATATCCATCCCAGTATTCATCTAAATTTTGATAGACTTGACTGGAAAAAAAAAACACCTTCTGTTTTTCACCTTCGTTATTTGAAACTTTATCTTTTGAAAACTTTCTTTTTTGCTTCGCGTAACTGTGAACATAGATGTCTTGCTGCTAAACAGACAGTCTTCTTCAGATTTAGTGTTGACCATAGTAACAGTCTGTTTCATCGGTGCTCAAAAAGAAAAATTTTGTTTATGCGCCAGCTTTTCAAATGAGGAAAAATAAAAAATAAAAATGCACAAGCTCTCAAACTTCGTAACCTAGGCATATGTATAATTGATACTATTTCTTTTCAGCAGAAAAGAAGTTTCCAAGAAAAAAAACTTAAAACTGTAAGAAAATTTTGCAAAGCAATTCACACGTGAATGTTGTAAACAAATCGGATAATTACCATTTATTTTGTGTCTACATGTTATCATAAGATAGCTTGGATGTAAATACGTGCATCAATATTCGCGTCCGCGATTTAAATATGTTTGGAGGGCTTCTACTACTTTTGTAACCTAGTTTATAGCTCCTAGGATTTTTTTCTAGAATGATACCTTCCTGAACAAAAATTCTAGGATGGAAATCTAATGTTTCAGGTATACCAGTATAAGTCTATAAGGGATCGCACGTCCAGGGCCGGATTAAAGGGGTTCTATAGGGCATAGAAGGCACGCATGGAGTCCTTCATACCAAGGGCATTACAAAGGGCCAATAAGTAGGAGCGAAATCTAATGTTACCAATATGTAGTGTTGCCTTCTGGGCACTTGGTAATGGCGGACTCTGGGCACGCCTGGAGTCCTTGGTCAGAAACAGATGCTGGAAGACGAACAGATTTTAAGACGATGACTCACCCAGGGTAAAGGTTTCATGTCGCTGTGTACAGCAGGGTCAGCCAGACACTCTCATCTTTTTCACTTCCATCTACCCCGGACCTCCCAATTTGCATATGCAACCGTTATGGTTGAAGTCCCCTGTGACTTCACATTATATAACAAAAACAATGCTCTAAAAAAAGTACACAATGTTAAGTCATCAGAAAATCCAAGACAATTTCTAGGAATCTTAAGCTTTTTAACTCGTGTTCTTATGAGAGCAATGTGTAACGTGCCTGCCCCGCAGGACGCACACGATATAAAGGCAGATAGCAGCAAGAACGAACGTCTGCGTAGCTCAGTTGGTAGAGCGACTTGTTCCGGAATAAGTGAACTCGGGTTCGATCCCAGGCGTGGACCAAAAATGACGGAGAAATTTACTTCGTTATAATGGCGCCCGAACTTCCCGGATGACACGGCCGTTCAAGATCTCGCAATGGTGTGATGTTCTTTCCACACAGCGAGATAGGAAAAATAAGAGAATCCCTTCTTCAGCGCTTCGGAAAATAAATGTGTGTGACGTTGCATTCCACACACCAGATTAACAGGGAGTTCTCAAGTGCACGTTCTACAGCGGATGGCTGCCTGCAACGATTCATGGTCACGGATGACTTGTGGGCCATGCCCCGACCCTCTTTTTTTTGGGGGGATGTAACGTGCCTGCCTCGCAGGACGAACACCACATAAATGCAGATAGCAGCGACAACGAACGTCTGCGTAGCTCAGTTGGTAGAGCGACTTGTTCCGAAATAAGTGGACTCGGGTTCGATCCCCAGCGTGGACAAAAAGGACGGAGAAATTTACTTCGTTATAAATGGTAAATAGTGATTCATTATGAAAACTCAGCAAATGATACAAATTTGGAAGATGTGAATTCGTTTATTGGTGTAAATATGACATGGATGTTAAGTCAGATAATATCCGACAAACTGAAAATTTCGTCGTCCTAGAGCGGGAACCGAATCCCCGTCTCCCGGCTAGCGCCCGAGTATGCTAACCACTACACCACCCAAAACGACCAAGTTTCAAGTTTTCCATTAATTTGAATATAACCATCACAGGATACGCTAGTCGAAGCAACCGGCATTCATAATAGCGAAACTGGAGGTTTAGAATTCATTCCCGTGATTGCCCGGAGACGCAGAATATCAGTGAATGAAATACAGGATTGCACCATGGTATCAGGTGTACAAATAAGTTTTTAAGCGTTTTTTGTGTGACGTATACCGCTAATTTACATATCCGACATTCCCCCGCGTTCTTGTCATGCGACCGTAACTGGTCCAGAGTATAAAATGTGACACAGAAGTTTGCCCAACAGTCAAACGCACTTGCACATCGGTAGGTGAAGGATGGCAAGTGATACTGCATTTATTCGACACTGCATTTGTCACGAATTACATTAAGGAAGAAGTGCTACAAAAGCATGGCATAGATGTGTTCTGTTCTGGGGGAGATTATTGTATTGAAAAGCACGTGTGAGGTTTGGTTTAGACGGTTTAAAACAGGTGATTTTGATGTTAGCGATCGAGAATGTAGCGGCGCCCCGCAGAAGGCTGCACTTGAGGAACTGCAAGCATTTCTGGATGAAGTTTCGTCTCAAACGCAAAAAAAACTAGCTGAACAACTGGGCGTAACTCAACAAACCATTTCCAATCGTTTACGCGCAATGGGAAAGATTCAGAAGGAAAGAAAATGGGTGCCACGTGACCTGAGCCAGAAGAACAAGGATGATTGTGAAATGAAGTGTTTGAATTTGTTGAATAAACAACACAGAAAATATTTCCTGTGGAAAATCGTTACCGGTGATGAAAAGTGGATATAGTAAAACAATCCCAAACGCAAAAAACACTTGGTAGACCCCGGTGAAGCAACGACTTCGACACCGAAAAACGCAATATTCACTCCAAGAAAGTTCTGCTGTGTATCTGTCGGGATATGAAAGGTGTGCTCTATTATGAACCTTTGGAACAGGGTCGAACTGTTACTGCTTATCACTACAAGCAATAATTGCTGCGATTGAACCAGGAAATATGTCGGAAACGTCCATTCACAGGCAAAGGATTGCGTCCCGTGAAATTACTGCATGACAAAGCTAGGCCGCATGTCGCGAAATCGGTCAAGGAAACGTTATTGATGCTTGGCTGGGAAGTTTTGGAGCACCTGGCGTATAGTCCCAACATAGCCCAAACTATCATTTGTTCCGATCGATGTAAGAGGTTTTGTCTGCTGTACGGTTCCGGACATGTGATGAAGCGTAAAAATGGGGTTGACGACTTCATCGCGTCCCACGACGAAGTATTCTTCATGACTGGAATCCGTCAGCTGCCCGACCGATGGCAGAAGGTGATGGCGGCGCATATTTTGATTCGTAAAGGTATTGTTGTTTTCTCTCAAATTACATGTTGCGTTGTCTTAAAGCGCTTTAAAACTTATTTGTACACCTAATACAATACAAATTTGGAAGATGTGAATCCGCTTATTGGTGTAAGTATGACATGGATGTTAAGTCAGATAATATCCGAAAACTTGAACATTTCTTGAAAATCCCGGTCCAGGATGCCGAAATGTTCAATTTTTTTTATATTATCTGACTTAACATCCATGTCATATTTGCACCAATAAACGGTTACACATCTTCCGAATTTGTATTGTACAATGGTGTAATACCGTATTTCATTCACTGACTCAGCAGATAGTTTATTAGTTCGAAGAATGCACTACGTATTAATTATCACAAACACATTGCTACAGTTTCGCGTTTTAAACGACTTCATAATGACTTCCACTTTTGAGTTCTTTGGGAGGCCCACTTAGATGTCTTAGCCTACGGGCCAACTAAGGCCTTAATTCAGACCCTTCGACGTTGCTTATTTAGGGCCGTTGGCTCGAGAAAAGCGACAGAGCTAGCGCAGTAAGACTAACACACCAAGCACACCACATCATAGGCCCAACCAGGACGATGTGCCAGATGTTCGCGTCTCTAACCAACGGGTCATCGGGCTGGCAAAAGAAAGTACGTATTCCAGTGGAGACAGTTTTCATCTAATTCAATGTTCGTTACCGAACAGAGTGCCTGATGAATTTATAACATCGTGATGCATCATATTTGTTTAAAACTTGAGCTGTATTAAATCCCTGCTGAAACTAATACAGGATGTTAGTTCCTCAGAACTCTTTAGTAACATGTCACGTTTACCCTAATTTAACCTTCCTTTTGAGTACCTATGTATTATAGTTTCTTCACTTTAAACGCTTTTCTGTCTTAACGTCACGAATTCCATCTCGTTGAATTTAACATTGGTAACACCGGACTGCAACTACGTAATAAGGCTCCAGTGATAAGAGCTCTGCTGTTCAATCTTCAGTGAGCTATGTTGTTTTGTTTGGGCTATGTTGTAGAAGAGCACAAACTACTATCTTATTTTGATGACACTTAAACGGTGTGTGAAATTTGATTTGCGGAAAGAGCGAATTATATCTGCATGATACGAAAGATTGTGATATATGCAGCGTATAATTCTATGTTTGAATGATTACCAATTATTGATGGTGATTGCCTGACCTGTTGAATAAACAAGTTGAAACATGTAAGTTATATTGATTCTTTTACGATCCGTAGTTTTTCGCTCCAGAATTGTTTGTGTCTACTTAAGTTTCTAGCTGCTACAACTGAGATTCATTCGGGAAAGCAACTTTCAAGTTATTTAAAGTTACTGATAAAGCATTTATGCGAACCTTAAGTTTATACACTGGTGTGCAAAAATTAAGGACGAAGAGGAGAAATTAGCATAACAGCGGAACGAGCAGGCAGAACGGACCGAAAGACCACTCAGGAGATAGACTAGGATCCGGTACGGTAGGGCATGCGCATATATGCAGTATGACGTAGGGGTGGGGGAGTGTCGGAAGGGTATAAAGCACACGGGCGGTGTACGCTCAGCAATTCGGTGAAAGCTATTGCACGGTGTACATCGGTTTGAACGACGTCGAGTTGCTGCCACCGTGTGATATGACCAACAGGCAATCCAGTAGACGACATCTGGATGACTTTACCCGAGGTCCCGTCATTGGGAAGTTGGAAGAAGGTCGAAGTGTGACTACTGTGGCAGAGGAGTTCGGGATCGCTCACAGCATCGTTTCACGAGCTTGGAGAGCATTTCAAACGACAGGAACAGCTGTCCGCGAGTTTAGCAGTGATCGTCCACCAGCAACCACGGCTGCGGACGACCGGTATATTGTCCTACAGGCGAGAAGAGAGAGACGGCAGACAGCTGGAGAAATCGTAAGGTACATGCAGCAGACAACTGGACATCCGTTATCGCGTTTTACCGTGGCCAGGAGGCTGCACAAAGGTGGTCTATTTGCACGACGACCAGTACGGTGTGTGCCATTAACGCCTGCTCATCGGAAACAGCGGTTTCTGTGGTGTCAGGAACACAAGAACTGGACACATCAGCAATAGGGTCGAGTTCTCTTTACGGATGAGAGCCTATTTAGTCTGACGAGCGATTCTGGACATATAAACATTTGGAGAGAGCAGGGAACACGCAATCACACCTCCAACATCATGGAAAGGGACCTGTTTGGAGGTGGCGGAGTTCTCGTTTGGGGCGGTATCATGCTTGGTAGCCGTACTTACCTTCACGTCTTCCAAGGAGGTTCAGTCACTGGTGTCCGCTATTGTACCGAGATTCTTCTGCCTCACGTGCGTCTGTTTAGAGGTGCTGTGGGTCCTGAGTTCCTCTTCATGGACGACAACGCTTTACCTTATCGTACAGTGGCTGTTGCAGAGCTGTTGGAGAGTGAAGATATCCAACGCATGGAATGACCCGCAAGGTCGCCGGACCTAAATCCAATCGAACATGTGTGGGACCTTCTCGGGAGACACTTGGCAGCACGTCACCAGCCGCCAGCAACGATTCTGCAGCTGCGATTGGCGCTACAAGAGGAATGGGCCACGATGCCTCAACAGCTTCTCGATAACCTCGTCCTCAGCATGGACAGACGTTGTAAATCCTGCAACGCAGCCAGGGGTGATCATATCCCCTACTAAAGATTGGATTTTTCTTGGCAGCCACCTGTCACATGGACGTTTCTGTCTTCTGTCCAGTTGTGCTCAAAGCTACCTTTTCAATAAAGTGCCTTTGTATCCTTTGGATTCCTTGTTTGGACTGTTTTGGTCACTTGTCCCATATTCTTACATCTTGGGGATCTTATGGTATGGTTTGACTCGATGTGGAGCACATCTGCACGACGTTACATTCGAAAAACCGTCTCGTTCTTAATTTTTGCACGCCAGTGTATAATAGTTATAAAGATTTTGCAGTGCAATGTAACTAAAATACCATAAACAGTCAATGGATTGTTGTTCTGGATGTATAAGGGCTAATAAGTAGGAGCGTGAGCATCATCGTATTCAGTCTGACGAGCGATTCTGGACATTATATTGATTCTTTTACGATCCGTAGTTTTTCGCTCCAGAATTGTTTGTGTCTACTTAAGTTTCTAGCTGCTACAACTGAGATTCATTCGGGAAAGCAACTTTCAAGTTATTTAAAGTTACTGATAAAGCATTTATGCGTATGGATCGTGAGGTTCCAAGAAGACGTAAAATTACTTAACTATAGTCAAACGTAGAGTGCACCACTAATTAAGTTAAGGAGCAGTTACTTCCACTGAGAAAAATAGTCCCTAAGTTGTAGGGCAAAAAGTAGCAGAATTACTGCTCAGAATTTGTGTTTGTTTTTGCTGGGCAGTTTATCGGGCAAAATTGCTATCTAAAACAAATTTTCCAAAAGTCAAAGCTTTTTTAGGAATAAGTTTGATATGAGAAATTACTCAATCAAGAATCTCACACTTTCGGCTGTTTCTGTCCAGCTGGGAATAACTTGGAGATGAGGAAGGGGTGGAAGACCTTGTGACGTATTACAGAGGTGAAAACACGTGTCTTGACAAAATCTGCAGCGAGACATTCTGTTCGCGTAGCTCAGTTGGGAGAACGACTTACTCCGGAGTGATTCAACACAGCTTCGATGTCCGTCGCGGACAATTTTGTGTTTGTACAAACTTTCCTAATGTTCCCAAGACTGAGGTAATAAATTGACAATCAGGAAAACTCTGGGGTAGGGTTACTTAAACAGGCAGTAGGGGAAGAAGTTCGGACCATACAGCAATCCGTTAACAATTCCCACTGCTTGTGTGATGTGTGGGTGGGTGGGAGGTCAGTACGAGAGTAATTGTTTGACAGAAAGGAAGCAGAAGGTGTGTACTGTAACGCGGATTGATACCGTACTTTCGTTCGAACCATGAACACCTCTGTTGGTTACAAGCAGTCGCCCGTCTCTAATTTGGAAGCACTGGTTTCAAGAAATGGGGACAGTTAGCGCCATAGGGCAAGCACACCACTTATGTCTTTTCCGGGTGTCGAACACGGGCCCATCTCAGATGCATGGGAAAAAAATGCAGTATGTCTTCCATCGACTGTTTAATTACAATTAATCGTTGCAGAAACTCAGATGGTTATGAAATTCTCAAAGGTAAGATCTACACTGATGAACCATTACATTATGACCACCTACCTAATAAGCTGTAGGATTCTCTTCAGCTCGCAAAACAGCGGCCACTCGGCGAGGCATCGATTCGATGAGATAACGTAGGTATCCTTGGAGTATCTGGTACCAGGATGTGAACAGCAGGTCCTCCAGTTCCCGTACATTTCGTGGTGGTGGTGGTGGTGATTTAGCGCGAACCCGCTTTTCCAGGTCGAACCACAAATGTTCGATTAGGTTCATGTCAGGTGAATTTGGAGACCAGGGCATTAACAGAAAGTCACCAGCATGTTACTCGAACCACTCCTTGACGATTCTGGCTGTGTGGCATGACGCGTTAACCTGTTGGTAATGTCCATCACCAGCAAGGAACACAGATGCCATGAATGGGTGAACTTGGTAAAAACGATGTTCAGATACCTGTCAGGGATTGTGCTATTGGGATAATGAGGCCTAAAGTATCTCACGAAAACATCGCCCACAATATAACACTGCCGGTGACGCCCTGTTTCCGCCCAACAGTGCATCCAGGTGCCATAGCCTCCGTTGGTATAATCGGCGTATCAGTGCTCAGTCGTCTACATGATGCAATATTAATCTTGATTCGTCAGATCAAGCCACTTTCTTCCAAACATCCACTGTCTAATCTGGGGACCATTTCATGCGTTCTTGGCGATGACGTGCAGTCAGCATGGAAACCCGGCTGGGTCTTCGGCTACTCAGGCCCATGCGCAGAAGGAAGTGATGAGCTCTGTGTTGTGGCACATTGCCCTGATCACCACTGTTGTAGCTGCGAGTGATTTGTCGCACTGTGGCCATGCTGTCGCTGTGAACAATGCGCGACAGTCTCCGCTCCCCTCTGGCATCAATGAGCTAGGGACGACAGTTCGTCGTTTGGCCATCTGTGCACCACTTTTGATACGTACTCACTACAGCGGCACGTGCACAACCCACAGACCGCGCTGTTTCCGAGATCGTAGTTCTGAGGGGCCATGCTATCACAGTTTGCCCTTTTCGAGACTCCGATAAATCGGCAGCTTTTCCCATTCTGATTCCAAACATCCTACTAACCGAAAGCCTGTCCTCGAGTTGTATACATAGTACTCTATGAACTTCACCTGCACCACCGTTCGGTCTCCAGGCGCGCTCATTTCTCTAGGTTGGGGGTGGTCATGATGTAATGACTCATAGGTGTATTGTGATTCAGGTTAATAGAGCAGCTTATCATCCTGCCAGAACAACTCCAATATTTTTAGCATATTTCATTTATCTCGGTTCGTTCATTTATTTACTGTATAGATCATTATATTTTTCATTGATTCACATCCTAGTGTTTGTTCAGTGGAATTTTAGCGTGATTTGCTGGTTTCGCAAAATCGCAGTTTGCGATTATTGCACATTAATTCTCATAGTTTATTTGGCAAATATGAACTATTCTTGGAGTTTTGGGGGTCTTTGGATTATCTTGTTGACTTTGTTTGCGTTTCAGAGACTTGGTTTAATAATGTGGATCAACTTGTTTGTAACGTGCCGGGTTTTCGAACTTTTTCTGCTTCTCGATCAGGGGATAAGGTGCTATACTATTTGCTAGGCGCTCCCATTCATTTTCACAGATTGATAAATATACGGCTGTAACTGATAATTATGAGTTTATTACTTTAGAGACTGAAAATAGCATTACAAGTGCAGCTTATCGTCCATCGTCTGGAAGACAGTCAGTTTTTCTTGATTTTTTTTCTAGTTATTTGGAGGATGTCAATTAGGGTGGTAAAGCGTTATATTGTTTAGGTGATTTTAATATTGATATGACATCTACAAATAGCGTCTCATACCCATTTAGTGACATCATAACCTCTTCTGGATGTATCAGTGCGGTTACAATCCTTACGAGAATTGCGCCTGTTACCTCAACTATACTTGATCTATGTATTATGAATGAATTTTATTGCTCTACGGGTGTGTTTGCATATAAGTAAGCTTTCACCTCCCTATTTTTTGTTTGTCGCGTTATGTATCTACCACGGATTTTATTAACAGGGTTTCCATTTGTATTCGTTCGTACGAACAGCATAGCTTAAGAACTATAACGAAGTAAATTTCTCCGTCATTTCTATCCGCGCCAGGATTCGAACCCGGATCCCCTCATTCCGGAATAAGTTGATCTACCAATTGAGCTACGCGGACGTTTTATTCTGATTCCTATCTGCCTTTTTATGTCGTGTGCGTCCTTCTGGCAGGTACGTCACATCTCCTGGTACGTTACATCATCTCCCCTTTATTTTTATTTATTTATTTTTTTTCGAAGTGCTGGAGAAGGGATTCTCTTATTTTTCCTATCTCGCGGTGTGGAAATAACATCACACCAATGCGAGATTTTGAACGGTCGGGTGATCCGGATAGTTCGGGCGCCATTATAACGAAGTAAATTTCTCCGTCATTTTTGGTCTACGTCGGGATTCGAACCCGGATCCCCTCATTCCGGAATAAGTTGCTCTACCAATTGAGCTACGCGGACGTTTTATTCTGATTCCTATCTGCCTTTATGTCGTGTGCGTCCTTCGGGCAGGTACGTCACATCTCCTGGTACGTTACAGAACTTTTGGTGAGATACTTGCTGTTACGGATTGGTGTCCCGTGCTGCATCATGATGATCCCAGACTTGCATTTGATGTATTGGGTTGGTCAGAAAGGTCATGACGTATTTTGGTACCCAATAACTGTTGGGTAGTTTTGGAAGTAGTACAATCAAGAGCATCTCTGTTATCGCTATGGCATTCGACAGGTGCTAGCTAGTTCTAGTTGCACTCTAAAAGGATAGCGAGCGATTTGGTTGATTTGCGGAGATTTGACATCAAGTTGAAGATGAAAGACCAAACTGTGCATTTTCGCCATATTTTACCGTTTTACTTCCGTAAAGGAAAGAACACGCGTCAAGCTTGTGAAAAGTTGATTAAAGTGTACGGTGATAATGCTCTACAAGAACGTCAGTGCCAGCGGTGGTTCGCAAAATTCCGTGTTGGTGATTTTGACCTCAACGATGTTCCTCGGTCCGGGATGCCAACCGAGGTTGATGACGACCAAATCAACGCATTGATCGAGTCAAACCCACGTTACACGACATGAGAGATTGCAGGCACATTGCACATCCATCATTCAAGCGTTCACGACCACCTGAAGAAGCTCGATGTGTGGGTTCCTCATGAACTCAAAGAAGCTCAATTGACGGTGCGTATAAACATCTGCGATATGCTCATTAAACGTGAGGAAAACGATCCTTTTTTGAAGCGACTGATAACTGGTGACGAAAAGTGGATTGTGTACAACAATGTGCTGCGCAAACGGTCTTGGTCCAGACATGTTGCTTCGCCTCAAACGACATCCAAAGCAGACATTCATCATCGGAAGGTTCTGGTCTCAGTGTGGTGGAACTTTAAAGGTGTCGTGTTTTTCGAGCTCCTACCACGGAACCAAACAATCAATTCAAATGTGTACTGTCGGCAATTGGACAGTTTGAACGAATCCATCATCCAGAAACGTCCAGAGCTCGTTCATCGTGAAGGTATTGTGTTCCATCACGACAACGCGAGACTACACACAAGTTTGATCACCCGCCAAAAATTATTGGACCTTGGGTGGGATGTGTTTGCCCCACCCAGCATACTCGCCTGACCTTGCGCCGTCAGACTTTCCCCTTGTTTCGCTCTCTTCAATAGTCCTTGTGTGGTATAACGTTCAATTCAGATGAGGCTGTAAATCAGCACCTTGTACAGTTTTTCGTCACGAAAGACAGGTCCTTCTATGAACGAGGCATTCTGCAGCTCACTGAAGGATGGCAAAAGGTTATCGAACAAAACGGGCATTATATCATTGATTGATCTTTGTTCTTTCTATCAATAAATGACCTTTGCAAAACATTGCTAAAATACGTCACGACTTTTCCGACAACCCAATATTTTGGGGATTTTTTTGGAGTTCTTATGAATGTTCATTTCCACTTAAGACCTTTACACGTTCATTAAAGTGTAGAAAGCCTTGGTTTACTCGTAGCATTTTGAGATGTTTACCCAAAAAACGATAGGCTGTTCAAGTCATTTATACAATCCAGAAGTGCCTCTGATTCATCCCAGTTCCGTAGATACAGAAATTGGTTTAATACTAAATTAAAAATGCTAAGAAAAGTTATTATTTAAATCGTTTTACTGGTGCCACGGATGGGAAAAGGCTATGGCGGTCGATTGGTGAATTGTTACACAGAACAAATGATGACGACCTACCAACAGAACTTGATCATGCGGGGAAACTCGAGTCACTGATTTGAATCATATTGTGGAGATCTTGAATATTTACTTTATTTCTTTGCCTGTAAAATTACAGAACGATATTCCACGGGTGTCTGGTGACTTTGCTGACTTTTTGTTCCACCAAACTATGTGTACGTCTTTTTTTTTTTTTAACCCAGTATCGGCGGACCTTTTGTCTACTATACAGCAGTTAGATTCCTCTAAGGGTGCTGGCCGGGATGATGTTCATCCAAGGGTGACTAAATCTATTGTTCAGTTTTTGTTGCTACCAATGGAACATATTTTTAATCGTATTCTAGAAACTGGTTTATCACCCCTAGTTTTTACGACAGGTACAGTCACTGTTATACATAAAAAGTGTCTGAGATCTAGTGTAGAAAATTATCGTCCGATTACTAATATGTTTGCTAAACTATTGGAAAGACTATAGGTTATCTGACTACTTGGAGAGGAACAAAATCTTACATCTCGGTCAGCATGGTTTCCGTCAGGGCTTCTCAACAGAGACGGCTATATTACATGTTCTTAATTTTTTGCGGACAAATATTGACTCAGGAAGAAGTGTCCTGGGTATATTTTGTGAGTTAACTCGAGCTTTTGACTGTGTACATCATGAAATTCTATTGGCAAATTAACATCATATAGGGATCTGGAGAGTTCCGCTTTTGTTTTTTGGGGAATTATTTGTTTCTGAGATCACAGTATGCGCAGATTCGGGGCATTCGTTCTTCGGTTTGTGGGGTTTGTTGCGGAGTTACTCAGGGATCGGCACCGGGTTCCGTTCTTTTTTTAATATTATATTAACGATATTTTTAATGTTACCTCGGAAGCACACCGTGTGCTGTTTTCTGATGATACCAGTTTATTCTTTTCCAGAAATTCATTAATGTAGTTGGTACCTTTAGTTTATTGCGATCTTCAGGAATTCTTTCGTTGGTTCAGTTACAATTATTTAACTACAGTATAAATCAAGGTTAAACTAATGCCGTCCTGTTTTCACGTCGTTCTTATTATTCGTCTACCCCAACTGGTATCTTTGTGAATGAAGTTCCCATTACATTTAAGACGACTGTTATATTTTTTGGTTTACTTATACAAGAGTCAATACGTTGGGATAATTACATTAACTATTTGGCAAATCAGCTTAGATCACGTACAGGAATGGTTTATAGAATTTCGGGTATATTGACGATAAGATTAAAACTAATATTGCATTACTCGTTCATTTATCCACTTCTTTCGTATTGTTTACTGACCTGGGGTCAGACCACTTTGGGTAATGTCAACAGATTATATATTTTACAAAAGAAATACATTCGCTTATTAGATACAGATAGTGCTATAGATACTGACGTTTGCTGCTCATGTAAAATAATCCCGTTAATAAACTATGCATGTACATTTCGATTATTACTTTTTATGCATAATAGGATTTATGCTAATAAGTTTTTGGGTCTTCTTGAATTACACCAATTTTCGCCTTCTCATGATACTAGGGGTAATGCAAACTTCGTTATTCCCAGGGCATTTGCATTACAGTGTTATTGTAGCCGGTCTGCGATAGTGGAATAAATTACCCTTGCATATGAAATCAATTGTTAACTTCAGGGTATTCAGGAAGATGTTAACTACTGAATTATTAGCTGGCTGATATGATTCGAATTGATGTCTTTTTTTAAATACAGTAGCACATTATTCCTGGTACATATAAAATTGTTTTTTTTTTCGATTGGAGGTTTAACGACCACCGTGAGCAACTCAATGGGCTATAGGCAGTCGCCCGTCCCTAATTTAGGGTCACTGGTTCCAAGGAAGGGAGTGCCGAAAGACAAACACAACATCCATGCCTCACCAGGATTCGAACCCGGACCCCGTTCGGACGAAAGATCAGAGGCCATCGCTTAGACCACTGCGCCACCGGGGCGGCATATATAAAATTGTATTACTTTGTTTCACATTTATTTTACTTTAGTGAGTAAGACGAGGGATATTTATATTTCCTTGCTTTGGTTCTTGGATACTGTTTTGTGTTTAGGACTCGATGACTAACTTCCAATGTTTAATTTTTAACCTTCAGTGTCGTATTGGGTATCATTTCTGCACGCTGCACATATATTTATACTAAGTCTTTTGATCCTGTAATAATTGCTTACTAGCGTTTAACCTGAAGTTATGAAACGGTCTAGGATAGGACGTCTTTTTCTTTTCTTTGACTTAATTGTATTCATTATTGTACGTTTATTTTCGGGATGTGTATTGCTGTTTTGCGTTGTGCTTTTTTTTTTTATGATTTTGTTTCGTATATTTGTGACTTTGTACCAATTGGCTATTGGTGTACTCTTTCTGCTTTTTCTGCATATATTATCGTTGTGCTTGGTGGTATGGTGTGATTTATGATTAACTTTGTTGCTTTGTCTTGTTAATTTTTATTTATTTATTGTTGGATGATTATTTAATGTACTGTACAGACATTCTTGTGATGTACATTTTTCGATTACATTAATTCGGTATATATACATAGATGTCCTATTTAAATCTTTCATTGTTTTTCTTATAATATGTTTATCAGTGGTTATACAGTATTGGCATGTGTTAAGATTTCTATATACTGTAACTGTACTGTTTATATGCCATATATTTTAATTACAGTTGTTTGTTTACAATCATGTATCCTTCAAAAGGTGAGATACCCCGAGTCTTTAATCGGACTATTGTAGGTTTATTGTGGCTGCTCGTCTGGTTGGGGCGACGATTTTGAAAACATCAGAGCTGACTGGTTTCTGAAAACGTGAGGCATCCCGGGTTTTTAATCGGACTAATGTAGGCTTTTTGTGGGTGCTCGTCTGGTTGGAGCGACGATTTTGAAAAAAACAGACTGGCTTCTCAAAAGGTGAGATATACCGGGTCTTGAATCGGACTAACGTAGGCTTATTATGGGTGCTCGTCTGGTTGTAGTGAAGATTTTGAAAACAGCAGAGCTGACTGGTTTCTCAAAAGGGTTAGATTATCCGTGTCTTTAATCGGAACAATGTAGTCTTATTGTGGGTGCTTGTCTGGCTGGAGCGACGATTTTGAAAACAGCAGAGCTGACTCGTTTCTCAAAAGGTTAGATATCCCGGGTCTTTAATCGGGCTAATGTACGCTTATTGTGGGGTGCTTGTCTAGGTTGGAGCGACGATTTTGAAAACAACAGAGCTGACTGGTTTCTCAAAAGGTTAGATTACCTGGGTCTTTAATCGGACTAATGTAGTCTTATCGTGGGTGCTCATCTGGCTGGAGAGACGATTTTGAAAACGGCAGAGCAGACTGGTTTCTCAATAGGTTAGATTACCCGTGTCTTTAATCGGACTAATGTAGGCTTATTCTGGGTGCTTCGTTTGGTTGGAGCGACGATTTTGAAAACAGCAGAGCTGACTGGTTTCTCAAAAGGTTAGATTACCGAGGTCTTTAATCGGGCTAATGTAGTCTTATTGTGGGTGCTCATCTGGCTGGAGAGACGATTTTGAAAACGGCAGAGCAGACTGGTTTCTCAATAGGTTAGATTACCCGGGTCTTTAATCGGACTAATGTAGTCTTATTGTGGGTGCTTGTCTGGCTGATTTTGAAAGCAGCAGAGCTGACTCGTTTCTCAAAAGGTGAGATCTCGCGTAAAAATGGTTCAATTCCGATGAAATTTTAGCATGCGGTAGGAGGCCACCTGGGGACGAACCCTATTGAAAATGAGCGAAATGGGGTCAAAGGTCAGGACATAAAAGCGAGGTCCTTCCCATTGCCTTCATGAGTTATAACTTACGTAAAAATGCTTCGATTGCGACAAAACTTTATCACGTTGTTCCGGAGGTATACTGAACCAGTCCTTCTGAATATTATCGAAATAGGGTCAAAGGTCAGGACGCAGGAGCGAGATTTATTCCACAGCCATTATCCTCATAACTTGACTAAAATGCTTCTATTGCGACAAAATTTTAGTATGTTGTTCCGGAGGTATACTGAACCAATTCTGTTTAATATCATCAAAATGGGGTCAAAGCTCAGAGCACAAAAGATAGATTTATTCCACAGCCATTATCCTCATAACTTGAGTAATGATTTCTGGTATGTTGGAAAGCGTATCATAATCAATGCATTGCATGATTTTACTAACTTGTCTTGTTCTTTTTTGATTGAAGGTTTAACGACCACCGTCAGCAACTCAGGGGCTAAAAGCCCGCCCCTAATTTAGGGTCACTGTTTCCAGGGAAGGAAAAGAGCGATTGCCGAAAGACAAACACAACATCCATGCCTCACCGGGATTCGAACCCGGACCCATCTCGGACGAATGTTCATAAGTCAGCGCTTAGACCACTGCGCCACCGGGGCGGCATTCTCTTAGTTATTTATAGAGTGTGAGATATACCGTATGCTCAACGAATTAATTAAAAACATCATTTAGTTTCAATCTCTCTTCAGAAGGTTTAATTAGACACACTAATTAACTTCAACTAAAAGCAAAGTTCAACTAATAAAAACAATACAACCTCCCTTTTGAGTTTCTATTTTTATATAAATTTTGTTACGTTTCCGTTTGATTTTCGTTACGAAGGACACATAACATCCCCAAATTTCTTTATCCGTTTTGGCAACATTTACATTACTTGAAAGGTAAACAAAAACAAAGTCGACAGCAAAAGTAGTGCGCTGATTGTGGTGAGCAAGGCGATAAAATCGTAAAAGGAGCACTGAGAATTATAGTTACTTGTAACTTGATACTATGAAAGTTCGCGGATTATACACAATGTCATCAAAAGTATTCGGACACTACCAAATATTTGCATAAGTGCGAAGAACGGTTGGACAGGAAGGTGTGCTGTGAATGGGGAGGTACGTATATAAAGCTGAGATGTTCGGTTGTGTCATCAGTAACTTTGAAGTGGATATACCGCGTGGATGCGAACTTCCGGAATTTCCAGCATGGGCTGGTCATAGGACGTCATTTGAGTAACGTTTTCATACGGAGCATTGCTTCTACAGTTAACATACCAAACTCGACTGAAAGTGATGTCCTGAAGAGATGGAAGTAGGACTGTGCAACTACAGAAAAAAAAAACCGTTCAGGAAGGCCGCTCAAACTGACGGAACGTGACAGAAGCCATGGTAAGAAATATTAAGAAATCCCATTCTTCCTCTGCCCTTATCATCGCTACTGAAGTAGGATATGCTTGTAATTGCTCGGTTTGTACCATAACTATCCTCAGAGAGTTGCACAGTGTGGGTTATTATGGTAGAGCAAGCACACATCAGTACCGTGAATGCTAACTCCGTTTGGAGTGGTGTGTTTCCGTCGTTTCTGGACTGTGGCTGACAGCAAAGCTGTTCTTTGGAGTAATGAGTCACGCTTTTCACTCTTGGAGTGGTGTCGTCCGTCGCTCCTGGACTGTAGGTGACTGGAAAGCTGTTCTTTGGAGTGATGAGTCATGCTTTTTACTCTTGGAGTGGTGTGTCTTCCGTCGTTCCTGGACTGTGGGCGACTGAAAAGCTGTTCTTTGGAGTGATGAGTCACGCTTTTCACTCTTGCAGTGATGCGTGTCCCATCGTTCCTGGATTGTGGGCGACTGGAAAGCTGTTCTTTGGAGTGATGAGTCACGCTTTTCACTCTTGCAGCGGTGCGTGTCCCGTCGTTCCTGGACTGTGGGTGACAGGAAAGCTGTTCTTTGGAGTGATGAGTCACGCTTTTCACTCTTGGAGTGGTGTGTTTTCCGTCGTTCCTGGACTGTAGGCGACTGGAAAGCTGTACTTTGGAGTGATGAGTTACGCTTTTTACTCTTGGAGTGGTGTGTCTTCCGTCGTTCCTGGACTGTGGGTGACTGGAAAGCTGCTCTTTGGAGTGATGAGTCACGCTTTTCACTCTTGGAATGGTGTCTCCCGCCGTCTCTGGACTGTAGGCGACTGGAAAGCTGTTCTTTGGAGTGATGAGTCACGCTTTACTCTTGGAGTGGTGTGTCTTCCGCCGTTCCTGGACTGTGGGCGACTGGAAAGTTGTTCTTTGGAGTGATGAGTCACGGTTTACACTCTTCCGATCCAATGTTTGGATTTTCCGTCCGTGTTTGGATTTGGCGACAACCCGACAAACGATTTTCATTGGACTGCGTTTTTTTCAACGTTAAGTTTGGCGAAGGCTACATCATGGTACCGAGTTGTTTTTCATGGATGAGACTCGGCCCATTGGTTATTATACGCAAACCGTGAACTCTGAAGTGTACCTTGACATTCTAGATGATTCTACCCCATCAACAATGTGGCAGCATTTTGAAAATGATAATACCGTTGTCTCTTCCAACACGATCAAGCTCCATGCAACACTGCACGGTGTATGTAGCACTGGTAACTTGAAACTGAGGTCGAATTGTTATACTGGCTTGCTCAGAGTCCTGATCTTAATCGCATACACTTCTGGGATGAACTGGGGCGACGGAAATGAAATAAATCACAACGACAGTCTTCGCTCGCCACTCTGCCAATGGCTTTGCAGGACGAATGGCGGGTCATTCCTGTCGAGACCTACCGGAAATTGGTTGACAGTACGTACCGAATGTGTTACCGATGTCCTACAAGAAAAAGTTGTACTGGCTGACAACTAATTGCGATAATATAGTCCCAAAATGTGGTGTCCGAATACTTTTGATAATATAGTGTATGTAAGAGGTATTGCAGATGATTGCTATTTTCATTGAGTTATATAAGCGTGTATGGTGAAACAAGCCCTTTTTGGCAGTGGTGGAATTCGAACCTACTTCTGCGTGTTCCGGAGCTGGACATTCTCCGGGCTGAACTACAGATTGAGTCAAAAGTCCTTAGACAAACTTTAAAGGTAGGTCAGTCATACAAACACAAGTCTTTTTTTACATAGGAACCTGTTGCCGCAAACGAACGGACGACCGTTAGATGAGGCTCTTTGCAAGCGAGTGAGTTGGTACGTGCGTGGCACGATCATTCGAGGCGCGGACGTTGCCGGAGTAGGATGCTGGAGTACACTCCATCGGTCGGGGCGGCCCGTCATGTGGCCTCCACGATCGCCGGACTCGTGCCCCTTTGATTTCTTCCTATGGGGCTACATGAAGAACCTTGTTTACGAAACCCCTATGACGACCCACGAAGACCTCGTCGCGAGAGTCATTGAAGCAGCTGCACGGATCCCTGAGAGGCCTGGCATCTTTGAAAGTGTACGACGGTCTATGCGTCGACGTTGCGAAGCGTGTATCGCTTCGGACGGCAAGTTCTTTGAACACTTGCTTTAAGCATTAAGCTACTATAAAAGGTTTGTTGTTGATACATGCAACTTTAATACCACGTACTACTTGTCATTGTACTGTTGTTATTCATACTTGAACCTGTAAACCTGTGTTGTACCTGTGCTGTTGTGTTATTGTAAACCTGTATTGCATTAAACCTGTGTTGTACACCTTATCTGGTATCCTTTTCTTTTGGTTAATTCACTGTCAAAGAGACCCCTCTAGCGTCGTCCGTTGCGTTTGCGACCACACGTTCCTATGTCAAAATGACTTGTGTTTGTATGCCTGACTTACCCTTAAAGTTTGTCTAAGGACTTTTGACTCACTCTGTATAAGCAATCGCCAGTCTGATTATTGACCACTGGTTCCAGGGAAGTAAGAGTGAGAGCTGTAAGGCAGACACATTACCCAGGTCTCATCTAAGAATCGAACCCGGCTTGGATGACTGGTCAAAAGACAGCGTTCTAACCACTCCGCTACTACGGCGACTCAAGAACAGCTTGGCGCTAATGATTACCATGCTGCTATTTATGTTGAACAAGACATAAGGAAAGAAATTGGAAGAAGAAAAACTGGAAACAACGGAAATGAGGATGCTTAGACGAATGAAAGGGATATCAAGGAAAGAATATAAGTACAAAAAATAAAAACATAAGGAAAGTACTTGGAAAAAGAACAACTGGAAGGAACAGAAATGATTATGCTTAGATGGATGAAAGAGATATCCAGGAAAGTATAAAGGTATATGAAATGAGGACATAAAGAAAGAGCTTGGAAGAAGAACAACTGGAAAGAATGGAAATGAGGATGCTTAGATAGATGTAAGGGATACCAAGGAAAGAATAAACCTGCAATAAATGAGGATACATAAGGAAAGAGCTCAGAAGAACAACTGGAAGGAACGTAAATGAGGAGGCTTAAACAGATGAAAGGGATATCAAGGAAAGAATATACACCCCATAAATCAGGATAAAATGAAAGAACTTGGAAGAAGAACAACTGGAAAGAATAGAAATGAGGATGCTTAGATGGATGAAAGAGATACCAAGGAAATAATAAACGTGCAACAAATGGGGATACGTAAGGAAATAGCTTAGAAGAAGAACAACTGGGAAAGAAAGGAAATGAGGATGCTTAGACGGACCAAAGGGATTTCAAGGAAAGAATAACATACAAGAAATGAGGATGTATATATGTATATATATAGGGAAAGAGCTTGGAAGAAGAACAGCTGAGATGAATAGAAATGGGGATTCTTAGATGGATGAAAGGGATATCAAGGAAGGAACATAGGAGAGATAAGAACATAAGAAAACAGCTTGAAAGGACGACAATTTAAAAACATCGAAATGAAGGTGCTTAAAGGTATGAAAGGGATATCAAGGGGGAAAATATACACCCAAGAAATGAGGACATAGGGGAAGAACTTAGAAGAACAATTTGAAGGAACGTAAATGAGGATACCTAGATTGAGCCAAGTGATATCAGTAAAAGCATAAACGAAATAAGTGCATAAATAGCTTAGAAGAAGAACAGAAATAAGGATGCTTATATGGGTGAAAGATATCTTCAGGAAAGAATATAGAAGAAATGAGGACACAAAGAAAAAGCTTAGGAGATGAACACGGAAATGAGGATACTCAGATGCTTGAGAGAGATATCAAGAAGACAACACAGAAGATATCAGTACATAAAGCAAACTTAGAATTGGAGCAATCAGTGAAAATTTATAGAATTTTCGAAGTTGTGCTTAAATGTGCAGAGAAGCGAAAAAAAATACAATTCAAAAAGCAATAAAAATAGAGGTACCATGAAATAAAGTAGAAAGATCTGAAACAGTTGGTGGAAAAAAATAATGGGTAGCATAAAGAAAGTCAAGGCGAAATGGGAGGCCGCGTCGGAGAGAATAAACAAAACATTGTACAAGGAGCGCACTGCAGGACAGTCTGCGACCAGGGCAGCGGGTGGCCTAGTGGTCAACGTTCGTGACTGCCAGAGAGAAGACCTCGGGTTCGATCCCAGGCAGGTACAAATGCTAGAACCACTAAATATCCGCCGTGCGTCGGATGGGCACGTGAAACCGTCGAGTCCCGGATACTATCCCCCGATAATAAATAAAGGCGTCTTCCTCCCCCTTTCTACCTCGCTTCCGTTTCCCTTTCCTATCGGGCACTCTAGCCTAAATATCCTAGCTTCCTATTTGTAAGGGTTGTTTAAGACCTGGGGTCAGACACTCTCTTCCTAAAATCCTCTACATATGATCTGATCTGATCAGTCTGCGACCAAAGCTTCTGAAAAGTTGAAAAACTATTATTTTTTGGTTATTCATCAGTGATAATAAAGCCTTATCTTCGTACTGCTAGTAACATTCGTAACGTTATATAGCAAATTTCGCAGTCTTATGACGGGGATTTATGTAAAGTATCGAAGAAAACAGTTATTTATCTGAACGTGATTAGGGTCTGTTGTTGGAACCTCTTATAGAGTACATCATATCCGATTTAGTCGTTCTTTTGTTGTTTTAATTTTTTACCTGCTTGCTTAAGAGGCATGATTGCTTAGCGTTGTAATCGAATTTCCAAGATAAATAATCTCTCAATGAAAGAAAAAATCTCAGTTGATTAAGCTTCCATATTTTTGTAACTTCACAAATAACTTCATTCTAAAGTTGTCTCAATTTCACAGTTTTTGTACAAGGATTTTTATCTTCCTACATTTTGCGTCTTTAATTACAAATCTTTAAAATCAGGTTGAGCAATTCATTCCCGCTAGTTTCCAAAAATTTGAGAAGCTGATAAAAAGGTTCTATTTTTCTAAAAACCGGGTCTACTTTCATTGGCAAAACAAAGAGTGCTCGTTTAATATCCGCCGAATAGACGTAAGTTGTCAAGAAGAAATTCTTGGATTCTTTTAGAAGAGAATAAATGCAGAGTACCCTGATGAAAATTCCATTAGATGTTTTTATAATTATAGGATGTAAAAGTTTTCTATGGATTGTTATTTGCATAACTGATGCGCAAACAACAGACCTTATTAGCTTAAGTAAAAAAATTGAATGCGTAAAAGCAATTTCTTTCAACGATTTTTTGATTTTATTACTGTGAAGAAGTTATTTCTGAAATTAATAAATAGTTCAACTGATTCATTATTCTTAACCTCAGAAATTATTAAGCCTCCTTTTCTTCTGGCGCAATCTTTGCTTTCAGTTAGCTGTAAAATCTTCATGCCCCACCACTTTTCAACATTCTTACATCTGTACCTTTCATTCCGTTAATTTCAAAGAACGAAATAGAGCACTAGAACAAAGGACATTTAAATTAAAAGCGCATTGTTTTAAGCTACACAAACAACTTTGTGTAGATGCTCTCACCGCAGGCAATGGAAGTGCGCACACAAAAAAAGGACCTTTTATTTCACTTTTTGTCATCATTTTCGTCGTTTCAAATGGTTAAAACAAAAGCACACGCCCAAAGGCTAGAAAGATTTTTTAAAACTATCTTTCACAGGAGTTTGATCGAAAGACATCGTTACTTTTAAGAATTTACTTGCACAACCTAGCGTAAACGCATTGTATCAGAAGTAGCAAATGATTGTAAAACATAAAGCTTGAAAACACAAGAAACCATTGTAGAAGATTTGGCAAATAAACAGCTTGCAGAACAACAAGTTCATATCTAAAAGGCAGTCTTTTTTTTTTTTATTTTACGTTTACCTCCATGGCGTATGAAATATTTATGCTTTTGTTGAATCTATTGAACCAGAAGCCTCCTGAAGAAGCGTGCAAAGCTCGAAACAGTACCACTTGCTTTACATATCCATACTCAGAATCTATACAAATTATTGTGTTTAAAATGGAATGTAATAACACGCCGTCACGCCAAACGCGTTGCGTGTGGATAAAGATGCGTTCTTACCTCCGAATCTTTTTTCCTCCCTGCTTTCAGAGATACAGGAAGACTTCAATGGCACAGACAGCAAAATGGAAGGAAAATGCAAAAAGAAAAAGTAACTATATGAAATACTTTGTTTTCAGTAAGTTCAAATGCAGTTCTTTTTATAAAAACAACAGACATTCAGTGAAGAGTGTTTGATTGAATGAATGAATTATTTAAATTCCAGTGCTATCTCAAAAAAGCATGAAATTCAGCATTAAAGGGAAACAAACACGTGAGCAAAAACATACAGAGCAAATTATTTGCAAACGTAGGGATATTTGAGATTGCAAAATTAAAACCGGATTAGTTATAAAATAACAAGGCGTGAGAAAGACCGGTACTAAAAATACTTATTGTGGTAAAATCATCAGTTACCAAAGTATAAGAGGTATAAAACCTGTGGGAGAAAGAGAAAAAATATATGAAGAAACAGAAAGAAATGGAAAGTAGAAAAAACATAATGGGAGACAGAAGGAAAAAATATGAAACGACGTAGTAAGAAAAGAGTAATATAAAGTGCTCATCATTTTTGGCATATAAACACAGAAATTACGTGCTCATCTTTATAATGAATGAAAAGATGAGTAGGGAATTTCTGTGTTAATAATTTCTGAGTTTATGACTGGAAAAAAAAGTTATAAAAAATAATAAATTAAAATAAAATTATTTTCTGAGTTTATGACTGAAAAGGGAATTTCTCTGTTAAATTATATCTGAATTTCTATGTTTATGACTGAAAATAAATCAGAAAATGCTGATTGGTTGTCTGCTCACAACGATGCAATTTCATTGTTCTGGACTAATAGGTTAACAGTGGATCAGATCAGATCATATGTAGAGGATTTTAGAAAGGGAGTGTCTGACCCCAGGTCTTAAACAACCCTCAGAAATAGGAAGCTTGGAGATTTGGGCTAGAGTGCCCGATAGGAAAGTGAGGTAGAAAACGGGAGGAAGACGCCCTTATTTATTACCGGGGGGGGGGGGCAATTGCCCGGAGCCCGACGGCTTAACGTGCCCATCCGACGCACGGAGGATATTTAGGGGCTCGAGCGTTTGTACCTGCCTGAGAACAAACCCGAAGTCTTCTTCGTGGCAGCCACGAACGTTGACCACTAGGCCACCGGCGGCCTGGTAAAGAACAGAAATTGGTGTTCACTTGTTTGAAGCAACTGGTTTTTCCCTTTTGATTACTATGCATTTTGGAGATTTAATCTTCATGCATTTCTGCCAGAAACAAAGACGGATAAATGCCATTGACATCAAGAAACTGAGCAAAAGCGAGATACAAAGAATAGCAAGAGAAGAAGAGTGAAACAAAAAAAGAAAGGAAACGAAGGGCGAAATATAAAGAGAAATAAATGCAGACAAATATAAGCGCGAAAGGAATGCAGAAACCAGTAAAAGACAGAATTACAGAGAAAAAATGCTAAGGCAGTGGTAAAAGGATGGAGAGAAATTAAAAGAAATTCATACATACGTATGCGGATGTGCACACGTCTATATACAGATCGAGCAGTAGAGGCAGGAAAGTACTGAGAGGGAGAAAGCGTCAGAGATACACTGAGAAAAAGACAAGGGGATACATTCAAAATGAGAGAAATGTAAGGCAGGGATACATCGCGAATGTGTAAGAGATAGAAACACAGAGAAAGTGCGATAAAATATAGTTTTTTTGGGGGTGGGGGTTACGACCAACTGGAGAAACTCAGTAGGATATAATTTTATTTTAATCTTAAAATGACCGTATTTAAAATACCAAAGAGTAAAAGAAGATTCAACAAGACAATGCTCCCAGACTGACGGCCACAATTAAAGCCCTTGTAAGTTATAAGGGCTATTTTGGCACCTGATACGCTCATGATTTCGTCCTATGACTCCTAACGAACTACAGATGTAATTGATTGAGTTCTCAGAAGATGACATTTTAGAGTACTTATTTGACGCTATGAAGATCCAGTTGATATATGAAACAAGAAAGATGACACCGAATTTTCGGGTGTAATAAGCACGTCTTTTGAATCCGTTCTGATGCAAATTAAATTTATCAAAGCTATTCAAAGTCAATGGAACCGGTATGGAAAACAATAGATCTGACGGAAGAAAGAAGTTTTTCAATCGGGTCTTTAATCTCTCAGATATTACTGTAAACGGAATCGTGAGCTTACGAACTCTTAGAAACAGAGTTATCGACAAAAATAAGATGTGACTTTACGTCCCTTGGTGAGAAAACTATGCATTATTTTAGGAAGAAAGTATTCACAAAAGGTTTATCGATATGAGAGGTATCGGTCCAAGAAAAAAAAATTTTAGTCGAGTTTTCAGGAGCCCAGATTTTGCTTCAAATACATCAGAAGCAGCAATTAACACTTATGACCCCTGGTGGCCCAACCATTCTTTACCAAACATTAGAAATTATGTGAAAAATATTTTCCATCAGGTCTTGTATGCGATACAGGAAGAATTTTTCAAATCGGAGTTTTAGGAGAAGAAAACGCAATTTACAATTATGCGCCCTAGCGGAAAGTTTATGATCTACGTGAAAATTTTGAATTTATGGGGAAAACATTTCGCATTGGAAACACTATCCAACAAAGAAGGAATTTTTCAAATCGGACTTTTAGAAGTAGAGATATTGACAAAAATAAGATATACATCTACGCCCCCTGGCGTAGAAACCATGCATTATTTCAGGAAGAAAATGTTCCTGAAAGGTTTGTCGACGTGAGTAGCATCGGTCAACAAAAGACTTTTTTTTCAATCGACATGTTAGAAGCTCATATTTTCCTGCAAATACATCAGAAGCGGAAATTAAGACTTACGCCACCTTGTGGCCAAACCATTTTTTTACAAAAATTATAAATTGTGTGCAAACGATTTCTCATCAGGAGCTGTATCCGGTACAGAAAGAATTTTTCAAATCGGAAATTTAGAAGCATAGAATTAGTGGGAAACGCACTTTACCTTTTCGCCCCCTAGCGGAAAGTCTATGAATTACTTGAAAATTTTGAATTTATAGGAAAAACATGTCACACTAGAAACACTATCCAACAAAGACGGAATTTTTAAAATCGTACTCTTAGAAGTTGAGATATTGACAAAAATAAGATATACGCCCCCTGGCGCAGAAACCATGCACTATTTTAAGAAGAAAATGTTTTTAAAAGGTTTGTCGACATGAGTAGTATCGGTCTACAAATGACGTTTTTTTCAATCGAGGATTTAGAAGCTCATATTTTGCTGCAAATACATCAGAAGCGAAAATTAAGATTTACACCTTCTGGGGCCAAACCAGTTTTTAAAAAAATTAGAAATTATGTGCAAACGATTTCCCATCAGGAGCTGTATCCGGGACAGAAAGAATTTTTCAAATCGGAAAATTTAGAAGCAGAGATATAGGGAGAAACGCAATTTACGTTTACGCCACCTAGCGGAAAGTCTATGAACTACTTGAAAAGTTTGAAATTATATGAAAATCATGTCACACTAGAAACACTATCCAACAAAGAAGGAATTTTTAAAATCGGACTCCTAGAAGTAGCGGAGAAACTGCGCAATATTTTAAGAAGAAAATATTCCGAAAAGGTTTATCGATGTGAGTGGCATCAGTCTACGAAAGAATTTTTTCAATCGGTATGTTAGAAGCTCATATTTTATGGCAACTACATCAGAAGCAAAAATTAACACATACGCCCCATGGTGGCCAAAGTGTTATTTACCAAAAATTCGAAATTATATGCAAAAGATTTTCCATCAGGAGATGTATCCGCTGAAAAAAAATTTCAAATCAGTGTTTTAGGAGAAGAGTTATCGTGAAAAATGTAATATACGTTTACGCCCCCTAGCGGAAAATCTATGCATTATTTGAAATAAGAAACTATATCTAAAATACTCTTCGGCATAAATGGAATCGAAAGATAAAAGAATTTTTTCAATCGGATGTTTAGAAGCAAATATGTGGAATAAAACGTAATTTTGAATTCGACATCATCTGCATTTACGCCCTCTAGCGGCGAAATTGTGCATCTTAAAAAATCGAAATGAAGGATCATCATTCGCATATTTCGAGCTTCCGAATGCAAAAATAAATTTTAAAATCGGAGTAATAGTTGCAGAGATACCGTGGGTACAGACGGACGGACGGACGGACATACCGATAACAGAAGAACGATCTTTTTTTACAAAAGACGTGCTAAAAATGCAATAGAGTACCCACGCTTTAGACAACTTGCATGAGAAATGCTTTCTTGCTTTCCTACCACTCATTGCTGCGAACCTACATTCTCCTACCTAACACAGATCAAAACACCCTTAAGGTCACAAATGACGGATATCTGTTTAGAGGATCAGCTAAACGTGCGGGCCTCTGTGTTGCAACCAAATATTTAAATGCTTTCCAACAAATAACAGGCATAACAAGTCATTAAATTATTAGTTAACTTTAGAATTAACGATTATTTTTTTCCGTTTTTTAAATCTTACTGTGCCTCGTATGTACTAAGGTAGTTAGTGCATACTAGGTGTAGGAAGAGTTTTACAGAATTATGAGCATTTCGAAGTACACTATATTGACCAAAGTAACCGGAAACCTAGAAGAGAAACACAACATAGCATTTATTGACATATATTAGTACGGTGTCGGTCCACCTTTGGCCTTAATGCGTGCACTGACCCTTCGAGACATGCTTTCGACAAGGTTTTGGAACACAGCGTTAGGTATGCGCTTCCATTCAGTGTTGCTTAGTAGTAGGCCTTGGTTCCAAACTTCTTATGCGGCGCTCTAATTTATCCCATAGGTACTCTATGGGATTAAGATCAGGGCTCTGTGCTGGCTAGTCCACACGCAATACGGAATTATCGTCAAACCACGCCGTAACAGTCCTTGCTTTATGGCTCGGTGCATTATCCTGCTGGTACCAACAAGACTCGGCTCCATAGTATTGTCACAGAGTTGGTAGGGCATAATTATCCAGAATATCGAGGCAGACGTGCTGGTTAACAGGTTTGACCACGATGACAATTGGGCCGGGACCACACCACAAAAACCTTCACCACACGAGTACACTGCCAGCTGCAAACTTGACCGTAGGAACAGTACACTGTCGTAAATAGCGTTCCCCGGCTGCCGCCATACCAACACACGGACATCAAACTGATGGATCGTGCATCTGGATTCATCAGTCCATAGGACCCGTTTCCATTGATCTACGGTCCACTATAAATCTTCTTTACACCATGCTAAATGACGAGTAGCATTCCGAGTGGAGATGAAAGGCTTATGAGCTGCCGCACGATCACGGTAACCCATGGAATGAAGTTCTGTGCGAATGGTACGTGTACATTCCGAGGTTCCACCATTTTTACTCACCTGTACACTGAGGTCTTGTGCAGTATTCCATCTATTAGCTGTAACGACTCTCCTGAGGCTTCGACGTCCTCTATCACTGATTTTCTTTGGTCTGCCGGTACGTTTTGCTGCTTCAAGCCCGCCACGTGTCTTCCACTTATTCAGTACATCCAAAACAGTTGACTTGGGTATGTTTAAACGCCTCTCGGTTTCTCTTATGGACTATCAAATGATATAATACACAACAATCTTTTCTTTCTCAAAGTCAGTTCTCTCCCGCCGCGACATTTTCACTCAACCTCGGAGTGCGATATGATCGCGGTCATCTGCAGGCTTGTTTTTACACCGTTTGCAGCTGTACCGCGCATCTTAACAACGCAGCGGATCCGTTCGTTTGCTTTTGAAGGGGTTTCCGGTTACTTTTGTCAATATAGTGTATATCTAATTGTAGTTTCTTGAATGCGGCCTTGTTAGATTACAACTAACTTAACGCGGCCTTTCAACATGAAAAAGGTTCCCGACCTCCGGGCTATAAGCAGTCGCCCGTCCCTGATTTAGGGTTACTGGTTCCAGGGAAGGGAGAGAGCCAGTGCCGTAAGGTAAACGCACCATCCGTGCCTCACACGAGATCCGAACCCAGACCCATGTCGGACGAATGGTCAGAAGCAAGTACTTAGATAACTGCGCCATCGGGTTGGCTCAAATATATTATACCTGAGAGGTACAGTATTTCTATGAAGAAACACTACTGAGTTCGTGTTTTTCTCAACTGTGCTAACGCAATTCACGGAGAACTATTCTCGATAGCATACAGAGCAATACATTTTGTTTTAGATGGTAATACAAATGACAGATTTAACAGCAGTGGTTGTTCTTTTCTGATAGTAAACAACAAACATTAAGGTTTAGAGAGACTAGCGGAGTCAGAGGCGCAGGTTTCTAACCTGTTCTCAGAGCTGAGCCCACACTGGGATCCCCGAATATGTCATGGATGGCGCGTTTGTCTCATGGAACTGGCGCTTACTCTGTCCCTGAGACTACACATCCTAACTTAGGAAAGGGCAACTTCGTATATCCCTTAGATTTGCCCATGATGATCGCTGAACCCCGATAAAAAAAATCTCTAACAGGTGCCAAGGGTAAATTGTGTCAGTACGTTCGTGATTTCTTATCCAAACTAAAAATGATTATCGCATATACACGGACAAGACCACCTACCTAATAAGCTGTAGGACCTCCTTTAGCCCGCAAAACAGCGGCCACTCGGCGAGGCATCGATTCGATGAGGTGGCGATAGGTATCCCTGTGGTATCTGGTACCATAATGTCAACAGCAGGTCCTCCAGTTCCAGTACACTTCGTGGTGGTGGTGATTTAGCATGAACCCGCTTTTTCAAGTTGAACCACAACTGTTAGATTGGGTTCATGTCAGGTGAATTGTACGCCAGGGCATTAACCGATAGTCAACAGCATGTTTCTCGAACCACTCCTTGACGATTCTCGCAGGGTGGCATGGCGTATTATCCTATTGGTAACGGCCATCACCAGCAGGAAACACAGTTGCCATGAATGGGTAAACCTGGTCCTCAACGATGTGCAGATGCCTGACAGCTGTCAGGGATTGTGATATCGGTATAACAGAGCCTAAAGTGTCCCAACAAAACATCACCCACAGTATTAAAACCGCCGCCGGTCTGTTTCCGCCAAACAATGCATCCAGGTGCCATAGCCTCCGTTGGTAATAGGTGTATTCGCGTTCGGCCGTCTACGTGATACACCAGGAATTTTTGATTCCACAGAATAGGCCACTTTCCTCCAATCCTCCATGGTCCAATCCCGATTATATTGGGTCCATTTCATGCGTTGTTTGGCGATGACGTGCAGTGAGCATGGGTACCCGGCTGGCTCTTCGGCTACGCAGGTCCATGCGCAGAAGGCCGCGATGAATTGTATGCTGTGACACATTGCCCTGATCTCCACTCTTGTACCTGCGGTTGATTTGTCGCACTGTGGTTTTGCGGTCGCTGTGGACAATGCGTGACAGTCTCCGCTCCCCTCTGGCATAAATCAGCTGGGGACGACACACGCCTAGACGACCGTTCGTCGTTTGGTCATCTTTGCACCACTTTTGATACGTACTCACTACAGCGGCACGTGAACAACCCACAAGCCGCGTCGTTTCCGAGATCGTAGTTCCGAGGCACCGTGTCATCACAGTTTGTCTTTTATCAAACTCCCATAAATCGGGAGCTTTTCCCATTCTGACTCCGAACACTCTACTAACCGAAAAGCGGTCCTCAGATTGTATATATACTCCTCTGTGAACTTCACCTGCACCACCGTTCGGTTTCCAGGCACGCTCATTTCTCTAGGCTGGGGGGGTCAAAATGTAATGGTTCATCAATGCATTAATATATAGCGAGCGCAGCAGGTTCAAAACAGTTTGCTCGCAACTTTCTCCAAGTCCATTTTTTACGTTCTCAATCACGTTTTAAAATGTATTGCAGCGGTTCTCAAACTGTTCGATTTTAGGACCCCTTTATCATCTTAAAAATTATTGAGGGCTTAAAAGAGCTTTTCTTTGTGCGGTTTTGGTTATCCCCGGGGAGCGAGCAGGCAAAAATTCAGTAAACTGGTATGTGATCACAGCACAGGAGGCACGTAAGATTCGCGTGTTTAAGTGCGCATGCAAAAAGGTTAGTTCGATTTCGAAGCCCTTGTGAGGGCTGAAGCTCCAACCAATCCAGTTCCCGCCGCGTTGTCGTCGCGCTAGTCCTCTCACTCAGTATGAGCGGGTCAAGTGCTGGAACAGACGGGCACAGGACACCGTACCCGGGTTCCCAGAACCCGGTGACGGGGGAAGGGGATACTGAGTCAATAGTGAGCGCAAGCGCAGAAGGGTTCCTCGGGCTGTTCAGGGAAACGAACGAGTTACTGGACAGCCCGAATACCAGAGTGTCTCACAACTTGCGAGGGCATTTGCGACCGATTCTTGATCGAATGCAAGCTGCCCTCGTCAGTCAGCAACTGGAAATCGAGAGACTTAATGGAAGACTACTGGAGAGAAAGGAGTCCATTGAGCCAGGACAGCGGACGTACGCTGAAGCGGCCGCGGCAAAGCCGAAGACGGAGAGACCTCGTAAGCTGCGCTAGCAGCACTCCGTACTACTCTATCCACAGGGACCCAGCAAAAACAGTCTTGCTGGACCAGAACTGCCAGCAATGGCTCAGCACTATGCTACTGCTGCCGAACCGTCAATAAAATGTCCGGGCGGCCAACAGAAGGGCCAGCAGTTCAGGCCAACAGTTGGCACCACATCAGTTGTCATATGCCAGAACAGGGCCATCAGTTATCCATCACAGGCAGTAGCTGCCACAAGTGGCCCTTCAGCGGCCCTGCAAGCACGTACCAGAAATGATGGCTCGCCTAATGTGGTCCGCTAGTTTGTCGGTAGTGGCTGCCGGCAATCCGGCTATTGGTGTAAATATGACATTGATGTTAAGTCAGACAACATCCGAAAACTTTTAAATTTTGTCGTCCTCGAGCGGAAATCGAACCCACATCTCGCGAATAGCGTCCGAGTACGCTAACCACTACACCACCCAGAACGACCAAGTGTCACGTTTTCCATTAATTTGAATATAACCATCACAAGATTCGTTAGTCGAAGCAACTGGCATTCATATTAAGTGTACAAATAAGTTTTAAACCGTTTATTATGTGACGTATGCCACTAATTTACATATCCGACATTCCCCCGCATTGTTGTCATGTGACCGTAACTGGTCCAGAGTATAAAATGTGCCACAGAAGTTTGCCCAACAGTCAAACGCACTTGCACATCGGTAGGCGAAAGATGGCAAGCGATACTGCATTTATTCGACACTGCATGCGTTACGAATTTCATCAAGAAAAAAGTGCTACGAAGGCATGTGCATCGATCTGTTCTGTTCTGGGTGAGAATATTGTATCGAAAAGCACGTGTGAGTTTTGGTTTTGACGGTTTAAAGCAGGAGATTTTGATGTTAGCGATGGAGAACATAGCGGCGTCCCGCAGAATATTGCACATGAGCATTGCTAGATGAAGATTCGTCACAAACGGGAAAAGAACTAGCTGAACAATAGGGGTAACTCAACAAACCGTTTCCAATCGTTTACACGCAATGGGAAAGATTCAGAAGGAAGGAAAATGGGTGCCACATGACCTGGGCCAGAGAAACAAGGGATGAACGTGTCATGAAGTGTTTGAATCTGCTGAATAAACAACACAGAAAATATTTCATGTAGAAAATCGTTACGGGTGATGAAAAGTGGATATGGTACGACAATCTCAAATGCAAGAAACACCGGGTAGACCCCGTTGAGGCAACGACTTCGACACCGAAACGCAATATTCACTCCAAGAAAGTTCTGCTGTGCATCTCGTGGGATCTGAAGGGGGTGTTCTATTATGAACTATTTCAACAGGATCAAACTGTTACAGCTGATCGCTACTAGCGACAATTGCTGCGACTGAACGAGGAAATCTGTCGGAAACGTCCATTCACAGACAAAGGATTGCGTCCCGTCACATTACTGCATGACAAAGCTAGGCCGCATGTCAAGAAATCGGTCAAGGAAATGTTATTGACGCTTGGCTGGGAAGTTTTGGAGGACCCTGCGTATAGTCCCAACATATAACCCCTTCAGACTATCATTTGTTCCGATCGATGCAACATGGTTTGTCTGCTGAACGGTTCCGGACATGTGACGAAGTGCAAATATGGGTTGACGAAATCCTTCTTAATAATAAAATTTGGTTACTTGCTAAATTTTTGTACCATTTTAGTGCCACTATTTTGGTTATTCCATAAGTAACGGCTGACTATGACCATAACCATGAAGTATATTACAAATTGGAATCATTATTTACGATTACACAAATGTATTTCGATTGTTCACTCTTTCCACGCTTTGATGGGGGTGCGCATACTTTCATATGGTCCGTTAGATATCTGGTTCCATAATCTTTTATTACACCGTCGACATCTTTCTTTGTAATTATACACTTTCCACATTTTGAACAAGCAAGACCAAACAACACAGAATTATTTACCGGTTCCTTAATGAGACGAAACAATTTCCAGCATTCATTCTTCCCGTTGTGGTGTTGAACAAGCACGTATCTGTTGGCCTCGACGCCTTTCTCAACCTCCTTAATATTAATTCCATTCATATTAACAAATAAGGAGTTAATTTCGACATGACATGTCATGGGAACGGGATGTTAGCACATCAATCGAAATCCTCTGAATGCTCGATGTAAAAGATGCGATGTGAAAAGTAACTCTTAGTCATACAGTGAACTTCGCACGGAGAGAGTGAATCAGCTGAGAAGCAGGGGAATGACGTTTGCATGTACCTTGCCCTAGACAATCGCACTGTAACCTACACCATATCGTAAATCTTTTTACGATATGGTGTCGGTTTGTCTGACGTCGATCGTTGGAATTCTTCGTTGCTTCAAGAAAGAGACAACAACGGCAAATCATTATTCACTCCGTGGACACCAGTATCGACTACAGAATTCCACAACGCGCATTTTTCTTTGGAATATATGTTTCTCTTTTCAAAAATAAAACGGGAAGAAAACCGAGTCAAGAAAACCGAGTCAAGAAAACCTTGACCCGACCCGTTGGACTCGCAAGAAATTCTCGATTGGTTCACCCGTTGACCTGTGACCCGTTTCCATCTCTGGTAACACTACGAAAGGCAGTCCCTATACAGATTAAGGACAGGAGAAACAATCGATGTCGTCTTACGCTCTCACACAAACACAGACTCCACCCCACTGCAGACACCCTTCGTCCTCCACTGCTCACAACACACACACACTCGCTCGGAGTTGAATCTTTTTGTTGTCAACAAGCCCCAAAATGGTTTTACCATCTTAACACCTACAGATGGTAAAAATACTACGAATGCCTTTCCTGGCTTCTGTGATTAAGCCCTGGGCTATGTCATGAAAGTAAGTAAAGCCAGCAAAGTAGTTAAATAGACCAGGAAATCGGGGAACACTGTGTTTTTTTTTTTTTTTTTTTACCATTGCGATAAAAAGAATGGAGCGACTTGGCTCGGCTCGGCTGTAAATGTCTAGGAAACGCCTGACCGGGATTTGCCCATGCAAAGCTCTTATCTGAATTGTATATTTGCTTTGCTTGCAGGAGGCATCCCTAAAGCCAAGCGTCCAGACTAGTAAAGGTTCACAGCGGATAAAACACCTTGTTTATATTTGAATCATTTGCATTTTGTTTACTTTCCAAATTCTAAATTGAGAATAAATTTGTCTAACATATAGAAGTACTTGTTACAAAGGAACAAGGTATGCTAAATAAAACTTTCAGTACCGGCGGGTACCACTAATAAAAGAGAAGAATGAAGCCGAACTTTGGTTATAACTTTGACCTTAAATTTATATTTGCATCACGATGCATCTTTTTAGGAAATATGAACTGGACAAATTGTTTTGGGATTAGCTAAAAAAATTTGACATACACTAAGATTTTGCCAATTTTTGACAAACTAAGATTTTGTCAATTTTTGACACACACTAAGATTTTGTCAATTTTTGACACACAATTTTCCATTTCTGACGAGAAAGGCTGCATATAGCATGCTTCAAAAAATTGTACAGAGGGTGATTCAAAAGCTTTACAATATTTGCCTAACCGCATGTGCTGCTTCGGGTATGTCAGGTGCCTAAACTACTTCAAGTCGCGCACTGCAGTCAGTTGAAAGGAATATAAAGTGGTAGTCGTTGTTGTGAACAGCATTGCATGTCGTCGTTCTGTCTGTGGTTGGGACGCCTAAAAGGTGAACAGCCACAACCGGCTAATTAGGGAACTTTTGCTTTACGAGTTTGAACTCGGCCATAACGCTGCTCAAGCAACACGAAACATTTGTCATGCAAAAGCGGAAAGTTCTGTAGACCGCAACACCACAACTAGATGTTTCAAAAATTTTTGGTGAGGTGTCAGAAACCTCGACGATCAGTCTAAGTCAGATAGGCCACTTACCGTGGATTAGGAGGCCGTGCGCCAGGCCGTAGATGCAAATCCGAAAACCAGCACTCGGATATTATCAGGCGAGCTGGGCATATCACAGATCACTCTGGTCTGTCACCTTCAGGACTTCGGCAAGGTCGACTGAAGCTGTCGCATTGTCCTTCACGAACTGACACCAGCTGAAGCAAACCGCCTAGCGGAAGTGTGCACGAATCGCCTAGAAAACCCGCGCGATGTACGTTTCATCATGAGAACTGTTACGTGCGATGAAAAGTGGGTCTTTTTTCCGTAATCCTAACACACAATGGCAGTGGTTGAGCCAGGGCCAGCTTCCAGAACCTGTTGCTAAACGTGGGCTCTTCGAGCACAAGGTGATGCTCTGCGTCTGGAATTTCGAGGGGATAATGCATTACGAAATTTGTTCCAGACGGTCGGATCATCAACGCCAATCTCTACTCTGAACCTGCTGGAGCGGATGTATGCCGTTTTGGAGGAGAAGTACCCGGCACTGACTGGTGAACAGAAAACGAGCTCTCCTACAGCAGGACAACGCTCGGCCTCATACCTCGCGAACGATCCGGGCAAAACTACAGGAATTTGAGGCCATACCCAGCATATAGTCCAGACCTTGCCCCGTTCGGATTATTACTTGTCCCGGTCCATGGCTCACTTCCTTCGCGGGCGGCACTTTATCAACGAGGAGGAGGTGGAAGCTGGGGAGGTCTTCAACTCGAAGGACAAGATCTGGTACCGCAGCGGAATCGAAGAACTGGGAGACAGATGGCTAAAGACGGTGCAACACGGTGGGCTATACTTTGAACGCTAGTCAGCTTTCGTTGTAAAGGTACGCACGAAGACACAAAGTGATCCAAATATTGCAAAACTTCCGACTCACCCTCAATAGTAAGCATTTTTTTTTCGATTGGAGGTTTAACGACCACCGTGAGTTACTCAATGGGCAATAAGCAGTCTCCCGTCCTTAATTTAGGGCCACTGGTTCCAGAGAAGGGAGAGAGCCAGTGCCGTAAGACAAACACAACATCCATGTCTCACCGGGATTCGAACCCGGACCCCTTTCGGACTATGCATTTTTGCATATTTCATCTGTGGCCGTAATCATTCCATTGCCAAGGTTTCGCAAAACATGGAATATTTTCGAAAGTCCCAATTTTTTAATTCATTTATCTATATTTCTACGTATTGATTTATTCGTCTCTCTATCCATACATTTATTCATCTATCTACATATTTATTCACCCAATCAATTTATTTATTTATTTTTGAAATAACTCGCTCTGTGTCTTCGTGATTATGTACACTTGTTACGTTTATTTAATAACTGGTTTCCGAAATGGTAAAGTCTGACGATGCAGCGTTTGAAAAGTAAGGGCATTACTTATTAATTACACTTTTATCAAAGGCCAGCATTGTTTTTTATACTCGTAGTGCGCAAGATACTCTTTTCCTATCCGGGGAAACAAAAGCTGAACACGTCCTGGTGTTTTAGTCAGGTAAGCTGGAAGAGAAAAGGTGGCATTTTTAGATCCACGATTGTTTGCATGCAACCCTGAAGCTTTTGAAACAGATGATTAGAGTCATTATTTAACGGATTGAAAGCTCATTAACAAATTGTGGTGGCAAACAAAAGATTCAGAATTAGTTCCCCACATTAATACAACAACGACGCCGCATCTGTTTCAAAGCGAGTTTGTCGGATCCTCCCACTTCCCTCCAAAAACACGCGCGGCTGGGAAATAAATGAATCAAAGAAATACCTCAAATTTAAAGCCACTTCGCTAATGATACTGCATCATGTTAAAAATCAGGCAAAAATCTCGGTTTAGAGAAAGTTTTCTGCTGTTTCCAGAGGCGGGAAAACAGCTTTCCTATTGCCTTGAGCGATACTTCTGCAACCGAAGTGATGCTGAGCAACTCATCTGTTAATTTCCTCCTCGAATCTTCTTCTTCTTTTCGGTCTTCTGCGATTCTCTCTCTTCCCTGTAATTAAGCAAATAGCAAATGGCTGAAAGCGACAGATCGCTGTTTTCTTGGTTAACTCGAAACGAACACTTCAACACAAAGCGGCAGAGATCTATTCCCTCTCAAAAGAAGAAGATGAGCAGATGCATCACTCACTCCATCTCTCACAAACTTTTATTACTCCATCTGTAGCGTCTTTTATGGGCGTTAATTCGGCTTTAAAGGATACTCTCTCTTTTCTTCTCTCTCCATCTCTCTCTCTCTCTCTTTCTATCTCTCTTAGTTTGGAACGAATGCAAGAGGTCACGAGATTAATAGGAGGCTGGACAATTCAGGAGGAAAATGGGAAACAACAAAGTTTCTCACTTAAAGGGAGACTCTTCGAAATTGTTCAGTATTTTTACTCAGAAAGCACTATTTTTTGAAATTCCGATCACCTGCTGAGGAGAATACTTTTCCCTCGAACAGCTCTGTATATAGTAAAACACCGTCAGTGACTCTTTGCTACTGAGATGCACGAGGCATTTGCCTAATTTTTCTGCTTTCATTTTGTTTAGAAAGCGTTACCACTAGATTAATGAGCGGCTCTTCGAAATGCTATTCAAAAATGCGCGTTTTTAAGAACATCCGCCTTTATAGATATTCAAAGCAGCGTGTGTAGAAGTTTTGTGACTGCTTGCACGTGAAAGATAAATCTTCGATGTATAAGATTCATCACGCACACCTTATAGTAGTATTTGTTGCACGAGATAAGTTTTTACTGAGTCTTTTCCATCCCTAGAACATTTTTCACGATTGTTAAGATACAGCAAGATCTGTGTTTACCTTGCTTTTGAGCCACTTCTATTCCCAACTTTCTGGATAGTTTGACTATTTGAGTATTCAGTTCTAGTTAGGAACATTTTAGTTCTAGGGATTATCAACCCTTGACCACCTTTCTCGCTTTTTTCAGCAAGTACTGAAGATCTCCATCGCAGGTTCCAGAATGTCTATTAGAATCCTTTCTGGGAAGATAACCGTTCTTTTTCACCGTAAGGTGATCTTTCTGTTCATTTCTTTAAACTGAAAATAAGGCATTTTTTATTCTTGCCATTCTTTTCTTCTTTGTACTTCAGAGCATCTGTTGTCACTCCATAGATAACGTATTTCTGGACTTTCCACACCTCATCCCCAAGTTAAATATCCTGTTAGGATATGAATGTTGGGTTTGCTTTATGCGCGTGTGTTAGTCAAGCTGACAGAAGCACCAGTTCTCGTGAAGTTTCCGGAAGAACGATCAATGGATGCTCTTACTATGCCCATTTGGGAACATACTGCACTGTTGTATAACTGTTCGGGAGTAAGTACATAGTATGATATCCATTTGTGAACATCTTGTGCCTTGGATGATCGGACGAACTCAATATGTAACATTACTTACATTAGTGAACATCGTGGGCTGTTGGATGATTCGATGCAGTGAGACGTGAGACGATGTCAATTAGTAAACATCTTGTGCCTCTGAACTGTCAGATGCAGTAAATAGGGGAGACGATATATCTTTGTGAACATTTTGTGCCTTTGAATGATTGACGGAGTCAGCACGTGGATCGATATCAATTTCTGAATATCGTCTGCCGTTGGCTGAGTAGATGCAATTAGTAGGTGAGACGATACCTATTTGGGAACATCTTGTGCCTTGGATGATTGGGCGAGGTAATATGAAAGACGATATTGATTTGCGAACATATTTTCTCTTTGGATGATTGGACAGAGTTCGTACCTGGCACATATTGGTTTGTGAGCATTGTGTGTGATTGGATAATTGGACGAACTCAGCATGTGGTGCGATTTTCATTTCTGAATATCGTGTGCCGTTGGATGAGTGGGTGCATTCAGTACCTGAAACGATATCCGTTTGTGGACATCGCGTGCCGTTGGATGATTGGATGCAGTGAGAGACATGAGGTGATATCCATTGGTAAACATCTTGTGCCTCCGGATCGTTAGACGCAGTTAGTACGTGAGATGGTATCTATTTGTGAAAGTCTTGTGCCTTTGAATGATTGACGGAGTCACTACGTAGATCGATATCAATTTTTGAACATCGTGTGCCTTTGGATGAGTCGATGCATTTAGTAGATAAGACGATATCCATTTGGGAACATCTTGTGTCGCTGTATGATTGGACGAACTCAATATGTTGGATCATTTCCATTTGTGAACATCGTGTGCGGTTAGATGGTTGGACGGGGTTAATATGAAGGACGATATTAATCTGTGAACATCGTGTGCCGTTGGATGAGCAGACGCATTGAGCAGGTGAGTCGACATCCATTTGTGAACATCGTGTGCCGTTGGATGGTTGGACGGGGCTAATATGAAGGACGATATTAATCTGTGAACATCGTGTGCCGTTGGATGAGCAAACGCATTAAGCAGGTGAGTCGACATCCATTTGTGAACATTTTGTGCCGTTGGATGGTTGGACGGGGTTAATATGAAGGACGATATTAATCTGTGAACCTCGTGTGCCGTTGGATGAGCAGACGTATTGAGCAGGTGAGTCGACATCCAATTGTGAACATCTTGTGCCGTTGGATGGTTGGACGGGGCTAATATGAAGGACGATATTAATCTGTGAACATCGTGTGCCGTTGGATGAGCAGACGCATTGAGCAGGTGAGTCGACATCCATTTGTGAACATCGTGTGCCGTTGGATGGTTGGACGGGGCTAATATGAAGGACGATATTAATCTGTGAACATCGTGTGCCGTTGGATGAGCAAACGCATTAAGCAGGTGAGTCGACATCCATTTGTGAACATTTTGTGCCGTTGGATGGTTGGACGGGGTTAATATGAAGGACGATATTAATCTGTGAACATCGTGTGCCGTTGGATGAGCAGACGTATTGAGCAGGTGAGTCGACATCCATTTGTGAACATCTTGTGCCGTTGGATGGTTGGACGGGGCTAATATGAAGGACGATATTAATCTGTGAACATCGTGTGTTGTTGGATGAGCAGACGCATTAAGCAGGTGAGTCGACATCCGTTTGTGAACATTTTGTGCCGTTGGATGGTTGGACGGGGTTAATATGAAGGACGATATTAATCTGTGAACATCGTGTGTTGTTGGATGAGCAGATGCATTGAGCAGGTGATTCGTAATCCATTTGTGAACATCTTGTGCCGTTAGATGGTTGGACGGGGTTAATATGAAGGACAATATTAATCTGTGAACATCGTGTGCCGTTGGATGATTGGACAGAGTTGGTAGATGGGGCGATATTAATTTGTGAATATCATGTGCCGTTGGATGAGTGAACGCATTTGTACGCAAAACGATATCCCTATGTGAACATTATGTGCCATTGGATGATTGGACAGACTTAGTACGTGGCACTATATCAATTTGTGAATACCGCATGCCGTTAGATGACTGGAAGAATTCAATATGTGGAATAATTTTCATGTGTGATACTCGTGTGCCGTTGGATAAGTGGCTACATTTAGTACGTGAGGTGATATCCATTTATGAATACCGTGTGCCGTTATATTATTAGACAGAGTTAGTACTTGAGACGATATCCATTTGTAAGCATTATGTGCCATTGATCCAAGCCATCGGTGATTGGACGAGTTCAATACGTGGGATGAATTCCTTCTGTGAGCACCAAGTGCCGTTGGATGACTGCATGCATATCGTATGTGAGATGATATCCATTTGTGAACCCAATGTACCATTGACAGAGTTAGTATGTGGAACGAATTTTGTTTGTAAACATAGCATGCCTGTGGATGATTGAACAGAGGTAGTAGGAGGAAACATTTCCTTTTCTGGACCCCTTGGACCGTTGGATGATTAGACAGAATTAGTACGTGGAACCATATCCATTTGTGAATAAACATCTTGTGCTGTTGAACGATTGGAAGTGTGCAAAACGTGAAGTGATGTCCATTTGTGAACATCAAATACTTTCGGACGATTTCACGGGGTTTGTTTCCTCGACCATATCCGTTTGTGAACATCATGCGTGTTGTTGGGTGGTTGGCTGTTATCATTCCTCGATCCTTGATGCCATTTCACTGAGTATTTGCTCTGATTTACAGTAGTAGACAGCCAAATCTGGTTTGCACTTCTGCTCTTTAAACTGACTGAAACATTGATTTCTCATGAGCGAATTTGAGTTCCCAGTTATGCATATGAAATTCAGGGACCCTGGCTCGAGGAGAGATTAGAACCAGAATCATGAGGAAAACAAATTGTACTAGAGTCGAGCAGTGTTTGAAGAAAGATTTTGCTGGACATAAACAAAAGGAATTGAAATACGCTTTTTGTCAAAAAGAAAAAAATACAAAAACAAAACCCCTAGAAGGGGTCATCCAGTCGAGATGAAAATTGGTATGTGTAATGTAGACTGCTGGACAATTGCTAAGGGAGGATCATAAACGGCTATATAGCGCATAAAAAAGTTAAGTGTGGTTGGATGCAAAGTGAAATAAAATAATGTCAGAATGCCAGGACATTACAAGAAAGACAATTTATTGTGCTCTGAAATCCCAGAAGGCTTTGGAACGTGTTCAAGGGACAAACAGGCCATTTTGTGCAGAATACGTAAACGTGAAAAAATGCAATTACCGTCCGCAGGCGATCCGGCGTAAGATGTCAATACGGGATATGGCCACCATGGAGGGCGATGCGAGATTCCACACGTCGTGTCATGCTTTGCACAACATTATCAAGCAGCTGTTGGGGTAATTTATCCCATTCCTCTTTCAGTGCACTGATGAGGGTGTCCTTGTTTATTGGAGGGCATTGGCGACCACCAAGACTCCTCCCCAAAGCATCCCACCTTATTTTCAATGGAATTCAGATCTGGAGAACGTGCTGGCCATACGAGGCGTTGAATATCCTCGCTCTCAAGACACTCCTGGACAGCGACTGTTCGATGACATGTTGCGTTGTCGTCCATGAAAATGAATCTATCACCGACAGAACCACGGAACATGCGAACATGAGGTAGCAGAACATCATTAATGTATCGTTGGCCAGTCATAGTCCCAGTTGGAAGCACATAGAGGGACGTACGGCCATTGATCTTGATGCCAGCCCATACCATGACACTACATGTTGGATATCGGTCCCTTTCCTGTATGTTTGCTGGACAATATGCAGTACCACTATCACGCCAGATCAGTTGTCGTTCGATAGACTGTATCTACTCTCATCTGAGAAGAGGACAGCAGACCAGTCGTTATCAGTCCAATTGCGATGTTGATGGCACCATTGCAAACGGGCGGTACGGTGACGTCTGGACAATGGGATGCACACAACAGGACGGCGGGCGTATAGTCCTCCTTCATGCAAACGTCTGGCGACAGTTTTTCGGGAGATCCGCTTGCCAGTAGCAGCCATAAACTGATTTGCTACCTCACTAGCTGTGCTGCGCCGGTCTCTTTTTGTTGATAGCACTATGTACCGATCTTCTGCAGGTGTCGTACTGCGAACACGACCTCCCCCGTGACGTTTGCTACACTCTCCATTTGTTTGAAATGATTTCCAAAGCCTTGAAACAACACTGTGGCTGACGTCGAACTCCCTGGCAACATCTGTTATTTTTCGCCCTTCTTCAATCTTGCCAATAATACGGCCACGCGTAAAATCATCTAGGTAATGTCGGGAAGACATACTGAAAATTGCAAGTTCGTCAATTGTTTCTTTCCCTTTCAACTTTGCTTTTGAACAACAACGGTCAATACGCGTCAAATCCTTTATATCTCTTATCAGCGCTATGACGTCACGAACAAGTTCGGCAATCCAAAATTTGCATACGCACAACACGTCTTTCTGTATCCCGCACTTATGCTAATTTCCACATTTTCCTGCCTTCCATTTTATGGTTGCTATCGTTGCTATTGTCATCCATCCTTAGCAATTGTCCTGCAGTGTAAATGTATAGGAAAGGAAATGATTGCAATTCCAGAGTAGGTGGACCACTTCTTCGGATAAAACCGCTACACGAGTGGAACAAGTCAGTACGCTGTAGCGCCACCTCTGGCTCCGATACAAGCGGTTACACGGAGTATAACAGTCCACGGATACTGCCCTGAGGTATAGCATACGAGATGGTGTCCAAATTGCCGGTCAATTCGCAAACATTCCGGGATGGGCGTATGTGCCGTCCCATCATGTCTCAAACATGTTCGATCGGTGAGAAATCGGGCGATATGGCTAATTATGGAAGGGTGTAGACGTTACGGAGGCAGGCTTGGGAAAGCCGTGCTGTGTGTTGCCGGGCATCATCCTGTTGAAATATTGCTCGGTGATGCTGCGACAGGAATGGGAACACAACTGCTCGTGTAATTTCGTCGATGTAGCATTGAGCCGTAAGGATGGTACGGAGGACTACCAAGGGTGTCCTGCTATCGTAGGAAATGTCTCCCCAGACAGTCACTCCCAGGTGTGAGAGCCATGCGCTATTTCACGATAAAAGCCGGATTCGTGCGCTGATCGGCTTGTCTGTAAACACATATATGCTGGTCATCGGCACCAAGCGCAAACCGTGACTCATCACAGAAGACAATGCAACGCCACTGGACACTATCCCACGTTGATTGGGACTGAAACCACTGCAACCCGTGCTGACTGTGCTCTCTGGTCAGTGGCACGCGGCGGAGTGATATCCTCGAATGTACTCCCCGTGCCGCAAGTCATCTGGGCAACGGTCCGGATGGCCCCTTCCGTACCTGTAGGTGAAACAACATAGCCACGATGCTTGAGAGCGAAGAATTCGGTTCTGTTCAAGCAGCTGTCACAATCGCTTGATACTCGCTTTCTATTGTTGCCCTCGGCCGTCCAATGCCCGAGTGCCGCTGGATTGCGCCCTCTTCGACTTATTGGCGCCAACGTCGCTCGATTGCCGAGTCGCTCCGACCCAAATACCTGGCGATAGGGTGACCAATTATATGTTTTTTCTCGAACTCGCTCAACTGTTCGTATTTTGCACGGATCCGATGTCAAGGCATCCTCACAGTCCGTGGAGGTTAATGCAACCGCAGTCCTGTGTCACAATTGTCCCTGCGCGCGAGCTTTGCTGTTTATATACTTTCCTCGATGCGCGGTTCCCATGCGCAGTGAGGGGTATTTAGTAATTTGTCTTTATTTTTTAATCATTTGCATATTCGGCCCTGCTTGCTGAGCTTCATCAGGTTCGAACGGCTTTCTCGGGGGTACTTCATTTTTTTTAGTGTATATGACGACTAGCATAGCCCACTGGAAACAAGAGGCCCTGAAAGGAATGGCTACCACGGAGGTCATGTGACCAACTTAGTCCTAGCTGTTAATCTCACTACCGTATGTGCGTCGTCTCAGCATCAGTAATGTTCTGATGGGCCGACGAATAGCTGGAGAATTTCATAAAACGTGAGCTGATGGAAACTTCGAAGATTGTGTTGCAATATGTAAAAAATGTGCTAATATTTAGTTTACAAATTACTTTGAAAGTTTTACACAAAATGAAAGAAATGCTAATGTTTCAACGTTTTTGCTTAGAATTCCAGCTGATGGGAACTTTGAAATTTGCCGCACAAAATAAGTGAAATCTGCTGTTGTTTTGTTGACAAATTTCTTAAAAAGTTGTGGCACGAAATGCGAATATTTTAATGTTTTTGAAGGCATATGTCTGCATCGATTCCAAAATGGCGGCTTGTTTACAATTTTTGTTTCGCTCGTGTTGAGCTCCCTGTTGAATTTTTGCCGAACTTTTTTCATTTTCCTTCTATTTTTATTAAAGGACCTTGCTCCGCCGCCATTGCCGAAGTTCCTGCGTCAGTATTTTTGGTTTCGGCTTATACCTGTAATGTTAACATTACCGATGTGCGCTGTCAGTGTGTTCCGTATTCATGGATTACTAAAGGAAGAAAACTTAAGTACTTTTTGTATTTCTTTTGCTTGACGTGAACATATTTTCAGAGTTTTTTTTATTGTCGTTATTTTTTGGAAAGGAGGGCTTTTGTCGTTTGAACGTATAGCACATAGTAAACCTGCCACTAAGGAAAACAAAAGCAGAGCAAAAAACGTTTCCGTAAGGTGTATACTTCTTACCGAAATGCTAAACCGTTAAACAACTGAGATAGCTTTACCAACAAAACATGAGTAACAAATCCTTTTTTCAATGTATATATAAATAAATAAACTTCGTACGTTATATTACACTGGTGTGCAAAAATTAAGGACAAAGAGGAGATATTAGCATAACAGCGGAACGAGCAGGCAGAACGGACCGAAAGACCACTCAGGAGATAGACTAGGGTCCAGTACGGTAGGGCATGCGCATATATGCAGCATGACGTGGGGGTCGGGGGTCGGAAGGGTATAAAGCACACGGGCGGTGTACGCTCAGCAATTCGGTGAAAGCTATTGCACGGTGTACATCGGTTTGAACGACGTCGAGTTGCTGCCACCGTGTGATATGGCCAACAGGCAATCCGGTAGACGACATCTGGATGACTTTACCAGAGGTCGCGTCATTGGGAAGTTGGAAGAAGGTCGAAGTGTGACTAGTGTGGCCGAGGAGGTCGGGATCGCTCACAGTATCGTTTCACGAGCTTGGAGAGCATTTCAAACGACAGGAACAGCTGTCCGAGAGTTTAGCAGTGGTCGTCCACGAGCAACCACGGCGGCGGACGACCAGTATAGTGTCCTACAGGTGAGAAGAAACAGACGGCAGACAGCGGGAGAAATCGCAAGGCACATGCAACAGGCAACTGGACGTCCGTTATCGCGTTTTCCCGTGGCCAGGAGGCTGCACAAAGGTGGAATATTTGCACGACGACCAGTACGGTGTGTGCCATTAACACCTGCTCATCAGAGACGGCGGTTTCTGTGGTGCCAGGAACACAAGAACTGGACACATCAGCAATGGGGTCGAGTTCTCTTTACGGACGAGAGCCGGTTTAGTCTGACGAGCGATTCTGGGCGTATACACAACTGGAGAGAGCAAGGAACACGCAATCACACATCCAACATCATCGAAAGGGACCGGTTTGGAGGTGGCGGAGTTCTCGTTTGGGGCGGTATCATGCTTGGTAGCCGTACTGATCTCCACATCTTCCAAGGAGGTTCAGTCACTGGTGTCCGCTATTTTACCGAGGTTCTCCTGCCTCACGTGCGTCTGTTTAGAGGTGCTGTGGGTCCTGAGTTCCTCTTCATGGACGACAACGCTACACCTCATCGTAGAGTGGCTGTCACAGAGCTGTTGGAGAAGAAAAATATTCAACGCATAGATTAGCCTGAAAGGTCCCCGTACCTAAATCCAATCGAACACGAGTGAGACCTTCTCGGGAGACGCTTGGTATCACGTCACCAGCCGCCAGCAACGATTCCGCAGCTGCGATTGGCGGTACAAGAGGAATGGGCCGTGATGCCTCATCAGCTCCTTGACAACCTCGTCCTCAGCATGGACAGACGTTGTAAATCCTGCAACGCAGTCAGGGGTGATCATATCCCATACTATAAAGACTGTATTTTTATTGGCAGCCGCCTGTCACATGGACGTTTCTGTCTTCTGTCCAGTTGTGCTCGAAGCTACCTTTTAAATAAAGTGCCTTTGTATACTTTGGATTCCTTGTTTGGACAGTTTTGCTCACTTGTCCCATATTCTTACATCTTGGGGATCTTATGGTATGAGTTGAGTCGATGTGGAGCCCTTCTGTACGACGTTACATTCAAAAAACCGTCTCGTCCCTAATTTTTGCACGCCAGTGTACTTAAGACAGAAAAGTAATCTTTTATTTGTATATCAGTAACAGAAGGAACCAGCAGGTAGAAGTAAATAATCCTTTTTAAAAAAAACCGCTCTATCATTTTGTTGTTGTAGTGGTATATGAATGAACGTTCTAAGTTATTACGAGTGTTAATTTGTTTTTCTTTGGAAAGAAAATCACAATAATAAATCAAAATAATAAAATATAAACAACGTCATAGCAACATACTACGGACCAATGGACTTCCCCTGCAGTTCAGAGCATGGAAGTTGAGACCATCTTGGTCACATGACTAAATCGTTGCAGGGCCTTTTCTTTCCAGTGGGCTATGGGCGACTAGAATATTACGTCAACATTCAGTGACGAAATTCTCTTTTGTCTACGGTTTTCGGAACTTGATTAAGCAGGTAATATTTTTTTTTCATAAATGTCTCACCGAACGAAAGTAACTTTTCTTATACATTTCTTTGTATTTAGTCTGTTAATGTGAATACGGAATGCTCACTTCATTTGGAACTATTCCAGATGATGCAATCAATCAAATTAGAAATATCTGCAAATATTTAATTTATTCTAGTACAGGGTGTTCCATTTAAGAAAGGCTCGAGTAAAATGAACGACAACAGCAAGACAACGTCACTATACATGGTAAAGAATAGTTGAAATGACAGAAAACAGGAGTAATTTACCTGCGTTTACAACAATTGCTGAAAGTGCTGTCCTCCGACATCAAGACACAGCTGCACACGACGGAACATGTTGTTCGTAACGCGCCACAACTCATCGGCAGTAATCTGGGCTATGGTATGCGTAATGTTCACTTTTAATTCATCAAGGATGCGTGGATTAATTGCGTGCACTTTCCCTTTCAATGCTGCTTACAGTTAGAAGTCACAGGTGGAGAGATCGGGTGATCTGGGTGGTCATAGTCACTTCGATACAGTTCTGTCCTCCCCAAACACTTCATGCACAGCACGTAGACTGTTCCGCGCAGTATGCGCCGTTGCACCATCCTGGTGAAAGAAAGCATATGTTCGCTCTTCTTCTGTAAGTGCGGCAACAAATGGATTGAACATTGCTGAACATAGCACTCCGAGTTGATGGTGTTAGTGAAAAAGAATGGGCCAACTATCCTCTTCGCAGACACAGCACACCAAACGCCTATTTTTTGGTCGTAAAGAGGAGTCTCCGTTGTCCGTCTGGGATTCGTGTCGGTCCAAATCCTGCTGTTTTGCGCATTGAGATACCCGGACAGATGAAACCATGTTTCATCTGTCATGTAATAAAGTGTTGGGTCCATTTCACCGCTGACAATGGTCTCCTGAAACCACTTACAATATTGCATCCGTTTTGCATAATCAGGAGTTTTAAGTTCTTGGAGCGCCATAACTTTTTACTGCCGAAAATGCAAATCCACCTTAAGTTTGAGTCAGCATAACGTGGCAGATATTCTCGTTGCAGACGATAATCGGCGAATCGACTTCCGAGGGATTTGCAACATCATTGTGCACACATCTTTGATGTTGTCTTCAGTACGAATTGTCTTGAGTTTGTTTCTTTTCCTGTTGCACACCAAGCCGGTTTCAAGATATTTCCCCACTAACTTCGGTACCGCTGATTTCGCCGGTGCTGCACAATGGGGAAATTTTCTGTAAAGAACTGATTTAAAACCTTGTATGAGTTATTTCTGAAATACTGTTACACAAAAACATCCGCTGTTCCGTACTTAAAACCATTTCCGTTGCCTTTGTTTTCTCTTCACTTACACTTATGACCGCGTACCTACACTGCTCTGGCTGTGACTAACCACTCCGGAGAATTCCTTTGCAGCTGCACACGCAGAATTCGGTTAGAAGTGGAACAAAGCGATTTTAACTAGAAACCCGCTAAACATCTTTAACCCGCCTAACAACGTCTGGCCACGGGACCTCTTTTATATGGCGCACCGGGTACCAACAGCTTTAAGAACAGTCTCTGTATTCTCAAAGACTGATCTTAAAGTTTCATACTTTGCCTTTTTGTCCCATTATCAGAAGGTGAGTGAGTGGAAATGCATTTACTCTGCCGTCTTTCGTTTTTCATGCTGGAAGATACGGTCATCGTATACCGTGACCAGTTCTTGATGGTCTGAACAGCATTGTTTTCATTTAACTCAATCATAACTGCAGTAATTCGAGAAAATGCCAATGAGCAAAGACAGTTTTAGTACTGCACACAGTGTTTTTAAATACAGCAGCGTCGTTTCTCAACTCATTTTAAGGAAAACGTAATGTTTACGAGTAAGTCTCTCGTATTTTGGTGAGCTTCAAAATTGATAAGCGCAATTTTGATCTCGTTAAAGTATAGGAAGATTAATTCGTTCGGTCCAGCTTTTCCTGTCTACATAGATACCCGTGGTATTGAGCCAGCTTTTTTATCGGTCCAGCTTTTCCTGTCTACATAGATACCCGTGGTATTGAGCCAGCTTTTTTATCGGTCCAGCTTTTCCTGTCTACATAGATACCCGTGGTATTGAGCCAGCTGTTTTATCGGTCCATCTTTTCCTGTCTACATAGATACCCGTGGTATTGAGCCAGCTGTTTTATCGGTCCAGCTTTTCCTGTCTACATAGATACCCGTGGTATTGAGCCAGCTTTTTTATCGGTCCAGCTTTTCCTCCTTACATAGATACCCGTATTTATTGAGCGAAACGAGGCCGAAGGCTGAGCGGAGCTCTCTTTACGAAACTCGAGACAATTAAGTTGTTCGGGCATAGGTACGAGACGACACATCCGATCACCGTGATTTTTTGCTTGCGATTGGACATCGTCCATGGTCAAGTTTTGACGCCTTCCGATTCACGAAAGTCCGTGTCATTGAGGAATAATCGCCCCAAAACTGGTATTTTATGGGGGCTTCCGGGTTTTGAGAAGGGGTCGTTTGTTACCTATCTCCTGCAAAGATCTTCAGACGATCGCGGAGACACTTTCCACAGAGAAAGGAAAGGAGACATAGGGTTGTTATGATGGTGATTGGTCGTGTCGCCTAAATATAATGACCATTAAAAGACTGACCAATTCTAATAATAATTCAAAAAATCTGCTCTCTATACGAGACTCGGGACAATTAGTTGTTCGGGCATAGATACGACATGGCACCTACGATCAAAGTTATTTTTCGCGTGCGATTGGATATCGTCCATGGTCATGTTTTGACGCTTTCCGATTCCCGAAATTCCGTGTCATTAAGGAACTTCAATTAAAACTAAATGGCTTTTTATTTGAACCATTTCACGAAATTCGGTTCACTAACTTTAATTTAAAAAAATTGTTGGAATTGTAAAACGAAGAAATGGAAAGACTCCGTCTGTTAGCTCAACACTTGCTTAATCTATAATAATAAAGGAAGTTTGTGTATGTGTGGGTGTCTCTCTTTCACGATACAAAATGAAAAACGTGGTTCCCGATCTGAGTGTGTCTTTCCGCTTTGTTTATATGCAACCTGATCACAACCAGCGTGAAGAAAAGGAGTTCATGATAAATTTTAGGCATTTCTTTTTAGAATGTTTCGTACTTTTGTTCTGGAAATCATAAATTTTACGCTTCCGGTTTTTAGAATTTGTTATAATAGACGCCTTAATGAGTTTAGATTTTCCAATAGCTTCGCTCAAAATTTGCCAACTGTACCCGAGTTTTCCGTTACCGTTGCCGGTTTGTTCTAGTATCTGTTTTACAACATTTGTCAGCAAAGTATTCCAGTCTGTGTCCTTTCTATCTCACTATTAAAATCATAAACAAAATAGAAACTCCTAAATTCCCCTAAAAGTTCAGTTATGATAAACAGAACACAAGCGGTTTTTTCTGACCTCATTTGTTCTAAGATGCTTTAAGTTTTTATACATTCCACACCCATCTAGAGCAACATTAGCATAAACATAGCGGGATATATGGAATGAATTATCTCGATTTTCCAAAAAACCCAGTGTAATTATTTTAGGTAAAGAAGTGCAGGAATTAACTTTGACCCATGCAAGCAACTCTTCAGAAAACTTCAAAATGGTATCGTCCTGGTGATGACAAGTTTTCTTTTAAATGGTATCCTCCTGGTGATGACAAGTTTTCTTTTAAATGGTATCCTCCTGGTGATGACAAGTTTTCTTTTAAATGGTATCCTCCTGGTGATGACAAGTTTCTTCCACAACGGCCTGTCTTGTGCCAGTCTCCTTCATGTTACTCCCGCATACTTTCGAATTTCATCCACCCATCTCCCATGTGGTCTTCTACTGGGTCTTTTCCTGTCCCTTGGAATCCAGTCTAAAATTTCGGTTGCCCATCTATGATCTGTCCTTCTGGCTATATGGCAATATGTCCAGCCCACTGCCATTTCAGGGATTTTAATCTGATCATGACGTCTTCTACTCTTGTCCTTTTTCTTATTACAACTTCCTCTTCTTATTTCTCCTGGGTACACTTAGCATGCACCTATCTATGCATCTTTGAGTTGTCTGCAGTCTTTGTATGTCTTTTTTAGTTAATGTCTAAATCTCTGCACATATGTAAGCACTGGAAGGATGCATTGATCAAAACCTTTTCTTTAAAGACATAATGGCATATCGCTCTTGATAATTATACTGTTTCTTCCAAAACCTCTCCAGGCAAGTTTTATACGCCAATTAATTTCTCAATCAATGTGACCATCACTTGATATCTATTGTCCAAGGTAAATGTAGGTATCAGTTATCTCCAGCTTTTCCCCATCAATTTAAATGTAGGTATCGGTTATCTCCAGCTTTTCCCCTTCATTCGAAAAATCTTCATTTCTTGTAAAAGCGTTGTACATCACTTTTGTCTTCTGGAAGTTCATTTTTAATCCCGCTTCTCTAATCTTGTCAGAAAAATCCTGGATCATATTCTTCAGCTCTGATAGGGCAGTTGCAAATATGACTACGTCATCAGTAAAACGAAGGGGAGTTAGATAATCTCAATTAATCTTTATCCCTTTGTTTTCCCAGTTCACTGATTGAAAGACATTTTGCAATGTGGCATTAAAGAGTTTGGGAGATACAGTGTCACCTTGTCTCAGTCCCTTTCGAATTTTTATGGGTGCTGTATTCTCAAATAGCTGAATCTTTGTACTTGCATTTTCATAGATGTTATTAATAATATTAATGTATGCATCTTCAATACCGCAAGATTTCAAAGTCATTGTAACTGCTAAATGTTTCACAGAATCAAAGGCCTTTTCATAATCGATAAAAGCCATGCATAATGGTAGTTCATATTCTCTTGTTCTTTCAGTTAGTTCTCTCAGTAAGTGGATATGATCTATAGTGCTGTAGCCACTCTTGAATCCATCTTGTTCTCTCGATTAAGCCAAGTTCATTGCTACATTCAAGCGGTGTAAAAGAACTTTAGTGAAGATTTTATAAACCACCGATAGGAGGCTGATAGGTCTGTAGTTCTTGAGATCCTCAAAGATTTCAGTTGTGGAGTCATTTTGTAGCGGTTTGGCCATAACTCACTACGCTGGCCAAGCGGATAGGTGAGTGTGGGATAACATTTCCTCTAATCTCGATGGTATAGTTATACCGCTATTGGCAGTCGTCAGGGCCAGTTCAGTAGGAATAGGATGCACCACGAGAAGGCGGGGTTGACATTTGTGTCAAGTAGAGGCTGTGGAATTTTCCGCATCACCTGACCTTACATCCCTATATACACTAAAGAGCAATTGAATTAGAGATAGCTGGCGTTATACAAATGTGGCGCTGTGGGCGGCCCTGTAAACGGAAATGACATGACGCATGCAAGGAGTTATTCTACGGGAATCAGTAAGAATCGGAAGCAGTATGGGTAAGACGAAGAAACAAAGCGCATTTGATCGAGGGCAAATTGTCGGGGTCCTACGAATGGGTCACTCTATCTCGAAAGTCCTGCAAGCACTGGGATTTTCACGAGCCACTGTGTCATGGGTGCACCGTGAGTACATCGAATCCGGTTAAAACCATCCCTGCAAGGGCCAACTGCCGTGAACAACAGCTAGCTCCCATTGTAACAGCGGATAGACGGGCCACAGTTCAAGAAATCACTCGGCAATTTAACGCTGGTGCACAAAAACGTGTAGGCAGCCACACCATCCAGAACCATCTCCTCGATATGGGGTACAGAAGCCATCGTCCCACGAGAGTACCGCTGCTGACCGCACATCACAGGGTGCAAAGATTAGCATGGGCGCGGGAACATCGCCACTGGACCCTAGACATGTGGGGAAATGTTGCCTGGACTGATGAGTCGAGATTCATGTTGGTACATGCGGATGGCAGGATACGAGTACGGCGCAAACCCCATGGAGCGATGGATCCTTCTTGCCAGCAGGGTACTCTTCAAGCTGGAGGGGGTGGCATTCTCGTCTGGAGACTATTTACGTGGACTGAAATGGGACCTCTGGTACGTGTGACATCGTCTCTCACAGGTCAACGGTACCAGGATATCCTGGACGACCATTTGTTCCCATTTGTGCGTCTTCAACATCCCACTGGGGACTTCATCCTGCAACAAGACAATGCACCGTGCCATCGCTCCGGAATTGTATCCGAATGGTTGGATGAACACTCCACCGACGTGACCTCGCTTCCTTGGCCAGCTAGGTCACCTGACCTCAATCCCATCGAGCACATTTGGGATGCCATCGAGAGAGATGTTCGAGGCTTTAATCTCCTCCATCAAATCTTCGTGAACTGTGGGAGCTTTTTCAGGGGTCGGGGATCCGTATGGCTTCCCAACGCTTCCGGGGTTTTGTCGAGTCCATGCCGAGACGAATCGCCGCCGTCATCAGGGCGAAAGGTGGTGCTACACGTTACTAGACAGGTATCTCTAATTCAATTGCTCTTCAATGTACACTACTGGCCACCCAAAATGCAGCACCAAGAAGGAAGCATCCGATTGGCCTGAAATTCGCAGCATGCTTCGCCCGCGAGAGGACATGCAAACGATTAGCATTGCAGGGCATATGCAAATCATGTGCGCCCGGCACGCCGCCAAGAAGCACTATAAGAAGGGTGCACAGAAGGCGGGGTGTAAGTAGTGGAAGTGTGTTGTGCTGCCGGACCTGTGCGTGGGAAGCTTCCTGATGCCTTGTCGCAGAATACGGCAGTCATTTCAGCACGTTTCGGAGTTCGACAGAGGACGAATAGTGGCTTATCGCGACAGCGGTTTATCGTACCGAGACATCGGCGCCCGTGTGGGACGACATCCAGCCACAGTGAAGCGAGTATGGATTGGGTGGGTACAAGAGGGAGGAACAAACCGACGTGAGCGATTGCCGCAGCCGCAGCACACCACCGAACGAGACCACTGGCATGTTGTGCGGCGGGCATTGACTGCTCGCAACGCCACATCACGAACGTTAGCGCAGGAATTAGGGTGTGTTGCGCAACAACCTGTGTCAGCACGTACCGCTCGACGTCGTCTGCAAGAGCGGTTACTTGTCTCACGGCGCCCATTGCTCCGATTACCATTGACGTTACACGACCGGCGAGTGCGGTGGCAGTGGGCCGTTGAACGCCAGACCTGGACTACGGAATGGCACGACATTGTCTTCTCCGACGAATCCCGCTTCTGCCTGCAACAGCACGATGGTCGGATCCACGTGTGGCGGCACCGCGGCGAGCGACTGTATGACGCCTGAATTATGCATCGCCATACGGGTCTGTCGCCTGGCTTTATGGTTTGGGGCGCAATTGAATATGACACCGCACCACTCTGGTACGCATCGCCGGTGCCCTCAACAGCCACCGCTACATCTCCGACGTTTTGGAGCCTGTAGTCCTCCCTTGCCTGCTGGACCTGCCAGCGGCCACGTTTCAACAGGACAATTCGCGCCCGTACGTGGCATACATCGTACAACAATTCTTCACGGACCATCAGGTGTCACTGCTGCCGTGGCCCGCCTGTTCTTCCGATATGTCGCCCATTGAACACGTCTGGTCGCTGATCGGCAACCGAATGGCCTGGTGAGCACCACCCGCAGCTACGCCTGATGAACTGTGGCAACGTGCGGAAGCAGCCTGGACCGACATACCCTAAGTCCACATCCAAAGCCTCTTTCGTTCGATGCCGCGGCGTGTAGCGGCCGTTATTGCCAGCCATGGGGGCCATACGAGCTATTGATGTCTGCGTGTTCCGCAAGTCGCACGGACCTGCAAGCTCAATCGCTTCATCTTTGTATCTGTTGTATGTGTCCAGTAAATCTGGGCTTGCTATCTCGTGTCCTTCTTGGTGTTACATTTTGGATGGCCAGTAGTGCATATATTTATATACACTATATTAACAAAAGTCAGCGGACGCCGAGAAGAGAAACAGAACACAACATTTATTGACATACATTAGTACGGTGTCAGTCCACCTTTGGCCTTAATGCCATGCACAGACCCTTCCACACATGCTTTCGACAAGGTTTTGGAACACAGCGATAGGTATGCGCTTCCATTCAGTACATAATGCTTTTGCTAACTGTTGCTTAGTAGTAGGTCTTGGTTCGAAACTTCTTATGCGGCGCTCTAATTCATCTCATAGGTGTTCTATGGGATTAAATTATTCATCTCATAGGTGTTCTATGGAGCCGTGTGTTGCTCCACAATGGCGGAGGAATCCGCCCGTGCCGCCCCGGTGGCGCAGTGGTCTAAGCGATGGCCTCTGATCATTCGTCCGAAAGGGGTCCGGGTTCGGATCCCGGTGAGGCATGGATGTTGTGTTTGTCTTACGGCACTGGCTCTCTCCCTTCCCTGGAACCAGTGACCCTAAATTAAGGACGGGCGACTGCTTATAGCCCATTGAGTTGCTCACGGTGGTCGTTAAACCTCCAATAAAAAAAAAATAAAAAAAGAATCCGCCCGTTGGCCATATCGCCACCAGACATAAAGTCACGCATTTTTTTTTTCCGAACAGCATTCTTTCTTTCATTCGTCCTAAGTTAGAGACGGACTTCACACAATCTTAGATGTCTGAGAACGTGTACGGGAATAAATCAAAAATGCAATGGAAGAAAATCTGCGAATTGAACTGATATCACAAGCGACAGCAAGTTACTAACGTTAGCATATGTGACGCATTACAGAGGGGGAAACATGTGTTAAAATGACGCAGCGAGACATTCTGTCGCGTAGCTCAGTTGAGAGAGCGACTTACTCCGGAGTGAGGGGACATGGTTCGATTCCCGTCGTAAACAAACTTGTGTTTTCACATTGGCGCCCAATAGTGGAAAATGGATCCACTGGCCGTTGGATTCTTCAAAAAATGTGTGATGTTTGTTCCACACATTGTTTGGAATTAATGAAAAATTCCTACTTCGCTTCAAAGAAAAAATTTAAAAAAAAAAATTGAAAGGGGGATGATGTAACGTATATTATATTTTAACTTTCCTTTTGAGTTTCTTTTTCTATGCAAATTTGAGTTCGCTTTCTTAGACATTTTCTAACCTTAACGTTATGTCTTTTCCCTCAAATGAGAATGATGTTGGCAACACACTGAGGTCGGAACAAAAGTGACGTATGTGTGGCCGGATAAGAACGATAGAGGAAAAGGCAATGCAGCGGTTGTTTACTGGGATTGATGTTACTGATGATAGACGTGCTGTTATACTGATGTTAAATCACTGATACTTTATATAATACGCCAATAAACCAGATGTGAGTGTGGAGTACAAACCATGCAAGCAAATAAATGCATTTGTGAGTATTACAATTGACCTCTTTCTTGTAATACGTATGAGTACCTTCTGATATTACATTAGCACACATAATGTAATTACTGACGTGAGGACTAAGTTACAGTGGAGGGACAAATTACGTTATAAAGTCTGTTCGAGCTTTGAATCAGCCACCCAAGAATGCGACGTAATTATGGAGAGCGATAAAGCACGCATCAGTGGAGGTACCTGTAGAAATCGTTCGTGACCTAGTTGATTCAATGTCTTGCATTGTGGTTGCGCTTGTCCGAGAGAAACATGTACCTACCCGTTACTGGGTAGGTATTCCATGATTTATGTCTACTCCGTGTATTTCTAAATACGCGTCATTTGTGTCAAAGATAAAAACACGAATGCAAGATGCGTTGTACAAGTTGGTTGGCTTTCAAAATTTTATGGCAAAGAAGGAAGTGTTTTCCATAGCAGACAAAGAGCATGACGAATAAGGAAAATAGACAGCTCGGCAGTTAAAATGGTTAAATGCCGAGATAAATTATCCAAAACTTTCCGTATGGTTTGCCATGACGATATGTGTACTGCCGTATTTTCTCCATACACGGGATGATTTCACATATTTCTTATACACTATCTACCAACAAGTAATTGGACACCTGTGATAGCAAAGCAAAACGAAGTTTATTCACCTTCAATAGTTGGTGGAGCCTCCACGAGTGGCGATTACAGCTGCGACCCTCCGGGGCATACTCTCAACCAGGCGTTGTACAACGGCTAGCGGTATTTTCTTCCACTCGGCTTGGAGAAGACAGGTCAGTTCCTTCACCGATTTCGGACGGTGGGGAACCCCTTAAGTCGATGCTCCAACTCGTCCCAGAGGTGCTAGATAGGGTTAAGGTCCGGGCTCTGAGCAGGCCAGTCCATTCGATTAACCCCATTGTCACCATACCAAGCCGTGGTGGACTTCGCATCATGACAGGTGGCACTGTCATCCTGAAAGTAGCATGGGTCCACCCCGTAAAACTGCCACAACGTAGGAAGCGCATGGTCATCCAAAATGGTGCAGTAGGTCTCGGCGTTGAGTCTACCAGGAATTGCGACCAAATTGCGACCGGTTCTTCCGAATTTCTGTGGCCAGCACCCGTCGGTCTCTAACTCCCAGTTTTGTGGGTCTGCCGGATCGGAGCACATTCCGACAGTCACCTCTCATCCTCCACTTACCAATCACTTAGGCGATTGTCGATTTTGGGTACTTCAACTCGCTGGATATGTTACTTATGGATCGGCCAGTTCTGTGATACCCGACGATTACACCTTTCTCGAAATCAGAGAGCTCCGAACTGCGTGTCATCTTGTATGCGACTGGTTGCGTTGTTGTTTCCCACACGATATTTAACGGCGGCGGCCGTGACGTGTATCAGAACCGCAGATATCGTCGATTGCAGGGGTGTCCAATTACTTGTTGGTAGGTAGTGTAGTTGCCCTAACAGCGCTTTCCCACCTTATTTAATAAAATATGGGAGTTCTTCACAGAAATGTTATTTTATATTTGAGAAAAAGATTAGAACCTAATACTGTTTTTACTTCGAAACTGATAGTGATTTTAGAGGGAACAGCACTGTAGCATGTCTTTTATGTGGACCAGGTGTGTGCTGTGTAGCTTTTCTTGTTCAGGAAAGAGACGAGGACCAAATACGTAGCTTCTCTTGTACAAGGAAGAGATAAGGATCATGTAGCTTGTCTTTTATGTGGAACAGGTGTGTGCTGTGTAGCTTTTCTTGTTCAGGGAAGAGACGAGCACCAAATAGCTTATCTTGTACAAGAAAGAGATGAGGATCATGTAGCTTGTCTTGTATGGGGAAGAAGTTTGTGTGTGTGTGTCCTTGCTTTTGCGCATGCGTCCGAGCGCGCGCGCGTGTGTGTGTGTGTGTGGGGGGGGAAACTACTTGACTTGTTTTGTACGGGGAAGATGTGATGCTCTCCAAGCTGGTCTTGTATAAGGAAAAGATAAGGACCATGTAGCTTGTCTTGTATGGGGAAGAAGTTATAATGAATTAGCTTTGTTTATCTTTTTGCTAAGCTAATTATTATGAATGAATAATGCTCTAAGCTTCAAAATAATGAATTCCCAAAAGGGTGTTGTTACTCGTTAATTATGAACTTAAACAAAGTCTCAACGCTGGTTATTTATATTAAGTAATCAAAGTCATAAACCTAACAGCCAGACAGAGGTCTGACAAAACTAAGAATTGAGAAAGACTGAACTTACAGAACAACTTGTTTATTGTGATGACTCCTGGTCAACTAAGGCACTCATATATCACTACTACATAACAACACACTGCAACGCAACGCAACACACCAACTACAACGCAACTCCAACGCAACAACGCAACAACACACAACTCACACTTCTCGATGAACGCGCCTATATACGAGCTACCACCACGTCATGACTTACACTCATTGCCAGATCTCATTCAGCGGGTGAAATAATATTCCGTTCAGTAGGAAGATAATTTACATAGTAAAATAAAATAACCAGAGATAGTAAAATCAAAAGGAAAGTGAATATAGAGTATACGTTACATCATCTCCCCCTTAATTTTTCTTCTTTTTTTTTTTTTTTTTTTTTTTTTTTTTTTTTTTCCGAAAAACCTATCAATTTTGGAGTGTAAGTCTTACATTTCGATGATTGACGTTTCTCGATCTTTTTTTTTTTTTTTTGATTTGTTGTTTGGTGGTAGCCGTATTTACATTATCAACTTGGCATAACAATTTACGAATCTGTATTCGACTGTGAAATTTGTAGTGTAGAACAAACCAAACCTGCATCGGCATACTTTCCTTTTATTCTGCCTAGCAGGAATCACTTTTTTAATTTCAAATTACGTGCGCCTCATTGGTTGAAATACATAACAACTGTATCAGCAGCGAAGATTGCCTGAAGCTGCCTAACAGTAACAATTTTATTATTTTCATTTCAAATTACGTTTTGCCTCATGCGTTGAAATACAGAACAACTGTATCAGCAGCGAAGATTGCCTGGAGCTGCCTAACAGTAACAATTTTATTATTTTCATTTCAAATTACGTTTGCCTCATGCGTTGAAATACAGAACAACTGTATCAGCAGCGAAATTTACCTGGAGCTGCCTAACAGTAACAATTTTATTATTTTCATTTCAAATTACGTTTGCCTCATGCGTTGAAATACAGAACAACTGTATCAGCAGCGAAATTTACCTAAAGCTGCCTAACAGTAACAATTTTATTATTTTACCCCTAAGCACATAGATATATACAAAAAAAAGTGGATTAGTAGATGGACATAGAAGAAATATAAAAAAAAAAACACACATATATACACAAAAAGAATGCATAGGCCCACACGAAAAAAGAAATTCTGACACGCCAACTGGTCGAGCAGGAAAAACAATAAACTGAGAAAAGAACCTGTCCACGAGAACTTACTTATCTCGAGGACGCATAAAAAATTCTAGTGCGAAAACGTTTTCCAGGCCTAATGGGACTGGGGAAATCAGGTGGCTTGGATCTCTTCCGGGACGGTAATGGAACATCGGTCTGTTGTCGGTCAGGAATCTGGCGGTCTGGAAATCCCTGCGGTTGAGAAGAACGGTCAGAAGTCTGGCGGTCCGGAATCCCTTGCGGCTGAGAAGAACGGTCAGGAGTCTGGCGGTCCGGAAATCCCTGCTGCGGCTGATAGGAACGGTCAGGAGTCTGGCGGTCTGGAAATCCCTGCGGCTGAGAAGAACGGTCAGGAACGTCAGAAGTCTGGCGGTCCGGAAATCCCTGCTGCGGCTGATAGGAACGGGCTCCCCCAGGCTTTGGATATGAAGTCCCTTGATGCTGGGGCCCGTTGTGTCCTTCCAGTATCTTTTTGGAGGGACGTGTCTCCGGCCACATCGCTTGTTTTCGTTTACGCCCACGGGGCATGATAGTAGTAGCAGGCATCGGCCCTGTTTGCCCTGAACGGAGGTTCCAGGGGCGAAACCCGGGCGGATGCAAAGATTTCTGCCTTCGTCGCTGTTGCGGCGAAGCAGATTGGGGAGACAAGTGACGTTTGCGCCCAGCTTTTGGTGGTGCTGGACGGTGTGGAATATTAAATGTTGGATTCATAACTGACAAATCCGAAATGTCCGACGCCTCTGAGTCGCTGCTGTAATTTAGCGGTCGTGCAGGGCGATGTTTGGATTTGCCTATAGGAATACTTTCCGATGAGGTATTCAAAGAAGAAGTATCCCGCGTTGGTGCAGAGTGAGCCGGAAACGGCGCAGCAATAGTCTTGGCAATGGTTGGAGGGAAAGGAACGATACTAGTATTCGACGAACGCGAATCGAGCCTTGGTCTCACGGGAGAATCAGGTTGCGGTTGTAGAAACTCGTCTGGAGGGGGGAGGGTGAAGGAAAAATCACTGGTGATTCGTCAAAAATGTTCGGTGGGTCGTCCACAATTTCTGGCGGTTGAACATGAGATATAGATTCTTGAGTCTGTAGAACAGAAGGTTGAGTAGGATTGATAATGAAATCGATATCCCGTTCGTGATACTTGCGACATTGATCAACATGTACATATTGAAAATTGTTGTTCGGTTTCTCCAGAACAATATTATTTTCAAAGACATTTGCCACCCGATATGGACCTTCGTAGCTGGGTGCAAATTTCTTCACTAAAGTATGCGAAACAGAAGACTGGAAGTGCGTTTCCACGAGAGTGAGATCTCCAACGACAAGATCTGGTTCCCTACGCCTAGAATTATAATATCGTGCTTGAGCCGCTTGTGCTCCTAGCATTGCAATACGAGCTTTTTCTGCCATAATGTGTACTGATTGCGGAGTTGGTCGCTGATTTAGTTCGTCGATAATCCCCGTTAAATTTTCAAAAGGGGTTTTAATTTTGCGACCCAGAAAAAGTTCTGCAGGAGTAATTTTAGTAGACTCGTGGACAGACGAGCGGAGGGCGAACGCAAAAAGTTCTAAATGGTCATCCCATCTTTCATGGTGGTCCATTACGAAAGTCGCAATCATTTTCACTAGCGTTCGGTTAACGCGTTCTGCAGGATTACTCTGGGGATGATATGGGGAAATGAATTTGTGTTTAATGTGTAATCTCGCACACATTCTTTCAAAAATGTCAGAAATAAATTGAGGACCATTATCCGAAACTACTTTATTAGGTGCACCATATCTAGAAAATACTTCATTAACTAAGACATTACAAATAATCTCAGCCGTAGCGGCTTTAATGGGAAAAACTTCAACCCATTTAGAAAAATTATCAGTTAGTACTAAAACATAACGAGCTTTATTTTTAACAGATAATGGATAAGGTCCCAATAAATCTATGGAAATAATATCAAATACATGAGAACTTGAACTAGATTTCAAGTGACCGGCCGGTCTTACATTACGGTAATTATTAATCTGACACAAGTGACATGATTGAACGTATGCGAGCACACTTTGGTACATGCCAGGCCAATAGGCAACATCCCGCAATTTACAACGGGTCTTGCGAATACCTAAATGGCCTGCAAGAGGTTTGTCATGAAATTCATTTAAAAGAGCCATTCTAAGGGTTCGCGGAATACATGGGCGAAACTCTGCCCTAGTAGTCCGAGACTTTGTATAATAAAGAAGACCCTCTATTACTTCAAAATGTTGTGACCTTCCAGCCAGAGAAGGATCACTTGGTAGGGGCGAACCCGCAAGCAAAAAATTGTAAATATCCCCAAAATCTGGATCATTTATTAATTCTGCCATTATCTGCTCTCTGGATGTGATATCAGCTATCAGAAGTAAAGGCTGACATCCAGGAGTAGTTTCGGTGGGGACCCCACTAATCGGAACGCGAGATAATGCGTCCGGTAATTGATTCTTATTACCTGGCTGATACGAAATTTTGATATTGCTCTCTTGTAACTTCAGAGCCCACTTCATAAGTCTTTGAGATAGGTGTTTAGCAGAATTCAAATACTGAAGGGCAGAATGATCCGTAATTATGTTAACTGTCAATTCGTTAAGATAACATTGAAATTTATTCAGTGCATACACAACAGCAAGACATTCACGTTCCGTAGCTGAATAATTGCGTTCAGCTTTGGCTAAAGTACGAGACGCAAAAGCTATTGGATGCCCAGCTTGTGACAAAACGCAACCAAGACCAACTCCGGATGCATCAGTATAAATATCAAATTCTTTAGAATGATCCGGGAAAGCCAACACCGGAGGCTGAGTCAATGCAGACTTCAGTGTTTCGAATGCAGCGTTAGCTTCAGGTGTCCAAATAAACTTCTTGTATTTACGCTTTAAAGCATACAATGGCTCACATATTGTAGCATAAGCGGGGACGAACTGCTGATACCATCCGGTCATTCCCAGAAAGCGGGATAGTTCTTTTGCTGTTTTAGGCCGAGGAAAGTCAGCAATAGGCCTAATTTTTTCATTATCAGTGAATAAGCCGTGGGGAGTAATTTTCAACCCCAGATATACAATCTCGTCCCTCGCTATCTGGCATTTACTAGGTTTTAACGTCAAGCCAGCATTGTATATAAGTTGGAACACCTGTCTGAGCAGAGAAAGGTGCTCGTCAAAAGTCTCTGATGTGATAATAATATCATCCAAATAGACATGCACATGGGGACCCAGGACAGGTCTGAGAACCGTGTCCATAAGCTTTTGGAAAGTAGCAGGTGCAGAAGCTAAACCAAAAGGCATACGTAAATATTCATAGGCCCCAAAAGGAGTCACAAAGCCTGTTTTATCGACCGAGTCCGGATGTACTGCCACCTGCCAATATCCACTCGCCAAATCCAAAGTTGACATCCATTTGGTTGACGACAAGTCATTTAAAATATGTGACATGACAGGTAGGGGATAATTGATTGTTTTTGTGACTTGGTTGAGTTTGCGAAAATCTGTCACGAAACGAAATTCATTTGGTTGTTTCTTTGGAACCAAGAAGGCAGGAGCAGCCCAGGCGCTTGTTGACTCCCTGATTATGCCTTGCTTAATCATTTCCGCAATTTGACGTTGCATTTCCTGTTTTTTATGTGGAGCACAAGGGTAAGGTTTCGTCGCAATGGGTTTCGAACCATCAGTGTCAATAACATGATAAACCACCTGTGTGAAACCAGGTTGATCCGAAAATAAACCAGGGCTTTCCTGTAAAAGGAGAGAAAGCTGGTCTCGTTGCCCCTCATTCAATTGGTCACTCAACAATAAACTCGTAATATCTACAGGAACCGTCGGAATCATTTCGACAGGTTCCGGAAAGGAAATCACATGTTGTACAAAATTCAAAGTTATTTGAAACTTGTTAATAAAGTCCATACCCATGAGACATTTCACGGGTAGCTCGTCTATAAGCAGGAAAGAATGTGTAAAACGAGCTTTTCCCAGCCCTAAAGATAATGTGACAGTTCCTGCGATACTGAAGATTTCGTTATTTGCACCTCGCAAATACTGCGTTGCAGGCTGAACATGTATTGCAGAAAAAACATCATTGCAAAACTTTGTATTTAGGGCTGATATCTCAGACCCAGTGTCGAACTTTGTCTCGACAATAATGTCTTCAAGTGTCAAGAATACATCAGGCAACTGAGGAGTTTGAACAGTCACTAATACTGTTTTAGGGTCAGGATGTTTGGTATCAGGAAGCAGGACCGACCCTTTGTCTACTTCCTGTGGAAGTTTAAAGGAATTCTGGTGGTGTTATCATGTGGTCGGAAACCTCGACCCTGCCGGGTATCGGGAAAATTTTCACGATAAGGAAAATTGCGTGCACCCTGCGTCGGGAACTCCGCGTGTCTGTTGAGATTTTCATGTTCGTTACGTCTGCCCTCAGCACGGGCAGAAAAATTATTATTGCCCTGAGCATGATAACGTTCCGAATGCTGCTGAGTGGAACGGGGTCGAGCATACTGTGCATTATGACGATACCCCGTAGCTTGCTCCGAAACTCGTTGCTGGTTCGCCACTCTTCTGTGTGGTGGAACGTATGAAGCTTGGGTGGGCACGTGTGTATGCTCGCGCTGAAAGTTTTGTCTATTATGCCGCTGAGGGTTTTCGGAATAAGCCTCGCGGGGTGCCCGAGCATGGTGAGTTGCAGCATGTTTGCCATGTCGCTCTTCATACGTGCGTATGAGGCGAAGGCATTCATGAATAGTGGTAGGGTGTCGAACCTCAAGAAAATCTTGCAAGAATGGGTCGAGCTGCTGTACGAGGGTATCCAACATGTCAACATGACTGGCATGTGGATCCCATAGATTATATAGGCGTGTAGTTTCCAACGCAAATGCAACAGGGCTATCATTGGGACCCTGCTGACGAGAAAACAGCTGTTGAGCAAGGCTAGCTCGACTGAGGCCGAAAGGAAAGACCTCCAAGAATTCTGCACGGAAATTCTCATAATGAGAATCCGGGTTCGACCCTCGCCACTGCCGATACCAGGTCTTGGCGGTATCTCTCAAGCAAGTTCCGGCAATTTGGACCTTGCAGTCTTCCGGAATATTATATAAATCAAAATGGTCTTCCAGATCTTCGAGGAACTTTAAAGACCCCTCCAAACCATTGAAATGAATTGTTCCTGCATGCGGCACGAAATGGGCAAGCATTCTGCTTCGCTGAGAGGATTGAATTCCCTCAGCTACGACCCGCGACTCAGAGTGATAAGAAGCTGGTGCATTACGAGATGGTGAAGAATGCTTGGGTATGTGTAGATTATTCATATCCAAGTCAGAGCCACAGGCTTCGTACAAATTGTCCAAACAAACACCATTACCCTCGAGACTTGCCGGAAGGTGGAAATTTGCAGTTGTCTCAGGTAAGGAAGCCATGGGTAATAATAGTCAGGATCTCGTGTTCGAGAAAAGTTCGGGCGCCAATTATAATGAATTAGCTTTGTTTATCTTTTTGCTAAGCTAATTATTATGAATGAATAATGCTCTAAGCTTCAAAATAATGAATTCCCAAAAGGGTGTTGTTACTCGTTAATTATGAACTTAAACAAAGTCTCAACGCTGGTTATTTATATTAAGTAATCAAAGTCATAAACCTAACAGCCAGACAGAGGTCTGACAAAACTAAGAATTGAGAAAGACTGAACTTACAGAACAACTTGTTTATTGTGATGACTCCTGGTCAACTAAGGCACTCATATATCACTACTACATAACAACACACTGCAACGCAACGCAACACACCAACTACAACGCAACTCCAACGCAACAACGCAACAACACACAACTCACACTTCTCGATGAACGCGCCTATATACGAGCTACCACCACGTCATGACTTACACTCATTGCCAGATCTCATTCAGCGGGTGAAATAATATTCCGTTCAGTAGGAAGATAATTTACATAGTAAAATAAAATAACCAGAGATAGTAAAATCAAAAGGAAAGTGAATATAGAGTATACGTTACAAAGTGTGTGTGTTTGAGAGAGAGAGAGAGAGGACTACTTAGCTTGTTTTGTATGAGGAAGAAGAGAGGACCATGTAGCTTGTCTTACACGGGGAAGAAGAAGTGTGTGTGTGTGTGAGAGAGAGGACTACTTAACTTGTATTTTATGGGAAAGAGGTTAGGACCATTTATCTTGTCTTGTACGGGGAACATGTAAGGCCCTCTTAGCTGGTCTTGTATAAGGAAAAGATAAGGACCATGTAGCTTCTCTTGTATGGAGAAGAAGCGCATGCGTGTGCGTGTGTGCGTGTGTGTGTGTGTGTGTGTGAGAGAGAGAGAGAGAAACCCCTTAGCTTGTCTTGTATGAAAAAGAAGTGAGGACTATTTAGCTGGTCCTCTATGGGGAAAAGGTGAAAAACACTTAGCTTTGTCTTGTACGGGAAAGAGACGAGGACCAAATTGCTTGTCGTGTATGGGGAAGAGGTAAGGACCACTTAGTTTGTTCTGTATAGAACAGATGTGACACCCACTTAGATTGTCTGGTATAAGGAAGAAATGAGAACCATGTAGCTTGACTTGTACGGGGAAGAAGAAGTGTGTGTGTGTGTGAGGACTACTTAGCTTAATTGTACGAGACAGAGGCTAGGACCACTTAGCTTGACGTGTATAAGGAAGAGGTGAGGACTACTTAGCTTGTCTTATAGGTGATGATAACTTACTGCAGAATGATGCATGCAGGAATGCATAAATAATTTAAAGGAGGACACCCAAACTTTAGATCATAACAAGCAAGGTTTCTGACAGAAATCTCAAACGCAGTGTTCATGATCAGCAACTTTCTAATGATTAAAACACTCAGCAAAGAAACATATATGTCGTCATCTGCAATAATGTTCCTAAATACTGTAGTAATATGTCAAATACTGACAGAGAAAAGGAAAGGGGGGTTTAACCATTTTTATTTGCCTTGAGACCAAGAATGGATGGTTTAAATCTATAGCTGGTGCCTGATTATTGCATCTGTTAAACAAAAATGGCATCCAGTCCAAAAATACGTATTGCAAAGCCTTTGAAGCACGACTGCTCTAATTAGAAAGACTCCAAAGTCTTTTGTACTGCCTTTTGATTCGTAATTTTTTATCAAGTTCCGTTGGATTTCGACTATCTCAGTAAAGACAGCCTGGTTGAGGGGTAAGTGTTTCACGGTGATGGAAAATGTGGCAGGGTTCTCCATCGAAGAGTTCGTTTCATAATCGGAAGGCGGATGAGAAGAACTGGATGTTGTATTTACTTCGAGACTCGCGGAGGCTTTAGGAATGAGCGGGAAAAGTATTGCAGCGCTTGTCTTGTGTGGGGAAAGAAGTGAGAAGCATGAAATTGAAGGAGATGCAGGACGTTTGTCTGGTTGGGCGCTCTCGTGGAGGAGCATCTTTTCGTCGACAGCTTCCAGCTCTGACGGCGGCGGCGGTGGCGGCGGAGGAGAGCAACAGGACGGGCAGTGTCCCACTGCATCCCAGCGGATCATTAATCATCCTCGCTGTCAGCATCCTCCTTGCAAAGCCCCGGCAACGCCTGCAGATATTTGCGAATCGCTTAAATCCCCATCCATCTTCCCTTCCGATGGTGATTTGATTCCGTTGTAAAAATAAACACCTCGTCCGACTCGGCTGAAAGGGTTTACAATATTTATATCCACTTATAATGATGATGCACCCCCTTCGGATGAATTTACTGTGTTTGCAGGCATTCGGGGATGATAGTTGAAGGAATAGAGGAGAAGACGAGGTGGGGGCCATATACAGCTGTGCTCGACGACTTCTTAAAACTGGGATTTACTTTTCTCCCTCTTTTTTTTTCGTATAACTTTTTTTTTTTACTTCCCCATTGCTTTAAGCCCTTTGGAGTTTTCAAACAGCAGTTTTCTATCGAGGTGCCTTATGTTTTATTTTCGGGTCTCACGAAGAACTAATTAGGAATGCAGTTTCTCTTTAACTACTGATTTATTTTCTTTGTGATCCGCAAGAAATTCTTAAGATGGATCACACAACTTACTGCACTCAAGAAACATCACGGTGATACCGTATTTATAAATCGACCTTTGTACTGTCGTCAACAAATAATTCTAATTTAGCTACTAAATGAAATTCTCCGTAAGTGTTCCTCACATTTCTCAATCTTAAGCAATATTTTGTTGTAAATAGAGTAGAACCAGCTTATAACGAAACCAGCTTATAACCGCTTATAACGTTTCAATATTTGGCGAGATCTAGGATTTTAACGAAAAAAACAGGAACTTTTGCTTAGTACAATGTAGATTCAAAACTAATTTAATCGCTTTTAGCGAACAAATTTTAATGAAGTCTTCGTATTTAACGAATGAGAGAAAAACTGAGGTGATCACCTTTAACAGGCTAAGTAACAAAATTTAATGAAATTCCATAATTAATATCTTCTTCTTCTTTGTTACTCAGTCCAAGGACTGGTTGTTCAGTAGATGTACTATGTCTCTCCATCCCTCTCTATTCTCCGCCACTCTCTTCTAGTCATAGTATGTCCTGGTATTAGTGTCTTGGAGTAGCTATGCCACAAAACTATTCCTTGGTGGCCCTCTTCCTCTCTTGACATGACTTTCTCCATCCAAAATTTTCAGAATCGGGCCTCCATAGCGCAATATGTGTCCCATCCATAACATTCTTCTTCTTTTTAACATGTTGGTCAGATTCCTGGGTTATCCCACTCTCTTCAGGACCACTTCATTAGTCTTTCTATCGAGCCAACTTATTCTCTCCATTCTTCTATAACTACACATCTCAAATGCCGCCAGCCCTTTCACTTCCTTCTTGATCAATGTCCATGGCTCAGAGCCGTAGAGGGCTACTGGCCAAACATATGCCTTTAAAATTCTCTTCCTCATTTTTAGATCTATATTTCTGGCAATCAGTAGTCTTAGATTCAATGTCTATATCTAAGAGCCGTAGAGAGCTACTGATCTAGTCTTTGGTCAATGTCCATGTCTCAGAGCCATAGAGAGCTACTGGCCAAACATATGCCTTCAAAATTCTCTTCCTCATTTTTAGATCTATATTTCTGGCAGTCAGTAGTCTTTGATTCAATGTCCATATCTCAGAGCTGTAGAGAGCTACTGGTCTAGTCTTTGGTCAATGTCCATGTCTCAAAGCCATAGAGAGCTACTGGCCAAACATATGCCTTTAAAATTATCTTCCTCAATTTTGGATTTATATTTCTGTCAGTGAGTAGTCTTTGATTCCCTCTAAAGGCCGCTTTTTGCCATCCCCAGTCTTCCTTTTCACATCTCGCATCTTCAGTAATAATTTGACCCAAATAGCGAACTGATTTAACTTGTTCGATAAATTCTCCTTCAATTTAAAGGAATGCCTGTTCTGGATCCTTCCCTATTACCATTAGTTATATCTTATTTATCTTCATTCCATAGATAATCGCATTTTTGTGAATTTTTGACATCATGCGCTGTAATGATTTGGCTGATCCTGATGAGGTAGGAAAACTTTGCTTCTTACTGTTATGGAATGGAGGAGTAGAAAGGGAGGCATACAGGAAGGAACTACAGCAGTGCAGGGGAATCCTGGTGTGCTAGTGGAATAATGTTGAGAGAAAAGCAATACGGAAGGAATACATTAAATGCTCAACAAGCGAGTTGTAAAAGAGATTTCTCTATGCCACCCACTCCAAGGAATTATAACTTGTGCGTATCGCTTCAGAACAGTTGAAAGCAGGCAACCTACAGCTACGCAAAAAGAGGATGAGTACGGTCACTCATATTAAAGTGGATTTCTGGGTCACAATTGCAGAGCGGGATAGGAAAGTAATGGAATGGGTACGTTGCTGAAGGGGAAACAGGAAATAGCAGTCCCTGGAATTGTGTCCTTTCCCCTTTCACCCTCCAGTGTTGCGTACATTGTGTAGATAAAATTGCATTGGGAATTTCGGTGATGCTTTAGCTTTATGTAGGATGTGTAGTTAAACAGCGGTCAGTCTCACATGGCCGTCAAATTGAAATGTTTCATTAATTAACTATAGTACGACTATGGCTAATTAATTAAGTCTTTGAAGCATATCCAGTTGCTATGGATACATAATATCAGAATATATGCATATTATCGATATGCATATTTTTACATGGCAGATATTTTTACCCAAAAATGGATTTAGCGAGCTCCTGGATTCATCGAGGATCTCCGCCGGTCCCGAGCTCCATGTTATAGTCGGGCTGTACCGTAGTTACACTATATCGGAGCACCATTTTGTAGATTCAGCTCTTCTTAATTGATAGAGATCACGTTGTTAACCATTATGGAGTAAAATTACATCATCATGGAGTCAAATTGAGACTGCGTCGGTAGCAGAAAATTAAAGACGCGGGATTTCGGCTAATTATGTGAAGCGATAATCTTCTGTAGAAGCAGTGGCTCTAAATTAGAGACAAATGTTTCCCTGTTATATTTTTGAATGCTCAAGGGGCCTCGAAAAATCTAATTAAACGTCTTAAGCACTGCATCATGTTGCGTAGACTAATTTTTTTTAAGTGTGCTTCTTGTCAATGAATATCGTGTGCAAAAACTCTGAGTAATCTTCTCAAATGTAGTGTCTTATTTAGTTCTAAAAAGTTACTTAAACATTCTATACTGAAAGCAAACCTCTTTTTGAACTTGGGTATAATCCACTTCGGGTCGTATGAACACCGGTGCTAGTGATCCACTAGAAGCAGAAATACAGTAAAGGATAAAAAATATTCACTGGAACTCTCACTGCTGTTTACTCACATAATAGTGATACCTGATAATAAAGTTTAATCTTAATAAATATTTAATGTAATGAGCCAATGGATGACGTTGATAATTTTGTTAATTTTAATATCTTGTAAATACTTAGAAACTTTCATTTTAACAATAGTTTGAATGCTGTAAATATGTGGGAAACATTTTTAGACTGTAGATATTTCTTTGTTTTCTGGGTTGCCAGGGTGTCTGCTGAAATAATTCTGATGTCCCAGAAGGAGACCGTAAGAGAGGTGGCCGAATGAAATACGAAATCATGCGGATTGACTTTGAAGAAAATGGCTCAGGACAAAGAGTCTATTTGTGCGTGCGCGCGCGCGCGCGTGTGTGTGTGTGTGTGTGTGTACGAGGGTTGTACCGAAATTAATGCAAAAGTGGACTGTGACGTACCTGCCCCGCAGGGCGCACACGACATAAAGCCAGATAGCACCAAGCAAGAACGAACGTCTGCGTAGCTCAGTTGTTACAACAACTTGTTCCGGAATAAGTGGACTCGGGTTCGAGCCTCGGCGTGGACCAAAAATGACGGAGAAATTTACTTCGTTATAATGGCGCCCGAACTTCCCGGATGACCAGGCAGTTCAAGATCTCGCAATGGTGTGATGTTCTTTCCACACCGCGAGATAAGAAAAATAATAGAATCACTTCTTCAGCACTTCGAAAAATAAAAGTGTGTGATGTTGCATTCCACACACTAGATTAACTGGGAGTTCTCAAGTGCACGTTCTACAGCGGATGGTTGCCTGCAACGATTCATAGTCACGGCCGACCCGTGGGCCATGCGCCTGGCCCTGTTTCGGAGGGGGGGGGGAGATGTGACGTACCTGCCCTGCAGGACGCACACGACATGATAGCAGCAAGAACGAACGTCTGCGTAGCTCAGTTGGTAGAACGACTTGTTCCGGAATAAGTGGACTCGGGTTCGATTCCCGGCGTACCCCAAAATGACGGAGAAATTTACTTCGTTAAAGGACATAACTTTTTTATTAACTGACAGAGGTCGTACAAGTTGGTAGAGTAACTCTTCCTCTACAGCATCCCTTCCTCTTCATTGCAGGTAAATAATGGATTCCAAACAGAAACAGAAGCAACGTGCCGTCATTAAGTTCTTGACGAAGGAATGGTGCAGGCTGTCAGACATACACAGATGGCTACAGAATGTTTACAGAGATGACACCATTGACAAGAGCAGTGTGCACAGATGGATGAAGAAGTTCAACGAAGCGGAAACAAGCATTGAAGATAAACCACGCAGTGGAAGACCATCTTCTGCGACCACTGACACGAATCGTCAGCGGGGGATGAATCGATTAGTGGGGACAGACGAGTCACAATCAGTGAGCTTGTTGCACAACTGGACTGTGGTCACAATGCCCTTACAGAAGATGATGGAAGACTTAGAGTATCGGAAAGTGTGTGCAAAGTGGGTACTTTGGTAGTTGACACCCGATTTGAAGAAGAGAAGGGTGGAAGTCTGCTCTGATCTGCTGAAAACGTTTGAAGCCAATGAAGACACGTTTTGTTTCCCGATCTGTTAAAAGGGGATGAAACGTGGGCGTATCTTTACAATCCTGAAACGGATAATCAATCCATGAAATGACGTCACACCTCTTCACCAAAGCCTAAGAAGTTCAAGAGCCAGCGATCAGCACAGAAATCCATGGCTACTGCACTGATAAAAACGTTATGTTAATTCAACAAAAAAAGGTTGTTCAATTTGCAAAAATTATTTTGTTGAAAATTATTGTTGATTTAACAAAACTTATTGTTATCACGACAAAACGTTTTATTCATTTAACAAAATGATTAGGTCGATTTTGGGGAATTTGTTTGATCCAACAAAACATTGTTATCATGACCTAATGTTTTGTTGCGGCAGCAAAACATATTGTTATAGCAATAAAAGTTATTGCGCCACGATAACAATATGTATTGTTGGATCAAACAAATTCCCAAAAATCGACCTAATCGTTTTGTTAAATGAACAAAACGTTTTGTTGTGATAACAATAAGTTTTGTTAAATCAACAATAATTTTCAACAAGATAATTTTGCAAATTGAACAAAAATTTGTGTTGATTGAACAAAACGTTTTTTTTTTTTTTTTGGAACGACAGGGGTGTCATTCTTCTTGATTTTCTGGAACGTGGCCGTACCGCGACAAGCGAACGGTACATTGAGACACTCAAGAACCTTAGAGAAGCTACAAGGAGGAAGAGATCGAACAAGAATCTGAAAAAGATCCACATTCACCGTGACAATGCGAGACCACACACATCTTGGGCCACAAATTAAGCGATCAGCAAATTAGGCTGCTAGGTGGTCCTCCATTAACAGTTCAGCCCAGATATGGCACCCTCCGACTTCCACCTGTTCGGTCCAATGAAGGACAGTCTTCGAGGACAACGATTTGATGACACAGACGAGGTGAATGTGGCTGTGAAGGAGTGGGTACAACAGTCCACACCTGAATTTTTTCAAACAGGATTCGAGAGTTGGGTTCGACGGTGGCACAAATGCATCGCTTGTGATGGAGACTATGTTGAGTTGTACCTTTGTATAAAGAGTTACTTTACCAATATATTCAATTTGAACGACCTCTCCTTTAATAAAGAAGCTATGCCCACTTTTGCATTACTTTCAGTATAACCCTCGAATCTCAATATACACAGTCGTATCAGAACAATATGACCACCTACCTAATAATGGGAATAACCACCCTTGTCCCGGATGAGAGAAGCGAGACGGCGTGTCGTAGCGGAAGGTTGCCTGAGGCACACGTGCCCATTCGGATTGCAGACGAGCACGGAGTTCCCAGAGATGACGTGGTTGCGGGTCGGCACGTCGAACCCGTCGATTCAAATAGTCCCACCAGTGCTTTATAGGATTGAGATCGGGAGATTTCGCAGGCCAAGGTATAACGGAGACATCGCTGTTGTGTTCCTGGAACCAGTCACACACACCCCCTTAAAAACGTAGCACGGCGCATCGTCCTGTTGGTGTGGCCGCGGGGGGCCTAGTGGGCAACGTTAGTGACTGCCACCGGAAGGGCCTCAGGTTCGATCCCAGGCAGGTACGAACGCTCGATTCACCAAATATCCGCCGTGCGTCGGATGGGCACGTTAAGCCGTCGGACCCCGGGTACTGATCCCCCGGTAATAAATAAGGGCGTCTTCCTCCCCCATTCTACTTCGCTTGCATGTCACTTTCCTATCGGGCACTCTAGCCCAAATCTCATAGCTTCCTATTTCTAAGGGTTATTTAAGACCTGGGGTCAGACACTCCCTTCCTAAAATCCTCTACATATTGTCATGGACATCATGATCGTCCTGTTGGTGGACACAATCACCACCAGGGTGAACGTCCAATATGAACGGATGCATGTGGTCATATAGAATGCACAGTAACTACTGGCGTTCAGAGACCCATCCAGTGGCACCAGTGGTCCCAGGAAAGCATCCCTAAGACATACACATTGCCACCGCCGGCTTTACTTGACCGACAAGGGTGTCCGTGTGTTGGTTCTCGTGTGTCGTCCCGTGTCAACTGCAGGCGTCTTTGCCGATGAACCTGGGTAAATATGGGCGTCTTGACGCAGCGTCGACTCCGGAGACCCATGCCTAACAGGGTTTGCTCTACTGTTATTGGGGACACGTACCCGGTGCCTCATCATTCATTTGCGTGGTCAGTTGCTGCACTGTTGCGTGTCGATTGCCCTTTACCAGTCGACGGAGGCAACGTACTCCTCGGGGGTTGATGGCGTTTAGGGATCTACAGTTATGACGTCAGGAAGTACTCGGCGTGCCAGCAGTCCGTTCTTGGTGCACTCTTACTACAGCAGCTCGCGAATAGTTCACGAAATCTGCTGTTTCTGAGATGCTTTCAACCTTGGCGTAATAGCCGATAATCATTCATTTTTGAACGTCCGTCAATTCACTACCTCCGCCCATTGTGCTCACGTAACGCGGCTCATCTGTACTGGACGGCGGCTTTTATCTCTGTGTGATCGTCCTCGTCACGTGCACTCTGTGACGCGCTTGGGCAGGTACACTGTGATTCCGGGGGAGGTCATATCATTCTGGTGCGACCGTACATATCTCAAAATATATATGCACAGTCGAGTCACATTACTGTGACCACTTCCTACCCTTGACGTCAACGGCGTGTAGCCAATGAAAGAAGGCACGCGTCGTGAGCTGGCTTGGAGGGTATATAATGTGTGCTGTATTCATTCTGAAAGCATATCACTCGTTGCTGTCATGGGTGAAAGGAGCGATTTATCAGATTTGCAAAAAGGGATGATTATCGACTTTCGCACCAAGGGTGGCAGTATTTCTGAAACAGCGCAGTTTGTGAACTGTTTCGCGTGCTGCTGTAATAAACTGTATCGAGATTGGAGAAATGGGACCATTGGGAATAAGCGAGGTGGAAACTGCGGAGCACCACGTGCCATTGATGTGAGAGGTGAACGTCGGCTTCGAAGGTGCGTGAGGGCCGATCGACACGCTACAATGGAGCAACTCACTGGCCGAATGAACCAGAGTGCTACCGGAAGTCTGTCCAAAACGACAGTTCAGCGAACCCTGCTGCGTATGGGGCTCCGATGCAGACGGATGGTCGCTGCACCTATGCTAACGAAGGTGCATCGGTAGAAAAGGCTTATATTTGCACTGCAGTATCGGAATTGGACCTCCGCTGATCGGCAAAGGATTGCCTTTTGTGACGAGTCACGTTTTCTGCTTCATCAAACGGATGGACGTTAGCGTATAAGGCGAGTAACATCGGAGAACAAACAATCTTCAACCATTGTTGGAAGAACACAAGCTGGTGGGGGCAGCCTTAAGGTCTGGGGAATGTTTTCGTGGCATTCTATAGGTACACTCATACTTGTGAAAGGCACTATGGGCCGAATTCCTTATGAATCCATCCTTGCAGACCACGTGCTGATTGTTTCCCCTGCTGCGGCTGGGATCTTCCAGCACGACAATGCGACGTGTCACACAGCTGAAAATATCCGAGAGTGGTTGAAAGAGAATGATGTAGACTTCAAAGTATTTCCCTGGCTCCCCAATTCCCCAGACGTAAACCGAATTGATCATCCGTGGGACCACCTCGATCGTTTGGTTCGTCCTATGGATCCTCCACCACACACCCTCTAGCAGCTGTCAGATGCACTGCAGTCAGCATGGCTCCACATACCTGTCAACACCTTCTAGCACCTTTTTGAGTCATTCCCAGACTGTTTCAGCTGCTGTCCGCGCTGCGCTGCACACGGCGGTTAGCTGTTGGGTATACATGGCCCGGAATTGGACAGAAGATACAGCTTGGACACAAGATGAGCCACAAGCCAGCGCTTTAGACCAGTTGCCCACCGAGGAGGCAGACTAGCATTCCTTTTTGTACATACATACATATCACTAAGTTGTTCTCTGATATTCAGAGGCAAACTCCTCTGATAACACAATTTCGGTTTTCTACCTCAGAGCGACAGAGTATGATCCAGGAACTTCATCACAAAAGCAAAGAATTGAGTTCATAAATGAACCAACAGAAAACAAAATTGATGTACGCAATGTTTCACAATGAAGAATTAGAAGTTGATGGGGCAAGTCTAATAATCACCAATGCATATACTTACAATGGACAACAGATATCAAGCGAGGGTCACATCGGAAACGAAATTAATTGGTGTACAAAACTTGGATGGAGAGCATTCGGAAGAAACAGTACAATTTTCAAGAGCGATTTACCATTATGTCTTATGTAAAAGAAAAGTGTTTAATTAATGTATTCTTTGTGTTCTTACTTTTGGATCAGACCGCCTTAACTGAAGAAGACATACAGACACTGCGGACAACTCAGAGAAGGATGAAGAGGTCCACGCTTGGTGTAGCCAGCGAAGATAGGAAAAGCAACTCATGAATCAGGAAAATGACACGAGTGAATGCCACCATGATCAAAGCAAAGACCCTAAAATGGTAATAGGCTGGATATAGTGCTAGAAGAACTCACCATTGTTGTACAACTGATATACCAGACTGGAAACTGAGTGTCAGATTAAGACCCAGAAGACCACGTGGGAGAGGGTTGACGAATTCGAACTCATGCAGGGGTGACATGGAAGAGAATTACTTAAAATCGATAGTTGTGGAAGAGACTTGGGGAAAGATTCATTCATCTGTGGATTGAGAATGATTGATGATGATATGCTGTTATATACTGATATACGTAGTATATGCACTATATTGACAATAGTCACAGGACACCTAGAAGAGAAACACAACACAGCATTTATTGACATACATTAGTACGGTGTCGGTCCACCTTTAGCCTTAATGCATGCACTGACCCTTCGAGACATGCTTTCGGCAAAGGTTTTGGAACACAGCAATAGGTATGTGCTTCCATTCAGTACATAATGCTGCCGCTAACTGTTGCTTAGTAATAGGCCTTGTTTCCAAACTTCTTATGTGGCGCTCTAATTCATCCCATAGGTGCTCTATGGGATTAAGATCAGGTCTCTGTGCTTGCCAGTCTACACACGATACGGAATTATCGTGAAACCACGCCGTAATAGTCCTTGCTTTGTGGCTCCGTGCATTATCCTGCTAGTACCAACAACGCATGGTTCCATAGTATTGCCACAGAGTTGGTAAGGCATAATTGTCCAGAATATCGAGCTAGGCGTTCTGGTTAACAGGCTTTCCACGATAACCTATGGACCGGGACCATATCACGAATAACACCCCCACACGAGTACACTGCCAGCTCCAAATTTGACTGCAGGAACAGTACACTATGGTAAATAGCGTTCCTCAGACTGTCTCCATACCCACACCTGGCCATCAGGCTGATGGATCGTGTATATGGATTCTTCAGTCCATAGGACCCGTTTCCATTGATCTACGGTCCACGATAAATGTTCTTTACACCATGCTAAACGACGGTAGCATTCCGAGTGGGAATGGAAGGCTTATGAGCAGCCGCACGACCACGGTAACCCATGGAATGAAGTTCTCTGCGAATGGTACGTGTACATACCGAAGTTCCAGCATTTTTACTCACCTGTACACTGAGGTTTTGTGCAGTACTCCGTCGATGAGCTGTAACAACTCTCCTGAGGTTTCGACGTTCTCTATCACTGATTTTGTTTGGTCTGTCAGCGCGTTTTACTGCTTCAGGCACGCCATGTGTCTTCCACTTATTCAGTACATCCAAGACAGTTGACTTGGGTATGTTTAAACGCCTCTCGGTCCCTCTTATGGACAACCCACTAATATAAAATCCAACGATCTTTCCTTTCTCAAAGTCAGTTCTCTCCCGCCGCGACTTTTTCGCTCAACCTCACAGCGCGATATGATCGTGGTCAGTTGCAGGCTTGTTTTTATGCCGTTTGCAGCTGTACCGCGCATGTTAACAACGCAGCGGCACCGTTCATTTGCTTTTGGAGGGGTGTCCGGGGACTCTAATCAGTATAATGTATATTGATACAGAAATCGACCTTAACTAAAAAATAGACATGAAGAGGCTTCAAACTACTGAAAGAAGCATGAGAAGTTCATGCTTGGTATAACCAGGAAGGATAGCAACTCGAACTTATGGATTGGGAAAATGACGTGAGTTGATGACCAAGATAAATCCCTGCAATGCGAATGCGCTGGGCATACTGCTAGAAGAACCGTTGGACAACTGAAATATTGGATTGGATTCCAAGGAACAAGAAAAGACAAAGGTAAATCACGTTGTTCGTACATCACTTTCATCAATAACACGCATTCAAAGCATGTGAGTCGTTTTTATCCTGGACTAAACGATCGCACGATACATGTCACTTTTCATTCGCTGACAGAAACACGCCCTTTTTAACGTCACACAAAACATTTTGCATACTCTGGTGTTTGTAAGTGTGCAAAAGTTTCATTCTAATCACTTTCCTTCAATTTCTCTTAGCATACAAACAGTTGATGTCAGTAGTTCGTATTAACACCACCTTATTCCTTAATTGTTCTAAGCAGTGTAGTTCACTAAAACCTAAAGAAAGCTGTCTCATTTTGGACATGCACTGTAGTAGTAAAACCTATCTGGAGATTTTACTGGCTGCGGTCTCATTGTTCTCTGCAGCAAATGGGACAAGCATAAGGATTCGAAAATTTTCTTACAGCTTTTGAGAATCACTTAGGTGAAAGCATTGGTGGCGAACTTTGGTAGAGAAATAATAGAAGCACTGCCACAGCAACAACTGTTCATATACACTGAAGAGCAATTGAATTAGAGACAGCTGGCGTTATGCAAATGTGGCTCTGTGGGCGGCCCTGTAAACGGAAACGACATGAGGTATGCAGCGATCCGTCAATATAAGGAGTGATGCGACGGGAATTAGCAAGATTCGGACGCACTATGGGTAATACGAAGGTTCAAAGCGCATTTAATCGTAGGCAAATTGTCGGGGCCTGACGAATTGGTCACTCCATCTCGGACGTCGTGCAGGAACTGGGATTTTCACGAACGACTGTGTCACGGATGCACAGTGAGTACATCGAATCCGGTAAAACCATCCCTGCAAGGGCCAACTGCCGTGGACAACAGCGTGTGGATGAGCGGGGTCATCGTCGGCTACCTCGCATTCTAACAGCAGATAGACGGGCCACAGTACAAGAAATCACACGGCAATTTAACGCTGGTGCATAAAAACGTGTAAGCAGTCACACCATCCAGAATCATCTCCTCGCTATGGGGTACAGAAGCCATCGTCCCAAGAGGGTACCGCTGCTGACCGCACATCACAGGGTGCAAAGATTAGCATGGGCGCGGAAACATCGCCACTGGACCCTAGACATCTGGAAAAATTTTGCTTGGACTGATGAGTCGAGATTCACGTTGGTACATGCGGATGGCAGGATACGAGTACGGCGCAAACCACATGAAGCGATGGATCCTTCTTGCCAGCAGGGTGCTCTTCAAGCTGGTGGGGGTAGCATTCTCGTCTGGGGACTGTTTACGTGGACTGAAATGGGACCCCTGGTACGTGTGACATCGTCCCTCACAGGTCAATGTTACCCGGATATCCTGGACGACCATTTGCTCCCGTTTGTGCGTTTTCAACATCCCACTGGGGACCTCATCCTGCAACAAGACAATGCACCGTGCCATCGCTCCCGAATTGTATCCGAATGGTTGGATGAACACTCCACCGACGTGACCTCGCTTCCTTCGCCAGCTGGGTCAACTGAGTTCAGTCCAATTGAGCACATCTGGGATACCATCGAGAGAGATGTTCGAGGCTCTGACCCTCCTCCATCAAATCTTCGTGAACTGTGGGAGCTTGTTCAAGGGTCGTGGATCCGTATGGCTTCCCAACGCTTCCGGTGTCTTGTCGAGTCCATGCCGAGACGAATCGCCGCCGTCATCAGGGCGAAAGGTGGTGCTACACGTTACTAGACAGGTAGGTACCTCTAATTCAGTTGCTCTTCAGTGTAGAAACCAAGGTAAGAAATTGTGCTCTCCCTGACTATAAGCAAATTCTTGTCAAAAACAATCAGTCTTGAAGACTTAATTTTCTGTGAAGAACATTTTAGACGGTGTGCTTATATTTGCACCCATTCAAACAGGACCTACATTTACTTCCTCTTTTTTATTGTTGTCCATAATGAAATGTCCTATTTTTTTATATTTCGTGCTTTAACAATGTTTTGTGTTCCCTACAGTGAATATGTATGCAAGTTATTAGAAAGCTTGAAATCTGCAGATTGTAACCTTTTGGTTCACTTTATTAACTTATAATATTTCCAACTCTATATTTCCGTTTCAGTGAAAGATGAATAATGGTGATTTTCGGGCAATTTTCCTCTACGAGTTCAAACTGTGCCACAACGCAGCGCAAGCGACGCAAAACATTGTTGGTGCCATTGGAGAGGATGCGGCTAATGAACGTATGGTGCGAAGATCGTTCGCAAAATTCAAGGCTGGTGACACGAACCTTGACAGTGAAGAGCATGGCCGACCGAGTACCGTCATCAATGACGACGCATTGAAGGCGCGTATTGAAGCAGATCCACACACAACTGTTCGTGATCGTGCGGGAGAACTGGTAGTCAGCAAATCATCTGTTTCTGTGCATCTCAACCAAATTGGAAAGCCCAAGAAGCTCGACAAATGGGTGCTATATGAATTGAACAAAAATCAACAAACAGGTCGGTTGGAAGACTCGTCGGGGCTGCTTTTGCGCAACAAAGCCGATTCTTTTCTCGATCGCATCGTGACATGCGACGAAATGTGGATCCTGTACGACAATCGTCGACATTCCGCTTCGTGGTTGGACCACGACGAAGTTCCTCAACACTTCCCCAAACCAAAACTCCTTCAACAAAAGATTATGGTGACTGTTTGGTGGTCTTCAACTGGTTTAATCTACTACAGTTTCCGGAATGCGGGCGAACCGCGGCAACGTATATCATTCGCCTATCATTAGTCAACAGAAAGGGCCCAATACTTCTCCATGACAACGCGAGACCGCACGTTGCGCGTATCACTCTGCAAAAGGTGAACGAATTGCGCTATGAGACTCTACCTCATCCAACATATTCACCAGACCTTTTCGTAACTGACTAACATTTTTTCAAGCATCTGGACCAATTTTTGCAGGGGAAAATTTTCCACAACGAAGCTGATGCTCAAAACGCCTTTCAAGCTTGCGTCGCTTCGAGGACTCCTGATTTTTATGCTACCGGAATACATAACCTTGTTTCTTGTTGACAAAAATGTGTTGAATCGAATGGTTCTTATTTCGATTAATCATATTTATTCTGAGCTGAAACATGTATGATTGACCAACAGTGTACAAATCGGACATTTCATTATGGACAACTTAATACATCGGTGTTTATCGACCACTGTGAGCAACTCAATAGGCTATAAGTAGTTGCCCGTTCCTGATTTACAGTAGACCTACTTATTATAAGGAAGGGGGAGAGTCAGTGTCGTAGGACAAATGCACCATCCATGCCTCATCAGAAACTCGAACCCAGCTCCACTCGGGCGGGCCATGTTTTTTCAGGGTGGTAGAAGCACTCTCTAAACTCCATTTACATGAAATATGTCCTCGTGAGACTCCCGTTAGACAGAAAGCATTGATTACGTACGTCACTTCAACTGATTCAGAAGCTTTGAAGCAAACGGGAGTCTATTTTTTTCTGTTGTTGTTGTTGTTGTTTTCTAATGTTTTATGGACATCTTTTGAAGTCTTATGTGGTTATGTGGCGTCTTGTGAAGACCTGTAAAGTCTTCATGCAATTTTACACATTGAGTAACATGTCGCATAATGAGCAAAAATATATTTAAAGGTGGACTGTGGGCAAATTTTGAGTGTCCTGCCATTGGTTCTCATGCTCCTAGCAGCATTGGAAGTCCCCTTCCCGGTGGCGTAGTGGTCTAAGCGCAGACTTCTAATATTCTTCCGAGAAGGAGTCCGGATCCGAATCCCGGGTGTGTTATGGATGGTGTGTTTGTCTTACGCCACTGGCTCTCACTCTTTCGTGGCCCAGGTCATCTGATATACACTGAGTGGCCACTTTATTATGATCATCCACTCAGTACTTCGTTGGGCCACCTTTTGCCTTCAATACTGCGTAGATTCTTCGTGGCATGGACTCCACGAGATGTTGATAGGTGGTTTGTGGAATCGGAGACCATGCTTGATGAATAGCATTTTCCAGGAGTGTGAGATTGCTCCGTTGTGGATCCAGCTGTCTGATGGCTCGTTCAACTTCATCCCTCAAATTCTCAATGGGGTTGAGATCTGGATATTGTGGGGCCACCTAAGCAAAGTAAACTCACCGGCATGTTCCTGAAACCAATCCTGTACAATACGAGCACTATGGCAGGACGCAATTTTTTGTTGAAAGTAGCCATCGCCATTGGGATAAACCATCCGCATGACCGGATACACTTGGTCCGTAACGATGTTTAGATATGATGTGCCAGTCAGACACGAATTAAAGGGCACAAATCATGCCAGGAAAACATTCCCCAAACCATAACGTTGCCTACACCAGCTTGAAGGGTTGTAACAATGCATTTTGGGCCGATGATTTCGTGCTTTTTCCGCCAAATACTCACTCGGCCATCGGCATGGTGCAACTGAAAACGTGATTCATCGGAGCACATAATTTGTTTCCAATTATCGACTGTCGAATCCTTGTGCTCCTGTGCGAACTGGAGACGTTTTCTCTTGTTAACTGCAGACAGCAAAGGTGTTCGAACAGGCCTTCGGCTGCCATATCCCGTCCGATGCAGTTTACGGCGAACAGTTCGTGCAGATATCATTTGAGGGGATCCTTGATTAAGATGGTCTGTAATTTTACTGCACTGTTGCCCTTCTGTTGTCTGTTACCAGTCTGGACACTCTCCGTTCTGCCCAAGCAGTCACTAGTCGATGACGACCACACGTTGCACGTAGAGACCCAGTTCTTTGGCTGACAGTCCAGTCTTTAAACACTTTAACAACAGCCGCTCTGGAACATTTCACGAATGCGGCGGTTTCGGTGATACTCGCTCCATGGCTCCGAGCTCCTACAATCATCCCACGTTGAAAGTTCGCCAAATCGAATTTTTTACCCGTCTCGTCACCCAAAAGTCACCTCTACTATTGTCGCAAGCACTAAGCTTTCCCTTTTTATACTAGCCTCGCCTTCTGGCGGCAACAGCGTGCAGCCATAGCTCATTTGCTTAAAACTGTCAGGTGGTCATAATAAAGTGGCCACTCAGTGTATAACTCATTGAGCTGCTCACGGTGGTCGCAACACCCCCTCCATCCCCCCAAAACAGAATGGTAACAATTCGGAGTGAACATTTTGAGCATACATCGAAATATAAACTACATTGTCAAATAGATATTTATACCATGTTTGCCAAAAATACATGCGTTATGTAGGTTTGGGTGCCTTTAGTTGTATCATCACCCGCCCGAATGGCCTAGTGGTTAGAGCTCTGTTGCTGGCCAATGGTCAAGAATGAATCGCGAATTACGTCAAGACAAGGCATCACTTCTGTGCTGCGTGTGTCCGGGTTTGAGTCCGCCTCACCAGGGCTCGAACCCGGACCTATATCGGACGAATGGTTAAGAAACCTGCTCTTAACCCACTGCACCACTGGGCGGGTTTCGTGGTGATCGTGTGTATGTGTGTGTAAAACTAACAACAATAACAAACAAAAACCACATTTCCTCCGGGGAAGGGTGAAAAGTCTTTAGCCCTTTTACAGATCAGGAAGCTGTTCATAAGGTCAATCTTACCAATCTGTGCTGCGATTCTTTCTGTGCGTTTGGAAGAAAATTTCAAGTTTGTAACTATTTTCTTCTCCTTTACAGAGGGCTTCGAAGTGATGAAGGCGAATGAAAATAACGATTGTTGAGGGAATCAAACATTGTGCAGTCATTGATTACCCTCCATTCAAAGGGAATTCAGCAGAAAGACGTTGATGAGAACATGCAACAACCAATTGGGGAATCCTGTCCTTCACATGCCACGGCCGAAAGCTGTGTTTCAGAATTTAAGCGTGAAATAGACTATGTTAAATATATGTCCCTCGACAAGAGCCCCTTCCCGTGTCAACGTCTGCAAATGTGGATTCTATTCATGATCTGTTCATGCAATACCACACAATGAACTAAAGCACATTAAGACAACAATCAGTATATATGAGCGAGGTCATGATATTGTGACGAATGTGCTAGGAATGAAGAAGTTTTCTTCGAGATAGATCTCTAAGGACAGATCAGAAACGGGGAAAAGTGAAGTGTCGTGAAATTTTGCATCATTCTACAGCAAATACGCCTGAGTTTCGGGTGCAGCATGCCACTATGGGGGAAATACAGAGTGTTCGTAAACTGGTTTGACAAAAGAAGAGGGATGATAGTACCCATCAAGACGAGCAATATTTACAATGGAACCTAGGGTCGCATTCCACTCTGAGTGTCAGAAAAGAGTGACTTCGAAATACGTCCAACAAGCACAAGTCGTCACCTCAGACGTCATTGCTTTCTTGCCGGAGAAGTAGCACATCGCCAAAACATAACCGTTAAGCATTTACCGTATGCAAATTGCCAGAGAAAAGACACAGCATCGACATTTGCAGCTGATTGGCTTATCGAGGAGCAGTAGTCCCTTCGTGAGTGCCGCATATCCCGCACGATAGATTGGACGTGGCGGACCTGTGGCATGGCCTCCACGCTCACCAGACCTAAACCCACTGGGCTTCTTCTTCTGGGGGCACATGGAATCATTGGTGTACGAGACGCCTGTTGACCCCGTGGAAGATCTCGTCGCGAGAATCGCTGTTGCAGCGGACAGGATAAACACGACACCAGGAGTCTTCGAGAGGGTGCGCCAGTCTTTCATTCGCCGGTGTGAATTGTGCAACGGCACCCGTGGCCGCCACTTTGAGCATCTATTTTGAGTACGTCCTTGATCTCTATAAATGGGATTGTGCAACTTCTGATGTCGTTAATTATCTTTCTTTGCACTGTTGAAAGTTCAACTTGGACATCTAACTTTACTCTTTTCTGACACTCATAGTGGAATGCGACCGTAGGTTCCATTGTAAATAATGTTCGTCTTGATGGGTACTATCACCCTCTTCTTTTGTCAAAACAGTTTACGAACACCCTGTATAGATGCACATTTTCGACAGTAAAAAGAACAATTGAAACAGTGTCCTCCTTCTTCCTACTTAAAAAGTTTCTATGCCGAAGTCTTCTGGAAAAAGTCGTGACATCACTCTTCGGCGATGCAGAAGGAGTGATCGCTGATGATTTTTTAGAACAGACGGCAATATCAATGTAGAGATTCTAACTAACGTTTCTCCGAGGAACTGTAGTTCAAGAAGTGCGGGTAATTGGACAAAGGAGTAACCTTTCATTAAGACAATTTACTGGCACATACAACGTTTCAGACTCAGCGAACGCCGAGTGACTGTGGATTCAAGTTATTCAAGCTACTACGTCATCCGCCGCACTCACCGACTTTGGCTTCATTGGACGATTTCCTATAATTAATCGATAACATTATTTATAAGCTACATATGTATTAATTGTATGTCACCAAATGCTGAAATACTCTGCTTTTTGCAGTGTTACCCCATAAAATATGATCCAGTTCGGGAAATTTGGGTTCGTTCAGGGGCGCCGAAACTATTTTTGGTCAAAAACGGAAATGTATCAGGATATAAATTTTTTGGTCAGAGAATACAATTTATTGTGATATTGTAAACCAGGACGCGATGACGCCACTAAAAATGTGCAGACAAAATTATTTTACTGATTAAATCTAAATTCATATAAAAGTTGAGTTTTACAGCTAGAATATGGGGTTTTACGATATAAAACAGTTTACTCCTATTATAAACAAAGTTTACTTGCATTGACGTGGGCACCTTATTTGAATGAATTCCACCAGAATCTTAGCCTTTACGTAATGCTTCAAACATCATATGAGGAAAGATACACTATATGTGATTGGGCGCTGTAAGTAAAACAGTACTGTACTTACATCAGTAGCAGGTAGTTCCTTCATTTTTAGAGATTACAGCATCCATCCGGCGAGATAAACTGTTCACAAGTCCATGGAGTATGGAGAGGAAGATGTTCCTCTATTTCACCTTGAGTACGTCAACCAACTCTGTCAGTGAAGAAGGTCGTTTCGGTCGAGACCTCACCCGTCGTTCAAGTTCATCCCATTGGTGTTCAATGGAATTGAGGTCGGGGCTCTGGGTAGGCTAGTCCATCGACGAGTCCTGATTTTCTTCATACCACTCCACTGTAGCCCTGGAAACATGACAAGTGGCATTGTAGTCTTGGAAGAAACAATCTCTGTGTCCGTAGAACTGCCACAGCGTTGGGAGCATTAATTTATCCAGGATATCTCTATACAGCACAAAGTTAATGCTGCCATGAATAACAACCAGTGGACCCACCCCGTTCTAGACGAAATAGCCCCATACCATAGTTCCATCGCGTCCGTGCTTCACAATCGCCACTATACACTAGGGAAGCAGACAATCTCCGGGTAACCGCCAAACCCAGGCAAGTCCATCCAATCAGAATAATGTGAAGCGGGATTCGTCGCTCCACAACACGTGCTGCCATTGCTCCAATGTCCAATTTTTGTGCTGTTGACAGCATCGTAACACCGTAGATTTATTGGTCTTTGTGATGAGAGGTTCATGGGTGACTGCTCGGCCATGATACGTGAGTGCATGGGCCTCTCTTCGAAGGGTCTTCGTGGAGACCATAACATCTGTGGCTATCTGGAACTCATGTGCTATGGCTTCCATTGGTTGGACCTTGTTTTCAGGATCTCCTTCTGCAGCACCCTCCGGCTCCTGAGTTCCATTTCGTGGGTTTTCCAAGACGAGGTGAGTTCCTGCGATGTCCCGTCTTCTTCCACTTGTTGATGAAAAAGGCCACAGTCAATTTAGCAACCTGCCTGACATCAGCAATGCTTCTTATGCTCATACCTTGTGACGTGCCTGCCTCGCAGGACGCACACGACATAAAGGCAGATAGCAGTCAGAACGAACGTCCGCGTAGCTCAGTTCGTAGAGCGACTTGTTCCGGAATAAGTGGACTAGGGTTCGATCCCCGGCGTGGACCAGAAATGACGGAGAAATTTACTTCGTTATAATGGCACCCGAACGCCCTTTTCAAACTCAGAGAGCGGATGACCCGGCCGTTAAAGATTTCACAATGGTGTGATGTTCTTCCCACACCGCGAGATAGGAAAAATAAGAGAATCCCTTCTCCAGTGTTTCGAAAAATAAAAGTGTGTGACGTTGCATTCCACACACCAGATTGACTGGGAGTTCTCAAGTGCACGTTCTACAGCGGATGGCTGCCTCCAACGATTCATGGTCACGGCTGACCCGTGGGCCATGCCTCCGGGCATCTTTCGGGGGGGGGGGGAGATGTGACTCGCAGGACGCACGCGACATAAAGGCAGATAGCAGCGACAACAAACGCCTGCGTAGCTCGGTTGGTAGAGCGACTTGTTCCGGAATAAGTGGATTCGGGTTCGATCCCCGGCGTGGACCAGAAACGACGGAGAAATTTACTTCGTTATAACCTCCAATTGAGCAGCCTGTTATAACGCCCTTTTCAAACTCAGAGAGCTCTCTCCTGTCAGCCATTTTATCAGCGACTGATCTGACCGTACTCCCGTGGCCGTTTCTATACCTTATCGACCACGTATGTGCTGCGGGAGCACACCATTGCGCATGCTTGGGGGTGATCAATCACTTTTGTCCACACAGTGTATGTCTGATTCGTTTCTCCCCCATCTCCCTTCATATTCTTTCTTTTTCATTAAAGGATTTAGTATACTCAAATGGAATGGAAAATGTTCTTCCTTTTCTTACAAAAACCCAACACCTTTCAAGAATTTCAGGATAACTGTTTTTTAAATAAGGATGGTATTTCTGGGACTTTTTTTTTTTTTTGATTGGAGGTTTAACGACCATCGTGAGCAACTCAATGGGCTATAAGCAGTCGCCCGTCCCTAATTTAGGGTCACTAGTTCCAGAGAAGGGAGAGAGCCAGTGCCGTAAGACAAACACAACATCCATGCCTCACCGGGATTCGGACCCGGACCCCTTTCGGGCGAATGATCAGAGGCCATCGCTTAGACCACTGCGCTACCGGGGCTGCTAAGATATGTTCCTTCGTACTGATAGCTATTAGGCTGATACTTCGTGAAACTTTTTTTTTTTCTTTACTGGACAAACAAAGATAGTTTAATCCGTTTCTCAGGAATGGCAGTGAAAAATGCAGAGTTCTACATAGTTAATAATCAAAATCGAAAATAATATTAAGTTTTATCAGAAGGAATTTTAAATGGTAGGAAATAAAAATAAATTCCAACTTGGTTATACGTTTCTCAGTTATACGTTTGCCACTTTTGTACATAATTCTGCGTTAGTTCCGATATTTCACTGCAGTTTTTCTATCACCTTTTTAATTCAGTCATACGTAATTAACTTATATGCTTTTTGCGACTATACGTTAAAATCTGAATTTCAGATTATCATAAATACACGGTTATATTGATTCTTTAATACGTAACCCAGTATGTTACAACTGTGACGTACCTGCCAGCAGGACGCACACGACATAAAGGCAGATAGGAATCAGAATAATCGTCTGCGTAGCTCAGTTGGTAGAGCGACTTGTTCCGGAATAAGCGGCCTCGGGTTCGAATCCCGGCGTAGACCAAAAATGACGGAGAAATTTACTTCGTTATAATGGCGCCCGAACTATCCGGATGACCCGACCGTTCAAAATCTCGCAATGGTGTGATGTTATATTTCCACACCGCGAGATAGGAAAAATCAGAGAATCCCTTCTCCAGCGCTTCAAAAATAAATGTGTGTGACGTTGCATTCCACACACCAGATTGACTGGGAGTTCTCAAGTGCACGTTCTACAGTGGATGGCTGCCTGCAACGATTCATGGTCACGGCTGACCCGTGGGCCATGCCCCCGGCCCTCTTTCGGGGGAGATGTGACGTACCTGCCAGCAGGACGCACACGACATAAAGGCACATAGCAATCAGAACAAATGTCTGCGTAGCTCAGTTGGTAGAGCGACTTGTTCCGGAATAAGCGGCTTCGGGTTCGAATCCCGGCGTAGACCAAAAATGACGGAGAAATTTATTTCGTTATACAACTTTGAAAGACCCGATACACCGTTGTTGTGTCCAGTACTGGAAATGTGCCAGTATACGACGGTATGGCATACCGGTACTTCTTTTTTCCTAATATTTCCTACCAGCACTTTTTTTACCTGGAATTTACATACCAGCGTTAGTTTTAGTAGTTTAAACTGCACAATTTTTGTTGTTGTTGTTGTTGTTCCTGGTTTACGAGCGTGCATTTTAAAACATGCAATACTTATGCTTCTCGTGCCCTTGAGAAATTGCTGTGTGTGAACCGTAAAGGGTAGGGAGTGGTGCACACAGGAGCTATACGTTCAATCCTTTAAAGGATGAAAATAAAGCTACCAATTGCGCATGATCACATCTTGCCCAAGCTTCAGATCACCCCACTGAAAATGTCTGTAATTTTTATTATATCATTAATTTAATACATTCAATTTGAAGAGTTTCTTCATAGAATGAAGAATTGGGAATAATACACTCACGGACAATGAAATTTGGGCACCTAGAAGAAAACATACTAGAACCACGAAACTTTGCAAATAGCTAGCGTGCGTGCTGGTATGCACATGATCCACGTTTGGTGAGAGCGCGCATGACCGCACACCTTGTGATGGCGCTGCAAGCACGAACCGGCAGCCTTATATACCGGCGTGTAATCGATGACCATGAAAGCGAAAAGCACATCCCGACGTAAGCAGGAGTACAGAATGACAAGAATGCCATGTAGACGCCAGAGACGTCGATTTACGCAACGTACTGACTTTTAGAGAGACCGGATCATCGGGCTGAAAACCTCAGTGTGGTCGGCGCGCCATATAGCCCGCCACGTGGTTCGTTCTGACCATACCGTCTGACTGTGTTGGGAGCAGTTGACACGTGACAGCACTGCCACACTGCGGAGTGGCTCCGGACGGACCAAGAGGACCACCAGTAGAGAGGATCGACGGATTGTGTGCCAGTCACGAACTGATCCCACGGGGACCCGGTCCATTACACAGGCAGATACAGCGGCACCTGCGTGCCTATGAACCATTTCCCGATGCATCGCGGAAGCGAATCTGCAATCCCAGCGCCCCTTACGTGTGCTACCATTAACACCGGAACATCGCCAGCTCCGTGTGCAGTGGTGCCAGTCCAAGGCGACGTGGAACGCCACAGACTAGTGACGCGTGGTGTTTAACATGAGTACCGCTTCGTTCTGGAGACAGATGATAATCGTGTCCGGGTGTGGAGGTGCCTGGGTCAACGGCACAATCCGAACCTCGCTATCGAGCGCCACACCTCCCCCACTGCATGCATTATGGTCTGAGTAGCCATTGCCTACGATAGCCGATGAGCTCTAGTAGCGGTGCGTGAATAATTGACGGGCCAGCGGTATGTGGATGAGATCCTACGGCCCCATGTGCTGCCATTCCTGGCCGGGATCCAGGTGCGCTATGCCAGCAGGATACTGCCTACCCGCACACGGCTCGGATTGCCTAGGACTGCTCATGTTATGTCCAGACACTTTCATGGCTGCCCGCTCCCCAGACATTCCCCTATCGAGCATGTGTGGGAACAGTTGCAACACAGGCTACCGCCGTGCCGCATTATCCGGGATTTGGAGCACACCGTCCAACACGTGTGGGCCAGTCTGCCGCAGGACAACTTCAGGCGTCTGTTAGCCTCCATGTCGGACCGTATTGCAGTATGTATCACCGCACGAGGCGGTGCAACGCGCTATTGAAGGTGGCCGGACTGAGGGTGCCACAGATCCTTCTGTAACTGTCCTGCAGCTCTATTTCTGCCATCATGTATATCATTCATCTGTATCATTACGTCCATAAAATTTCAGTTCAATTCGATGCTTCCTTCTTGGTTCGGAAATTTCATTGTCCGTGAGTATAGATTAAACACAAAGTTTGGTTTTGCAGCAAAGACTAGAAACTTTTTCAACTCCGGATTTTTTTTTTTTTTAAGGTGGTGAGATTGCTATTAATTGAAGACTGAATACTCATTCTGATTGCGGAGATTCTAATTCCTCAAGTTTCTACTTTGTGAATGTCCCAATTGGAAGGGGGCTACATTCTCGGCTGGGGACCTTGAAGTTCTGAGTTCAAGTCCAACTGAATCACTAATGATTAGCCGAAGTTCGGAAGTCTTATTAATCCGTTGGTCTCGGGGTAAAGACTCCTCGAGCAAGTCAAACCCCAGCCCTCAGTGTAGCATAAGTAGTGCCCGCTGGGTCCACAAACCAACCAATTGAAATCGACCGCCATCATTTCTGACTTATGGTGCAATAGTGTTCCACGGAATTCTCGATTACATTTTTACGTTTTGGAGATTTTATGGCGAAGGTATTTTTTCCGGATGATTTTCAGCTAATTATGAGCATACCGTCACTTCAAAATTTCCATTACCAGCACTGGTTTTGTTCCTTCTTGGTACAGTCAAAGTTGAACTTTGATCCCATCAGAGAACGGAATGTTATTTTACTCCCGGTTCGGGTGAAAATGATTTCGTATTTCATATCTCACACACCATGTGCGCTATTTAAAAATTGATAAATCTATGGGACGTAACTTCGTGGTCTTCGTCGCGTAACAGAATATAATCCTAAACGTATCATCAATAATCAACATGCTGGTTTCAAATGGATGCACTTAGCATCGGGAAAAAAAACTGTTAATTCATGAGTTCCACGCTGAAGCACTCGTCCAAATTCTTAGTTGTGAAGATTTCACTTATTTTAGAATTAGGATTTTTAGACAGATAGAGTCGTCAAAAAAGAAGTTTGATTTTCATAAGATTTATGATTTCTGCGATGTGATGAAATACACTATACTGACAAAAGTCACCGGACACCTAGAAAAAAACACAATATAGCATTTATTGAGATACATTAGTACGGTGTCGGTCCACCTTTGGCCTTAATGAGTGCACTGACCCTTCGAGACATTCTTTCGATAAGGTTTTGGAACACAGCGATAGGTATGCGCTTCCATTAAGTGCATAATGCTGCCGCTAACTGTTGCTTAGTAGTAGGTCTTGGTTCCAAACTTCTTATGCTGCGCTCTAATTCACGCGATACGGAATTATCGTCAAACCACTCCCTAACAGTCCTCGCTCTATGGCTCGGTGCATTATCCTGCTGGTACTAACAAGGCTCGGTTCCATAGTATTGCCACAGAGTTGGTAGGGCGTAATTGTCCAGAATATCGAGGTAGACGTGCTGGTTAACAGCACGTCCACGATAACCAATGGGCCGGGACCATACGATGAAAAACGCCCCCACACGAGAACACTGCTAGCTCCAAACTTAACCGTAGAAACAGTACACTGTGGTAAATAGCGTTTCCCCGGCTGCCGCCATACCCGAACCCGGCCACCAGACTGATGAATCGTTTATATAGATTCATCAGTCCATAGGACCCGTTTCCATTGATCTACGGTCCACGATAAATGTTCTTTACACCATGCTAAACGACAAGCAGCATTCCGAGTGTAGATGAAAGGCTTATGAGCAGCCGCACGACCACGGTAGCCCATGGAATGAAGTTCTCTGCGAGTGGTATAGTACGTGTACATACCGAGGTTCTAGCATTGTTACTCACCTGTACACTGAGGACTTGTATAGTATTCCGTCGATTAGCTGTAACGACTCTCCTGAGGCTTCGGCGTCCTCTATCGCAGATTTTCTTTGGTCTGCCGGTACGTTTTGCTGCTTCAGGCACGCCATGTGTCTTCCACTTATTCAGTACATCCAAAACAGTTGACTTGGGTATGTTTAAACGCCTCTCGGTTTCTCTTATAGACAACCCACTAATATAAAACCCAACAATATTTCCTTCCTCAAAGTTAGTTCTCTCCCGCCGCGACATTTCCACTCAACCACACAGTGCGATATGATCGCGGCTAGCTATAGGCTTGTTTTTACACCTTTTGCAGCTGTACCGCGCATCTTAACAACGCAGCGGATTCGTTCATTTGCTTTTGAAGTGGTATCCGGTGACTTTTGTCAATATAGTGTATATTATAATTTGTAACGCTTTTTTATTTCTTTTCGCCGCCAATTTGACTTTAAATAAATCACTATTGAGGAACATCTTATACTTTTTTAAAGCATTATTTTATAATACCATTTAACATTTTAAAATTTCAGTTATATGTTTCTCAAAGCCATCACATAGAAAAACGTATGACTAAGGTTTCTTACCTAATTTTTGATTACTGGTATAATTAAAAAGGAAGAAAAGTAGGGGGTGATTTTTCGTCCCTACACAGGGGCGTACTGATGGCCCCCAATCCCCGCATTGCATGGTGGGGGCTCGCGGCTTCAAGGACCGCTTGCGTGAGTAAATATATTTTACAATTTTTTTCATATGAAAGTGTTTGAAAAAATAGCAAGTATTTCCTTTCGGCTGATTTCAAGGAAATATTCAAAGGAAAAACAATTTTTGACATTTTTTTCCAATAAATAAATATTTAGAAACATTTTCGCGGTTTTAGTTCATGAAAATTGGATGACGGGCAAGCATCCATTTTTGTTTTCAGAGGACTGGATGCCGTTTTTCGCAGCCATATATATACATGTATATTAGCAAGAGAATGTGAAAGAAATATCAGTTCAATGAATGACATTTTTGTAACAATGAGGATAAGATGTTATGTATTACAGTTGTTTACACATAACTTCGAATCCTTCAGAATGTAATGAACTGAAACATGTTCTTCGCAGGGACAAAGAAACAGTCTTGTGGATTTTGTTTTTCTTTTTATAACAGAGTCAAGAAAAAATGTTTACTATGTGCAAAACATTGTGGAAATATGTTAAGTGTGGTTTTTATATTCAAGAGTAAATAATTTAAATAGTTTTACTTCTTTTATGCCACAATTCGTAATTGTTGCAGATTTGCTAACTTATGTTCTGTGTTTTCTTATAAATTGAAAATCATCAGACGCTATCATACGACAGCTGAGTGTGTGTGTGTGTGTGTGTGTGTGATCGTGATGAATTTCAAATTCTCTAAAAGAATAAAATTTGCAAGAATGCTTCGGAAGTGTTTTGTAATATTTCGTATTTGTGTAAAACTAGGGCAATAATTTTAACTACACGACGAACGTTTGTGTTACACGAAATAAAGTGCAGCGATTTTGGGTTTTTAGGAAAATTACTTGTAGGTTCCAGAGAACTTGCATTATTAAAGCGTATATAAAACCTATTAAGAATATGAAATTAAAATTTTAAGTAACTGAAAAAATGATATGGAATTAAAAAAATTCCAAGTAAATAATAATGATAATCAATAACACGGAATTTAAAATTTTCTATAATTGAAATCTAATCGCTTTTCACAAAAGGGCATCGAAGATATTTTTTGAGGGGGGGCGAGTTTCTCAGGTTCAACACTGCCCTAGATGCAAATGAGTATTATAAGCGGCAACCGCCCTTTCTGCCCCTGAGTTCTGACACAACTTTGATTCTTTTAATGTGGCAGATAAAAATTACGTTAGCTCATCCGAACCAACGCCGTTCACAACAAATTTTCTCTCCGGAGAAATATACAGCGCCATCTGTGGGCAAACATATTCAACTTACCGATTTGATGCGCGGATTCATATCCATTAAACCTAGAAATATGCATTTGGGAAATGAATAAAAAATAATAAATGTACAGCCTTTTCAGATGGGAAAAGGTAAAGTAGGAATGACAACTATTCAACTGTGGGCACGCACTGAGACATTATTTTCGCTATAGATATTCTAATGAATCCATAGGATTCGCATTTACACTTCGCAGGAAGACTTAATTAAGCGCCATTTTTATTTTTCATTATTATTGTCTGCCTCCAATTCTTCCTTTTTTTCCATTAATACTTTTATCTTTTTTAAATCGCGACAGCAGTAAAAGGCATGGTCTAAGGCAGCGAAATTGTGACAGACCGCGTTTTGTTACGACCAACTCATGAATTATTCATATCATCTGTCAGGGCCTCCTATCAGCCTCTTCAATAATGAGCAAGAAACTTCGCACAGTTCGAGAATATTCTGCGGCAGAACGGTGTTTTAATTACTCGCCTTTTTGCCGCTTGGCCTCACAAATGAGAGGCCCCGAAGTCGAAAAAAATATATTAAACATGAATATGTTTCTCTTTTATTAAGCTTTCTTCGGAATCGCTGCATATTTTCCCACTTAAATTGAACTTCATTTAAATTACAGAGAGCATAAGAACCATATGTACATAGCCGCAGAGTATTCCTTAATTCCTGTAAGCTGTAGAGTTTCACCGAGGCTGCATGAAATGGCTAAAACGAAAATAATTAAAGTAAAATTCGCAAGGGATTATAATAGTGTGAAAGCCAAAACATCTATCGCAATGACAAGGAATGGAGCAGATAAATCGGTGTCTGAGCGAGAATGAAGCAGAATGGAAAATAAGACAGCTGCAATAATCCTTTAGTTCAGGAAATATGTCCAAAGCGCCTTAAACCAATCCTATAGTTCAGAAAATTTTTAAAGTTCCTAAAAAGAAAGAAAAAAAAAGGCTAAGGATTCGAAAAGCAAGAAAATAAAATAATATTTTATTCACGGAAAACCTCCTAAGTCTTTTAACAAGAATGATGCTTCTAAATTCTCGGGTGAAATGAAGTCGTTTTTTTTTTTTTTTTTTTGATTGGAGGTTTAACGACCACCGTGAGCAACTCGATGGGCTATAAGCAGTCGCCCGTCCCTAATTTAGGGTCACTGGTTCCAGGGAAGGGAGAGAGCCAGTGCCGTAAGACAAACACAACATCCATGCCTCACCGGGATTCGAACCCGGACCCCTTTTGGACGAATGATCAGAGGCCATCGCTTAGACCACTGCGCCACCGGGGCGGCAAATGAAGTCGTTGAAGTAATGTCGCGTAAAAAGTTTTCAGCGACAAAAATAGAGTTTTAGTAATTGTGTCCAATGTGAAAAAAAAAAAAAAGCTTCTTAATCTGAATACCAGAAGCGAATAATACTCTTTGGAGACATTCAAATACAGTAAAACGTCAGTTATCCGTAGTAACTGGAGGACTCCAGATCCCGGATAATTGAAAAACGCCGTTAATCGAAATTGCGCTTCATTGGGATAATACATAAAAAAAACCCAAGAAAAATGACACCAAATTTTGAATTGTAATAAGCACGTCTTTTGAATCCTTTCCAATGCGAATTAAAATTTTTCAACTTAGTCAATGGAACCGGTTGGAGAAAAAAGCGCAACAACCGGATTCTGGAATCACTGAAACTTCTAGAAATTGAAACAGCTACTGACAAGCAGTTACTAGTACGTTACCGAAATTAACAAATGGTGCACAAAAAGGTTTCTTACAGCAGAAGGAAGATATCAGAGACAGCTAGATTTTCAAATCGAACAGTTAAAAGAAGAAGAAATATAGAACGAAACATGATGTAATCCTATGCCCCCTAGCGGAAGGATTTTGCCTAACGAAAAGTTGAAAATATGCGAAAAGTATTCTTCATACGAGGGTTGGTATTGTAATAGTGGCAACACATCTGTAGAATCGAAGTGGAAAGCAATAAGTTCATGCTGCTTACGCCACACGTTGGCTGGATAATCGAGCATATATTAGATGGTGACACCACTGACTCTGCCGCCGGCTGCGGGTGGCCTAGTGGTCAGCGTTCGTTACTGCCATGGATATAACCTCAGGTTCGATATCGGGCGGGTACGAACGCTCGAACCACTAAATACCCGCCGTGCGTCGGATGGGCACGTTAAGCCATCGGACCCCGGGTACTGCCCCTCCCCCCCGGTAACAAATAAGGGCGTCTTCATCCTCCTTTCTACCTCGCTTTCGTGTGACTTTCCTATCGGGTACTCTAGCCCTAGCTCCCTATTTCTAAGGGTGGTTTAAGATCTGGGGTCAGACACTCCCTTCCTAAAATCCTCTACATATGATCTGACCCTGCCGTCATAGGTCACAGCTAATCTTAGGCGTGACGTCACATACAGGCAAAAAATAACTAAATTATACCGTTGATGAAACAGTAAGCTTGTGCATCATTGATGAAGATTATTGAATTACTCATTTTATCTGTTAATACGCCTAGAAGCTTTTGTTCCATTGGTTTCAAAGCAGCTTCTTTACTGCGGCTGCGTCGTGCCTAGATATGACGTCACTTGCAGTACGGACGGTGACTTATGGCGGTCAGTGCTGCGTGGATAGGAGAGGTGTCGGATACCCAGCACACCTCACTGTGAAATGGACTCGCACTCCCAACTGCATGCGCTTGCGAGGTAACGAGAAGAACATGACTGTCGCTACCCGTCGGTCTAGTCACGATGTTTTCGAAATTTTAGCAGAAGTGTTGGATAAAAGTTCAAACTGCCAGAGGTCGTGTTGCGTGACAGTATAATCAAGGGTTTTTAGAGGCTCGTGGGGAGTCCACATTACCATACAGCACAGCTACAAGACGGGTAAAAGTCTTCAATGACGAATGTCAAAATGTAAAAGATGACCTATCAGCATTCCAATTTTCAGATCTCTAAGTCGTTTAGAAGTGGTCGAACAATTCGCGGACGAACACACTCGCATTTTTCCCTCTTTGCTTTTTATATACGAGGCGAAGGACCATATTTACATAAATATTCACGTATGCCGGTGGAAAACGCCGAACTTTAAAAGCGTCGCTACGTCATTAGGCATTGCTTCGTTACCAGTTGATTGTAGCCTGTCCTTTCACCAATGAGAAGAGAGGGCTAAAGATAGCTACGTCACCATGTCAGCAGGTCACGGGACCAGAACTTTCCTAAGTGGTTAGCACTGAAGACAAAGTAAGCCGCTCGTTCCTTTCCTTTGCGTCTTTAAAAAGTGCTTAAAAATCAGAAAATGACTTTTTCTTAAAAACATTTTTTGTAAAAGAGGGATGATAATTGGGAGTTTATGCTGTAAAAATTGCAATGCGTTATGATTTATAGTTTACCATATATCCGTTTTTCAAAATGGACCCTATCGCGAAATAGAAAAGTTTGTGAAATTTAATTTCTCGTAAACTAAATCGGAATTAAAAAAAAAGGGACGAGGTGCAAAATTTCGGCCATGGCCTTGCACGCCTACAAAGTTTCGTGGTTCCGTTGCTGCTAATGGGTTAGGAACGCGAACTGATAGCACTTTTTGCTAACCCAACTTTAAAATACAATGGCTTTTGAAATATCGCTAGAATCGAAAACCGGTTGATTTCAGCGTGTTTTCCGAAAAATTCTCTACAAACGATGTAAATTTCATATTATTGTGTTCAATATTTTTTGCGCTGCGAGCTAGAAAAGTGCGAGTGTCGCGAAATTTCTAAAACACCAGCGGCGGCGGCAGTTACTTTTATTTTTTCAGAATAGAGATTATTTTTAAATTGGGAAGCTTGAAATGTGCGAATGATGATCCTTTATTTCGTTTTTTTTTTTTTTTTTTTTCGCTATGCACAATTTCGCCGTTAGAGGGCGTACACGCAGATGATTTCGAATTCAAAATACTTTTTATTCCATAGATTTGCTTCTAAACGTCCGATTGAAAAAATTATTTACCTTTCGATTCCATTTATGTCGAAGACGATTTTAAGTATAGTCACTTTTTCAAGTTACGCATATATTTTCCGCTAGGGGGCGTAAAACTAAACTTGCGTTTTCCCCGATATCTCTGCTTGAAAACTTCTTTCTGCAGCGGATAGAACTCCTGATGGAAAATCTTTTGCACATAATTTCTGATTTTCGGTAAAAACGGTTTGGCAACCAGGGGGCGTAAGCTTTAATTTCTACATCTGTTGTATTTGCAGCAAAATCTGAGCTTCTAAATTCTCGATTGAAAAATTCATTCGTGGACCCACACCACTTATGTCGATCAACCTTTTCGGAATATTTTCTTCTTAAAATTTGTCATTTTCTTTTTCCACAGTGAGTAGAGTTTAGGTCCCAGCCACCTACAGCGAGATTGCCTTTTGGGCAGGACACAGAAATGGAAGGAATGAGAGCAAGTCTAGCGAATTTGACAGAACAGTTTGTAGTGAGATTAGAGTACAGTAGATGGCGCCACCGTACAATTGTGCGATGTTGCACACAGAGGGGTGAGAGAATTTCAGGGGGGCATAGGAAAGGATACCCATTTAACCAGTGGGTCCAGCCTGGGGGACGTCACTTAACGTGCTCGTCCGACGCACGGTGGATATTCAGCGATTGTTTGTAAATCACACCATCTCTGAAAGATCAATCCAGGTTCAAACCTGAGGAACTTGCATCCATAGTCTGACTCGCTAATCACTAAGCCATTTGCAGCTCTATCTTCTTAAAATACCAGGGAGCGTAGTTATATACCTTATTTTTGTAGACATCTCTGCTTTTAACTGACCGATTTGAAAAATTCCTTCTTTGTTGGACAGAGTTTCCAGTGCGAAATGTTTTCCATATAAATTTTAAAATTTTCAAGTAATTTATAGATTTTCCGCTAGGGGGCGAAATGCTAAATTGTTTTTTCCCAGATATCTCTGCTTCTAAAACTCCGATTTGAAATTTTTTCTGCACCGGATACAGTTTCTGATGGAAAATGCTTTGCATATAATTTCTAATGTTTGGTAAAGAATGGTTTGGCCACCAGGGGGCGTAAGTGTTTATTGCTGCTTCTGATGTATTTGCACCAAACTCTTAATTAAGCTCCTGAAAAGTCGATTGAATTCATTCTTCCGTGGACCGATACCTCTCACATCGAAAAACCTTTTGAGAATACTTTCTTCTTAAAATAACGCATAGTTTTCCCGCCAGGGGCAAAGAAGTATATGTTATTTTTATCGATATATCTGCTTCTACGAGTCCGATTTGAAAAATTCATTCTTTGTTGGAGAGCGTTTCCGCTGCGAAACGTTTCTCATATAATTTCGAATTTTTCTTAACGCACAAATCTGCCACCAGAGGGTAAGTTCACGTTTAGGTTTCGAGCAATATCTGCAGGACTAAGAACCCGACTGAAAAACTTCTTTCTTCGGTCAGATACTACTAACTATGCAAACTCTGTGTGCATGTTTTCTTCCCAAAATAATGCACAATTTCGCCGACAGGTGACGCAAATGCTTAATCTGTTTTTTTTTTCAATATCTCTGTTTCTACGTGTGCGATTTTAAAAATTCTTTCAACACGGGATGCACTTTAGGGTAGTTCATGGGGAATTTTGTAGTTCACAGTTCTGTCGGTAGGTGGTGTTTTTGTACTTCAGTTTGAAGCTGTATTGCCGCTTTTAAAAACACCATTGAGATTTTTTTTTACTGTATTCCTTTCGTTACACTATAGATGTGGAGCATTATCCTCTTTAAATAATTCACAGATTTCCCGCTAGAGGGCTTAAAGGTCGAAACCTTTTTTTCATTATTTCTGCTGCCGGCAGACGTATTTGAAAAGATCTTTTTCTTTAGCAGAGCTATTTCCGTGCAGAATATGTTTCGCCTATTTTAAACTTTTCCATTTTGCAAACTTTTTCTGCTAGAAGGCATACAGTGATATAGTGTTTCCCTCTCTCGTATATTTCTTCTTTTAACTGTTCGATTAGAAAACTTTTTGTCTCTGATACCTTCCTTGTGCTATTAGGACCTTTTTGCGTTCCGTTTGGTGATTTTCGTAACGTGCTTTTTAGTCGCTTGTGGAACTAAGCAGATGTTTCTACATCTGGATGTTTTATCGATTGTAAAGACCGGTTGATTGTATTCCCAACCGGTTCCGTTGACTTTGAATAGCTTTGATAAATTTAATTCGCATCAGAACGTATTCAAAGGACTTGCTTATTACAACCGAAAATTCGGTGTAATCTTTCTTGTTTACATAAGAATTTTAAGATTTTTAGATGCCATTATGTCTTAAAAGAAAAGTGTTTAATCAATGCATCCTTCCAGAGCTTAGGAGCAGAGACGCAGACCTTGACTAAAAAAAGACATACAAAGAGTACATACAACTGAAAGAATCATAGAGAGACGCAGGCTTAGTGTAACAAAGAAAGATAAAAAGAGGAGCTCGTTGATAAGGAAACTGAGAAGAGTGGAAGACATCATGATCAGAGTGAAATTTCTCAAATTGCAATGGCTGGACATATTACTAAGAGAACGGACCACCGATGAACAACCGAAATTTCAGACTGTATTCCCAGGGACAGAAAAAGACCTAGAAGGTCACGTGGAAGATGGGTGGATGGAGGAGACTGGCCCAAGACAGTCGGTTGTGGAAGAAACTTTGGGCGACCTACATGCAGCAGTGGATTGATAATGATTGACAATGATGGGGATGAGGATATATTCTAATTTATAGTTCAAAGCATATTTGTCCTGGTCAAGTCCGGGTCGTGTCCAGGTCGGGTCGGCTTATGTGACGTCCGGGTCGGGTGCGGGTCCAAAATTTTTGACCCGTTTCCAACTCTGGACCGAGGTGACTAATGCTCTCCTCTTTTTATCTTTCTTTGTTACACTAGAAAGCAGTTTCCACCGTAATGCATCAAAATCTGGTCGAACGCCCAGTGGACAAGATTTTGTCCACTGGCGTCTGTGTGCAGTCGAAATAATCGTAGCACCATTTTAAGCTGGCGTCTGTGTGCAGTCGAAATAACCATAGCACCATTTGACGCTGGCGTCTGTGTGCAGTCAAAATAATCGTTGCACCATTTGACGCTGGCGTCTGTCTGCAGCCGAAATGATCGTAGCCCCATTTGTAGCTGGCTTATGTATACAGTCGAAATAATCGTAGCACCATTTGAAGCTGACGTCTGTCTGCAGTCGAAATAATCGTTGTACCATTTGAAGCTGGCGTCTGTCTGCAGTCGAAATGATCGTAGCCCCATTTGTAGCTGGCTTATGTATACAGTCGAAATGATCGTAGCATCATTTGAAGCTGACTTCTGTACACAGTCGAAATAATCGTTGCACCATTTGAAGCTGCCGTCTGTCTGCAGTCGAAATGATCGTAGCCCTATTTGTAGCTGGCTTATGTATAAAGTCGAAATAATCGTAGCACCATTTGAAGCTGACGTCTGTCTGCAGTCGAAATAATCGTTGCACCATTTGAAGCTGGCTTATGTATACAGTCGAAATGATCGTAGCATCATTTGAAGCTGACGTCTGTGTGCAGTCGAAATAATCGTTGCACCATTTGACGCTGGCGTCTGTCTGCAGCCGAAATGATCGTAGCCCCATTTGTAGCTGGCTTATGTATACAGTCGAAATAATCGTAGCACCATTTGAAGCTGACGTCTGTCTGCAGTCGAAATAATCGTTGCACCATTTGACGCTGGCGTCTGTCTGCAGCCGAAATGATCGTAGCCCCATTTGTAGCTGGCTTACGTATACAGTCGAAATAATCGTAGCACCATTTGAAGCTGACGTCTGTCTGCATTCGAAATAATCGTTGCACCATTTGAAGCTGGCGTCTGTCTGCAGTCGAAATGATCGTAGCCCCATTTGTAGCTGGCTTCTGTATACAGTCGAAGTGATCATAGCACAATTTGAAGCTGACTTCTGTACACAGTCGAAATGATCGTAGCACCATTTAAAGCTGGCGTCTGCATATAGTCAAAATGATCGTAGCATCACCTGACGCTGGTGTCTTGAGCAGTCCAAATGATCGTGACACCAGTTGCAACGGGCGTCTGTACACAATCGAAATGATCGTGACATCATTTGAAGTGCAAGTCTGTGTACAGTCGAAATGATACTAACACCATTTGAAGCTGGCTTCTGTACACACTCGATATGATCGTGACGCCATTTGAAGATCAGGTCTGTATTCATCGAAATGATCGTGACACAGTCTGAAGCAGGCGTCTGTATCCAGTTGAAATGATCGTGGCACCATCTGAAAAAGTCTATATCCCTGGAAATGATCGGGACATTATTTGAAGCGGCCTCCTGTAACGATTGGAATGATCGTGACACTATTTAAAGCAGGCGTGTATATGCAGTCGAAATGATCGTGCCACCATCTGAAGCAAGCTTCTGAATTTGGCACATAATGACATACATGCAGTAAGTTTATGGCATATGGCACACAAATTTGGTGCGTACCAAAGTAGAGATAGATACATGAAATCAGACGGCTACGATGAGATCCGAACGCATGTTGTTGCTCTCATATTTGATTTGGCCGACAATGCGATGTAACGGTCATCCTCCGGAATTGTTACTCTTATGAATGGTGCCGGCTCGGTGTACAATCCCAACAGTTTGAGGAGGGCCCGGTTTTTCGGACGTGGTAGCGTTGGTGTGTTAGTCTGATGTGACGCTGGCTCTGTACATTCCCTGGAACAAGTCGCCCTAAATTACGGACGGGTGAATGCTCTTATGCTTTAGAATTTCCCATGGTGTTTTTAAACCCTGAAAATACCAACAAAAAATTATTTGACGGAGTAGAACTTCTCTATAGACAATTATGTCACCTGTTTAAAATTGGCTCCAGAGTGTTAGAGGTGTTAATTCCTCGCTATCACCGGCATGGCGGGTGTTCGAATTCCAGTTTTGCCGACCATCTAGTCTGCGGTTTTTCCAGGTTTTCCGCAGAATTCCCGTATTAGGGGACGCCAATTCAAAAATGGTTCCCTGTGAAGTCGGACCAGGGCTCACTTTGTCCCCGATCCCCCATTCCGCGAAGTGGAAGATAACGGGAACCCACCACTTTAATTTCCCAGGATTGTCCAGCATTGGAGTCACCCTGAGGGTGATGACCCTTGCTACCCACTAACCTTCGAGTTGAGGAGCGAGGGAGGAGAAATTTCTTTCTCTTTCTACCTCACTCCGAATTTACTTAATTTTTCATACTTTCGCACCGGCCATCCCGAGACTCATGTCCTTCCTCATCCCTCTTTCAAACCTTCTGTCTACTCCTCCGAGATGGGCCCTCTTACGGCACTGGCTCTTTCCCTTCCCTGGAACCAATGCTATTAAATTAAGGAGGGCGACTGCTTATAGCCCATCTAGTTGTTCACGGTGATCGTTAACCCCCCCCCCCTTCCTCCAAAAAACAATTGCGGTCTTTTCGCGTGACTCCCTGTCTCCGATTGTTCTTCCCAAATCTGTCGCCGTGAAAAGTAGCAAAATCACAACGTTGTTCTCTTTGGATCACAGTGTACTGAGAAAACACAAGTTTGTCCGTGTCCACTCACTCCGGAGTAAGTCTCTCTCCCAACTGAGCTACGCAGACAGAATTTCTCGCTGCAGATTTGCAGTCTTGTAACATGTTTTCATCTCTGTAGTACGTCAAGTAGGAATTTTTCATTAATTCCAAACAATGTGTGGAACAAGCATCACAGATTTCTCAAAAAACTCAACGGCCAGTGGATCCATTTTCCACAATCGGGTGCCCATGTGAAAACACGAATTTGTCCGTGTTCCCATCTCACTCCGGAGTAAGTCGCTCTCCCAACTGAGCTACGCGAACAGAATGTCTCGCTGCAGATTTGTCGTCTTGGAACATGTTTTCATCTCTGTAGTACGCCACAGTACATAACTGTTTCAGGATGCACTCAAACGATATAATAATTAAGCCTTTAACCTGCTGGAACTAGTTTATTTGGGGTTAGTAAATCAGCCGAATATTTTTCCTGTGAAAGAGGTGGGTCAAACGCGGCTGGAACAGGTGAACCGGCTTATCAGCGTTGCGTCATTCAAAATGGCCATTTAAGGGGATAATTGACATTAATGCTTCTTCACTGATTACTTGCTAAAAGGGTTATAACAATGGCAAAAACTCTGAGCAAAGAGGGAGAAGACATTTGAGTAACTTGTGTTCCTCTGGTGGCCTGACGTTCGTGTCAGTGGGACTAGTATTTTCCGATCATGCTTTGGATAATGGAGCAGAGAATAAAGGACCAGAAGGAAGTGCTTGTCCCGTATATGACAGATTTATGGTTGGGATGGGAGACCGAAGATATTTCATAAAACCCGGCCTCATCGTGAACATTTCTGTTCGGACAGCGCGGACAGTTTGGACACCATTTGGTTCAGGTTCATCTGTCGCTTAAAGAGTTAAACACTTAGCCAACGTACTAAGCTCGATTTTCATCAGAAACGCTGCTTTACAACTCCTAATAAGTACCATTGTCAACTTGATGGATGGCAAGCCTCTTAAAACGCCGTCAAAGTTTCTATTTTACCGACGAAAGGACCTATTGTTGAATATTCCTTACTACACTGGCGGAAAGTGAAAAAAGAACACCAAGAAGGAATTGGCGGACGATCATGAAATTTACATATGTTAATGGGGTCGAGTTTACGTAGGTGTGATGTTAATTTTGGGACCAACCGGTGAGCGCTTACGCCACAGCACGGCAAAATATGCAAATTATCGTCGGTGGTATTTAAGGAGTACGGCGAAGTGAATGTAATCAGTCGTCGGCGTACGGACACGTGCAAAGACCCTAAAGAAGCTGCAATGCCTGGACATGGAAGACGTGTACAATTCCAGCAGTTATCGGACTTTGAGCGAGGTCATCTAGTCGGACTCCGCGAGGCCGGGTGGTCGTATCGTCGTATTGCGGAGCGAATTGGACGGGAAGTATCGGTGGTGGTACGATGGTGACGTAGATGGTCCGAGGAACATTCTCACACGAGAAGACGTGGAACCGGGAGTCACAGTCACAGACGGACTGATGAGCGGACCGATCGACGCATAAGAAGAGCGCCGTTGTCAAGCAGAACATCCACTGCGACGCAAATCCGAGCTGCCGTTGCACCTGAGGTGACTGTGCGAACAATCCGCAAGCGTCTACTGGATGCAGGACTACGTGCACGTGTGCCTCTGGCATGTGTACCTCTGACTCCAGCCCACCGTCAGGAACGGCTGCAGTTGTGTAGCCAACGTCTGCAATCGAGAACGCAATGGCGATCTGTCGTGTTCAGCGATGAAAGTAGATTCTGCTTGGGAGCCTCCGATGGCCGTATGCGTGTTCGCAGACGCACAGGGGAGCGTCTCCACCCTTTTTGCATCCGCCAGCGACACACAGGGCCTACACCTGGTCTACTGCTGTGGGGAGCGATCAGCTGTCACTCCCGTACACAACTAGTGTTTGTACCGGGTACGTTAAGCAGCACCTCCTACATCAACAACATCACTCAGCCCGTTGTTGTGCCATTTGTAAGGTCGGTCTATCGTGGTGTTTTCAAGCAAGATAACGGACGCCCACACACGGCACGTGCAACGCAACATGCACTTCAGGGTGTGAGACAACTTCCATGGCCTTCACGTTCACCGGATTTGTCCCCCATTGAGCACGTGTGGGATTTTATGGGACAACGACTTATCTGGTCTCCACGGCCAGCCACGACTATCCCCGATTTACGCGTCCAGGTTGAGGATGCATAGAACTCAATACCCCAAAGTTACATCCAACATCTGTACGACAGACTCCATGCCAGAATTGCACAGTGTGACGCAGTTCATGGCGGTTCAACCTCGTACTAACCATGTTACATGGAAATGTTATTTTTCAGTTTACCAGCAAATACAGCTGTATTTTGCCATAATGTTTTGATCACGTTATCCTCTACATTCCGTTATTATGCTGTATAAATTTTGTTAGTGTCAGACGTCTCCTTCTTGGTGTTCTTTTTTCACTTTCCGCGAATGTATTTCTGGATATCTATGAATTTTAATATCTTCATAACACATGCTAATACCACAAATCGTTTTTCCCGAAAACATCCGAATTACGTAAAAAACAGAAAAAAGCATGAAAACATCACGAAATAATGTTAAAAAAACATGTTTCCTCTAAAAACAGAACTTTGTTCTGATCACGTGTCGTACTGCAGAAGCTGAGCACATGTCAAGGCTGCAGAGTTGCAGCGATAAATTCCATCTGTGTAGCTTAATTGGGAAAACATTCGGCTCCAGAGCAGACGGATGCGGGTTCGATCACCGTCACAGGCAAATTTGTGTTTTCACACTGGCGCCCGATTGTGGAAATGGGTCTACACTCTACTTTGGGTTCTTTGAAAAATGTGGGATGCTTCTTCCACACACATCGTCTGGAATTGATCAGAATTTCTTCTTCCTCAGCTACTTCAGTATGGTTTTTCGGCTGCCCCGGAAACTAATGATTCCGTCCCAACCCTTTTTCAAGGAGAGTGGATATATGTGTCGTACCACAGTAGTGAAGCACGTGCCAAGACGGCAAAGTTACAGCAATAAATTCCGTCGGTGTAGCCTAATCGGGAAAGCATTCGTCTCCGGAGCATAAAGAATGCAGTTTCGAGCCTCATCACCGAGAAATTTGTGTTTTCACAACCATCCTACCTGTTTTCGAGCTAAAAATTATCGTACTGGTTAAAACTATTATAAAAAAAAATTAAAATTTACACCCTATTTAAAAAAGAATTCCCTTGCAAAGAAATACCTTAGATTTCGGATCATATATTTTGCAAGAAAGGCTCCAAAATACGACTCAAACGAAAAAGTCAACCTCAGGTACAATCAACACCGTTTTACGATGTGCGAGAATTTATTATTCTTTAAGACCGGCCGGCAAGTGCAGACAGGCTTCACCTCCGCAGCTACAAAACGCATGGAAGGCCGGCGAAAATAACGCTTAACTCCAACCCATAAAACGAGAAACAATTACGTCCCAGAAGGAAAGAAACACAAGACGTGGAGTCCAGCAGGGAAAAAAGGGAGACAGCCCCCCTAATACCAGCACACCTTTTATTGCGCCGAGTAATGAAGCCCAGCTCGCATTGCTTCTCCTTCTTGTATGTGTGATCGTGTTGCTGCCAGATTCCTAACATGGAAAAGCGACATAGAAAGAGAGTAGGAAATGCAGTGTCATAAACGCAACTAACTTCCAGGTTCCAAGAAAATGATGGCGGCTACCAGCTGACCAGTATGAGTTCTCTGGACTCAGATGTTGTCATATGAAAAAGCTGTTTCACTTCTATCGCGAATTTTGCCTCCGCGATGGTGGCCTCTCTTTTGATTGTCCTGCCGTTCTTCGAACATACTCGACGCAATCCTCAGGCAATATAAAGAGCTCCCTGCTACGTCCACTACAGTCTCGAATCTACTTCACTCCCAAGTACTTGACTTAAAAAAAAATTGTTTCTATATACTACGAAATATCAGCCGGAAGTTTGCTTGTGAAACCACACATTTTACGAGTTTAATTTTCTTTTGGCTTACGTTCAGAATAATACGACCCCAAAACCAGTTTTCTTTTCTGACAAAGGTAAATAACCGAGTTAAATAACGTTGGAGTAGCAAAAAAGTATAAAAAAATACACTGGGCACAGGTCTTCACGTTCAATAGTTTCCTATAAGGACATGAAATTTAGATTATGTGGTCCTTTTGCAAAAAATATCAGTATTATTTATTGAAAATAACACTGAACAGCAAAAATATATTTTTTGCTTCTTACAAAGACTGCATATGCCGAATCATACAGTATTTGTCATGCTGATTACAAATCTGCTTGCTAAATTGCGATATCGGGCATAGTTCTCGAGTAATCTGTTGTTTCAGTGTACAATAAGCTTTCATTTTGACATGTATATTTCGCTACAAGCAATTAATCACACTTACCTTAGAAAGTAGTTATTTTAGATTTTCTTCTATACTTTGGCTGTACTACATCCTTTTTTAGAGTCCAACAGTAATCAGCTAGCATTTTAGGACTCCATTTTCCTTTATAGCGGTTTTCTATGGTACATATGTCCTGATGAAAAGGTTCGTGCTCATATCTTACAGCTCGTAAGTTCTGGGGATAAAAGTCAAGATACGAGTGAAGGAAATGTTTTTTAAGGGACATAATGCATCCCATGGCCTTATAGTTTTCTAGAAGCTCAGTAACAAGTTATTTCTAATTTCCTGCCTTCCGGTTACGCTAAAAAGTTCAGTACCACGTCTTTAAAGGACTTCTTTTTTTTTTTTTAATTGGAATTTTAACGACCACCGTGAGCAACTCAATGGGCTATAAGCAGTCGCCCGTCCCTAATTTAGGATCACTGGTTCCAGGGAAGGGAGAGAGCCAGTGCCGTAAGACAAACACAACATCCATGCCTCACCGGGATTCGAACCCGGACCCCTTACGGACGAATGATCACAGGCCTGCGCCACCGGGGCGGCTTAAAGGACTTCCATGCAGCAGCTTCAGTCTCATTCAAAATGCCTTCAAATGCAAGATCACGCATAAGTTCTCTTATTTGTGGACCAATAAAAATACATTGTTTAATTTTGGCTTCAGATATTTTGGGGAACTTGTTCTTTAGAAAACGAAAGGCTTCTCCATCTTTATTCAATGCCTTTACAATATTTTTTATCAAACCTAGTTTGATGTGAAGCGGTGGTAAGTACACGCTCTGAGGACTTACTAAAGGCTCAGGAACAACATTTTTATTACCTGGAATTAAGGACTCTTTTTCAGGCCAAGTCTTTTAAATGAAATGAGAAATTCTGTCCCTACTGTTCCATTCACAGAGGAAGCAGCAGTATTTTGTATATCCCAGTTGTAGACCAAGGAGTAAAGCTATCACTTTTAGATCGCCACAAATATTCCATGAGTGTTTTTTGTATACAATACTTTGAAGCAACAGTTTCATACTTGCATATGTTTATTTCATGTATGCAGCATATGCAACAGGTACTGACGGATGAATGTTTCCGTTATGAAGGACAGCTTTTAGGCTTATTATTCAGGAATCTATAAAATCTCCATTCTTCAGGTTTGTGTTGATGTCCTAAGGCTTCAAACAATAAGTCTATATCACTGCAGTACATAAGATCATCACTCTTCGAAAATAAGTGTTCAAACTCTTTCTGTTGTTGATGAAAACTACACTGGTGTTCAAAAATTAAGCACGAAGAGGAGAAATTAGCATAACAGCGGAACGAGCTGGCAGAACGGACCGAAAGACCTCTCAGGAGATAGACTAGGATCCGGTACGGTAGGGCATGCGCATATATACAGCATGACGGGGGGGGGGGGATCGGAAGGGTATAAAGCACACGGACGGTGTACGCTCAGCAATTCGGTGAGAGCTATTACACGGTGTATATCGATTTGAACGATGTCGAGATGCTGCCACCGTGTGATATGGCAACAGGCAATCCAGTAGACGACATATTGGAGGACTTTACCCGAGGTCGCGTCATTGGGAAGTTGGAAGAAGGTCGAAGTGTGACCAGTGTGGCCGAGGAGTTCGGGATCGCTCACAGCATCGTTTCACGATCTTGAAGAGCATTTCAAACGGCGGGAACAGCTGTCCGAGAGTTTAGCAGTGGTCGTCCACGAGCAACCACGGCGGCAAACGACCGGTATATTGTCCTACAGGCGAGAAGAGACAGACGGCAGACAGCGGGAGAAATCGCAAGGCACATACAACAGACAACTGGACGTCCGTTATCGCGTTTTACTGTGGCCAGTAGGCTGCACAAAGGTGGTCTATTTGCACGACGACCAGTACGGTGTGTGCCATTAACGCCTGCTCATCGGAGACGGCGGTTCCTGTGGTGCCAGGAACACAAGAACTGGACGCATTAGCAATGGGGTCGAGTTCTCTTTACGGATGTCAGTAGGTTTAGTCTGACGAGCGATTCTGGACGTATACACATCTGGAGAGAGCAGGGAACACGCAATCACACCTCCAACATCATCGAAAGGGACCGGTTTGGAGGTGGCGGAGTTTTCGTTTGGGGCGGTATCATGCTTGGTAGCCGTACTGACCTCCACATCTTCCAAGGAGGATCAGTCACTGTGTCCGCTATTGTACCGAGGTTCTCCTGCCTCACGTGCGTCTGTTTAGAGGTGCTGTGGGTCCTGAGTTCCTCTTCATGGACAACAACGCTACACCTCAACGTACAGTGGCTGTCGCAGAGCTGTTGGAGAGTGAAGATATTCAACGCATGGATTGGCCCGCAAGGTCCCCGGACCTAACTCCAATCGAACACGTGTGGGACCTTCTCGGGGGATGCTTGGCAGCACCTCACCAGCCGCCAGCAACGATTCCGCAGCTGTGATTGGCGCTACAAGAGGAATAGGCCGCGATGCCTCAACAGCTCCTTGACAACCTCGTCCACAGTATGGACAGACGTTGTAAATCCTGCAACGCACTCAGGGGTGATCATATCACCTACTAAAGACTGGATTTTTCTTGGCAGCAGCCTGTCAGATGGACGTTTCTGTCTTCTGTCCAGTTGTGCTCGAAGTTATCTTTTCAATAAAGTGCCTTTGTATCCCTTGAATTCCTTGTTTGGACAGTTTTGCTCACTTGTCCCATATTCTTACATCTTGGGGATCTTATGGTATGATTTGAGTCGATGTGGAGCACTTCTGCACGACATTACATTCGGAAAACCGTCTCGTCCTTAATTTTTGCACGCCAGTGTACGTACTTTTGTACTTGGTTGTAAAATATTCCATGCCTTCAATCTTGAAGTCAATATTTCGGCCTGACGTTTTGCTAAATGAAGGTCACGAACTAGATAAATTCATTCTTCCTGACTTATTAAGGTGAGGCACTGAATCTTTCGAGAAATCAGGGTCTTGTTGTACTTCAATATCTTCTTCGCTGTAAAGATTTACTTCATCAGTATCACTATCATTTAAACTCTATGACTGTGGAGGTACAGCAAGATCTGGACCATGAGTAACAGGTCTTATGGCCGAAGAAATACTGGGACTCTGAATCGTGTCTTTGATCTTACTTGTAATTCCAGATATCTTAGTGATGCAGTAGTAACAGTCTGTTGAGTGGTCTTTCGGTTCTCTCCAAACCATTGGTACCGCAAATGGTATTTGATGTAATCCTTTCAACCAGCAGTGTCAACAAAGTTATACATGAATTACAACAAATGTGAGGCGCCCAAGATTTATATTCATCACCCATTTTGCACTGGAAATAAAGTTCATACGGTTTTCTAATCAACGGTGTGAAATGTCGCCTTTGAGACTATAACGAAGTAAATTTCTCTGTCATTTTTGTCCACGCCAGGGCTCGAACCCGGATCCCCTCATTCCGGAATAAGTCACTCTACCAATTGAGCTACGCGGACTTTCGTTCTGACTGCTATCTGCCATTATGTCGTGTGCGTCCTGCTGGCAGGACGTCACATCTCCCCCCCCCCAAAAAAAAAAGAGGGCCGGGGCTTGGCCCACGGGTCAGCCGTGACCATGAATCGTCGCAGGCAGCCATCCGCTGTAGAACATACTTGAGAACTCCCTGTCAATCTAGCGTGTGGAATGCTACGTCACACACATATACACTGCCGGACAATTGCTAAGGACGGATGACAATAGCAACGATAGCAACCATAAAATGGAAGGCAGGAAAATGTGGAAATTAGCATAAGTGCGGGACACAGTAAGACGTGTTGTGCGTATGCAAATTTTGGATTGCCGAACTTGTTCGTGACGTCATAGCGCTGATAAGAGATATAAAGGATTTGACGCGTATTGACCGTTGTTGTTCAAACGCAAAATTGAAAGGGAAAGAATCAATTGACGAACCTGCAATTTTCAGTATGTCTTCCCGACATCACCTAGATGATTTTACGCGTGGCCGTATTATTGGCAAGATTGAAGAAGGGCAAAAAATAACAGATGTTGCCAGGGAGTTCGACGTCAGCCACAGTGTTGTTTCAAGGCTTTGGAAATCATTTCAAACAAACAAATGGAGAGTGTAGCAAACGTCACGGGGGGGGGGGTCGTGTTCGCAGTACGACACCTGCAGAAGATCGGTACATAGTGCTATTAACAAAAAGACACCGGCGAAGCACAGCTAGTGAGGTAGCAAATCAGTTTATGGCTGCTACTGGCAAGCGGATCTCCTGAAAAACTGTCGCCATGCGTTTGCATGAAGGAGGACTATACGCACTCCGTCCTGTTGTGTGCATCCCATTGTCCAGACGTCACCGTACCGCCCGTTTGCAATGGTGCCATCAACATCGCAATTGGACTGATAACGACTGGTCTGCTGTCCTCTTCTCAGATGAGAGTAGATACAGTCTATCGTCTGATTGTCGACGACAACTGATCTGGCGTGATAGTGGTACTGCATATTGTCCAGCAAACATACAGGAAAGGGACCGATATCCGACATGTAGTGTCATGGTATGGGCTGGCATCATGATCAATGGCCGAACGTCCCTCTATGTGCTTCCAACTGGGACTGGGACTGGCCAACGATACATTAATGATGTTCTGCTACCTCATGTTCGCATGTTCCGTGTTGCTGTCGGTGATAGATTCGTTTTCATGGACGACAACGCAACATGTCATCGAACAGTCGCTGTCCAGGAGTGTCTTGAGAGCGAGGATATTCAACGCCTCGTATGGCCAGCACGTTCTCCATATCTGAATCCCATTGAAAATGTGTGGGATGCTCTGGGGAGGAGTCTTGCTGGTCGCCAATGCCCTCCAATAAACAAGGGCACCCTCATCCGTGCACTGACAGAGGAATGGGATAAATTACCCCAACAGCTGCTTGATAATGTTGTGCAAAGCATGACACGACGTGTGGAATCTTGCATCGCCCTCCATGGTGGCCATATCCCGTATTGACATCTTACGCCGGAACGCCTGCGGACGGTAATTGCATTTTTTTCACGTTTACGTATTCTGCACGAAATGGCCTGTTTGTCCCTTGAACACGTTCCAAAGCCTTCTGGATTTCAGAGCACAATAAATTGTCTTTCTTGTAATGTCCTGGCATTCTGACATTATTTTATTTCACTTCGCATCCAACCACACTTACTTTTTTATGCGCTATATAGCCGTTTATGATCCGTCCTCAGCAATTGTCCAGCAGTGTATTTCTCGAAGCGCTGGAGAAGGGACTCTCTGATTTTTCCTATCTCGCGGTGTGGAAATAACATAACACCATTGCGAGATCCTAAACGGCCGGGTCATCCGGAAAGTTCGGGCGCCATTTTAACGAAGTAAATTTCTCCGTCATTTTTGTCCCCGCCGAATCTCTAACCCGGGTCCCCTCATTCCGGAATAAGTTACTGTACCAATTGTGCTACGCGGACGTTTGTTCTGACTGCTATCTGTCTTTATGTCGTGTGCGTCCTGCTGGCAGGACGTCACAAGACTTTAAAGTGAATTGTCCATAAATGTAGTTAAAACTGTTTAGATGGTTCACACAAGTACGCGGCATTATTTAAAGTACACTTTGCACAATCCACACTACTTTTTAAAACCACGAGAAAGTGCACGTACCAATTAAATGCATTTGAATGACAGAAATTCTTCTTTGTTCCCCCTTTCCAGAAGGAATTGCACAACAGGAAGTAATGGCACCAGTATGTCTACTCTCAGAGACACAGCTATCCTGACTGCAGACAGATGTCTCCGTTCGGTAACAAGGAAATTCCTTTAAGTAACACAACATTAACCAGAATAGAGAGTTCCATTACAAGAAATTGGAGCCCAGTGGAGCAATTGTGACTTCATATTTGGTTTCAGCACCCGTAAATACATACAAAACCGTTAAAGTTTTCTTTGTAACAAAGCCATTGTTGTTCAGTGACCACACTTCATCCTGCTGCTAAGAAAAGAGAAGAAATGTACACCAGTAGGGATGGTAAGTTACAGTTTCTTTATATGTGGTGCGACACGCCGTCCCGGTACCCGTGTGGTCTGAGGCGCTGGTATCTAACCATTCGTCCGAGGCGGAGCCTGGTCCGTGTAGGAACCTATTTATTCATAACAACGACACTCGAAGTGCTCAGAAAGTAATTAATACTTCGATTATTCAGTGAATTTACTTTGGGTAGTTCAAGCATTTTCTTGAAAGCTCCATCGAATTTTCCCATGCTGACCGCTGCAATGATGACAAAGAAAGACCTATTGCTGAATATTCCATACTATTCGTGGAAACGAAAGAATTCTAAAATCTCCGTAACTATCATTTCTTGTGAACAAGGTCAACTTTTCCTTTGAAAAAACATAACAGTCAATAGTGTAATCCAAAGAAGGCTCTTAGACCGCCCCAGTGGCTCAGTGATCTAAGCAATGGAATTTGTGATCTAAGCTTTCATTGGCGTTTTGTGTAAAGTGGCCCACGCATCGTTCCAATAATTATTCGTCAGATAATGCCTTATATGCTGGTTTTATCGCTTGTTGTACATCGACATGAAGTGCTGGCTTGTGTTTATACTCTGTCAATGTGCCAGCCACTTTAGCTGTTTGCCATGTACACCAGCTGTCTGGTCCAAAGGGGCAGTGGTCATGTTGAGGCGCATCATCCGTGGAACATTTATGATGGAATGTCACCCATATAACATTCTTCATGCTTTCAACAGAATCATTACTTCTGATGGCGTTGCCGTAGTATGGTCTCAGTTCTTGTATAAGAACATCTGTCGATTTGCCTTTACCACTAAGGCCTTTTCGCGGTCGCCCTGGACGAACATACGGCGAAGAACTTTTCTTTCCGCTCTCGGACGCAGGCATTTTTGTACTAAACCGATCACACTGCGACACACTTTCAATACGTTAGCACAACACGAGCATCAGTACAATACTGAATTCCGGCACTTTGGTTGAAAGCCTACAGGACCGTTCTATTCTACTCGGGCAAGGGAAGTAGCACTGGCTGCGCGACCACCTGCGTTCGGCCGGTCGCGCGCCACATCACGTTTTATGATCCCCTGACCACAATTTTGTGAATTTTTCGAAAATTCAAACGGGAAGATAGTCTTAAAGGATTGCACTATCGACATATGTAAAAAAAAAAAAAAGCCAGAAATCGATTTTTTCGATATTTCAAATCTCCTCAGTCACTTTAGAAGAAAAATATTTAATCAGTACATGCTTTCAGTTCTTACTTGTGCATCACAGACATGGACCTTAACTAAAAAGACATTCAGGGACTGCGAACAACTGCGAACAACAGATATGCATACCTGGCATTAAGCAAGAAAGATGGAGGAAACAGGTTCATTTATCAGGAAAATGGTAAGAGTTGTGTGACGTACCTGCCAGTAGGACGCACACGACATGAAGGCAGATAGCAGCCAGGACGAACGTTCGCGTAGTTCAATTGGTAGAGTGACTTATTCCGGAATGAGGGGACCCAGGTTCGAGCCCCAGCGTGGACGCAAATGACGGAGAAATTTACTTCGTTATAATGAAGCCCGAACTTTCCGGATGACCAGGCCGTTCAAAATCTCGCAAAGGTGTGATGCTCTTTCCACACCACGAGATAGGAAAAATAAGAGAATCCCTTCTCCAGCGCTTCGAAAAATAAAATGTGTGATGTTGCATTCCACACACCAGATTGACTGGGAGTTATCAAGTGCACGTTCTACAGCGGATGGCTGCTTGCAACGATTCATGGTCACGGCTGACCCGTGGGCCATGCCCCGTCCCTCTTTCGGGGGGTGGGGTGGAAATGTGACGTACCTGCCAGTAGGAAGCACACGACATGAAGGCAGATAGCAGTCAGAATGAACGTCCGCGTAGCTCAATTGGTAGATTGACTTATTCCGGAATGAGGGGACCCGGGTTCGAGCCCCGGCGTGGACAAAAATGACGGAGAAATTTACTTCGTTATAGTTGATAGCATTATGATCAAGGTAAGCACTCTGAAATGGAAATAGGTTGGACATATTGCTTGAAGAACTGACCACTGTTAGATAACTGAAATACAAGGCTTAATAGCCGCCCCTGGTGGCTCAGTAGAGTAAGCGTTGGCTTCTGATCATTCATCCGAGATGGATCAGGGTTCGAGTCGCGGAGGAGGCATGGATGGTGTATTTGTTTTACAGCACTGTTCTCTCTCCTTACTGGATGCAGTGGCCCCAAATTTGGATGGGGCAACTACTCATAGCCCACTGATTTGCTTACGGTGGTCATTCATCCTCCAGAGCAAAAAATAAAATATTAGACTAGATTCCAAACAGCAAGAAACGAACACCACGAGGGAAATGATTAATAGCCGCCCCGCTGGCGTAGCGGTCTAAGCGAAGGCCTCTGATCATTCGTCCAAAAGGGGTCCCAGTTCAAATCCCGGTGAGGCATGGATGTTGTGTTTGCCTTACGGCACTGGCTCTCTCCCTTTCCTGGAACCAGTGACCCTAAATTCGGGACGGACGATTGCTTATAGCCCATTGAGTGACTCGCGGTGGTCGTTAAACCTCCAATGCAAAAAATGAATTGATAAGGTTCGAGGGCTTGCTGGAGTGACTTGAAGCAAACTTGCTCGTCATAAAGTTTTGGTGGAGCCTTCGGGAGACTTCCATCCGGCAGTGTATTGAAAATGAATGTTGATTATGATACACGGATATATACACCGGATACTGAATTAGAAACCTCAATGCAGATGTAAGTAAAACTCACTTACACAGCGTACATGCAAAATACGTGGTCACGTGCGTCACCGCGCGATCTAAACAACCATTTAGGACTGCTGTTCGTCAGTAATCGTCAGCAGCGTTGATCAAAATGGGTGAAACAAAAGATTTTTCGAAGTTCGATAAAGGGCTTATTGTGGGCCCCAGCCTGGCTGGAGCGACGATTTCGAAAACAGCAGATCTAACTGGTTTCTCACGTGATGAAATATCTGGGATCTTTAATCAGTCGAAAAATAGCCGTCATTTCTTGTGAAAGAAGGCAACTGTGGCTCGATGACAATCTGTCAAGAACGAGATCGCTGTCGTCTGAGAAGAGTTGTATGGAGAAACAAGGTTTCCTATATGCAGCAATTGACCGAAGCATTCAACGAAGTTTGTTCCCGATCCATATCTGAGTCAACTATGCGCAAGTAATTGATGGGGGACGCCTATATGGAGACCACTTATTCCTGCTAAGAACCGGAAAGTTCATCTACGGTGGTGTGAAGAACACCGTGACTGGACACTAGGAGACTGGGGGAAAAATCATGTAGTCCGACGAGTCGCTCTACACCTTGTTCTGTTCCGACAGTAGGCTGAGAGTTTGGCGCGAGCTCCATGCAGCAATGGATTTAGCTTGGCTTTTAAACACAACTCAAGGTTCTGGAGGTCGTTTCATGGTTTGGGACTAGTTCGGTTGGTATGGAACGGGTCCCCTGATATTGCCGGAAGATCGGGTGCTCTCCAAGGATTATCTGAACATTGTTGCCCATCAAGTTCATCCTGCACTATTGACTGTTTATCCAGCACGTGATGGTTGTTTCATGGACAAAAACACTACTGTCCATCGCACAAGATGTGTTCATCCGTGGTTCAGCTAACATGACAATGAGTTCCACCATCTTTCCCCTGGCCACCACAAAGCTTTAGTCTGAACCCAATTGAGAACGTATGATACATGTCAGAAAAACAGATCTAGGAGCAAATCCCTCTTCCATCAAATACAATATGAGCCAGTATGACGTAGAAGTCTTTTCGTACTTCTACGTTAATTTAAAACATCACTATACTAAGAAATAGTTCCTAAAACTAAACCTTAACGGCCAGACGAAACATGTAAACAACGAAAGTCAAACTTACGGAAAAGAAGCTTTATTCAGGATGTAGCAAAAACATCGTAGCATAGCGTATTACACTAAACTCTCCACACACCACACAACTCTTAATACAACGCTCTTTTCACAACGCTCCTTTCAATAATCAGTTTACAACCCAACGCTCCTTAAGCAACAATTTAGTCTTCGCTTTTATCTCTTGTTCTTATCAATATCAGGCATACGTCACGTGCATTCAGCCTCAATTGTGTTGCCAAACATATTCGTTTGAGAGAAAAGATATTACGTTAAGAGTGAAGAATAACAGAATAAACTCAAGATTTACATAGGGAAAGAAACTAAAAAGGAAAGTTAATTTAGAATATACGTCACACCAGTTAGAGGACTGTCTGGTGAACGCCTGGTATGCTAAAGACCCTGATGCAATCCCACGCATTGTGGAATTTATACCAAACGCCAAACCGCGTACGGGCTGTAGTTCGGGCAAAAAGAGGACCACCCCGCTATGGAACAAAATTTTGTGTCACACTTGTCTATTCGGACCACAGTAGAGCACGGAAGTCCTGGAAATGACGTGATTGTAGGTCAGCAGGTCGAACCTGTCGATCCAAATAGTCCCACAAGTGCTGTATGGGATTACGTTTCGGCAATTTCGCCGGCCAAGGGAGAACAGAAACATCACTGTTGTGTTGCTGGAACCATCACGCACCCCTGTAGCGACGTGCCACGGCACATGGTTCTGTTGGTAGACACCATTACCACCAGGGTAAACGTCCAACATGAAGGGATGCATGTGGTCAGCGAAGATGGACAGGTAGCCATTGGCGCTCAGGGACCCATCCAGTGGTGCCATCGGCCTAAGGTCATACCACAAAAACATCCCCGAAACAAGCACACTGCATCCGCCGGCCTGTACTTCACCGACATGTGTGTCCGGGGATTGGTTCTCGTTTGTTTGACGCTGCATCATCCACCATTCACTTCTGTGGAGTGGAAACCTCGATTTGTCGAAGAAGGTTACTTTTTCCCACTCTTCCACTTTCCATTGACGGCAGTCCCGTGCGAACTGCAGGCGTCGTTGGCGATGGACCTGGGTTAACTATGGGCACCTTGACGCAGCGTCGACTCCGGAGACTCATGCGTAACAGGGTTCGTTCTACTGTTTTCGAGGACACGTACCTGGGTGCCCCATCATTCACTTGCGAGGTCAGTTGCTGCACTGTTGCGCGTCGATTGCTCTTTACCAGTCGACGGAGGCGTCATTTTCCTCCGGAGTCGATGGCCTATAGGGCTCCACAGTCATGACGTCAGGAAGTACTCGGCGTGCAAGCGGTCCATTCTTGCTACACCCTTACCGCAGCACCTCGCGAACAGCCCACGAAGTCTGATGTTTCTGAGATTTCCAGCCTAGGCGCGGTAGCCGAAGATCATTCCATTTTTGCACGTCCGTCAAATCACTACCTCTGCCCATTATGCATACGTGACGCACTGTGGCTCATCTGTCATAACCGGCCGTTTCTGTCTCCGCGTAGTCGACCTTGTCACGTACACTCCGTGACGCGTCTGGGCTGGTACAGTGTGATTCAGGGAGTGATCATATTAGTCTCATACGACCGTGTATATATATACCCTGCTCGCCACCCAAAATGCAACACCAAGAAGGACACGAGATAGCAAAGCCAGATTTACTGGACATATAACAACAGATACAAAGATGAAAAGATTGAGCTTACAGGCCCTTGCGACTTGCGGAACACGCAGACATCAACAGTTCGTGTGGTTCCCATGGCTGGCAATAACGGCCGCTACACGCCGCAGCATCGAACAAAAGAGGCTTTGGATGTGGGCTTGGGGTATGTCGGTCCAGGCTGCTTCCACACGTTGTCACAGTTCATCAGGAGTAGCCGCGGGTGGTGCTTGCCGGGCCACTCGGTTGCCGATCAGCGAACAGACGTGTTCGATGGGCGACATATCGGAAGAACAGGCGGGCCACGGCAGCAGTGACACCGGGTGAGCCGTAAAGAATTGTTGCACGATACATGCCACGTGCGGGCGCGCATTGTCCTGTTGAAACGTGGCCGCTGGAAGGTCCTGCAAGTAAGGGAGAACTACAGACTCTAAAACGTCGGAGATGTAGCGGCGACTGTTAAGAGTACCGGCGATGCGTACCAGAAGGGTGCGGGTGTCATATCCAATTGAGCCCCAAACCTTAACGCCAGGCGACGGACCGGTATGGCGATGCATAACGCAGGCGTCATACTGTCTCTCGCCAAGGTGCCGCCACACGCGGATCTGATCATCGTGGTGTTGCAGGCAGACGCGGGATTCGTCGGAAAGAACAAAGTCGTGCCATTCCTTAGTCCAGGTGTGGCGTTCAACGGCCCACTGCCGCCGCACTCGCCGGAGGTGTAACGTCAATGGTTATCGGAGCAATGGGTGCCGTGCGACAAGTCCCCGCTCCTGCAGACGACGTCGAACGGTACGTGCTGACACAGGTCGTTGCGCAACACACCCTAATTCCTGCGCTAACGTTCGTGATGTGGCGATGTGAGCCGTCAATGCCCGCCGCACAACATGCCGGTACTCCCGTTCGGTGGTGTGCCGCGGTAGCGGCAATCGCTGACGTTGGTCCGTCCGTCCCTCCTGCACCCAGCGAATCCATACTCGCCTCCCTGTGGCTGGGTGTCGTCCCACACGGGCGCCGATGTTTCGGTACGATAAACCGCTGTAGCGATAAGCCACTGTTCGTCCTCTGTCGAACTCCGAAACGTGCTGGAATGACTGCTGTATTATGCGACGAGGCATCAGGATGCCTTCCACGCACAGGTCCGGCAGCGCAACACACTTTCACTGCTTACACCCCGCCTTCTGTGCACCCTTCTTATAGTGCTCCTCGGTGGCGTACCGGGCGCACATGTTTTGCATATGCCCTGCAATGCTAATCGTTTGCATGTCCTCTCGCGAGCGACGCATGCTGCGAATTTCAGTCCAATCGGATGCTTCCTCCTTGGTGTTGCATTTTGGGTGGCCAGCAGTGTAATATATATATACCCTGAAGGGCCAGAAAAACTGGTACACCAGTCTAATACTTGATAGGCCCCCCACTGTAGCGCAGGACTGCAGAAATACGACGGGGCATGGACTCCACTAGCTTCTGGAAATATGCTGTCGGCAATGCACACCATACTTCCTGCACAGAGTTCCACGATTCGGGTGTATTCCGAGATCTCGGATTCCTGCGTTCGATAGCGCGTTGCATGGCATCCCAAACATGTTCTATCTCGTTCAGATCTGGGGACTTGGGTGGGAAATGGCAACACCCCAAACTCAGTGCTTCTCTAACCATAATGTGGAGTCCCGACACTTGTGTGGAGGTGCATTATCCTGTTGGAACAGGCTCAACCCATTCAGCGTGAATGCAGGACATGAACGGGTGTACCTCACCAGAAAGAATGCGCACATAGCGTTGGCCGGTCACATATGTTTGTAGACGTATTAAGGGTCCCAGTAAAGTCCAGCTAAACACACCCCATGCCATTAAGGACCCCCACCAGCCAGTACAGTTCCTTGTTGACAGGCGGGATCCATGGCTTCATGGGGTTTGCGCCACACAAGAATCCTTCCATCTGCCCGATATGGTTGGAAACGCCACTCGTCAGACCAGGCTACTTGTTTGCAGTCATCAAGTGTCCATTGGCGATGTTGCCATGCCCAAGCGAGGCGCATAGCTCTGTGTCGTGCACCCATCAAGGAGACTTGAGTTGGGCGTCGGCTTCCAGAGCTTATACCGTGCAGGGTACGTTGCACAGTCAGGACGCTGATGCTTGTTGAGCCTCCAGCATTGAATTCCGATGATACCTGCGGGAGTGTTGCACGTCCATCGCGTGAAACGATTCTTGACAGCCGACGATGGTCACGTTCACCCAATGTCTTTTTTATGGCCACACTGGTATCGTGGGTTGGAGGTTTTGCCCGAATTCTTGCAGTCACGGTACACCCTTGCAATGGTCGTCCGTGAAAATCCGAACTTCGTTTCTACCTCCAAAATACTATGGCCCATCTCACGAGCGCCAACTATGACACCACGTTGAAAATCGCCTAAATCGTTATTACTTGTCATTCTCATGCCGAAAAAAGCTCTGACAGCTGGTAAGGATGTCTATCGCTTTATACACGCACTGGCGGAGGCAAACGAGTACGCGGATAGGTGACGTTGCTATGTATTTTGCATAAGCTCGTCTGTACCAGTTTTTCTGGCACTTCAGTGTATGTACGGTATACAAACTTTTATTCCATACCGGGGTGGACCTTCTTTTGCCCAGAATGATAGCTCATATGCAATTCGACATAGATTCCACAAGGTTTTGGAGTGCATCTGGGGCTTCGGCATACCAGGCGTTCCCAGACAATCCTTTAATTGGCTGAAACTGTGTTTGACGGTAGAGGACTCTGCTCCTCGAACTGTTTGTGAAGGGAAAAACCCTGGGTTAATCGGAGTTTACGAAAGCCCACATTGTGGAAGAACGATGGGCTGGCACGCACGTTTCTAAAACGACGACACTGGGAATTTGTTCGAGTGTCTCCTTGATTAAAATGCACCAGGAGTGGTGCCAAAATGGCAAAACAACCAAACGGCGACACAATGGTAAATGGCGGAAAAGGCGATTTTCAGAGGTAAACGGCAAGTGCGTCGCCTTGTACAGAGCAATCAGCGCAGCACAGTTTCTTGACTGCCCAATACAATATGGTAAACTAGAAACAATGATCTGCGCGACTTTTTCTCGGAAGCTGGCAATGTGTAGGCTACTACAGCAAATTCCCTGTAATCCACCTTCTTCTGACACAGCCAATCGACGTAAACGATTCTCCTGGTGCCCAACAGCAGGCCGGGTTGAACAGCAAAAGATTGGAAGTTGGCGTGCTTTGTTCCATGAATCACGATACATCCATTCCGCTGATGATCGAGTTTGTAATTTGCATCAGAAACATGAGGCTATGGATCCTTTTATGTGGCATCAATTATATATCCAGACAGGTAATGGCGGTTGTATGATATGGGACATATTAATCTGGCAAGAACTAGCGTCCTAGGAGTGTATGTCAACCAATGCATGGACGCCGGCTACTACTAGTGTCAGTACAATATTGTACTTCCACCAGAGGGTTACCCCGCACGTGGATAAGTGGTTTTCCAGTTATTTGGGAAGTGGCGCCCCCACCGCCCGTTCTAACCTTGTGACTGCAAAACATCTTGTGTCATGCCACCGCTTGTTTTTTTTTTCGGTGCCGGTGGAGTTTGCAGACTGTTCATCCAGCTGTTGAGGAGTGGCGGCCCCACGATCCCGAGCTGGTCTTGTGACTCGCTTTTTCGTTCTCTTTTATTTTCCGCACTGGCCACTTGCCCGTGTTTTACACTCTCTCAAATCGTTAACACGCTATTTACTAACATCCTGGTTTTGCGCTTTTGTTACCCTCCACTACTACCTGCTTATATTAACCGAGCAGTTCGTATCTGCTAACTAGCCTTCACACCTTTTCATCATTCGCTTTTTCTAGCCTCTACCAAATCAGCCTGCTCTTAACCATCACACTCCTCTTTTAAAATCTTACTCTGATAATTCTGTGTCTGGAGCTCTTTGGCCAAACCTGGCCCTTGCGCCATTAAAATCAACTAACTAACTAACCAGAGGGTTATGGGTTCCTCTAGGACGATAATATCCCATGTCGTCGTGCAAACCTCATGCAGAAATGGTTCGGCAAACACAGTGTTGGTATGATACATGTCAAATGGTCTTCAAGCCAACCTGTTCTCAACGCAACTGAACATCTGTGAGATGTTACGAAACGTCAAGTGAGGCAGTTGGACACTTCGTCCCGCACCATATCAGAGCTCAGGAACATACACTGCTGGCCACCCAAAATGCAACCCGAAGAAGGACACGAGATAGCAAAGCCAGATTTACTGGACACATAACAACAGATACAAAGATGGAACGATTGAGCTTACAGGCCCGTGCGACTTGCGGAACACGCAGACATCAATAGTTCAGGTGGCCCCCATGGCTGGCAATAACGGCCGCTACACGCCGCGGTATCGAATTAAAGAGGCTTTGAATGTGGGCTTGCGGTATGTCGGTCTAGGCTGCATTCACACGTTGCCACAGTTCATCAGGCGTAGCCGCGGGTGGTGCTTGCTGGGCCACTCGGTTGCCGATCAGCGACCAGACGTATTCGATGGGCAACATATCGGGAGAACAGACGGACCACGGCAGCAGTGACAACTGGTAGGCCGTGAAGAATTGTTGCACGATGCGTGCCACGTGCGGGCGTGCATTGCCCTGTTGAAACGTGGCCACTGGCAGGTCCTGCAGGTAAAGGGAGGACTACAGACTCCAAAACGTCGGAGATGTAGCGGTGGCTGTTGAGTGTACCGGCGATGCGTACCAGAGGGGTGCAGGTGTCACATCCAATTGCGCCCCAAACCCTAACGCCAGGCGATGGACCGGTATGGCGATGCATAATGCAGGAGTCAAACGGTCTCTCGCCGCGATGCCGCCACACGCGGATCCGACCATCGTGGTGTTGCAGGCAGAAGCGGGATTCGTCGAAGACAATGTCGTGCCATTCCGTAGTCCAGGTGCGACGTTCAACGGCCCACTGCCGCTGCACTCGCCGGTGGTGTAACGTCATTGGTAATTGGAGCAATGGGCGCTGTTCGATAAGTCCCCGCTTCTGCAGATTACGTCGAACGGTACGTGCTGACACAGGTTGTTGCACAACACACCCTTATTCCTGCGCTAACGTTCGTGATGTGGCGGTGTGAGCCATCAATGCCCACCGCACAACATGCCGGTCGTCTCGTTCGGTGGTGTGCCACGGCTGCGGCAATCACTCACGTCGGTCCGTCCGTCCCTCCTGCACCCACCGAATCCATACTCGCCTCACTGTGGCTGGATGTCGTCTTACACGGTCGCCGATGTCTCGGTAGGATAAACCGCTGTCGCGAAAAGCCACTGTTCGTCATCTGTCGAACTCCGAAGCGTGCTGGAATGGCTGCCGTATTCTGCGACGAGGCATCAGGAAGCTTCCCACGCACAGGTTCGGCAGCACAACACACTTCCACTACTTACACCCCGCCTTCTGTGCACCCTTCTTATAGTGCTTCTCGGTGGCGTGCCGGGCGCACATGATTTGCATATGACCTGCAATGCTAATCGTTTTCATGTCCTCTTTCGGGCGACGCATGCTGCGAATTTCCGGCTAATCGGATGCTTCCTTCTTGGTGTTGCATTTTGGGTGGCCAGCAGTGTAATACAAACAGCTTGGTTGCATGTCTCTGCGCAGTAGTACAGACACCTCTTGGAGTCGATGCCACGTCGGGTTGCCCGTTCTCCTGGCGAAAGGATGACCCGTAGAATAATGGATAGTAATTCACTTAATATTCATTGTACTACTAGGTACACTGCTGGACAATTGCTAAGGACGGATCATAAACGGCTATATAGCGCATAAAACAGTAAGTGTGGTTGGATGCCACGTGAAATAAAATAATGTCAGAATGCCAGGACATTACAAGAAAGACAATTTATTGTGCTCTGAAATCTAGAAGGCTTTGGAACGTGTTCAAAGGACAAACAGGCCATTTTGTGCAGAATACGTAAACGTGAAAAAAATGCAATTACCGTCCGCAGGCGTTCCGGCGTAAGATGTCAATACGGGATATGGCCACCATGGAGGGCGATGCAAGATTCCACACGTCGTGTCATGCTTTGCACAACATTATCAAGCAGCTGTTGGGGTAATTTTTCCAATTCCTCTGTCAGTGCACGGATGAGGGTGTCCTTGTTTATTGGAGGGCATTGGCGACCAGCAAGACTCCTCCCCAAAGCATCCCACACATTTTCAATGGGATTCAGATCTGGAGAACGTGCTGGCCATACGAGGCGTTGAATATCCTCGCTCTCAAGACACTCCTGGACAGAGACTATTTGATGACATGTTGCGTTGTCGTCCATGAAAATGACTCTGTCACCGACAGCACCAAGGAACATGCGAACATGAGGTAGCAGAACATCATTAATGTATCGTTGGCCAGTCATAGTTCCAGTTGGAAGCACATAGAGGGACGTACGGCCATTGATCATGATGCCAGCCCATACCATGACACTACATGTCGGATATCCTGTATGTTTGCTGGACAATATGCAGTACCACTATCACGCCAGATCAGTTGTCGTCGACAATCAGACGATAGACTGTCTCTACTCTCATCTGAGAAGAGGACAGCAGACCAGTCGTTATCAGTCCAATTGCGATGTTGATGGCACCATTGCAAACGGGCGGCGGTGACGTCTGGACAATGGGATGTACACAACAGGACGGCTGGCGTATAGTCCTCCTTCATGCAAACGTGTGGCGACAGTTTTTCGGGTGATCCGCTTGCCAGTAGCAGCCATAAACTGATTTGCTACCTCACTAGCTGTGCTGCGCCGGTGTCTTTTTGTTGATAGCACTATTTACCGGTCTTCTGCAGGTGTCGTACTGCGAACACGACCTCCCCCGTGACGTTTGCTACACTGTCCATTTGTTTGAAATGATTTCCAAAGCCTTGAAACAACACTGTGGCTGACGTCGAACTCCCTGGCAACATCTGTTATTTTTCGCCCTTCTTCAATCTTGCCAATAATACGGCCACGCGTAAAATCATCTAGGTGATGTCGGGAAGACATACTGAAAATTGCAAGTTCGTCAATTGATTCTTTCCCTTTCAATTTTGCGTTTGAACAACAACGGTCAATACGCGTCAAATCCTTTATATCTCTTATCAGCGCTATGACGTCACGAACAAGTTCGGCAATCCAAAATTTGCATACGCACAACACGTCTTACTGTATCCCGCACTTATGCTAATTTCCACATTTTCCTGCCTTCCATTTTATGGTTACTATCGTTGCTATTGTCATCCGTCCTTAGCAATTGTCCGGCAGTGTATTATTCCTGGTAGCACTAAACCTGTTGTACATGTTATTGGAATAAAATTTTCATAACGAAATTCAATTTACATCACAGGAGTTTTTGTAGAGCAGATTTTCCCTCACGTTTAGTAACATACAGAAATCACCAGGAATAGAGATTGTAAAATTTAGAGATTTTTGCTAAGAAATAATGTAGATGGGTGTACCTTTTGAATTCATCATCATCATCATCATCATTGTAAACCATTATCAATCCACTGCTGGACGAAGGTCTCCCCAAGTTTCCTCCACAACGGTCTGTCTTGTGCCAGTCTCCTCCATGCCACTCCCGCATACTTTCGAATTTCATCCACCCATCTCCCATGTGGTCTTCTTCTGGGTCTTTTCCTGTCCCTTGGAATCCAATCTAAAATTTCGGCTGTCCATCGATGATCTGTCCTTCTGGCAGTATGTCCAGCCCATTGCCATTTCAAGGATTTAACTCTGATCATGATGTCTTCCACTCTTGTCATTTTTCGGATCCACGAGTTCCTCTTCTTATCTCTCCTGGTTACACCAAGTATGCACCTCTCCATGCTACTTTGAGTTGTCTGCAGCCTTTGTATGTCTCTTTTAGTTAAGGTCCACGTCTCTGCACCATACGTAAGCACTGGAAGGATGCATTGATCAAACACTTTTCATTTAAGACATAATGGCATATTGCTCTTGAAATTTATGCTGTTTCTTCCAAAAGCTCTCCAGGCAAGTTTTGTGCGCCGATTAATTTCTTCATCAATGTGACCCTCACTTGATATCTGCTGTCCAAGATAAACGTACGTGTCTGTTATCTCCAGCTTTTCTCCATCAATCGATAAATCTTCATTTCTTGTAAAAGCATTGAACATCACTTTTGTCTTCTGAAAGTTCATTTTTAATCCCACTTCTTTACTCTTGTCAGCAAGTTCCTGGATCATACTCTGCAGCTCTGATGGGGTAGTTGCAAAAATGACTACGTCATCAGCAAAACGAAGGTGGGTTAGATAATCTCCATTTATCTTTATCCCCTTGTTTTCCCAGCTCAGCGACTGAAAAACCCCCTCCAATGTGGCATTAAAGAGCTTCGGAGATATGGTGTCACCTTGTCTCACTCCCTTTCCAATTTTTACGTGTGTTGTATTTTCAAACAGCCTAATCTTTGCACTTGCATTTTCATAGATGTTATTAATAATATTAATGTATGCATCTTCAATACCGCAGGTTTTCAGAGCCATTGTAACTGCTGATGGTTTCACCGAATCAAAGGCTTTTTCATAATCGATAAAAGCCATGCACAATGGAAGTTCATATTTCCTCGCTCTTTCAATTAGTTCTCTCAGCACATGGATATGATCTATTGTGCTGTAGCCACTCCTGAATCCAGCTTGTTCTCTCGGTTGAGCCATGTCCAGTGTTACCTTCAAGCGGTGTGAAAGAACTTTAGTGAAGATTTTATAAACTACTGATAGGAGGCTGATAGGTCTGTAGTTTCCGAGATCCTCAATGTCACCTTTCTTATGTAGCAGGATCATTGCAGCGGTGTTCCAATCCTCAGGAATCTTTCCTTCATTAAGGCATCGAGTGAAAATTTGGGCGAGTACTGTTTCGATTTCTCCACTTGCTTCTTGTATGATGTCTACAGTAATTCCATCTTCTCCTGGAGCTTTTCCCCGCTTCATGTTCTTGATTGCATGTGCAACTTCTGATGGAAGGACTGGAGGAGCTCTGGTACTGGTATCTTTCATGATGTCTGGAGTGCATGTATCATATCTTTCATATAATTTGGAGTAGAAATCTTTCATTCTTGTCAAAATTTCGCCTCTATTTCTTGTTAAAGAACCATCTTCTTTTCTCAGTGCCATAATCTGTTTTCTTCCCTTACTGAGATGTCCCTTTGCTATCTTCAGGCTTTGGTTGTTTTCAATTGCTTTCCTCACTAGTTCACAGTTGAATTTTCTTACGTCTTCAGTGATACTTTTTCGTACTGTCTTGCATAGCTCTATATATTGCACTTTGGAAGTCACATCTTCTTTAGTTGTCCTCATCTCTCTTCTTTTTTGCATCAACATTCTCGTTTTTCCTGATAATTTATTTACATGCAACTTGTTTTTAGACCCAGCTAATTTTGTTGCTGTTTCCATAAGAGCTTTGGTTACTTTTCTGTTAACTTCAGAGATGTCCACTTCTTCCGATGTTAGGCCTTCTAAAGCAGAGAACCTGTTCTTCAGTTCCAACTTGAAGGTGTTATGGTGTTTTTTAAGGTTGGTTATGTCAATAGATTTTGTTTGTCTTATGAGCTTGCCACGTTCAAGTTTAGTGTTGAGGTGCATCTTACATCTCACCAATCTATGGTCACTACCTGTGTTGAACTTGTTTAGCACACTGCAGTCTTCTATGACGAATTTTTTGTTATACATAATAAAATCAATTTCACTTGTCGTCCCATTTGGATGTCTCCATGTCCATTTCCTGTGTGGCTTTTTCTTGAAGAAGGAGTTCAAGATGAAAAACCCTTCTGCCTCTGCAAACTCAACGAGAGTATTTCCACGCTGGTTTCTGTTGCCGTGACCGAATTTACCTACTGAAGTTTCATTCTGTTGCCGTTGCCCTATTTTTGCATTGAAATCTCCCATAATTATTTTCAAGTGCTGCTTACCTTTATTATTTAGATGACAAATTTCCTCATAAAATTCTTCAATTTCTTCTTCAGGATGACTTGTGGTGGGTGCATAAATTTGAGTAATCTGAGCCTGGTATCTTTTTAAGAGTTGGATAACAAGTCGTGCAGCTCTGTCAGAGGAACTTTCAACTTCTACAACTTTATCCTTCAGTTTCTTGTTTATTATAAATCCAACTCCACTAGTTCTTCCAGTATCTGTTCTACGATAGTGGAAGAGATGTCCACTTTTCAGTTCAATGAGATCTTCTCCTTTTCTCCTTACCTCACTTAGTCCGACGATGTTCCACTTGATCCTTTGTAGTTCCTCTTCCAATTCAAGAAGCCTTGAATCAGAAGATAGGGAGCGTCCCTTGTACGTAGCCAAGGTCAACATCAGATGGCAGCCTAGTCCGGTCCTTCAGGGATTCTTAGCACCCTCTGCCTTCATGTCGCACTGGCCGCTGCCTTGGCCAGGTACATTCCAGCTGCCGGAGACTGAGGGCCAAGATTTAAGTTGTGGAATCATTTTGGAGGGGTTTGGCCATAACTCACCACGCTGGCCAAGCGGGTTGGTGAGTGTGGGATAGCATTTCCTCTAATCCCGATGGTATAGTTATACCGCTATTGGCGGTCGTCAGAGCCCCTTTAGTGGGAACAGGATGCACCACGAGAAGGCGGGGTTGACATTTGTCAAGGAGAGGCTGTGATGTTACGCATCACCTGACCTTACATCCCACCTTTTGAATTATCAAATACTATTTAGAAGACACACTGCCGCAAAAGAGTTAAAAGGACGACAACAGATGAACTAGATGCAAAATTATATTATTTTAGTTTGAAAAATAAATCATTTTCCTGCAGGGTTCAAATATTGTCTAAAACTTTCGAGGATCTTTTAAAGAAGTTTATTTTTGTTGATTAATAAATAAGTGAAATCCTTAAAATATTTGTGTCAAAAATATTCCTTTGCTTCTTTAGCTTCTTCATAAACTTAACCTTATTGAAATTTTCAGTTAATGTTGGATTGGTTAACCACTAAATCACAGGTTAAAATAATGCGAGTATGCTTCTGAAAGAAATTTCTTTTTGTATAGTTTTGCACATCAGATCCTAATTCAAGAAACGTTATCATTTGGACAATAACGTTGATTTACACTAAAGAGCAATTGAATTAGAGACAGTTGGCGTTATGCAAATGTGGCGCTGTGGGCGGCCCTATAAAGGGAAACGACATGACGTATGCAGAGATCCGACAATATAAGGAGTGATGCGACGGGAATCAGTAAGAGTCGGACGCAGTATGGGTAAGACTAAGGGTCTAAGCACATTTGATCATGGACAGATTGTCGGAGCTCGACAAATGGGTCACTCCATCTCGGAAGTCGTGCAAGCACTGGGATTTTCACGAACCACTGTGTCACGGGTGCACCGTGAGTACATCGAATCCGGTAAAACCATCCCTGCAAGGGCCGACTGCCGTGAACAACAGCGTGCGGATGAGCGGGGTCATCTTCGGCTAGCTCGCATTGTAACAGCGGATAGACGGGCCACAGTGCAAGAAATCACTCAGCAATGTAACGCTGGTGCACAAAAATGTGTAAGCAGCCAGACCATCCAGAACCATCTACTCGCTATGGGGTACAGAAGTCATCGTCCCACGAGGGTACCGCTGCTGACCGCACATCACAGGTTGCAAAGATTAGCATGGGCGCGGGAACATTGCCACTGGACCCTAGACATGTGGATAATTGTTGCCTGGACTGATGAGTCGAGATTCACGTTGGTACATGCGGATGGCAGGATACGAGTACGGCGCAAACCACATGAAGCGATGGATCCTTCTTGCCAGCAGGGTACTCTTCAAGCTGGTGGGGGTGGCATTCTCGTCTGGGGACTGTTTATGTGGACTGAAATGGGACCCCCTGATACGTGTGACATCGTCTCTCACAGGTCAACGGTACCAGGATATCCTGGACGACCATTTGTTCCCGTTTGTGCGTCTTCAACATCCCACTGGGGACTTCATCCTGCAACAAGACAATGCACCATGCCATCGCTCCCGAATTGTAACGGAATGGTTGGATGAACACTCCACCGACGTGACCTCGCTTCCTTGGCCAGCTAGGTCACCTGACCTCAATCCCATCGAGCACATCTGGGATGCCATCGAGAGAGATGTTCGAGGCTCTGTCCCCCTCCATCAAATCTTCGTGAACTGTGGGAGCTTGTTCAAGGATCGTGGATCCTTATGGCCTCCCAACGCTTCTGGTGTCTTGTCGAGTTCAAGCCAAGACGAATCGCCGCCGTCATCAGGACGAAAGGTGGTACTACACGTTACTGGACAGGTATCTCTAATTCAATTGCTCTTCAGTATATATAACTTTAGTATTTAGCTCTACGTAGCGGCTGAGCCACAGGGAAAGCTTTTCACAACTATGGAAACTGATGGCGAAATCCAAAATTGCTGCCAAGAACATAATATTAAAAGGGAAATCTCTTTGTAATCATCTTATAGTCAGCATAAGGAAACTTCACGACCACATCAAGAGTGTTTCAGCTGTTGCAATAATCTTTAGTAAGAATTCAAACGGCGCTTCTCAGAGCAATCGGGCATTGCTCATTGGCTTGGCGTTCTTTACTTTACTGTTGTCATTTTAAACCATGTCCTCAGCAGCGATCAGCAACCCGGTAAAGGAAAGTGAACCCAGACTACGTAATTACTTTATTGCTTATGGGACGTCAAGTCCCTTTTTCTTCAAAGCAGGGGTAAGCCGAAGGAATCCAGTAGTGGGAGAGAAAAGAAGTTTAAAGGAAAGGAGAGGAGAACGCGGAAAAACTTTTCTGGAGGCGGTGTACTTTCGGGGACCCCGAAAGCCAGACTGCGAGGAAAATGATATTGTTACCTAGAATCACGAAAACACCAGAGAGCAGATATCTAGTAAACCGAATAAGTAGCTCGATGAATGCAAGAATAAGAAGGAAACTAAGATAATTCCAGGACAAACCGAAAAAAACATGATAATAAATCTTAGATCATAATGAACTGAATGTGAATGCAGTTATTTCCATTTGTTTCTTCGTGAAATGTTTTTCTTTAAAGAAAGTAGTTGCAACTAGACTGAATCCAAAGCTGGAAGGAAAAGGCCCCGTTAACATTTTGGTAGCAAGCCAGTGTTAACGCCCTTGGATTATGAAGTTTAATTTAATTTTGAGAATAAGTTACGTTTCAGTATGGTTTTAATATCTTCGTCAGAGATCTGTGCTTTCATAAACTTGAAAAACAAAGTTGTATTTAGCAACAATTGTGTTTCAGTTGCACCTTTTAATAATCCATAATAGTCTAAGAAGAAATAAAAACGGAATTATCAGGACTTTTAACCTATAAATAAATATTATTTTTAATAAATCAAACTCATGTATTTTGGGAATTTTTCAGTCATACATGTACAGATTTTAATGTATTTTGTGATTAAGCAGCCGGGGGCGCATAGACAACAGTCCTTTTATGTAATGAACACCATTATCGTTTTTTTAGTCGCAAGAGAAGCAGTGTTTATCATTCGAATAATAAGAATAAATATCAGGTTTAGTGTGGCATTACACTTTCACACTTGCTTCATGCCACACTGGTTTTCTGCTTTTTAACAATCAGTTCATTTTTCTGTTTATGATAAGCTGAACTGCAACAAGTAAATAAATAAGTAAATAAATTCATTATAGCAGTCAGCTAGTTAAGGTTAATGATGATATCTTGTCCCGTATTTCCTTTAAGTTGTATCAAATGAGCACGAAAAAAGTTCCCGGCTCCTCAGAACAAAATTACGCATCCTTCGCATGTCAAAGATGTTTCACACAGATGGCACGTATGAGATAATGGCAAATTCATAAAGCCGATCTGTTGAAGTAAAGAATGAGACGTGATGTGGAAAATATGTGCAGTAGGCGATTCTGGATAATCAAATTCATATTATAAAGAACAGCGAATTCGAATTACCCTCTAGATTGCTTCATATCTTGGAGTGGATATTTCTGGAGAACATCGAAGTTACTTCTTTTCGTTTATTTCGGATGCTCTTCATTTTTCTTCCTACGTTATTCTTTTTTTGCGTTTGCTCATATTAATTCTATTCAAGAGCTTTGCGGATTGGAGCCATTTCTTCCCCGAATCTAATGGTCCTCCCAAAATTAGTCATATTTCTCGTCCACTGAGAATGGCGTAGCTTCGATGCCCCATCAGCGCTAATAACTGTCTTCAGAAACGACTCCATCTGGTGGTAGAATATGCATCGGCGGTGCACCTATATTATTCCCTTTTTATTACCCAACTTTGTCTTGGTCTTTTCATTTAATACGCTCGTTATTTACGGACAGTGGGAAGGAATCTGCATAGAAGTCCGGTAAAAAGACGGGATATCACATCTGAGACTCAATGATGTGCTGTAGATCACGGCGGGCCGTTAAAGCGAGTCCGATCTTCCCTTCCCTCCATCGTCCCTTCCCTCCCTCCCCAAATCAACCTCCAACACTCGTTCCCCCTTTCCTTCTCCCCCCGCAGAACCACCGCTGAGCCCTAACTCCTTGTGTGTATGTGTGCATCGGCTCCCATACTCCGAGTAATAACTTTGATGCTATTCACAATGTCAGCCATCCGAGACTTTACACGGCGTGAATCACTCATTAGAACGTATTGGGATATGATGAAGATCCGCTCGGCATTGCACCTCCAAATCCGGCTGGTACAGCACTGTTTTCCGCCAGTAATTTATACGAGAAAGACTGTCGAAATCTTCTTCCTCCGTCTCTTCGTGTGTTTTCAATGGGAGGCATTCTCTTCGGCACAAGATCTGCTGCGTACGGGATGAAATATTCTCTCACTTTTCGCTTCTGAGCTCTCTTCTTTAATTTGAGTTTGGGTCATCTCTCGTTTGGAGCTTCTTCAAGCTCTGGCATAATGGCTATGCCCGTGCACTTAATTATTCGCTTAATTTCGCGCCATAAATCTCGGAGCCAACGGTGAAAGAGGGGAAAACGCAGAAGGCTCTGCAATAACTCAGTTACATTACCGCCATTCATTGCTTTATACGCCTGTCATTTGAATATTAGAAGAAGTCACGAAAGACCCTATAATAGGCTGTGAGGATCAGCGCAGAATATTAAGAATGAGAAAGGCCGAAAATTTGCAAACGCTACAGGAAAGGCATAAAATTCAATATTTAAACAAAATTAATATCACATTATCTATTCGTCGACCCAAGTTTAAGAAAATTTTGAGCTGTTCTCTCAAAGTACTAGACCAATTTATCCTACAAATAAAAACTGAGTGTTTTATGCTAAAATGAGGAGTTGTAGGCCACTGAAACAATTCTCTTAAAACTATTTCCTTAGAGCTTCTGAGTCATAATTTTTCGTAATAATACAATTTATGAGAACAGAACTAGCTTTTATTTTCCTATTGACTAACCCATTTTGATTTATTTCCCTGGCCCAGACACACAATGTAACCCTAGGCTCATTGGTTTTAGCTAGAGTAAACATTAATGATTTTTTTAATAAGTTAAAGTAATTTCTCCTTTATCGTTAGTGATTTCAAGGATAATTTGGAGACGATCTCTTTTTCACTAATTTCTGCCATGCGTGTTAAGGAAAAGAACAACAAGACACTCCCATTCGTTTCCAAACACTATTGCTGTCCAAGTTTCACTTTTTATTACTCTGTGGAGTGAATGGATAGTGATTTGTGGCGTACTACAGAGGTGAAGCACGTTTCAAGACGACAAATATGCAGCGATATATTCCGTCGGTGTAGTTTAGTTGGTTAGAACAACTTACACCACCGATAAATCCGTCACCAGAACAACTCCGTCACGGACAAATTTGTGAATTTAACAGATCTTATCGTTTTATAGCGTCATTGTTCTCCGTTGGGCGAGTATAAAGCAATAACAATTCATACATCTTCATGTTTTAATGAGGGATTTCTCACGATGGGTAAAAGTGGTAACGAGCGGTGTGAGAGAAAGAGGTTGGCATCGAACTGGCACTGGGTGGATACATGTCTTTCAAACTATCCCAATATCCACAACTGTGTAGATTACTTTAGAATTCGACGACTTCGTTGTTACTGTTCAAACAGGATACGCTTTCCGACGATCGGTTTTAATACAGAACTTCACTTAAACAAATGATCGAAGAAAGATTATTCCTTCTTGTTTTCATCAGTGGTACAGACAAATAATATTTGGCATTTCGAAAGTTTTTTTAAAAATAAGGTGCAAGGTTAGGTTCACGTGTTGTGCTACACAATGAACTAAGATATTTTCTTTTGAAGACAGTTAAATGTACCGGGCATAAGATGTCCGTACGGGCTAAGGCTCGAGCCCAACCCGATGCTCGTGCAGGTCCGGTCAGGGATTTTTTTTTCATTAGTTAACTGAAAATTTTTGGGTTCGGCCTGGGTATGTACTCATAAGTTTAGCATTTTGCCCCTGATTTAAAGGAAAACGTTTCGACTCCCAAAACGGAGAGACTGACTTGTTAAATAATGAGATGGTGAAGATCATTAAGCGAAAAGAAAGGCATGGAATTGCGTTCGCCACCGGATGCCTTATTTAATTTCAGCTGAAATCGGTCGATTTATTTCTTTGAAGGTCGAAATCAAATTCCGTTTTCTTTTCGTTAGCTGTAACGACTAAAACTTCTCTCTTTTCGGAACAGATTTTTCAGTTTCACGAAACCAAGGAATTTGTTTACATATTTGGGGATAGAGGGCTACCAGTTTTATACTTTAGTGAAGAAGAAGAAAAGCGTTTACATTTGTAACAGAAGTGTGTAGTCAGGGAGAAATCATTTGTGGGAAAAAATTCCTACAAGAAATGACACGTCTCGCTGCGTCACATTCCGTTTAGCACTGGAGCACTGGAAGTAACGCTCGACTTAATTTTTATCTGTGTGCGGGGGGGGGGGGGCAAAAGCAAAAAAAAAAAAAAGAAACTTGTATATAGTACATGTAATACAGAGGGTGAGTCGAAAGTTTTGCAATATTTGCACAAACGCATGTGCTGAGGCGGGTATGTCACGTGTTTAAACTAGTTCAAATTGCTCACTGCAGTCATTCGAACGGGATATAAAGTGGTAGTCGTTGCTGTGAACAGCACTGCATGTCGTCGTTTCTGTCCGGTTGGGGCTGTTCACCTTTTAGGCGTGGTTGGAACGCCTAAAAGGTGAACAACCCCAACTGGCTAATTAGGGAACTTTTGCTTTACGAGTTTGAACTCGGCCATAACGCTGCTCAAGCAACACGAAACATTTGTCATGCGAAAGGGGAAGGTTCCGTGGACCACAGCATCGCAGCCAGGTGGTTCAAGAAATTTGGCTCAAGTGACAGAAACCTCAACGATCATCCAAGGTCAGGTAGCCCGCGAACCGTGGATTCGGAGGCCGTGCTCCAGGCCGTAGAGGAAAATTCGACCAGCAGCACTCAGCGATTATCAGGAGATCCGGGGATATCACAGACCACAGTGGTTCGTTACCTTCAGGACCTCAGCAAGGAGCTGCCGCATTGTTCCTCACGAACTGACGGCAGCTGAAGCAAACCGCCGAGTGGAAGTGTGTATGAAACTCCTAGAAAACTCGCGCGATGTACGTTTCATCAAGAGAATTGTTACGTGCGATGAGAAGTGGGTCCATTTCCGTAATCCTAACACACAACGGCAGTGGTTGAGCCCAGGACAGCTTTCTGAACCTGTTGCCAAACGTGGGTGCTTCGAGCACAGGGTGATGCAATGCGTCTGGTGGAATTTCGAGGGGATAATCCATTACGAATTCGTTCCAAACGGCCGAACCTTCAACGCCAACATATACTCCGAACAGCTGGAGCGCATGTATGCTATTTAGGAGGAGAAATACCCAGTACTGATGAACAGAAAATGCGTTGGCCTACAGAGGACGACGCTCGACCTCATACCGCGCGAACGACCCGTGTAAAACTCCAGGAACTTCAGGGCATCGAACTGATGCCACACCCAGCATATAGTCCGGATCTTGCACCTTCTGATTATTACTTGTTTCGTTCCATGGTCCACTTCTCTCGCGGGCGGTACTTCAACAACCAGGAGGAGGTAGCAGCTGTGTTGAAAGAGTTCTTCGCTTTGACTTACAAGAACTGGTACCGCCGCGGAATAGAAGATTTGCAGACGGATGGGTAAAGACGGAGCCACATAATCGCCTCTACTCTGAATGCTAGTCAGCTTTCTTCGTAAAGGTACTTATGAAGGCATAAAGTGATCCACATATTGCAGAAATTTTACCTCACCCTCTGTATATATCATCATCATCATCATTGTCGTCGTCGTCAACCATTATCAATCCACTGCTGGGTGTTCTCCCCAAGTTTTTTCCATAATGGTCTCTCTTGAGCCAGTCTCCTCCATGACATTTCCGCATGATTTCGAATTCCACCTTCCCATCACCCATGTGGTCTTCTTATGGGTCTTTTCCTGTCCCTTGGAATTCAGTTTAAAATTTCGGTTTTCCATCGGTGCTCTCCTAGCAATATGTCCAGCCCATTGCCATTTCAGGGAATTTATTCTGATCATGATGTCTTCCGCCCTTGCCGTTTTCTGTATCAACGAGTTCCTCTTTTCATCTTTTCCGGTTACACCAAGTATGCATCTATCCATGCTTCTTTCAGTTGTCTGCAGCCTTTGTACGCCTTTTTTACGCTTTGCAATCGTAGGTTGAAGAAGCGTATATGCTCCAGCTTTGTCCGTCTGTCTGTTCGCACGATAACTAACGTAAAAACCGTTCGATAGAGATGAAATTTTAGTATGTGGTAGGGGACAACCTGGGAACGAACCCTATTGAAAATGGCCGAAATGTGATCAAAGGTCAGAACATAGGATCGGAATCCATTCCGTCGCCCTTATGCGTCATAACTTGCGCAAAAACGCTTCGATTGCGACAAAACTTAATCATGTTGTTCCAGAGGTACACTGAACCGGTGCTGTTGAGTATAATCGAAATGGGGTCAAAGGTCAGGCCACATGAGTGAGATTTATTCCACAGCCATTATCCCCATAACTTGACTAAAAATGCTTCTATTTGCGACAAAACTTTAGTATGTTGTTTCGGAGGTATATTGAACCAGTTCTGTTTATTATAATCGAAATGGGGTCAAGGGTCAGGGCTCAGGATCGAGATTTATGATGATTCCTGTAGAATATTCGCAAAAGCGTTATTATTTTTTTAGCACTTGTTTAAACAGCAACAAACACTTCAAATGTTGAGCAGAATCAACATGCTTTGGGAAAGAACGAATTTCGTTTGCGACATTTTCGAAGCAGTGGTGTAACTACCGCAAGGGACGACCGGACACGTCCCCGTGGTCCCAGCGTTAAGGGCCCCCGGCAAGTAGTGGCCCGAAAGGGACTCTCCGGAACTGGGACACCAAAGTACCTACGTACTTATATAGAATGCATGTTTTTGAACAGTTGCTGCATTTTTAAATTAGACTGGAAAACAATGACACATATTAGCATACGATGTTGCGATTTGGGAAGTCGTAAGCACCACGGTACTAACCAAACGTCTGATGTTTGCACGTTTGAAATACACTATTGCTTGTGAAAACTGCAACACCAAGAAGGAACCATGCGATTCGAATGAAATTTGTATCACACATTACTCATATGACTGCACATAAGTGATTCAATTTTCAGAACAATACAGCAATTTTTGTCTGCCAAATTAACAATATCTCTTGAATCCTCCGCTACCTGCAATAAGAGCTTTTAGACGGGGGCTTTCAGACTGAATATTTGTTTGCCAGGAGGCATGTATCCCAATCCACAGATCATTGGTACTTACTGATGGAGAATTTTGATGTGCCAGTAGCCGAGTGACCATATCCCCCAGACATGTTCATTAGGGAAGAAGCGGTATCTGCTGTGCTGCGAAGAGGGCATGTACATTTATGGCAACATGTGGTCGGGCTTTGTCCTGCTTCATATAGCGCCAGGAGTGCTCTAGAGAAGGGGTATGATTTCTGCATGCACAACTTCCCTAATATAGCGGTCGCTGTTGAGATTGCCCTCAAATCGTAGCAGCCGAGATCGCGAATGGTACCCAATAGAACCCCACACCATCACACTTAGCGGTCGGCCTGTATGACGCTCGGCAATGCATGCTGGAAGAAAGCGCTCACCACAACACCGTCTAATGGGTATGCGGCCATCGTGGTAGTCCAAGTTGAATAGGGACTCTTCCGAAAACAGATGTTGCCAATCAGCACGCAATTGTCTCTGTTGAAACCCCATTCCAGCCTGAGGTGTCCATGGTTCAGGGTCAAATGAATCCACCGCAAAGGAATGCGTGCAGCCAGTCCTCTGTGCAGCAGACGGCGTTGAACTGTGGAGGCAGATAATGCCACACCTGTTCACTGCTCCACTGTTGTGCTAACACTTGCAAAGATGTGGAACGGTTCGTCATTGCCATGCGGACGAGATGTCGATCATCCCGCGGTGTCGTCACATTTCTCGCTCCACTGCCGGATTGATGAATGCTGGAAACCCTTTAACAGCGAGGCATTATTGAATGCTGGAGACCCTTTTACAAGTCGTTATCAGCAATGAACTACCGGTGCGTATCCTAAACAGCCCTCTCTTTACACCCTTCACTCGACTGTTCAGAGGGCGCTGCCGCCCCAGACATGCAAAATGACTCTGCACTTCTAATCATTTGCATGTCCTACCTTGTTCTATCTTGAAAATTTCACGTGATTACCATCATTCCTTCATGGTGTTGCAATTTCCACAAAAGGATGTTTATTTACCTTTCAAATGACGCTATTTTCCTATTCTATTAGGAGTATGAATATGTTTTAAAGCTTTTTTTGTGTGTGGCGTATACCGCCAATTTGCATATCCGACTTTCCCCGCGTTGTTGTCACGTGATCGTAACTGGTTCAGAGTGTAAAATATGACACAGACGTTTGCTGAACAGTCAAACGCAATTGCACATCGGTATGTGAAAAATGGCAAGCGATAAAGCATTAATTCGACACTGCATTCGTTACGAATTTCATCAAGGAAAAAGTGCTGCAAAAGTATGGGCAACGATCTGTTCTGTTCTGGGGGAGGATATTGTATCAAATAGCACGCGTGCGGTTTGGTTTAGACGGTTTAAAGCAGGTGATTTTGATGTTAGCGATCGAGAACGTAGCGGCACCAGGTTGCACACGAGGAACTGCAAGCATTGCTAGATGAAGATTCCTCTCAAACGCAAAATGAACTAAGTGAACAACTTGGGATAACTCAATAAGCCACTTCCAATCGTTTACGCGCAATGGGAAAGATTCAGAAGGAAAGAAAATGGGTGCCACATGACCTGAGCCAGAGGAACAAGGATGAGCGTGTCAAGAAGTGTTTGAATCTGTTGAATAAACAACACGGAAAGTCTTTCCTGTGGAAAATCGTTACGGGGGATGACAAGTGGATATGGTACGACAATCCCAAACGCAAAAAAACACTGGTTACCTCGGTGAAGCAACGACTTCGACACTGAAACAAAATATTCACTCCAAGAAAGTCCTGCTGTGCGTCTGATGTGATATGAGGAGTGTGCTCTATTATGAATTATTGGAATAGGGTCAAACTGTTACCGCTTATCGCTACAAGCAACAATTGCTGCGATTGAACTAGGAAATTTGTCGGAAACGTCCATTCACAGGCAAAGGATTGCGTCGCGGGAAATTACTGCATGACAACGTTAGGCCACATGTCGCAAAATCGGTCAAGGAAATGTTATTGACGCTTAGTTGGGAAGTTTTGGAGCACCCGGCGTATAATCCCGACATAGCCCCTTCAGACTATCATTTGTTCCGACCGATGCAACATGGTTTGTCTGCTGTACGGTTACGAACATGTGACGAAGTGCAAAAATGTGTTGACGACTTCATAGCGTCACAGCACGAAGTATTCTTCATGGCTGGAATCCGTCAGCTTCCCGACCGATGGCGGAAGGTGATAGATAATGACGGCGCATATTTTGATTCGTAAAGGTATTGTTGTTTTCTCTCAAATTACATGTTGTGTTTTCTTAAAACGCTTTGAAACTTATTTGTGCACCTAATAATATTGAATGCTTTATATGATATAAATATCTTTTCAAATGAAGTAATTGGACTTTTAATAGATATAATTACGTAACTAACAAACCTGAATATTTGTTTATAAACATTAAGGCCTGAGTTAAAATAATAGGAATATTCAAAAACATATTCTTTCAGTAAAGTCAAATTTACACGAGGGGCGCGTTGCCCGACGACGTAGCGTAAATCCATAGGGCGTATATTGATAGACACAGTTGCAACTGCTAAAAGATCATTTTCGAAAATTAAACTAACAAAAAAAGTTATTTAAGAAGCACCATGGACCAACAATGTCTGAGCGGTTTAAGTGCCATTTCAATTGAACATGAGGAAACTCGCTGTTTTTTTTATAGAAAAAACCTTATGCATTTTCTGAAACAAAAGTAAGAAGAAGGAAATTTTAGTTAAGTAGTTACTCTCTAGTAAGAAGTTTCAAGTCAACAATTTTATTGAACAATCTGAGTTCAATAAAATTGTTGACTTTATCGACTTTTTACTTTTTAAAACAAATAACATTTTACAATAGATAAAATTAAAATAAAGAATTTCCAAAACTCCAGTAATTAAATCTTTTATTTTAGGAATTATATACAATTGTATATGGTTAGAATTAAATCAGGCGGCCCTTGGCAATGTAGTTACCACTGCTCCGAAGCATCAATCATTCCAAACAATTTTTTAACCCCGAGAAGTAAGCAGGAAGAGCAAAAGATTTTCTTCCAAATAACAACTTCCATAGCCACAAAGATTCACTTTATCATGAATTTTTAAAATGCCACTTTCACAGACAGGGATAATATTGTTTTGGGGAAATTGAAAACCAATAAGACGCTTTTATCTAAATCATTTTCCGGATAATTTCATTTACAAAAGCGTGAATACATGCATACCACCGACATAGCGCAGTTGGGTAAGTCGCTATGCGCTGTGTGGGTGACGGACGTTTCTGACGGGTGTTTAAGCACCGGTCTTGACGGTCATCTAGTCTGCAGTTTTTCCAAGGTTTTGGTTTGAAGTCGGCCCTGGACGCACTTTGTCCCTTACCCGTATTCAGCAGAGGATTCGCAAGCCGCCTGCATTAATTTGCCACTAATCCTCACGGGTTCACAGTAGTCTCTCTCTCTCTCTTTCTTACCCGCCATAAGCGGGCAAGAAAGAAAGAAGGGAGGTTTAACGACGACCGTGAGCAACTCGATGGACTACGAGCAATCGCCTGTTCCTAATTTAGGGCCACTGGTTCCAAGGAAGGTAGACAGCCAGTGCCGTAAGACAAACACAACAACCTTTCCTCACGGGATTCAAACCCGGTCCCACTATCTCAAACGAATGGTCAGAAGCAAGCGCTTAGACCACTGCGGCACAGAGGCGGCTCTACAATTTTCAAAACCAGTCTCGTAAGTGAAACACGATTAACTGGAAAAAATCCGTCATGTTAGATGAACAATTTTTTCCAATAATTTTTAAGTGACGTGACAATTCTTTTTCTCTTTGCTTGACGCTTTAACGACCACCGTGAGCAACTTAATGGACTATATATAAGCAGTCGCCCGTCCCTAACGTAGGGCAACTGGCTCCGGGGAAGAGAGAGAGAGAGAGAGAGAACCAGCGCCATAAGATAAACATCCATGATTCACTGGGATTCGAACCCAGACCCATCTCCCACGAATTGTCAGAAACCAACGCTTTGACCACTGCGTCACCAGGGTGGGTCATTTCATCTGGACAGCTGCCACTACACTGAAATTATAAAATTCACTGGACAATCGTCAGTAGGTGAAGGAAGCCTTTTTGTATAGAAAACAATTTATACGGTGGTATAGAAAAATTTCATGGTATGGGATGATGGAGACAGATATGGGCGAATAGGTGTTTTTTTTAGCACGTCTTTTGTAAAAAAAGTTCGTGCTTATGTTATCGGTTTGTCCGTCCGTCCGTCCGTCCGTCCGTCAGTCCCAGTCCGTCCACCTGTACCCACGTTATCTCTACAACTATTAGTCCGATTTGAAAAATTCTTTTTGCATTCGAAAGCTTGAAATATGCGAATGATGATCCTTTATTTCGTTTTTTTTTTACGATGTACAATTCGGCCGCTAGAGGGCGTAAGCGCAGATGATGTCGAATTCAGAAATACGTTTTATTCCACATATTTGCTTCTAAACATCCGATTGAAAAAAATCTTTTTGTCTTTCGATTCCATTTATGCTGAAGAGTATTTTGGATATAGTTTCTTTTTCAAATTACGCATACATTTTCCACTAGGGGGCGTTAAAGTAAATTGCTTTTTTTCCGAAAACTCCTCCTCTAAAACTCCGATTTAAAAAAAAAAATTCAGTGGATACATCTCCTGATGCACAATCTTTTGCATATAATTTCAAATTTTTGGTAAAGAATACTTTGGCCACCAGGGGGCGTAAGGGTTAATTTTCGCTTCTGATGTATTTGCCATACACTCTGAGCTTCTAAAATATCCATTGAAAAAATTCTTTCGTGGACTGATGCCACTCACATCGATAAACCTTTTCGGAATATTTTCTTCCTAAAATATTCCACAGATTCTCCGCCAGGGGAGTAGATGTATATCTTATTTTTGGCAATATCTCGACTTCTAGGAGTCCGATTTGAAAAATTCCTTCTTTGTTGGATAGTGTTTTCCGTGTCGCATGTTTTTCATATAACTTAAAAATTTTCACGTAATTCATAGACTTTCCGCTAGGGGGCGTAAAGGTAACTTGCATTTTCCCCTATATCTCTGCTTCTAAATCTCCGATTTGAAAAATTCTTTCTGCACCGGATACAGCTCCTGATGGGAAATCGTTTGCACATAATTTCCAGTTTTTTAAAAAAAATGGTTTGGCCACCAGGGGGCGTAAACCTTAATTTCCGCTTCTGATGTATTTGCAGCAAAATATGAGCTTGTAAATTCTCGATTGAAAATAACGTCGTTTGTAGACCGATACTACTAATGCCGACAAACGTTTTAGGAAAAAATATATTTTTATAATAGTGCACGGTTTCTACGCCAGGGGGCGTAGACGTATATCTTATTTTGGGCAATATTTCGACTTCTAGGACTCCGATTTGAAAAATCCTTCTTTGTTGGATAGTGTTTTCCGTGTCGCATGTTTCTCATATAATTTCAAAATTTTCACGTAATTCATAGACTTTCCGCTAGGGGGCGTAAAGGTAAATTGCGTTTCCCCCTATATCTCTGCTTCTAAATCACCGATCTGAAAACTTCTTTCTGCACCGGATACAGCTCCTGATGAGAAATCGTTTGCACAAAATTTCTAATTTTTGAAAAAAAATGGTTTGACCACCAGGAGGCGTAAACCTTCATTTCCGCTTCTGATGTATTTGCAGCAAAATATGAGCTTCTAAATTCCCGATTGGAAATAACGTCGTTTGTAGACCGATACTACTCATGTCGACAAACGTTTTAGAAAAATTTTCTTCTTATAATAGTGTACGGTTTCTTCGCCAGGGGGCGTAGATATATATCTTATTTTTGTCAATATCTCGACTTCTAGGAGTCCGATTTGCAAAAATTCCTTCTTTGTTGGATAGTGTTTTCCGTGTCGCATGTTTTTCATATAATTTCAAAATTTTCACGTAATTCATAGACTTTCCGCTAGGGGGCGTAAAGGTAAATTGCGTTTTCCCTTATATCTCTGCTTCTAAATCTCCGATCTGAAAAATTCTTTCTGCACCGGATACAGCTCCTGATGGAAAATCGTTTGCACGTAATTTCAAATTTTTGTAAAAAATAGTTTGTCCACCAGAGGGCGTAATCCTTAATTTCCGCTTCTGGTGTATTTGCAGCAAAATATGAGCTTCTAAATTCTCGATTGAAACTAACATCGTTTGTAGACCGATGCTACTCATGTCGACAAACCTTTTAGAAACATTTTCTTCTTAAAATAGTGCACGGTTTCTACGCCAGGGGGCGTAGATGTATATCTTATTTTTGTCAATATCTCTACTTCTAAAAGTCCGATTTGAAATATTCCTTCTTTGTTGGATAGTGTTTCCGATGCGAAATGTTTTTCCAATAAATTCAAAATTTTCAAGTAAATCATAGGCTTTCCGCTAGGCCGCACAATGGTAAATTGCGTTCTCAGCTCCTAAAACTCCGATTTGAAAAATTCTTCCTGTATCGCATACAAGACCTGGCGGAAAATATTTTTCACGGAATTTCTAATGTTTGGTAAAGATTGGTTTGGCCACCAGGGGTCATAAGTGTTTATTTCTACTTCTGATGTATTTGTAGCAAAATGTGGGCTCCTGAAAACTCGACTAAAATTGTTTTTTTTTTGGACCGATACCGCTCATATGGATAAACCTTTTGTGAATTCTTTCTTACTAAAATAATGCATGGTTTTCCCACCAAGGGACGTAAAGTCACATCTTATTTTTGTCGATAACTCTGTTTCTAAGAGTTCGTAAGCTCACGATTCCGTTTACAGCAATATCTGAGGGATTAAAGACCCGATTGAAAAACTTCTTTCTTCCGTCAGATACTATTGCTTTCCATACCGGTTCCATTGACTTTGAATAGCTTTGATAAATTTAATTTGCGTCAGAACGGATTCAAAAGACGTGCTTATTACACCCGAAAATTCGGTGTCATATTTCTTGTTTTTATATATATATGGACGCGGAATGGAAAGTCCTAAACAGGGCCTACATCTAACTTTCAAAAAGATATAATACATATAACTTTAAAAAAACCCGTTGGAGACAACTTTATTCAAATTTCCGGTATGTTACGCAGTTCACCCCATTTCATTAAGTCCACGTGCTCAATTTCGTACTTTTCTTTAAAAGCATTTCTTGCAAGCATCGTATCGCTCATTAGGTTTTCAGCTCTGTATCTACTACGGGGACACAGAAATCTTGATATTTCAATAAATCAATCGGTAGTGCGCAGTAATAAAGGCTGTTTCCATATCTAAATTGATAAGATAACTCTCTTTGTTGAGTCTCTCAGGATCTATCAATAAGCCTTTGATAGAAAGCACAGGAAGATCAGGTTATTTGTTGTTTTTTTATTTTATCTTTAAGTGTAACACAATGTTGATTCGTAATCAATAACGATGCTACAACGTATGAACAGCACTGGGTTCTACACTTTGTCCTTTTTTATTCATTTAAAAAAAATGAATGAAAACCGTGAACGTAGAATATCCTTTTTGCACGAAACCATATGAATGACTTATTATTGCAAGCATCGCATTGTTTAAAATAAAGAACTCTTGTCAGTTTTGGAAGACACAGAGAAGTCCCATTAATGTTCCACGAGGTTTCCTGGAGCAAAAATCGAACCCGCATCTTCCTGTTGAGTACGCTACGGTTACACCACACAGGACAACAAGCTCCAAATAACTGAAGCTTAGAAATTATAGCGTAGGAAGATGAACGATGTTTCACTTGTTCTCTAATGCAAGTAATCTCTGCTGCCCTGTAACTTGTGACACATGCAAATCAGGAGATGCTGGTTCGATTCCCGTTCCAGGGTAATGTAATTTTCAAGTTTTCTGAACGATGGCAAAATTTAAAACAGCAGAAAACATGGCAAGTATGTGCGGAGTATGATATTTTAAAATTTGTTATAATGTTTTTATTAATTTTTTTCCCTAAAACACTTAAACTTAACTTTCCCCTTCAACGCATAATTTCTGCAAACTATGTAGTCCAATAGTTCTAGCACTAAAGAAAGGAAGTGTCTCAAAAAATGGCACTTCAATAAGTAGAGTAGTAAGCACACCGGACAAAAAATTAGTCACCCCTAACAGAAATGACAGTAAGAAGTTACCGGTTGCACAGAGCGTGCCGTGATAGCATTGTTGGGATATAAATAGTGTGAAAGCACAAGTTTGTCCACGCCGGACATCAAATCCGGGTCCCTTCACTCCGGAGTAAGTCGCTCTTCCAACTGAGCTACGCGGACATTTGCTCTCATTGCTATCTGCCTTTATCTCATATGCGTTCTGCGGCGCAGGCAGGTCACATCTTTCTCACCCCCCCGCGAAAGAGGGCCGGGATCATGTGCCGCTGTAGGCAGTCATCCGCTGAAAAACGTGCATTTGAGGACTCCCATACAATTCGGTGTGTGGAACGTAACATCACAAACATTTATTTTTTCGAAGCACTGAAGAAGGGATTCTCATTTTTCCTGTCTCGCGGTGTGGAAAGAACATCACACCATTGCGAGAAACTTAACGGCCAGGTCATCCTTGAGGTTCGGGCGCCAGTGTGAAAACACAGTTTTGTCCGCGCCGGGCATCGAATCCGGGTTCCCCCTCACTCCGGAGTAAGTCGCTCTCCCAACTGAGCTACGCAGACATGTGCTCTCATTGCTATCTGCCTTTATCTCATGTGCGTCCTGTGGCGCAGGCACTTCACAATAGCCTTGACATGGTCTACAGGATAATTTCTGTCTCGTGCAGTGGTGAAGAGCAACGTGCGTGTTGAATTTAGTCTGCAATATGGGTCGTAAGACGGAGGTTACTGCGTGGCAAAAAGGAGCCATCGTGTTTGGCCGTACCCACGGATATAAAATGAATGAAGTCTACCGATTTGTTGGCGTGTCGAAGCATACTGTCCAACAGGTGTACAAACAGTGGTGTAGTTCGTAGTCAACATGAAAATCGGCAACATAACTGTAGCCGGAAAATGATTCTCACCAACAGGGATCGCCGCCATGTTTCACGCCTAGTAACTGCAAATCGGTTTCAAACAAGGCAACAATTGTTCCAAAGAGTCAATGAAAGTCCACTCCAACCAATTTCCGAAAGGGCATTGAGACGAGATTTGCATGCGATGGACGTCTGGAGCCGAAACACCACGGAAGAGGCCTCTTTTAACAGCAAGGCACAAAGTCACACGTTATCAATAGGCTCAGAGGCACCAAAACTTTACTGTGGAGCATTGGAAACGAGTAATTTGGTCTGATGAGTCTCATTTTGTTTGTACTCCAACGAAGGAAGGCGAAGAGTGCATCACAGGCCCAATGAAGCTTTTAATCCTGATTGTGCTGAAGGTGTTGTTCAAGCTTGAGGTAGTTCTGTGATGTTTTGGGGATGTGTTTCGTACCACGAAATGGGGCCCCTCTCGTTGCAGTGACGATGAATTTGAACCAATTCCGCATTCTGAGTGACGAAGTGTTGCCCTTTGCGTTACATCTCCACGAGCAGCATCACCTTGCCACTCCTGTCTTCCAAGACGACAATTGCCGTGTGCACAGGGCTAAACCTGTGAATGAGTGGCACGACGAACAATCAGCAACACAGTCTCAACTCACTGGCTCGCCAAATCCCCAGATTTAAATCCTATTGAAAATATGTGGGATCATTTGGAACAGAAGGTGAAAGGCTGGAATGGACACCCACGTACTCTGGCGGAACTTCGGGACCAACTGACGCACGAGTGGATGCAAATCGATGCTCAATACATCTACAACTTCGTGCAGTCTACCACACCGGATTCATGCTGTTATCAAGGCAAGAGGCGCCGTCACCCGTTGTTAGGTAAGTTCTGCCAGGGGTGACTAATATTTTGTCTGGGGTGCTTAGGATCTTTGGAAACACCGCACAACGTTCATGTATAGAAGCTTATTTCAACACGTAACTTGATTTGTGAAGACAAAACAAATGGAGCTGATATCGACACAGCTCACACACCTTGTACAGGAATGGTCATCGTGATAACTTGCTAGACCGAGAACTTGAAACTGATAACAATCTCATCACCAACTCGCTCACTTCACACAGATAATTTATTTACTTTTTGATTCGCTATCAGCTGTTTCCACATCGTGAGAAACTCTTGAAAAGTCCGATATGACGTTAAGAACACAACGTATAACGCGAGATAACCAAGATTTACATAATGCTAAAATGGAAAGTTAAAATGCTCCAACTAGTAGTGCTTGGAGTTTAGCAAACTTCACATTTATACACTGATGTGCAAAAATTAAGGACGAAGAGGAGAAATTAGCATAACAGCGGAACGAGCAGGCAGAAAGGACCGAAAGACCACTCAGGAGAAAGGCTAGGGTCCGGTGCGGTAGGGCATGCGCATATATGCAGCACGACGTAGGGGGGGGGGAGTGTCGGAAGGGTATAAAGCACACAGGCGGTGTACGCTCAGCAATTCGGTGAAAGCTATTGCACAGTGTACATCGGTTTGAACGACGTCGAGTTGCTGCCACCGTGTGATATGGCCAACAGGCAATCCAGTAGACGATATCTGGATGACTTTACCCGAGGTCGCGTCATTGGGAAATTGGAAGAAATTCGAAGTGTGACTAATGTGGTCGAGGAGTTCGGGATCGCTCACAGCATTGTTTCACGAGCTTGGAGAGCATTTCAAACGACAGGAACAGCTGTCCGAGAGTTTAGCAGTGGTCATCCACGAGCAACCACGGCGGCGGACGACCAGTACATTGTCCTACAGGCGAGAAGAAACAGACGGCAGACAGCGGGAGAAATCGCAAGGCACATGCAACAGACAACTGGACGTCCGTTACCACGTTTTACCGTGGCCAGGAGGCTGCACAAAGATGGTCTATTTGCACGACCAGTACGGTGTGTGCCATTAGCGCCTGCTCATCGGAGACGACGGTTTCTGCGGTGCCAGGAACACAAGAACTGGACATATCAGCAATGGGGTCGAGTTCTCTTTACGGATGAGAGCCGATTTAGTCTGACGAGCGATTCTGGACGTATGCACATCTGGAGAGAGCAGGGAACACCCAATCACACCTCCAACAACATCGAAAGAGACCGGTTTGGAGGTGGCGGAGTTCTCGTTTGGGACGGTATCATGCTTGGTAGCCGTACTGACCTCCACATCTTCCAAGGAGGTTCAGTCACTGGTGTCCGCTATTGTACCGAGGTTCTCCTGCCTCACGTGCGTCTGTTTAGAGGTGCTGTGGGTCCTGAGTTCCTCTTCATGGACGACAACGCTACACCTCATCGTACAGTGGTTGTCGCAGAGCTGTTGGAGAGTGAAGATATTCAACGCATGGATTGGCCCGCAAGGTCCACGGACCTAAATCCAATCGAACACGCGTGGGACCTTCTCGGGAGACGCTTGGCAGCACCTCACCAGCCTCCAGCAACGATTCCGCAGCTGCGATTGGCGCTACAAGAGGAATGGGCCGTGATGCCTCAACAGCTCCTTTACAACCTCGTCCTCTGAATGGACAGATGTTGTAAATCCTGCAACGCAGTCAGGGGTGATCATATCACCTACTAAAGACGGGATTTTTCTTGGCAGCCGCCTGTCACATGGACGTTTCTGTCTTCTGTCCAGTTGTGCTCGAAGCTACCTTTTCAATAAAGGGCCTTTGTATCCTTTGGATTCCTAGTTTGGATGGTTTTGCTCACTTGTCCCATATTCTTACATCTTGGGGATCTTATGGTATGATTTGAGTCGATGTGGAGCACTTCTGCACGACGTTACATTCGAAAAACCGTCTCGTCTTTCATTTTAGCACGCCAGTGTATTATTATCTAATAATAAGATACAAGCAGCAATTGCAACTATGAGATTGACACCACATGAAGGAATAAAAACTGAACAGCAGTGACTGTCTGAATTTCGATATGCAGTTTTGTTTTTCACCGGAAGAGCTCTACGAAAATTTGTTTTCACTTGGAAATCGATTCCTGGTATCGGGCTGGTTGAGGAGAGATTCGATGCGCTCTTTCGAGGGATATGCCACTAGGTGATGTTCTTCGAGTAGGCTAAGGAAGTGAACTTTTATAGGTGCCACCACGTCAGACTGATAATAAAGAAATGGTTATTCATAATAATCGATAGTGAAGGCGAATTTAGAATGGGAAGGATTTGTTCTTTTTTTAGGAATTTTTGTGCCTTTTTCTTTAAAGCAGCATCAGCTTTTAGCACTGAAGCAGTGCACCGCGTTTCAAATTTTATTCTTTAGTAGACCACTTTGTGACGTATATTTCGAATATTTGAGTTTCTGTTCTTGTGTAAATATGGTACTCCTCCAATAGATTTGCTCTCTAACTGGCCTTCACTTCCCCGATTTTCTTATACTTTTGGCAACAACTGACATTGAATCAAATGTAAATAAATTAGCTAAGCAAAATGTAAAGAGTGTGTGGTTATGATACGAAACACGATTTACTGATTGTTCTTGGACGCATGTCATCTTGCTGAGCTGTAAGCTGAATAAGCGTTCCACATGGCATTGATATTGTGATTAAGTGAACGAAGCTCTGTTATTTGTTCAGAGAATTGTGATCTGTAAGTCAACTACCAAGAAGCGAATAAACAAATTATCGTAAGTTCCATTTCTTGCTATATTGATCCCTCACACCATTAGTGGTTGTCTAAGGGTCGTGTGAAGCGTTTAGTATTATTTCAACACATTAACCTAAAACGAACTTAAAAATAATCGAAACATAACTGTTTAAAAGGAAATTTTCTAGCTGCAAAACAAAGGAAGAAAGAAAGTGTACCAACACTTCTTTGTTATTTTAACATCTTTTTTTACTTAAGGATATTCGCTCTTGATATCAGAATCATCAGTACTTGATGAGCTAAAAATACTTCATCAGAAAATAACAACTATGGATAATAGGCAACTTATTTTCTCTTAACCGCTGGTGTGAGTGATCAAAATGACTTCGTATTTCTGCTTCCCCTGAGCTTATCTGAGTTCACTGCGGAGCAATTGAGGAACGTGTACGCAGAGAATGGTACTTGGAAAATCTGTTGTGAGTTCACTTCCAGGAACACATGATAAAGAAAAATAAGAATCATCAAGAATAAGGAGATGTCTGCTATATCATATCCCACGAAATATTGCGGAAATCTTGCATAGTAATATTGCGCCCACTGCTGGTTGCTTATATTGCGGAAATCTTGCACAGCAATATTCCGCCCACTGCTGGTTGCTTCTTTGTTTTGTCTGGTTCGTAGTTTATCGACCACCTTGAGCAATTCAAAATGTCGCAAAGAGTCGCCAGTCCATAATTTATGGCCACTGGTATCAGATAAGAGGGAGAACCATTGTCGTAAGACAAACACACCACCCATGCCCATTCGGGGATCGGCCTGGTGCCCATTCTGATAAAGAGCCAGAAGCCAACGCTTAGACAAATGTACCACAGGGACTGCTTAAAGTTGGACTTAGTTGCCTTTTGTGGTGTCCACATCTCGTGTTTCAGTAGAGTGGTCTCATATATGGCGACCCCAAAGAGCAGTCCTGTTTCGCCAAAAGAAAAAGAGTAATGCTGCAAATACTCTATCTGGAAGCATTGTTAAGGTTCAAGTTCCCAGAATCCCTTTCTACTGCCGAATGCTACCCAGAATTTGTTTTTTCCAGCTCTCTGCTACGACATTGTTCCAGAAGTTTCTTTTCTTTTATCCGGACAAAGGGTCAGTCTTGAGTAGACAGCACGAGACAGCGTCTTCTGAATGCTATCCAGAACTCACCGCGTTTCTTGTCTTTTCTCCATGTCTCTTCTATTAGATTGTTCGAGGAGGTTATATTTTCCGTAATGGGGCAATCGAGTCAGTCTTGAGTAAGGTTTAAAGATTCACGGATATCAACGCCTGCCAAGTGCTACCCAGAATTATCTGCGTTTCTAACTTTCTCGATCTCTCTACTTTTGGATATATACACTGAAGAGCAATTGAATTAGAGACAGCTGGCGTTATGCAAATGTGGCTGTGGACGGCCCTGTAAACGGAAACGACATGACGTATGTAGCGATTCGAAAATATAAGGAATGATGCGACAGGAATCAGTTACAGTCGGACGCAGTATGGGTAAGACGAAGGATCTAAGCGCATTTGATCGTGGGCAAATTATCAGGGTCCGACGAATGGGTCACTCCATCTCGGAAGTCGTGCAGGAACTGGGATTTTTAAGAACCACTGTGTCACGGGTGTACCGTGAGTACATCGTAACCGGTAAAACCATCCCTGCAAAGGCCAACTGCCGTGGACAACAGCATGTGGATGAGCTGCGTCATCGTCGGCTAGCTCGCATTGTAACAGCGGATAGACGGGCCACAGTGTAAGAAATCACTCGGCAATTTAACGCTGGTGCACAAAAACGTGTAAGCAGTCACAACATCCAGAACCATCTCTTCGCTATGGGGTACAGAAGCCATCCTCCCACGAGGGTACCGCTGCTGACCGCACATCAGAGTGCAGAGATTAGCTTGGGCGCGGGAACATCGCCACTGGACCCTAGACATGTAGGAAAATGTTGCCTGGACTGATGAGTCGAGATTCACGTTGGTACATGCGGATGGCAGGATACGAGTACGACGCAAACCACATGAAGCGATGGATCCTTCTTGCCAGCAGGGTACTCTTCAAGCTGGTGGCGGTGGCATTCTCGTCTGGGGACTGTTTACGTGGACTGAAATGGGACCCCTGGTACGTGTGACATCGTCCCTTACAGGTCAACGTTACCGGGATATCCTGGACGACCATCTGCTCCCGTTTGTACGTCTTCAACATCCCACTGGGGACCTCAACCTGCAGCAAGAAAATGCACCGTGCCATCGCTCCCGAATTGTATCCGAATGGTTAGATAAACACTCCACCGACGTGACCTCGCTTCCTTGGCCAGCTGGCCTCAATCCCATCGAGCACATCTGGGATGACATCGAGAGAGATGTTCGTGGCTCTGACCCCCCTCCATCAAATCTTCGTGAACTGTGGGAGCTTGTTCAGGGGTCGTGGATCCGTATGGCTTCCCAACGCTTCCGGTGTCTTGTCAAATCCATGCCGAGACGAATCGCCGCCGTCATCAGGGCTAAAGGTGATGCTACACGTTACTTGACAGGTATCTCTAATTCAAGTGCTCTTCAGTGTAAATAAAATATACTCGCTGATTCATGTTGAAGAAGCATCAAAAACAAAGATAAAGTTGTGTTTGAAATGAAAAGGGTAAAAAGAACATTACCTTTAGTTTCTTACTTAATTACAGGAGGATTTTTAACAAAGGAAACCTCACGATTATATCCAGTATGTAAACACAAACTTTTTGACACTTTGTGAACATATTACTTCCTATTCCAAAATAGTGGGCACATTACCAATTTTTTTTATGGAGGTTTAACGACCACCGTGAGCAACTCAATGGGCTATAAGCAGTCGCCCGTCCCTAATTTAGGGTCACTGGTTCCAGGGAACGGAAAAAGCCAGTGCCGTAAGACAAACACAACATCCATGCCTCACCGGGATTCGAACCCTTTTCGGACGAATGATCAGAGGCCATCACTTAGACCACTGCGCCACCGGGGCGACATATCAATTTTTTAGTAATGATCTACTCATCCATTAAAAGCCACTCTCACACACGTCTCTCTCAGTTTAATCAGAAACCAAAAAGTGTTATTACATCTTCTCACTAGCCAATGCGGCCTTTTCCGGCCAAAACACTCATGACCAATTTCATCTCTTGCATCATGTGATGAAGAAAGTACGCTTTCTCCGTAATCACTCTGTTGTGATGCAATGAGGGAAAGTTCATATGCGCCTACAGTTACCCAACATCTACCACTAGGTTGCTTTTGAGGGTTCTTTTTCTTTATCCGGACAACTGGGTCAGTCTTGAGCAGACAGTGCGATTCATTGTCTTCTGACTGCTACCCAGAATTCCTTGCGTTTCTTGTCTTTTCCCCATCTCTCTGCTATTAGATTAGCCCGAGAAGGTTATTTTCTTTATCCGGAGAACCGAATAAGTCTTGAGTAAACTATGTGATTCCACGGATATTAGCGTCTGCTGAGTACTACCCAGAACTCTGCGCGTTTCTAACGTTTCCGACGTCTCTACTACCAGATTGTTCCAGAAGCTTTTTTCTTTATTCGGACAGCCAAGTCAGTCTTGAGCAGACTGTGTGTGATTCCACGGATATCAGCGTCTGCTGAGTGTTACCCAAAATTATCCGCGTTTCTGTCATCTCTCTATTGCATATTGTTTCGGAAGGTTCTTTTTCTTTATCAGGACAGCCGAGTCAGTCTTGAGACTCGGCTGTCCGAATAAAGAAAAAAACGTGAACTGTGTGATTCGACGGATATCAGCGTCTGCTGCGTGCTGCCCAGAAATATCTGCGTTTCTAACTTTCTGGATCTCTCTACTGCCAATACAAATGGCATGAAAAGGAGGCAGCCACCACCTTGCACGGTAATACAATCCTTGAAAATGATGGTATGAAAGCCTAAAATTAAAAACTTTCCCATTACGCTCAAAGGATATTTATTGCATCAAACAGAAATCATCGCTCTTTCCACGTTTATACACTGGCGGAAAGTGAAAAAGAACACCAAGAAGGAGACGTCTGATACCAACGAAATTTATACAGCATAATAACGGAATACAGAGGATAACGTGATCAAAACATTATGGAAAAATACAGCTGTATTTGCTGGTAAACTGAAAAATAACATTTCCATGTAACATGGTTAGTACGAGGTTGAACGGCCATGAACTGCGTCACACTGTGCAATTCTGGCATGGAGTCTGTCGTACAGATGTTGGATATAAGTTTGGGGTATTGAGTTCCAAGCATCCTCAACCTGGACGCGTAAATCGGGGATGGTCGTGGCTGGCCGTGTAGACCGGATAAGTCGTTGTCCCATAAAATCCCACACATGCTCAATGGGGGACGAATCCGGTGAACGTGCTGGCCATGAAAGTTGTCTCACACCCTGAAGTGCATGTTGCGTTGCACGTGCCGTGTGTGGGCGTGCGTTATCTTGCTGGAAAACACCACGATGGACCGACCTTACAAATGGCACAACAACAGGCTCAATGATGTTGTTGATGTAGGAGGTGCTGTTTAACTTACCCGGTACAAGCACTAGTTGTGTACGGGAGTAATAGCTGATCGCTCCCCACACAAGGAGACCAGGTGTAGTCCCTGCGTGTCGCTGGCGGATGCAAGAAGGGTGGAGACGCTCCCCTGTGCGTCTGCGAACACGCATACGGCCATCGGAGGCTCCCAAGCAGAATCTGCTTTCATCACTGAACACGACAGATCGCCATTGCGTTCTCCAGTGCAGACGTTGACGACACCACTGCAGCCGTTCCTGCCAGGTGGGCTGGAGTCAGAGGTACACATGCCAGAGGCACACGTGCACGTAGTCCTGCATCCTGTAGATGGTTGCGGATTGTTCGCACAGTCACCTCAGGTGCAACGGCAGCTCGGATTTGCGTCGCAGTGGATGTTCTGCTTGACAACGCCGCTCTCCTCATGCGTCGATCGGTCCGCTCATCAGTCCGTTTGTGACTCCCGGTTCCACGTCTTCTCGTGTGGGAATGTTTCTCGGACCATCTACGCCACCATCGTACCACCACCGATACTTCCCGTCCAATTCGCTCCGCAATACGACCATACGACCAACCGGCCTTGCGGAGTCCGACTAGACGACCTCGCTCAAAGTCCGATAAGTGCTGAAATCGTACACGTCTTCCATGCCCAGGCATTGCAGCTTCTTCAGGGTTTTCGCACGTGTCCGTAAGCCGACGACTGATTACATTCACTTCGCCGTACTCCTTAAATACCACCGACGATAATTTGCATATTATGCCGTGCTGTGGCGTAAGCGCTCACCGGTTGGTTCCGAAATTAACATCATACCTACGTAAACTCGACCCTATTAACATATGCAAATTTCATGATTGTCCGCCAATTCCTTCTTGGTGTTCGTTTTTCACTTTCCGCCAGTGTAAGAGAGTCACGGAAAAATTCTCATTGGCCGCCACCGGAATCGAACCCAGGGTATTCCAGTTACGCGCCGGATATGCTTCCACTGCATCACAGCAGCCTCGAATTCCTCCAGACTCACATACACTAACTGCCAAGCCAATTGGCCTCAATGAAGACAACGAAATAATTCTACTTTATTTTTATTTTATTTATTTTATTCTTTAAAGAGATTTGTAAATAATATTAACATCATTAGGTGGTAAATTACCTTTATGGTTTCTTATGTTTTATGTGAAGAAACGATCATTTATGGTTAACATACCCCATTTTTTTGTCATATTGTAGCAACGTGCTTAGTTTAAGTTTTGACATATTATATGTGAACACGTAATAATTGTATTAATGTATCATACTGCCTTCGTTTTTTACAAATTAATCTTCCACTTATGATTGGATAACGTTAATCCGTGGAGTGCAATTCTGCGCACCAATGGTCACGAGGTCCTTTATGACATCATTCATCACATGTTCACAGTGTATATATTAGCCATCCACATAGTTGTCAAGTTTTTAACCATCTGAAGATGGGCAACTGGGTTGCCCGAAAGGTCTAATGTATGTTTTTTAAACTTTTAGCTTTATCAATAAATATCCTTTGAGCGTAATGGGAAAGTTTTTTTATTTTAGGCTTTCATTTTCAAGGATTGTATTACCGTGCAAGGTGGCGGCTGCCTCCTTTTGATGTCATTTTTATTGGATTAAGCACGAGATCACTTCATTAAATCTCTACTGCCAGATTGTTCAAGAAGGTTCTTTTCCTTTTCCGAACAGTCGAGTCATATTTATGTCGACAAGGTGAGTCTGCGTCTGCTGTGATTGCTAACCAGAATTCCCTTGCGTTTTTAGTTTTTTCTCCATTCACTTCTATTAGATTGTAAGAAAAGGTTCTTTTTCTTTACGTGGACAACCGAGTACGCCTTGAGAAGAAAGTGGAGTTCCACGGATCTCGTGTATAGTGGAACCCAAAGTGAATTATCTTCCGAGTTATGTCGAAAGTGTTCTTGAGAGAGCATTATGGTTTTTCGCTATTTCATGATGCATAATTTGTGTGACGCAGGACGAAAATTAAAAGCAAAATAAAAAGATGAATTGCTGTATGTTGTAATGCTTTTTACATTAACGTTCTCACTTATGACTTTATATGACGAAGTAAACTTCTCCAATATTTTTATGCCAGGATTCGAACCTGCTACTCTCGGCTCCGGAGTTCCGAGTGTTACCCACTGGCGAGTACTTACTACCTTTATCTCATGTGCGTCCTGCGTGGGAGGCACGTCAAAATTACTTGTCGTACTTTCAGTGGTTCTTGTAACACTGGTGATCATTAACTTTATGATCCGGGCAACTAGAACAAAATTCTTGATTGCGTAAAGAGCAATGTTAGACTTTCTAACGGCTAGAAGAGAATAGTCAGTTTACTTAGGAACAAATGTCTTTATTTGATCTTCAAGGCATACCACACAGACAACTCGTCAATGATAATATTCAGCAGCAACCCACGGGTTATCTTAAACAGTCAACAGCTCTATGCTTCAACAAAGGCGACAAACTGAACCACTGTAACGTACATGTCCATGTATATAATTTTATCAGAAATACAGGGTGATCCGTGTAGGTAAGGATAATTAAAAAATGCTGTTGTATGGCTTGTAACAGATATAACAAGTCAATAGTTGGCTGAAAATTACCTTTATAGATGGAAGTTTGTCTAAGCGTTTGCGTGAGTCGCTTTGCGGACTCGGCGGAGTTCATACCGGGTGGTCAATTCTTGCCACGTGTGTTTTCTAACATCTGCGAAGGGATTTGTGCGAACGCTGCAGAAATTTTCGCATTCAAGTCATCCAGCCTTTGAGGTCGTTGTTGTGCGTGGACGATATTCTCCCCTCCTCACGAGGAAATCGGAGGGAGGGGAAGTAAGATTCGGGGAGTTTTCAAACCAAGCAATAGAGCCATGACGGCCACACCAGTTGCCACTGAACCTGCACTGTTAAACAAAATCTACTTAAAAATAAGAACGTGAACCTACTCGTTTTTTTTTTAAGTACAATCGTATCGTAAACGAGTACATGACATGCTCAAATATAAGTAACCAAACGTACTTACAAATAACTGCGTCAATAAATATAAATATAATCTGGTATTACTTCATTTTAGATATTATGCATTTCAAGAGAAATAGTTTAATAAATGTTTAAAGTGACACACATAAATAATTAGTATAACAAAGTCACTGATCACAAGTAATTTAATTATGCATAAGGTATCTTTGTGAACGTTTTTACATTAACTGTATTTGTGTCAATATCATAAATAATATATTGTCGCTTCATTACTATATTTGTCATAAATTGTGCGGCCCAGCATGTGACAACGAGTATATCTATTATCCCAGATGTGCCATCGAATAATATACTTCCAGTTGATTCTACGAATAAATGAGGGCCGCTGGTGGCCTAGTGGTCAGCGTTCGTGACTGCCATAGGGATGACCTCAGGTTCGATCCTGGGCAGGTACGAACGTTCGAACCACTAAATACCCGCCGTGCGTCGGATGGGCACGTTAAGCCGTCGGACCCCGGTACTGGCCCTCCGGTAGTAGATAAGGGCGTCTTCTACCTCGCTTCCGTATGACTTTCCCATCGGGCACTCTAGCCAGAATCTCTTAGTTTCCTATTTCTAAGGGTTGTTCAAGACCTGGGGTCAGACACTCCCTTCCTAAAATCCTCTACATATGATCTAATCTGATCTACGAATAAATTAGTATGTATGGAGTACACGTATTCCAAATTTGAAATCGAGCCTCGGATGGCTTAGTGGTTAGAGATTCAGACTACTGATGGAGGGACCCCAGGTTCAAACCTGGCCTGGTAGTGTTAATTTCTAACAATTGCTGAATATCCGCCGTGTATTGGACGAGCCCACAGGTAGGAATCCCCCGGTTAAAGTTCCTGAGACCCTAATTTCTCTCTGCCTTCTATGTGCAAAATCATACACTTGTACGGTGGTGCCATCTAGTGTGCTCTCTCTCACAAACTGTCCTGTCATAATCGCTGAATTTGCTCTAACTTCTTTCAGTTTCTGTGCCCTGCCCGAAAGGGCACAGAAACTGAATGAAGGTAGAGCACACATATATGGATTTTTTTAGTACATATATTTGAGATATACCGGGTGCGCCATATAAAAGAGGCCCCGTGGCCAGACGTCGTTAGGCGGGTTAAAGTTGTTTGGCGGGTTTCCAGTTAAAACCGCTTTGTTCCACTTCTAACCGGTTTCTTTGTATACAGCTGCAAAGGAATTCTCCGGAGTGGTTAGTCACAGCCAGAGCAGTGTAGGTACGCGGTCATAAGTGTAAGTGAAGAGAGAATAATGGCAACGGTAATGGTTTTAAGTTCGGAACAGTGGATTTTTATTGTGAAACAGTATTTCAGAAATAACTCATACAAGGTTTTAAATGAGTTCTTTACAGAAAAATTTCCCCATTGTGCAGCACCGGCGAAATCAGTGGTACAGAAGTTAGTGGGGAAATTTCGTGAAACCGGCGTAACATGAAACGATACAAACCGAAGACAATTCGTACTGAAGACAATATCAAGGATGTGTGCACAATGATGTTACAAAGCCATCGGAAGTCGATTCGCCGATTATCATCTGCAACGGGGATATCTGCCCCGTCATGTCCACGTATACTTAAGGTGGATTTGCATTTTCGGCAGTACAAAGTTATGGCGCTCCAAGAACTTCAAACTCCTGATTATGCAAAACGGATGCAATATTGTAAGTGGTTTCAGGAGACCATTGTCAGCGGTGAAATAGACCCAACACTTTATTACATGACAGATGAAGCATGGTTACATCTGTCAGGTAATATCAATGCGAAAAGCAGCAGGATTTGGACCGACACGAATCCCAGACGGACAACGGAGACTCCTCTGTACGTCCAAAAGATAGGCGTTTGGTGTGCTGTGTGTGCGAAGAGGATAGTCGGCCCATTCTTTTTCACTGACGCCATCAACTCGGAGCGCTATGTTCAGCAACTGTTCAACCCATTTGTTGTCGCACTTACAGATGAAAAGCGAACATATGCTTTCTTTCAGCAGGAAGGTGCAAGATTCTACGTGCTGTGCATGAAGTGTTTGGGTAGGACAGAACTGTATCGAAGGGACTATGGCCACCCAGATGACCCGATCTATCTGTGTGGAGCATTGAAAGGGAAAGTGTACGCAACTAATCCGCACACCCTTGATGAATTAAAATTGAACATTACGGATACCATAGCCCAGATAACTGCCGATGAGTTGTGGCGTGTTACGAACAACATGTTCCGTCGTGTGCAGCTGTGTCTTGATGTCGGACGACAGCACTTTCAGCAATTGTTGTAAACGCAGGTAATTTACTCCTGTTTTCTGTCATTTCAACTATTCTTTACCATGTATAGTAGCGTTGCCTGACTGTTGTCGTTCATTATACTGGGGCCTCTTTTATATGGCACACTCTGTATGTACTCAAAACTGAGTGCATATATTTCAAATTAGAAATACCAGGATATTCTCACAATTGATTCCCTGTATGTACTCAAAAATGAGTACATGTCTTTTTCAAAAATGACACACAAGTACTCGTAGCTATTATCCCTTTAACGACCATGACCGAAAAATCTTATGTCATTCTAAATACCATAACGCCCGAAACTGTCGGTTGGTTCACTTCTTTGTTTAGTAACAACAATAGTGACTGAGGGTGACTCCTGCTGATCTCTCATAGGTCGTGCAAATTTGAAGAGTAGGTAATTGTAGGAAATATGACTCACTCTAGACAAGCGTTTCGGGAGGCTATGGTCGTTTGCATATACGGGCGTTTTGGGCGTTATGGTCGTTTTATAAGCACAAAATGTATCCAAAAAACAAGTACATTTTGGTTATTTCCAAGTGCCGATTTTTAACAGTGTATTATTGTTGAGGAAATTCCTGACTTCCAGTGACCAGTGGGGTGGCGCTCCGTCTTGCTGAAAAATGGCAACGTTTCCAGTTGTGTGGTCACAAGAAGATCTGTAGCATGTCCAGGTATGGTCCTGATCGTGCAGTGTCCTCAGAGATGAAAAAAAGGACCTCACAGCTGGTGACGACTAACCGCGAAACACACATTTACCTTGCTCTTTCCACTTCATAGAAAGCATGGGGATTCTGGGTCCTCTAAATGATAGAGTCGTGCGTATTAACTATTCCGCTCTCGTGAAAATAGCAATCGATCAAAAAAAGCCTCGTCTGTGAATAGGAATCGATCAAAAAAAGCCTCGTCTGTGAATAGCAATCGATCAAAAAAAGCCTCGTCTGTGAATAGCAATCGATCAAAAAAAGCCTCGTCTGTGAATAGCAATCGATCAAAAAAAGCCTCTTCTGTGAATAGCAATCGATCAAAAAAGCCTCGTCTGTGAATAGCAATCGATCAAAAAAAGCCTCGTCTGTGAATAGCAATCGATCAAAAAAAGCCTATTCTGTGAATAGCAATCGATCAAAAAAAGCCTATTCTGTGAATAGCAATCGATCAAAAAAAGCCTATTATGTGAATAGCAATCGATCAAAAAAAGCCTATTCTGTGAATAGCAATCGATCAAAAAAAGCCTATTCTGTGAATAGCAATCGATCAAAAAAAGCCTATTCTGTGAATAGCAATCGATCAAAAAAACCTTATTCTGTGAATAGCAATCGATCAAAAAAAGCCTATTCTGTGAATAGCAATCGATCAAAAAAAGCCTATTCTGTGAATAGCAATCGATCAAAAAAGCCTATTCTGTGAATAGCAATCGATCAAAAAAGCCTATTCTGTGAATAGCAATCGATCAAAAAAGTCTATTTTGTGAATAGCAATCGATCAAAATCAGCGTTCGCACAAATTACTCCGCAGATGTTAGAAAACACGTGGCAAGAATTTAGAATTCGGTATGAACTCTGCCGGAGTCGGATAAAGGAGGCTATGTAGGTGCCTAGAGAAACTTCAATTCATAAAGGAAATTTCTGCCACATATTTACTTTTTATATCTGTTACGAGCCATACCCCAGAATTTTTTAATTGTCCCTGTCCAAACGGATCCCCCCCCCCTATATATATTAGTTTTGAAAGTACAACGCAAGGCTGCACTTATCTACCCACAGTTAACACTTCTTGCTCCGTGCATTGCATACATCGTTCTTATTTTGTCAGAATATACACATGTCATTTAAACCGCCCTCAAAACTGTTGCCCCATAACATTCAGTGAGTGAGAAAAATATGACATTTTGAGACGCTTGAAGAGAATGAACTCAAAATTTACATAAGGTAAGTAACTAAAAATGAAAGTCAAATTAGAAAGTACATTATAATGTCAAGAAAGAACTGCGAAAGTATTTGTCTTAAAATTAGGTCAATTCAATGTTTGTGCGAAAAGAAACAAGGCAGATAATTGACACTGAATGTAAACCGTATATTGACTTTCTTTTTCTTTTTGATTCGAGGTTTAACGACCACCGTGAGCAACTCATTGGACTATAATCAGTCACCCGTCCGTAATTTAGGGTCACTGGTTCCAGGGAAGGGTGAAAGCCAGTGCCGTAAGACAAACACAACATCCATGCCTTAACGGAATTCGAACTCGGGCCCCTTTCGGACGAATGGTCAGAGGCCATCACTTAGACCACTGCGCCACTATTGACTTTAGATGTGAACTTCATATAGATGCTCCGTTAGACTTTATTTTGTTTTGATACTTTGGCATTTGAAAAAAAAACCAACATATTACACTCATTTGTAAAAGTTTAAGACCACCCGTTGGTATTTGGAGATTTCTACCGATAGTGTCAGCTACTGTCTGTATTACTCAACTTCCTGTCGGTATTGCAACATCCTACAGCGGCAGCTGTTGCTAGAGTTGGGGGTAGCGTGCGTGCGTCAGTTTGTTTCTGGTTTCATGCTGACAGGGTTTGTACTTATTTCCTATATGGCAAGAAATGGGCAAAAAAGCGTCATTAAGTGTTACTCAGAGGACACAAATAGTGACTTTACATCATGAGGGATACTCCGAACGTAACACAAGCAGAAAGGTGAATGTCAGCAAGACTGCTATTCGTAATGCGATCATGAAATATCGAGATACAGGTGAATTGAGCGACCGAAAGAGAAGTGGACTTCCAAGGAAAACAACCCCACTTGATGAAAATACCATAAGGCGAATAATTATGCGTTCTCTGAGGAGTTCGTGCAAGGTAATCAATGCTTTTCTGCTTTCGAAAGGGTCTGATATTAGTATCAGCACTGTTTTCCGATGTTTTAGCGAAGATTTTGGATTAAAGTCTTATAAATATGCTCTTCAACCTAGACTAACTAACCTCTGTTATGAAAAAAGAATAGACTCCAGTTTGCGAAGTGTCATCAATCGTGGACTGCTAAAAATTGGAACCAAGTTCTTTTTTCCGATGAATCAACTGTGCGTCAATTTTGAATCACGTGAAGCACATGTTCTATGACCAAAAAGCAAACGATTTTGTGAAAAATGCTCCTTTATCACCGTGAGACATCGGCCTAGTCAGATGACATAGGGTGCTATGTCAGCATCCGGTACTGCTTCATTATCCTTTTTGCCGACAGGCACTACCATGACTGGTCCTTTTTTTATGTGGAAATGTTACGCGAGAAGCTGTTAACTCATATGCAAGAGCACAGATGCACAATCTTTATGCAAGATGGTGCTCCATGCCACAGATCAAAGACAGTAAAGGACTACCTGCAGAGGAAAAACATAACTGTGCTTGACTGGGCCGGTAATAGTCCCGACCTTAAACCCCATCGAAAATTTTTGGACCATTTTAAAAGACAAGGCAGCAGAAAAATAGCCATCAAATTCCCAAGCATTGATTAACGCGATAAATTTCGTGTGGTGCAAAGACATTTCAAGTGACTACTGCAAATCTCTCATTGTGGGTATCCCACATCATATTCTGTCCATTATAAAAAACAAAGGTGGTCACATGAAGAATTGATTTCGGTCTTTTTGTGTTCTAAATAATGTAAGTATTTATCTGTGGTGTCATTTTTTCAAATACCTCTGACCAGTATTTGGTCGTTTCTTTGAAAATATTAATTCCCAATAAATTGACAGGTAGCCTTAAATATTTGCAACTGACTGTGGACAATAAAAAAAAAGGACAAAGGATGGGAAAACACTGTAAGAATTTTATTTTCTTGCGAATGGATTTTCATATGTACAGCAAGCAGTACTTTACAAATGAATTTTCTTAAGAATAAGTTAGCAGTAGTTAATTTGTACCTGTAAAAAACATTTTCTTTGGCAGGGTTCCGTGGGATATGAAAAATTATTTTAGATGTTCCTGCATAGAAAATGGTTAGAAAATAGTAATCTAGATCATAGCTGCAACTACTGAACGCAAAGAAAACAAGAAAGATGACACCGAATTTTCCGGTGTAATGAGCACGTCTTTTGAATCCATTCTTACGCGAATTAAATTTATCAAAGCTATTTAAGGTCACTCGAACCGGTATGGAAAATAGTAGTATCTGACCGAAGAAAGAAGTTTTTCAATCGGGTTTTTAATCCCTCAGATATTGCTGTAAAAGAAATCATGAACTTGCGCCGTCTGGTGGCAAACTTGTGCGTTAAGAAAAATTTGAAATTATATGAGAAACATTTCGCAGCGGAAACGCTCTCCAGCAAAGAAAGATTTTTTCAAATCGGACTCTTAAAAGCAGAGATATGTATCTACGCCCCCTGGCGGGGAAAATATGCATTATTTTAAGAAGAAAGCATTCTCAAAAAGTCTTTCGATGTGAGCGGTATCACTCCAGCAAAATGTTTTTTTAGTCGAGTTTTCACTCAGATTTTACTGCAAACACATCAGAAGCAGAAATTAACTTTTATGCCCCCTGGTGGCCAAAGAATTCTTTACCAAATATTAGAAATTATATGAAAAACCTTTTCCATCAGAAGCTGTATGCGATACAGGAAGAATTTTTAAAATCCGAGTTTTAGAAGCAGAAATATCGGAGAAAACGCAATTTACCTTTACGCGGAAAGTCTAGGAGTTACTTGAAAGATTTGAAATTATATGAAAAACATTTTGCACCAGAAAGGCTATCCAATTAAGAAAGAATTTTTCAAATCGGACTCTTAGAAGTAGAGATATTGACAAAAATAAGATATACATTTGCGCCCCCTGACGGAGAAACCATTAATTTTTTTAAGAAGAAAATATTCCAAAAAGGTTTGCCGACGTGTATAGTATGGGTCCACAAACAAATTTTTTCAATCGCGATTTTGGAAGCTCAGATTTGACTGCAAATACATGGGAAGCAGAAATTAGCGCTTACGCCCCCTGGTGGGCAAACTATTATTTACTGAAAATTAGAAATTATCACGAGGAGCTGTATCTTTTGAAGAAAAAGTTTTGCAAATCGGAGTTTTAGAAGTAGAGATACCGGGAAAAAATGCAGTTTAGTTTTACGCCCCCTAAGAGGAAAATCTATGCAAATCTTGAAAAAGGAACTATACCTAAAATACTCTTTGACATAAATGGAATCGAAAGGTAAAAGAAGTTTTCAATCGGATGTTTAGAAGCAAATATATGGAATAAAATGTATTTTGAATGCGATATCATCTGCATTTACGCACTCTAGCGGCGAAATTATACATCGTAAAAAAAGAAAAGAAATAAAGGATCATCATTCGCACATTTCAAGCTTTCCAATGCCAAAAGAATTTTTCAAATCGGACAAATAGTTGCAGAGATATGGTGTCCACAGGCGGACGGACGGACGTACAAACCGATAACATAAGCACGTTCTTTCTTTGTTTTTTTTTTTGTTTTTTTCTTTTTTGTTTTACAAAAACGTGCTAAAATAGACTTTCCCATCCAACTTCTGGATGACGAGATATCATCTCCATATACGGTATATTTGCCGGAAATATGATGAAAATGCGTTTTTCAGGTCATACAGGGATAGAAAATATGATGAAATTTTCTATGCAAAAGAAAATATGATGACATTTTCTATGCTATTCCGCGTTTAATGCGAAAGAGTATTTAATATATATATATATATATTTTTTTTTTTTTTTACGTTCAGCGAATGAATTCTTTTATTGCTTCGTGATTCAACTCACCATGCATTGACGTAGGCACTTGTAACCAACCGTTTTCTAGGAAACGTAAGAAAGGCTCATTGGGGATTAATTTCATCCATTAATGATGAGCCGTGTGTGTATAACTATTTCCTTTCTTCCCTCTTCCAATTCGACATAGCATTATTCATTACATTAATGTTTTGCTTCACGACGACTGACTGCGGTCCAAGCCGTAGAAATATTTTATTACTGACTGAACAGTTGTTCTGCTGATGAGCTTTTCTTCCCGAAAATGTGGGAGCTTGTATGTAGAATGTTACCCATTAACCGAAAAAGATTATTTTTCTCCACAGACAGATAAATTATACTGACATGTTTCCAGATCCCAGTGTGAGAAGCAATCATTCTATCCAATATTATATATATATTTTTTTTTCTTTCTAGCCTGTTTGCTCACAGCAACGAAGTAAAAATAATTTCTTTGCCCGTGAAGTATGTTCTTCCTAAAATATCTTGTATAAAGAATATTTATTGTTTGACATTCTCTTCTCAAACGCGATAAGAAAGCACATACATGTAAGTATAATGTATAATTAGGTAAACACTCAAGAGACGCATATAGCGTATTAAATCCGTTTATTTTTGCGGCGTAGTAAGTACGATAAAGTTCACCATGGAGCTTGAAGTAGATGGGGCGTTGAATTATCTTGACGTCGCGCTCAGAAGAAATAGAACATCCAGCTTTGATTTTTAAGTTTATTTTAAACCGACTGCAGTACCGAACCTTGTCCCTCCTGATTCGCACTGCCCAAAAGAGTACAAACTTTCTGCGTTTAGAGCATGGTTCTATAGAGCATATAACGTATGCAAACCCGACTACCTAAATAATAAGGAAATTGACATATTTATAGCAAAGGTGTAAAGGCTGGATACAAGAAAAATGACAGACGGAATACATAGAACTGTAAGAAATCGTATAATGTCAGCAATAACGAAATCACCTAGTAAGACGATGAGATACGCAGGATCCATCACATACGTCCCAGGCTTTACATATTGGTTAAAGAATTGTAACGTACCAGGAGATGTGACGTACCTGCCAGAAGGACGCACACGACATAAAGGCAGATAGGAATCAGAATAAAATGTCCGCGTAGCTCAACTGGTAGAGTGACTTATTCCGGAATGAGGGGATCCGGGTTCGAGCCCCGGCGCGGATAAAAATGACGGAGAAATTCAATTCGTTATAGAATTTATTACGTAAATACAACATATTGATAGCAATGAAGTCCCCGACCCCGTTATCACGTATAATATCAAGTTGCAAAGAGGGACAGTGTGAGAAAGAAAAAGGCAGGTGTGTACGCTATACCGTTGGTATAACCAGACAACACGGAGAAGATATACACTGAAGTGCCAGAAAAACTGGAACAGGAGTCCAATACTTGGTAGGTCCCCCACGGGAGCGCAGGACTGCAAATATACGATGGGGCATGGACTCTACTAGCTTCTGGAAATATGCTGTAGGCAATGCACACCATACTTCCTGCAGAACGTTCCACAATTCGGGTGTATTCCGAGGTCGGATTCCTGTTTTCGATAGCGCGTTGCATGGCATCCCAAATGTGTTCCATCACATTCAGATCTGGGGACTTGGGTGGGAATGGCAACACCCCAAACTCACATGAATGCTCATCTAACCATAATGTGACGTCCCGGCACTTGTGTGGAGGTGCGCTGTTCTGTTGGAACAGGCCCAACCCATCAGCATGAATGCAGGACATGAACGGGTGTACCTCATCAGAAAGGATGCGCACATAGCTTTGGCCGGTCACAGATGCTTGTAGACATACTGGGGGTCCCAGTGAAGTCCAGCTAAACACATCCCATACCATTACGGACCCCCCACTAGCCAGTACAGTTCCCTGTTGACAGGCGGGATCCATGGCTTCATGGGGTTTGCGCCACACACGAATCCTTTCATCTGCTCGATACAGTTGGAAACGCCACTCGTCAGACCAGGCTACTTGTTTCCAGTCATCAAGTGTCCAGTGGCAATGTTCCCGTGCCCAAGCGAGGCACATAGCTCTGTGTCGTGCACCTATCAAGGAGACTCGAGTTGGGCGTCGGCTCCCAGAGCCCATATCATGCAGGGTACGTTGCACAGTACGGATGCTGATGCTTGTTGAGGCTCCAGCATTGAATTCCGATTATACCTGCGAGAGTGTTGCACGCCTATCATGTGAAACGATTCTTGACAGCAGACGATGGTCACGTTCACCCAATGTCTTTTTACTGTCACACTGGTATCGTAGGTTGGAGGTTTTTCCGGAATTCTTGTAGTGACGGTACACCCTTGCCATTGTCGTCCGTGAAAATCCGAACTTCGTTTCTACCTCCGAAATACTATGGCCCATCTAACGAGGGCCAACTATGACACCGCGTTGAAAATCGCTTAAATCGTTATTACTTGTCATTCTCATGCCGATAACAGCTCTGACAGCTGGCAAGGATGTCTATCGCTTTATATACGCACTGGAGGACGCAACCATCAACGCGCGTAGGTGACGTTGCTATGTATTTTGCATAAGCTCATCTGTACCAGTTTTTCTGGCACTTCAGTGTATATTGGAATGACAAAGCGATCCTTGGACACTAGATGTAAAGAGCACGTGCGAAGTGTCAACCAGGACATGCAGAATACAGAAGTCATGCATTAATCGGCAGCTCCTGTATGGAATAGTATTAGAAGAATTGCCCCATACACGAACTTTAAAGAGACTGCTGTCAGGGAAACAGTCGAAATCCCATCCAGCAAACTAGCGTGCAATGATATAGTTTCTACTGAACTACCAAGAGCTTGGCATGCGTTATTAAAATATGGAAACACATCGCGACACACCGCATAATTGCGTGATCAAAATTCGTGTAATATGCTCGTGATGTCACCCACGTTATTTTCAAAAACAATCCTTATTCTTTACGTATTCCAATTCCCTGCATTTTTATGCCTACCATTACCTTGAAAAAGCCTCCCAGTGGAGTGCAAAAGCTTGGCGAATCTTTAAACTTACTACGCCACAAAAATAAATGGATTTAATACGCAATATGCGTCCCTTGGGATGCAAGGTCAGGTGATGCGTAACATCACAGCCTCTCCTTGACAAATGTCAACCCCGCCTTCTCGTGGTGCATCCTGTTCCCACTAAAGGGGCTCTGACGACCGCCCATAGCGGTATAACTATACCATCGGGATCAGAGGAAATTCTATCCCACACTCACCAACCCGCTTGGCCAGCGTGGTGAGTTATGGCCAAACCCCTCCAAAATGATTCCACAACTTAAATCTTGGCCCTCAGTCTCCGGCAGCTGGAATGTACCTGGTCAAGGCAGCGGCCAGTGCGACATGAAGGCAGAGGGTGCTAAGAATCCCCGGAGGACCGGACTAGGCTGCCATCTGATGCTGACCTTGGCTACTTACAATGGACGCTCCCTATCTTCTGATTCAAGGCTTCTTGAATTGGAAGAGGAACTACAAAGGATCAAGTGGGACATCGTGGGGCTAAGTGAGGTAAGGAGAAAAGGAGAAGATCTCATCGAACTGAAAAGTGGACATCTCTTCTACTATCGTGGGACAGATACTGGCAGAACTAGTGGTGTTGGATTTATAATAAACAAGAAACTGAAGGATAAAGTTGTAGAAGTTGAAAGTTCCTCTGACAGAGCTGCACGACTCGTTATCCAACTCTCGAGAAGATACCAGGCTCAGATTATTCAAACTTATGCACCCACCACAAGTCATCCTGAAGAAGAAATTGAAGAATTTTATGAGGAAATTTGTCATCTAAATAATAAAGGTAAGCAGCACTTGAAAATAATTATGGGAGATTTCAATGCAAAAATAGGGCAACGGCAACAGAATGAAACTTCAGTAGGTAAATTCGGTCATGGCAACAGAAACCAGCGTGGAAATACTCTCGTTGAGTTTCCAGAGGCAGAAGGGTTTTTCATCTTGAACTCCTTCTTCAAGAAAAAGCCACACAGGAAATGGACATGGAGACATCCAAATGGGACAACAAGTGAAATTGATTTTATTATGTGTAACAAAAAATTCGTCATAGAAGACTGCAGTGTGCTAAACAAGTTCAACACAGGTTGTGACCATAGATTGGTGAGATGTAAGATGCACCTCAACACTAAACTTGAACGTGGCAAGCTCATAAGACAAACAAAATCTATTGACATAACCAACCTTAAAAAACACCATAATACCTTCAAGTTAGAACTGAAGAACAGGTTCTCTGCTTTAGAAGGCCTAACATCGGAAGAAGTGGACATCTCTGAAGTTAACAGAAAAGTAACCAAAGCTCTTATGGAAACAGCAACAAAATTAGCTGGGTCTAAGAACAAGTTGCATGTGAACAAATTATCAGGAAAAACCAAAATGTTGATGCAAAAAAGAAGAGAGATGAGGACAACTAAAGAAGATGTGACTTCCAAAGTGGAATATATAGAGCTATGCAAGACAGTAAGAAAAAGTATCATTGAAGACGTAAGGAAATTCAACTGTGAACTAGTGAGGAAAGCAATTGAAAGCAACCAAAGCCTAAAGATAGCAAAGGGACATCTCAGTAAGGGAAGAAAACAGATTATGGCACTGAGACAAGAAGATGGTTCTGTAACAAGAAATAGAGGCGAAATTTTGACAAGAGTGAAAGATTTCTACTCCAAATTATATGAAAGGGATGATATATGCACTCCAGACATCATGAAAGATACCAGTACCAGAGTTCCTCCAGTCCTTCCAGCAGAAGTTGCACATGCAATCAAGAACATGAAGCGAGGAAAAGCTCCAGGAGAAGATGGAATTACTGTAGACATCATACAAGAAGCAAGTGGAGAAATCGAAACAGTACTCGCCCAAATTTTCACTCGATGCCTTAATGAAGGACAGATTCCTGAGGATTGGAACACCGCTACAATGATCCTGCTACATAAAAAAGGTGACATTGAGGATCTCGGAAACTACAGACCTATCAGCCTCCTATCAGTAGTTTATAAAATATTCACTAAAGTTCTTTCACACCGCTTGAAGGTAGCACTAGACATGGCTCAACCGAGAGAACAAGCTGGATTCAGGAGTGGCTACAGCACAATAGATCATATCCACGTGCTGAGAGAACTAATTGAAAGAGCGAGGGAATATGAACTTCCATTGTGCATGGCTTTTATCGATTATGAAAAAGCCTTTGATTCGGTGAAACCATCAGCAGTTACAATGGCTCTGAAAACCTGCGGTATTGAAGATGCATACATTAATATTATTAATAACATCTATGAAAATGCAAGTGCAAAGATTAGGCTGTTTGAAAATACAACACACGTAAAAATTGGAAAGGGAGTGAGACAAGGTGACACCATATCTCCGAAGCTCTTTAATGCCACATTGGAGGGTGTTTTTCAGTCGCTGAGCTGGGAAAACAAGGGGATAAAGATTAATGGAGATTATCTAACCCACCTTCGTTTTGCTGATGACGTAGTCATTTTTGCAACGACCTCATCAGAGCTGCAGAGTATGATCCAGGAACTTGCTGACAAGAGTAAAGAAGTGGGATTAAAAATGAACTTTCAGAAGACAAAAGTGATGTTCAATGCTTTTACAAGAAATGAAGATTTATCGATTGATGGAGAAAAGCTGGAGATAACAGATACGTACGTTTATCTTGGACAGCAGATATCAAGTGAGGGTCACATTGATGAAGAAATTAATCGGCGTACAAAACTTGCCTGGAGAGCTTTTGGAAGAAACAGCATAATTTTCAAGAGCAATATGCCATTATGTCTTAAAAGAAAAGTGTTTGATCAATGCATCCTTCCAGTGCTTACGTATGGTGCAGAGACGTGGACCTTAACTAAAAGAGACATACAAAGGCTGCAGACAACTCAAAAAAGCATGGAGAGGTGCATGCTTATTGTAACCAGGAGAGATAAGAAGAGGAACTCGTGGATCCGAAAATGACAAGAGTGGAAGACATCATGATCAAAGTTAAATCCCTGAAATGGCAATGGGCTGGACATACTGCCAGAAGGACAGATCATCGATGGACAGCCGAAATTTTAGATTGGATTCCAAGGGACAGGAAAAGACCCAGAAGAAGACCACATAGGAGATGGGTGGATGAAATTCGAAAGTATGCAGGGGTGACATGGAGGAGACTGGCACAAGACAGACCGTTGTGGAGGAAACTTGGGGAGACCTTCGTCCAGCAGTGGATTGATAATGGTTGACAATGATGATGATGATGATGATGCGTCCCTTGGGTGTTCACAGTGTGATGTATTTATAATTACGTATAATGAGGTATTTCTGCGGCCGGGACAAGCACGAAATGTTGTGCCTCCATCTGTTTTTCTATCTCTCTCACACACACGCGCGCACGCGCACACGCACCGTCTGGCAATAAACACACACACACACACACACACACACACACACACACACACACACACACACACACACACACACATACACCGTCTGGCAATGAACACACACACACACACACACACACACACACCGTCTGGCAATGAACACACACACACACACACACACCGTCTGGCAATGAACACACACACACACACCGTCTGGTAATAAACACACACACACATACACCGCCTGGCAATAAAGTTCCAGAACAACTGCTGTTACGAGGAAAGTTTAATGCACGGAGTCCAACTATGGTTATGGTTCTTCAAAGTGCCTCCTCTTCTTATCGATGCACCGTTTCGATAGCTCCACTAGATTAGTGAAACACTTTTTGAATTCATTTACCGGAACACTGTTCATTTCAGTTGTAACGGTTTTCCTGATGTCCTGAACAGTCATAAAACGTCATCCTTTCAACGCCAATTTCACTTTGGGGAACAGGAAGTAGTCGGCGAAAGCTAAGCCCGGGAAGTAGGACGGATGGTTGAGCCTGGATACTCCGGACTTGGCGAGGAACTGTGTCACCGACAGTGCCGAGTGGGTAGGTGCATTGTCATCCAGAAGGAACCAACTTCCACGTGCTCGTAGGCGCAGTCTTGCACGATGAATTCTCTTCTGTAGGCGATCAAGAACTTACAGGTAGAAGGCACTGGTGATTGTTGCGCCCTCCGGAAGCCGTTCCCTGTGAATGATGCCGCTGCTATCAAAAAACGTGTACAGCATTACCTTGCTTTTCGACTTCTGCAAGCGAACCTTCTTGGGTCTCGGTGAATTTGGTGCCCTCCACTCCATGCTTTGCCCCTTTGATGCTGGATCGTGTTGAAAGCACCACATTTCATCATCTGTCACAATGCGGTCCAGCATCGAAGGATTCGATTCCAAGGCCCCAAATGAACGCCTTGCAGCTTTCGACTCTTTGCACTTTCTGTTCTTCAGTCAAACTGTGCGGCTCGCAAATCTTCCTTTTCCTGAGATCTTCCTCAGCCGGATTGTTTCACGGTTGATATGGAGTCCGTTCTCCATCATCCATGCCGTCATTCTATGGTCTGACTGCACCAGAACTCGAACTTTCTCCACCATTTCCTCAGAACGGGAGGTTGACAGTCTTCAAATCCTTGGGTCATCCTCAACGTCTTCCCTTCCCTCGCGAAAGCGAGTAATACCATTCAAAAACGCGACCACGGTATAGGAAATTGTCCCTGTCAACAGTTTTGATTATTTCGAAGGTATCCGTTGCTGACTTCCCGGACTGGCAGCAAAACTTGATGTTTACTCCCGGCTCTCTTTTCATATCCATGACAATGGTCTTTTTGGTACCTTCTATTAACAGTCTTCAGAATTGGATAGGTCTGCACTTGCTTAGATCTTCATCAGTCCTGCAAGAGAGGAAAAACACAGTTACGATTTGGCCCATAGAACATATTTTTACCACTACCATTAATAGAGTAATTCCCACTGTCCTGGAACTGTATTGTCAGACGGTGTATATTTGCAGCTTTCTTTTGTTGTATTTAAGTATATATTATACAAATATACATTGAAGTGCCAAAAGCCATGGAATAGAAGTATGCAAATTTTTAACTGGTGCTGTCGTGGTATAATGGGTTCGACGCACGCCACGATTTTTATCAGTTCCAAAGTGTAATCTCGTGAGTCAGGTTGAACAGCCTCCAGTAGGGTTATGGTAAGTCGACGTGGATTATCGGAATTTGAAAGAGACATGGCAGTGGGTGCTAGACAAGTGGGACACTCAATTTCCGCAGTTTCCTAACATTCAACCTTCCTCGATCAACAGTGTCACCTGTGTACCGAGAATACCTCATGGAAGGCATTACCACCCACCGTGGACAATCGCAGTGGCCGACCACGGGCGCTGAATGACCGTGACCAGCGGCGTCTGACCAGAAATGTCCATGTTAACAGACAAGCGGCACTGACTCAAATGACATCCACATTCAATGCAAGTGTTACCAGAGATATAACCATCAGGTCAGTGCAGCATAGTTTAGCGTCCGTGGAGCACCGAAGCAAAATACCCACCAGAGTACCTTTGTTAACACCTGGGCTCGTTAGCACAGTACCCTGGAAGACTGGCAACACATGGCGTGGTCCAATGAGTCACGCTACTAGTTGTCACGAGCTGGTGGTACGGTTCGGGTGTGGCGCAGACCCCATGAGGTCATGGACCAAAGCTGTCAACATGGCACTGTGCAAGCTGGTAGCGATTCCATACCTGTGTGGGCTTCTTTACGTGGCACGGTTTGGGTCCTCTGGTCCTCGTAAGCACGTCATTAACCGGTAATCGCTTTGTTGCTGTGTTGGATGGCCATTTGAAGCCCTTCGTGGACTTCATGTACCATCAACAACGATGGGATTTTCCAGGCTGACAATGCACCACGCCTTTGAGCCCAAGTTGCCCAAAATTGGTTGGAGGAGTATTCTAGATAGTTCCTACGGATGTTGTGTCCACCACATGCGCCCAACATAAACCCAATGAAGCACTTACGGGACGTGGTGCAAAGGTCCATTCGCACCCAAGATCCTGCAGCTACAAATATTAGGGAACTGTGGCCGGCTGTTCAGATGGCATGATTCAACATCTCCCCAGAAGTCTTCCCGCCACTTGTGAAATCGATGACACGTCGAGTAGCTGCACTTCACCGGGCTAGAGGAGGTCCTATACGATACCATGACTTTTGGCTCTTCAATATACATAATCTTATGTTATAGTGTAAGCGCAAAAAATATCTTATTATGGTTCTGATATCTCCTTTGCTTTGTGATGCTTCGGCGTTTCCATGAGGCAACCAAATTCTTCTCCTCATCAGCAGCGGGCATTCTCAATCCACTGTTGGATGAAAGTCTCCCAAGTCTTCTTCATAAGTTTCTCTCTTGAGCAATTCCCTTCCATGTCGCTCCGGCTTTTAATCGAATTTTATCCACCCACCTCCCTCGTGGTATAAAACGTTCATCTCTCCATTCCTCCTTGTGTTATCTTCTTTTTTTATTTTTTAATTAAGGTGTGACGGGCCACTGAGGGGACGCAAGAGTCAAAACAGAAAATTTCAGCTATAAGCCAAGGGAGGATACTTACTCTCTTGGCTTATCGCCGCAAATTGTCGAGAGAATACTTACTGCAGAGTGAGGAGACGTGATTTCTAATCCACCAACAGCAATTTGGGGTTTTACGATATATTGGTGTCCAAACGTAAAGACAAATCTCCTGGCAGTTAGGTTCGAGAATAATGTGTGATGCTTCGTCTAATCATCTTCTGGAATGTACGAAAAATCCTTCTTCAACACTTCGAAAAATGTGTGATGTTTCTTCCACTCATCTCAGCGAGCTACTTCCAGAATGGTTTGCCAGCTGACACGGTAACCTACGATTTCGTGCCAGTCCTTTCTCGCCGGGGGGGGTGATGTATGCAACGTACCACTGTGATTACTCAAGAGTCAAAACAGAAATTTTCAGCGATATGCCAAAGTCGGTGTAGTTCAATCTGGAGAACAACTGGCTCCAGAGCGAGGAGATATGGGTTCGAATCCCACCACCGGCAGAAAGCATTTTCACCACGAGAGTGCATGTCTCTGATTCATAAATAAGGGAGCTGGAAGGATGCATTGAATAAAAAACTTTTCTTTTAAGTTTTTTATTCAATGCATCCTTCCAGCTCCTTTATTTATTCGTAAAAGCAACAATTCGCTGATTTGTTGCTTTTACGTTACGTTAAGCGCTCCCTGCAGCACACTAAAGTGTATAGCTTATCTTTACGTTAGCTTTACTGTAGCTTTTAAATTATTTAGCTTATCTTTACGTCAGCTTTTAAATTATTTGGGTACTCACGAGATTACCCCTCGCAACTGATAAAAATCGTGGTTGGCGTTGAAGCCTTTATACGACGGCAGCGCCAGTTAAAAATTTGCATATTGCCATTCCATGACTTTTGGCCCTTCAGTGTATATCTCTATTGTATACTTGGCAAACTGGAAAAGCCGTCCCGGTGGCGCAGTGGCCTAAGCGCTGGTTTCGGACTATTCGTTGGATATGAATCCCGGGTTTGAATCCCGTTGAGGCAGGTTTGTTGTATTTTGTGTAACGGCACTGGCTGTCTCCCTTTCCTAAAGCCAGTGGCCCGAAATTAGGGACGGACGACGGCTTATAGCCCATTGAGTAGCTCCCGGTTGTCGCTAAAGCTTCAAACAAACGAAAAAAAAACTCTTAATTTTAAATTCAAAGGAAATGAGGATAAAGCCTCGTGCTGACTGATCATGAATTTTCTGACATTCCCATTGAGAGCTCTATCGGAATCAAAAAGCTTTTTTCAAGCACTTTTAGAAGCAGAGGAGATATCGGAGAAATCGCAATTTGACCTTACGCCTCTAGCGTAAAAACTATGCATTACTTGAAAAAGAAACTGTACCCAAAGTAGTCTTCGTTACAAATGGTATCGAATGGAATGCAGAATGTTTTCAATCGAATATTCAAAAGCAATTTACGTATATTGAATAAAATGTATTTTGAAGTCAACAGAATCTGCATTTACTCCCTCTGGTGGTGAAGTTATGCATCGTATAAAAACACGAAAGCAAGTTTCATGGTCCTCATATTTCACGAATCATAATGCAAAAAGAATTTTTCAAATCGATCTAACAGTTGTACAGATATGGTGTCCAGAGTCGGACGGACAAAGAAATAACATAAGCACGATCTGTGTTTTGCAAAAGACGTGCTAAAATTTGAGTCCATTATAATGAGTTTAGTGGGCATTTTATCGTATTTTGTTAGGTTTTAATTTTTTTCTCCATTTTTCAGTCGAAAATATACAATTCATAAGAAACAGAAACGGCACTGATGCTTAAAACAAAAGCCTTCATCTTCATTTCTTCTTTTTCAGCGAACCATCAAAAATAGAGGCCATAGTGGAGATAAAGGAACAGTAGAAAAGAGAAAAAGCAACTCAAACGTTTTCAGTAATTTTGAAAACCAAAAACCGTGGTTGCGTCAGCGAATCCCTGATGCATTGGTCATGAAATTCATGCCGGAAAGAATTTTTTTACTGCTAGCTTTTCCAAGAGCTTTACCGCTTAGCTATCTCTGTCGAATGCCTTGACTTCAAGATAAAACAATACCTCAGTAGTGACTGAAGTGCAAACTTCATTCTGGCGACATCTTTATTCCCTTTCTCTCTCCAAAACCTTCCGCCGAAGCAGCACGAGAATGGCATGTAACCAGGAAGAAAAGATAATGACTAGGCATGCATGGGGAGGGGCAAAAATTTATGTATCAGCTTTGCGGATACGCATGAGTGGCAGGCGTTTTAGCTGGTTCCGTTGCCATTCCCAAAGATGAAATATAACAAATGGAAGAGAAAGTTATAGCAATAAATGCTGCTGCCATTTTCGAAGGAGATTACGTAGCCTGCGAGAAGACACGAAAGGTACGATTCGATTTGTGCCAACAAAATAATGGCGGCTTTGGTAACGTCAGACTAGATACTATGCGCAGCATTTCTCTCGTCCTCCTCAAACCACAGATTTTATTTTATGATACTATTTGACTACAGCTGCTCTTCTCTTAAAGAAACTCACATTTAAAGAGAAGCTTGAATAGAATTCATGGCGGTGGTTTTTAAATTGTATGAAATAACAGACAAACCGCTGAGGATATCAGCCGTACGCTCAGTTGCATAGATCCGCTTTACTGTGTATGTTTCAGCTTTTTTAGTACAAATGTGCATGTGTACGTGTCTTTGAAAACACACAAAAGCCAAAACATTACGACCATCTGCGTAATATGATGTTGGTACTCCACTTGTTTTCAAAATACAAAGGCGGTTTCATAAAAACTGGGAGTATTTTTTTTTTGAGTTGGCAACAGTGCGAAGGGGAAAAATAACCACGCATATGATTAACTGAATTAAGGAAGTATCTATGGCAGCAGTTATTAGCCGCGACAGACGATTCTAATTTTGTTATTGCGCAGTTGTTTAAGGTACGTCTGCATTTCGCCATAGAGGTGGGTGATTCAGAGTTAAGAAGTGAAATGCGTTGTGCGATAAAATTTTGCTATCATTTGGGTGAAACGGCTCCGGAAACAGTTGATTTAATGAAAAAAGCTTACAAAGATAAATATTTGTGTGAGTCAACGATTTTTAGATGGCACCATGATTTCGAAAAAGGGCGTTTGTAGGCAACACACGCTTCTAGACCTGGTCGACCAGAAAGTGTTCTTACAGAGCATATTGTTAATACTGTTTGGGCAATCCTGCAAGAAGATCGACGAATGAGGTGTGAAGAGATAGCGGCGTCAACTAATATTTCAAAAACGTCGGCATTCCGTATTCTACGAGACATCGTGTGTTTTCTAGATGGGTACCTCATCACCTGACGAGAGAACAATTGTTAGCCAGAGTTCACGAGGTTTTTTATTTTTTTTATTGGAGGTTTAACGACCATCGTGAGCAACTCAATGGGCTATAAGCAGTCTCCCGTCCCTAGTTTAGTGTAACTGGTTCCAGGGAAGGAAGAGAGCCAGTGCCGTAAGATAAACACAGCATCCATACTTCGCTGAGATTCGAACCTGGACATTTTTTGGACGAATGATCAGAGGCCATCGCTTAGACCAGTACGCCATCGGGGTGGCGAGTTCAGGTGTGTCATGAGTGGAAAAAATTATTGCAAAGGATCCAAACTTTCTAAACACAGTAATAACTGCCGATGAAACATGGGCATAGGCGTAACCACTGGGGGGCCACGACCCCCTCCCCTTTTTCGGGAATATAATGATATAATGCACACTTTTTTATGATGTCAACCAAATGAATTTAATAATATAAGATTGAAATATTTCGTACAATGAAACACCTGTATAATGTATACTACCCTATCTATGATAATTTTACAGTTGTGTTCGCTAAGTTCCACAATTCGCCCACAGAGGCGCCTATGTCGTGCCCGTTAGATCGCGCCTCAGCAACTGTTTTGCTCCTGCGCGTGTGTGTGTAGGGGAGGGGTCCCAAACACTATCTTATACAATATGTATATACACTGAAGAGCAATTGAATTAGAGACAGCTGGCGTTATGCAAATGCGGCGCTGTTGGCGGTCCTGTAAACGGAAACAACATGACGTATGCAGTGATCCGACAGTATAAGGAGTGATGCGACGAGAATCAGTAAGAGTCGGACGCAGTATGGGTAAAACGAAGGATCTAAGCGCATTTCTCCGTGGGAAAATTTTCGGTGCCCGACGAATGGGTCTCTCCATCTCGGAAGTCGTGCAGGCACTTGGATTTTCACGAGCCACTGTGTCACGGGTGCACCGTGAGTACATCGAATCCGGTAAAACCATCCCTGCAAGGGCCAACTGCCGTGGACAACAGCGTGTATATGAGCGGGGTCATCGTCGGCTAGCTCGCATTGTAACAGCGGATAGACGGGCCACAGTGCAAGAAATCACTCGGAAATTTAACGCTGGTGCACAAAAACGTGTAAGCAGCCAGACCATCCAGAACCATCTCCTCGCTATGGGGTACAGAAGCCATCGTCCCACGAGGGTACCGCTGTTGACCGCACATCACAGGGTGCAAAGATTAGCATACACGCGGGAACATCGCCACTGTACCCTAGACATATGGAAAAAATGTTGCCTGGAGTGATGAGTCGAGATTCACGTTGGTACATGCGGATGGCAGGATACGAGTACGGCGCAAACCACATGAAGCGATGGATCATTCTTGCCAGCAGGGTACTCTTCAAGCTGGTGGGGGTGGCATTCTCGTCTGGGGACTGTTTACGTGAACTGAAATGGGACCCCTGGTACGTGTAACATCGTCCCTCACAGGTCAACGTTACCGGGATATTTTGGATGACCATTTGCTCTCGTTTGTGCGTCTTCAACATCCCACTGGGGACCTCATCCCGCAACAAGACAATGCACCGTGCCATCGCTCCTAAATTGTATCCGAATGGTTGGATGAACACTCAACCGACGTGATCTTGCTTCCTTGGACAGCTAGGTCACCTGACCTCAATCCCATGGAGCACATCTGGGATGCCATCGAGAGAGATGTTTGTGGCTCTGACCCGCCTCCATCAAATCTTCGTGAACTCTGGGAGCTTGTTCAGAGGTCGTGGATCCGTATGGCTTCCCAACGCATCGCAGCCGTCATCAGGGCGAAAGGTGGTGCTACACGTTACTAGACAGGTATCTCTAATTCAATTGCTCTTCAATGTATATGTATACATATAATGTGTGTATGTGTGATCGGAACCCTTCCCTCCAGATTTTGAAACATGGTTACGCCACTGAACATGGGTCCCCTATTCCGACCCCCTCACGAAGCGCGCAACGAGTTCCTGGAAACATCTAGGCTCGCTTCCTTCGAAAAAAGAACGCCAAACCAAATCAGCTGGGAAGGTGACGATGATAATGTTTTTTCTATGATAATGTTGTAGTCTACCAGCCTGCTGTTCCTTCACAAATTACTGTCAATGCTGAGTATTACATTTCAGTCTTGAAGCGTCTTGGACGTTACATATCGATTAAGCGACCGGAACTGGTGCGCAAGTGGACCCTGCACCATGATAACGCACGCTCACATGTGGCTTCTTGTGTTCAACAGTTTCTTGCGAAATGCAGTATTAAAATCATGCTATAGGCTACCTACAGTTCTGACTTCGCCTCGTGTGATTTCTGGTTTTTTTTTCCAACAATGAAGAAGGAGTTCCGTTGCGCAACATTCAACACAGACGCTGACGTTATTCAAACTGTACAGGGATCGCTAAAGCATCTTCCACAAAATGCTTTCGCCACATGCTTTGAAAGGTGGACTGAACGATGGAACCGTTGCATATCATCCGAGGGAAAATACTTGAGAAAGAATAGCATATATTTTGCTGTACCTATATTTCTTCATTTTGTGTGATTTTACCGTCAGTTTTTATGGAACGGCAGTTGTAGCTCTTACCCGGGGAGGGATAAAGGCTACGAGATTTCTAAAAGTGTCTTGTGGTATCTTGTACCAACGTGTTACCAACATATCCTTTAACTCTTGTAAGTTACGTGGATGAGCCTTATGAGATTGGTTCTTCCGTTCTAACACAAAACCATAGATACTCGATTGGATTCATGTCTGAGGAATTTGGAGGCCGGTGCAATACCTGGAAGTCTTCCTTACGTACCGCGAAACATTCATAAAAAATCCGCGCAGTGTGACATGGTGCATTATCTACTTAAAGAAGGCATACTAGAGGGGAATGCGGTTGCCATGAAATGATGTACAATACTTGGCCTGGAGTGACGTTCAGGTAGGTAGTAGACGTCATAATTTCATACACATGAATAACTGGAACCAAGGTCTTCCAGCAGAATATTTTCCAAAGCTTTACACTTCCTTTTACACATTCGCTCGAGATGGGTCCGGGTTCGAATCTCAAGTAAGGCATGGATGATATGTTGGTTCTACGGTACAGGCTCTCTCCCTTCCCTGAAGCCAGTGACCCCGAATTAGGAACGGTCGACTGATTATGGAGGATTGAGTTGCTCACCGTAGACGTTAAACCCCAAGTACAGAAAATATACAGCCTTGTACAGCAACCAGTCACTATTCCATCCAGAAACTATACGCTTTGTTATAAGCTTGCAGAGACACATTTATCGCCACTTATCGATTCGGTCCTTAGTCAGTATAACTGATGTAGTACCAATTGATCCAGTTTTTGTACCATTCCAATAACACGAATTCTCACCGCAGTTTTTAGATGATCTGAAAGTCTACGGTCAATGTCCTCGTAGTATTGATGAAAGTGTGACTCAGTTATTGCCAATATTTCTTCGTCACGTACTTCAGAAGAGCGTAAAGAATGGGGCTTATCTTCAAGCATCCGATCGCGCGACTGAACTTTCGTGAATTAATCTCAGGGTGTTTGTTCACTTATAGCGTTCGTCCCTTATAAAAAGCATATCCCGTTGCGTCCGTACTTTTTATCGACCGCGAAAGGCAAACAGCAACGAAACGCGTACTTTATCAAGACTCACGTTAACGCTTCAAATGCTACACGCTAATTGAATTGCAATTGCTAAAACGAGACTCCAGCTGGCAACCGCACGGTAATGCTAACTGCTCTTGTTAAAAGCCTAATAAAGAGATTCCTTACAAAGCAACCATAAATGACGAGAATTTATGCGCTTACTCAATATATGATTCCAACGCTACTGAGATACTTATTCCAAAGTGTTTGTAGTTTGTTTATGCCTTCGGCATGGTGTTCTATCGGCTGGTTACGAAGCCTTTTAGGTAATGCTCTCTTCAGCTTGCAGAACGCACTTCTCAGGAACTTTTTAGTGTCCTAAAAAATTTGAAATCGCGAGGGTGAGATCAGAGCTGTAAGAAAGATCAGTCAGATTGGTAACTCCAAGTATTCAGCGTCTGGATCGTTATTAATGTAGAACTCGTTGGGTCTAGAGGAATTCAATCTTTCACTACTAACACAATCAGCCATCATATCCATAACACCTTTATTAGAACATACAACACAAGATGATAAATAATAACTTAAGCGAATTCATTCCACTGCGACCAACGACATTCTTCTGCGCGCGCGTAGTCTCATCTGTGAAGCGCTCGTTAGACGGTGCTCTCCGCGTGCGTCGTCTCATCTGTGAGGTAGAAAATTGTCGTTAGTCCATTTGAATAAGCAGACATCCTACATTAATGTAGGGTGTGGTCGAGCGTTGTCATGAGACGAATTCCGATGTTCCTCTACGCTTGCTTTGAAGTGCATCAAAACACACGAAAAAGTGTTTCACAATATTTTGACGCGCTGACTATTAGCCCATGTTGAAGTAAATCCACAAGCAGATGACCCCGCAGTGCCAGAAAAGAATGACCATCATCTTCCTTGCTGCCTAAGTCGCACTGACTTTCTTGATGGGAGGATGACATTTTCTACACCACGCTTTTTCTTCTTTGTTTAAGTTGTGATTCGTCAACCTTTCGGTAGTGTTCAAGGATGTCACCTTCACTCTCTTAATGGTCCCAATTGTCCAGATACAACATTTTTCGCTGTCCTATTTTTTCATGTGGCATTTTCGGGACCCAATAAACGGAAACTTTCCAGTATCTTAGTGAATCGTACGGGATACTATGTATTGGGTTGGAAAGTAAGTAATGTCTGCAAATGTAAGGCAACAGAAAAATGTTAATTGCCTTATACATAAGTAACAAGTTAGTAAAATCATGCAATGCATTGATTATTATACGCTTTCCAACATAACAGAAATAATTACTCAAGTTATCCTTCAAGTTATGAGGATAATGGCTGTGGAATAAATCTCGGTCTTGTGCCCTGAACTTTGATCTCATATCGATGATATTCTACAGAACCGGTTCAGTATACTTCCGAAATAACATCATAAAGTTTTGTCGTAATGGAAGCATTTTTACGTAAGTTATGATGCATAAGAGCTATGGAATACATTCCGCTCCTGTGTCCTAACCTTTGACCCCATTTCGCCCATTTTCAATAGGATTCGTTGACCCCATTTCGCCCATTTAATAGGCAGGCCCCTACAACATACTAACATTTCATCCAAATCGAATAATATTTACGTAAGTTATGACGCATAATGGCGATGGAAGTGATTCCGCTCCTATGTCCTGACCTTTGACCCCATTTCGCCCATTTTCAATAGGGTTTGTCCCCAGGTGGTCCCCTACCATATACCAAAATTTAATCGAAATCGAACTTTTTCTACGTTAGTTATGGTGCATAAGAGCTGTGGAATAGATCCCGCTCCTATGTTCTGACCTTTGACCCCATTTTATTCACGTTCAACGAGCATTTGCTCGTAAGAGTGTGACGTCATGAAACTTTAATAGGATCCACGCACAACGCGTGACGTAATGAGACAGATGGCGTAACCGCGCGCCAACATATCAAGCGCGACATTGTGACGTCATAAGATCGTCCCCAGGTGGTCCCCTGCCACATAATAAAATTTCATTGAAATCGAACCATTTTTTAAGCACGTTATGAAGCATAAAGGCAATGGAATGCATCCCGCTCCTATGTCCTGACCTTTAACCCCACTTCACCCATTTTCAATAGGGTTCATTCCCAGGTGGTCCCCTACAATATACTAAAATTTCATTAAAATCGAACCATATTTATGCAAGTTATGATGCATAAGGGCAATGGAATGGATCCCGCTCCTATACCGTGATCGTTGACCCCACTCACCCATTTCCAATAGGGGTCATTCCCAGGTGGTCCCCAACAATATGCTAAAATTTCATCGATATCGAACCATATTTACGCAAGTTATGAGGCATAAGGGCAATGGAATGGATCTCGCTCCTGTGCCGTGACCTTTGACCCCATTTCGTTCATTTTCAATAGGGTTTGTCCCCAGGTGATCCCCTACCACATACTAAAATTTCATCGAAATCGAACCATTTTTACGCGAGTTATCGTGCCGACAGACAGACGGACGGACAAAGCTGGAGCATATACGCTTCTTCAACCTACGGTTGGAAAGCGTAAAAAATCAGTCCAAAATGTAGTCGCCATAGTTTGTCACGAGCTGCTCTCATTGTCTAAGCAGCTGATGGATACCGTCTCTGTAGAATAGTGGCGCCTTGGACGCAAAGAAATGAATAAGTGCGCGCTCAACATAGTCCCAGTTGGTAAGCCGCTGTCAGTCAAGTAAATGCTACAACGACTGTAAAAGGTGGTAGTAGCCTGGAGTAATGTCCGGGGAATAAATTGGGTGTGGCAGAAGCTCCCAGCCCAGGTCCCTGATCTTTTGACAGGTCACCCGCGCTGTTTGCGGCCTGACTCCATCATGCTGCAGGTAGACGCCCTTACGGTTCATCAGTGCTTGTCGTTTCGACGTGAGAGATGCGTGCAGATGATCGAGCTCATGGCAGTACACATCGACGGGGATAGTAGTGTTGTCTGGCAGCAGCTCAAAAAACACGTCCCCCGCATGTTCCACCAAACATACAACAGGACCTTAAGTGGCTGTAAGCTGGCTTGGGGTTCGGCATGGGTTTCTGTTTTGGATCCATCCGCTTCTTCCAGGCGCTGACATTGTCATACAGAGCCCATTTCTCGTCACCTGTCACAATGCGGTTTAAGAACGGTACCACTTGGTCACGTGCAAGCAGGGAAGACGCATGCATTCATGGCGATTTGCTTTCTGCTCAACCGTGAGGTGATGGGGTACCCAAACTCCCCTCCTGTGCACCTTTCTAAGTTGACGCACGTGCGTGATGATGCTCGTGTTGGTAGTCCTCAACTGTTTGACCAACTTCTGTTTGTCACACGTGGGTCGGTCTCCACTGAGGTCTTCAGCATGTCCATATCCACTGTTGCGGGCCTTCCGGATGAACTGTTTGACCAACTTCTGCGCGCACTGTTGCGGGCCTTCCTCAACTGTTTGACCAACTTCTGCGTGTCACACGTGGGTCGGTCTCCACTTAGGTCTTCAGCATGTCCATATCCACTGTTGCGGGCCTTCCGGATTTGGGACTGTCTGAAAGGTCGAAATTTCTCTCTCGAAACCGTTCGAGGCAGCACTGACGATTTGATATGGCATTTGGGTACACACTTGTAATATTCCTTACAGCACTTGTCAGGGCGATACCCGGACGAGACACATACAGCAAGCAATGGTGGATGTACTCTTTGTCCACTTCCATGTTGGTTGCAGCTGACATGCTTCGCCTTCTTACTGCTAACAGCCACTGACTTAAGTCAGCTATATTTGCTGATGCCATGTCGGTGTGCTGCGCATTTTCAGTGACCAATGTGCGCCGTGGCTTCGACTTCGGGTATCCCGTCATGTACCTCGCCATCAGACATTACATTCTTTCTAACCAAATCACAAGAATCCCGAGTTCATCGATTCGTCTACACCGTGGCTTCAACACCTTGAATGTCTTCAGTGGTATGGAATGTGCGTGGTTGATCAGTGTAAAGTTCATCAACCAAAACTGTGATCCCTTCGGTAAACCGATTACAACACCACGACACGTTTCTTATTGTGTCTGCTGCATGATATCCCTCCTTGTCTATAGGGTTCAACCAGTGCCATTAGATTGCCAAAACTGAAGAATACTTGGCTGTACATACGACGTTGACACTTCCAGTAAACGCGCCATTTTGAATACGCTTTCACGTAACCACTCAAGGGTTTCGATAGCTGCCACCTAACGGGAAAATCGGAAACTATACAAGGCAATGACAAGCTTCGGTAGCAACTTTAAAAATCCACAGCACATGTTAAACTTTATCTTTGAAATTGAAAGACAAATAATGTACTGCAGTTCATACTTATTGTTTTAAATGTACTCAATTGGAGCTTCTTCACTTGTAAGACTGCATATGCACCAGTAATAATCTAGTTCCTGCCAGATTATTTCCAGAATTGCTCCATGCACTTTCAACACGGCTTTTGAAATTCGGGTTTTCAACTCAGCAACGCTGTCGGGCATCAGAGGAACAGAGGGAATGTCCTTAGCATATCCCCATAAGGCGAAATTCATGGGTGTTAGGTCCGATGACTTTGCTGAGTATTCTTTCAACAGTCTACGCAGAAACACGTCCCCTCCACGACGCTCCATTTGTCGAGAACACAAATTACCTCCCTCAACAAATTATTTGGACTATAAGTACACAGTTCCTGCATGTGGTTCCTTGAAAAACGTTGTACAAAGCTTACGCTGAACTACAATCGTCGACTTTGTTTCGGTAAACCACAACTCGCGCTGTGCACTCTCGATTCCCTTGAAATTTGCTTGCTCGGCTAGTGTGCTGCAACCTTTTGGCCTATGGAAAAACAGTCGTATCTAAAGAAACTTGAGAACATAATGTACATATTAATGCGGGTTTCACATCTGCAGCTTAACAGGATACTGCATAAAAAGTGTAAAATTTGCTGAGAAAGCTTGCAGTTTTAATCTATTTAACACTGAATGCAAAATAGTCTACTTTTTTTATTTTTCGAAAACAAAAGAAAAAAAGTGCCAAGGCCTTCCATTCTGTCCTCGCATATCAGTCCTACCGTTATTTATCCAGGCGATAGATACTACATTAGATAACATTCTTCATATTCATGAAAGAAATACGGGATTACGCCATATAATACAAATTTTTGAAGATGACAATCCGATTTTTGGCGTAAATGTGACAAGGATGGTAAGTCAGATAATATCCGAAAACTTGAAATTTTTCATCGTCCTGGAGCGGGACTCGAATCCGCGTCTCCCAGAAAACGCCTAGGTATGCTAGCCACTACACCACCCAGAACGACCAAATTCAAATTGATCGGAAGCTTGAAACTTGGTCGTTCTGGGTGGTGTAGTGGTTAGCATACCTAGGCGTTTTCTGGGAGACGCGGATTCGAGTCCCGCACCAGGACGATGAAAATTTTCAAGTTTTCGGATATTATCTGACTTACCATCCTTGTCACATTTACGCCAAAAATCGGATTCTCATCTTCAAAAATTTGTATTCTTCATATTGTTGGAAAATAGTCACGCACTTAATTTGGAAATATGGTCGCTTATTAATTAGTTGTTGGAAACTATGGTCACGCATTTTGTGCATACCAACATCAGCTTCGGCTTTAATATACCTGTACTTTTGGCATGACAGATCCCTAGACAGTAACGGACAAATTTCTGCTGAAGAGCCAAAAATGTTTCTTCATTTTGTCAAAGGCTTCATATTAAAAAATTTTTAAGATTTCCATCTCTTTCTTAACTTTACTAACCTAATGTTTGTTTACTCTAGGAACTGCCGAGCTGTACAGTAGAAACAAATTTACAGGCTAAATAGCAGAAGTTTAATTGTATTCACTACGGAAAATCTGGACGCAGACTGCACTCTTCGAAACCGGGCGATGGTGGTGTACATTGGAAAATCTCTTTAAAAGCACACGTGCAAGTTGAGAACGGTCATTTGTCGAGATGATTTGCGATAGTGTAAACACACGCGTTCTCTTGAAAAAACCGAGCGAGGTCAACGACTCTTTCAACGACGCCATGTTCACCTCTGAAAAACAAGAGTGCTTTGCAACAGTATTCCCGCTAGAAGCCCATATGTATTGTTTTTACTTGTAATCTCTTCTTATAAAAGTCGTACTTCAGGAACTCTTCCCTCGTAACACAGCTTCCACCATGTGAAACAACATGTGCATCCTTTCAGCTCTTCCACAAAGCACATTTCTCGCAAGTGTTCATTTACATTTATATATCTCAACTAGCTCACTTTCTTTCAAACGTTTTCTTCTCTCATCTTGTTCAATCTCCCTGTACTTCCCTTCCTTTCCTCTCTCATTTACCTGACACTCTCTCATCCTCTCTCATCCGTCTCCATCATTCATCCCGCTTATCCTCTCTGTCTGTTCTCTCATCCTTCCTCTCTCATTTTGTTCACTCTCCCTCTTCCGTTTCCCCCTTCTCTCGTGTCTCTCACACTCTCATCCCTCTTTACTTCTCGTCTCCCTCCCTTTCTCATCTCACCCACTCTTCCACTGTCTCATGCCGTTCGGTCTCCCTCTTATCTTTTCCGCCCTCTCTCATTTCCCTGATACTCTTTTATCCCTGTTTACCTTCGTGGTCCTCTCTCAACCTCTCTCTCTCTCTCTCTCTCTCTCTCTCTCTCTCTCTCTCTGTCAATATATATATATATTTGCGGTCAAGTGATCAACTGGTGAGAAAAACATGGTTTTTATGTCGAAATTGGCTGCCCGCAGTGGCACCTCCTCCCAGTTTTATTCCTATGGTTCGGTCTATCTTTGGTCTAGCGTAGAGGCGACGCTTGCAAGAGAAAACAGTACCTTTCCCCTAAACTCGCTATTTTAATTTCCAAAAATAACTCGGCCCATATCCAATGTGTTGAATGTGTTGTTAGTTGCACCGATAAGTACTTTCAAAAGTTTGAATGGTCCTAGAAAGTTGAAGTAGTAAAGGCACTAATGCTTTCAACCTATATTTTTAGTTGAGCCCATTTCTGGTGTTTTGACTTGGGTATTTATTACTCTTGATGGTGTTTTGTGTTTGCAGTTTTCTTACTCTCGGTTCTGCTTCATTTCACGCTCTTCTCGACTGCCACTCGGTTACTTTTCCTGCTCTGTATTTTCTTTATATACAAAACTATCGTTCTCAAAAGCTAATGAGTTAAAACTTTTTACACCTCTTTTGAGAACGAATGCAACAAAAGAAAATAAAAGACCTCATTTGGCAATTGACTAATGAGTTGGAATAGGCGATTTTGTTTCACCAACGGCGACCGAGAACATAAGAGCAATAATGCACTTGATCAACTACCATTGTTCAGGGTACTAACAGTTCTGTATTAGTATCTTGAACAGTAGAAACCATGAAGACCGATCACACAAACAAATACGAGAACAATGAAGCACGGTAGTTAATCACGTCTACAGTACGAATAAAAACAACATTTACTGGAGACTGCACGAAAGGCACAACAATATACAGGGCTGTTAGTCACATGTACTCTTCGAAAAAAGAGAACTATACCCGTTTATCACGTCTACAGTACGAATAAAAGCAACATTTACAGGAGACTGCACGAAAAGCACAACAATATAAATGGCTGTTAGTCGCATGTACCTTTCGAAAAAAAGAGAACTATATCAGTTTATCACGTCTACAGTACGAATAAAAACAACATATACAGGAGACTGCACGAAAGACACAACAATATACAGGACTGTGAGTGGCATTTACTCTTCGGAAAAAGAGAACTATATCCTTTTATCACGTCTACAGTGCGAATAAAAACAACATATGCAAGAGCCTTACGAAAGACACAACAATATACAGGACTGTTAGTGGCATGTACTCTTCGAAAAAAGAGAACTATATCCGTTTATCACGTCTGCAGTACGAATAAAAACAACATATACAGGAGACTTCACGAAAGACACAACAATATACAGGACTGTTAGTGGCATGTACTCTTCGAAAAAAGAGAACTATATCAGTTTATCACGTCTACAGTACGAATAAAAACAACATATACATGAGACTGCACGAAAGACACAACAGTATACAGAACTGTTAGTGGCATGTACTCTTCGAAAAAAGAAAACTATATCCGTTTATCACGTCTACAGTACGAATAAAAACAACATTTACAGGAGACTTCACGAAAGGCACAACGATATACAGGGCTGTTAGTGGCATGTACTCTTCGAAAAAGAGACCTATATCCGTTTATCACGTCTACAGTACGAATAAAATCAACATTTACAGGAGACTGCACGAAAGGCACAACGATATACAGGGCTGTTAGTGGCATGTACTCTTCGAAAAAAGAGACCTATATCCGTTTATCACGTCTACAGTACGAATAAAAACAGCATATACAGGAGACTGCACGAAAGGCACAACAATATACAGGACTGTTAGTGGCATGTACTCTTCGAAAAAAGAGACCTATATCCGTTTAGCACGTCTACAATACGAATAAAAACAATAGTTACCAGGGACTTCACGAAAGGCACAACAATATACAGGGCTGTTACTCGCATGTACTGTTTGAAAAAATATAAATGCATCACACGAGAAGATACAATGCCCTACCATTAATATCCGGAAACCTGTATGTCTATAAATAATTTTCACTTACAGAAAATGTAATGTTGTATCCATAGATACTTTCGTGCAGCTAAGAACATTACAGTAAAACACAAGGCAGCTTACCTTGGTGCACGATACGTCAATAACTAGAATCAATAGAACCCAAAGATGAATCATAACTTTAGTTTTGGTCAAAATACAAGTTGAAACCTGATGATAATTAAAACACTTCATAAGAACTTTCGGGTCCACTATGGATCCCGTCTTCAAATGAAAAAATATACAAATGCGAACATAAGACAGAGCAACACAGTAATTTATAGGTCTCGACGACTGACGTAATTTGTGTAGTGGTTCCTTAGCGGCCACCATGATATAGCAATATCAGTTAGCTGAAAACAAAGTGAGACAGATAGATTGATAGGGATATAGTATATAAGGACAGGTAAAATAAATACGAAAGCCGAAAGGTAGGACCCGAAAGTTCTTATGTAGTGTTTTAATTATCATCAGGTTTTAACTTGTATTTTGACCATAATTAAAGTTATGATTCATCTTCGGGTTTAAACCATTGATTCTTTTTATTGACATATCGTGCACCAAGGTTAGCTGCGTTGTGTTTTACTGTAATGTAATGTTGTATTCTGAAACCGTTGGTTATTATGACGGGATATATTCCGCCAGTCTTTTTGTAAATATCAGCCGATATGTTTCACTACTCGGCCTTCAAATCAGTGACCAGTTCGGCTTTTATTTGCTGAGCGATCTTTCCTTCCACGCACTCGATGATCCAATTCATTATAGAGATTCTCTATAGGGTTCAACCAGTACTCCGGGCTGGCCTGTCCAACTTTTCGAATCCCGTGTCCTCAAATAATCGATAACAACGCGAGAAGTATAACGTGATGCGTTGTCCTACTGGTAGATATATGGGCCTTCCCCAAAACACTGCCTCACCATTGATAGTGTATAATTGTCCAGGACGCCTAGGTAGAAATCACTATTTATGATTTTGTCCAAAGCGACTAACGTGCGAGAGTCGAACCTGAAAAAAAAAGAGTTCCATACCAACTCGCTGCTTCTGCCAAATTTCATTGTCGGGATAATACAGTCTGGAAGGTGACTTTCTCCCTGCATCCGCTACACGCAGGAACGATTGTTCCGACAATTAAGTAACGGTACATACTGTACCAGTCTGATGGTCGTTCAGACTGGTACAGTATGTACCGTAACTTACTGTACCAGTCTGAACAACCATCAGACTAGTACAGTATGTTCCGTTGTCAGGAAGGTAACTTTCTCCCAACATCCGCTATACTCAAAAAGGACCATCAGACTGGTAGACTATGTACCGTGACTCGTCTGTCCAAAGCTCACTTTTCCATTGGTTTACAGTTCATAATAGACGTTCCTTACCACACGCAAATCGGCGTGTTGCGTTAATCGAAGTACGTATTTAGCGGCTTGTATATGGTTGTTCGGCCGTCGTAACCCATGTCCTGCAGCGTTCTGCGCATCGCAATGGGGCTAATATAAATCTCAATAACCTCACATAGGGTTTGCGTGATGTGAGATAGTTCTGATTTGCGTTGTGCGCGGACGGTCCTTTGCAGAGCTCTCCTGTCACTTTATGCTTGCTTCTGAACTCTTCTGTCAGTTTCTGTTAGCTTCTGAGCTCACCTGTCACTTTCTGTTAGCTTCTGAGCTCTCTTGTTACTTTCTGCTAGCTTCTGAGCTCTCTTGTCCCTTTTTGTTAGCTTCTGAGCTCTCCCGTCACTTTCTCTTAGCTTCCGAGCTCTCCTGTCACTTTCTGATAGCTTCTGAGCTCTCTTGTTACTTTCTGCTAGCTTCTGAGCTCTCCTATCACTTTCTGTTAGCGGATTGTTTCTTGGAACATTCAGCCCCAGTCTGCTTTCATTTGCATAGCACACCACCAACCGTCGACTTAGAGATTTGCAATGCCGCTGAAATGTTACATACGCAGCGACTGCTTATGTGGCACCCTGTCATCATTTCTCATTGGAAACTTGTTCACTCTGTTGATCGATATATCTTGCATTCACAGTCGTATTATTGTCTCAACATAGCCCTACGATTATATTTATAGTTGGGTCTGGGACGTCACACTTGCATAGGACTTAATTCTCTTCCAACGGAGAGGTGCTCGGATTAATAAGGCAGTGTAAACGGTGACTAGGTATGTGAACGGCTGGAGTTCAGTTACTTCGTCACATTATAAGACGAAAATCGAGACGGTGCGTGGTAACTGCTGGCATTAAATTCGAACTACGAGAAAGCCATTCGACCACAAGACGAAAAATGGGGATGGTAATAGATACTTCTGGTACTAATTTCATTAATACGAGGGTGGATCAAAAAGTAACGCACACTATTTTTTTGGGCAACAGTTTAATAGACAGGCAAAACAAAATTTATACACAGTAAAACTACATTTCTTAGCTATTTTTCAACTTAAAAACCGAGGCTCTCGAGACATTTATCCCAGCGTAGTACCAGTTTTAGTGTATATTGTTCATAAAAGTCCGTTTTCTGGGCGTATATCCACCTGAGGACAACCGACTTGACTTCGTCGGCCGAATCGAAGCTTTGGCCGCCCAGCAATCTTTTCAAGGGACCAAACAGATGTAACTTCGAAGGAGCCAGTTCTGGATTGTACGGTGGGTGCTGGAGTACCTACCATCCAAATTACGAAATTTTGTCACGAACGTCCCAGCAAAAACAGTCTTGCTGGCCCAGCACTATGTTGCCGCTGCCGAACCGTCAATAAGATGTCCGGGCGGACAACAGAAGGGCCATCATTTCAGGCCAACAGTTGGCACCCCATCAATTGTCATATGCCACAACAGGGCCATCAGTGGTCCATCACAGGCAGTAGCTGCCACAAGTGGCTCTTCAGTGGCCCTGCAAGCACGTGCCAGAAATGATGGCTAGCCTAATGTGGTCCGCTAGTGTGCCGTTAGTGGCAGCCAGCAACCACGTGACGTAACTGGTGGCTTGCCGAAACTTGTCCGCCAATTTCCCAGCAGTAGCCATAATAATAATATAAAAAAAGCAAGAATAACCGCATTTTCTCAAAAACTAAATTTATTTTTTCTACCTTTACGAAGCTTGTGAATTAACTCACTGCACTGGGGAAGTTTGATCAACAGACCGGGAAAACGCCCGTTTGCATCTGACTAGATTTGAACCAGGGCCGTTGGCGTGGCAGCTGAGCTCTCTACCGACCGGACTAATTTACCAAGCTTGGGCGCATGCTTGAACTGTCTATTTCGTACATAACGTGTAACCTAATTCTTCCCTCTTTCATTTTACAATATTGCGAGGTATTTTTCATAAAAGGCAGTTTCATATAATTGATAAATTAATTTTTTCAACGTAACGATAGTCTTTTTTTTACCTTAAGGCTGTCTTTAAATGAGTGTTAGGCTTCATCTTCTGTGATAGATGGCGCAAAATATCACTCCTTGGGTGTGGTTTTTACGTCTTGAGGGATTGTCCCAGAAGTTGGCGTCAGTGAATGACTGAAGACCTTACCATATTCAGAATGGTAGCGGTCTCTCGTTGGCTCCATAATGAAAAGACAAAATACGCGCTGTTACGTTTTAACCAATGACACTGTTTGGGGGTGGAGGCTTAGTAGGTAGGCGTAGTTTCTGTCTGAAATTCAAGTGTTTTCTGGTAATGTACACATTTTCTCTTCAAAAAATGAATGTACAGTAAAATGTAAGATGATCTATAGCAGACAAGATTCCAATCTCACTGCTGTGCCCATTATTTGATTTCTATTTGGCCTAGATAATTAAAAAATCAGACAGAAACGAGATATTTTGTTTCTTCCACACAGAAATACTGCCAAACTAACTTCTGGCGCCATCTAGCGCCAAATTGGAATACTTTCGAGTCAGATAAATTGAATTTTAAAAAAATTCTGACAAATTTTTCGGAAAAATAACTGCGACACGTATTAGCTATGGTTCCACCTGCTGTTGGGGGTTGCATTGGTTGCCAGCAACGGGCCACTAGTGGCACTTGCTTGGAGGCCCACAATTCACGGCGATGCTGCAGGGCCATCAATGGCTCGCCAACTGTTAGCGCTGCCACCAACGGGCCACTACCGGGCCACTAGTGGCACTTGCTTGGAAGCCCACAATTCACGGCAATGCTGCAGGGCCATCAATGGCTCGCCAACTGTTTGCGCTGCCACCAACGGGCCACTACCGGTCCGTGAGCGACAGATTTCAGCCAGCAGTGACCCATCACTGCCAGCTGGTGGCCAGCAGTTTCCCATCACTTGTGTTTTTGCTGGGGTGTTGTGCAACATGTGGGCGAGCGATGTCCTGAAGCAGTCCGACATTTGCAGCTTCTCTTTTCAGTCTATAAATAAAATCCTAGGGCTAAGATGAGACTATAACACGACTGTGACGCAACTTTGTCAACGTGTTGGCGTAAGTTTCAGCATTCACAGTGCTCCCTGTTGGATGAAACTCCACCAGGAGAACGCCATGCATGTCCCAGAACACCGTCATGAGGACTTTTTGTACACATTGGGTTATTCTAAATTTTTTTGGTGGTGGGGAGTCGGAATGTTTCCACACCATACTGGCCTTCTTTGTTTCGGGAGTGTACTGATACGCCCAGGACTCATCGCCCAACACTACACCTGCCAGAAATTCGTGTCCTTCTGCGTAACGCATCAAGTGGTCCAATGATGACATCATCATTCGTCCCTTCTGATCGTCTGTCAAGTTCTTGGGCACCCATCGCGCACAGACCTTGCGGAATTGCAATTTGTCATGCACCATATCGTACGCCATAATGTACGAAATGTTTAACTTCTGTGCAAATACGTGTAGATGGATCCGGCGGTCACTCAAAATTGCCTATTCAATGCCTCTACAGCGGCAGGTGATGACGCGGTTACAGGTCGACAAGAACGTGGCGAATAGGCAAGGTTGCCATGGCTCTCTGCAAAGAAACTGCACCATCTGGAAATGTTGCTGCGGTCCAAACAATCACCACCATACACTTCGACCATTTCTTTGTGAATTTCCGTCGGAGTTTCCTGTTTAGCCCACAAAACTCGGACTACACCGCGTTTCTCTTCATTCGTAGACGACGCTAAAAGACGCGAATGCCGCCCCGATGGCGCAGTGGTCTAAGCAATGGCGTCTGATCATTTGTCCCAGTGGGTCCGCGTTCGAATCCCGGTGAGGCATGTATGTTGTGCTTGTCTTATGGCACTAGCTCTCTCCCTTCGCTGGAATCAGTGACCTTAAATTAGGGATGGGCGAGTGCTTATAGCCCATTCAGTTGCTCACGGTGATCGTTAAAACTTCAATAAAAAAAAATTGAAAAAAAAAAAATGCGACCTCTTTGTGCCGTCTTTCACCACGGCGACACCTAATCCAGCCAAACCAATCTGTAACATTATATTCAAACTCGTTGTCTGCAAAACTACAAACTGCTACTTGCAAAATGCAAAGGGAAAAAATTGCTGTGCGTTACTTTTCGATCCTTCCTCGTAGTTACCATGTACCGCCACGTATATGCCATGAGTCTTTAATAGTTACTGTATATATTGACTCAATAAGTAACTAAACCTTTATATTATTAGCGGGGCTTTTCTCTCCCACTTTGGGTTCGTTTAGTATTGCAACTTTTATTATACGAAAAGAAGTATTTAAAGCATTCATGACTTTTCTTTACTGTTTGTTACTAAAGGCTTATTGCCCTCGTTACAGTTTGTCCTGGAATTAGTTATGCAATCATTTCTTCAATATTCTTCTTTGCTTCACTTTCTATGCTCTTGCGCACACCACCTGGAGAACCTTGTTCATTTCCTGTCGACCTTGAACTTCGTTTCACAAAATTATCTCTCTCGGTTCATCTTTTCGGACTCGACCTTGAACTTCGTTTCGCAAAATTATCTCTCTCGATTCATCTTTTCGGACTCGACCTTGAACTTCGTTTCGCAAAATTATCTCTCTCGATTCACCTTTTCGGACCCGACCTTGAACTTCGTTTCACAAAATTATCTCTTTCGATTCACCTTTTCGGATTCGACCTTGAATTTCGTTTCGCAAAATTATCTCTCTCGATTGATCTTTTCGTGCTCGATCTTGAACTTGATTTCGCAAAACTATCTCTCTCGATTCATCATTTCGTACTCGACTTTGAACTTCGTTTCGCAAAATTATCTCTCTCGATTCCTCTTTTCGCACTCGACCTTGAACTTCGCTTCGCAAAATTATCTCTCTCGATTCATCTTTTCGGACTCAAGGCTATCACCTTCCTCTGAAGGAAAACGTCATTTTCTTTTTTTATTATTTGGGGGTTTTAACTGCAACGTGAGCTACTCAATGGGCTATAAGCAGTCGCCTGTCCTTAATTTAGGGCCACTGGTTCCAGGGAAGGGAGAGAGAGAGATTCAGTGCCGAAAGAGAAACACAACATTCATGCTTCACCGAGATTCGAACCTTCGCCCATCTCGAAAGAATGATCAGAGCTGTAAATTACTTACGTAGTCTGGGATCGCTTTCGTTCACCACGTTGTTGTTTGCTGAAGGCATAGTAAATATGATTGCAATAAAACTCTTAGATGAAAGAACTTCTGTAACGTACAATGCTCGATTACCCTGGGAAACGCTTTTCGAACTGTTACTAACGATAATTGGTGTTACCAATATGCCGTTGAAGGCCATATAGTGAAGTTTCCTCGAGCTGACTGTAGATAGTGACAAAGATATCTATTATTGTGTATTATGATCTAAGTAGCGAGTATTTCTCAATCTTTACTTAACAATAATATGGCTAGTTACATCATAATTTAGATTCTGTGAGACAGCATCTCCCTAAACATCTGCAATTAGATATTCTCAGGAAATGAAAAGTAATAAGTCCACATAACTTTCTTTTGCGCAATTGTTCTTGCGAAATGCAAAACAACGTCAAAAATATATCCCATAGACTTGAAACAAATTCTAATTGAATTGGACACCGATGTACTTGTATCTTGCTGAAATTTTACGAAAGAAGATTCAAAAACGGACACAAAATTGTCACGCTTCATCTCAGAAGAAGCCGCGTCAGATTTCCAGGAAGAAGTTTATTAGCTTTCTTTCAGTATTTTTTTTTAATTCTTTCCACGGCAGTTTATTTTGCGGTGCTGCCTCAACAGAATCTCGAGTAAAAGCGCAATTCCCCCGGAGCCGAAATTACGACGGTAGAATGGCACGTATAATCCCCCACTTAAATTGTTTCAAATTGTTCAATCCTCGTTCATTGTTGTTCCCATCGCACTCATTATCCCTGTGTACAATAGTAGGGTGGAAATTCCTGGTGCAACATGTCACAAGGGACTTTCTCTCTCTCTTTCTCATTGCCTTTATCTTCCACTTCACACCACCCTCCCTGGCCCTGTGTGTGTGAATGTGTGCTAACTTCCTCCTACCCACAATTTACACGGATTACCTCCCCCGCTTCTTTACAGACTACCCACCCCGTTTCTCGCTCATTAATCACAAGTGTCAAAGTTTTTGGCTGCCTTCGTCGATATTTGGAAATCGCTTAAATTTCCATTCGTGGAGCGGCAAGGAGGTACTGACTGATCCTGTCGCAGCAGTTCAGCTATCACACACCGACACTGAGCAACAGCTCGTGAACGGCAGACATTTTTTTTTTCGCCAGTCCCATAGGGCACACGACGAAATTAAGGAGATAATTTTGCTTTCAATTACCTTTCCGGAAACTTGTTCCCTTTCGGCTTCAGCAAAAAAAAGAAACACGCATGCCTGGTTTCTGGTGAACGTAACGAAGTCACCGATTTCAGGGAACATTTATAAACGACTGATCGAGATCAGTCTGAAGAACCTGCACCAGTATTATTTCAGAGTCACTGTAGCTTCCTTAAATTAAAGAAAATAGTAAACAATTAGATACTGATATAAAGTGCCAGTTTTATGAATTTACAAATTGTGGAACTTCAACGCCTCACTATGTAAGGGTTAACTATTGTATCTTTATTGCAAAAAAAAAAAAAAAAAAAAAAAAGGAATACCAGTACATTCTTCTGCAGAAATCTGTAATTCCTTCCTTTTCTGTACATGTTTTCAGGGATCTCAAAATTCTAGAATGCTTCAAGTTGTTATTCTTTTGAGATTGAAGGACATTATGTTATTTTTCTGTTGATTTGGAATACAATAGACCCTGAATTTTTGTTCTATGGACTTGGATGCAAGTAAGTACGAGAGATGTTACAATTTCGTGTGCCGTAGATTTAGACAACTGCAAGTGACAACGCGCATTTGTTATGTGGATTTAGACAATTGATCTTGTGGATTTAGGCAACTGCAAGTGACAACGTGCATTTCTTCAATAGGTTTAGACAACTACAAGTGACAACCAGCATTTTTTCTGTAAATTTAGACAATTGCAAGTGATAACGCGCGTTTGTTCTGTAGATTTATATAATTGATTCTGTAGATTTAGACATAATGATAGTGATAACGTACTGACGTTATGCAGATTGAGACAACTGCAAGTAACAGATCTCTACCGTTATGTAGATTTAGACAACTGCGTATGACAACGCATATTTGTTCTGTGGATTTAGATAACTGATCTTGTAGATTTAGACAACTACAAGTGCTAACGGGCATTTGTTCTGTAGATTTAGACAACTGGAAGTGACAACGGGCGTTTGTTCTATTTAGACATAATGATAGTGATAACGTACTGATTTTAAATAGATTGAGACAACTTCAAGTGGCAGCGTTCTACCGTTATGTAGACTTCGACAGTTGCAAGTGACAACGTAATATCGTTCTTTAAATATGTATTTACGAGATAAACCACTTTCTCGTTCTGCAGATTTAGATAATAGGAAAAGTACGGCATTATTTATTTGTAGGCTTCGATTCTTATACGAGAAAAGCTTTCTCATTGTGCAGGTATTCACGTTCGAATGATATAGTGCATTACAGTTCTATAAGGTTGGACTAATAAAAAGACTTAAAATCCTCGATCTCTAGATTTGAACTCCCTCAAAATACACTGAATTCCCTTAATATGGAATCATAACAGTTGTAAATTTGGATTCGCAGAAGAATTTCAGATCGGTAAATTATTACGATAAAAAGTAATTGGGCGTATTTTTAGGTGTTTTCTCTCTTTTATGACGTAATCTGCACATCATTTAAATAAATTATTTAGAATTTATACTCTAATATGTATTTCCTTATTTCATTCACTAAGTTTGATGAAATAATCAATATAGCACATCCCAATAGAGCATAATCAACCTCAAGCTTGAAAGAACGCGTGAGATTCATCTATAGCAATAAAATTCCGTATCTGTCCGTCTGTCAGTCAGTCTCCTACAGAAGAAACTGCTGAAAGCAGAGGTATCAAATTTCTCAGAAACTTGCCAAGGCACATGCGCATGCACACAAAGTAGAAGACCCACAGGTAAATCTTCCATACAGGCTCATGCCAACATTTTAGCCCAGAAGATCCCAATAGAACAGCGCGCCAGTGGACGGAAGTGGAACTAAAGCGTCGAAACCGTAGACGTGAGAGTCTACCTTTTATTTTATTTTTTTCAAGAGTTTACAACTCTTTCCTCGGTGCTACTTATATTGCCACTGGTACCGTATCACCTGACAGACGCTATCGTTTTTTCATGTACGAAAACTGGGGCGTTGTTCAAAATGCGAGAGTGGAACCTCTGTACCTTATTCTATGAGAGCATGCACATTTCAGAGGCGAGACCATTCTTATTTACCCTTTCCAACGGTAGATTCAAAAAGCGAATATGCTCCAGCTTTTTCCGTCTGTCTGTCAGCATGATGACTCACGTAAAAATGGTTCGATTTCAATGAAATTTTAGTATGTGGTAGGGGACAACCTGGGATCGAATCTATTGAAAATGGGCGAAATGGGGTCAAAGGTCAGGACATAGGAGCGGGATCCAATCCATCGCCCTTATGCGTCATAACTTACGTAAAAATGCTTCGATTTCAACACAAATTTGTCATGCTGTTTAGAGGGTGCACTGAACCATTTCTGCTTAATATCGAAATAGGGTCAATGGTCAGGGCACAGGAGCGAGATTTATTCCCCAGCCATTAACCTCATAACTTGAGTAAAAATGCTTCTATTATGACAAAACTTTATTATGTTGTTCCGGAGGTATGCTAATGAGGTATACTATCAGGGTAGAGAGGAGTGTTTGTCTGCGCGCGATTTCTGGTATGTAGGAAAGCGTATCGTAATCAATGCATTGATTGATTTTATTAACTTGTTCGAAATTTACTAAAAACAGTTTTACTTTCTATATTCGCTAACTAATAGTTTTAGTAATAAGACTAACGTATCAATATATGTATGAGCTTTCACAAAACATTTTGGAACAGCTTTGCTCGATAGAGCAAGTAGTTAGCAGATCATCATCATCATTGTCAACCATTATCAATCCACTGCTGGACGAAGGTCTCCACAAGTTTCCTCCACAACGGTCTGTCTTGTGCCAGTCTCCTCCATGTCACTCCCGCATACTTTCGAATTTCATCCACCCATCTCCCATGTGGTCTTCTTCTGGATCTTTTCCTGTCCCTTGGAATCCAATCTAAAATTTCGGCTGTCCATCGATGGTCTATCCTTCTGACAGTATGTCCAGCCCATTGCCATTTCAGGGATTTAACTCTGATCATGATGGCGTCCACTCTTGTCATTTTTCGGATCCACGAGTTCCTCTTCTTATCTCTCCTGGTTACACCAAGCATGCACCTCTCCATGCTGCTTTGAGTTGTCTGCAGCCTTTGTATGTCTCTTTTAGTTAAGGTCCACGTCTCTGCACCATACGTAAGCACTGGAAGGATGCATTGATCAAACACTTTTCTTTTAAGACATAATGGCATATTGCTCTTGAAAATTATGCTGTTTCTTCCAAAATCTCTCCAGGCAAGTTTTATACGCCGATTAATTTCTTCATCAATGTGACCCTCACTTGATATCTGCTGTCCAAGATAAACATACGTGTCTGTTATCTCCAGCTTTTCTCCATCAGTCGATAAATCTTCATTTCTTGTAAAAGCATTGAACATCACTTTTGTCTTCTGAAAGTTCATTTTTAATCCCACTTCTTTACTCTTATCAGCAAGTTCTTGGATCATACTTTGCAGCTCTGATGGAGTAGTTGCAACAATGACTACGTCATCAGCAAAACGAAGGTGGGTTAGATAATCTCCATTAATCTTTATCACTTTGTTTTCCCAGTTCAGGAATTGAAAGACATTTTCCAATGTGGCGTTAAAGAGCTTCGGAGATATGGTGTCACCTTGTCTCACACCCTTTCCAATTTTTATGTGTGTTGTATTTTCAAACAGCCGAATCTTAGCACTTGCATTTTCATAGATGTTATTAATAATATTAATGTATGCATCTTCAATACCGCAGGACTTCTGAGCCATTGTAACTGCTGATGGTTTCACCGAATCAAAGGCTTTTTCATATTCGATAAAAGCCATACATAATGGAAGTTCATATTCCCTCGCTCTTTCAATTAGTTCTCTCAGTACGTGGATATGATCTATTGTGCTGTAGCCACTCCTGAATCCAGCTTGTTCTCTCGGTTGAGCCATGTCCAGTGTTACTTTCAAACGGTGTGAAAGAACTTTAGTGAAGATTTTATAAACCACTGATAGGAGGCTGATAGGTATGTAGTTCCAGAGATCCCAATGTCACCTTTTTTATGTAGCAAGATCATTATAGCGTTGTTCCAATCCTCAGGAATCTTCCCTTCATTAAGGCATCGAGTGAAAATTTGGGCGAGTACTGTTTCGATTTCTCCACTTGCTTCTTGTATGATGTCTACAGTAATTCCATCTTCTCCTGGAGCTTTTCCCCGCTTCATGTTCTTGATTGCATGCGCAACTTCTGCTGGGAGAACTGGAAGAACTCTGACACTGGTACCTTCCATGATAGCTGGAGTACATGCATCATCCCTTTCATATAACTTGGAGTAGAAATCTTTCACTCTTGTCAAAATTTCGCCTCTATTTCTTGTTACAGAACCATCTTCTTTTCTCAGTGCCATAATCTGTTTTCTTCCCTTACTGAGATGTCCCTTTGCTATCTTCAGTAGGCTTTGGTTGTTTTCAATTGCTTTCCTCACTAGTTCACAGTTGAATTTCCTTATGTCTTCAGTGATACTTTTTCGTACTGTCTTGCATAGCTCTATGTATTCCACTTTGGAAGTCACACCTTCTTTAGTTGTCCTCATCTCTCTTCTTTTTTGCATCAACATTTTGGTTTTTCCTGATAATATCTTCACATGCAACTTGTTCTTAGACCCAGCTAATTTTGTTGCTGTTCCCATAAGAGCTTTGGTTACTTTTCTGTTAACTTCATAGATGTCCACTTCTTCCGATGTTAGGCCTTCTAAAGCAGTGAATCTGTTCTTCAGTTCCAACTTGAAGGTATTATGGTGTTTTTTAAGGTTGGTTATGTCAATACATTTTGTTTGTCTTATGAGCTTGCCACGTTTGAATTTAGTGTTGAGGTGCATCTTACATCTTACAAATCTATGGTCACTACCTGTGTTGAACTTTTTAGCCCACTGCAGTCTTCTATGACGAAGTTTTTGTTACACATAATAAAATCAATTTTACTTGTCGTCCCATTTGGATGTCTCCATGTCCATTTCCTGTGCGGCTTTTTCTTGAAAAAGGAGTTCAAGATGAAAAACCCTTCTGCCTCTGCAAACTCAACTAGAGTATTTCCACGCTGGTTTTTGTTGCCGTGACCGAATTTACCTACTGAAGTTTCATTCTGTTGCCTTTGCCCTATTTTTGCATTGAAATCTCCCATAATTATCTTCAAGTGCTGCTTACCTTTATTATTTAGATGTCGAATTTCCTCATAAAATTCTTCAATTTCTTCTTCAGGATGACTTGTGGTGGGTGCATAAGTTTGAATAATCTGAGCCTGGTATCTTCTCGAGAGTTGGATAACGAGTCGTGCAGCTCTGTCAGAGGAACTTTCAACTTCTACAACTTTATCCTTCAGTTTCTTGTTTATTATAAATCCAACACCACTAGTTCTGCCAGTATCTGTCCCACGATAGTAGAAGAGATGTCCACTTTTCAGTTCAAATAGATCTTCTCCTTTTCTCCTTACCTCACTTAGCCCGACGATGTCCCACTTGATCCTTTGTAGTTCCTCTTCCAATTCAAGGAGCCTTGAATCAGAAGATAGGAAGCGTCCGTTATACGTAGCCAAGGTCAGCATCAGATGGAAGCCTAGTCCGGTCCTCCGGGGATTCTTAGCACCCTCTGCCTTCATGTCACACTGGCCGCTGCCTTGGCCAGGTACATTCCAGCTGCCGGAGACTGAGGTCCAAGATTTAAGTTGTGGAGTCATTTTGAGGGGTTTGGCCATAACTCACCACGCTGGCCAAGCGGGTTGGTGAGTGTGGGATAGCATTTCCTCTAATCCCGATGGTATAGTTATACCACTATTGGCGGTAGTCAGAGCCCCTTTAGTGGGAACAGGATGCACCACGAGAAGGCGGGTTTGACATTTGTCAAGGAGAGGCTGTGATGTTACTCATCACCTGACCTTACATCCCAGTTAGATGAAAATAATTATTGCAGCTCATTCTAATCTGTTCTGTTAATGATAAGAATCTTCAAATTAGAGAATGCCAAAGTGTTAATCGTACACCTTGCCTTTTTGAAACAAAACAGGACAATTTTATTACCAACTGAAGAGAATAAATAAATGTTATGATGGTAAGTATAGTTAAAGTCATGTATGAGTCTTCAGTGTTAAAAATGAATAATTAATGGAAACATGAGTTGCGCGAATGTCGTTTTTCTATTTTTTGAGAAGACACGAAGCCTGAAGGAAACATTCAGCACTTTGCACCAGAGACACGTCCAACAGGAACATCACGCTATAAGAGTCATTCCCTCCACTCACAACCTAATTATTATTAATCAAGCATTTTATTCAATTAAACATCGGCCTATGTGGACAGTGTCAGGAAAAAGAGTACATTTACCTAAGAGTACAAAAACACACACAACAACGAAGATCACACTGTAATTGTTTTTTTTTTTAAAGGTTACTAAGGAAATACAGTTCACGAGTATTTCTAAAAACATCAAGTCTCTCACTTGACTTGACTTTTGTTCAGTTTTCTCTTTTGGGAACCAGAGAAGTGCGGGGCACAAACTTATCACTGTCTAACAGTTAGCACTCGTCATAAATACAAGGAAGGATTAAAGAAACAGAAAGTAAGAGTAATTGAAATTATATTTACTTAAAACCTCCTTAATAAGAGCATTTCTTGCAATCTTACGGTTGTCCGATATTTTTACATTATAATGGACATCTCGGACGTGGATTTCCAATATTTTTTTGGATTACGTCCTCTTATTAAAGCAACATAAAGTTGTCCGGGTCAAAATTCAAGCTCTAAAAGTTACACGCTGACAAGGCCAAAAGATTATGACTGCGATTTATTAGTAGTCACTGCAAATGCTAATTTCGAAATTGATGTCATCCATTCCAAATTGACGTCATCGCTCCGGATATCTTAAAGGTCTTTGGAATGTAAGACTGGATCAAGGAAGTTAGAACATCGAGCTTATATTAGATGGAGACACCACTGACTCTGCCGCCATAGGTCATAGCTAATCGTTGGGGTGACGTCACATACAGGCAAGAAAGAACTAAATTATACCGTTTATGAAACAGTAAGCTTAAGTATAATTGATAAAGATGATTGAGTTACTCATTTTATCTCTCTATACGCCTAGAAGCTTTTGTTCCATTGGTTTCAAATCAGCTTCTTCAGGAGTGGTGCCTCCACCTTATATAAACTCGATGGGTTAGAATATTACTTCTGGAGATGCTCTGACTCTCTTAACCGAGAAGCCACAAGGTGTGGGAATTTGACGTTGTTTACATGACACTTATGTAATTTCAACTGTGTGTAAATTGCGAGGTTTTTGGTTGCATATATCGTATTAATATAAAACCGGAATGAATTATATTTCTTACACAAGTGAAGTTTTCAATTTTAACGTAATGTTTCATTTAGAATTCGCACTAATCTTCGTGTATTTCAATTTAAAATAAAAATGGAAAGGAGCCTCAAAGTAATTAAGAATTTTATAGATTCAACATTTTCTCACACATCGACAGCAAGATACGATGCGAAATTGGGACCATTTGCAACGAAAGAAGGCGATTCGGCCAACAGAAATGCATTGCAATAGCCTAGAAAAATATAAGCATTCCCGCACTTTGACGGACGTCACTCGCCGTTATAGGCTTCACGGAAGTAGCACGTGACGTCATCGAGAAGTTTCAGTTAAGTGGCAACAGTCCTTGCAAGTTCCTGAAGGACAAACACAGCTGGCTGTCCTGCAGTTATTGTGTAAAATGCGATAATTAGCGATCAATCTTAACAAAAATATTGAAGACTTAGACTCTTCAAAGGTAAAAAATCTTTTAAAGGTTAGTTTTATCTATAAGTCAGTGATTTCTGGTAAGGCTGGGGACCTATCTTTTACCTGTTCAAATGCTGTTGGCGTGCAGTGCTTGTACTTATTGGGCCAGTCGTTTCACTTGTTGATTCGAAGTTTTCAAGTTGAATTTAAAAGGTGTTGGTTTTTGTTTTGCGTAAGTTTTATTGCTACTGACGATTTTCTGATCGAACACCCTTCAGAGTTTGTCTCTTAGTCAAAAGAATTCCTAAATCAACGCTTCGGTATCCAATCTGCACTTCTGTACGCTTGGGTTTTTCACCTTCAGGTATTTTTTGGTGTCTAGGTCTGTTTACAGACTGGGATTATGCTGCTAAATTTATTTACGGATAAATAACGTAGGACGCAAATCAAAATTATTGGGGTTTTTTTCACTACAATTTTGCGTGGAAAAACAGATTTTGCTCTAAATTTTTCTAAGTCTTGGAAAACGTTTCCCAGAACTAAGAGAAACACTTTTTATTGAAGAGTTCCTAATTACTCACTAATTAGTGATCACACTAAATTATCATGTAAAAGAATATCCACGATAATAAAATGTTATTTGCTTCAAGACTTTTATATGCCTCGAGCTGTTGTATGGTAAAGGCGGTTCGACCAAAACAAAGTAATTGAAAATATTTACTATTTGTACTTTCGGAAAACTTTTCGCCTCACCTTCGAAGATACTTGCATTCAGCACATACAGATATTTTCCTTCAATCTCTTAAATTTTTTCTAAATACCGCATTTTATACTCGGAAGTTAAACTTTCAAAGTAGGAAGCCATCATTTCAACAGGGACTGGTTGTCCTTCAGTTACGTTACTAAGGCTCGTTGCCATGCTAAAGTCACGTGTCTGCTACATCCTCATTAACAAGGGCATCTCCAGATATCTTATTCTTACCTCTTTGGACTCGACTGACTTGGTTGAAGAACGATTCATGGCACCTCTATTGCTACCATTGATGATTTTTATCATTGATGGTATTGAATAGGTGCCTTTAACACTAATCTCGGCCGCCTCGGTGGCGCAGTGGCCTAAGCGATGGCCTCCGATCATTCGTCCGAAAGGGGTATTGGTTCGAATCCCGGTGAGGCATGGATGTTGTGCTTGTCTTATAACACTAGCTCTCTCTCCCTTCCTTGGAACCAGTGACCCTAAATTAGGGACGGGCGACTGCTGAGTTGCTCACGGTGGTCGTTTAAGGCCCATTGAGTTGCTCACGGTGGTCGTTAAAATTCCAATCAAAAAAAAAAAAAAACTGATCTCGTGCCATTGAAAGGACCTTTATTTGGATTCAAGTTTTTAAGTCGCAGCATAAATGCGCCATCTTTGATCTTCAATAAATGCTTGGCATTCCTGGTGGGCATTGCTGGTTGAAAATCTCTCCTGATAAATCAATGGCGTCACTGGTATCCTCTTTGCAATGCTGTAAACAAGGAGTTTTTATTTTTTATTTTATTGGGCTATAAGCAGTCGCCCATTCTTAATTTAGGGCCACTGGTTCCAGGGAAAGGAGAGAGCCAGCGCTGTAAGACAAACACAACATCCATGCCTCATCGAGATTCTAACCCGGACCCATCTCGGACGAATGATCAGAAGCCATCGCTTAGAAACAAAGAGGTTAGAGTAGATGGAATAAGGGTTCGCCGATTCCTCTCATGTAATCAAAAGAAGCCAGCGAAACGTCACAATCATGACGTCACAGCCTCTGCTGCCATGTTGGTGAGACACTGAGTTGTGAGGATAGGGTTGCCATTTATCGAGTATTAGGTTCTGTATCTTTGAATATAAAAATGTGGACCAGTAAAACGAATCAACGAACATTAGGTAACGTATAATAAACGTTTAAGGTTCTCAATGATTCATATTTATTGATATTTTTGATCATCAGATGTTCTTAGATTTTCAGACATTTTAATTGACGTCCGATATTCTTAGATTATCAGACATGTTTGAGAATAGTTTTACTACGTATTAGTTTATGTGTCGTACCTTAGCAAAATCAAATTTTTCAGAACATATGAACTGCCGCACTTAGTATGAAAAATGTGGTAGTCAACTGACATTTTTGACATGTCACAATTTTTGCAACTATAGTTTCGTTTAAACGTTCGCTGGAACTCATTAATATACAGAACCTTAAAGTTACGATAACTAATTTATCCCTTTGTATTAAACATTTGTTCCCCGTATTTTTATATGGACGCATTTCTGAGAAAGCTCCACCGAGAAAACTTCCTCTCTCAGCGACAAAATCACAGATCGAAACCCTCATATATCAGTTTTAATAATATAAACACCCAGATCCATCTATTATATTCTACGCCAAGAAATTCGGATCACTAGTACTATTTTAAATATAACTGGTGTACTGTTCCCTCTTAGTAATGAGTCTGTCTCTCTGGAACGCTTGACGTCACACCAACGTCTGCATTGCTGCGTCATCACTCATTGATAAATTCGTGTGTGCTCTTGCGATATCAGAATGATTGTCTGCTATATAATAGCACCCGATCCCTTTTAGATGTCAAGGTGATCGCGAGCTAATTTAAAAACATTGGATTATTAATGATTGAGTTCTGTTTTTCCGATCTACAAAATTCGAATTGAATTCTTAATATCACAGCAAATTGAGTTTTTTTTTATTATTGGGGGTTTAACGACCACCGTGAGCAACTCAGTGAGCTATAAGAAGTCCCCCGTCCTTAATTTAGGGCCACTGGTTCCAGGGAAGGGAGAGAGACAGTGTAGTAAGACAAACACAACATTCATGCCTCACCGGGATTCGAGTCCGGACCCATCTCGGACAAATGATCAGAAGCCATTGCTTAGACCACTGAAACACCGGGGCGGCCAAGTTGAGTTTGCACGCGATTACATTGAGATGTCAAGGTGATCGCGTGCTAATTTAAAAACTTTGGATTATCAATGACTCGAGTTCTATTTATCCGATCTATAAAATCCGAATTAAAATCTTATTATCACGGCAAGTTGCGTTTGTATATTAATTTAATTTAGCACAATTCGAATATTAATGTGTACGCTTTAATTATGTTTTACTTTTTTACTTTAACTAACTTTCCGAGTTTAGTGCTGATTATATTATACATTTTTCAAAATATCGATTTATCTGAACGCCCTAACCTGCAATAAAAACTGAAATCTTGGGTTGTCAAAGTGAGCAAGATTGCATCTAAAAGCAAATGTCGCTCCAATAGCACATTGTCGGGAATTTACATAGTTCCGATTTGTAATACCAGATGTCGCATTATTTTGTAGAAAAAAGTACTAGCTTCTCGCGACAGCGATATTCACATGTATCGAGTTATCTCATTGGCAGCAGTAAAACCGGCACCCACCAATTGGCGACCGGCACCCACCAATTGGCGACCGGCACTGAAACGGCGCTTGTTGTTTACAGCGGAACGCTAGAACAGCTCCGCGAGCAATATGCTGTTTTCGATCTGACAACGCTCAGTAAATATTAAGTTGTCCGTCCATATTACCCTTCGATAGTATTAAAATTCCATGAAGTTGTCGTTGAATTGGTCTGTTATATTTTATAATGTCTCAATGGAATTTGTATAGTCTCGTTAACGATGTCGTACGAGATAGAAAAACATGCATATCATGGTGTGAAAGATATGGTTCGCTACCCACCCTTGAAATAATAAGGAATCACGAATGGCAATAAATATCGCTGCTTTTCTTCTTTAATTGTCTTTTGCTATATATTTCTCAGTACGAATTAAAATACTTACTGTAAATACGAAAGTATAATTTTTTATCAGTCTCCCAACGTATATAGCGGTAAGATCGTTCATTTTTTTAGTTCTTTTTCAACATCTCAGTTATAGTTTTCATTTAGTACACGAAATATTTTTTATCTTTTTTTGATGAAACCAACGTTAGTCATCATGATGAATAAAAAAATAAGAACAGAATGCAAAGATAACCACCCATAAAGTTTGCATTCGAATGTAAACAACAACAGATGCATTGCCAGATCGAAAACAGTAGATTCCTCGTGGAGCTGTTCTAGCGTTCCGCTGTCTTAGCTGTGAGAAATGAGAAATGCGCCCGTTTGTGGAAGAATAGCCATTTTTATATTTGGATGTATACTGCAAACAGGTTAAATTGTCCGATTTTTGCCGACAGCCGCCAATGAAGAAACTAATGTTAACTAAGATGTAAACAACCTGTGTCACGACTTCGACGACGTATACGAACTACAAGTGCTGTTTCAGTGCTGGTCGCCAATTGGTGGGTGCCGGTTTTATTGCTGCCAATGAGATAACTCGATACATGTGGATATCGCTGTCGTGAGACGCTAGTGAAAAAGTTCGGTATTGAGTTTCAAACTAACCGTCGAACAGGACAGTTTAAAACAAACCGTGAAGGGAATAAAAAGTGTGCCGGAGAAAAAGTTATTTAACACAAAAAATCAAAATAAAAGTTATTAAGGTAAGTTTACACGAAAACAACCGCCCGAGTTTAGTGCTGATTATATTACACATTTTGCAAAATATCGATCTATCTAAACGCTCTAATCTACAATTGTTAAGGTGGACGTCTAGTGATTTTACTTCCTATACTTCCAATGGGCAAACTTCTTTACACATTTTCTTCACAATAAATGCATTCCCAAGGATGAAAATTTAAACATCGATTAAAATAACTTCATATTATAACTTGGAATACTTAATATTTTTAAAACATAACCATAATTAAGCAATCCAACATCTGTTTGTCTACTGACGTCATCCATGAACAGGTCGCGCCATCTTTTTTCTGGTCTCAACACCACCGAAGGAAAAGCTATTGATTTTTAATATAATTATGGTTCTGTTTTAAAAAATATTAAGTATTCCAAGTTATAATATGAAGCTATTTTTATTCGATGTTCAAATTTTCATCCTTGGGAACGCATTAATTGTGAAGAAAATGTGTACAGAAGTTTGCCTATTGGAAGTATAGGAAGCAAAATCTCTAGACGTCCACCTTAAACAACAACAAATATTTTGCACAGAATGTTATTTATCTGGAGGTCTTTTTAAAAACGGAAATAAATAGCATATAATTTTTAGTTCTAACATGAATCAGTTCTTACTATATAAGTTTCTACTGTATTTCCTTACAGAAATCCGGCGGCTATTTTATTTGTTTTCAATCTGCTTCAATTACAAATTTCAGTCCGTCATAGGGCGGGCAAAATCCCCTATATATCAATATTTATTTAAAGCTTTAAAACATCCGCCCTAGTACGGGCTATAAGCTAGTAATTAGATATAAAAATAACACAAATTTGTAAGGCGTATCGATTATAATTATTAGTAAATGAATATATTATGATTGATGATTTTGCGAGGGCAAGATTACATCGAGTTTATATTAGGTGGAGTCACGCCTCCTATCCACGCAGCACTGGCCGCCATGAGTCACCGCCAGTGCTGCATGTGATGTCACATCCAGGCAAAAAGCTGCTTTGAACTACTGAAACCAATGGAAAAAAAGCATAGCCGCGTATAGGCAAATAAAATGATGGATTTAATAATCCTTATCAATTATACAAGCTTACTGTTTTACCAACTGTGTAATTTAGTTTGTTTTTGCGCAGTGGCGTAATCATGTTTCAAAACCTTGGGAGGGGGGTCCGATTACATACACACATTATATATATACAATATCATATACATACTATGTGAGATAGAGTTTGGGACCCCCTCCCCCTACACACAGACACGCAGGAGCATAGCAGTTGCTGAGGCGCAATCTAACGGGCACGACATAGGCGACTCTGTTGGCGAATTGTGGAACTTAGCGAACACAACTGTAAAACTATGATACATAGGGTACAAATGTAAATTACCAAGATGTAGAACTGACTTTGCTTATTAGGAATCGATATCGCTGTTTTATTAAGTACACATTATACATGTGTTTGCATTCTGCGAAAAATTGCAATCTTATATTATTAAATTTAGGTGGTTCACATCATAAAAAAGTATACATTATAACATTATATTCCCGAAAAAATTGGGTAAGTCTTTTACATTGGGGATCCCCGACTCTGAAATTCTGAGGGGTCCTGACCCCCGACCGCCCAGTGGTTACCCCTGTGTTTTTGCCTGCATGTGACGTCACTCCAAAGACTAACTGTGACGTATGGTGGTCGAGCCAATGGTGTCTCCACCTAATGTAAGCTCGATGCAAGATTATGCTACGTTCTTGTTTGCTAAAAATTTGACAAGTATCAAAACCAACAGTTTCATAACGATATTTGGTGACTTCTTCCTAAAAATCAAATTTTATAAAAAACTTAATATTGAACGAAAAATTACTGGTGAAAAGTTACACCACCAGGAGCTTTGGTTGATTAGTTGACTCATCCAAATGCATAGCACTATCATATTTTAAAACAAGTTAGTAAAATCATGCAATGTATTTATTATGATACGCTTTCCAACACACCAGAAATCATTATTCAAGTTATTTAACAATGGCTGTGGAATAAATCTCGCTCCTGTGTCCTGACCTTTGACCCCCTTTCGATGATATTCAACAGAACCGGTTCAGTGTACTTCTGGAACAACATGATAAAGTTTTGTCGCAATCCAAGCATTTTTACGTAAGTTATGTCGCACAAGAGCAATGGAATGGATCCCGCTCCTTTGTCCTGACCTTTGACCCCATTTCACCCATTCTCAACAGAATTTGTCCTCAGGTGATCCCGTACCACATACTAAAATTTCATCGAAATTAAAATGATTTTACGCAAGTTATGACGCATAATGGCAATGGAATAGATCCCACTCCTATGCCCTGACCTTTGACGTCATTTTTCCCACTTTTAATAGAATTAATTACAAGGTGGACCCCTACCACATACAAAAATTTCATCGAAATCGAACCATTTTTAAGCAAGTTATGAACTATAAGGGTAATGGAATGGATCCCGCTTTTATGTCCTGACCTTTGACCCCATTTCGCCCATTTTCAATAGGGTTCGTCCCTAGGCGGTCCTCTACATACTAATATTTCATCGAAATCGAACCATATTTACGCAAGTTATGACATTGAAATGGATATCCCTTTTATGTCCTGACCTTTGACCCCATTTTGCCCATTTTCAATAGGATGCGTCCCTAGGTGGTCCCTACCACATTCTAAAATTTCATCGAAATCGAACCATTTTTACGCAAGTTATGATGCATATGGGCAATGGAATGGATCCCTTTCCTATGTCCTGACCTTTGACCCCATTTTGCCCATTTTCAGTAGGATTCGTTCCTAGGCGATCAACTACCACATACTTAAATTTCATCGAAATCGAACCATTTTTACGCGAGTCATCGTGCGGATAGGCAGACGAACAAAGCTGGAGCATATACGCTTCTTCAAACTGCGGTTGGAAAGCGTAATTAAGTGTAAGTTTCTGTTGGTAAAAGTTCTATTCTATATATCCGCAATGGTGAAAAAATACTTGCAGCATCTCACAGGTCGTGGCCATCAGCCCCGCATCGTCTGCTCAAAAAGCTTCACCTTTGTGACGTCATACTTTTCCATCTATCCTAACCTCCTTGGCTGTAAAGCTTTTCCTATGCAACCCAAGTGAACTCAAGTCAACTAATCAAATTTTCAACTCAAGTCAACTCGAGTAGGTTCCGAATTCACATACGTACAAATCACAGAGAGTACAAATCTAGCAAATCATATTGTTAAACTAGGTGAAAGCCCATCAATAATGACGAATAAAAATAAGCTGTGTGGAGCAATTTTTAATAATTAGCTATTTTTTTATTTGTGATATCCCAATGTGAAAGTATGGTTCATGAATATTAGAATAATTAACATTACAACAACAACAACAACAAAATGTAATACGTCATACAGTTGTTACATCACATGCTGACATAATTCGCAGTTTCCACCCACAGAAAACCTGCCCGAAAGCCCAAGAAGTTAAGCAGTACGTCGCAAATTACTTTCACAGTTGGCACTATGTTGATGACGTCACATAATTACATCGGGAAAGCAGTTTCCATCCACTGAACACCTGAACGAAAACATGATAACTAAGCGTGTCGTCACAAATACTTCTTTCTCAGTTGTTGCTAAAGTGATGACGTCTCATAATTTAATCCGGAAAGCAGTTTCCACACTGAACATCACGAAAATACGAAAACCTAAACGTCACGTCACAAATATTTCTTTCTCGGTTGTTGCTATGGTGATGACTTTTTATACTGCGCCCCCAAAGTGGGTCAAATGTTCAGACAAATCAACTTATATTGTTTATGATTACTTTTTTTTCAGGTTTCCATGAAATTATATAAAAGTTTTGGAATTTAGTAACGGTATAACAAGATTATATTGCTATTTTCTTTCTTCCTATATATTGTTCCTCTTTTCAGTAACGGTCTTGGCACTTGTACCACTTGGCACCTTGATTTTCACGTTGCCTTTTGCCTTCATTTTTCTTTTTCTTAATATTAATTATCCGCAGTCATCTAATTTCAGCTCATTTATTTTTATTTACCCATTCATTTGCGATGTATTTATGCTTGCGTGAGAAATCGCTGTCGTGTTTATACATGGTTGCGATTCTTAGGGAATAGCTAAGCAAACAACTTCGTTACGAAGTGAAAGTCAAATCCATTCCCTATGAATTCATTAAATACTAATTTCACATCAATACACGATGTCTTCATGATTCGGAAGTTTTAATTCATGCAGTATAAAACGTATTATTTTCTTAATAAATGAATATAGGGAAAATGCAAAATTCGTTTTTTAGCAAATTGTTTACTTCTGAAGCAGGTGTTCCATCTAATTCCATTAAACAAGGAATAAGAACGCAGTTAGGCATTTTTTAAAGTTATTAATGAATTGGCGTTTTAATTAATTCTGTTACTGAAGGCATCCAGGAACAGGGGCGTTTTCCTTTTTTTTTTTTTACATGTTTGCAAAATGGCTCATGATTTCTAATTTGAGTAATTTTTTTTTATTTATTTTATGGTGGAGTTCTCTTCTTAAAGAGCAGTTTTTATTTCCGACCCCGTAGCACTTATCGAATGAAGATCTACTTCTTTTCGTAGCATACGGAGAGTAGTTTTTCTTCATTTCCCGACCATTTACAGGCTTTTAAACAAAATTTAATTTTTTTACTTAGCTCAATCGGGGAAACAAAAAAAAATAGAATTTAAGAAAAAGTAAGGAAACTTAAAAAGAAAAAAAAAGGGGGGAAAGAAAGAGCTCCTTACAACGAAGTTTTTAAAACCCAAGTAAGATAACGCAGTTACATGGACTCATTGGAAGCAGCGATCGTTAGAGTAAACTTTCAATTTGCTGCTTCTACTGCTTCACCTGCCGATGCTTTCGATCGGATTCCATAATTATGAAAATTGTTTCTCGCATTTGCATTTTCATGAATTACAGATTTCCATTTGAAGTTAGAGCGTGCTGAAGGTGTGGTACCATTCGCAATTAAACACGATCAGCTTTCGAAAAATATTTCGAACTTCCTTTACCTCAAATTTGAAATCCCCCCTCCCTGCCATCAAGTTCCTTAACTTTCGTACCCACCGTATCAAATTTTTCTGCAGCCCCCCCCTTTCCTCATCTCATATCTTGCAAAGGCCTTTAAGCGAAAGAACAACATCCTCCCCTCTCCTCTTCTCCCCATAATTCCTCTGCCGCTTTTGTAAGACAGAAGCGCTCATTTCTCCACTTAAGCGATAACTTTTTTTTCCCCTCCTGCCAAAGATCTTAACTTCACCGCCCCTTTCCGCGCTGCTTCTCACTAACGAAAAGGAAATTCGAATGACAATTGAGTTTGCATCCGAAAACGTGAGAAATGAATCGGGTGGGAAGGCTCCAAAAAGCAGGAGTTAAGAAAAAGGTAATATGTATTTACACGCATATATGGATGAGAAAATTCGATGAGGAAAAGAAGAGAAAAAGATGCCAGGGTAATCATCATCCCTGCTGAAAGGAGAACATTAATGAAGACGTGTGGTGAAGGAAGAAGTGGAAAGAGCACCAAAACCACCAGCACTTTTGTCTTCGCGGGCATTAAAGAGGCAAATAATTCCTATTAGTGAATATTCGTAAACTGCTCGAAGAATGATGACTCCTCAGAACCTATAATATCCCAAGTGATGCTCCTACCAAGGAAACATCGCTTGTTACGAGGCACCTGGAGACTCGGAGAGGTTATAAATACAGCGAAAAGAAATTAAACAGGTATTCAAAACACGATCATACACTTACGGACTGTGTACACTTTTCTTATGGCCTTTGTTGCGTTGCAACTGAAAGAACAGGAAACCTAATTTGCATACAAAGTTATCCATCATTTCCAAATGCAGATAAAATTACCAGAACGAATTTGCATGTCATTAATTGGTCGTGAAGAAGAAGAAGAACAAGAAAGGAATGAAAAAGGGAGAAGGGAAAGAGAAGGACGTTGCGCAGGGAGAAGAGACGTGAGGGGATGATGTGCTCATGACAAGAAGAGCAGAGCTCCTCTGGATGAGGGAAAGGATACGTGAGTGTCTACGAAATCGAGAAAGTGTGCATCAAAATAAATGACATCCATCATAACCCGAGGGGGTAACACACCCGTCGTACTCTGAAATCTAGAAGTAATTTTCTAGTGAATTGCATTCGTGTCCAAAAGTTAAGTAATATCCCACTTTTTATCTGAGGCAAAGGGAAATAACTACAGATTTTCGGAAAAGGGATACGTGAGCTTGTTCTTCAAATGTAAAGTCGCAGAAGCAATTTTATTGGTTCGAGCAAACTATTCTTGCGCTTTTAAGATTATATACGAAATTAATTACAACGTGAGAGATCGTTAAAGAGCTGGGGTACGATGAACACATAGATGAGATTTTACTACTGTTAAAGCAAGAATATGCACTCAAAATACTCCTAGTACAACTATACTAATGATTCGAATTTCTTGGCGTGGAATAGAAATCAAAGTTTCCATGCAAGAAGATGGCTTTTTCAAGGTAGGTAGACAGCAAACTGCAAACTGAATAACAGAACACTTCAACAATGAATTGTCCTATTCTAGTGTCTCTCTAGAATTGCCACGAGTTTGGTACCAGTTCGTCAAATAATGCTGCGTTTTCTCCCACGATACCGCGTGCCCAACCAACATGACTTCTCATTTCTTCGAATGAATAATCACATTTGCACTTATTCATTTACTGTCTAGTCAAGTCACCGCGTTCAACTTGTTGAAGTGTTCTATTATTCAGTTTGCAGTTTGTTGTCTACCTTCCTTGAAAAAACCATCTGGTTCATGTGCGAAAGCTTGAAAACTTTGATTTCTATTCTACGCCAAGAAATTTGGATCATTAGTATAGTTATACTATTTTGAGTATAAATGGTGCACAGTGCATATTTTTTCACACATACATATCACTAAGCTACTCTCTGATATTCAGAGTTTAGCTCCACAAGGAAATACAAACTACCAGGTACTTTTTACTTACTGTTGCCGTATCAAATTTCTCCATTTACAGCAATGTTGATATACAACTCGGGCTTCACTCACATCCATCACACGCCGTACACAAGATCTTCTATACTTCATACTCATAACCTTTTTCTCATGCAGACACTCCTGAATCTCACCTTCCCATGGCTTCCGCGGCCTTCCTCTGCCTTTCCTTCCTGCCACTTGGGCTAAAAAATAATTCTTAGTAAGCATCTCATTACTCATTCTTTCAACATTGCCAAACCCCTGAAGAATATTAGTCTCCATCTTGCTAACAACATTTTGCTTCACATTACACAACTGCAACACATTTCATTTCTTCATTCCGCACACAATCACAAATTGTCTTGCCACAAATCCCCCGGAAGTAACGCATTTCTCCAGCACACAAAGGACTTCTATGTTTCTTCGGTAGTACCCAGGTTCCACTACCATACATCAGAGTAGGAACAATTACACTTCATACACAGCCATGCGGAACTCTCTTGAGAACCCATCGTTCTTGTGAAAACCTCCCAAAGCAGCCATGACTTTCAATGAAGAATTCACACGCTTACTAATTTCACCATCTAGTTTGTTCTCTCTGTCAAACATGCCTACTAAATACACAAACTCCTTCACCTGGTCAATCACTGTGCCATTTAGACATACAGTATATTACATTCAGTACTACAAGTTCCTTTCTGAAAAACAATAACTTTGGTCTTTCCCTTATTTATACTCAGTTTGAATTTCATGCAAACTTCGTACATCCGGGACAACATACTTTGCAACTCACTTTTGCTCTCTGCCAACAGGACAGTGTCATCAGCATACAGCAATCTGCACACACGGATATCACCAAGACATAAACCAGTATTATCTGTTTTGGAATCACGCATGCACACATCCACAAATATATTAAACAGACATGGTGAAATTACACAACCCTGTCTGACACCTACACCAATAGAAACCCATTTTAATAAAACACCATTCACTCGTATACAAGCTCTACTTCCGGCATATATGGCTTTTACACTGATTAATTAAGAAAATTACACTTCATTTGAAGAACAACATTTATTATCGTGAAGTTTTGCGCGGTTTCACATCTTTTTTATGTCACTCAAATCATCTTAGTTACACATTACTTTTTCCTGAAAAGTAGGTAAGTCTTAAATTGCTCTATCGATGTTTAAATTTCCTCATATTGGAGCAGCTATATCGGGGAGGAGAGAGGTATTCAATATGAAATCATTCCACCGATCAAAAGCGCTTGGTAATTTGTCAACTGAAAGAATAAAATGTGAAAGAAACATCTTTTACAAAAACTTTCTTCCGAGCACTTCGCAAATTCTCTGACAGTTTCCTAGTGAAAATGAAAAATGTCAATTACATTTTGAGAGTAGACTAAATCCAAGTTTAAAAATGGCAAAACATTTCATTTAAAAAGCTTTATTCAGACAATTTTCAAAATAAGTTTCGTGTATGGTATTCTGTTTAACCATTTGATTACTTTTAATACTCTTCAGTTTTGTTGTGCAGAGAAACCAGTATACGACGAAATCTAAGGGACTGTAATTATTTTCCGTTTTATACAGGTTCATGCATGGAAGCCATTGAGATGTAAACATTTCAATTTTTGTCATGCTAATAACATATTCAACACAATAAGTGATTACTTAAGAGAATGTATTACATGTACGTACCCTAATTTAGCGAAATGAGGCCAAAGGCCGAGCGGAGCTCTTTTTACGAGACTCGATACAATTAGTAGTTGTTCGGGCATAGGTACCAGATGACCAGAAATTGGACTTCATTTATGGTGAAGTTTCGACGCCTTCCGATTCCCGAAATTCAGTGTCATTGAGGAATTATCGTTCAAAAACTTGCATTTTAGGGGGGTCCGGGTTTGGAGAAGGGGTCGTTTATTACCTATCTCCTCCAAAGATCTTCAGCCGATCGCGGTGACACTTTCCACAGAGAAAGGGGAGGACATGATGAGTTACATGGGGTTGGTATTATGGGGTTGGTATCATGTGATTGGTCGTGTCGTATAAAAATAATGACCATTAAAAAACTGACCAATTTTAATAATAATTGGAAAACTCCGCTCTCTATACGAGACTCAAGACAAATAGTTTACATAATCGATCACCGTGATTTTTTTGCATGCGATTGGACATCGTCCATGGTCAGGTTTTGACGCCTTCCGTTTCCCGAAATTCCGTGTCATTGAGGAATTTCAATTAAAACTAGATGACCTTTTACTTAAACCGTTTCACGAAAGTCTGCTCACCAACATTAATTTTAAAAAATCATTTGAATTGAGAAACGAAGAAATGGAAAGACTTCGTCTGTTAGCACAGCACTTGCTTAATCTATAATAATAAAAGAAAGTTTTTGTATGTGTGTGAGTGTCTTTTGCGGTACAAAATGAAAAACGTAGTTCCCGATTTGAGTGTGTCTTTCCGGTTTGTTTACATGCAACTTGATGACAGCCTACATTAAGGCGTGAAGGAAAGTATAATAGTTCATGATTAATTTTAAGCATTTCTGTCTTAGAATGTTTTGTACTTTTGTTCTGGAAGTCATAAATTTTGCGAGTTCATTGTTTAGAATTTGTTATACTAGGACAAGCCGCCAACAGTAACCGATAACTCGGTACAGTTAGCATATTTTGAGCGAAGCTATTACAAAATGTAAGCTCATTAAGGCGTCTATTAGTATAACAAATTCTAAAAACGAACGCGTAAAATTTATGACTTCCAGAACAAAAGTACGAAACATTCTAAAAAAGAAATGCTGAAAATTTATCGCGAACTACTTTCCTTCACGACTTCACGTTGGTTGTGGTTAGGTTGAATGTAAACAAAGCGGAATGACACACTCAGATCGGGAACGTTTCTCATTTTGTAACGCGAAAGACACACACACACACCTCCTTTTATTATTATAGATTAAACACGTTTTGGGCTAACAGATCTTCGTTTTACAATTCAAACGATTTTTTTAGATTAATGTTAGTGAGTCGACTTTGGTGAAACGGCTCCAATAAAAGGCCATCTAGTTTTTTACTCTCGACAACCCAACATATGTCAAGCCGACAGCGAATTTATTTTCACCAAGATCAACTACTGCCTGGTCTACTGCAATACCTTGAAATCGGTGGATGCTGATACCGTATGCAACTTGCAGTGGAAACTGTGTTCGCTCACATGTAGCAATAGAGTTTTTGAAACTTATTTTGTTGGGAGTAATAGGCACCAATCTATCATCGTACAATGTCGGACCTGTATAACCCGGAAAATGTACCAATGCACAGTCAGCTAAGTGATCAAGATGATTTAAAGTTCCATCTCGTCTCACGTATATAATGTCACGAACTATACCAATCGACCCATTGCACAGTCCTTGAGCAGTCCAGAGATTTTGGTGTAGAATAACTTTACATCCAGAAGCCAGGTACAGTTTTTGCTGTAGACCGTTTGCTTCGTCAGCTTTAGAGGAAAGAGCTGTACTGTTATTGTTAACAGCACTAAGTCGAGTAACAGGACTATTAATATTGCGAAGTCTATTTTCATTATGTACTTCAATTGTACTTTTTTACCATAAGAGGAATAGCGTCTTCAAAGAGCAACTTAATATGGGTATTCTCTGTTGTGAAACGACTACGAAGTAAATCGTAATCTGCAGTGGTTATTGAGCCCTTAGCTATGAGTTGAAGTGTTTGTTTGAAAGGTATTTGATCCTCGCCACTTTGTCTCATGACTTGCTTTAATTCAAAAGCAACGTCGAAATTTTTGTACGCTAATGACCCACGTTGACAAACGTCGCTTTTTGGCGTACCATACAAAACAACATCGTGGACAGGAGGTAACTGATGTAAGTCACCGAACAAATACACAATGTATCCACCAAGAATTTTGTCTTGATTATCAGGGTTTGCTTTGCCGAAGACGGTGATCAATGTTGCCTAAGATTTTCTGTCTCATCATACTGAATTCGTCTATTACAATTACTTTGATCTCAGTCATCTCTTCCTGGAAATCACGTTCCGTTTCTCCGTTTAGTTCCGATTGCAAGCGCTTTGCTTTAATTCTGAGTGCTGAATGAATAGTTTGACCTCCAATGTTATTCGCTGCGACTCCAGTTGGTGCTAGTAGCATGATACTCTTAGTGCCATATCGGTTGTGCATTAGTCGTACAATTTCTCTTATGACGCAAGATTTTCCGGTTCCAGCTGATCCCATAACAATAGAAAGCCTTGAAATACGATCATCGCTGAGTTGACTATTTAGGTGACTTAATACTCTTTGCTGATCAGCATTCAAACTTAAAAGGCTGGGAATTGCTTGGTTTGAACTCTCGTAGTTGTCTTTCGTATCTTGAATAAACTTGAGATTTTCAATTATGTTTGGGTATTTTTTGATGGTACCGTACCAATCATGGCTGAGATCAAAGTCTCTGAAGCCGAGCTCTACGTGAAAAGGTAAATTAACTGGGTGACATTCCGATACTGCTTGCCAATCGGTGCGCTCTCGTTCTTCTTGTGGAATTAGAAATGTGTCGTGCTCAACCTCTGGATTTTCAGGAAATTCCCACATATTCAAACGCATTTGATCGTAGGAGAGTTTCCATGTGGAATGTGTTTTAGCGTCGCTTCATCCCGTCAAGAAGTGAATAGCATTACCGCTGTTTGCAAAACATTTCATCAGCAATGTCGCTTTTTCCGAATTCAACCTGAGGTACAAGTTGAACAATACGCTGTTTTCTGTTCTTACTCAAGTGTTCACTTCTCATGGTATATTGCCTGCCGTACTCGTGCAACGTAAGGTTCTCTAAATTTTCACTACGGCCCTTGTATTCGTCTATGATGATTTTATGAACGTGTTCGTCACTCAAGCTGCTTTGAGTAATACGCACATAATCTTCAAGTGTTATGTAAAGCGGTATGAACTGTCGAGAACAATGAAATAAGGCATCACTTCGCAGAAGATGAGTTACCTAGCAGGCAGATATGTCTCGTTGGCCAACTATTTCCATGAGCAACTTTGTGAAAATTTTAACAACTGGATAATCATTTTCAGCTGTGGAAAGTATATCTTGGAAGACATTCCTTAGGTCGTCTGAAATAGGTTCAGCTTTCGAGGCACATTTTGCAATGTAGTTCAGAATGGCGTTTTATGAAATGATGACTTGGCAATCGGTGTTTGCCCGCCAAATTTGAGTAATAAACGGATTGCTGTTATTCAGTACTGGATCATTGCGTGACGGTATGAAGATCCATTGGCCTTCATCGTTTTTACAAAGTTACAAAGTGTAGACTGCTCCTGCAGGAGTTTAGGAAACCTAAATCGGCGCTCTTTTCGTAGGCCTCTTTCGCAGTATTTTGATGGGCAGTTTGTATGGCGCTGAACTCTGTTTAGGGTCTCAGAAATTTGCACTGCGTTGCCTAAATCTATTTCAGTTGCATTTAGCTGACATGGATGCACTAACGCAGGCTGCGCGTTAATAACTGGATTAACTGCTGACATAAGTCTCTCGTAGAATTGTTTCGCAGTGTCTGTTTCAATTGTTGTATAGTTATCAAAATTACGGACGTCCGGCGCGCCTTCAAGCCAGAATATTCCGTGAACATGAGGACTTCCTCTATGTTGGTATTCAAATCAGTACCAAAAGTCTGTAAATTTGAGCTTCTTTTTTATGATCTCCATAAAAGATTTAACTCGAAAACTAAAATAATCATCTGCAACCATTGGATTTAGAGTGAGATATTTTTGCATTACATTACTTCGTTGCGATTCAGACATGTTCGCCATATATTGAGCAGATATCTGGAAATGGCGTTGTAAACATTTCCAATGGAGGTCTGCCACGCTAAGAGTTGTAAAGAGCGTAGGAACACCAAGTTGATTAACCGTTGCTTTAAGTTCCTATTGTCGTTGGTAGCAATACGGATTTGATCCACGAATTTTAGAGCCCCGGAACAAAAGGCTTTTTTATTAATCTGGGATTAGTTACAACTTCATTTCTGAGCTACTCTACAGTTCCAATGACGTCACTCGCAACATAGCGGATTTTTTCAAGTTTTATTAAAATTGGTCGTTTTCTAATGGTCATTATTTCTTTACGACACGACAAATCACCATGTTACCAACCCCATGTCACTCACCATGTCCTTCCCTTTCTCCGTGGCAAGTGTCACCGCGATCTGCTGAAGATCTTCGGAGGTGATAGGTAACAAACGACCCCTTCTCAAAACCCTGAAAAAAAACAAAAAAAGCATGTTTTTGGACGATTATTCCTCAATGACACGGAATTTCGGGAATCGGAAGGCGTGAAAACCTGACCATGGAATATGTCCAATCGGATGCAAAAAATCACAATGATCGGATGTGTCATCTCGTACCTATGCCCGGACAACGAATTGTCTCGTATAGAGAGCTTCGCTCAACTAGACGCCTTAATGAGCTTAGATTTTGCAATAGTTTCGCTCAAAATTTGCCAATTGTACCCGAGTTACAGGTTACTGTTGGCGGATAGTCCTAGTCAACTAAAGATCACACACTACTACTTTTTACGTAATTAGTGATTACTTAAGAGAATATATTGTTCGTACGTACTCTAATCAACTAAAATTCACGAACTTCTATTTTTCACATAGTTAGTGATTACTTAAGAGAATGTATTTATTCACACGTACTCTAATCAACAAAAAATCAGAAATTTATATTTTTTATATAATTCGAGATTACGTAAGAGAATGTAATGTTTGTACGTGCCCTAATCAACTAAAAATCTCATACTTCTATTTTTTACATAATTAGTGATTACTTAAAAGAATGTATTTTTCGTACTTACCCTAATCAACTAAAAGTAAGAAATTTCAATTTTTCTAAATAATCCAGTATTGATTTCTGTACAATAACACTTGGATGTGACGCTTCATTCACTGAAAGAATTCAGTCACCTCGGAGAACTGCAAAATCTCGAATATCCTGAATATATTGTAATACTTGATTGTATGATTTTATCTTACATGTGGTTCCTATGTTCGTCTCCCATATTTCATCAGCCTCACTGCTGTTGTTTCTTTCTTCAAAATTGATACGTAAGTGCGATCAAAAAGTTCCGGTACTAGCTACGTGACGCGCCAATACATGACAGTACGCGGATGCGCGAGCAGTGGTCGAGGGCAGTGACCTTCATGAGTCATTGTGCCGAGTGGCGTCGTTCTGTGAACATCTGGAGCTGTGCTACACGATATTTGGTGACCGCGTGCGGAACCCAGCTGCGATTTCAGTATGGACTGCAAACTAGAGCAGGGAGCGAACATCAAATTCTGCGTCAAACTCGGAAAATCGGGAATGGATACGCATGAAATGTTGCGGTAGGCTTATGGCAATGAAGCAAGGAGTCGTGCGAGGTGTTTTGAGTAGCACTCGTACTTCAAGAACGGCAGAGCGGCAGAGAAAAACGATGAGAGGTCAGGGCAACCATCTACGAGCAAAACCCCCGAAACTGTGGACAAAATTAGGTAATTGGTGCATGAGGATCGTCGGAGAGCCATTAAAGACATTGCTACCATCGTCAATGGGTCATACGGAACAGTGCAAGAAATTCTGACGTCGGTTTTGCACATGCACCGCACTGCTACAAAGTTTGTGCCAAAGATTCTGAACCCCGAAGAGAAGGCGCTCCGTGTCGAACTCTGTCAAGATCTTCGTCAGCAGGTGGGGAATGAACCAACGTTCCTGTCGCGAGTCATCACTGGGGACGAGACTTGGGTCTACGGTTACGACCCGGAGACATAGCAATAGTCGTCTCAGCGGAAGAGCTCGGCATCTCCACTACCAAAGAAGGCCTGACAGGTCCGAAGCGCAACCAAAAGCATGTTCATCGTGTTCTTCGACATTCGTGGGGATGTGCACCGTGAATTCGTCCCCCAGGGCCAGACCGTCACCGCCTTTTTTTACTGCGATGTTCTGCGGCGTCTTAAGGAGGACATTCGCCGCAAACGGCCTGAAATGTGGCCCAGGGAACGATTTCGTGCTCCATCACGACAATGCATCAGCTCACAGAGAGTTAACAACACGCCAGGTTTGCAGCCGCAACAGCATGACCACAATTCCTCACCCGCCTTACTTACCGGCTTTGGTAGTTCCTGCGACTTTTTATGTTCCCGAAGATGAAGCTGAAGCTCAAGGGTCGCCGTTTTGAAACCGTGGACGAGATCCAGCCCGAATCGCAGACGGTGCTTGACACGATTCGCGAACAGGATTTTCAAAGAGCCTTCCAACAGTGGCGAAAACGCTGGAAGCGGTGTATCGCTGTCCAAGGAGACTACTATGAGGGAGATCATAGCCAGACTTAAGTAACGTAAGTAGTTTGTTGTATATCCGCCTAGTCTCGGAACTTTTTGATCGGACATCGTATCGCTTAATAATTTCGTAAAACTTTTCATTACCAGGTTCGGTCGCAACATTTCTGTTGATCTGTTACCTTCACGCCACTGCTCTGCCATCTCGTCTTTTCGCTTTAAAATGCCACAAAGTTCTGTTTTCTAAGCACTTAACTTCTCTACCAAGTGCTTGACAGCCACACTTTCTTCTTTGTGCATTTCAATAACCTAAACTTTTGTACCAAATCGAGAACTTTCATCTCTGGCGCCATGAAAACAGGCAAATGAACGAACACAATTCACAGCAAGCAAAGGCTGTGAAGGTTCATCTCAATGAATAAATGTTAGAGAATTAAATCGTAGCGTTTCCTTAAAATTCATACGAAACATCCATTTGCGAAGACTTTGGACGTTGCTCTTTTGAACAAAGTGAGCACCGCTGGTCTCATAAGAAATGAGTCTCGCTACCTGCCAAAGGAGAATACAAGCAATCTATGTGCTGAAGTATAGTGTGTGTTTGTTTAAACAAACAAAAAACAATCTCTGCATTTAATTATGTTACCTTCAACCTCAAACAAATTTGTTCCGTGTGGGTACATCATTACACTTTCTAGTGTAATGTTTTGCATTCAGTTAAAATACTTGAAAGCTCAGAAGCATCTTTCCGTTGTTACAAGGTTCATTTACTTACTTGCCATTTCCGTTTCCGCGTTATACAGTTCCCGCTTTAGACAAGGTAAATAGCTCTTAATTTCCTATCTTTCATTTCGCGAAAAAAAACAATTTCCGTTTCGGGCAGGTTTCCGTTTTATACAGGTTCTGTCTCAAACAAGTTTTACTGTGTTATTATTACTTCTCATATTTATTTAAAAAAACGTTTTATGTCACATTGGATACTCAAATTTTCTAAAGTTTCTTGCGCTATACTGTACAAGGGGTTTATTGACATCCTTCCTGTCATACTGTACAAAGGATTCACTGTCATCCTTCCTCTCATACTCTAAAAGGGTATCAATAACATCCTTTCTGTCATACTGTACAAGGGGTTGACTGACATCCTTTCTCTCATACTGAACAAGGGGTTCACTGACATCCTTCCTCACATACTGTACAAAAAGTACACTGACATTCTTTCTCTCATACTGTACAAGGGGTTCACTGACATCTTTCCTCTCATATTGTACAAGGGGTTCACTGACATCCTTTCTCTCATACTGTAAAAGGGTATCATTGACATCCTCTTTCTCATACTGTACAAGGGGTTTACTTACATCCTTCCTCTCATACTGTACAAGAGGTTCACTGACATTCTTCCTCTCATACCGTACAAGGGGTTCACTGACATCCTTCCTTTAATACTGTACAAGGGGTTCACTGACATCCTTCCTCTCATACTGTAAAAGGGTATTACTGACATCCTCCCTCTCATACTGTACAAGGGGTTCACTGACATCCTTCCTCTAATACTGTACAAGAGGTTAACTGACATCCTTCCTCTAATACTTTACAATGGGTTCACTGACATTCTTCCTATCATACTGTACAAGGGTATCACTGACATTCTTCCTTTCATACTGTACAAGGGTATCACTGACATACTCCCTCTCATACTGTACAAGTGGTTCACTGACATCCTTCCTCTCATACTGCACAAGAGGTTCACTGAATACCTTCCTCTCATACTGTACAAGAGGTTCACTGACATCCTTCCTCTAGTAATGTACAAGGGGTTCACTGACATCCTTCCTTTCATACTGTACAAGGGGTTCACTGACATCCTTCCTGTCATACTGTACAAAGGGTTCACTGACATCCTTCCTCTCATAGTGTACAAGGGGTTCACTGACATCCTTCCTCTCATACTGTACAAGAGGTTCACTGACATCCTTCCTCTCATACTGTACAAGAGGTTCACTGACATCCTTCATCTAATACCGTACAAGGGGTTCACTGACATCCTTCCTTTCATACTGTACAAGGGTATCACTGACATGCTCCCTCTCATACTGTACAGGGGGTTCACTGACATTCTTCCTCTCATACTGTGCAAGAGCTTCACTGACATTCTTCCTCTCATGCCGTACAAGGTGTTCACTGACATCCTTCCTCTAATACTGTACAAGGGGTTCACTGACATCCTTCCTTTTATACTGTACAAGGGGTTCACTGACATCCTTCCTGTCATATTGTACAAGGGGTTCACTGACATCCTTCCAGTCATATTGTACAAGGGGTTCACTGACATCCTTCCTGTCATATTGTACAAGGGGTTCACTGACGTCCTTCTCCTCATATAATTCGAGATTCTCACGGGTATCACTCTAACAGGGTTCTCAGATTTGGAGCGACCGCCCTGCTAAAACGTAGATTATCCTAAATAGATCCACACATTTTTCATATAGACTCACAAAAACGTTTTCTGAAGTAACTGGAACTAAATTCATTACCATAAAAAACGTTAATATATTCACTTTTAGCAAACGAAAGCTTCTTTTAAGGGCTTTTAATTTACCTCAGCAGTGTAATGTATTAAAATTTTGCCTTCGGAAGTTAGTCATATCACACAACCAACCCTTATCTATCTTTAACGTTTATTTTATCTTTTAATCAAAGTTGGTTGTTGCCTGGCTGCTGAAATCATGACAGCGCACCGATGGAATATTTTATTGTCTTCCAGGCTGTACGTCACCACTGATGTTTCCTTTTGTGAGCTCGGTAAAGGTGAGATGTTGCCAGAGATGTTCAACGACTTATTCACTGTGAATAGAAATCAGAATCTGTGCGCTAAGAAAAGTAACACTATCTTTTCTGCATGTTGCGTAAATTTATACAGCATGAGCTGTAATGTTCATTTACTTTGTTCAAGTCTAGTAAAGGTTCGACTATGACTGAAAAACTAAATCTCTGACCCGGATGGTTATGTTCGACTAATAACTGTATATGGGCGCAAAAGTCACTCGGTAACAAGTGCCCGCGTAGAATGCTTTACTAACAGTTCTACTGATTTTACAAGAACATCAGAAAAAATGAGACTATACGTATTACCGTCTGTGACCAATAGAGGAGTACGCAGAATCGCCATATTGGAGAAGCTCACGATGAGGGCAGGATTCGGTAAGTCTCTATTACTGCATCTAATGCTCATACTAAATCTCTATATTTACTATTGATTCTTTTGTCCAACTCGAGTTTCTAACTTTTACTTCTGTACGGCACTGTAGTTGACAGTGACATACTGCAAGAGTACAAAATTTGGTTTCAATTCCCAAGGAAAAGGCGTAAAAGGAAGGTGATTTCAGAACAGGCTAAGAGTATGGTAACGCAATCGTCGCAAAAAAAAAAAAAGAGAATTCATATACACTTCTCTGTGCTAGCAAACTGGATTCTGGCTGCCATGAGAGTTGAACGTCTTCCTACTCCAGAGTTCCTGTTCTCCCTATTGAACTGCGCAGGCAAGCATATCACTTCTTCGTTCATGATTTGACTCATGCGTCACCTCAGTAGTACGTCATGTCACGCAGTTCTTTACCATCATCCCCACATTGAGAAAGCCGGGGACACGAAATCGCAGGTTTCGGGTCAGCCGACAACCATGTTCCAAGGAGCAACTCATTGAAGAAAATGGAATTTTTATTAATTCGTTACGTTGTGGAAGAATCACCACACAAAGTTTCGAACCTGGCGGCCAAGTGATTCAGTTTCATTCGGGTGCCAGTATAACATAATCTTTTTCCGCTGGGTGGATTCTTTTCTAAGTATTCCTACTCCGGAGCGGCTATTCTTCCAACTGATTATGCGGACAAGCTTATCGCTGCTTCACTGTTGAACTGATTCATGCTGCACCTCAGTAGTTCGTTACATAATGCCGAAGAGTACGTGACATAGTGTTTTTGTGCTTTGTAGGTTTTATGTTGAACAGATATCTTTGATCTAAAGACATAAAGACTGCCCAAGGTTCCTATGAATAAGAACAACTTGCGTTAAAATACAAGTGATTTATTCATCCCAAATGTTGAAGTTACACAATTGAGAAACTTGATATATCACCAATAGTAGGCAGCACAATCACATACACTTTCTTCCACAGTATCCAGTTAACAATAACAAACAATAAAACCTCTGACGATAGCTCTTCAAAATATCTTCACTCACCGCATTCTTTCAATATGCTCTTCACAATCACTTCACGCACCACATATTTTGCAACATGCTGTTCTCTATCTCGTCCCTCAACACACATTTTGCAACACGCTCTTTCCAATCTCTTCACTCACCACACATTTTGCAACACGCTCTTCACAATCTCTTCACTCCCGCACATTTTACAACACACACATTGCAATGTCATTATGTGTCAGATATTTTGCATCACGCTCTTCACAATCTCTTCCCTCACCACACATTTTGCAACACTCTCATCACAATCTCATTACGTATTAGACATTGTGTATCATGCTCATCACACTCTTCACTCACCACACATTTTGCACCATGCTGTTCACTATCTCTTCCCTCACCACACATTTTGCAACATGCTGTTCACTATCTCTTCCCTCACCACACATTTTGCAACATGCTGTTCACTATCTCTTCCCTCACCACACATTTTGCAACACGCTCTTCACAATCTGTTCACTCACCGCACATTTTGCAACACACACATTGCAATATCATTATGTGTCAGACATTTTGCATCACGCTCATCACAATCTCATTGCGTATTAGACATTTTGCGTCACGCTCATCACAATCTCATTACGTATTAGACATTTTGCATCACGCTCTTCACAATCTCTTCCCTCACCACAAATTTTGCAACACGCTCATCACAATTTCATTACGTATCCAGAGATTGTGTATGATGCTCATCACACTCTTCACTCACCACACATTTTGCAACACGCTCTTCACAATCTCGTTACGTATCAGACATTTTACATCACGCTCATCACATCTCTTTACTCACCACACATTTTGCAACCCTCACATCAGAATCACATTTCGTATCAGACATTTTGTATCACGCTCATCCCACTCTTCATTCACCACACATTTTGCAACACGCTCTTTAAATCTCTTCTCATTACGCATCAGACATTTTGCATCACGATCTCTTCATTCACCGTACATTTTGCATCACGCTCATCACCATCTCATTACGTTTCAGAGATTTTGCATCACGCTCTTCATAATCTCTTCACTCACCGCACATTTTGCAACACACACATTGCAATGTCATTACGTGTCAGACATTTTGCATCACGCTCATCACAATCTCATTACGTATCAGACATTTTGCATCACGCTCTTCAAAATCTCTTCCCTCACCGCACATTTTGCAACACGCTCATCACAATCTCATTACGTATCAGACATTGTGTATCACGCTCATCACAATCTCGTTACGTATCAGACATTTTGCATCACATTCGTCACAATCTCGTTACGTATCAGACATTTTACATCACGCTCATCACATCTCTTCACACACCACACATTTTGCAACACTCACATCACAATCTCATTACGTATCAGACATTTTGTATCACGCTCATCACACTCTTCACTTACCACACATTTTGCAACACGCTCTTTACAATCACTTCCCTCACCACACATTTTGCATCACGCTCTTCACAATCTCATTACGTATCAGACATTTTGCATCACGCTCATCACAATCTCATTACGTATCAGACATTTTGCATCACGCTCATCACATCTCTTCACACACCACACATTTTGCAACACTCACATCACAATCTCATTACGTACCAGACATTTTGTATCACGCTCATCACACTCTTCACTCACCACACATTTTGAAACACGCTCTTTAAATCTCTTCTCATTACGCATCAGACATTTTGCATCACGCTCATCACGATCTCTTCACTCACCGCACATTTTGCTCGCGACGTCATTTTTTTTTACTCTTTGACCACTGTCAGTGTTGTCAAAACGTATAAAGAAATTCGGTGGAGTGATGAATCGTTCAGAAGGAAAATCAAAGGAAAAGTAACAAAATTTGCTTAAGAACAGAAACTCAAAAGGAAGGTTAAATTAGAGATATACGCCACAGGCTGGAAATCGTGGGAAAATATTTACGGTTGTGAGAGAAGAGAGAAGGAAAAGTCATCGTACGCAGACAACAACCGCTACAGTGATTTTCCATTATTTGATATCTTGCTGGCTGGAAGTACGTGTGTTATCCTTTATCATGAGCAAACAACTTAAACAAACGACGCTCCTGTAAGGAAGAAGCATTCATATTACGAGGAAAACTCGACGTGATTAAGTGAAATGAGGAAAACGATGAGATCAAATATCACGCTCTTGCGCTGTTTTAATTACAGCCCGTGAACATGCTGAGAAAAATCAAAGAAAGTTTTAAAACCGCAGCACCAGGGAGCGCTGAATCCTCGGGATGTTTGTACGGTATCTAACCTAATGAAAAATGTGGAAAAGTGACTATGTCACAAAAAAGACACCAGTAAATTATGCTGTTATTAAGAAATAAACAGAGATTATCGTATAATCCCACTGAGTTAGAATTAATGTCAAGACATTTAGTCGTGCCAAAATTAATTGAATGGTTTTAGAAAGCGTTCAGGATTAAACAACTTAAAGATGATTAAAGGCTGATTACCCTGACACAAGATATTGGAAACTGTTATCGAGGAAGGCAGCTCGTCGTTTAAACCAGGGCTTGATTATCGTGAATTAGGGACTGGAAAAGCATGCTAGTAGATAAATACGTTCATATGTTATGCTATTATTACCACCTACCTCACAGCGTGCTGGGCGGTCTTTCGTCGTGATAACAACTTTCGTTTTGCGATGGCATTGCCAGACACCAGTTAGGTGTTATCTACAAGCTGACAGATTGATGTCAAGGAGTTTGGCAACGCATGGAAGCACTAGGGTAGGTAGGGTCACCACTGCATCCTCGTTGGGATCAAATCGGGGAAATTTGGTATCCACTAAATTCTTGGGCATGATCCATTCTTGCACAAGTATGGACTTGTGATACAAGGAGCTGTCTTTCTGAATGAGTCCAGCACCATCCGGATACACAGTCACCCTGTAAGGCAACACTTGATCCGAAACAGTACCAAGGTAGGACCTAGCAGTGAGGGTGTGTTCAACGAGAATGTGGATACCCAGCGACGTTCATACCATGATAACGTCGCATACAGCCTCTTTCCGTCCAAACGTTGATTCTAGATGCAGCTGTATATGCCGCTGACCAGTTTGTAACAGGTGTCGTACGGTTGCAATTCGTCTCCTGTAAAACGAGGAGGACAGAAGGAAAGGATAATCCTAAAGGAAGAGTGAGTTTGCGAGAGGATTCGCACATCCCATGCAGTTGAAGGCAAAAACCGTGAAAGCAATGGCGAGGCTGGTGACACTGGCGCTTAGCAAGTAAGCACACTTGCAGAAAAATATTCGTCGATGTGAGAAATAAGTTTGTCGAACCGGCCGTTAAGCCTGTTCAGAAGCTGGGGCTCTGGGTCGTAATTGAGAATGCCCTGATGAACAGAGGTTAGTTGAGAAGTTGCTTCGGAAAATTGACCAAAGGCATTACGATCCTATGCTTTTTTACCTTTGCTTAATTCTTAAAGACAGTAATCACAGCATCCTTGGATAACGAGGATTCATCCAAGGAGCTGCGTCGTAGTATTTCAACACCCGTCGCAGGAGATATGTTGTCGTCAGAAGGAAGATATGCTAGTCACCGGGGTCGGCAGATTCATCCGGAAGCCTGCCATCTTAACACATACCCACAGTTTTATCTTCCGTCATCACAAATGAGGAGAAATCAGAACCAGGAGGTGGAATGTCCTTGGCAAGGCGTTCTCAGTGGGGAGTAGGCTCTTCAGAATCCAGGTTTGCCCTTTCCCGGGGAGAATGGGGTCGGATTGAAGATTCGGGATGTGGGGATTCAGGACTAGATATCCATCTGAGAAGACGGCGCTTTGCAGTAGAGGAAGGCTGTTTTGAATGAATCATCTTTAGAGTATCGAAGTCACGTAACGACTTAGTAGGCAGAATTAGAGCCGAAAACACAGGAAGGGGGAAAGAAACCCCCGAGGTAGAAATCAGTTCAACAGAGGAGATAAAGGTGTAGCAGCTGCTGGAGAAAATGCAGGAGATGTGGGTGACTGTCCGTAGTCTGAGGTAGTCAGCATATAATGCAGGGCGAGAAAGGAATCGTATCCGGAGAATTAGTAGAAGAGGAAGGGCATCCAGATGGGAGGTCTAGACACGTAATTTCCATGTGCCCGCTAGCACGGCAATGGAAACAAGTCGCACCAGTCGTTACAAAAGGAAGACGATTCGCGCACCTTCAGACTTCTTCTCCTAAGTTTGCGTAACTCGTGACCTACTGTACCGATATATTTTAGTAAGGACACTCACGCAACATAAGAGCGGAACTGTAGGGTTCCAGCTCTGGATCAGAAATACAACTTAAAATTAATACAACATAATTTTACTAAACATAAGAATTAGAGTAAACATATGCAAATTCCATTTTATAACAAACAACATGGTTCTTTGCTCTCGAAGAATCACTTGCGATCAGCCGTCGACTACGTGATAAATCCACGCTTTGACTTCAGCAGCACTAATGGACTTTAATGTAAACAAAATCAAACGATGGAGAAAACTTCTTCCTCACGCTACTCGGTGGGAGTGATAAAAACTAAGAAAGTTTCTCTTGTCACCGCAGTAGCAAAGCCGATTTCCATTAAACATTGTTTACGCAAGAATGAGCCAGCACCTTCTCAAGTGACATCTTTGCTTTCGTACTTCGGGAAAGCGAATGTTTATATTCGCAACAGTATTTTATGTACAACAGGATAACTGCACTTATGAAAGTAAGACTCAAATCATTCTTTTTGCCTGCGATAGGTGGAGCTGTTAGCAAACCTTTCCATGCACTTTTGCATTGTACATTTTTACCTCCAGGTGGCGTGCAGTGACTGCCGAAGGTTCGATAGTTATATGGCTCAAATCTGGTACCTCTCCCCCTTTTTTTTACATTCCAAAATCTTGCTCACAAAATTCCGCCGGTTAAGCGGCTCAAACAACAGGAGATTTGGTTTGCATGTTTTTTTGTTTTTTTAATTGAAGGTTTAACGACCACCGTGAGAAACTCAGTGGGCTATAAGCAGTCGCCCGTCCCTAATTTAGGGTCACTAGTTCCAGGGAAGGGAGAGAGCCAATGTCGTAAGACAAGCACAACATCCATGCCTGGCCGGGTGTAACGTGCCTGCCAGCAGGACGCACACGACAGATAGCAGTCAGAACGAACGTCCTCGTAGCTCAATTGGTAGAATGACTTATTCCGGAAAGAGGGGAGCCGGGTTCGAGCCCCGGCGTGATGACGGAGAATTTTACTTCGTTATAATGGCGCCCGGTGATGGTGTGATGTTATTTCCACACCGCGAGATAGGAAAAATCAGAGATTCCCTTCTCCAGCGCTTCGAAAAATATACGTGTGTGACGTTGCATTCCACACACCAGATTGACTGAGAGTTCTCAGGTGCACGTTCTACAGCGGATGGCTGCCTGCAACGACTCATGGTCACGGCTAACCCGTGGGCCAGGCCCCCGGCCCTCTTTCGGGGGAGGGGGAGATGTGACGTGCCTGCCCCGCAGGACGCACACGATATAAAGCGGCGACAACGAACGTCCGCGTAGCTCAACTGGTAGAGTGACTTATTCCGGAATGATGGGACCCGGGTTCGAGCCCCGGCGTGGACCAAAAATGACGGAGGAATTTACTTCGTTATACGGGATTCGAACCCGGATCCTTCACGAACGAATGATCATAAGCCAGCGCTTAGCTACGGCGCAACCGGGGAGGTTTGCATGTATTTGCTGATACTTGAAATTTTTAGCGGGCATCTTGTTCTTTGCACGTCCAATGAATTACCCTCGCACACAAATGTTTTTAACTTCTTTCAGACGATGAATTTATCCCATTTTGAAAATTTTACTCTTGAGAGGAACAGCGTTTATAGCCTTGTGTCGCTTCGTTCCCTTCCTTCTTATCTTATACTTTACTGAGACTAGTCGTCAATCATATTAAAATCAAAAGGAAGACTAGAGGGTATCTATAGAGAGGCTACATTTTTAGAAGAGGCATTGTCTAACGCCTAGTGTGTAATCTGCTCTTCCACTGCTTAATCCATGGAAACAGAACGTCCTCTCATGATTTCATGGAAACGGAATGAGACATTTGAAATATGCCGGCCTAAGAGCTTAAGGATCGCTTTATTCTCTAACAGTACAGTAAAAGTGGGATTAAAAGCATAAGGGTTGATTTATGCCCTAATAATAGTACTGTAAAATCAGGCCTAAGAGCATAGGGTTCTCTTTATGCCCTAATAGTACAGTAAAAGTGGGACCAAAATCATAAGGGTCACTTTATGCCCTAATAGTACAGTAAAAGTCGGCCAAAGAGCATAAGAGTCACTTTATGCCCTAAAAGTTGCGAAAATACAAATTTGTCAGTGTCGAAGATCGAAAACGCACCTCCTCGCTCCGGTACCAGTTATTTCAACAGCCTAAACTACACCGACGGTATGTATCTCTGCAGATTTGTCGTCTTAACACGTGTTTTACTTCTGTATTACGTCACAAAATAAGGTAAAAGTGGGGCTAAGAGCATAAGTGTCCGTTTACACTTCATGCCCCAGTAGCACAGTAAAAGTCAGCGTAAGAGGTAAGAGTCTGTAGCAGCGTTTCCCACACTATGGGTCGGGACCCATTGGTAGGTCGTGAGCCAATTTTTGGTGGGCTGTGAAAAGTTTTTGAAATGTGAAAAGTTTGTAATTATTTGAAAATAGAAAATCGTGAAAAAACGGGAATATGAAAAGACGAAAGCAATTAAAAAGGAAATGAAATTAGACGCATAGTAAATACGGGAATCGGGTTTCATGTTGGTGCTTGTGGCGCTTACCAAAAAAGAACAGGCAATCTGCCACTGCCCAGAAATTGGTCAGTTTTTTTTTTAATTATATTCAATATTAAATTTAGGAACCAGTAGTAAAAAATAATGAAATTTAAAAATTAGATCTTTTATTTGTAAAATTATATACAAATATAAATAAAAAACAGTGATAAAATTATTAAATTAAAAAAATTACTCCCTCCATCGTCGTATCTATTAAATCTAGTTGGGTCCCGATAGTTTGACATTTTAAAAATTGGGTCGCGGTTCCAAAAAGTTTGGAAAGCACTGGTTTATAGCTTTTTAGTTATTTTGTAGTTGTCTTAGTTCTTTACCTCGCTCGTGATCAAGTACTATATATTCACTAAAGTCAGACAAAGCAGGCGCAGTGGTCTAAGCGGTGGCCTCTGATCATTCGTTCTAAACGGGTCCGGGTTCGAATCCTGTTGAGCATGGATGTTGTGTTTGTCTTACGGCACTGGCTCTCTCCTTTCCCTGGAACCAGTGACCCTAAATTAGGGACGGGGGACTGCTTATAGCCCATTGAGTTGCTCACGGTGGTCGTTAAACCTCCAATCCAATCGAAAAAAAGAAAAAAAAAACGTTTTTTTTTTTTTATATTTCTTATGAAGGTTGTGTTTTCTGACGGGGACATAACACTATGCGCCTCATCGAGACGCATAGTGAAATTTTGATGTCTATGAAAAATGGTTCTTCTGTTTCTTTGAAGGAATCAGCTATTTGGTAGAACCGATTATTTTTAAGAACAAATCATTCACGAATGCCTCACTTTGCTGATTAGTTCTTTTCGAAATATTCGCTAGGAACAAATCGTTTGCGACGAACTTCCTTCTAACCGTTACTTCAATGTCATTTTTTTTTTTGTTATTGTTTCGGGGTTTAACGATCACCGTAAGAGCTATAAGCCGTAGCTTGTTTTTTTTGGGGTTTAATGATCACCATGAGTAACTCAATGGGGAATAAATAGTCTCCTGGTCCTATTTAGGGCCACTGATTCCAGAGAATGGAGAGAGGCAGGGCCGTATGACATACACAACATCCATGCTTCACCAGGATTCGAACCCGGATCCTTCTCGGACGAATGGTCCGAAACCAGCGCTTTGACGACTATGCATGCCACCAGGGAGGGGGCATAAGCAGTAGCTCATCCCTAATTTAGAGCCACTGGTTTCAGTGAAGGTAGAGGCAGCCAGTGTTGCAAAGACAATCGCGCCACCCATGCCTCATCCAGGATTCAAACCTGGGCCCACTCAGACGAATAGTCAGAAGCCACCGCTTAGACCGCTACTTCACAGGGGCGGCTATCTTGTTTTTTTCCTTACTTTTTGAGCGAAGATTGGGGACTCCCATGGGCTGAAGGAACCAACATACCATCTATGTCTACAATATACAACATTTTGCCCGTGGTGGTATTCGAACCGAGTAGACTAGACTTACTACTAAGACGTAGGTCTTAGTAGTAAGTCTAGTCTTAGTGGGTCTTAGTAGTAAGTCTAGTCTTAGCATGTCTTAGTAGTAAGTTAATCTTTGTATGTCTTAGCAGTAAGTCTAGTCTTAGTATGTCTTAACAGTAAGTCTAATCTTAGTAGGTCTTAGTAGTAAGTCTCGTCTTAGTATGTCTTAATAGTCAGGTCTTAGTAGTAAGTCCAGTCTTAATAGGTCTTAGTAAGTAAGTCAAATCTTAGCAGGTCTTAGTGGTAAGTCTAATCTTAGCAGGTCTTAGTTAGTAAGTATAATCTTAGCAGGTCTTAGTAGTAAGTTTAGTCTTAGTAAATCTGAGTAGTTATGTCTTAGTAGTAAGTCTAGTCTTAGTAGTAAGTCTAGTCTTAGCAGGTCTTAGTGGTAAGTCTAATCTTAGCAGGTCTTAGTAGTAAGTCTAGTCTTAGTAGGTCTTAGTTAGTAAGTCTAATCTTATTAGGTCTTAGTAGTAAGTCTAGTCTTAGTTGTAAGTCTAGTCTTAGTTGCAAGTCTAGTCTTAGCAGGTCTTAGTGGTAAGTCTAATCTTAGCAGGTCTTAGTAGTAAGTCTAGTCTTAGTAGGTCTTAGTTAGTAAGTCTAATCTTATTATGTCTTAGTAGTAAGTCTAGTCTTAGTTGTTCTTAGTAATAAGTCTAATCTTAGCAGGTCTTAGTAGTAAGTAAGTCTAGTCTTAGTAGGTCTTAGTTAGTAAGTCTAATCTTATTATGTCTTAGTAGTAAGTCTAGTCTTAGTTGTTCTTAGTAATAAGTCTAATCTTAGCAGGTCTTAGTAGTAAGTAAGTCTAGTCTTAGCAGGTCTTAGTAGTAAGTCGAATCTTAGTAGGTCTTAGTAGTAAGTCTAGTCTCAGTACGTCCTAGTATTGGGTCTAGTCTGAGTAGGTCTTAGTAGTAAGTCTAATCTCGGTAGGTCTTAATAGTAAGTCTAGTCTTTGTAGTAAGTCTAGTCTCAGTACGTCCTAGTATTGGATCTAGTCTTAGTAGGTCTTAGTAGTAAGTCGAATCTTAGTAGGTCTTAGTAGTTAGGTCTTAGTAGTAAGTCTAGTCTCAGTACGTCCTAGTATTGAGTCTAGTCTTAGTAGGTCTTAGTAGTTAGGTCTTAGTAGTAAGTCTAGTCTCAGTACGTCCTAGTATTGAGTCTAGTCTTAGTAGGTCTTAGTAGTAAGTCTAATCTTGGCAGGTCTTAATAGTAAGTCTAGTCTTAGTAGGTCTTACTAGTCTTGCTACTCAGCAGCGGATATTCTTCCAACTGAACTACGCCGGCGGGCTCATCGCTACTTCTTTGTCGATTTGACTTATGCGTCACACCAGTGCTACGTCATCTACGTCATGTCACTTAGCACTTTACAATTATATCACCTCCTTCCTTGAGAAGGGCGTGGCTGCATGAAATCACAGGTTTCCGGTCAGCCGACAACTATGCTTAAAGGACTTTTTCATTTTAGAAGAATTAATTTTATTAATTACGTGCATTTTGTGGAAGACTCATCGCATAGATTTTTCAAGCCTAATACCCAGGGGATTCACTTCCGTTCTGGCGCCAATAAAGCATATAACATTTTGCCGGTGTTGGATTGGAACCAAGGACGTTGCTAAGGGCATGCGAGTGCGAGCTCTAGCCCACCCTGCTGCCCACACAGTTTCAGATGAGCCACTTTTCAATAATTTTAACTTTAAAATCTGAACTTTGCAAGTAATAATAGATCTCGTGTTTTCCGTTGCGTTGCCATTTCCCCCTAGGAAGTGGTTTGTTTACTTCTCCGTAAAAAAGTTACCAAAATAGCATCCTTAGGTCCATGAAAAGTTGTCATCTACTCTTCCAAATCCTCAGTTTCAGAATTACTTCATGTCAGTATGGCAAGGGGCGAATGAGGGTGGTGGATAGCAATTCCCTGAGAGAGGTCGTTACTAATTATATGTCAGTATGGCAAGGGGCGAATGAGGGTGGTGGATAGCAATTCCCTGAGAGAGGTCGTTACTAATTACCCTGCTGTTTGTTTATGGAATCTAAAGGTACACCAGTGCTCTAAGTATGTTCCAGTGAGGGAACAGGATGTGGCTGGCGACTACTTTGGAGGAAAGGAATGCAAGGCAAGGTCGCTGGATTGAAGGAAGGGAGTTAAAGAAGTGGAAGATGTTATGACTGAGTGTCAAGACGCTAAAATGTGATTTACGTAAAAAAGGAAATATTTGTTTCTTAAAGAAATTGTTTAAGTACAGAACTAATATTTTCATAAGTAAAAAGTGCAATATTTTTAAACCAATTAACACAATGCAACCATAAGAAAAAATACGGACTGCGAAATTCTACATATAGGACGTACCCAAGGGGTTTCTCGGGTCTGGACCCGCCCTCTCCCTCCTTTGAGGGGTACTAAGTACGAATTTAAAGAGATATATGTTAAAAAATGCTTTTCTCTCAGTAACATTTTCCCACTTTTTGCCCTCTCCCCTCCTCCAAGGAATTTCCGGCCACGGCACTGATTCTACCAACACTTGTATATTACACCGCTAACCAACTAGTCATTGTCATTTTATCGAGTTGGCTTACCTGTGGCGTAACTTGTCAGATACAGGTAGATGTATGTGTATCCTAGGGGAAAGAGGGGATTGCACACATTCCTTTGCAGTCGGTAATAAAAAGCATTAAAAATTTACAGCGTACAAGTTTGTCCGCGCCGGCGTCGATTCCGGCTCCCCTCACTCCGGAGTAAGTCGCTCTCCCAACTCAGCTACGCTGACATGTGCTGTCCCTGCTACCTGCCTTTATCTCATGTGCGTCCTTCGAGGAAGGCACGTCACCCCCCCCCGAAAGAGGGCTGGGAGCATGTCCCACGGGTCAGTCGGGACTATGTGTTGCTGTAGGCAGTTCCCTCATGAAGAACGTGCATTTAAGAAATCCCAGACAATTTTCGGTGTGTGGAACGTAACATCACCCTGATTTATTGTTTCGAAGCACTGAAGAAGGGATTCTCATTCTTGTTGTCTAGCAGTGTGGAAAGAACATCACATCATTGCGTGAAACCTAACAGCCGGGTCATCCTGGAAGTTCATACGCCAATATAACGTACAAGTTTGTCCTCTCCGGTCATCGAATCCGGGTACCCTCACTCCCGAGTAAGTCGCTCTCCCAACTGAGCTATGCGGACATTTGCTCTCACTGCTATCTGCCTTTACCTCATCTGCGTCCTGCAGGGCCAGCACGTCACAAATTCTTTCTTCCAGTGTTCCATACATAAATTTGCTTCTAAACTTGCCTCACCAATAATAACATTCGCCCAATCGTAGCTCATCCTGATTTCGAAGTCTAGCGTAGTCCTTGATTGAAACCCACGTCTTCTTACTTCTGAACCTACGTTTTCCTACTTCTGAACCTACGTCTCCCTACTTCTGAACCTATGTCGTTATGCTTCTGAACCTACGTCTTTATGCTTCTGAACCTATGTCTTCCTACTTCTGAGCCTACGTCTTCTTACTTGTGAACCTACGTCTTTATGCTTCTGAACCTACGTCTTCCTACTTCTGAGCCTACGTCTTCTTACTTGTGAACCTACGTCTTCATGCTTCTGAACATAGTATATGTTGTGTTAAACTCTGTCATATATATACCATACATGGTATTGCTGTGGTGAATGGCAGAATATTCAATAAATCTAATCAAAACCTACATCTTCCTACTCCTGAACCTACGTCTTTCTTTCTCTTTGGCTCAGGAGTGTAACGGAATATCCATGTTTCATCTCCATTGATGATGTGCCGTAGGAAATCGCCACCAAGTTCATTTAAGCGAAGCAAATGGACGACAGAAGCATCCATGCGGTTATTCTTTTGTTTCTCTGTCAGTTGCCTGGGAACCCACCTACTGCAAACTTTTCGATAGCCTAAACGGTCATGAACAATGTCTCGTACGGTGCAATGCGAAAGATTTAATTTCTCTTCCAGGTGATGCAGTGTCACACGACAATCTTCACGTAAGCACTCAAATGCATCGACATGATCTGGTGACGTGGAAGGACATTCGGTCTTTGGTTCATCATGGACACTCACTCTATCACCACTGAAATCAAAACACCACGTCCGCACCTGCTGCACTGTCATCACATTCGGAACGTACACAGTTTAAAGTTCACGGCGAATTTCAATAGGCAGCGTCCCTTTTGCCCACAAGAAGCGAATGACTCCTCGGACTTCTTTCTGTGTCCATTCAAGCAATACAATAGCCATTGTGATTCTGTGTTGTTCAGGAACGTAATATCTCTGGATCTTCAAACTGCACCCACCTAAAACAAAACATTTCAAGTTACACGTCAGCAAAAAAAAAAAAAAAAAAAAAAAAGCAAAAGTTACTTTCCGATTTCCCCTCGTAGAATCGCAAGGAATCAGAAAATACGCGTTTTATCGTGACACTCGGATAAATCTTATGAAGCCGCTAAATAAACCCACGGACAATGAAATTTGCGCACTTAGAAGGTAACATGTTACGACCGCGAAACTTTGCAAATAGCTAAAGTGCGTGTTGGTATGCAAAATATCCACGTTTGGTGCGAGTGAGCATGACCGCACACCCTGTGGTGGCGCTGCAAGCACGAACCGGCATGTAGTCGATGCCCCATGAAAGCGAAAAGCACCAGCCAACGCAAGCAAGCGTAAGAGTGGCAAGAATGCCGAGTAGACGCCAGAGTCGTCGATTTACGCAACTTACGGATTTTGAGAGAGGCCTGGGCTGAAAACAGCAGCGTGGTCGGCGCGCCGTATAGCCAGCCACGTGGATCGTTCAGACCATACCGTCCGACTGTGTTGGGAACAGTGGACACGTGATGGCACTGCAACACGGGGGAGCAGCTCCGGACGGACCAGGAGGACGACCGGTAGAGAGGATCGACGGATCGTTCGCCAGGCACGAACGCATCCCACGGGGACCCGGCCCACTATACAGGCAGATGTGGCGTCTCCTGCGTGCCCACAAACCATTTCCCGATGCCTCGCGAAAGGAAATCGACAATCCCATCGCCCCTTACGGGTGCTGCCATTAACACCGGAACATCGCCGGCTTCGTGTGCAGTGCTGCTAGACCGGAGCGACGTGGAACACCACATACTGGTGACATGTGGCGTTTAGCGATGAGTGCCGCTTTGTTTTGGGGACAGATGATCATCGTGTCCAAGTGTGGAGGTCCCCGGGTCAACGGCACAACAATCTCAACCTCGCTATCGAGCGCCACACCTCCCACATTATGGTCTGGGGAGCCATTGCCTACGATGGCCGATCATATCTAGTAGTGGTACGTGGATTATTGACCGGCCAGCGGTATGTGGATGAGATCCTACGGCCCCATGTGCTCCCATTCCTGGCCGAGATTCCAGGTGCTCCATGCCAGCAAGAAAATCCGCGCACACACACGTCTCGGGTTGCCCATGACTGCTTACGTCATGTCCAGACACTTCCATGGCCTGTCCGGTATCGAGCATGTGTGGGACCAGTTGAAAATCCAGCTGCCGCCGTGCCGCACTATCCGAGATTTGGAGCACACCGTCCAACAAGTGTCTGCCATTCTGCCGCAGGACAACAACAGGCGTCTGTTCGCCTCCATGCTGGACCGTATTGCAGCATGTGTCGCCGCACGAGGCGGTGCGACGCGCTGTTTGAAGATGACCGGACTGCGTGCCACACCCCCCCCCCCTGTAATTGTCCTGCAGCTCTGTTTTTGTCATCATGTGTATCATTCATCTGTCTCATTACGTCCATAAAATTTCACTTCAATCCGATGCTTCCTTCTTGTTGCGCAAATTTCATTATCCGTGAGTGTATCACAGATTGCATAGCAGGCTTCATTGTCATATGCGAGGTTAAATCCATATGACACTTTTAAATAACTCAACAGTCTGACGATCTTCTATCTCTCTAAGCACCCCCATGATCGCAACATTAATTTATGTCCCGAAAGGGCATTAATTTCCTAAATGCAATCTCTTTATCAAAACATATTAAGAATTGACTTCTCGACATGTGTGAAATACAGTGCGGCGTAGTTTCAGCGTTTTCTATAAAAAAAAAAAAAAAAGAAAGAAAACTTTTCTTCAAGTTGGCAAAGGAGATTAATGATCGTGTTGGATCTTCTTCTTCATAATTAGAGGCAACACGGAATCAAATGGTGCTTGCCAGATTACAAGATTTTAATACTTTACGCAAGAAGCAATGCCACGAATGCTAATCGGAAACACGCTCGCAGAAAAGTATTGGGTTTCACTTTCAGGTGGGGAAAGCTTTCAAATTTCCGCAACATACCATCTGGATGAATTGGAATGAGTTGTACCCTTAAGATGGATGAGTGGAGACGTTGCAACACAACAGAAGTTTAGTGTAAGGAGATATCTCAACACTTCGCGTTCTTCTTTTTTTCCCCCTCCGCTTTCTTTTTTATTCATTTTCTCATTGCCCTTTCGTTCTGTCGGGTAGGTGAGAAATGAGATTAAGAGTGTTAATTAACTCCTCTAAATCTAGCCGTGAGCGAACGGAATTTGTAATTGCGCATTTCCCTCCATCTCAACGACAATGACGTTTGGCGTCGTCCTTCCCGCCAGCGCCCATTGGTATTTCGATTTCGTTTCGGGTTTCATGTTTCTGTCTCATGAATATTTAATGAGTCTAAATATTTCCTTGAATTCTTTCATTTAGCTCGTTTTACACTTCTGGAAAATATTCGCTTTGCTTCTAGGAAGAATCGAATCACTTGGAAAAGAAACTTTTAGCTTTTATCGCTTCTCTTCCTCTTCTCTGCAGAAAATAAATTGGTGATACCCCATACAACCCTGTACGGTGCGTAAATACACGTAAGGCGAAAACTATAGTTCTACGTTTTACTGAAATTTGTTTGTTTGTTCTTATGCTTTACAAAATAGATAAAAAAGCATTCTCTCCAAATATATCTTGCACTCGTGCTTTTACTCGTTTTCAGCCAAGGATCGAGAATTAAACCGATTTCCATAAATTTGGTCACTACACGTTGAACAACGCCACTGATCCCGTGTGAGAGTTTTTCTCACACTACTTCTTTCCTCTGTTTTAAGTAATTTACTTACTAATAACACTTCAAAATTCTTTCTTCGGAAGAAATATAGTTAAAATATACACTTATGGACAATGAAATTTGCGCACCAAGAAGGAAGCATCGCATTAAACTGAAATTTTATGGACGTAATGATACTGACGAATGATACACATGATGGCAAAAAGAAAGCTGCAGGACAATTACAAAGGGATCTGTGGAACGCAGTCCGGTCATCTTCAATAGCACGTCGCACCGCTTCGTGTGGCGATACATGCTGCAATACGGTCCGGCATAGAGGGGAACAGACGCCTGATGTTTTCCTGCGGCAGACTGGACCACACGTGTTGGGCAATGTGCTCCAAATCCCGGATAGTGCGGCACGGTGGTTCAACTGGTCCCACACATGCTCGATAGGGGACATGTCAGGGTAGTGGGCAGGCCATGGAAGTGTCTGGAGTAGGCAGTCCTGGGCAACCCGATCCGTCTGCGGGCGGGCATTATCCTGCTGGTATAGCGCACTTGGAATCCAGGCCAGGAATGGAAGCACATGAGATCGTAGGATCTCATCCACATACCCCTGGTCCGTCAATGAGAGATCTGGAGCTGATCGGCTATCGTAGGCAATGGCTCCCCAGACCATAATGACTGCAATGGGAGAAATATGGCGCTCGACAGTGAAGTTGGGATTGTGCTGTTGGCCCATTGGACCTCCACACCCGGACAAGATGATCATCTGTCTCCAAAACGAAGCGGCACTCATCGCTAAACGCCACACGTCGCCAGTCTGTGGCGTTTCATGTCGCTCTGGCCTGGCACCACTGCAAGCGGAGCAAGCTATGTTCCGGTGTTAATGGCAGCACACGTAAGGGGCGCTGGGATCGTCGATTCGTTTCAACGAGGCATCGACAAATGGTTCGTGGGCACACAGGAGCCCCTGCATATGCCTATGTAGTGGACCGGGTCCCCGTGGGATCCGTTCGTGCTTGGCGCATGATCCGTCGATCCTCTCTACCGGTGGTCCTCTTGGTCCGTCCGGAGCCGCTCCGCCATGTGGCATTGCCGTCACGTGTCCACTGCTTCCAACACAGTCGGAATGGTATGGTCAGAACGATCCACGTGGCAGAACGATTCATACGGCGCGCCGACCACTCTACGGTTTTCAGCCCGATGATCACGCGTCTCTCAAATTCGACGCCTCTGGCCTCTACCCGGCCTTCTTTTCACTTCGTACCCTTGTTTGCGCCGGCCGGTGCTTTTCGCTTTCATGGGGCATCGACTACACGCCGGTTTAGAAGGCAGCCGGTTCGTGCTTGCAGCGCCAGCAGAGAGTGTGCGGTCATGAGGCATCGCACCATACGTGGATCATTTGCATACCATCACGCACTCTAGCCATTTGCAAAGTTTCGCGGTCGTAGCATGTTTTCTTCTAGGTGCGCAAATTTCATTGTCCGTGAGTGTATATTCACAAATCAAATTAGTGTGTGTGTGTGTGTGCGATTGGTGGTTTAACGTCCACCGTGAGCAACTCAATGGGCTATAAGCAGTCGCCCGTTCCTAACTTAGAGTCACTGGTTCCACGGAAGGGAGAGAGCCAGTACCGAAAGACAAACACAACATCCATGCCTCACCGGGACTCGAAACCGGACCCCTTCGTATGAATGATCAGAGGCCATCACTTAGACCACTGCGCCACCGGGGCGGCAAGAGGCCATCGCTTAGACCACTGCGCCACCGGGGCGGCTAAATCAAATCAAATTAGGCAAAAAGCGAATTCATATTTTTTTTTATTGGAGGTTTAACGACCACTGTGGACAACTCAATAGGCTATAAGCAGTCGCCCGTCCCTAATTTAGGGTCACTAGTTTTGGGGAAGGGAGAGAGCCAGTGCCATAAGACAAACACAACATCCATGCCTCACGGGGATTCGAACCCGGACCCCTTACGGTCGAATGGTCAGAGGTCACGGCTTTGACCACTGCACCACCGGGGCAGCACTTTCGTATTATCGCGTTATCTATAAGAATACAAAACGCAAACGCCAGTGGTCGCTTGTTGACAGAAATGTTCACATGGGGGCAAAGAGCAGACTGTTTGAAGGTCAAAGACGTGCCAGTCTTTATCGGAACTAATAACAGGTTGTTAAGAAGATTCTAAAAGTCAGCTAGAGAGGCGTTGGTGTCCCTACTAGGATCACTTTCAAATAAATGGAGCTTTTTATATTCAAAGCGTGAGAGAAGTGCTCAGAGCGCGACCAACAACGGGTTAAAAAACGAAATAAAATTTTGAAATATCTGGAAAACTATAATGGATTTTCGTAGAAAATTTGAGAAAAAATGTATCACTTAATATGGTCTTCCACATTGTATGTAGAAAGCTAGTTATTCATTAAAGAGCATACCTGGCCGCAGCCGTACCTAAAAAGTGATAGTCAAAGTGAGACAATATGAAGTGTGATCTCCCAAGACCGTCTAGAAAATACAAGGCCATGACATTGGAGGGATGAGTTCCCTCCGTTTGTGACGTCATTCTCATGTTACACGGATTGATACATTCATTTCGTGTTTGATGTCACACACGAAGGCGTTGGAAACCATTCCTAAGCCTTGGTTTCCACGTGGTCACTAAAAGAGGAACTCACCTGTCTAATGACATGGCCTTGTATTTTATAGCGGCCTGGGATCACCCTTCAAGCAATACATGCTTCACAGCGACGTTTCATGTTCATAATGAGTGTCCAGAAACCGTCCTGGCAAAAACGGCCAATTCTGCTCCAAGCAGCTTCGGAGCTCCTGTAGGTTTCGAGAAGGAAGTTGAAAGTCTGCAACCCGTCTGCCTTAAGTATCCCAAGTATGCTCAATAGGGTTCAGGTCGGGAGAAAGAGATGGCTACTCTATGCCACTAATGGTTTTCTCCTGAAGATATTGGTCAAAAAATTCTGGCTGTGTGAGGACGTAAATTGTCGTTCTGTAAGGCAAAATTGTCGTCAATTGCTCGAACAAAGAGTTCTAAGATCTCATCTCTATAATTCTGAGCACCCATAGAACCGATTTGAAGCAAATAGAGATATATGCAACCACCCAAAGATATGCCTACTCACACCATGAAACTGCCATCACCGTGAGTGTCCCTTTCTAAGACATTTAAAGGATGATTACGCATCCCTTGTTCTCTCCAGATAAGTGTTCGTCTCAAGTCACTCTGGACACCAAATCTGGAGTCATCCGTAAATACAACAGAGCTCCATTCATCTTCAGTCTGTATGACAGGACTGCGACACCAATTGTGACCGTCCCGTTTAGGACGAGAAGATAAGGGGACACATGCCATTGAACTTCCAGCACAAAGGCCTTATTTATGAAGCCTCCTGCTCATTGTGTATCAAGATATACACTATATTGACAAAGGTCACCGGACGCCCCTTCAGTAGCAAATGAACGGGTCCGCTGCGATGTTAAGATGCGCTGGTGCAGCTGCAAATGGTATAAAACTAAACCTGCAGCTGACCGCAATCATATTGCACTGTGCAGTTGAGTGAAAATGTCGCTTCCGGAGAGAACTGACTTTCAGAAAAGAAAGATCGTTGAGTGTTATATTAGTGGGTTGTCCATAGAAAAATCCGAAAGGCGTTTAAACATACCCAAGTCAACTGTGTTGGATGTACTGAATAAGTAGAAGACGCATGGCGTGCCTGAAGCAGCAAAACGTACCGGCACAACAAAGAAAATCAGTAATAGAGGACGTCGAAACCTCAAGAGAGTCGTTACAGCTAATCGACAGAGTACTGCACAAGACCTCAGTGTACATGTGAGTAAGAATGCTGGAACCGTACACGTACACGTGCCATTCGCAGAGAACTTCATTCCATGGGTTACTGTGATCGTGCGGCTGCTCATAAGCCTTTCATCTCCACTCGGAATGCTACTCGTCGTTTAGCATGGTGTAAAGAACATTTATCGTGTACCGTAGATCAATGGAAACGGGTCCCATGGACTGATGAATCAAGATACACGATACATCAGTCTGATGGCCGTGTGTGGGTATGGCGGTAGCTGGGTGAACGCTATTTACCACAGTGTACTGTTCCTACGGCCAAGTTTGGAGCTCGCAGGGTTCTCGTGTGGGGATGTTTTTCGTGGCGTGGTCCCTACCCATTGGTTATCGTGGACAAACCTGTTAACCAGCATGTCTACCACGATATTCTGGACAATTATGCCCTACCAACTCTCCAGCAATACTTTGGAACCGACCCTTGTTGGTACCAGCAGGATAATGCACCGAGCCATAAAGCGAGGAATGTTACGGCGTGGTTTGACGATATTCCGTATCGTGTGTGGACTGGGCAGGACAGAGCCGTGATCTTAATCCCACAGAGCACCTATGGGATGAATTAGAGCGCCCCACAAGAAATTTGGAACCACGACCTACTACTAAGCAACGGTTAGCGGCAGCATTAAGTACTGAATGGAAGCGCACATCTATCGCTGTGTTGCAAAACCTTGTCGAAAGCATGTCTCGAAGGGTCAGTGCATGCATTAAGGCCAAAGGTGGACCGACACCGTACTAATGTATGTCAATAAATGCTATGTTGTGTTTCTCTTCTAGGTTTCCGGTGACTTTTGTCAATATAGTGTACACTGGTCACAAAAAGTTGGGGATATTGTAGTTTCGAAAGGAAAACGTGGTGATATGCAAATTTAGCTGCTACTGGAGATCGGTTATACGTCATACGTGAATTAACATCATGACAACACGGCACGTGACGTGCGAGCTCCGATAAGAGTGCCGTGCGAGAAGTGTAAAACGGGTCTTTTCAGGGCTTGGTCTAGAAGTTTGCTGAATGTGTTGCCTTCAGTGTGGGAATTACCTGAAATGATGTCCAGACGACGTTTAAGCATTGACAATAGAAATAGGGCTATCGTCATGTTACAGACAGGTGTACGGCAAATCGATGTGGCTGCTGCTTTAGGAGTTTCGCAAAGTGTAGTAAGTCGACTATACACAAGATTTCTGCGATAATAACCACCAGGAAGCAAGATCTCTAACTGAGGGTAAATACTCGGAAGGCCTAGTATTACCAGTAGCCAACTCCGGGAATCACTTCGAGCTACTTCTGGTGTCACAGTATGTACGCAAACGAAACCAAACAGTCTTCACGACTACGGACTCAGAGCAAGGAAGCCACTGAGATGTATAACACTGACATCAGCTCTCCGTCGTCAAAGATGTACCAGGTTTTCAAGAGTACATGTCATGGAATACAGAGTGGCAGCGTGTACTTTTCACAGACGAATCCCGTCTCGCTCTTTATCCTGATACTTGACGAGGACACGTGTGGGGGAGATCCGGCACACGAACGCAACCACGCTATGCGCAGTTCATCCACCCTTCCCAGGGACAGTCTGTTCTTGTCTGAGCAGAAGTGTGTTTTAAAGGCCGTACTTCCTTGTATGTTTGTCAAAGCAACATGGATTGTGCCTATTGTTGCACTGTTTCACGCTGCTGTTAGACATGCATTCCGTTTTCTCGAAGACGATGCAACCAGTCACTATGCCTGGAGAGTGCTTCAGGAGGTCAAAGCTCATGGGATTGAATCGTTACAGCTACGTCCGAGGTTTCATGATCTTCATCCTCTTAAAAACATAGCGACGTCTGGATAACCGCGTTCCATACATAGCATACAAGAAGACCTCCGTAACGTATTGCCTGTAAAATAGGACGAGCTCTTCCGGACACTAATCAATAATGTCGTTGCACTCATTGATAATGAATGCCTCGTAGGTGTCAAGACGCTCTTCGACACAGAGGTGGTGTTACCGGTTACTGAAATCGGCGGTATGGACATTTTCCAAATTTACCATTTTGTCTAATTGCAGGGCTATTTTTTTGTGAGCAGAAATTGTATAATACATTGTTTTTGTAAACGCACACTTTATCGTTTGTGTTACCTAGCCTCACTGATGTTATTTTAATGCGTGTTACTTGAGTCATATACATAGATCCTTCATTTCATGTAATATCCCTACCTTTTCTTTTGTGACCAGTGTATTTCCTATTGCTGCAAAAAGATCCAAACACAGTTGGGCAGATGTGTCAGCCTTTCTTTTTCGAGTACTTAGCTGCAGGTAACGGTCATCTTTTGAAGATGATACCCGAGGTTGTTGTTTTTTGTTTTTTTGTTTTTTATTGGAGGTTCAACGACTACCATAAGTAACTCAATGGGCTATAAGCAGTCGCCTTTCCCTAATTTAGGGCCACTGGTTCCAGGGAAGAGAGAGAGCCAGTGCCGTAAGACAAACACAACATCCATGTCTCCCGGGATTCGAACCCGGATCCCTTTCGGACGAATGATCAGAAGGTTTCCCATTACTTAACCTTCTCGGTGTCGTACTTGTCTTTTGAAATGTGATTCAGGGACTAAAGAGCAACTAATTTTGAGCCACTTGATTACTTTGGCTGGAGACTGGCCTGCTTGTAGCATTCGAACGGCCCTTTTCTCCTAAACATTGTCTAGATAATTCGCTATAGTAGTAAAATGCAAGCTTTCAAGGTATCAAAGTTCCTCTCTACAGTTAACAACAGATAGTTTTATGACGAAGTAAATTTCTCCATCATCTTTGTATACGCCGGGCATCGAACCCCGGTTCCCCTCAATCCGGAGTAAGTCGCTCTCCCAACTGAGCTACGCGGACGTATGCTCTCACTGCTATCTGCCTTTATCTCATGTGTGTCCTGCGGTACAGGTACGTCACAATTTCAATAAACAAAGCACCGGTTCCAAATGGAGACCCTCAGTAGATTGGTCCGAGCGCGCAGACATACAGTAATGTCATTGGAGGCAAAGTCCAAGAGGCTATATTTCAGGCTGAGGTCAAAGGTTTGGTACCTCTCTATCTCTCTGTTTTTCTGTCTCTCTCTGTCTCTCTCCCTCTCTCTATGTCTCTGCCTCTCTCTGTCTCTGCTTCTTTCTCTGTCTCTGTCTCTCTCTCTGTCGGTCTCTCTGCCCCTCTCTGTCTCTCTCTGTCTGTCTTCCCCTATCTCTGTCCCTCTCTGTCTCTCTCTCTCTCTCTCTCTCTCTCTCTCTCTGTCGCTGTCTCTTTCCCTCTCTCTGTCTCTGTCTCTCTATGTCTCTCTCTGTCTCTGTCTCTCTATGTCTCTCTCTGTCTCTCTATATGTCTGGCTGTGCCTCTCTCTCTGTCTCCCTGCCTCTATGTCTCTGTCTGTCTCTCTGCTCCTCTCTCTCTTTCCCTCTCTCTCTGTTTCGCTGTTTCTCTCTCTATCTCTCTCTCTCTCTATATATATATATATATCTCTATCTCTCTATCTCTCTCACTCGCTCTCTGTCTTAAATCCAGGAATTCTGTATCGCCAAACTTACAGTCCCCGTCGTATTCAAGTTTTTTTTTTTTTTTTTTTGGCTGAAAATGTGTTAGGGTATTAATAATCAAATCATATTAATGCACATATGTATGTTCCTGTGTTTTCTTTCGCTTTGGGACTTGCATGACCTTATTTACCGGTGGTCCTAAGCGTCACAATTTCGGGTGCTGCAAAAAGAAAAGGAAGAAGAAAAAGATCTAGACAAAGGTCTTCCCCTGAGTCAGTCTCCTCGTGCCATAAATGATTTCAGAAAATCTTCGATCTCTGTTTGCCCTGATAAGTCTGACTCAACATTATGGGAAGTTGATTACATTGATGCCATTCAAGAGTATACGACATTGCATGATTTCAGCAAGACGCGAAAAGTGGGGACTTTGCACACTCGAAGAGGGTGTTTTGATGGAACCCAGAAGGTACACGGCTAAAGCCTTACTTGAAGCTCATCTTTTTAACGGAAGAAACATCAGAAGAGAATGTTTATTTTATTCCAAGACACTGGCAGTTCCTAAACAGCCCTGGAAGCTATTTCGTGGGGCCCACTTTTCGAAAAAAATGACAAGTTATCCCATCCCTGAAAAAATGGTATGTCAGCATCACCGTTTGCTGTTTAAACATCTTTTCAACACAAGTCTAGGAATCATTACAGTTTTTTGCATTAAAGAAATAATTAACAACATTTCATCCCTTTTCCTACACTGTAGATCCCTACTAAAATTTAATGTAAGAAAGAGATTATTCTTTGACACGACAAATTTCTTCAGAGAGACTGTCAAAGGTTTTGCTCCGTGCTTATGAATTTTATTGCAATAACTGAATTCAGAATTTGCAATCATTTCTTTGCTTCTTTTTTTGTTTCGGATTTAACCACCACCGTGAGCAACTCGATGGGCTATAAGCAGTCGCCTGCTCCTAATTTAGGGCCACTGGTTCCACGGAAGGGAGAGGACTAGTGTCGTAAGACAAACACAACATCAATGCCCAAGCGGGATTCGATCCCAGCCAAACAGTCAGAAGCCATCGCTTAGACCACTCCGCAGCCAAAGGGGCTTCCACTTTTCGTGAGGGAAATCCAAATCTGTCAAAAATTAATTTCCTTTTCCAAGACTTATCTATCATAAATAAAATAATTACGAAAAAATATATTTAAAGAAACTAAAGTTGTCCAGAATTGCAAGAAGTTGTCCAGATTGCAAGAAGTTGTCCAGAATTGCAAGAAAAACATACTGACATGGAGAAGGTTAGCCCAAAGGGACAGAGCTTAAATATGAAAGTCTAGAAAGGGGAAGGGCGTGTATAGGCTCAAGGCAAAGAATTGGTTCAAGGCAACAATTGTTATTTAAGTTTTTTCTTGTTTGTTTTTCTGAAGCCGTCAAAATGGTGAACACACTTATTTCGTTTTAGTATAACTTAGTTCTTTGACAAGAATATTGAAGTACAAGTTCACATATGTTTTTTTTTCAAAAGTTAACACAAGGTCAACTGGCCCAAAATACACTGGTTGCAAAAATTAATGACGAAGAGGAGAAATTAGCATAACAGCGGAACGAGCAGGCAGAACAGACCGAAAGACCACTCAGGAGATAGACTAGGGTCCGGTACGGTAGGGCATGCGCATATATGCAGCACGACGTAGGGAGGGGTTGTCGGAAGGGTATAAAGCACACTGGCGGTGTACGCTCAGCAATTCGGTGAAAGCTATTGCACGGTGTACATCCGTTTGAACGACGTCGAGTTACTGCCACCGTGTGATATGGCCAACAGGCAATCCAGTAGACAACATCTGGATGACTTTACCTGAGGTTGCGTTATTGGGAAGTTGGAAGAAGGTCGAAGTGTGACTGCTGTGGCCGAGGAGTTCGGGATCGCTCACAGCATCGTTTCACGAGCTTGGAGAGCATTTCAAACGACAAGAACAGCTGTCCGAGAGTTTAGCAGTGGTCGTCCACGAGCAACACGGCGGCGGACGACAGGTATATTGTCCTACAGGCGAGAAGAGACAGACGGCAGACAGCGGAAGAAATTGCAAGGCACATGCAACAGACAACTGGAAGTCCGTTATCGCGTTTTATCGTGACCAGGAGGCTGCACAAAGGTGGTCTATTTGCACGACGACTAGTACGGTGTGTGCCATTAACGCCTGCTCATCGGAGACGGCGGTTTCTGTGGTGCCAGGAACATAAGAACTGGACACATCAGCAATGGGATCGAGCTCTCTTTACGGATTAGAGCCGATTTAGTCTGATGAACGCTTCTGGACGTATACACATCTGGAGAGAGCAGGGAACACGCAATCACGCCTCCACATCATCAAAAGGAACCGATTTGGAGGTGGCGGAGTTCTCGTTTAGGGCGGTATCATGCTTGGTAGCCGTACTGACCTCCACATCTTCCAAGGAGGTTTAATCACTGGTGTCCGTTACTGTACCGAGGTTCTCCTGCCTCACGTGCGTCTGTTTAGAGGTGCTGTGGGTCCTGAGTTTCTCTTCATGGGCGACAATGCTACACCTCCTCGTACAGTGGCTGTCGCAGAGCTGTTGGAGAGTGAAGATATTCAACGTATGGATTGGTCCGCAGGGTCCCTGGACCTAAATCCAATCGAACACGTGTGGGACCTTCTCGGGATACGCTTGGCAGCACGTCACCAGCCGCCAGCAACGATTCCTCAGCTGCGATTGGCGCTTCAAGAGGAATGGGCCGCGATGCCTCAACAGCTTCTTGACAACCTCGTTCAGCATGGACAGACATTGTAAATCCTGCAACGCAGTCAGGGGGGATCATATCCCCTACTAAAGACGGGATTTTTCTTAGCAGCCACCTGTCACATGGACGTTTCTCTCTTCGGCCCAGTTGTGCTCGAAGCTACCTTTTCAATAAAGTGCCTTTGTATACTTTTGATTCCTTGTTTGGACGTCCCATATTCTAACATCTTGGGGATCTTATGGTTTGATTTGAATCGATGTGGAGCACTTCTGCAGGACCTTACATTCGAAAAACCGTCTCGTCCTTGATTTTTGCACGCCAGTGTATGATTGCCCATTCCGCGCTTTTTCAGAGACCACTTGGATTCATTTCTGTGCTTCCATGTTTCTTGTTTGGTGAAACTTCTCAAATAGGGAAAAGTGGTTTGGATGACTGGGAACATGATAGTGAACCTTTAACGTGCATGAAAATGTTTTTGGAATATCCAAAAAGCTAATGTGCACTGTCTCTAAATATTCCCACTGCTGTTTTTCAATTTCTGCTTCGAATCATACTTAGTGGAAAACATTTAGCTAAATATTTTGGCGACTCGAACTCCCTAACATTCGACATTTTACCTAATTCAGTACACGTTTTATTAGATCCTTTATGTCCAGTTGCTTGAAAGTCGTTCGTGGATCATTTGTAATTTTAAATTCTCGTTTAATAGTTTTATCCGGGCGAAGAAAATATGCTACATATCATATATGCAGGATATGTTTTATGCTTTCCAACCGTAGGTTGAAGAATCGTATATGCTCCAGCTTTATCCGTCTGTCTGTCTGCAAGATAACTCGGGTAAAAATGGTTCGATTTCGATGAAAGTTTTGTATGTGGTAGGGGACAACCTGGGGACGAACTCTATTGAAAATGGTCGAAATGGGGTCAAAGGTCAGGACATAGGAGCGGGACCCATTCCATCGCCTTTGTGCGTCATAACGTACGTAAAAATGCTTCGATTGCGACAAAACTTTATCACGTTATTCCAGAGGTATACTGAACCGGCTATGTTGAATATCATCGAAATGGGGTCAAAAGGTCAGGGAGTGAAACTTATTCTACAGCAATGATCCTCATAACTTGAGTAATGATTTCTGGTATGTTGGAAAGCGTATCATAATCAATGCATTGCATGATTTTACTAACTTGTTTTTATACTAAATAGGTTAATTAAAGCCACTAATAGTTGAAATAAGTACGTAAACACAGGGATGACGTGGAAGGTGGGAAATCTCCCCCGGAACAAAATGGAAACCCCTCCCCCTCGAGCTTTTCAGATTCCTTGAGCTCAGGTAATATTTCCTTTATCTCCCATCAGATTGTCTTGTTGCCCCCACAATAGTTCTCTCCACTCCCTTAACTGTAATATCTATGCTGGATTCATTACTACGTAGGTCGTGCTAAAAGAATGTACAAAGCTGCATTCCACAGGAAGATTGCTCATTGTAGTGCCATCTCTCGTTGTTGGCGTAAATCCCAAATGACGTCACCAGCGTTAATCATGTGACCAAACAGAGACGAGAAAAGATGGCCAACAGTGATACATTGTGATTCAGTTCTTTGTGAAAGAGGAAATTCCCGCTGCCAATATTCACCGTACGCTTCGGCGTGCATACCGAGATGCGTGTATTGGTGCCAGCAGTGTGAGAAGGTGGATGAAACATTTTTAAAGACGGTTACAGAGATATTAACGATCAGCCTCGTAGCGGTCGCCGTCGAACAGCCTCTGCGGAACACAACAAGGAAAGAGTTAATGCCTTTATTCGTAATGACAGAAACGTTAAGGTGAATGAAATTATGGCGAATTTAGGCATAGGAAATGATCAGCAGGTTGAGATATCGAAAAATTGGTGCCCCTGGATTCTACATTTACTGACAGAAGACCAAAAAAAAGGCCAGTGCAAGAACATCTCGTCACAACTACTGTAGCCTTATCAAAATGCATGGGCCCATTTTTTGCATAGTATTGTGACAGGTGACGAAGGTGGTTCCACCATTTCGAACCTTAAAGAAAACGCCAGAGCATGGAATGGCATCATCTCCGTTCACCAAGCAGAAAGAAGCCTACGTCACTTCCGTCAGCTGCAAAGGTTATATGAACTGTTTTTGGAAAGCAGATGGGTGAATTCTGGCTGATTTTTTAGAGCCTGGAAAAGCTGTAAATTCAGCTTGCTATGTTCAAACATCAGAAAAGCTCTGTCGTGCATTGCGTGATTAACAGCCGGGAAAGAAAATCATCCTCCAGCACAACAACTTTGTGCTGGAGGATGATCGTTTGACCCCGGAAAATATCCAGAAATTCGGATGGGAACTTTTACCTCACCCTGCTTACAGTACAGATCTGGCACCCTCCGACTGTCATCTTTTTGGGATCCTAAAGGACCTGATGTGCGGGCAACACTACCAGAGTACGGAAGTAATACAGCAAGCTGTACGTCGGTATTTTCGCGCGACTGGAACGGAGTTTTTCTGCAAGGATATCTTTAAACTGCCAAAACCATAGGGAAAATGTGTCCAAAGAAACGGGAATTTTGTAGGAAAATAGATTAAAGTGTCGTACTTATTTCTTTAATCATTACAACTCGTAATTTTTAAAACAATGTTGCTCATCATAGGCGCTAACTATAGTGGGGAAGGCAAGGTGAATTTTGCACCTCCAATAATTTCACTGGGGGGGGGGGGGGGCAGTACCCACCCAATATTTTTGGTCCTGTTTAATTAAATAATCGCTTTAGCCTCATAAGGTGGACCAAGCTCCATCTTATGAGGCCAAAGCGATTTATTTCCAAATAATTAATAAATAATAAAATAAATCAAAACTTTTTTCCCAATCTCGAGATTGCTCATTTGATAAGCATCTGGATTGTCAGCCCCGTATTAATAGAGTTTGACATGTTCTCGCGATATGTGGTAAAAGCTTAAAGCAATTTTCAAAAATAAAATACAAAAACTTTTAATCTCTAACACCTTTATTTATCTATTTATTTTTTCCGCTTCTTGTTCTTTGTTTGAGTAAACCAGCAAATTTCTCATATTTTACTAAACCTTGGAAATAAAATCTTTCTGGATATTTTTATGAAATCACAGGCTGAATTTTATTTTTTTAAATATTAATATTCATCAAAAGAATATTTCGGTTTCCTTGTTCATTTGCTGATGAGCAATTACAATTGCGTTTTAAAATATAAGTCGAATCTCGTAGTTTATCTTTTTGCTCACCACCTTTTTATTTTCCTCCTGACAATAGAAGAGACATGCCCCTCCCACGTCTGATCTCTTCACGCCTCCCCCCATAGTTTGGAGAAGTCGGCGCCCCTGTCGCTCATTAATTTCAATATAGCCCTGATATATATATATATTAAGATAATACAACGTATTTTGTCTCAAATACATTTTTTTTCAAGCCGGCCATGGTTTCGCTGGGTATTGACCTAGCTTCACAGGACGAATGGCACGTAAATATTCAAATTGTATATGACATCATAAATGGTGTTTACAGTCACGTGTTTTGGTTGGATGCTTCCACGCGCTTAATAGAAATGGCGTGGATGCCATGTCATTAACAAGTTGCGAAGACTTCTGATATATATGGAAAGCTTCAAAAATATCAAGTTTGGTGGTTGAATCTGGCTTGTCAATTAGTTTAGCATGTTCAAAGAGAAATTTATGGTCCTTTTCGTAACAGGGTTTAGCCATCGATGACTTCTTTAGGTCACAATTCCGAATGTAGGTCTTGTGCTCCTTCAATCGAAAACGCAAGGCTCTACGGTTCTGTCTTAGATACGAAGCGCCACATTCACATGGAATTTGATAAATTTCCCACGAGTTTTTGTCTTCAACACAGTCCTTTGATCCTAAAAATCTCATTTTCTTTATGGGTTTAAAAATCACCTTAAAATTAAAGATTTTGAGAATTTTTGAAATTTTGAAGGCAATGTAACGGGAAAATGGAATAATGGCAAAATTCTCTCGCAATGGACGCATCACAGGAGTTAACGTGGAGATAGGCTTCGGTTTTCGGAATTTTGTTAGATATTTTGTTTTATTTCCTTAAACGTGTTGCAGTACAGCGAGGATACACAATCCTTCCATTATAGACAAGGCGCAAACAAAATTCCGGAACCCGAAGCCTATCTCCACGTTAACTCCTGTGATGCGTCCATTGCGAGAGAATTTTGACATTATTCCATTTCCCCGTGACATTGCCTTCAAAATTTCAAAAATTCTCAAAACCTTTATTTTTAAAGTGATTTTTAAACTGAATAAACAAAATGAACTTTTTAGAATCTAAGGACTATGTTGAAGACAAAAACTCGTGAGGAATTTATCAAACACCATGTGAATGTGGCTCTTCCTATATAGGACAGCCTCGTAGAGCCTTGCGTTTTCGATTGAAGGAGCACAAGACCTACATTCGGATCTGTGATCTAAAGAAGTCATCGATGGCTAAACACTGTTACGAAAAGACCATAAATTTCTCTTTGAAGTAGCAAAACTAATGGACAAGCTAGATCCACCCACCAAACTTGATATTTTGGAAGCTTTCCATATATATCAGAAGCCTTCGCAACTTGTTAATGACATAGCATCCACGCCATTTCTATCAAGCGCGTGAAAGCATCTAACCAAAACACGTGCCTGTAAACACCATTTATGATGTCATATATAAAAATGATCACATGTAGAGGAATTTAGGAAGGGAGTGTCTGACCCCAGATCTTAAACAACCCTTAGTAATAGGAAGCTATGAGGTTTGTGCTAGAGTGCCCGATAGGAAAGTGACACGGAAGCGAAGTAAAAAGGGGAGTAAGACGCTCTAATTTATTACCGGGGGGCCAGTACCCGAAGTCCGACGGCTGAACGTGCCCATCCGACGTACGGCGGATATTTAGTGGATCGAGCGTTCGTACCTGCTAGGATCGAACCTGAGGTCCTTTCCGTGGCAGTCACGAACGTTGCCCACTAGGCCACCCGCGGGCTTTATGTCATATAGAATTTAAATGTTTACGTGCCATTCGTCCTGATGAAACTAAGTCAATACCCAACGAAACCATGGTCGGCTTGAAAAAATAAATATTTGTGACAAAATACGTTGTATTACCTTAATATATATATAATCGTCACAAGACTGTAGTCTTTGTGATCAAGAATAGCCCTGATGTTTCGGAGATGTAGGTGCGAACTACAGTTAACATCTGTTTATACAGACAAGTTGTTCCGCTATGACTGGAAGAAGAGGGGCCGCAAATTTAGAGGTGCCCAGAGCAAATTCGCCTCTGGGGATTTGGGTGTTGCTAGAAAAAACAGGAAATTGTGGTGTGGTTGTTATTGTTTATTTTGGTACCGCCTTGGTGCGTAGCGTTGCAATCAGTCAGTAACTGGAATTTCAGATTTCGTTCACTAGTAGTTGCTGCCGCCAGTCAAACCTTTCTCAGTCTGACAATACTTATCTCTCACATAAACGTTTTAGGTGTTCAGGGTAGATTCACGAAAGCAAGACTCGCCGGTTCTATTTACAGATGTTTATTTATATCATCTCCTATTTGCACAGGGGTGCAGGTTATTTATACACATACACAAATCTAATCCACTTCGGTTGTTCTACTATGAATCATACGAGTTATTCACTACATACCACTGAGTGAATTCATGAGAGTCCTACAGATGGTCAGTTCATCACTGAGTTCATAAGACGATTACTTCAGCAGCGAGTTCATAGGACGATCAGTTCTACAGCGAGTTCATAGGACGATCAGTTCAACAGCGAGTTCTTAGGACGATCAGTTCAGCAGCGAGTTCATAGGACGATCAGTTCAACAACGAGTTCGTAGGACGATCAGTTCAGCAGCGAGTTCATAGGACGATCAGTTCAACAGCGAGTTCATAGGACGATCAGTTCAACAGCGAGTTCATAGGACTATCAGTTCAACAGCAACGAGTTCATAGGACGATCAGTTCTACAGCGAGTTCATAAGACGATCAGTTCAACAGCAAGTTCATAGGACGATCAGTTCATCAGCGAGGTCATAGGACGATCTGTTCAGCAGCGAGTTCATAGGACGATCAGTTTAGCAGCGAGTTCATATGACGATCAGTTCAGCAGCGAGTTCATATGACGATCAGTTTAGTAGCGAGTTCATAGGACGATCAGTTCAGCAGCGAGTTCATGACGATCAGTTCAGCAGCGAGTTCATAGGACGATCAGTTCAGCAGCGAGTTCATCGCATGAGGTATGGCCCCTGTCACGTAAGATTTTAGAGCCTCAATGTGCCAGGATCCTGCCTTGAATCAAATCCACCGTACTAAGTATTACAAGTATCTGTACTGCAGAACTACGTGACTTCTGCTATGCACAAAGATATTTAAAGAATGACCTCAGCCACTCTAAAATCCCAATAGCCTGATGACCGCGACCATCAGGGGAAAATCTTAAGCATCTTTCCGATTGAAGCAAAAACAAGAGAGTTTCCGCCAAAATTTCTGAGCCCCTGGTCCGAAATGCGATTTCACCCAGCTCCCTCGTCTTCAGCCAATCCTGAGTGCATTTTCTGCAGGATGCATACTCCGGAGGTCTCATAACTCACCGAAACTGTCGCCTCGTTCAGGATGTCCGGTACCCAGGCAAGAAGGATGCTTCGTGGACACGTCTCTCTTCCTCTCTCTCTCCTCCTAAATGAGATTCCTCGCTCCATATTATGCAACATGGAATCTCACCCCTGTCTTTTTCGAAATTGACCTCTCCAACTCACATTTAGATGCGGGTTGCATTCCACTTTGCCTCAGAGTTATTCAGAAAAAATGAAAAGCCGGTGAAAACCCAAGTTTGTCCGCGACGGGCATCGAATCCGTGTCCCCTCACTCCGGAGTAAGTCACTTTCCCAACTGAGCTACACGGATAGAATGTATCCCTGCAGATTTGTCGTCTTGGCACATGTTTTCACCTCTGTAGTAAGTCCCAAACCACACTAAGACATTCACGATAAACCAAACCGCTGCTGTTTTTCTCTTTGTTTAATTTGATGTACGAGGAAGTGTATGTTAATTCACATGGTTTTTTTTTTTTTTTTTCAAAAATTAGTTCGTAATTTTAATTACTGATAAAATAATTTTTCTCCTTGCTGGAGTCATTTTGGGATATCTTGGGTACTCTAGTTTCGCTTTGTCCTGGTACTGAAGTGTTTACCGAGCCTTCAAGCCTTCAAAACAAATTCCCGTCAATGGTTCTGATGACAGCAACACTCTATTGATATCCCGATCTCAAATTCCAGTCAGCTGATTAGCAACGATAAGACTAATTCATACATCTCCCCGGTGCACTATTTCCCATTATCGTTACATCTCGGATTCGAAATCTCGTCACGTGACGTCACTAATCTGTGAGATACTTTCTCGGAAATTTTCATTACTGAAAATACACATGTTTTCTCCATTTCAGTTGCACTCATGCGAAATGAAACCGAGGGAATCGACGGAGTAGTACATCTGCAACAGCTTTCCTTTTAATGGCGTTTAAAGTAGCTCCCACCGTTTCATTTGCACTTACCAGAAATGAAGAATGCAAACAGCACGAATGTCTTAGAAATCACAAAGCGCTTTCTGTTTAATGATCTTTATCCCAGATAAAAGATAAATTTTCAGTTGAAGGCATTGCCTTTATCATTAAGACTTGGAAATCTTTCTCTCTTTCGTTCCTTTAATTAGTGGTCTGGGGAAATGCAGGCTCCGAATGCAGCCAAGATTAAGAAAACGTGTGCTTTAAATGATTAGGTGAAATGTTTACCATGGCTCGGATAGCCAATGTTGCCGGAAGAGCAGTTAATTGAACAAACGGTACTCCGAAGCAGCAGCGCCAATGAGGAGTCTAATGGACGATGAGTTCCGAAATGAAAGAAAAGTACTGTTTAAAGCTGTGTTTTGTATCGAGCAATCACGGCCTGCAAGGTAACGAATTCATTTGTAGAGCGTCCTAAGGGATAATTAAATTTCAATTTATGATCAACGAGATTTATTTTTCTGCCTAATTTAAAACAAAAAGAACTAATGCTGTTTTTCCCCTTTGTTTAATTTGATGTACGAGGAAGTGTATGTTAATTTCTGCGCTCTGAAGTCTCGCTTCCAGTTTTTAAAATGTTCGGAATGAGCCACTGGAGATCCGCACACAAAGCTACACATCCAATGAAAATGCCTTAATTCTTTCGGAGCACACCCCTTAAGATAAAATGCAAAGCAAGAAAAGTTCTTCCATCCCCTCTTTACCCATCATGACAGTTTTCTTCGAAAAATATTCTAAACCAGTTCCGCCGCGCCCGGTGGCGCAGTGGTCTAAGCGATGGCTTCTGATCATTCTTCCGAAAGGGATACGGGTTCGAATCCCGGTGAGGCATGGATGTTGTCTTTGTCTTACGGCACTGGCTCTCTCCCTTCCCTGGAACCAGTTACCCTAAATCAGGGACGGGTGACTGCTTATAGTTCACTGAGTTGCTCACGGTGATCGTTAAACCTACAATCAAATAAATAAATAAATAAATAAACCAGTCCCGTCATATTTGCCTATGCATGTTTTAACTTTAAAATTTAAGGAATTGCGATCATATTGAAAGGAACGTGTCGAAAGTACACAGAAGTCTACGTCATTGCTCCACGCCTTGAACACGAGTGTAGCGCTAATGTCAGCAACGAGGGTATTTACCAAAAAAGACAGAAATTCATAACGTTTTCCAAAATCAGGTGGAACGTTCTAGAAATATCAAGGAAACAAACACACCGAAGATCCAAAACATTATGACAACCTGTCTAACATGATGTTAGTCCTCTACATACCACAAAAACAGCTATTACCTGGCATAGACAATACAAGATTTCTAAACGTGTCTTGTGGTATTTCGTACCGTAAATTACGTCGTTGAGCAGCCGCAGTTCGGATTTGCTGTCCAACACAAACCACAAATGCTGTAAGATTCGCTAGTCACCAGGTCACAATCAATAATTGTAAATATATAGAGGAGTTCGACAGAATAATGTGAACACCTAGGAAAAGAAGGTTTTACGTATCTAGTAGGGTGTGGGACCACCTTTGGCATTCAAAACCGCCTGAATCCTCCTTGGAATGGCCGCACACAAATCTTGGTTGGTGGTTACGCCAGTCTTCACGCAAGAACTGCTCCAGGTCCTTTAGAGATACAGGAGGAGGATTACGGGAACTGACTGTTTTCCAACACAGACCACAATGGCTCGATGATGTTTATGCCTGGTGATTGCGGAAGCCAAAGAAGGTGTGAAAGTACGTCCGCATTTTCCTGAAGCCATGATTGGACATTTCGAGCTCTGTGAATTGGGCGGTTATCTTCTTGATAGATGGCATCCCCTGAAGGAAACAATGCCTGAGCCATTGGATAGACTTGGTTGGCCAAAATAGTTTCATTCGCTCTGCCAGTCATCCGTCCTTTCAAGGTGATCAGCGGACCTGCTGAAAACCACGGTACGACAGCCCACAGCATGACAATACCACCACCATGCTGCGCTGTTGGGAGCAGCAGTCTGGTTTGCACGCTTCTGACGGTGTTCTACACACGTAAATACGTCCTGAAGTGGGGAATAGGGTGAAAGTGGATTCATCCGACCATATTACACGTTTCCATGCATCAGCAGTCCACATTGTAAGCTTCTGGAACCACTGCCGTCACCGTTGTGCATTCACCCGAGTCACCAGAGGTTTTGCAACAGCAGCTCTGACATAAATATCTTATTTATGCAGTTCCATGTGCACTGCTTTTGTTGATACTGGTGTATGGAGATGCAGATTGAACTCCGCACTAATTTTCGGTGTCATGGTTTTCTTATTACGGGTAACAATTCTCTTTAATGCTCTCCTATCTCTATCAGTCAGGGTCGTTTTCCTGCTGCTCTTGTGTTTCGCAGACGAGGTTTTGCGAGGAACACGGTATGCTGTCATGACGCTAGACACAGCAGCTTTCGATGCGCCCACTACCCTGGTGACTGCTGTCAATGAGGCACCAACTAGCCGGACACCAACAATAAGACCTCTTTCGAAGTCCGTTATTTCGCTCACTTCATCGTCACCCTGAAAGAAATTTTGCTACAAGACACTTTAAATGCACTTAAACAGGACCTTGAGGTTCTAAACAACGCTATTACCGTCAAACAATGGTGGATACCTTTGCGTATTGCGACGTACGCAGCTGCATTAAAAGTCACGTCTTTGAGCGTGGTGTTCATATCATTCTGTGCAGCCCCTGTATGTATATATTCATTCCCCACATGGAATTTTTTTGTTTCCGCCATTTTCTGGAAGACGAAATCAGCATGTTTAAGGCTTTTGCTGTTGTATACAGGCGATTAGCCGCTTTACAATCGGATTAATGCGTAAGTATTTGAAGTTGTGACGTATATTTTAAATTAACTTTCCTTTTTAGTTTCTTTCCCTATGCAAATCTTGAGTTTGTTCTCAGTTATAGTTCACACTTAACGTGATATCTTTTCTCTCAAACGAATACTGTTGGCAACACAATTGAGGTTGAATGAACGTGACGTATGCCTGTTATGAGATAAGAACGAGAGATATAAACTACGATACAACAGTTGCCTGTGTGGTTGTAGTGGAAAGTGGAGCGTGGAGTGTTGATTTGTGTTATGTGATTTCTATACTATCCTGAAGTGCTGTAACCTGTGCTGGAGAAATAAAAGCCAATTTCCGTAAGTTTGACTTCTGTTTTAAATGTTTCGTCTGGCCGTTAAGGTTTAATTTAGGAACTATTTCATCGTATGGTTATGTTTTAAAAAAACGTATCAGTACGAAAAGACATTTACGTTAAAGTGTATTGTACCTGTCTGATGTGGCGATGAAATTATCTCAAGGGCGCGTTAAGGAGTGAAACACAGGCTTATGGGTGTAGTAGATAGCCCCACGTAGGGGAGATTAACTCTAAAATCCGATAGTGGAAATTTTCTGAAGTTTTAAGAGAGAACGGACACTTTTTACTTTAAAAATGGAAGCGAGACGGACGGGACCTGGAGTTTTGGAGAGGCAGGTCGGGTGAGGAGTTTGGCGCGTCCATTGCAGCCGCGTAGGTCTAGGGTTCATATAGCAATGGACGGAGGCCAAGTCAAAGAACTATCTTACAACACAATGATCTAAAACCTAATCAAACAGAAAGTCTAGGTTATCATGCTTATAAAACTAGCCAGTCGCTAATCCGATCGGGAATGATCTTACTACCGAGTGAACTAAAATCAAATCAAATGAAAAATGAAGATATTCATGCTTAGAAACCTGATTTGTTGATAATCTGATTGGACACTTCTTTGATGCAAAATGCGCTAAGAAAATCAGACAGAAAGTCCATGTCGTCGTGCTTAGACAAATGGCTGTTTGTTAACTCCAATCGGATTGGTGTAAAATAGAATCAAAAGGAAACATTAAGAAAGTTGTAAACCCGATGGACACTACTTTGCTATAAAATGGGGCAAAATGATATCAAACCGAAAGTCTAGGCCGTCATGTTTATCCAACTGACTTATTGTTAACCCGATTTGAAACTACTATGTTACGCAATGGACATCTTGGTCAGGCTGAAGCCCCAAGTGAAGGGGACGGACATTAGGCCGCGAGTCCCTGCTCCGGGCCCAATGGCGTAATGCGACTTCTGAACCACTGGTTTCTATTTCAAAGATATTAATTTGAGGGTAAATATTGAGAAGAAGAATAAGTTTCACTTACTGCAGCAATTATGGTTTTGTTTTCATTATCAGATATTGCTTCACTGGTGTGACGCTCTTTGGCCAAACATGGCCCTTGCGCCATAAAACTCTACCAAACAACCAAAGCTTCACTGGTGCATTTTTCAAGCGTAAAACTGAAAAAACTGCTCGAAGAAACTGCTCCGGGTCCTTGAGAGGTGCAACAGGAGGATAACGGGATCTTTCTCTGTTTCCCAACACTGACCACAGTGGCTCGATAATGTTTAAGTCTGGTGATTGGGGAAGCCAAGGAAGGTGTGAAAGTTCGCCCTCATGTTCCTCAAACCATGACTTGGAATTCCCAGCTGTGTGAATTGGGGCGTTATCATCTTGATAGATGACATCCCTTGCAGGAAACAATGCCTGAGCTACTCGATGAACTTGGTCAGCCAAAATGATTTCATACGCATTGCCAGTCATCCGTCCTTTCAAGGTGATCAGGAGACCTGCTAAAAACCACGATATGACCTCCCAGAACATGACAGAACCATCACCATGCTGCACTGTTGTGAGCAGACAGTCTGGGTTGTACACTTCTGATGGTGTTCTCTACGTGTAAACACGTCCTGCGGTGAGAAATAGTGTGAATGTGGATTCATCCGACCACATTACACGCATCCATACATCGGCAGTCCACGTTGTATGCACCTGGCACCACTGCCGTCAGTGCATTCATCCGGGTCACCAGAGGTTTTACAATGGCAGCTCTGCCATGAATATCTTGTTAATGCAGTTCCATGTGCACTGTTTTTGTTGATACTGGGGTATGGAGATGCAGATTGAGCTCCGCACTAATTTTCGGTGTCATAGTCTTCTTATTACGGGTAACAATTTTCTTTAGCGCTCTCCTATCTCTATCAATCAGACGAGGTTTTGCCACGAACACGGTATGCTGTGACGCTAGACAGAGTAGCTCTCGATACCCGCACTTCCCTGGCTACTGTTGTCACGGAGGCACCAACTAGCCGGCCACCAACAATTAGCCCTCTTTTGAAGTGCATTAAATCGCTCATTTCGCCGTAACCCTGAAAGAATGTTTGCAACAAGACACTTTAAATGCACTTAAATAGGACCTTGAGGTTTTAAAAAAAGCTATTGCAACCAAAAAGTGGTGGATACCTCTGCGTATTGTGACGTACGCAGCTGCATTAAAAGTCACGTCTCTGAGCATGGTGTTTATTTTATTCTGTCCAACCCCTGTATGATTACACTGCAAAACAATGGAATTGCTTCTAAAGTGAAAGTGTGCAATCCTCTATCAGTTTAATGTGCTGAACACGAATATCGCCATCAAACATTGTTATTGGCTCTCATTTTAGAGATATTGGGGTGCTCTCCAGTAATGTAATGCACTGAACAATGAGATTAAGAATCTTATTATAATTTATAATATTAAGTAATAAATAAATGTATTATTATTAATTATAAATATTAAAATGTTAATTAATATTATCTTATTTATTTATTATTAGCATAAGTTATTAATATAATTTATTATTTATTATTATTATACAAGGTTACGAATTTTTTGCCTCATATTTCACTATTCCTTGGTCTAACCCATGTGCGTTAAAAGGGGTCTGGTTCATTTGCCCGACGTTTACTTCACCGAAGGGTCTCACTTGACCGATAATCACTTCACCGAAAAGATTGTTTCACCAAAAGATCACTGGATCGAAACGTTCATTTCACCGAAGGGTCACTTGATCAAAAGGTGCATTTCACCGAAGGGTCACTTGATCGAAAAGTTCATTTCACCGAAAGGTCTCTTTATCTAAAACTTCATTTCATCGAAAGGTCAGTTCTCCGAAGGGTCACTTTATCGAAAACTTTGGATTTCATTACAGGAACTGTTGAAGCATGGTGCAAGTTCGGCAGACAGACCACCGAAACGTTAAGGGATCATACTCAAAGTGCACTTTTGCTTTCTCCGTGTCACAGAGAACGCAAAGATTTAGTTTAAGACAAATCTTTTTTAAGACAATAGGCTTCGTCTTAGGTATTTTAGCAAATTTTAATCATGTTCATAAGGTTTATACAAAAGTCATGTTCAGTGCTTATGTTCATAAGGTTTACATAAAAAGTAAAATTAATAATGTTGCACATTTTATCAGGCAAAAAGAATCAATTTTAGGTCCCTAGGCCTTACCTTAGGCCTTTTTACCCAATTTTAATCGTACGAACTCATGTTCATAAGGTTTACATAAGAAGTCCAGTTAATAATGTTGCACATTTTTCAGGCAAAAATAATCAAGTTTAGGGTTCTAGGCCTCGGCTTAGGCCTTTTCAGCAAATTTTAAACGTGTTCATAAGGTTTACATAAAAAGTCAACTTAATAATGTTGCACACTTTTTCAGGCAAAAAGAATTCATTTTAGGACCTTAGGTATCGGCTTAGGCCTTTTTAGCAAATTTTAACCGAGCGTGTTGATGTTCATAAGTTTTACATAAAAAGTTACTTTACATTTTATGTAATGCTTGTGAGTATGAGTAGGGTTAAAATATGTTAAAATGGCCTGTATCTAGGCCTACGGTCAAAAACTTAATGTTTTGTATTTGAGTAAATGTGGAACATTATTTACTTGATTTAGTATGTAACCCTTATGAATATGAGCTCAGAGGACTAAAATTTGACAAAAAGGCACAGATATAGGCCTTATAATTAATGTTATATTTCGAAAAGCATCCTCATGGGGAGGTGTTTTATATAAATCAAAAGTATATTTTTTTATACAATCCGATAATGTTTAGGTCGCTGGTTTTTCAAAAACCCGCACCACACTCCAACAGATCAACAACAAAGTTTTTTCTAAGTTTTTGATAAACTGACCATACGGTGAAATGATCTTTCGATATGTACCTTTCGATCAAGTGAATTTCGGAGAAGTGATTTTCGGTCAAGTGACCTTTCGATCAAGTGAACGATACCCCGTTAAAAGATGTGTAGAAAACAGTATTTATGGGAAGAATTATCAGTTTGTCTTTTTTTAAAGTCATATACGCGACTCTAGCAAACCAGTTGTACGAGGACGTGCTGATAAGTCTTGGCTTTGTAAAGAAAACAACAAGCTACGGGACTGAAACAATTATTTACTCTACATATTCTCCCCTGAGCTCCACACACTGATGACTTCGTTGTTCTAACTAACAGGAGCTGCGGACGAGTGATGCAAACCACTCGTCCGCAGCTGTTGTGGCCTTCTCGTTGCTTGAAAACTTTTCTCCCTTGAGGTGTTCTTTCAGGTTAGAAAAGTGGTAATAGTCTGAAGGGGACAAATCAGGTGAGTATCTCGGTGTTTCATAAATTCAAAGAGAAGATTAGCTAATTTCTACTCCGTAATGGCCGCTTTGTGAGGAGAGGCACTGTTTTGAAGAAACAAGATTCCTTTCGAAAGCTGGCCTCGACGTTTAGAGACCAGTTGCAGCTTGAGTTTGTCGGGAAGTGCAACGCTGAACTTTGCAGTGATGATTGCACCCTTTCTCCAGATGATCTACAAGCAATATTCCATCTTTGTTCCAGACGACAGGCGCAAACACCTTGCTTGATGCCTTCTGTGTCTTGAACTCCACTTTGGACGCGGGAAACCAGAGTGTTTCCATTCTTTGGATTGGTCTTTGGTCTCTGGATCATATACATTGATCCACGTTTCATCCATAGTTACGAAACGGCTTAAAAATCCCACAGGATCCAGATGACTTACAAGCAATATTCCATCTTTGTCCCAAAAGACAGACGCCAACACCTTGCTTGATGACTTCTGTTTCTCGAACTCCACTTTGGACGCGGGGAACCACAGTGTCTCCATTCTTTGGATTGGTCTTTGGTCTCTGGATGATATACATTGATCCACGTTTCATCCATAGTTACGAAACGGCTTAAAAATCCCACAGGATCCAGTTGACTTACAAGCAATATTCCATCTTTGTCCCAAAAGACAGACGCCAACACCTTGCTTGATGACTTCTGTTTCTCGAACTCCATTTTGGACGCGGGGAACCACAGTGTCTCCATTCTTTGGATTGGTCTTTGGTCTCTGGATCATATACATGGATCCACGTTTCATCCATATTTTCGAGACGATTCAAAAATCCCACAGGGTCCCGTCGAAATCGGTCCAAAATGGCTTATGAAGCAATCACTCGATTATATGCTTCTGGTCAGCAAAGAGACATTTGGGAACCCACTTGGCTGAGAGCTTTCTCATGCCTAAAATCTCGTGAATAATATAGCCTATTCGTTCTCGGGATATCGCCAGGGTATCTGCTATCTTTTTAATGGATATTCTTCGATCATCCAGGATAATGGAATGAAAAGCATCTGCGTTTTCTGGAATTGGTACTTGAGTTGGTCTCCCAGAAAGTTCTTCGTCTTCGGTACTCAAATGTCCTGTTCTAAACTTAGCAAGGCAGTTCTTGACTGTGGAGTAGGAAGAGAAGTTTTCACTTAATGTAAGCGACATTTCATTATACATTTCTTTGGCCAAGTTCCCTTTCTGGAAAAGATATTTCATTACTGCTCGACACGCTTTTTGCAATGAAATCTGTGCTGTTTTGCATCATTGTCACTCCAGACCTGCAAAAGAAAAAATAATGAAATAGTCAGGCTACAATCACGATATTTGGTCAGGAACATACATAAAAATCAATTTTGATATGACGAAAGTATTACCAGTCTAAGAGTATGTGAAATGCAAAAACCTGAAGACTTATCAGACACCCTACGTATGTAATGAAAACTGGGAAAACTTTGTCACGTTTGCTTCCATCCCATTCAGAAAATGTTTCTCCATTCGTTCATCCAGAAACAGAGATACCCTGGCATAGGTAAAGACATATTTACGCAACATATAGGGGGAATTCTGCAGCAAGAAAACCTGAAAACACATAAAGGTCGCCTCACATTATATTGAAACGGAACGAATCGGAACGGAACGGAGACGAATTTAGTCCGCACACTTAATCGGAACTACACAGATAGAATAGGAATCATTCATTTTGTAGACGTTGACCGGACTGGAAGTTGTGCTGCGCGTACTGTAATTAAATGTGTCATGATATTATCCTTCTCATTTGGCTTATATAATTGTAAGTTGTTTATTTAGCAAGTAACCTGATTTTGCAAAAACCTGTTTACACAATTTTCTACGAGAAGATGATGAAAACTTGTGGCATCCTAGAAAGCTGAAAAGCCAAGAGCCACTTGTAGGCGTGGAATGCCTGCTTAGGGTAGGCGGTAATACGTCATTTGAAACTTTCAACATCAGGGAAAGTTCCAAAGAGTACTTCAGTTCACCAGAAGACAGAATAATCTGTCAAGACGAGATGATCAACAGCAGAAGGCGAAACTCAGAATAACGTAAAAATAGGCGGACATGCATGGAGTAACATCGATTTTCCTTTGATCGCAGCAAAACCTGTGGACTTAAAGTAACATTGTATTGGTAAGAAAGTAATGCCTGCAAATGCAAGGCAACAGAAAAGTGCTAATTACCGTATATACTAATACACTATCTACCAACAAGTAATTGGACACCTGTGATAACAAAGGAAAAGGAAGTTTATTCACCTTCAATAGTTGGTGGAGCTTCCACGAGCGGCGATTATAGCTGCGACCCACCGAGGCATACTCTCAACCAGGCGTTGTATGATGGCTAGCGGTATTTTCTTCCACTCGGCTTGGAGAAGACAGGTCAGTTCCTTCACCGATTTCGGACGGTGGGGGCACCCCTTAAGTCAACGCTTCAACTCGTCCCAGAGGTGCTCGATAGGGTTAAGTCCCGAGCTCTGCGCAGGCCAGTCCATTCGATTAACCCCATTGTCGCCATATCAAGCCATGATGGACCTCACAACATGACAGGTGGCATTGTCATGCTGAAAGTAACATGGGTCCACCCCGCAAAACTTCCACAACGTAGGAAGTGCATGGTCATCCAAAATGGTGCAATAGGTCTCGGCGTTGAGTCTACCAGGAATTGCGAACAAGGGTCCCGTGCCATACCAGGAGAAACACCCCCATAGCATAATTCCACCATTGCCAAACTTCACAGTTGGCACAATACATTCCGGCAGGAGGCGTTCTCCAGGCAGACGCCAGGCCCAGACCCTGCTATCCAAACGGTAGAGGGTGAACCTTGATTCGTCGCTCCAGAGAACCTGTTTCCACTGTTCAACGGTCCACTGTCGACGTTCTTTGCTCCACGTTAGCCGAGCAGCGCTATTGGACTTGGTGATCAAAGGCTTGTGGGCGGCAGCACGTCCATGATAACCAAGCAGATGGGCTTCCTTACGGATGGTATTCATCGAAAGAACACTCCCGAATGCCTGTTGAAACTCCTCGCGGATGTGGCCCATCGATTTGGTGCGGTTCTTCCGAATTTCTCTGGCCAGCACCCGTCGGTCTCTAACTCCCAGTTTTGTGGGTCTGCCGGGTCGGGGCACATTCCGGCAGTCACCTCTCATCTTCCACTTGCCAACCACGTAGGCCACCGTCGATTTTGGGTACTTCAACTCGCTGGATATGTCACGTATGGGTCGGCTATTTCTGTGATACCCGACGATTACACCTTTCTCGAAATCAGAGAGCTCCGAACTGCGTGGCATCTTGCATGCGACTGGTTGCGTTGTTGTTTCCCACACGATATTTAACGGCGGCAGCCGTGACGTGTATCAGGACCGCAGATATCGTCGATTGCGGGGGTCCAATTACTTGTTGGTAGATAGTGCACAAATCAGTCCAAAATGCAGTCGCCAACGTTTGCCACAACCCGCTTCCATCGTCTGGCCAGATACTAGGTACCGTCCTTGTAGAATTGTAGCGACTTGGACGCAAAGAAGTAAGTGCGCGTTAGACATCGTCCCGGTTGGTGAACAACTGTCAGACCAGAAATGCTGCAACGACCGGAAAAGGTGGTAGTCGCTTAGGGCAATGTCCGGGGAATAGGCTGGGTGCTGCAGAAGGTCCCATCCCAGGTCTCTGATGTTGAGACAGGTCATCCGTGCTGTATAAGGTCTCGCTCCATTCTGCTGTAGGAAGACGCCCTTGAGGTTCAGCACAGGGTCACATCAAAGAAGAAAGTAATAGGCTTATAAACTTCATTGGAGAGCTTTTGAAAGAAACAGTGCGATTTTCAAGAACAATACTAATGTGTCTTTAAAGAAAAGTGTTGAAACAAAGCATGCTTTCAGTTCTTATTAATGAGTTGCAGACATGGACCTTAACTATGACTTACAGAGGCTGAGAAGAACTAAAAGAAGCATGGAAAGGAAGATAAGAACAGGAACTCATAGATCAGTAAAATGACAAGAGTGGATGACATCATGATTAAAATAATGACGCTCAAGTAGCTGGACATAATACTAGAACTGATAACAGTTGTTTAGAGGTTAAACGACCACCGTGAGCAACTCGATAGGCTATAAGCACTGTCCCGTCCTTAATTTAGGGTCACTGGTACCAGGGAAGGGAAAGAGCCAGTGCTGTAAGACAAACTCAATATCCTTGCCTCACCAGGGATTCGAACTATGACCCATTTTGGATGAATGATCAGAAGCCAGCGCTTAGACCACTGCACCACTGGGATGGAAGAACTGACCACATTGGACAACTTAAACACTTAACTGGATACCTTCTTCTTCTTAGCCTGTTGTCACCCACTGCAGGGTATAGGCCTACACCAGTCTTTTCCAACTTCCCTGATTCTTTATCTTCAGTCCACCATTCAGCATCTCTTAGTTTCGTTTCTTGAAGGTTATCTCTCCGTCTTATTCTCTGGCACATTCTTTGTCTCCTTCCATCTCTCGGTTTCCATTCTGTTATTAATCGTGTCCATCTTTCATCTTTCAGACTTCCAATGTCCAGCCCATCTCCACTTTGATTCTTTTCTTACTTTTATATCTATTATTCCTGTTCTTTCTCTTATAATTTCATTTCTAACTCTATCTCTTCTTGTTATTCCGAACATTCTTCTCTCTAGCTTTTTTACTCTTAGTTTTTTACATTGTCGCTCTGGGATACTCCATGTTTCACTTCCATAAGTAAACACGGGGTTAATACATGATCGAGTCACAATATTGTGACCACCAGCTAATATCCAGAGTAACCGCCGTGTGCAGCACGGACAGCACCTCGACGGGCTGGGAGTGACTCAATAAGGTGCTGAAAGGTGTTCACAGGTATGTAGAGCCATGCTAATTGCAGTGAATCTGACAGTGGCTGGAGGGTGTGTGGTGGAGGATCCATAGAGCGAACAACACGATCGACGTGGTCCCACAGATGCTTACTTGGGTTTAAGTCTGAGGAATTAGGAAGCCAGGGAAGTACTTTGAAGTCTTCATCGCGCTCTTCCAACCACTCTCGGACATTTCTAGCCGTGTGACAAGTCGCATTGTCGTTCTGGAAGATCCCATCCGCCTCAGGGAAGATAATCAGCATTTATGGGTGTACATGGTCTGTAAGGGTGGATTTATAACGAATTCGGCTCATAGTGCCTTCCACAGGTATCAGTGGACCCAGAGAATTCAACGAAAATATTCCCCAGACTATACTCTTCCCCCACCAGCTTGTGTTCTTCCAGCAGTGGTTGAAGAGTGTTTGTTCTCCGATGTTTCTCGCCTTATATGCCAAAGTCCATCCGTTCGATGAAGCAGAAAACGTGACTCACCGGAGAAGGCAATCCTTTCCCAATCAGAGCGGAGGTCCAATTCCGATACTGCCTTCAAATGAAAGTCTTTTCTGCCGATGCACCTTCGTTAGCATAAATGCAGTGACTATCCGTCTGCATCGGAGCCCCATAAGCAGCAGAGTTCCCTGAACTGTCGTTTTAGATACACTTCCGGTAGCTCCCCTGGTTCATTTGGCCAGGAAGTTGGTCCACTGTAGCGTGTCGATTGGCCCTCACGCACCTTCGAAGCCGACGTTCATCTCTCACATCAATGGCACGTGGTGCTCCGCAGTTTTCCACTTCGCTTATTCGCAATGGTGCCATTTCTCCAATCATGATACATTTTAACCACAGCACCACGCGCACAGTTCACAATCTGCTCTGTTTCAGAAATGCTGCCACCCTTGGCTCGAAAGCCGATGATCAACCCTTTTTGCATATCTGATAAATCGCTCCTTTTATTCATGACAGTAACGAGTGATATGTTTTCATATTGCCTACAGCACACCTTATATACCCTCCAAGCCAGCTCACGACACGTGCCTCCTTTCATTGTCTAAGCGCTGTTGACGTCAAAAGTAGGAGGTGGTCATAATAATGTGACTCGATTGTGTACATGCTTTACATACAGGATAATACCAAGGGATAGAAAAAGACTGTGACGTAATACAGAGGTGAATCACGTATCAAGACGACAAATCTGCAGCGGTACATTCCGCCCGTGTAGCTTAGTTGGGAGAGCAACTTACTCCAGAGTGAGGGAGCACGGACAAATTAATGATTTCACAAGACCCAGAAGAAGACCACGTGAGAAACTGATTACATTGGAAAGCATGTTGGAGTGATCTGGGGGAGACTGGCTCCAAACAAAAAGGTGTGGAGAAAACTTGGGGAAACTTCCTCCAGCGGTGGATTGATATTGGTTGATAATGATGTAATTCAATATATAGATCTTAAAATACAAGCTTTAGAGTCATTGGCCAGTCAAGCCAGCGCCTATTGATTATGTTTACTTTTTATTTCTATCCTTCAGTCCAGAAGCACCTCCTTCGTCGTTATAAAATCAGTCAGTGCTATCGCTATATTTAGCTCTTACACAGTCAAAACCGTAATACATACTCTCCCTCTTCTCGCAGGCTGAACAGTGAAAGATATTAAAAAGATGTTCATTTATTCGTTCAACCTTTTAAGTCATGTGTGGAAGGCTGGCAGGGATAATGTTGAAATCTGTCATTATTTTTTCTTATTAAACTTTTATCATTGAGTGCTTCCTTTTTTTAATATGCATTGCCCAAAAATACCTTCAAATAACTGAACTTTTGTTATTGAGCATTCCGAGCCTATTCTCGAATTTTCAGTATTAGTATGAGAAAATGATGCTCAATCGAGAAAGAACTGAATATTGTGAAAATGACGATAAAAAAAAAAATAACGAAAAAATCTGCTCTTTAAAAGCTCGCGCGTGCATTCATTCTGATCCCACGGATGTTTCCTTCTTTGTTCGGGGCAAAACAACAACTCACTCATACATTTTATTGCTGTTGTTGCCATTTATTCCTTTGTCATCGTTTTTTACTTCTTCCCTACATTATTTCAGATTCTTTTTCATCTTCCTCTGTTGTTGTTGTAAGCTGTTCAAGAAGACTTGGGTTTCACTCTGCGAAGATCGCGAATGTTACGTAAGGGACACAGTAAGGATCCGACGGACTCATCCCCCCCCTTCTCCATCATCACAAACGAAGCACCCTCCCCCTCCCCCAGCCCCACCAAACACCGACGCGCCATATCGACTAATTAGCTCAATTCGCCTGTCACGGTCATGATTAATGACTGCTCTCCCCGATTAGTGTAGCCCCCTCCTCCCTCTACCCAACTTCCTTCTCCTCCTCCTCCTCGTCTTCCCAACAGCACACACATCTCTATTTACCGTTCTCCCCTTTCAGTGGCCTCTGTTTATTTTATGGCAAACAAAGAGTTTGATGTATAATGCAATTTTCTTTTCAGTCTGAGCAACTGCTTTCGTCTCTGTTGATGCCTTAGATAAAAACCGAGAGAAACGTGGCATGTTTTACTCGGAAAGACTACTCGTTCTTCTTCAGAATTTCGCCACACACACACACACACACACACACACACACACACACACACTTCTTTGAGAGGAATCTTCAAAGTCCTCTTTGGATTGTGTTTGTTTATGGGTCGATAATGGTGGCAGTTCAGATTATGGTATGATCTTTGTTTGGATCTGTGACCCATCTTTTTTTAACCCCCCCCCTCTCTTTTCTTTTTAATAGCGTATTTGTTTAGTTTTGGAAACAGTCGCTTTGATCCCGTACTTTTTACTCTTGCTTCTGTTATTCGTGAGAGCATACCGTTGGAAATACCACCCATGTCTTAATTCCGTCTTTAAGATCTATTGATCTTTCTCTGAGTTTGGGTTGCAAAAGGTCACAAAGGTTTCATATGCCACCTTTAGGCTCCTTCCAAATCTCAAGTCCCTAGTTTGACGAACGATGATAGATATAATGTCCTTAGATACTTCCTGCCAGTTTAGATGAGTTTCGAGAAATTACTGACCTTGAAAGTTTGAAGATCAAGTTGAGTTGCTGGCCCGGTTGCGCCGTGGTCAAATCGCTGGCGTATGACCGCTCATCCAAGTGGGTCTGGTTTGAATCCTGGTGCCGTAGCGGTTTAGTCTTACGGCACTGGCTCTCTCCATTCTCTGGAACCAGTGGCCTTAGATTATGCACGGGTGACTGCTTATAGCCCATTGAATTGCTCTCAATGGTCGTTAAAACCTGAAACAAATCAAAAGTGAATAAACCTGAGTTCAACCCCTGTTGAATGGACCCATTTTTTTAAATGCTCAAACACTCCTAAGATAAAACTCGGAGGCAATTTCTTCGTATCCCTCAACTATAAACGCTAAGGGCTGAGATGGGCTGTATTACCATGACTATTTACTAGTAATCCACTGGTTAGGCCACCGCTGTGGTGCATTGGTCAAAGCCCTGGTTTCTGACTATTTGTCCGAGATGGACCCAGGTTCAAATTCCGGGTAATGAATAAACAAAGACATCGCTCTTTCCACGTTTTAACACACAGCAACCGAGAAACTGTTATTCGGTCACCGCCGGGCAATTGAATCCTGGATCTCTCGATATCTAGCCGAGCGCGTTAGATTTACACTACGGTGGCCAACAATCCACGGCGCTATGTGTGTTTTTCAAACAGCTTCTGACATCATAAATCCGTAAGATGGGCTCAGCTACTGAGACGTCTCCATCTGGTGGGCATTAACGGCACTGGCTATTGTGACGTATATTCTAAATTAACTTTCCTTTTTAGTTTCTTTCCCTATGTAAATCTTGAGTTTATTCTGTTATACTTCACTCTTAACGTGATATCTTTTCTCTCAAACGAATACTGTTGGCAACACAATTGAGGTTGAATGAACGTGACTTATGCCTGTTTTGATAAGAACGAGAGATAAAAGCGACGACTAAACTGTTGTAAAAGAGCGATTAGTGAGAGCGTTGAAAGAGTGCGTTGTAAATTAAGCGAGCGTTGTTTTAAGAGCTGAAGCTGTGTGGTGTGTTTAAATATTGATATCGTTCTGTTATGGACATGCTACAACCTTGAATAAAGCATCTTTTCCGTAAGTTTGACTTCTGTTGTTTAAATGTTTCGTTTGGCCGTTAAGGTTTCTTTCATTTAGGAACTATTTCTTACTAAGTTGATGTTTTAAATTAACGTAGAAGTAAGACAAGACTTCTACGTCATACTATATATTAATTATAGCAGATAGATCCAACCCAGCAAAATACAGTCTTGCTGGGCCAGCACTGCCAGCAATGGCCCAGCACTATGTTGCCGCTGCCGAACCATCAATAAAATGTCCGGGAGGCCAACAGAAGGGCCAGCAGTTCATGCCAACAGCTGGCCAACAGTTGGCACCCCATTAGTCGTCATATGCCACAACAGGGGCATCAGTTTTCCATCACAGGCAGTAGCTGCCACAAGTGGCCCTGCAAGCACGTGCCGGAAATTATGGCTAGCCTAATGTGGTCCGCTAGTTTTCCGGTAGTGGCAGCCGGCAACCATGTGACGTAAATGGTGACTTGCAGAATCTTGATGCCAATTTCCCAGTAGTAGCCATAAAAAAATAAAAAAAGGATAACCGCAGTTTCCCAAAGCTACAATTTTTGTTCTTCCCTTACGAAACTTGTGAATTATAGCACTGCGCTGGGGAAATTTTCTCAACAGACCGGAAAAACGCCCGTTTGGATCTGAGTGGATTTGAACCAGGGCCGTTGGCGTGGTAGCTGAGCTCTCCACCGACCAGACTAATTTGCCACGCACGAGCGTGTGCTTGAAGCTGTCTGTTTCGTACGGAATGTGTAATTGAATGGTTCCCTGTTTCATTTTACAATATTGCGAGGTATTTTTCATAAAAGTCAGTTTCATATAATTCATAAATTTATTTTTTCAACGTAACGATAGTTTTTTTTTTACTTTAAGAGAACTTCCCTCATTTTCAAGGAGTGTACATACTTAGAGTCGCTTTCCAAAGTTTTGTACTATCCTTGTCTTGAAAAGAGGTTGTTGAATTAATATATATTTACCCGGGTTCATGTCACATTCTGTTACATTTTTAACGTTGTATCTTTCCTTTCCGTTGTCCGAAGCTACATTTGTATTAAAGAGGAAAGATATTTTATTTTACTTCTCGTTATTTTTAGAAGCGAATTCCTCCCAGTCTTGTGTATTCAACCCATGGATGAGTACATTTTATCTACATAGCGTTGCTTTTTTTTTTTTTTTTTTTCAAATATTTAATGAATTTTGTACGCGTATAATTCTTTTTTTTCCAACAAACGGTTTTTTAATGGTTTTCCAGGGCATTTGTTTCAAGCGGTGTCAAATTTTTTCTTGTTATTCACCCACTCCTATCCATGATTTCTTATTCATGGGAATGGAGTGGGTGTATTTCATGGCTGTAATCTAGAATTTCATGGCTTAATCTGATATCTTCGTCGACGTAGAATTTCATTAGGAAATTAATTCGCCTCTCTACATATGGATTTTTTTTCTTAACATCCGCTAAAATAACATGATGGCGATAGCGTCGTCTTCAGCTAACTGGTACCATGAGAGACACCGCAAGTGTTGCTTCTGCGTATGCTCAGTCCCTGTTGCTTCCACCTCCTGTTGGGGTTGCATTGGTTGCCAGCAGCGGCACTTGCTTGGAGGCCCACAATTCACGCCGATGCTGCAGGGCCATCAATGGCTCGCCAACTGATAGCGCTGCCACCAACGGACCGCTTCCGGGCAGTGAGAGGCGGTTTTCAGCCAGCAGTGACCCATCACTGCCAGTTGGTGGCCAGCAGTTTCCCAGCATTTGTGTTTTTTGCTGGGAAAGGGCGAGATTTAAATTTTAAAATCCTGCAAATACGTGGCGTCAGTGAATAAATAAATACATCTTTCTTTCCACGTTTTACCAACACACAGCAGCCGAAAAATTGTTATTCGGTCACCGCCGGGGAATTGAAGCCCGGATCTCTCGATATCTAGCCGAGCGCGTTAGCCTTACATCACGGTGGACAACAATCTACGGCGCTATGTGCGTTTTTCTGTCAGCATCTGACATCATAAATCCGTAAGATGGCCTCCGCTACTGAGACATTATATTTGGAGAATTTTCACATTGGATCTCGCCCTTTGGACTTAACTGCTATAATTAATATATAGCCAGTGCCGTTAATGTCCACCAGATCTAGACGTCTCAGAAGCTGAGCCCATCTTACGGATTTAAGATGTCAGATGCTGACAGGAAAACGCACATAGCGCCGTGGATTGTTGGCCACCGTGGTGTAAGGCTAATGCGCTCGGCTAGATATCGGGAGATCCGGGATTCAATTCCCCGGTTGTGACCGAATAACAATTTTTCGGTTGCTGTGTGTTAAAACGTGGAAAGAGCTATGTCTTTGTTTATTCACTGACGCCACGTATTTGAAGAATTTTCACCTGGGCAATGCATGGCGTGACTGTGTCACAGCACTCTCTTCCCTTGAGCCTGTGACTCTAAATTAAGGACAGGCGACTGCTTATAGCCCACTGAGTTGCTAACGGTGAGCATTAAATTTACAAACAAACAAAACAATCATTGGTTTCAGATCCGCTTCGGTGTTTTCCAATGGGGTTTGAAACTCGTATGGCGAAAGTAAGTTTCTAAAGGCAACAGCACTGAGAATTAATCAGAATTTCCCTGTTAATTGGATTTTGCAGATTTTAAAGCATTTTAGAATTTATTCTTTCCCAGAGAAGAAGTTTCTAGCGGTTTACTCTAAAAGAGCTATTGTCGGCGGAAATAGGTTAAGCAGTTGTAACCTGGGCATCCATGTTTGTCAAGAGTGAAGTTAGGAACCACTTTAAGGATAGTTGATTGTAATAATTTTCCCTCCATTTCTTCGATACGCTGAGCAATGTCGAAGTACTCTCTTTTTCACGCGTCCCTTCAGAGGGAGGGTTAGATTTTATGGGTTTTTCACTTTCCTGAGAGGGAGTAAGAGGAGGCGACAGAGAAGCTGATTAAGGAACTTCTGCGTCTTTTGAGAAAAGGGGATATGGACATTATTGCTTTTTAGCCGTCCCAGGCGAGGGGAGGGAGTTGTTTCGTGGACACTCCGGCGAGAACAAAACGCAAGCTGCCGAAGGAAGAAGGGTCCAGCAGGGAATTCGGTGGTAAGGAGTGGAGAGAGCAAGGTGTGAAAATATTGTTCTTGATTTGGGGAAAATGTTGAGAGTCGAGGGAGAATGAAAAAAGTAGAAAGCGAATACTGGCCGTAACGGGAAGGCGATCAACAAGTTAATGATAATAGAGTGCAGTAAAGCAAATCAGGACAATGCTTTGAGACATTCCCCATAGCATCTGAATAAACACCTTCCTCACTGCAAGAGGGAGCTAATACTTGGGTTGATATTTTATTCACATTTTATTCATCTGCTTCAGTCGGGTAAAATACAGGTTAAACCCCCGATGCAAAAACTTGCTGCAAGCGAAGCATCAAACGAACCTTTCACACAGAACGCTTAAATATAACTTAGCACCAAGCCCTGTAACACAGTATTCACAGGCAAACTTCCTTAATTGCTTAAATCGTTTTATTGTCCTACGCTGTAATCATGAGTATTGTGATCCAAGGCGAATTCAAGACAATTTTTTTTATTGCATCAGAGGCGTTAGAGATAGAAACATTCTCCCTTTCAGGTAAGAGTCCCAGCGGACACAGGAGGTGAAGCCAGAAGTCTAGAGGGGACAGAAGTTGCAGGAAGGCAGGATTTTTCGGGTCTCTTGACTGGAAAGAGAACCGTAATAGAATGTAACGTAGAATCGTACAATGAATAAGAAAGAAGGAATAATTTCCTAAGATCAATCCGGGACAACCTGCGCTTACAACCTGCGCGTAGAACGCATAAGTTAATAAACAATTTGAGACTGCAACTTTCTAAAATATTCATTTGCTACATATTTGCCGAAATGAGTTGCAACTAGGTATAAACATCGAACTCGAAAGTGCAATACACGAATGACCTCGTAACAACACCGGAACATCCCACTCCCAGCTAGTCAGGATGATTAGGCGCAATGAATAGAATTGCACCATGTGTCTTTAAAGAACTGAGTGTTCTTAATAACACATCCACGGTTTCACGTGACAGTTGATTTTTAATTTTAAAATTTTGTTAGTACTTTGATATCAGCAATCGTGGATAACTTGTTTGTTTCATAGGGCGTCGGAAAGTCGCTCTTCTAATTTTATGCTTTGAGATTTAACTGAATTCTTTGTTGTCCGCCGATATTTGTAGCCAAGTCATTGATTTCATTGAGGGTAGTCTGGCATCCGAGTAGGGTGGTGTTTCCCCAGACTATCGGTATGCATTTTTCTATTGCAACCGTTTCCTTCTTGCAGGATGGAACCTTTTGAGTGGAAGATGCTTTAGGCCTAGTACCTTTGTGTCGGAAAATCTTAGTTGTTCGGTGAGAATGAGGGCCGAGCGGTGATGATCAGTAAAAAAGAGGAAGAGAAACGGGAGTTTTTAGAGGTGAGGTATTGGAGAGAAGTGAATTAAGAAGCAGTGAGCAAGGAGAGAATTGCAAAAGAGGGCGGTTAGGAATTGGTGGCGGTAATAATCCAAGGTAAGAGCTAAAAGTAGTATCATCTGTTGGAGTTTTAATAGTTGGGAATACACGATCAACCGTTAAACGGTGAAACGATAGATCCAGAGAATTCATTCGGTTCGACCCCTGCGCTCTAACCAAATAAATTCACTGGCTCTATCGTTTGAGTCATTTATGAATGGCCCTCTGTTTGGAGTCTCTTATGAATCGGAATAAGGAATGTTTGATGAAGAGCACAGATCGAATTCAGTTATGTTATTTTGAGTCCTTTCTTCTTTCCGGGTTTAAAGATCTGTGACGAGCCTGCCCCGCAGGACGCACACGACATAAAGGCAAATAGCAGCAATAACGGACGTCTGCGTAGCTCAGTTGGTAGAGCGACTTGTTCCGGAATAAGTGGACTCGGGTTCGATTCCCGGCATGAACCAAAATGACGGAGAAATTTACTTCGTTATAATGGCGCCCGAACCGCCCGGATGACCCGGTAGTTCAAGATCTCGCAATGGTGGGATGTTCTTTCCACACCGCGAGAGAGGGAAAATAAGAGAATCCCTTCTCCGGCGCTTCGAAAAATAAATGTGTGTGACGTTGCATTCCACACACCAGATTGACTGGGAGTTCTCGAGTGCACGTTATACAGCGGATGGCTGCCTGCGACGATTCATGGTCACGGCTGACCCGTGGGCCATGCCCCCGGCCCTCTTTCGGGGGGGTGACGTGCCTGCCCCGCAGGACGCACACGACATAAAGGCAAATAGCAGCAAGAACGTAGCTCAGTTGGTAGAACGACTTGTTCCGGAATAAGTGGACTCGGGTTCGATTCCTGGCGTGGACCAAAATGACGTAGAAATTTACTTCGTTATAGATCGTCGTAAGCATGTAAGATTATGTAGAATGTCGCGCCCATAATTAGAGTCACTGGTTCCCGTGTTATGGGGAAATTATTAACAAAAGACTCTATTTTATGCTAATCTGTTTGCGTTGTTTGCGTTTGCTGAGTAGATACACCTGAAAGTGTAAGAAAAGTAACTATTGTTTGCATGTGTACCAAATTTGTAAACACTAAAATTTAATGGTATACAATGTACACGTGTAAATAACCTTTTGGAAGTTGCGATGATCAAATTAGATAGTTAGGACAAAAACATTGATTTTACCACAATAACATAAGATTACTTTCCCACCTCAGTCATTGCTGAGGGGGATGCAGTTGAACCATGTGATGAAAATTTAAACTGAAAATATCTAAAACTTCACTGCACTAAGGTTTAGGTTTTTGAAAGGCCACTTGGCCTATATTTATTGTAAAACTTAACCAAAAACAACAACAAACACAATAACAAAGTGTTTCAAGAAGTCGGATAATTTCCCAGACAACCATGTGTTTTTGTTTTCGAACACAATCCGCTTTTAACATTTTTTGTCAATTCCACTTTTGGCAACCAGGCCTTATAAAAGCAAACAAAATCAGATGACACTCACTTGTTGTATTTATATCAACCATAACAGGAAGAACACATATTTTTGCCAGAAAATCAAGATTTGCAAAAACACATAAATACTCTTGACTTAGGGAACATAACATAAACACCGTGGATGAGTTTGGACAGCTGAAGAGCAATCTCTTACTTTCTTCATAAATTTATAGATTATTGTATACGCAATACAGATTTCATTTCCTTTCGAACACACCCCTCAAACCAGTTTCCTTAACCAACATTAATTTTAAAATTGCAATAACTGAGTAAACAAAATATAAATAACCAAAAGTTATTTCCGTAAACAATCCTACACTACCAGGAAAATTTGCATTAAAACTTAATATACTCAACATTCCAGCATTACTTGATACAAAATCACTCCACTAAACACACTGTACTAAATACCTTACTCAATTACCTCAACAGTTATCATTACACAATAATGCTGACAAATATACTTAAAATTCACCCTATCATCTGGAAAAATTCAAAATACTTCACTATTCAAACTAGCTCTGAGTACGCAATATCCCACTATGTAAATAAAAGGCAAACACTAACTCTCAACACTCCTGGACACAAATTCATGCTTATCTGCACTCCCACTGTTCACAACAATTTAAAATTTACACCTCTAATTCTCACCATCAATTTATCAACAACTTAATCGAAAAATTCAAACTAGTACCATGTAAGCTTGTAGTAATTTTTTACTAACTCATGTAGTAAGCCACTGAGGTAACGTGTAGGCAAAACATCTCAGTCAAATTACTAAATTTCACTTAAAAACAATATTCTCACTGGGAGGAAGTATTATTGAGGCTGAAGGTGAGATTGGGTCGTGAATCCAATTCGACCTATGCACCGAAATGGTAAAATATGTGTGACTATCACCCTGTATTGGTTCTTCACTCTGATTTTGGGACAACATCAAATCACTCCCTGATAGATACCACCTCCTATAAGCCAACGAGGTTACTCGGGCAGAAAACAAATCCCCCAATCTGTTTTAATGCACCCTTTCAGACCCGAGGCGTGTCCAAGTAGGGAAAAGCATCCCACCAGAGTTCTCTTGCCCCCAAAATATCTCATTCTCTATTTTCCAGAAAACTACATCAACACCCTCATCTCCAGAAAATTCAATACATCCCCTTTTATTCCAGAAAATTACTTCTCATCCTATTCTTCGCAGGAACACACTTCATATCTTCATTTTCCCAGGAACACACTTCTTTTCCAGAAAATCACTTATCTTTTCTTCCCAGGAACACACTGTACTCACTCATCTCCCAGAAAATCATTATACCGCAGAACCACTTACTTCCAGAAAAATTCAACACCTATCGCCAATCTATCCATTCCCAGAAATCACCTCCTCCTGAAGAATTCTAACGTTATACAAGGGTAATGTACAGTACAACACTTTATTAACCTAGTCAGCCTTGCATGCCCTTTTTAATGTCTCCCCTCTCATGAAAATTAATTTTCCAGATCCATCTGCTGATATGGTCCCTAGTCACACTAACTATTAAATGGTATAAACAATTTTCCTAACGCGATAAAAGAACAGATAAATTAATTATTTCCAAAACCCCAAAGTCATTTAAATCAAATATTCTTCTCTTTTCCTTTTTTTTTTTTTTTCTTAATATGAAATTTTGTTTTCCTGGTTGTGATTAAGACAAGCAAATTATGCGCACGAATTCCTTTGCCGTTCAACCAGGAATGTTCTTCTAACGTATGTCATGGGAGAAAATTTTGCATTAATTAACCCCTGATAAACCAACAGGAAGATTGATCATGCCTTTCTGAAATTCACCAGAGGTTAAAATTTTCGCCATGACACCCGGAAGGAGAGAGAACCACAACCTTTGAAGGAGAGAGAACCACAACCTTTGAAGGAGATAGAACCACAACCATCGCTGTAGGATAGGCGCACTTGTATGCTACATCTGGGACTCAAACCTGCTTTCAACCTCGGCTAGTCAGAACTCCGCACCGCTGACTAGTCGACCACCGTGGCTGCTGCTAACTTTTGAGAACGTTGTTTCCTTTAGAGGTCTGCACGGGAAGCCCGAGCATGGTCGGGATTTTTTTAGTTTTGAGAACAAAGCAACGGGCCGGAGTTTATTTAGTTTAGAGAACAAAGCAACGGGCCGGGCCGGGCCGGACTTTTCCCCAGACACTTTCCATAAAGGATATGTTTAACCAACGTATAAAACTGAGAAAGCCAGTCATTTATTAAAGTTTAGTGTCTTCACTTATTTTTAAGTAATTCCAACATGAAGAACACGATTTTGCATGGATGAAATGAAGATAATCCTGAAACGATTAAAGTTGACATCCTGGTGGCCGAGTCGTCAGAGTCGTGGATCTTCCGTCTATTCACCCCAGCTGAAACTGGGTTTGTGCCCCCAGATGAAGCATGGGTGGTGTGTCTGTGTTATGGTGGTGTCTCCCTCCCCTCTCTAGAACCAGCGGCCCTAAATCAGGAACGAGCGGCTCCTCATAGCCCCTAAAATTGCTCATGATGATCGTTAAACCTCGAAACTAAAAAACAAAGGAACAAGGAAATTCCATTTTTAATTAATTCCACATCGTAAACAAATATTAAATAAAATCATGCATTGCATCGTATGAATGCTCGTTCCATTTATTATTCTGCTGTACTTCATTCCAGCAAATCTAGTAGCTTGTTAGGAATCCAAGAATGTTGTCGTCATATTTTGTTTCTCAAAATATAAGGGAACTACACTGCTCGACGTAGAAAATGCCGTACGAGAAAGTATTTATCGGAGCGCCATGCAAATTGTCCAGTTGGAATATGTAAATGATTGCAGATCCGAACGAATCATGTGAAAAGTGGGGGAGATAAGAGGACAAAACAGCTCGGGGTAGCAAAGTCTGGTCGTCCTCGAGAATCCTACCATCACACAGACACCCTTACCACAGACTTCGCCATAGGGTTTGCTAAAGCTGGTTGGACCCTGCGGAAACGCATTGCTATGCAAGAAGAGTCGGCCGAATGTGGATGGAGGAAAATAATTTTCGCCGCCGTAGTGGGACTGGTGCACATACGAGGACGTCCAAACGTCTCGATCTCCGTACTCAACGACAAGCCGTATCAGCCCCATAATCCACAGAGGACAACATTCGACAAGGTGTACGGGCAGCTATGGACATCCTTGGATCGACACGGATCATGAATTGTAGAAATGCTGAGGCAGGTTTGCGCTCTCTCTATACGTTGTTACGACTGCCGCTCACCTAAGTACATGGTCACGCAACGTTGCAGTGGTGCCGTACCAGACATGCGTAGTGTTGGCTTGATTTATTTTAAGTATCGTGGTAAACGGCAACTCATCAGAAGAATCGTTTGCAGGTTCCTGTCGTTGGAGCAGGGAAGCAAATAAACAAGCAGTTAAAAATTGAACCTTATCACAGATATTTCCTTTTGCACATATCTTTATTCATCAGATTGGGGGAAGGGGAAATATTGGAATAATAGTTGTTCTGATCAGATAGTAAATACTTCCAGCGGGAGTTGGATGTTATGGACGGCCTTTTCTACGCTTTTCCCGCCAAATCTGTTCCTATCTTATGTGGCTACAAGCCCGCGTGAAAATCTCCTTCTACCTCATCGTTTGTCCTGCTTTGCCTCCGAGCAAAATCCTTCCTACTTTTTCCTCGAGATCTCCATGGAGACTCCTCTCTGTCTCATTCCCTTACACGATGTGTTCTTGACGTAAGAAGAAATTCTTAATTGCTTGGTCCTTTGTATCCATCGTCTGTGAGATATTCTGGTTACGGCTGGCGAAAAGGGCGTGTCCTTTTGTCCGTGGGAGGGGTCCGACGAGAGAATGACCTTTCTCCGAAATGGATCTGTGTTGGGCGTCTTTCTGACTGGGGAGGAAATTTCTCACTGTCGTTGGCCCACAAAATGACAAAAGTTACAATTTAAATATAGTTTTAATATTTCCATATAACAGTAGTGGGACGAATGGTATCATGTTGTATTCGGCAACGAGTCCCGCTTCTGCCTTGGCGCTGGTTACCGCGATTGAGAATATGGAGACGACGTGGTCACGGAGCTGACCTTGCCGCCATCGGTGAGCATCATACGACTTCTCAGCCTGGTGTGATTGGTTTCTGCCGCTGTAATTTCCAACAGCTGTTAACGACGCGAAATCTTAGTGGGTGCAATTACAGCATGATTATACTTCGATGAGGTGCTGCAGTCCGTTTTGTTGCCATATCTCCGTGCTATCCGTGATGCCCAGTTTTAACAAGATAATGCACGCTCGCACACTGCCAACATCAGCAGACAGTGCCTACAAGGTACCCAGGGCCATCCTGGTCAGCGCGATCCTCAGACTTCTGCACAATTGAGAACGTGGGGACGTCATTGTCAGGCTCCCTCGCAATGTCAACGACACGTTGTTAGCAAAACCCGAGGGCACGGTCCTGGGAATTTTGCACTCAGTGCCTCATCGTGTTGCCGAATGTATATCCCAGCATGGCAGTCATACGATCTGCTGATTCAGGCCACAATATACCATATTCTCGCACATTGTATTCATGTGATCCCTCAAAAATTATATCACTTTTTTTCCACATACTTTTCGCTACGTGTGGTAAGTTTCATCTCATTTCGTGCATTCCTTCATGGTGTGGCATTTCCTACGTCTAGTAGTATGGATGAACATCCATGAATGCTGAAAAATTCAGAACATGCCCTGCAGAACTGTTATCAGGATATTGTGGTGATTAGGGTGATCACATAAAATTCATGCTTTGAGCTTTAGAAATCATTCTAAGAACGACGGAGAAAGGTGAACTGTGTGATTTCCATCAATCATGAAATGGTTTCAGATAGTCATAAAATGTGCATAGCCCAATACGAAAATTTCAAATGGTTCACCATTTTGAAAGGATTACAGTCGTTATTGTTTCCTATCAAAAAGTAGATGGGACTAGTAATCATTCGCCTTGTGTTAAATCGATGGAGATAACCCAGTTCAGTTCCGGGCTGTTATAAAACATTCTTAACGATACAATGAGATCTGTAAACACCTGAGGAGCATAATACATTGAAATTCATTCTATATCTGTTTCGTTCTTTTTCAAAATACGAAACAGATATATGATGAATTTCCGTCGATGCCTTCGATGCAACTTTTAGAGCCAATAGTCAAGAGTTGTACTTGATTACAGAGCCATGATTGCGTCAGTTTCACAATCACCCTCAGTGGTCTGAATCTCCTTCTTTCTCTGTTTTGTACGGACAGACTTAAATGTTTGTGCATAGGGTCTGCGCATATGAGCCACCGCTCCTACGTCAAGGTCGGCCGGATTTTCCAATCCTCTTCTGTTAATCGATAGACCTAGCTTCGAGCGCTGGTTCTATCGATTATGGAGTTCGCACAGTCATTTGTGATGAACAATAAGATAGAAAATCCCGACAACTGAAATTCACTGTGAACTGTTGAAACATCCTGCTTACTCCTTTTCATTGGCACCGTCTCATTTTCATTTGTTCTCCAAACCGAAGAAGCATTTGAAGGTAACAAAACTTCAGTCCATTTCCGATGCCACACCTATTGTCACGTTGTTGTCACGTGATTTCTGATGCCACACCTAATGTCCCAGCTGTTGTCCCGTGGTTTCAGGCAAAACTATCATACACTGCTAGCCACCCAAACTGCAACACCAAGAAGGAAACATCCGATTGGCCTGAAATTCGCAGCATGCGTCGCCCGCAAGAGGACATGCAAACGATTAGCATTGCAGGGCTTATGCAAATCATGTGCGTCCGGCACGCCACCGAGAAGCACTATAAGAAGGGTGAACAGAAGGCGGGGTGTAAGTAGTGGAAGTGTGTTGTGCTACCGGACCTGTGCGTGGGAAGCTTCCTGATGCCTCGTCGCAGAATACGGCAGTCATTCCAGCACGTTTCGGAGTTCGACAGAGGACGAATAGTGGTTTATCGTGACAGCGGTTTATCGTACCGAGACATCGGATCCCGTGTCGGACGACATCCAGCCACAGTGAGGCGAGCATGGATTCTGTGGGTGCAGGAGGGACGGACGGACCGACGTGAGCGATTGGCGCAGCTGCGGCACACCACCGAACAAGACGACCGGCATGTTGTGCGGCGGGCATTGACGGCTCGCGCAGCCGCATCACGAACGTTAGCGCAGGAATTAGGGTGTGTTGCGCAACAACCTGTGTCAGCACGTACCGTTCGACGTAGTCTGCAGGACCATAGACTTGTCGCACGGCGCCCATTGCTCCGATTACCACTGACGTTACACCACCGGCGAGTGCGGCGGTAGTGGGCCGTTGAACGCCGCATCTGGACTAGGGAATGGCACGACATTGTCTTCTCCGACGAATCCTACTTCTGCCTGCAGCACCACGATGGTCGGATCCGTGTGTGGCGGCACCGCGGCGAGAGACTGCATGACGCCTGCATTATACATCGCCATACCGGTCCGTCGCCTGGCGTTATGGTTTGGGGCGCAATTGGATATGACACCCGCACACCTCGGGTACGCATCGCCGGTACACTCAACAGCGACCGCTACATCACCGACGTTTTGGAGCCTGTAGTCCTCCCTTACCTGCAAGACCTGCCAGAGGCCACGTTTCAACAGGACAATGCGCGCACGCACCATGGCATGCATTGTGCAACAATTCTTCACGGCCCACCAGGTGTCACTGCTGCCGTGGCCCGCCTGTTCTCCCGATATGTCGCCCATCGAACACGTGTGGTCGCTGATCGGCAACCGAGTGGCCCGGCAAGCACCACCCGCGGCTACGCCTGATGAACTGTGGCAACGTGTGGAAGCAGCCTGGGCTGACATACCCCAAGCTTACATCCAAAGCCTCTTTCGTTCGATGCCGCGGCGTGTAGCGGCTGTTATTGCCAGCCATGGGGGCCACACGAACTATTGATGTCTGCGTGTTCCGCAAGTCGCACGGGCCTGTAAGCTCAATCGTTTCATCTTTGTATCTGTTGTTATGTGTCCAGTAAATCTGGCTTTGCTATCTCGTGTCCTTCTTGGTGTTGCATTTTGGGTGGCCAGCAATGTTTTAAACAGCCATGGTGACATTACACAACCTTGTTTAACTCCTGCACCAATAGAAAACCATTTTGGTAAAACACCATTCACTCGTACAAAAGCTCTACTGCCAGCATGCATGGCTTTTACACTATTAGGTAGATTCCGAATAACACCATATTTATTAATACCTTCCAGAAAAATGTCCTGTTTACTCGATCGTAAGCAGGGCCAGATTATCCATAAGGATGTAGAGGCTACTGCCTCAGGGCACACGGTTTTTAGGGGCGCAAAATTTTTTATTGTGCATAAGATATTATTTTAGCTGATATGCGTAAAACAATGCATCATACCCTAGGCTTTGGTAATGCGTAGTAATGATGATGTAATGTATATTTAAACATTGTTATGCATGATCCCGTTTTCTTCCATTAACTGTCCACCATCGTCTTTGGGTTTATCGTTTATCCGTGCCCACCCTCTTTGTTACTAAATTATCGACAATATTCTGCTGGGGTGACCCTGTTTTAAGATGCAATTTTGCTCACATAGCGGTCTACAGTTTAACGACAAGTTTAGGCTTTTGCACAACTTAACCACACTTTCGGCATATCGTATGAGAGAATATGCTAATGATATCACAAGTTCATTTAAGACGAACTGGTTCATTTTGTAGAGTTCGTGAAAATGTATGATGACCATAGTCTACCGAACATGCTTTTGAAAATAAGAAGTGATAGTTTGCAGTCCACCTATCCCAACACCGATATTCTGTTGCGTATTTTCCTATCAAACGGGAGAACGGACATTTTCTAAACTTAAAAGGATCAAGAATGAGTTGCGTATAAACATGAGATATTCTCGATTGTCAGCTTTGACTTTACTGTCGATAGAGAACGACATTTTAGACCAATTATTAACTGATGATGTTGTAGCTGACTAAGGTCAGATGAAAGCTATTATTAGAAGTCTAAGTGTCTTTGTCTAGAAGGATTTGGCATTAATAATTTGCACTTGGCGTTAATAATTTGTAAATTGTAACTAAGCTGATAAATCAGTGAGTGATTATAGGTGCGCATCCAGGCTTCTGCAGTTATTTAATAATTAAAGGCGTAGTTTATCAACATTTGTGCAATAGGTTTATTTCATTACAAAGATCCAGGAAAAAGTAGGGGCGATCAAACTTAGTTTGCCTCAAGGCGCATAGGGAGTTGATCCAGCCTTAGTCGTAAGCTTTGTCTAAATCTATGAAGGCAGCAAAAACTTTTTTACCAACAGCCAGACACTTTTCAATCAATAGATAATATGCTGGCAGAAAGTGAAAAAAGAACACCAAGAAGGAGACGTCTGATACCAACGAAATTTATACAGCATAATAACGGAATACAGAGGATAACGTGATCAAAACATTATGGCAAAATACAGCTGTATTTGCTGGCCAACTGAAAAATAACATTTCCATGTAACATGGTTAGTACGAGGTTGAACCGCCATGAACTGCGTCACACTGTGCAATTCTGTAATGGAGTCTGTCGTACAGATGTTGGATGTAAGTTTGGGGTATTGATTTCCAAGCATCCCCAACCTGGATGCGTAAATCGGGGATGGTCGTGGCTGGCCGTGGAGACCGGATAAGTCGTTGTCCAATAAAATCCCACACGTGCTCAATAGGGGACAAATCCGGTGAACGTGCAGGCCATGGAAGTTGTCTCCCACCCTGAAGTGCATGTTGCGTTGCATGTGCTGTGTATGGGCGTGCGTTATCTTGCTGGCAAACACCACGATGGACCGACCTTACAAATGGCACAACAACGGGCTGAATGATGTTGTTGATGTAGGAGGTGCTGTTTAACGTACCCGGTACAAACACTAGTTGTGTACGGGAGTGATAGCTGATCGCTCCCCACACCAGGAGATCAGGTGTAGGCCCTGTGTGTCACTGGCGGATGCAAGAAGGGTGGAGACGCTCCCCTGTGCGTCTGCGAACACGCATACGGCCATCGGAGGCTCCCAAGCAGAATCTGCTTTCATCGCTGAACACGACAGATCGCCGTTGCGTTCTCCAGTGCAGACGTTGGCGACACCACTGCAGCCGTTCCTGACGGTGGGCTGGAGTCAGAGGTACACATGCCAGAGGCACACGTGGACGTAGTCCTGCATCCAGTAGACGGTTACGGATTGTTCGCACAGTCACCTCAGGTGCAACGGCAGCTCGGATTTGCGTCGCAGTGGATGTTCTGCTTGACAACGCCGCTCTTCTTATGCGTCGATCGGTCCGCTCATCAGTCCGTCTGTGACTCTCGGTTCCACGTCTTCTCGTGTGGGAATGTTCCTCGGACCATCTACGCCACCATCGTACCACCACCGATACTTCCCGTCCAATTCGCTCCGCAATACGACGATACGACCACCCGGCCTCGCGGAGTCCGACTAGACGACCTCGCTCAAAGTCCGATAACTGCTGAAATCGTACACGTCTTCCATGTCCAGGCATTGCAGCTTCTTCAGGATCTTCGTACGTGTCCGTACGCCGACGACTGATTATATTCACTTCGCCGTGCTCCTTAAATACCACCGACGATAATTTGCATATCATGCCGTGCTGTGGCGTAAGCGCTCACCGGTTGGTTCCGAAATTAACATCACACCTACGTAAACTCGACCTTATTAACATATGTAAATTTCATGATTGTCCGCCAATTCCTTCTTGGTGTTCTTTTTTCACTTTCCGCCTGTGTATAAACGTTACAGATAATATAAAACATTATTGCCTTTTAAAAATTTGGTGTTTCATTCTATCTACGTATCTATGTTGGGTGCGATCTTATGCACAACAAAGTAAGACTCTCTCTACTTCAGTGAAAAGTTTACCGCGGGACGAAGCCGCTGTCATAAATACATTAAACTATGGTTTAGCGTAGGTCGTTGGACTAGGGACCAAAGGGACATTGGTAGGCCCTACCCATCTTTTGTAATCATTAAGGAGGCACTAGTAACAATTTTGTTGGTCCTACATCCCCACACTCTTATCCACGCATAGACATAGAGCACAAGGCGATTCTTCGCCAAAGATATTCCTAAATCCGTGTCCCACCAACATGTATCTTAAAAGATACGATTCACCGGTACTGGTTTATGGATCAATATGGTATTTTATGAATCAAAATAATAGGTAAGCTTAAAAAGGCGTCTATTCAAGGAAGTGGTACGAATAGCGTTGCGCATTGGCCATCAGTGACTAAATAAATATACATTCATCGTCAAAAAAATAGTTGCACCCAGAAGGACCTGCCGTACTGCAATGCCATTCGGGAAGAAGGTAAAGGTCACCAGGAACAATAAATGATTAAACATTGAGATGATATGGGCAATATTTATTGAGCTACACGCCAATAAGTTGTGTCTCTCAGTATGGCGTCGGGCCGTCATGTTTGCTCACACAGCATGCCAGACATCTCGTCATGGAGTTGTACAAGTTCCTAATGGTGTCCTGCGATAAGCCATCCTATGCAGCTTGGATCTTCTCACACAGTTCCTGCAGATTGTGCTGTACGGGATAGCGTGTCCAATAGCATCCCACCCATTTTCAATCGGCGATAAGCCTGGCGGTGCGGCTGGCCATGGCAGAGTGTCAGTGCCTTGAAGGCAAGCTCTCGAGACCGGACGAGCGTTTTCCTGTTGGAAAATCGCACCGGAGTGAGCGTTCAGAAATGATAGGGCCACTGGTTGGATGACCACATTAATATAACGGTGATCTGTCAAAGTGCCTGTAACGAACACCAAAGGTGATCAGTCATCGTAGGCAATTGCACCTCACACCATGACAACAGGCCTTGAAGTGTGGCGCTCGACAACAAACCGCTTTTCTTGGCGCGGACCACGGTGTCTCCACACACGGATTCCTTGGCCGTGTCTTCCAAGACAAAAGCGGGACTCATCACTGAAGATCACCTACTGCCATTCTGAGCGTATCCTTGACAGTCTGGTACTAATAGGACCATAAATGGAGGGCACCACAGCTCGCTGAATATCAGCAACCCGGGATGTTGGGTCACTCCGCGCATGTCTGACAACCCGTCGGTCTTCCCTTTCCGTGGTTCGTCTGGGTGTCCGAGACCTTTCCTGTCGCTGCTTCAGGCTTTGTTCTATCCAATGCCGACAACAGCGTGATATGGTGATATCCGCATGACCGGTACGGCGCGTAATATGGTGACAACACCAACCCACTTCCCGTAGCCCGACGACGATGCGTCCCCTCTCGAACTCCTCCAACTATTCGAATTGCTTCCGAAATTTTTACCGAGACATACTTCACTTACAAAAGATGCGACCAACGGAACTGCACGAGTTAGAATGGCACTGGTGCTCAAAAATTAAGGACGAAGAGGAGAAATTAACATAACAGCGAAACGAGCAGGCGGAACGGACCAAAAGACCACTCAGGAGATGGACTAGGGTCCGGTACGGTAGGACATGCGCATATATGCAGCATAACGTAGGGGGAGGGGCAATGTCGGAAGGGTATGAAGCACACGGACGGTGTACGCTCAGCAATTCGGTGAAAGTTATTGCACGGTGTACATCGGTTTAAACGACGTCGAGTTGCTGCCACCGTGTGATATGGCCAACAGGCAATCCAGTAGACGACATCTGTATGACTTTACCCGAGGTCGCGTCATTGGGAAGTTGGAAGAAGGTTGAAGTGTGACTAGTGTGGCCGAGGAGTACGGGATCGCTCACAGCATCATTTCACGAGCTTGGAGAGCATTTCAAAAGATAGGAACAGCTGTCCGAGAGTTCAGCAGTGGTCCTCCACGAGCAACCACGGCCGCGGACGACCGGTATATTGTCCTACAGGCGAGAAAAGGCATACGGCAGACAGCGGGAGAAATCGCAAGGCACATGCAACAGACAACTGGACGTCCGTTATCGCGTTTTACCGTGGCCAGAAGGATGCACAAAGGTGGTTTATTTGCACGACGACCAGTACGGTGTGTGCCATTAACGCCTGCTCATCGGAGACGGCAGTTTCTGTGGTGCCAGGAACACAAGAACTGGACACATCAGCAATAGGGTCGAATTCTCTTTACGGATGAGAGCCGATTTAGTCTGACGAGCGATTCTGGACGTATACACATCTGGAGAGAGCAGGGAACACGCAATCACACCTCCAACATCATCGAAAGGGACCGGTTTGGAGGTGACGGAGTTCTCGTTTGGGGCGGTATCATGCTTGGTAGCCGTACTGACCTCCACATCTTCCAAGGAGGTTCAGTTACTGGTGTCCGCTATTATACCGAGGTTCTCCTGCCTCACGTGCGTCTGTTTAGAGGTGCTGTGGGTCCTTAGTTCCTCTTCATGGACGACAACGCTGCACCTCATCGTACAGTGGATGTTGCAGAGCTGTTGGAGAGTGAAGATATTCAACGCATGGATTGGCCCGCAGGGTCCTCGGACCTAAATGCATGAGGAATGGGACGCGATGCCTCAACAGCTCCTTGACAACCTCGTCCTCAGCATGGACAGACGTTGTAAATCCTGCAACGCAGTCAGGGGTGATCATATCCCCTACTAAAGACTGGATTTTTCTTAGCAGCCGCCTGTCACATGGACGTTTCTGTCTTCTGTCCTGTTATGCTCGAAGCTACCTTTTCAATAAAATGCCTTTGTATCCTTTGGATTCCTTGTTTGGACGGTTTTGCACACTTGTCCCGTATTCTTACATCTTGGGAATCTTATGGTATGATTTGAGTCTATGTGGAGCACTTCTGCACGACGTTATATTCGAAAAACCGTCTTGTCCTTAATTTTTGCACGCCAGTGTATATCCGGTTATGCACAGCTCTACGACCCCTCCTTGCTAGCGTCACATGCGTAGCCAAGAGTGGTACTTGAACCATTTGCATGTCTCACAATATCAAACCTGCCCACCAAGCTTCATTCGTGTTGGTTGCTTCCGTTGGAGTGCAACTATTTTTTTGACGATGAATGTAATTATCTGGTACAACATCCCGTTTTGAGCATGGTTTCTTATGCTACATTCAATCATGAGTGGATTTTTAAATTTCCTTCACCTGAATTAGTTTCACAATACATATCTCAACAATTCTATTTCATCCAGGAGTAAACAGATTTTTTTTCCTGGGAGAATGTAAGACGTGCAATTCTGTGGGAACGTGTGTTCCTGTATTGGGCCACAAGACTAAAATTTCCGGCCTGTTTTCGTCCACCCGATCCGCCTTTGTCCCTGACGTTTTACAGCAGCCGAAGATACCGACTATTATTGCCGTCCCGGTGGTTCAGTGGTCTAAACGATGGCTTCAGATCATTCGTCCGCGACGGAGTCCGGGTTCGAATCTCTCTCTCCCTTCCCAGAAACCAGTGGCCCTAAATTATGGACGGGTGACTGCTTATAGCCCACTAAGTTGCTAACGGTGGTCGTTAAACCTCCAATCAAAAAAAATAAAAAATTATATTATTCCTAGAATACCTCACAGCGGAAATACGAAAGCTATACTCCAAGGCAAGCCGCCCCGGTGGCGCAGTGGTCTGAGGCGCTGGCCTCTGATCATTCGTCCGTACGGGGTCCGGGTTCGAATCCCGGTCAGGCATGGATGTTGTGTTTGTCTTATGGCACTAGCTCTCTCACTTCCCTGGAACCAGTGACCCTAAATTAGGGACGGGCGACTGCTTATAGCCCATTGAGTTGCTCACGGTGGTCGTTAAACCTCCAATCAAAAAAAAAAAAAAAAACTCCAAGGCAATCTAAGAGCGTACTATTTGCGAAAGATACGGAGCAGCTACGTCCGCTACAAAACGTAGTTCGTAGCTTTTAGGGCGAAAAGCAGCAGAATTACTGCTCCTAATCCATTTTTTGTTTGATTGATTGTTGTTGGGTTTTTTTTTTTTTATTATTATTATTGAATATTTAACGACCACCGTGAGTAACTCAACGGGCTATCAGAAGTCCCCCGCCCATTCCTAGTTTGGGGCCACTGGTTCCAGGGATGGGAAAGAGCCAGTGCCGTAAGACAAACACAACCTCCCTGCCTCGCCGGGATTCGAACCCGGACTCATCTCGGACGAATAGTCATAAGCCATCGCTTAGATCACTGCGCCACCGGGGAGGCCCATTTATTTTTTTGTTTGCTCAGCAGTTTATCTGCCAAAATTGCTGTTTAAGACAAATATCTAAAATGGCAGAACGACTTAGATATCCATTTGATATGAGAAGTTCATCAATTTAGCGCCTCGCATTTTTTTCTGCTGAAGCTTGAACAGAAGATTTTATCTCCAAATTGACAGCAAATATGCGTTACGAAAACTTGTGGATTTATTGTTATAATTTAAAAAGTAAATGCCTTAATAATTAAAAAAAAAACATTAAGGAGGTGGGGGGGAGGCGATCGGCCCAGTTACCCCCACTGGATCAGGTTCTGCGGAGATCTGTATTCCCTTGGGAACGCTACTGAACGCACATGCGCTGTAAATGGAAATCTTCGTTATTGGTTATGCTTTTGTTTTTGTTCTTTTCGCAAAAAAAAGAAAAAAAACGCCTCGGGACATAACATACGACGGTTGTACCGAAAGAAGTGGGCATAACTTTTTTATTAACTGACAGAGGTCGTTCAAATTGCACATGTTGGTAGAGTAACTCTTTCTCTATACAAAGGTATTACTCAACATAGTCTCCATCACAAGCGATACATTTGCGCCATCGTTGAGCTCAACTCTCGAATCCTTTTGAAAACATTCATGTGTGGACTGTTGTGCCTACTTCTTCACAGCCACTTTCACCTCGTCTGTGTCATCAAATCGTTGTCCCCGCAGACTGTCCTTTATTGGACCGAACAGGTGGAAGTCGGAGGATGCCAAATCAGCGCTATACGGTGGATGGGGGACCACCAACCAGCTTAATTTTCTGATTTGTTGAAAAGATGTGTGTGGTCTCACATTGTTATGGTGAATGTGGATCCTTTTCACATTCCTGTTCGGTGTCTTAATCCTTATGGCTTCTCTAAGCGTTTTGAGTACCTCAATGTACCGCTCGATTGTCACAGTACGGCCGCGTTCAGGAAAATCAAGGAGAATGATACCCCTGCCTGTCATCCCCAAAAAACAGTCATCATGATTTTCTGTGCTGATCGCTGGCTCTTGAACTTCTTAGGCCTTGGTGAAGAGGTGTGACGCCATTCCATCGATTGATTCTCCGTTTCCGGATCGTAAAGATACGTCCACGTTTCATCCCCTGTCACCGGATCGAAAAACACATGCCTTCATTGGCTTCAAACGCTTTGATCGGGGCAGACTTCCACCCTTCTCTCCTTCAAATCGGATGTCAACTGCCGAAGCACCCACTTTACACACGCTTTCCGATACCCGAAGTCTTCCACCATTTTCTGTTTGGCATTGTGACCACAGTCCACCTGTGCAACGAGCTCACGGATTGTGATTCGTCTCTCTGCGCGAATCAATTCATCCACTCGTTGACGATTCGTGTCAGTGGTCGCAGATGATGGTCTCCCACTGCGCGGTTTGCCTTCAATGCTGGTTTCCCCTTCTTCAAACTTCTTCATCCCGAAAAATTGCTTTTCAGCCGCCGCCGTGGTCCACGGCGGCTGCTGAAAAGCAATTTTTCGGTTGCTGTGTGTTTCTGGAACGTGGAAAGAGCGATGTATTTATTTATTTACTGACGCCACGTATTTGGGGGATTTTCACCTTCTTCATCCCTCTGTGTACATTCCTCTTGTCAATGGTGTCATCTCCGTAAACACTCTTCCTTTGTCAAGAACTCAATGGCGTCACTTTGCTTCAGATTAGAATCCTCTATTTACCTGCAATGAAGAAGAAGGTTACTACGACCGCTGTCAGTTAATTAAAAAATTATTTCCGGCGCATTTAAATTAGCATCATTTATATCCTGATGCTAAAAATACGTTTCTTTGCTGCAAATCCACGTTTTGATCATTTCCCTGCCACGGTCAACTTCTACCCTGTTTAAGACGTACATGAAGTTTTTCTTGTTTTTTTTTTTTTGCCATTTTTTTCTTTGGCTCGAGGAATTCAGAATTCTGATTAGAATTCGAGATTGAGTTAATTACATGCCTCGTCATGACTTTTTACCTTTTATTTCAATATTTCGCTGCGAAAACATGCAAACCAAACGTTTTTGGTGAGAAACGCAGATGAAATCCTCGTACTACCTGCGTTCGTTCGTTCGTTCGTTCCCGGCAGTTAGCAGAGCTGCTTACTCGGAAAAATATTTCACCCAGTCACGAATCCGACCGACCGTACAGAGGCGCATGGATTCCGAAAGCAGTGCGTGAGGGTAGGCGCTTTTCCACTCCTCCTCCTGTTTCGAGAGAAGTAGCGCCTTTTCTCCGTTCCAGAACATCAGCAAACACACGATCTCTTCTTGTACCACAGTCCTTTACAAACTACTAATCGGCGTAAAATTACTGCCGGGCAGAGTAACACACGAAAACTCGGCGATGGTTCTTTGAGAGCGAGCAAGCGAAAAAAAAAAAAAAAAAAAAAAAGAAAGCACACACTCTCACCGCCAAACCGAATTAGCATTCGGACGCCAGTGAAAGCAAAATCTCGTATGCGCTTGATTTGCACTCCGGATATCAGCGGGCCTCCGTTAATATTTATCATTTTGCATAATTATGGCATTCGCTTTGATGGTTGATGAAGGTGGGTGGGTCAGGATGAGTGAGTGAAGGGGGGGGAGCAGAAACAAAAATCGGGGGAATGGGGAAGAAAGGAATGGAAAACAAAAGCGCAAATGTTAGCATTTCCACCCCTTTTTTTTTTTTTTTCTTTTTCTTCTGTTAAGGTAAATGGGGACGTATTATGATAGCAGGTGTTGTTTTAAAGAATTTCCGAAGCTTTGCAAGAAGATTCTTTTTAATAGGAGACCGGATGCAACATCTGCTGGCTGAGCCGTTTTTATTTTGTTTCCCAATTTCCTGCCTTCTAATTGCTATATTTTTTAAGCTTTTACTTATCATAAATTAGCAAGCATGGTATGAGCTATCGGCGACAGATGGCAGCAGATGTCAGGCTTTTGGTGAAAAGAAAAGGGCTGCCTGATTAATTGTATCGACGCATCTTGAGTTCTCTGACGGACAGTTGGCTTAGGATACTTCATGCAGATATATCACGGAGATATTCAAAGCCGCAAACGCTGTTGGAAGACACTTTGCATTCGTGAAAACAGATATGTTTTACGAAAAATAAAAAATATTTTTTTTTTTTTTGTGTTCTGAATGTTGCATTTGAAGTTCCCACTAAATTCAAAATAAAGGTATTTCAGAAATATTAAAATGAACTAGCTTAATTTCATTTCGGTTAATATGACAGACTTCGCGTTGCAGATCAAACGTTAGAAGATTTTTAAATTTGAAAAAAAATTGTAGGAATATTAAGATAGCATTCTTCGATTTCGTTCTTACGTACTGTATCGGATGGAAGAAGGTACAATTCTTTTTCGATTAGAAGAGGCCTTTTTAAAAACGATATGAAATGCAAATTAGTGTTACTAAAAAAGGACGAATTTAAATATGCGTAGGGCTTCAGAAATTTTTTATAGGAAACCACAGGAGAATCAAAATTTGTGCTATGAAGACGTCAATTTTATTAAACCCAAAATGTCGAGAATAAAATATTTTCCTCGAACACTTTATTTTTTATGTTGCCAAAAAAAAAAAAAAAAAAAAAAAAAGGGCGCTACCAGTTCCATTGCATGCCACCACAACCACGCGGTAAATGGTATCGTCCGCAAGCGACATTTACTGTATACACTCACGGATAATGAAATTTGCGCACCAAGAAGGAAGCATCGGTTTGAACTGAAATTTTATAGACGTAATGATACAGATGAATGATACACATGATGGCAAAAACAGAGATCACAGGGATCTGTGGTAGGCAGTCCGGTCATCTTCAATAGCGCGTCGCACCGCTTCGTGCGGCGATACATGCTGCAATACGGTCCGGCATGGAGGCGAACAGACGCCTGATGTTGTCCTGCTGCAGACTGGACCACACGTGTTGGACGGTGTGCCCCAAATCCCGGATAGTTCGGCACGGCGGCAGCTGGCGTTTCAACTGGCCCCACACATACTCGATAAAGACATGTCCGAGGAGCGGGCAGGCCAAGGAAGTGTCTGGACATGACGTAGGCAGTCCTGGGCAAACCGAGCCTTGTGCGGGCTGGCATTATCCTGCTGGTATAGAGCACCTGGAATCCCTGCCAGGAATGGGAGCACATGAGGCCGTGGGATCTCATCCACGTACCACTGACCCGTCAATGATCTACGTACCACTACTAGAGCTGATCGGCTATCGTAGTCAATGGCTCCCCAGACCATAATGCCTGCAGTGGGGGAGATGGGGCGCTCGATAGCGAGGTTGGAATTGTGCCGTTGAGCCGAGACCTCCACACCCGGTCACGATGATCATCTGTCCACAAAACGAAGCGGCATTCATGGCTAAACACCACACGTCGCCAGTCTATGGCGTTCCACGTCGCTCTGGCGTGGCACCACTGCACACGGAGCAGACGATGTTCCGGTGTTAATGGCAGCACACTAAGGGGCGCTGGCATCGCAGATTCTCTTCCGCCAAGCGTCAGGAAGTGGTTCGTGGGCACACAGGAGACGCTGTATCTGCCTGTAAAGTGGACCGGATTTCCGTAGGATCTGTTCGTGCCTGGTGCTCGATCCGTCGATCTTCTGTACTGGTGGTCCTCCTGGTCCGTCCGGAGCCACTCCGCCGTGTGGCAGTGCCGTCACATGTCCATTTCTCCTAATACAGATGAAACAGTATGTTCAGAACGATCCACATGGCGGGCTATACGGCGCGCCAACCACCCTGCGGTTTTCAGCCCGATGATCCGAACTCTCGCAAATTCCGTAAGTTGCGTAAATCAACGTCTCTGGCATTTACACGGCATTCTTGTCACTCTGTACTCTTGCTTACGTCTGCCGGCGCTTTTCGCGTTCATGGGACATTGACTACATACCGGTTTATAAGGCTGCCGGTTCGTGCTTGCAGAGACACCACAGGGTGTGCGGGTCATGCACACTCGCACCAAACGTGGCTCATTTGCATACCAGCACGCACTCTTGCTATTTGCGCACTTAGAAGAAAACATGCTACAACCGCGAAACTTTGCAAATAATCAGACTGCGTGGTGGTATGCAAATGATCCACGTTTGTTGCGAGTGCGCATGACCTCACACCCTGTGGTAGTGCTGCAAGCACGAACCGGGCAGCCTATGAAGGCGAAAAGAACTGGCCGACGCAAGCAAGAGTACAGAGTGAAAAGAATTCCATGAAAGCGAAAATAACCAGCTGAGCACAATGAACGCGAAAAGAACCGACCGACGCAAGCAAGAGTACACAGTGAAAATAATTCCTGGATAGACGCCAGAGACGTCGATTTACGCAATTTACGGACTGTGAGAGAGGCTCGATCATAATGCTGAAAGCCGCAGGGTTGTCGGCGCCCCGTTTAGTCCGCCACGTGGATCGTATGAACATACCGTCCGACAGTGTTGGGAGCAGTGGACACGTGACAGCACTGCGACACACGGGAACGGCTTCAGATGGAGCAGGAGGGCCACCAGTAGAGGGGATCGACGGATCGTGCGCCAGGCACGAGCGGATCCCACGGGCACCCGGTCCACTAAAAGGCAGATGTAGCGGCTCCTGTGTGCCCACGAACCATTTCCCGACGCCTCGCGAAAGCGAATCTGCGGTGCCAGCTGCCCTTAGTGTGCTGCCATTAACACCGGAACATGGCCTGCTTCGTGTGCATTGGTGCCACACCAGAGCGACGTGGAACGATACAGACTGGCAACGTGTGGCGTTTAGCCATGAGTGCCGCTTCGTTTTGTCGGCAGATGATCATCGTGTACGGGTGTGGAGGTATCGGGTCAACGGCATAATGCCAACCTCGCTATCGAGCGCCACACCTCCCCCACGGCAGGCTTATGGTTTGGGGAGCCATAGCCTACGATAGCCGATCAACTCTAGTAGTGGTACGTGGATCATTGACGGGACAGCGGTATATGAATGAGAACCTACGGCCCCATGTGCTCCCATTCCTGGTTGGGATTCCAGGTGCGCTATACCAGCAGGATAATTAATGCCCACCCGCACACGGCTCCGGTTACCCAGGACTGCCTACGTCATGTCCAGACAGCTCCATGGCTTGCCCGCTCTCCGGACATGTCTTCTATCGAGCATGTGTGGGACTAGTTGAAACGCCGGTTGCCGGCGTGCCACAGTATCTGGGATTTGGAGCACACCGTCCAACAGGTGTGGGCCAGTCTGCCCCAGCACAACATCGGGCGTCTGTTTGTTTCCATGCCAGACCGTATTGCAGCATGTATTGCCGCACGAGGCGGTGCGACGCGCTATTGAAGACGGCCGGACTGCGTGCCACAGATCCCTCTGTAATTGTTCTGCACTCTGTTTTTCCCATCATGTGTATCATTCATCTGTATCATTAAGTCCATAAAATTTCAGTTCAATCTGATCTTGGTGCGCAAATTTCATTGTCCGTGAGTGTATATAGAGGCAGATATCTGCACAACCTCAAGTAGATCAGATGGCATCTTATCAAGATTTAAGCGATATCGAACGTGATACGATAGTCGGCGACCGGGAGATGGGCACTCCATCTCAGAAATGAACAGAAAATTTGGATTTACGGGGTCAACAATTTCAAGGGTTGTACCTGTCCCTGGACTACGCAAACTCAGGGCGGGGGAGGGGGATTCAGGGTGCAAGACCGATGTGGCCGTTGCAAAGCCCTGGATGATCGTGGACAGCGGCATCTGGCATGCATCGTAACATCTGCCCGGCTTTCAACATTACCACAAATCACAGCGCAATTCAATGTTGGGGCTAGTAATAGCATCTGCGTTCGGACAGTGTCACATTCCATGTGTTCTGTGCGGTTGTGCCATTGATGACCCGACGATACGAGGCTGTGTGATTCGCCTGGGCTCGGAACCCACCTTGGAAACACCGCCATTGGACGCAAGATAAGTGGAAACGTGTAGCCTGGTCCAACGAATCGCGGCACCTACTGTTTCGGGCAGATGGCCGACTCCGTGTGTGGCGGAGTCGGCAAACTGCCCAATAGGTAATGGATCCCGCATGACTTCAAGGTATAATGCAGACCGGCGGTGGTTCTGTTATGGTGTGGGGTGTATTCAGCTGGCACGCATTAGGACTCTTCATACGTATGAAGACAGCTCTGACTGGTGGAGGCTACGTAACCATCCTTGGGGATCATTTGCACGCGTTCATGTATGTCATGCAACCATTCCGACGTGTGCGATCTCATTCAGCACGAAAATGCGCCACCGCACACGTCCACAGTTGCCCGACTATAACTGCAGGAACATTCCACGGAGTTTGGGCATCCTCACTTGGCCCCTCGTTACCCGGATGTAAACGTTATTGAACACATTTGAGATGCTGTTCAACATGAAGTCAATGCCAGGAATCTTTCACCTGCTAATGTTGAGACGCTCTTCAGAAAGCATGGTGTTCACCGTCTTCACAATGCTGCAGAAAGATCGTGGAGTCCACGCCCCGTCGAGTTGCTGCCGTTATCCGATCACCAGAAGCATCAACGCGGGATTAGAGAGGTATCGAAGGTTTTTTTTTGCACTCAGTGTATATATTAAGTACGGTTAACTTTGTGGAACGAAACACCTATGATGAAGCATTTAAAATCGCCCTACCCTTCAAGAACAATTTTAAATTATATCATTCACGGGGTATAGAGAATACAGAGACTGTTCTTAAAGCTGTTGGTACCCGATGCGCCATATAAAAGAGGCCCCGTGGCCAGACGTTCTTAGGCGGGTTAAAGTTGTTTGGCGGGTTTCCAGTTAAAACCGCTTTTTTCCACTTCTAACCGGTTTCTGCGTGTACAGCTGCAAAGGAATTCTCCGGAGTGGTTAGTCACAGCCAGAGCAGTGTAGGTACGCTGTCATAAGTGTAAGTGAAGAAAGAACAAAGGCAACAGAAATGGTTTTAAGTACGGAACAGCGGATTTTTATTGTTGTGGAACAGTATTTCGGAAATAACTCATACAAGGTTTTAAATGAGTTCTTTACAGAAAAATTTCCACATTGTGCAGCACCGGCGAAATCAGTGGTACAGAAGTTAGTGCGGAAATTTCTTGAAACCAGCACGGTGTGCAACAGGAAAAGAAACAAACCCAAGACAATTCGTACTGAAGACAACTTCAAGGATGTGTGCACATTGATGTTACAAAGCCCTCGGGAGTCGATTCGCCGATTATCGTTTGCAACGGGAATATATGCCACGTCATGCCGACGCATACTTAAGGTGGATTTGCATTTTCGGCCATACAAATTTATGGCGCTCCAAGAACTCAAAACTCCTAATTATGCAAAACGGATGTAATATTGTAAGTGGTTTCAGGAGACCATTGTCAGCGGTGAAATGGACCCGACACTTTATTACATGACAGATGAAGCATGGTGTCATTTGTCCGGGTATGTCAATACGCAAAACAGCAGGATTTGGACCGACACGAATCCCAGACGGACAATGGAGACTCCTCTGTACGACCAAAAGATAGACGTGCTATGTTCAGCAACTGTTCAACCCATTTGTTGCCGCACTTACAGAAGAAGAGCGAACATATGCTTTCTTTCAGCAGGATGGTGCAACGGCGCATACTGCGCGGAACAGTCTACGTGCTTTTTTACGCTTTCCAAACGTAGGTTGAAGAAGAGTATATGCTCCAGCTTTGTCTGCACGATAATTCGCGTAAAAATGGTTAGATTTCGATGAAATTTTAGTAAGTGGTAGGAGACTACCTGGGGACGAACCCTATTGAAAATGGACGAAATGGGGTCAAAGGTCACGACATAGGAGCGCGATCCATTCCATTGCTCTTATGCGTCATAACTTGCGTTAATATGGTTCGATGTCGATGAAATTTTTGTATGTGCTAGGCGACCACCTGGAGACGAACCCTATTGAAAATGGATTACATTGGGTCAAAGGTCAGGACGTAGGATCGGGATCCATTCCATCGTCCTTATCCCATACTATTAAAGAAGCAATTCTTGTATGTATGTAAATTTTATTTTAAAAACGGCTCTAAGGATTTTGATGAAAGTCGTTAACCTACCTTTTTCTGGTACTAGAAATCGATTTAGCTTGATCTCGACTTTAGGAAAATTCGTTTAGGGCGTTAAATAACCACCCCGAATTACCACGTTTTTAGTGTCATGGCGTCGTCCCATTAATGTTACCCATGCTTAGAAATCTTATGACGTAACAATCTCGCGATCGAGAAGTTTCCGCGCGGTCACGCCATCTGTCTCATTACGTCACGCGTTGTGTGTGGATCCTATTAAAGTTTTATGACGTCACACTCTTACGAGCAGTTGGTCGCGATTCCCATCTGCCTCATTACGTTACGCGTTGTGTGCGTATGTCCGTCCGCACGATAACTCGCGTAAAAATCGCTCGATTTCGATGAAATTTTAGTATATGCTGGGGACCACCTGGGGACAAACCCTATTGAAAATGGGCGAAATGGGGTCAAAGGTCAGGACATAGGAGCGGAATCTCTTCCACCGACATTATGCGTCAGAACTTAAGTTAAAATGCTTCGATTTGGATGAAATGTTAGTATGTCGTATGGGCCTGTTTGGGACCGAATCCTATTTAAGATGGCGAAATAGGGTCAAAGGTTAGGACACTGGAGCGGGATCTATTCCATAGCCCTTATGCATCATAACTTACGTAAACATGCTTAGATTGCGACAAAACTTTATCATGTTATTTCGAAGGTATACTGAAATGGTTCTGTTGAATATCATCGAAATGGGATCAAAGGTCAAGGAACAGGACCGAGATTTATTTCGCAGCCATTATCCTCATAACTTGAGTGATAACTTGAGTAATGATTTCCGGTATGTTGGAAAGCGTATTATAATCAATGCATTGCATGATTTTACTAACTTGTCATGAAGTGTTTGGGGAGAACAGAACTGTATTGAAGAGTCTATGGCCACCTAGATCACCCGCTCTTTCCACCTGTGACATTTATCTGTGGGGAGCATTGAAAGGGATAGTGTACGCAACTAATTAGCACACCCGTGATGAATTAAAAGTGAACATTACGGATTCCATAGCCCAGATCACTGCCGATGAGTTGTGGCGCGTTACGAACAAAATGTTTTGTACTGTGCAGCTGTGTCTTGATGTCGGAGGACAGCACTTTCAGAAATTGTTGTAAACGAAGGCAAATTACTCCTGTTTTCTGTCATTTCAACTATTCTTTACCATGTATAGTATCATTGCCTGACTGTTGTCGTTCATTATACTCGGGCCTCTTTTATATGGCACACCCTGTATATATAAATACACTCCAGTCTAATCCAGTATGAATCCAGTCTAAAATTTCGGTTGTCCATCTGTGATCCGTTCTTTTGGCAATATGTCCAGCCTATTGCCATTATAGGGATTTTTCTTTGATCCTGATGTCTTCCACTCTTGTAATTTACCTTATCCACAAGTTCGTTTTCTTATCTTTCCTGGTTACACCAATCATGTCCATGCTTCTTTCAGTTGTCGGCAGTCTTTGGTATTTTTTAAAATAAGGTCCACGTCTCTGCTCCGTACGTAAGCACTGGAAGGATGTATTGATTAAACCGTTTTCTTTTAAGATATAATGGCATATTTCTCTTTAAAATTATACTGTTTCTTCCAAAAGCTCTCCAACAAAGTTTTATACGGCGATTAATTTCCTCATCAATGTGACCTTTGCTTTTTATCTCTTGTCCAAAGTAAATGTAGGTATCGATTATCTCCGCTTTTTCAGATCAATCGTTGAAGCATTGTACATCAGTTTTGTCTTCTGAAAGTTCATTTTTCATCCCACTTCTTTACTCTTGTCAGCAAGTTCCTGAAATAGACTCTGCAGCTCTGAAGAGGTAGCTGCAAAAATGACTACGTCATCAGCAAAACGAAGATCAGCTAAATGATCTCCATTAATCTTTATTCCCTTGTTTTTCCAATTTAATAATTGAAAAGCATTTCGCAATGTGGCATTAAGGAGTTTGGGAGATATGGTGATACCTTATCTCACTCCCTTTCCAATTTTGATTGGTGCTGTATCCTCAAATATCCAAACCTTTGCACTTACGTTTTCATAGATGTTGTTGATAATGCTAATGTATGCATCTTCAATACCACAGGATTTCAAAGCCATTGTAACAGCTGATGGTTTCACCGAATCAAAGGCCTTTTCATAATCGATAAAAGCTATGCATAACGGAAGTTCATATTCCCTCGTTCTTTCAATTAGTTCTCTCAGAACGTGAATATGATCTATAGTGCTGTAGCCACTCCTGAATCCAGCTTCTTCTCTCGGTTGAGCCATGCCCATCTTCAAGCGATGTAAAAGAACCTTAATAAGGATTTTATAAACAACTGATAGTAGGTGATGGGCATGTAGTTCCTGAGATCTTTAGTGCCACCTTTCTTACGTAGCAGGATAATTGTGTGGTATTGTTACAATCCTCAGGAATCTTCCCTTAATTAGACATCTAGTGAAAACTAGGGCAAGTCTAGTTTCAGTTTCTCCACTTGCTCCTTGTATGTTGTCCACTGTAATTTAATGTTCTCCTGGAGCTCTTTCCCGTTTCATGTTCTTAATTGCATGTGTAACTTCTGCCGGGAGGACTGGAGAGACTTTGGTACTGCCACCTTTCGTAATGTCTGGATTAGATTTATCATCCATTTCATATATTTTGAGTAGAAATCTTTCACTCTTGTCAAATTTTCGCCTCTATATAGTTCTAGTTACAGTACCATCTACTTTTCTCAGTGCCATAATCTATCTATATAGCTATCCGGTAGAGTAACTCTTTCTCTATACAAAGGTTTTACTCAAAATAGTCTCCATCAAAAGTGATGCATTTGCGCAAGCATTGAACCCTTTGAAAAAATTCAGGTGTGGACTGTTGTACCCACTTCTTCACAGCCACTTTCACTTCGTTTGTGTCAACAAATCATTGTCCCCGGAGACTTTCCTTCATTGGACCGAATAGGTGGAAGTCAGAGGGCGCCAGATCTGGGTTATACGGTGGATGGGGGACCACCGACCAGCTAAATTTGCTGATCGCCTGATTTGTTGCCAAAGATATGTGTGCTCTCGCCCTGTCATGGTGAATATGGATCCTTTTCAGATTCTTGTTCGGCCTCTTTCTCCTTGTGGCTTCTCTAAGCTTCTTGAGTGTCTCAATGTACCGCTCGCTGGTCACGGTACTACCACGTTTCAGAAAATCAAGGAGAATTCCACCCCTGTCATCCCAAAAAACAGTCACCATGACTCTCTGTGCTGATTTAACTTCTTAGGCCTTGATGAAGAGATGTGACTCCATTCCATGGATTGATTCTTCGTTTACGGATCGTGAAGATACGTCCACGTTTCATCCCCTGTCACCAGATCGAAAAACGCATGTCTTCATTGGCTTCAAACGCTTTGATCGGAGCAGACTTCCACCCTTCTCTTCTTCAAATCGGCTGTCAACTGCCGAGGTACCCACTTTGCACACACTTTCCGATACCCTAAATCTTCCGCCTTCTTCTGTATGACATTGTGATCACAGTCCAGTTGTGCTACAAGGTCACGGATTGTCATTCACCTCTCTGCGCGAATCAGTTCATCCACTCGCTGACGATTCGTGTCAGTGGTCGCAGATGACGGTCTCCCACTGCGTGGTTTGTCTTCAGTGCTTATTTTCCCTTCTTTAAACTTCTTCATCCCTCTGTGCGCATTGCTCTAGTCAATAATGGTGTCATCTCTGTAAACATTCTGTAGCTTTCTGTGGATGTCGGACAGTCTGCACCCTTTCTTCGTATATATGTGGCGGTGGGCTGGACATATTGCCAGGAATAGGAACCGCCAATGGGCAACCGAAATTTTAGACTGGATTCCAAGGGACAGTAAAAGACTCAGAAAAAACCCACATAGGAGATATGGGAGATGGGTGGATGAAATTCGAAAGCAGGCGGGAGTGACATGGAGAAGACTGGCTCAGGAAAGACCGCTGTGGAAAAAACTTCGGGAGACCTTCATCCAGCAGTGGATTGATAATGGTTGGCAATGATGATGATAATAATATATATTTCTTCTTTTTCCTTCTTCCTGTTCTTTATTTTTTTTTCGATGATAACCAAAACGAAGTACGATCTCCCAATAGAGAGCTTAAGTGTTTTTTTTTTGTTTTTTTTTATTCCTGGTTTAACGACCACCATGAGCAACTCAATGGGCTATAAGCAGTCGCCCGTCCCTAATTTAGGGTCACTGGTTCCAGGGAAGGGAGAGAGCCAGTGCCGTAGGACAAACACAACATCCATGCCTCACCGGAATTCGAATCCGGACCCCTTTCGGACGAATGATATGAGGCCAACGCTTAAACCACTGCGCCACCGGGGCGGCTGAGAGAGCTTAAGTGCATATACTGACTTTTGGGAGCGACATAACTACCAACAGAGAAAAAAAAACAAAAAACAATAGGAAATACTACACAAACAGTATCGAGAAAAATCTTGGTTTTTTAAGAAACATTAATGACAAATCTTTTGTTTTCAGTGTATATTTACCAAAAGTGAAATCGACTCTACATCTCCGCCGCCCCTTCCTGTTTTTCTAATTTTTTTTTTAAATATTTTAAACGATGTGGAAAAACAAAACATAACGTAGTGAGTCTGAAAAATCTTCAATATTTAGGGAGATACAATATGGATGTACTTCTCTTCGTACCTACTTTTTTTACGCTTTCCAACCGTAGGTTATAGAAGCGTATATGCTCCAGCTTTGTCCGTCCGTCCGTCTGCCCGCGCGATAACTGGCGTAAAAATGGTTCGATTTCGATGAAATTTTAGTGTGTGGTAGGGGACCACCTGCGGGGACGAACCCTAATAAAAATGGGACAAATGGGGTCAAAGGTCGCGACGTAAGAGCGGGATCATTCCATTGCCCTTATGCGTGATTACTTTGGTAAATATGGTTCGATTTCAATGAAATTTTACTATGTGGTAGGAGACCGCCTGGGTACGAACCCTATTCAAAATGGGTGAAGTGGGGTCAAACGTCAGGACATAAAATTGGAAGGCATTCCATTGCCCTTATGCGTCATAACGTGCGTAAAAATGGTTCGATTTCGATGAAATTTCAGTATGTGGTAGGGGACCACCTGGGGACGAACCCTATTGAAAATGGACAAAATGGGGTCAAAGGTTAGGACATAAGATTGCGATCCATTCCATCGCACTTATCCCATATTATTAAGGTGGACGTCAAGTAATTTTGCTTCCTATATACTCCCAATGGAAAAACTTTTGTACACATTTCCTTCATAATTAATGTGTTCCCAAGGATGAGAATTTGAACATCGATTAAAATAACTTCATATTATAACTTGGAATACTTAACATTTTCTAAAACATAACCATAAGCATATTAAAAATCAATAACTTTTCCTTTGGTGGTGTTGAAACCAGAGAAAAGATGGCGCGACCTGTACTTTGATGACGTCAGTGGACAAATAAATGTTGGATTGCATAATTACGGTTATGGTTTAGAAAATATTAAGTATTCCAAGTTATGAAATGAAGCTATTTTAATCGATGTTCAAATTTTCATCCTTGGGAACGCATTAATTGTGAAGAAAATGTGTACATAAGTTTTTCCATTGGAAGTATAGGAAGCAAAATTACTTGACGTCCACCTTAAAGTAGCAATTCTTGTATGTATGCATGTACATTTTATTTTGAAAACGACTCTAAGAATTTTGATGAAAGTCGTTAACCTACCGTTTTCTGGTACTAGAAATCGATTTAGCTTAATCTCGACTTTAGGAGAATAAACAACCACCCCAAATTATAACGTTTTAGTGTCATGGCGTTGTTCCATTAATGTTACCAATGCTTAGAAATCTTATGACGTCACAATCTCGCGTTTGAGAATGTTGGCGCGCGGTCACGCCATCTGTCTCATTACGTCACGCGTTGTGTGTGGATCCTATTAAAGTTTTATGACGTCACACTCTTGCGAGCAGATGGTCGCGATTCCCATCTGCCTCATTACGTCACGCGTTGTGTGCGTATGTCCGCCCGCAGATAACTCGCGTAACAATCGTTCGATTTCGATGAAATTTTAGTATCTGGTAGGGGATCACCTGGGAAGGAACACTATTTAAAGTGAACGAAATGAGGTCAAAGGTCAGTACATAGGAGCGGGATCCATTCCACTGCTCTTATGCGTCATAATTAACGTAAAAAAGGTTCGATTTCGATGAAGTTTTAGTATGTGGTAGGGGACCACCTGGGGACAAACCCTATTGAAAACGGGCGAAATGTGGTCAAAGGTCAGGACATAGAAGTGGAATAACTTCCATCGCCATTATGCGTCATAACTTACGTAAAAATGCTTCGATTTGGATGAAATGTTAGTATGTTGTAGGGGCTTGCCTGGGGACGAAACCTATTTAAAATGGGCGAATTTGGATCAAAGGTCACGACGTACGAGCGGAACTATTCCATAACCATTGGGATAAACCATCCGCATGACATGATGCACTTCGTCAGCAACGATGTTTAGATAAGATGTGCCAGTCCGGCGTTGATCAACACAAATTAAAGGGCCCAAAGCATGCCAGGAAAACATTCCCCAAACCATAACGTTGCCTCTACCAGGCTTGAAGGGTTGTAGCAATGCATTTGGGGTCCATGCTTTCGTGCTGTTTCCGCAAAATTCTCACTCGGCCATCGGCATGGTGCAACTGAAAACGTGATTCATCGAACCACATAATTTGTTTCCAATTGTCGACTGTCCAATTCTTGTGCTTCTGTGCGAACTGGAAACGTTTTCTCTTGTTAACTGCAGACAGCAAAGGTGTTCCAACAGGCCTTCGGCTGCCATATCCCATCCGATGCAGTGTACGGCGAACAGTGCGTGCAAAGATAATTTGAGTGGATCCTTGATTAAGATGGTCTGTAATTTGCTGCCCTGTTGCCCTTCTGTTGTCTGTTACCAGTCTGGACACTCTCCGTTCCGCCCGAGCAGTCACTAGTCGATGACGACCACACGTTGCACGTAGAGACCCATTTTTTGGGCTGACAGTCCAGTCTTTAAACACTTTAACAACAGCTGCTCTGGAACATTTCACGAATGCGGCGGTTTCGGTGATACTCGCTCCATAGCTCCGAGCTCCTACAATCATCCCACGTTGAAAGTCCGCCAAATCGCATTTTTTACCCATCTCGTCACCCAAAAATCACTTCTACTACTGTCGCAAGCACTAAGCTTTCCCTTTTTATACTAGCATCGCCCTCCGGCGGCCACAGCGTGCAGCCATAGCTCATTTGCTTAAAATTGTCAGGTGGTTATAATAAAGTGGCCACTCAGTGTATTAGAAAACATACTTTAATTTTTTCATCAGTTTTCATTATCTTTTATTTGGCCGTGGTGGATTTCTAAAACTTACATTTTTCGACGCCCATCCCCATCCCCCAGAAAATTCTGTATGTGCCCCTGGTGGCCTCACATTTCATTTATTCTATTCTGCAAACAATAATTAATCAGATTTCAATTTTCATTTAGGACTGATTTTTCGGAGGTACATCTGTGTTCGTAACACATACAGTTTGATACGGAATGGTAAACTCGAAACCCACGAAAACATTAGCTTTTTACGCATTTTTTTCACTCTGTTGTTTTACTCAACTGCAATCCACTGCATCTGAACTTATAGCGTATGTTAATTGCACTAGTTTATTAGTTTTACCTCGCAACTTATGACACTTGTTGGCAATAATATTTTGAATTATGACTGTTACACTCATTCGCATCGTAGCGAACAATACGCATTTCACTTGCTTCTAACTAATTATGTGTTATCACCTTCGAGCAAAATCATTACTTCTGACTTTCAAGGCTGCTTGCCTTTATTGCCCCCACAGAATTTCCTATTCCTACTGACCTCGTTACCACGTGAATTTATCTTGTGTAAACTGTGATAGAAACCTTTGTTTGCTTTTTAATCGCAACGGATAACGACAAAGGGTTAAGGAACTCGGCATGATTCTGTGCATAAAGTCCTCTTTACAGTTACAATAAAAGGAAGTTTTTTAAGTTTAAGCAGAGAAGCAAAAATTGAAAATGTGAAGCCTGAAACGTCATTCCTAGACAACAGCGAAAGCCATGTTCGTTTGGTTATGAATGCAAACACAGAATCATCCACTTAGAGTCGTAGCAGGCTTATTAATCCGGCTTTGTGAAAACACAAATTTGCCCTTGACAAGGATAGAACCCGCATCCTTCTCCTCCGGAGCAGAATGCTTTGCCAATTATGCTACACCGACGGAATTAACCACTGTAACTTTGAAGTATGGACATGTGCTTCACCTCTGCAGTACGTCACATATATCCCCTCACCCATTGAGAGAGGGCTGGGACGGAATAATTAGTTTCCGGATTAGCCGACAAACCATGGCCTGAAGTAGCTCGCTGAAGAAGAAAGAATTCTGATTAATTTCAGACGATGTGGGAAGAAGCATCCCCCCCCCCCTTGAGAAAAGGTTGGAACTGAATCATAGGTTTCCGGGTCAGCAGACAAACCATGCCTGAAGTAGCTCGCTGAAGAAGAAAGAATTCTGATTAATTCCAGAAAATGTGTGGAAGAAGTATCACATATTATTATCCCCCCTTGAGAAAGGGCTGGGTCGGTGTCATAGGTTTCCGGGTCATCCGGCAGACCATGCATGAAGGACCTCGCTGAAGAGGAAGAAAAAAAACAAAAAAAAACGGAATCCTGATTAATTCCAGACGATGTGTGGAAGAACCATCACATTATTACCTTCCACCACCCACCCACCCTCGCTTGAGAAATGGCTGGGATGGAATCTTAGGTTTCCGGGCAAACCACGCTTGAAGGAGGTCATTGTGGAAGAAGGAATTGCCGCCTCGGTGGCGCAGTGGTCTGAGCGATGGCCATCTCATGTGTTTGTCTTACGGCACTGGCTCTCTCCCTTCCCTGGAACCAGTGACCCTAAATTAGGGACGGGAAACTGCTTATAGCCCATTGAGTTGCTCACGGTGGTCGTTAAACCTCCAATCAAAAAAATAAGAAGAAGGAATTCTCACTTAATTTCAAACGATCTATGAAACAATCATCACACATTTTTTCGAAGCGAAGAAGGAATTTTCATAAATTCCAGACGATATGTTGAAAGAACATCACACGTTTTTCAAAGAACCCAATGGCCAGTATTGATCCATTTCCACAATCGAGAGTCGACTTCGATACACAAATTTTCCCGTGACGGCGATCGAACCAGCATCCTTATACCCCGGAACAGAATGCTTTTCCAGTTAAGTTACACCAAAGGAATTCATCCCTGAAGCTTTGCCGTCTTGACATGTGCTTCACCTCTATATACGTCACAGCTTTTAAAATATAAAACACGTTGGATCTATGATTTAAGAAATGAATATTTAGCACCAGATGTAGTTTACTTTAAATTAAAAGCAAAAGGGATTTCGGTGAATGCGTGAACATTTCCTGATATCCTGATTCGACAGTTTGGAGAGTCAATGTACACGCTGATGTGAAACCACTCTTCGTTCATAAAAAATGGCGTGATTCACAGCTTCAACTGAATTGTGAGTGCAGTAGTCGAACTATCAGCAGCATTGTAATCTTTTATTGATGCGGTCACGAAAAATCAGTAGCAAAGCAGTTTGAGACACGCATGCAGTGCAATAAATTGCACGACACCACACTTCTTTGAATTAATCCTCTGAAGGATTTACGTGGAGCCCCTGACGTCATCCAAATTTCATTTTTCAATATTCCTGCAGTGGTAATGTTTCTAGATTTCAACAAAAAGTGTGTGTTCCTCCGAAAGAATTAATTTGTTAGAAAATTGTTTTCTAAAATACTTTTACCTGGAGAGCACGGCATTGCTTTGGCAAGATTTATTCAACCAGCAGTGAATCGAAAGAAGCGATAAAAGCGACAAAAAAATCACCAGTAAGTACAGAACACTGTTCTCAACATCGCTCGCCACGTGCTATATAAAGAAAACTGACCTTTGTTGGAACTCAACTGACTGAAGGTAAGGAAGTCTTACTTATTTTGATGAAATTACTTTATAACCAGTGTCGTGAAATAATTAGTCACTAGTAGGGGGCTACATTTCCTGTAGGTATACAAGAACGTAACGTTACTGCTAGAATTGCTGCGCCGATGACCGGGTGGTCAGAACCGATAGTTCTGGCCAATCCTCCAATCTCGGAGGATCAACCAGAACGAGTCGATTAAAAAATCCGGGATGAGGAATGGTAATGAGCCCATTTTACTGTAACAGGTCGTAAAACCCTAAGCAAGAAAAAAAAACAAGAAAGATGACACCGAATTTTCGGGTGTAATAAGCACGTCTTTTGAATCCGTTCTGACGCAAACTGAATTCATCAAAGCTATTCAAAATCAATGGAAACGGTATGGAAAACAATATATCTGACCAAAGAAAGAAGATTTTCAATCGGGTTTTTGATCCCTCAAGATATTGCTATAAACGGAATCATTAGCTTACGAACACTTAGAAACAGAGATATCGAGAAAAATAAGATTCGACTTTACGTCCCCTGGTGGGAAAACCATGCATTATTTTAGGAAGAAAGTATTCTCAAAAGGTTTATCCGTATAAGCGGTATCGGTCGAAGAAAAAAAATTAGTCCAGTTTTCAGGAGCCCAGATTTTGCAACAAATACTTCAGAAGCAGAAATTAACACATATGACCCCTGGTGGCTAAACCATTCTTTACCAAACATTAGACATTATGTGAAAAATATTTTCCATCAGGTCTTGTATGCGATACAGGAAGAATTTTTCACATCGGAGCTTTAGGAGCAGAAATAACGCAGAAAACGCAATTTACCTTTGTGCCCCCTAGCGGAAAGTGTATGGTTTACTTGAAAATTTTGAATTTATAGGAAAAACATGTCACACGGAAAACACTATCCAACAAAGAAAGAATTTTTCAAATCGGACTCCTAGAAGTAGAGATATTGACAAAAATAAGATGTACATCTACGCTCCCTGGCGGAGAAACTGTGGAATATTTTAAGAAGAAAATATTCCGAAAATGTTTATCGATGTGAGTGGCATTAGTCCACGAAATAATTTTTTAATCGATATTTTAGAAGCTACGATTTTATGGCAAATACATCAGAAGCAAAAATTAACACATACGCCCCATGGTGGCCAAAGTATTCTTTACCAAAAATTTTAAATTATATGAAAAAGATTTTCCATCAGGAGATGTATCCGTTGAAGAAAATAATTTTCAAATCGGAGTTTTAGAAGAAGAGTTATCGGGGAAAATGTAATTAACTTTTACTCCCCCTAGTGGGAAATCTATGCATAATTTGAAAAAGTAACTATATCTAAAATACTCTTCGGCATAAATGAAATCGAAAGATATTATTTTTTTCAATCGGATGTTTAGAAGCAAATATGTGGAATGAAACGTATTTTTGAATTCGACATCATCTGCATTTACGCCCTCTACCGGCAAAATTGTACATCGTAAAATAAAAACGAAATAGAGGATCATCATTTGCATATTTCAAGCTTCGCAATGCAAAAAGAATTTTTCAAATCGGACTAATAGTTGCTGAGATATCGTGGGTACAGACGGACGGACGGACAAACCGATAACAGAAGCACGATCTTTTTTTACAAAAGATGTGCTAAAAACAGAAAACGATTAGTAGTTTTATTCATAAGGCGTTATGAAAGTTTTATACTTCGTGGTGAAATTTTTGTTCCTTTTATCGCTTCTTTTTTTTTTTTTTTTTTTTTGGTTGGATGTTTAACGATTACCATGAGCAAATCAATGGGCTATGAGCAATCGGCCGTCCCTATGTTAGGGCCACTGGTTCCAGGGCAGGGAGAAAGCCAGTTATGTACGACAAACACAACATCCATGCCTCACCGGGATTCGAACCCGGACCCCTTACGGATGAATGTTCAAAAGCCATCACTTAGACCACAGCGCCGCCCGGGCAGCTTATCGCTTCTTTCAATTCATTGCTGAAAGAATAATTTTCTTTCCCGAGGTAGTGGTAGTTGTAATTGGCTTCGTTACAAAGCAAAACTCAGATGAATTTTTCTGGAAGTTCAGACGAAACATACCTAGTGTTCTGGGCCAGGTCTAACTTTTGCAATGAAAGTGGCGTCCCTGAAGTAAATGGTAAATTCTACCTTAGTAAAGGGGAATACAATGTTTACCTCAAAATCCGAACGATCCAAAGGAAGTTGATTGATATATTTTCGGATAAAAGAAAACTTGTAATTGTTATGAATCTGAAGAATTGTCATTTGCATCGTGTTATATTCTACCGGAACACGTGACGGTATTCAATTCAAAACCAAAATCTGCCTCAGTAGAACCACAGGAGTCGAAACGCGGATTTACAGGGAACGGTAGCAAATTCGCAATGATATTAATTGAAAGCATTATTTTTACACATCTCTAAACAATAATTTCACAATGATTTTAACTGAAATAATTATTTTTTACACCTCTCCAAACGTAGAGAGTTCTAGTTGCAAAAATACAATTAATTTAATATTAAACATCAATAAATTAGAACACCAAATCTGTGATTTCAACAAACATAAAACTCTTAGAATTTAAAATACATGTATTTCAATTACTGAATGCAATTACGACACCATCTGATTCAATTCTCTATGTATATAAATCCGTTTCGCGTATGAGACTGAAAATAATGGCTGCTTACCATTCCTTGATGTCTTTGTGTCACGCACTGAAGGATCCTTTAGTACAACAGTTTATCGAAAGCCATTTGCTGTTTCCTTACCCCCTCATGCAAAATCAAATCATCCATGGAAACAAAAGATATCTGCCTTCTTTACATACGTATATCGTGCAATACATATCTGCTCAACTGAGGATTCCTTACAGAAAGAGCTTGATTTTCTTAAACGAATTGCAGCACACAGAGGATACAGCCCTTCCGTTATAGACAAAGCTGTCCAAAAATTTAGGAAACCGAAGCCTGTCTGCACGCTCATGCCTATAGATCTCCCAATACGAAAGAATTGGGCAGTTATCCCATTTGTTCCTCAGATTTGCTTCGGAATTTCAAAAATCCTTTAAAGTTTTAATTTCAAAGTTATTTTCAAACCCATAAACAAGATGAATTTTTACGGATCAAAAGACTACGTCGAAGACTTAAACTGCTGGGGAATCTATCAGATACCTTGTGAATGTGGACTTTCATGTATAGGACAGACCCGCAAGGCTTTAAATTTTCGTGTGAAGGAACACAAGACCTATGTACGGAACTGTGAACTGAAGAAGTCGTCTGTAGCTCAACATTGTCACGAAAATAACCATAAATTTTTGTTTGGAAACGATACGCTTATTGATAAACGGGACTCGACTATCAAGCTTAATATATTAGAAGCTTTCTACATATACCGGAACTCGTCACGGCTTGTCAACGACATGACGTCGACTCCATTTCTTTCAAGCGCGTGGAAACAGCTCACCAAAACCCGTGACCGTCAGAAAATCTGATGATGTCACAATGATTTGAATGTTTACGCTCCATTCGTCCTGAGGAAGCAAAGCCAAACGCTTAGCGAAACTACAGTCGATGTAAAATAAACATTTTATAGTGCGAAACGTTGTTATTATTATTTTTGCTATACCTTGCATGGGCGAATAGATGAACGTATGTGTCAAAATAACATTATTATTATTAATATTATTGTTATTACTATTTGCTTTTTTCATCTAGAGCAAAGGCATCTAGATGATCCACTTGTCAGTGCGGACACAAAGTGAAGAAAATACTTTGTCACTCATGGTTAAAAAATCGTTGTACGATGTGACACGTATTATTATTATTTCAAACAGCAGTCATAGTTCTTTTCACGTTTATAAGTGAGTCACGGAAAAATTCTCATCGGCCGCCACCGGGAATCGAACCCAGGGTCTTCCAGTTACGCGCCGGACATGCTGCCACTGCACCACAGCGGCCTCGAAGCCCTCCAGACTCACAAACGACTAACTGCCAAGCCACATGGTAGGTTGCTTCTTGGAGCCTCACATAATGCTGGGGATTCACCAAAGGTGGTACGCAGCAACTGAACAATTAACTAGGAGGCGAATGAATAATTAATGCACACAATTAACGTGGATTTGGAACATCAAACAGAAGTCATCGCTAAAAAAAATTCCGTGACTCACTTATAAACGTGGAAAGAGCGATGACTTCTGTTTGATGTTCCTAATTAACGTTAAGTGTGTGTATTAATTATTAGTATCAGTATTATTATTAAGGAACTACTTTTAAAAAGTTGCACAGTAATCAAATGCGCAGTAATCAAATAATGCAACTGCGAATCAATCACATGATAGGTGAAGGAAATAAAAAAGAAACCCTTATCGGCGTAGCTTCGTCGTGCTCACTTGAGCGTGTTGACCACTGCTTCGGAGTGATCTCGGTGGCGAAAGCACGTGTACGGAGTGAGAATGTCTGGATGACGTCATCGTGAACCCTACCTTCACACGGGCACCATTATTTGAGGCTTCGTAACAAGGCTACGTATGGCGGGTTGGTCCCGTGTCGCATCGAAGGCGGAAACGACAACAACTGTCAGCCGAATGTGGCAACAGCGGTTGAAGGAAGGTAACGTACGTCACCGTAGTGAGACTGGAGCACGCAGATGGACGTCCGAAAGCCTTTATCGCCACATTCGACGGCAAATCGTGGCATCCCTCAATCCACAACGACGAGGTGTACATTCGACAAGGTGTACAGGTAGCTATGGACATCAATGGATCGACGTGGACTGTGAATCGCAAATTGGCTGAAGTAAGTTTGCGCTCTCGCCAGGCATTGTGAGTACTGCCATTCAGCGCAGAATACTGTCGGGGAAGCTGCAGTGGCACAGTGCCAGTCATCCGTGGCAGGACGAATGGAGCCATCTCGTATTTATCGACGAGTCTCGCTTCTGTCTCAGCACCGCCGATCGCCGATTGAGAGCGTTTAGACGACGTAGTCACATGACTGATATTGCTGCCATCCGTGAGCGTTAGTCGGATTCTTAGCCTGGGAGCGTGGTTCCGGGCGCTATAGTGAAACACCCGTTCACCGCTCGTGCTGAGGCATTAAGTTGTCTGCCAATGATATCCCACACGTCCTCTATTAGGGAGAAGTCTAGGGATCCCGATGGTCAGCGTAGCACCTAGATGCTTTGTAAGTACTGTCTGATGATGTTGGAAGTGTGCGGGCGGGCATTATCTTGCTGAAACTGAGCATCAGGGATACCACAGAGGTACGGTAACGAAACGGACATCAGTACCTTATCGACGTACGGTCGTGCTGTCATTGCACTCATTATGAATACTGCTGTGTACTTCTGTCTAAATGAGAGTGCCCCCAGCCATGACACCATGCTGAGAATACGTTTGACGATCACAGATGTCAGAAGAATCAGCCTGCTGAATCCTCAACGGCGATCATCGACGCTGAGACATAAGTGAGATTCTTCGCTGGATACGACATGATTCCATTCGTCCTTCCACCACGTCAGGTACGGCACTACTGCAACGTCGTCGATGTGCTGCTGTGAATGGGAGTGTTCGCAGTGGCTGCCGAGAGCGCAAACGTGCCTCAGCCAATCTACGATTCACACTCCGTGTCGATAAGGCAATGTCTATAGCTACCTGCTAACCTCGTAGGTTGTCGTCCTCTGTCGATTGTAGGGCTGCTACGACTTCCTGTCGAATGCGGCGATCGAGACATTCAGACGGCCGCCTAAGTGCATCATTCCCACTACGGCAACGCATGCTACCGCCAGCCACATGTGGCCTTCATCATAAAGCCACGTATGGCTGGTTGGTATACTGTCGCTAAATTCGGCTGACAATTGGTGCATCTCGGTTCGTTCCTTCCCCAATGCGATGCAGAAACCAACCAGCCACACGTGGCCTTCTTCATAAAGCCACGTATGGCTGGTTGGTATACTGTCGCTACATTCGGCTGACAATTGGTGCATCTCGGTTCGTTCCTTCCACAATACGATGCAGAAACCAACCAGCCACACGTGGCCTTCATCATAAAGCCACGTATGGCTGGTTGGTGTACTGTCGCTACATTCGGCTGACAATTGGTGCATCTCGGTTCGTTCCTTCCACAATGCGTTGCAGAAACCAACCAGCCACACGTGGCCTTCATCATAAAGCCACATATTGCTGGTTGGTATACTGTCGCTACACTCGGCTGACAATTGGTGCATCTCGGTTCGTTCCTTCCACAATGCGATGCAGAAACCAACCAGCCACACGTGGCCTTCATCATAAAGCCACGTATGGCTGGTTGGTATACTGTCGCTACATTCGGCTGACAATTGGTGCATCTCGGTTCGTTCCTTCCACAATGCGATGCAGAAACCAACCAGCCACACGTGGCCTTCATCATAAAGCCACATATTGCTGGTTGGTATACTGTCGCTACACTCGGCTGACAATTGGTGCATCTCGGTTCGTTCCTTCCACAATACGATGCAGAAACCAACCAGCCACACGTGGCCTTCATCATAAAGCCATGTATGGCTGGTTGGTATACTGTCGCTACATTCGTCTGACAATTGGTGCATCTCGGTTCGTTCCTTCCACAATACGCTGCAGAAACCAACCAGCCACACGTGGCCTTCATCATAAAGCCACGTATGGCTGGTTGGTATACTGTCGCTACATTCGGCTGACAATTGGTGCATCTCGCTTCGTTCACTCTACAATGCGATGCAGAAACCAACCAGCCATACGTGACCTTATGAAGTAAGGGTGTTTGTTATGATGGTAGGATTCCCAATTACGTGGCCCAGCCATTCTCACCCTTCACACGTGCTTTCGTCACCGAAATCACTCCGATGCATTTGTCGGTACATCCAGGTGAAGATGACCAAACTTAGCTACGTCGAGCGGTTTTGCTCTTTTACTCCCTTTCATTTGTCAAGTGATTTATTCGTAACTGCATTAATTTACATAACCCAACTGTCGACGCATAGACACTAATTTACATGGAGCTCTGACAAATACTTCTTCGTGTGGCATTTTGTTTTTTGAACTGTCTACAAAAGACTATATCTTTAGTTTTGTGCATGAACTTTGTTGGAATAAAGTTAGACCCGGTCGCACTGTGGTCTAAGCACTGAGTTATGATCATTAGTCCGAGGTTCGAATCTCGGTAAAGCATGGATGTTGTGTTTGTCTTATGGCACTGGCTCTTTCCTAGAGCCAGTGGCCCTAACTTAGGGACGGGCGACTAATTATAGCCCATTGAGTTGCTCACAGTGATCGTTAAACCTTCAATTTAAAAAAATTAACGACAACCAAATTCGTAAGTCAGTTTTTCAAATTTATTAATAATAATTTGCTGAACCTTGAGTAACAGCATTACAGATGATGCGAAATAGAAATGACCTTGCCAAAAGAATATTTTTTAAATCAATATCTCTGGTATTTTTGTTTTAGATTTGAAAATAAATCAATCTGAATAATCGGGTCACCTAAGAAACACCTGGGTTCCTTTTAGGCTGTGGTGTTACAATGAAAGTTATCCGTTTGCACGTGAATTAGTTGTGGGCAGGAAATTCTTCTAGGTTCTTAACCCCTTTTACTGATACCAGTAATCTTATTGTCAAAACCTGACAGATGTGAAGAAAATCAGACATGCCGGGTAATACTTTCTCTGAGATAATGCACTCACATTTTTAGGTCTCCATTTCAACTACCGAAGTACAACGCACTCCCTTTCTGTCTGAGACGACGAATGTGACCCATTTTGCAGCAGGTATCATCCGGTTCTTTGACCAAAAGGAACGACAGGTTTGGCGTTTCCATGAAACGAAAGGAAGTCATGATGGAATTAAATTCTCTTAATTTTCATACGCATAAAATTGTAGCATTCGACCAGTGTTGCAGCTTGCAAATCAATTTGTTATTATTGTTGTTATGCTATGCATCTTTCCCGACAGCACTAAAGTAACTCCCAAGTAAAGAAAATCGATGTAACGAAAATGGGTAGCGGAAAGAAAATCGATGTAACGAAAATGGGTAGCGGAAAGAAAATCGATGTAACGAAAATGGGTAGCGGAAGTAGTCAAAACCACTTTTGAAATCTGATTTTCAAATGCTGCCCCATATGGTGACGCAACAATAGTTAATTTCATTGTTACTCAACAATATTCATAGCGTGTCCCAAAACAACTGAGAATTTTTTATGTAAAATGTGTAATACTGCGTTCGATTTTGGCACGAGTCTCGAAATAACGGTAGTCGTTGAAGTAACCATAGCAACCGGACACACTTGTTTATCACGCATGCGTCGTCGGTAGTGTGCAGTTTAATAAAAGTTGTTTCGTGAACCCCTAGCAAATGTTTTCGCGCCGTGATTTTTCGAAAAGTGGATGTGAAAGGGGAACAAAGCTGCGCCATTAAATTTTGCTGTCGACTTAAGAAGTCTATCGGAGAGACTTTCTGTGTTATGCAAGAGGCTTATAAAGATGCAGTTTGGGAAAATCAACTTACAGATGGCATAAAGAATTTATGGATGGCCGTGAGTCGGCGGCTTTATAGCGCATGGAGGAAAACCTTCAATGAGAGTTGCAGAGGTAAACACCAATACAACAGGTGTTATTATACGGGACGTCAGACACCTATCAATTAGAGATATCAAAGATATGGCTCACATTTCTAAATCATCAATTCACAGAATTTTGAACCGAGCATTTGGGCATGAAACGAGTTTGTTCAACTTGGGTCCCCCGTTTCTTTTCATGTGCGGCCCAATACAAGGCCGTACATGGCCAGTTCTGTCGTTTCTTATTTGGAGGAAATGAATATTAAGTTGATGTCCCAACCTGCATATAATCCAAGCCGCCCCGGTGGCGCAGTGGTCTAATCGACAGCTTCTGATCATTCGTTCGAAAGGGGTTCGGGTTCGAATTCCGTGAGGCATGGATGTTGTGTTTGTCTTACGGCACTGGTTTTCTTTCTTCCCTGGAACCCGTGACCCTAAATTAGGGACGGGCGACTGCTTATAGCCCACTGAGTTGCTCACGGTGGTCGTTAAACCTCAAATCAAATAATAATAATCCAGACTTGTCACCATGTGACTTCTGGTGGTTCCTCATTTCAAAAAACACATCACGGGGAACGAGAATTTGAGACTGATCAATAACTTATTGCAGTTGCGCAGGGGTCCTTCAATAGCATTTCAGAAGAATTACAGAAGGCATTCAAAAAGTGGGAGGAACTTTGGTACGCTTATATTCGAGGCAATGGACAGTATTTTGGAAAAGATGACCACTTCCTTGATAATTAAGGTACGCATTTTTTTAATAAAAACATCCCCGGTTGTTTTAGGACAACCCTTGTATTTTACTAAACTATCACCGAACATTATTTCCTGACGTTTTACATAAACGCAACAATATCACATTGCAATCACGGGAGCCTGATGCTAAATGTGATAAAAGCCATTACAAAAATGCATTTTTGATGCTATGAAATTTCATTTTTGATGTCAGACCAGTGAAGTAGAAATGGAAGTAAGAGGGGATAGGAGAGAAATCTGTACATGTAAAACTGAAAGCCCTCACTGACTCATCACTGTATCTCAGAAACTACTGAACTTAGAATTTTCATATTTGGCAGGAATGTTCCTTTTACAACATAGAGGCGCACTAAGAATGGATTTCTTCCAACGATAACTTTAAGTAGGTCGAAATGGGTTTTTTAAATTACCCAGCTTTGATAACGCTAGGACGTTTTGCAATGATCGAGCCATTGTTGCCCAGAAACTGAAGCCCCGCCCTAAGTTTTGAATGACTTGAGTTGACTTGCTCAGTATACATTTTGTTCTAAATTTATTTGTTCTTAATTTATTTTAAAAAATCCTTAAAAATAACGTAAAAAGCGCTACATCATGATATGCTTTGCATTTAAACATTTATTATCGTTTGACACATCGAACGTCAAGGTTTTTTTATTTGTTCTAAATTTATTTAACAAAAAAAAAAACTTTTAAAAATATCACGTAAAAAGCGCTACATCATAATATGCTTTGCATTTAAACATTTATATTATCGTTTGACATATCGAATGTCAAGGGTTTTTGAGTTAAAATCAAATTACCAACATTCGTTTTCACCAAAGAACGGTGACGTCATGTAAGTGTGTTTTTTTTTTTTTTAGTCAAGATCAAATTACCAACATTCGTTTTCACCGAAGTAACGGTGACGTCATCTAAGTGGCAAGGTGACTGCAATAAATATAAATATGCTGGTAGATTCTCATAGTAATTGAAATTTGAAGAAAAAAATTAACCCTTGAGATATTCGCGATGGCAACACAATTTTGCTCACGCTTCCAAAAATATCTGACTTGCTAGCTTTTAAATGTACAGTTTCGAACGAAATTGTTTATAAGCAAAGTTCTTTTTACAAAGAAGCACTAACGTAACTAAATATATTATTTTTATTTTTTCATTCGCTCATCGCTATAAAAATGTTTAGTTACAAACGACAACACTCCGCATCTTATAAGGATGCAGAAATTCATGCTATAAACATTACGTATTTGAATCAATGTTATTACCGATATGATATAATAAAGTTATTGAACAAATCAATCAAGTGTATTATTTGTCTATTAATTTATGGTACAAATTATATTATGGTATGGTATGAAATCCTGTATTATAGAAATATTTTTAATTCATCACGTTCGAAGAACGGGTATTTAGCTAGTTATTCATAAGACAGAATAGATGAAATATGGCCATACCATTGCGACTGCGTGTGTTAGGGTTTTATCGAATTAAAAGTTGATAAAGATGTTCACATTATTTATAAATATGAAATGTAAATGTATGATTTTTTTAAATATAATTTCACACTATTTATCCCCTATAAATATTGCTCTCTACACATTGAGACATCGTTACAATGCTTTTACTACTAACTACTAATACACAGAATGGTCACTTTATTATGACCACCCCCTCAGTACTTCGCTGGGCCACCTTTTGCTTTTAATACTGCGTCGATTCTTCGTGGCATGGACTCCACGAGATGTTGATAGGTGGTTTGTGGAATCTGAGACCATGCTTGATGAATAGTACTTTCCAGGAGTGTGAAATTGCAGGGTGGTGGATCCAGCTGTCTGATGGCTCGTTCAACTGCATCCCACAAATTATCAATGGGGTTGAGATCTGGAGATTGTGGGGCCACCTAAGCAAAGTAAACTCACCGGCATGTTCCTGAAACCAATCCTGTACAATACGAGCACTATAGCAGAACGCATTAACTTGTTGAAAGTAGCCATTGCCATTGGGATAAACCATCCACATGAGAGGATGCACTTGGTCCGCAACGATGTTTAGATATGATGTGCCAGTCAGACGTTGATCAACACGAATTAAAGGGCCCAAAGCATTCCAGGAAAACATTCCCCAAACCATAACGTTGCCTCAACCAGCTTCAAAGGTTGTAGCAATGCATTTGGGGTCCATGCTTTCGTGCTGTTTCCGCCAAATTCTCATTCGGCCATCGGCATGGTGCAATTGAAAACGTGATTCATCGGACCACATAATTTGTTTCCAATTATCGACTGTCCAATCCTTGTGCTCCTGTGCGAACTGGAGACGTTTTCTCTTGTTAACTGCAGACAGCAAAGGTGTTCCAACAGGCCTTCGGCTGCCATATCCGATCCGATGCAGTGTACGGCAAACAGTGCATGCAGAGATCATTTGAGGGCATCCTTGATTAAGATGGTCTGTAATTTACTGCACTGTTGCCTTTCTGTTGTCTGTTGCCAGTCTGGACCCTCTCCGTTCTGCCCGAGCGGTCACTAGTCGATGACGACCACACGTTGCACGTAGAGACCCAGTTTTTTGGCTGACTGTCCAGTCTTTAAACACTTTAACAACAGATGCTCTGGAACATTTCACGAATGCGGCGGTTTCGGTGATACTCGCTCCATAGCTTCGAGCTCCTACAATCATCCCACGTTGAAAGTCCGTCAAATCGCATTTTTTACCCATCTCGTCACCCAAAAATCACTTCTACTACTGTCGCAAGCACTAAGCTTTCCCTTTTTGTACTAGCCTCGCCCTCTGGCGGCAACAGCATGCAGCCATAGCTCATTTGCTTAAAACTGTTAGGTGGTCATAATAAAGTGGCCACTCAGTGTATATTTAATATTATGCTCACTTGATGTTACGTATTTTATTTCTTGACTTGTGCTTGTTTTCGAAGGGAGATCAGGACTAGTCAGGTCATTTTGGCCCTTTTTTCTTATCTCCTTAGCTGTTATACGTATATCTATTAATTTGTTACTTCTAATGAGCATTTTGTATGTGTATGATAACAGCTAAACTAATAAATTGAATTTAATTTAATTGAAAACAGTGCGTCGTAACGAAATTTGGATTTTCTCTCGACACCTCCAAGGGGAGGGTTCCCTGCTATTGACGAAAACGTTAAAATGCTGTGCAAGACGATAGGGTGTAACCTGTAGATATCCAAGACCAAAAGTTACCAATCTCCCTTACTAACACCCTTAGAATTCAGTTTTTCTTTCTATCTTAGAGTCAGCGTTTAGCTTGCCCATGCGCAGATGGACTTTCGTAGCTACATTTTCTCTACGAACTGAGCATTACTAAACCGAACATCTTGTACATTTGTACAACGCTGAAAGAGAGGCAGGAAAAATAATTAGACTACTCAAACTACGACTTCTCATACAGTTTGTGTGGGTATTGATGAGATCATGAGGCATTAATAGCCGCTCCACAACAAGAGCTGTTCTGAGTTCTTGACGTGTCTGATAGGTGGCTGACGTGCTCATTTGCGTCTTCCTGTTCAGGCTCAATAGGATTAAGGTCAGGATATCTAGGCAACCAGTCCATTCGGCGAATATCTTCTATTTGAATAAAATTGTCAACCATAGGAGCTCGATGAGGTTGGGCATTGTCTCCATAAGAATAAATATCTGGGCCTACTGCTCCGCTGAATGTCGTGACAAATTATTTCAGAATCTCGTCTCTGTACCTCAGGGCAGTAACAAAGCCACTCGAAAAGATGTGAGAGTCTGTTCCCTAGTTCGTCATGACTCCTACCCAGACCATCACGCCACGCCCACCAAAGGAGTCCCTTTCTCTGACGTCAGAGGGACTGTTGCCGATCCCTGGTTGAGAATACGTCGCGAATTAGTGCTTAAGCTGAATCGCCATTCGTCTGAAAAAAGAATGTTCACCCACTGTTTTGGACTCCAAATGCAATGTTGGCGACTCCACGTAAAATCAGATAGACGGGCGGCGGAAGTTAGAGGGATGCAAATAACTGGCCTCCGGTGGCGGAAGTGGGATGCAAATATCTGGCCTCCTTGCATAAATGCATTGTTCACGAAGCCTACAGACAATATGCCCTGAAAGTCTCGTTCTTATAGTTGCTACAAGGTCTAAAGAGAGTTGCCTAGAGAAAATCTCTCGGTTCCGTCTGGCGGTCAGACTCATATAGCGATCGTCCGCTGTAGTTGTGGCTCTTTGAATGGTACTGGGACTTACATGCTTCCATCCTAACAATTGCTCTACACAGCTGAAAATCATCCATATGACGTCTCTGTGACATAATCAACTCGACGTGCCACTGAAGTGAAAGCGAGAGCTCCCTAGAACGGCAACAAGATGTGAGTAGGTTCACCAATCTTTTTACGCAATCCTGATTTGCATATTCCCGCTTACCAGCGGCAAAAGTAAATCGGGGATAGTTTTTCGTGTAGCGAAATAAGCATGCCTGCCAATTTTCAGTGCATTATTTTGCACACACAGGCAGCTATGTACGTTTCTGCAGATTACCTTTTAATTTTGAGCACCAGTGTACTTGAAATAGCGAAAGAGGCTAAAATTTGCTAAAGACTTTAGGGAAACGACGATTAAGGGTTGTAGGTATATAATAGTGATTGACATGTTGTTGTTCTAAGAACTTGTTATTAAGGTGGTTCCACCAAAAAAAATCTGACCTATGTTTCCAATGGTAAGAATTTCTGTAGACATTTTCTTCCCGAGTAATGTATTCCTAAGGATGAAAATTTGCACATCTACAAAGAATAACTTTAACTTATAGCATGGCATACTTCATTATTCGCTAAAAATGAACCGTAATTTTATTAAAAATCAAAAATTTTGCCTTGTGTAATGTTAAGACCTGTTAATAGATGGCGCGATCTGTACATTTAAGATGCCAGTGGACAAACAAATGTTTGATGGCTTAATTTGGAATTAGAAATCCGCAGTACCTAAAGTTCTGCTGACGTTTTCAGCTGAATTATTGTCAGAACATTTAATCTTAAGTAGCTAAAATCATTCTGAACATTCCAGACTATCACATGGATAGACTCAAATTTTGATTCCATTTTGAAAAATAATATAATAATTGAAAAAAAATCAGCAGTACTGTGGGTACTACTGATTTCGAAATAAGACACCAAATATATTTTTGTCTACTGAAGTTATCAATTAACAGATCGCGTCTGAACATTAATTACCCAAGGAAAAACTATTGTTTTTTGATATAATCATGTAACATATATTAAGCATGCCATGCAATAATTTAGAGTTATTTTATCGATGTGTAAATTTTCATTCTTGGGAATACATTAACTATGAAGAAAATGTCTACAGAAGTTTTTACCGTCGGAAACATAGGGCAGAGTTTTTAGGTGAAACCACCTTAAATGTCAGCGTGATGACTAGGTTATATAGTGTATTGGTGACCTAAACGTTCAACGCGTGGGGAATAAACAGTTGAAGTTACGTAAATTTTTGCTGATTCTTTCTCCTTGCCGTTTTATTCACATAGTTATTTATTTAGAGTGTCAGATTTATGTTTAACGAATTAATTAGGGATGTTAGTTCTGTTCATTGGTCACTTAGGTTAGTTAAAGACAATAATTAACTAAATTAAAAGCAATGTTCAACTAATAAAAGTCGTGTTTCAGTATAAAGTCACACATTTTCGGATAACTTTTCACTCATCCTCCATTTGTGGGGAGGGAGCGGATTCTAATAGCTCTAATGATTTTAGGAGTTGTTATATAAAAAATTATACATCGAACGAGTCTGTTTGTTTTCGTGAAACTCCGTTATCAACGTTTAGACAGAATTGGAATTTTTTATCTTTACTATCATAGTGATTCTTCATTTTCAATGGCATCAACTGATATCAAAAATAAATATCGTCTACTTATTTTTTTTTCTGCTGTATTAAAAAGCTTTGCCAACAGGGGGAAAAGATAAACATACCGTGTGTGTTCCTGTGTTCTTTGCCTGACAGTTTTTGCATAGCTATCATTCCTTTTTTTTTTTTTTTTTTTTTTTTTTACGCATTCTCTTCAAGGAATGAGCATCACTGTGAAAAGGTGTTAAGCGAGATCACGAAGTCTTAAAATTTGCTGATGTCAGGAAAACATTTCATTGGTCGCGAAGAAGTATGGGTGGTTCTTTTTAATTTTGGAAAGCAATAAAACGCAGTATTGCACTTTTCTCTTAGTGTTAGAAAGTGTTATTTTAATTCCGAAGTTCTAATTGTATTTGTTTAGAGGACTATAGGCAGACTTATTTCATGAACGAATTTAACAGCTTTCGAATGCGAAAACATGATCTGCGAAGACAATTACTTCAGTAAGTTCATTTTTATTAAAGTGAAACGGACATATCTTTATGACATTAAATTTGCAAGCGCTTTTGCTACAATGTTAGAAAAACCTTTTATTACGACTACTGACTGATAACATCAGGAACTGATACTATATTCGATGTCTTCATAGAAACTCGGTTAATCGGAAAGAAAAAATCTCCTAGCGTCACACAAAACTGAGCGTAATCGATGTTTTGCATATATTGTCCATCCGTTTTTATTGTTGTTTTTTCTTGTTTTTTTTTTTTTTTTTTCGTGCATAGTGTTCCTTTGTGGGAGCGTAAATACACGTATGCATGCTTTTGTATTTGTCACTATATGCGGTATAAGCTGTGGGCGTGGCGCAGCTGACAAATCGCCAGCCTCGTGCCCGTGGGGTTGGTGACTGATGTGGGTTCTAATCCCGTTGCCGGTCAGCCAGTTCGTGGTTGTTGTTTTCTTTTTGCGAATGAAACGAAAATGCGAAATAAATCCCCGAAAATCATCTCTTGACGGCCGGGTTACCCGTTATTTCTGTGACTTGTGGCTCAATCCCTAGCATTGGACCAGTCACTCAATCTGGTGTATTTCCAGATTGGAAACCTTATATCAATGAGCCAGGTCTGTAAATGGTCTGTCACACCACGGAGAATAAAAAGAAGACGTGTTTCTAATGCTTCTATGTGAAAATAATTTGTCCCGTAAGAGATGTAAGGATTTTTTTTTTTTCACTTTAGTTGAAGTTTACCTATGTCTAAATTTCGTTTTGTCTCTGACGGAGGTACATAAGGTTTTCTAGATTCTTTCTGATATGGAATTTACCCGCGAAATGGCGTAAGTGCTTTGATTTATTACGAAATTATTATTTGGTCATTCCAAAAGTAATGTGGTTTCTTTTAGTAGAACTTTCAAGTAACATTCACAAACAAAGCAGTGATATTTAGTCAGAAATGTAATCACCATTATCGTCTAGCAGCTTTTCCCATCTTGAAACCAAGTCATCGCTACAAATTTTGTAAAACCTCAGCCCCTGAGACTTAAAATATTGTTCGATACCATTTTTGACCTCATCAAATTTTTTGAAATGGTTACCAGCTAAGTAATGTTGCATTGATCGAAACAAATTGTAATCGGAAGATGCAATACCTGTGCAGTAATGTGGAAAACGTAGCACCTCCCAACCAAATTTCTTGATTTTATGTAGCGTGCCATGTGAGGTGTGTGGGCGTGCATTGTCATGGAGATGGATTTCTATACTGTTGGCAACTGGGGTGAAATGTGTGCGCGAAGACGAGTGAGTTAATCACGGAAGACATCTGAGTCAATAGTTTTACCCGGTTTTAGGAGCTCATAATGAATTACACCCTTTCATCCCCATAAAATGCAAAGTAAAATTGTTTTACCATGAATATTTGGTTTTCCTGTTATTTTAAGAATTTCACCAGGTGATAACCATTGCCGTTTGCGAGTAGGATTTTGATATAATGCCCACTTTTCATCACCCGTAACTATCCCGTTCAAAAAAGGGTCATTTTCTTGTCTAGACAGAAGTGCTGAACCAGCGGACATCCGCTGAAGTTTCTTGTTCTCACTAAGTGCATGAGGAACCCATATCCCAGCCTTATTTATCTCTTCCATAGCTTGCAAGTGACAGAAAGATGTTACTCTAGCTACGCCTGTAATTTCTGCAATTCCGTCCGGTGTCTCCTGCGGATTTTCCTCAACTATAGCTCGCCATGTGAATAGCTCGCCACCTGATCTTGGAGCATCCTATAAACCGAAATCACCATTTCTGATCTTCAAAAGCACCCTGTGACATTTCCTCACATTCACCGCTTCCGGATACACTTTGTTAATGTTACTTGCCTTCTGTAGCGGCATAGTTTCCTTTACGAAATTCGTAAAGCATACAATGTCGTAAATGTTCGTCACTTGGTAAATAACTTGCCGATTCTTAACCGATGATCATAAAATTACAAAATTGCTTAAATTACAGTTATCATAAGTACAGCACTACACAGGAAACACCTTAACACTGATAAGCTCCATACTACGATGTGCAAAATTTTTCGGAAAAAAAAATTATCGTGGAAAAACGACATTACGTTTGGAATGACCTAATAATATCTCCCACTTATGAAACATATGTCATTATCAGCAAAAAGGGGCCTTATTTTTACCATTTCCTATGTATTATTCTTCAGAAGGCTGGAAAATTACATCTCCCTAGAGCAGGAATCGGACCCGCGTCTCCAGATTTCCGTTCGAGCATCCTACCGATACACCACCCAGTACAACGAAGCTCCACGCAACTGAAGCTAAGAACATGAAACTAGAAATATGCATGCCGTTGAGATTTGGGCTAGCGATGATTCCCTGTAGCACCAATGTTCATTTCTAATCCAGGTACGGATATAGGGTAAATACTGTATGTAATCGACGAACAAGTGTTATTGTTATAAGGTATTTGTTTGAAGACAGCGCGATTATACTCTGGTAGTGGATTGTACTGGATCTTCAAGTGAATGGAAGAATAATGATGTTGGAACTGTTAAATAGTTGTCCTACGTTGATTCTTTTTGGTTACTTCCTGATTCGCCTATTCTTGTTTGGCCTATTCCTCCTACGTCGAAAGTTAATGGGTTCCGCCATTTTAGGCGAGGAAAGAATTCTTGATTCGCCTATTCCTGTCACGCCTAAAACTTTCACCTGCTACAGGGGAAAGATTCACCTGGAGCAAACTTCTTTTGTCGCCTATACTTGTTTCGCCTATTCCTTCTACGTCGAAAGTTAATGGAGCGAGAAAATGCTATTACATTATTTCACTTAAGCTTTGATGGAGTGATTTTAAAAAAAGATACATCTTTACTTCAAGTGGGTTTTTTTTTAATCGAAACACTGAATCTTTCGTGTGTTAAAAAAAGGGACAATTTTTTCCGTGAAAAAAAAAGCTAGTTTTATCACTAGAGTTTGAAACCAGTTTTATTTCTTTAATCGAAATATAAAGCCAAGTCGAATACAAAGCTGTGCAAAACATTTATAAATTAAAACAAGAAAGATAACACCGAATTTTCGGGTGTAATAAGCACGTCCTTTGAATCCGTTCTGACGCAAATTACATTTATCAAAGCTATTCAAAGGCAATGGAACCGGTATGGAAAACAATAGTATCTGACGGAAGAAAGAAGTTTTTCAATCGGGTCTTTAATCCCTCAGATATTGGTTTAAACGGAATCTTGAGCTTACGAACTCTTAGAAACAGAGTTATCGACAAAAATAAGATGTGACTTTACGTCCCCTGGTGGAAAACCATGCATTATTTTAGGAAGAAAGTATTCTCAAAATGTTTATCCATATAAGCGGTATCGGTACAAGAAAAAAAAATTCGTCGAGTTTTCAGGAGCCCAGATTTTGCTACAAATACATCAGAAGCAGAAATTAACACTTATGACCTCTGGGGGCCAAACCATTCTTTACAAAACATTAGAAATTATGTGAAAAATATTTTCCATCAGGTCTTGTATGCGATACAGGAAGAATTTTTCAAATCGGAGTTTTAGGAGTAGAAAACGCAATTTACCTTTAAGCGCCCTAGCGGAAAGTCTTAAATGATTTACGTGAAAATTTTGAATTCATAGGGAAAATATTTCGCATCGGAAACACTATCCAACAACGAAGGAATTTTTCAAATTGGGCTTTTAGAAGTAGAGATATTGACAAAAATAAGATATACATCTACGCCCCTTGCGTAGAAATCCTGCATTATTTCAAGAAGAAAGTGTTCCTAAAACGTTTGTTGACATGAGTAGCACCGGTCAACAAAAGACTTTTTTTTTCAATCGAGATTTTAGAAGCTCATATTTTGCTGCAAATACATCAGAAGCGGAAATTAAAGACTTACGCCACCTGGTGGCCATACCATTTTTTTACAAAAATTGGAAATTATGTGCAAAGGATTTCCCATCAGGAGCTCTATGCGGTGCAGTAGGAATTTTTCAAATCGGAGGTTTAGAAGCAGAGAAATAGTGGAAAACGCAATTTAGCTTTACGCCCCCTAGAACATATATATATATATATATATATATTGAAATTATATGAAAAACATGTCACACGGAAAACGCTATCCAACAAAGAAGGACTTTTTCAAATCGGACTCCTAGAAGTAGAGATATTGACAAAAATAAGATATACATCTACGCCCCCTGACGGAGGAACTGTGTCATATTTTTGGAAGAAAATATTCCCAAAACGTTTATCGATGCGAGTGACATCAGTCCACGAAAGAATTTTTTCAATCGATATTTTAGAAGCTTAGATTTTATGGCAAATACATCAGAATTAAAAATTAACATTTACGCCCCCTGGTGGCAAAAGTATTCTTTACCAAAAATTCGAAATTATATGCAAAGGATTTTCCATTAGGAGATGTATCCGCTGAAAAAAGATTTTTCAAATCGGAGTTTTAGGAGATGATTTTTGGAAAAAATGTAATTTACTTTTACGCCCCCAAGCGGAAAATCTATGAGTAATTTGAAAATGAAACTATATCAAAAACACTCTTCGACATAAATGGAATCGAAATATAAAAGAATTTTTTCAATCGGATGTTTAGAAGCAAATATGTGGATTAAAACGCAGTTTTGAATTCGACATCATCCGCATTTACGCCCCCTAGCGGCAACATTGTGCATCGTAAAAAAAAAACGAAATGAAGGATCATCATTCGCATATTTCAAGCTTCTGAACGCAAAAAAAAAATTTCAAATCGAACTAATAGTTGCAGAGATACCGTGGGTACAGACGGACGGACGGACGGACGGACAAACCGATAACAGAAGCACGATCTTTTCTTACAAAAGACGTGCTAAAAAGGGATAGGGAGGGATGATATTACATTATTTCGCATAAGCTTTGACGGAGTGATTTTAAAAAAAGGGTACATCTTTAATTTCCGTGATTTTCTTTTTTTTTTTTTTTTAATCAAAACACTAAATCTGTCGTGCGTTAATGTATAAGACATCAAATCCTGAGTAAAAAGCAAAAGGGACCATGAGATAATTGTTTACCTCTTCGGTTCAAAAGCCAAGAGTACAGAACTATCTGGGAAAGAAGCTAGTAAAGTTGTGGCTCTACATCTTTATGTTATATGAGCCTAATGTGCCAGCTAATTGTTGGAAAGTAGGTGGATAACTAAATTTTCTGTGACATTCATAACAGAATTCCGAAGTCACTAAAAAAGCTGATGTAATGCAGCCACAGTTTAATTTATGGCGACTTAAATGCTTTTTACCGCTTCATGTTGAGTCAAAAGAGCCGAACCGTGTACAAAGGAGAGTCCAACGCTGACGAGTTTTTTACTATCATGATGCTAGTAGGTTCTCAGTAACCTGACGGGAATATAATAATGTAACTGATATATCCTCAGATTTTTACAAATATTATTTCCTATGTGCACGTACCAAATATTATGCCTACCACTTAAAACTGACAAATAAGACCTAAGCTTATGTCCTTCGTAAGCTGCTCAGAATCAATATGCTGTGTCTAATTCGGTCTCATTTTATTTTTAATAGTTTCATTTTATTTTTCATAGCCTCATTTTATTTTTAATAGTTTCATTTTATTTTTTATAGTCTCATTTTATTTTTAATAGTTCCATTTTATTTTTTATAGTCTAATTTTATTTTTAAATTATATGCATACTTAATGTGTCTAACTTAAAATTTATAGCTTCTAGTTTGCAAAAGTGTTCCTTAGCCTAGATGCCTTATAAGCATTAGGGCATAACGTGCTGCCTTTTATTTTTATCTGTGGTTTTAAAAATGCACTCCCAGTGTTACGGCTGGAAAATGGTACCTAGTGGAAAGTTCCTCCATATCCTACTTTTGTTTGTAACAATTTTGTTTTCTTATAAACTGATAGGGATCTTTCCAACATGGGGAATTTTTGTGACCGGAAATTTCTGCTACTAGGATTTACACATGTGAACATTCAATAGCAACAAAATCAGGCCATTTTCGGAAGTGGCTGATGTCCGGTGGGCTCATGTCGTAGTCGGTCAATGAAGTTGGGCTCGTGTCCGGACCCCCTGGTCCTATGGGGTCATGTGCTCTCTTCGTTTTTGGCCGAAATAAAATTCTGTATTTCATTACTGATGTACATCCTGTTTAATTTTTTAAGAAAATTTTGATGCATTACAATATGCTCTTGTTCGTAATGTAAAAACCTTATCGTTTACCATTATAACAAATCTGTTTCTACGGTTTTCAATTTAAGCAAACAACAAGAGTGAGCACAAGGTATGACATTAAAAAGATTATATACACTGCTGGCCACCCAAAATGCATCACCAAGAAGGACACGAGATAGCAAATCCAGATTTACTGGACACATAACAACATATACAAAGATGAAACGATTGAGATTACAGTCCCGTGCGACTTGCGGAACACACAGACATCAATAGTTCGTGTGGCCTCCATGGCTGGCAATAACGGCCGCTACACGCAGCGGCATCGAACGAAAGAGGTTTTGGATGTGGGCTTGGGGTATGTCGGTCCAGGCTGCTTCCACACGTTGCCACAGTTCATCAGGCGTAGCCTTGGGTGGTGCTTGCTGGGCCACTCTGTTGCCGATCAGCGACCAGACGTGTTCGATGGGTGACATATCTGGAGAACAGGCGGGCCACGGCAACTGTGACACCTGATGGGCCGTGAAAAATTGTTGTACGATGCGTGCCACGTGCAGGCGCGCATTGTCCTGTTGAAACGTGGCCACTGGCAGGTCTTGTAGTTAAGGGAGGACTACAGGCTCCAAAACGTAGGAGATGTAGCAGTGGCTGTTGAGTGTACCGGCGATGCGTTCCACAGGGGTGCGGGTGTCATATCCAATAGCGCTCTTATCCATAACGCCAGGCGACGAACCGGTTTGGCAATGCATAATGCAGGCGTCATACAGTCTCTCGCCGCGGTGCCGCCACACGTGGATCCGACCATCGTGGTGTTGCAGGCAGAAGCGGGATTCGTCGGAGAAGACAATGTCGTGCCATTCCGTAGTCCAGGTGCGGCATTCAACTGCCCACTTCCGCCGCACTTGCCGGTGGTGTAACGTCAATGGTAATCGGAGCAATGGGAGCCGTGTGATAAATCTCCGCTACTGGAGACGACGTCAAACGGTACGTGCTGACCCAGATTGTTGACCAACACACCCTAATTCCTACGCTAACGTTCGTGATGTGGCGGTGCGAGCCGTCAATGCCCGCCGCACAACATGTCGGTCCTCTCGTTCGGTGGTGTGCCGCTGCTGCGGCAGTCGCTCATGTTGGTCCGTCCGTCCATCCTGCACTCACCGAATCCATACTCACTTCAATGTGGCTGGATGTCGTCCCACACGGGCGGCGATGTCTCGGTACGATAAACCGTTGTCGCGATAAGCCACTATTCTTCCTGTGTCGAACTCCGAAACGTGCTGGAATGACTGCCGTATTCTGCGACGAGGCATCAGGAAGCTTCCCACGCACAGGTCCGCCAGCACAACACACTTCCACTACTCACACCCCGCCTTCTGTGCACCCTTCTTATAGTGCTTCTCGGTGGCGTGCCGGGCGCACATGATTTGCATATGCCCTGCAATGCTAATCGTTTGCATGTCCTCTCGCGGGCGACGCATGCTGTTAATTTCAGGCCAATCAGATGCTTCCTTCTTGGTGTTACATTTTATGGTGGCCAGCAGTGTATGTTCGTTTGCATTTGGGGGGTTAACACCCTCTGAATTTAAATTTTCCGAACTTTCAAGTGCGTCGTTCGTCGATTGGTAGCGTTGTCTTGTGATATAAATTTGAGCTTTCTGAACCCAGAACAAAGGTAATACATATAAGTTTAAGTTTGGAAGTAACACCCTTAAATTTCGACATTTCTAAAACAAAGGACAATTTTTATACTGTCCATAAATATTTTTGTGATCAATTTTCCTGGACTAGGCCGGAAACGTCCTCCGACGTACATATTATCTACAAATCATCCATGGTGGGCCAGTGTCCGGTTGGGCAAATGTCCGGTGGGCTTTAGTCCGGAGCCTGCATCAACATCCTTCTATCTTTTACTCTTCTTTGCCTTTCATTATCAACGCTTTCTTGAATTCTGACGTACACCCACATAACCCCTCCCCCACCCCTCACTATAGTTTCTCACGATTTTGATTATACGACACATTTTAATACCTTAATCACGCTGATGACTACCTTCTGTTAATTACTTTTTACTCAGCATTTGATGTGTCCTACGTTAACGCACGAAAGATTTAGTGTTTCGATAAAAAAAAACACGGAAGGTAAAGATGTATCTTTTTTTTTAAATCACTCCGTCAAAGCTTATACGAAATAACGTAATGGTATCCCTCCCTCCTCCCTTTTCTAAATTATAAATGTTTTGCAGAACTTTGTTTTTTACTTAGCTTTTTTTTTTCGATTAAAGAAATAAAACTATCATGAAAGAAATACGGGATTACACCATATAATACAAATTTTTGATGACAATCCGATTTTTTCTCAAGATTTCGGATGTTATCTGAATTACCATCGTTGTCACATTTACACCAAAAATCGGATTCTCATCTTCAAAAATTTGAAATGAAAGTAGTTTCAAACCCTAGAGATAAAATTGTTTTTTTTTTGTTTGTTTGTTTGTTTTTTTTCAGGGGAAAAATTGTCCTTTTTCTTTTTTTACGCACGAAACATTTAGTGTTTCGATAAAAAAGAAAATTCACGTGTGGTAAAGATGTATCTGTTTTTAAAATTACTCTGCCAAAGCTTAAGCGAAATAATGCAATAGCATTTTCTCGCCCCAATAACTTTCGACGTAGCAGGAATAGGCGAAACAAGAAATAGGGGAAAAGGAAGTATGCTCCAGGTGAATCCCTTACCTCTAGCAGGTGAAAGTTTTAGGCGAGACAGAAATAGGCGAATCAAGAATTCTTTCCTCGCCTAAAATGGCGGAACCCATTAACTTTCGACGTAGCAGGAATAGGCGAATGCGGTAGACACGATTCTTTATATACCATATGTAATCGATGATCAAATGTCATTGTTTTAGAATATCTGTGCTGACGGCAGCATAATTATATTCTGGTAGTGGATTGTATTGGATCTGGAAGTGAATGGAAGAATAATGACTTTGGAACTCTTAAGCAGGTGTCCTGTGTTAATTATTTTCTGTGGCCGTTAGAAGTTGGTTAATTGCTCAAGAAGTTTGAGTACATGTTTTGCGAAGTTCACTACAAAAAACTGTACCTTGACTAGCCAGAGGCTCACACCTCTGGCTAGTCGAGGTTCAGTTGCTATTAATCGGCGTTTCTCGAGAGTACTTCCCATTCTTTGTTGGCACAATAAGGATCTGTATTATGAACGAAAACGAAAATGAATAAGAAATCCCCGTATATAATATTTCCCTGCCCTCTATCTGTGGAAAGCCAGAGAACAACCATCGAACAAAAGACAGTCGCAGTAATTCTCAGATTTTTTTCTTTTTCACTTATGTCAGCTGTTAATGACAGAAATGCTTTATACTCAGCTATTTCCCATATTATGCTGCTCCGAAAGCTGTGTGGTTAGAAGCGTCAAAAACGCACTGCTGGGGATGATGGCGGGGTCCTGGAACACTCGCTAACTGGGCTCGAAGAGCAGTGTTAAGAAGAATCGGCGAATCAAGCACGTCCTCTGCAGTGCCGACCTCTCTGCCGAGCTTGAGATACTGTAGCAACATCTGTGAGTATTAAAACTATGCACAGAGAATTGCGTTTCCTAAGTTTTTAGCCTTGGTAAGACGCGCACAACGTTAACATACCTCCGTAAGTGTTCAACGGTGTTCGGTTTGGTTTCTTGCCCTGCGTACCCTGTATAATGGGAAGTTGGAAGTGGGTTCTATAAAGCGATGAACCACACTTCACACTTTTTCACTGAGGTGAATGTGTTCGGTTCTGGTAATCTCAGAGAGAACGGTTCTTTCAAGACTGCATCATTCTCACTGTCAAGTTTGGCGGTGGTTCTGTAATGGTGTGGGGCTGTTTGAGCTGGATGGGACTTGATCAACCGGTTGTTGTGCCTTGAACTATGAAGTCCAACCTATAGTTTGACATTCTAGACCACTGTTGTCCAACTTCTATTGAGCTGCGCAACTTCTATAGAGTTAGAGATGGAGGCGAGCCCAATTTGATATATATATATATATATAAACAGTCGTATCAGAATAATATGGCCGCCTACCTGTTACCTAATAATGGGAATAACCACCCTTGGCCCGGATGACAGCGGTGAGACGGCGTGGCCGCAATGAGGCCCTGGAAGGTTGCCCGAGAATGTGCCCATTCGGACTGCAGCAGAGCAAGGAGGTCCCGGAGATGACGTGCTTGTGGGTCATCACGTCCAACTTATCGTTCCAAATAGTCTCACAAATGCTCTATAATATTGAGATCGGGCGATTTCGCCGGCCAAGGGAGAACGAAGACACCGCTGTCGTGTTCCTGGAACCAGACACCCATCCCCCTAACCGACGTGACACGGCGCATTCTGTTAGTAGACATCATCACCACTAGGGTAAACGCCCAACATGAAGGGATGCATGTGTTCAGCGAGGATGGACAGGTAGCCATTGGCGTTCAGGGACCCATCCAGTGGTACCAGCTGTCCCAAGTCATACCAGGGAAACATCCCCCAGACATACGCACTGCCACCGTCGGTCTGTACTTGACCGACAAGCGTGTCCAGGTGCTGGCTCCCGTGTGTATGACGCCATATCCGCCACCGTCCGTCACTTCTGTGAAATAGAAACCTCGATTCGTCTAACAAGGCAACCTTTTTCCACTCTTCCATTGTCCAATGACATTATTCCCATGCGAACTGTAGGCATCGTTGACAATGGGCTTGGGTCAACATGGGCGCCTTGACGCAGCTTCGACTCCGGAGACCCATGTGTAACAGGATTCGCTCTACTGTTATCGGAGACACGTACCTGGCTGCTCCAGCGTTCATCTGCGTGGTCAATTGCTGCACTGTTGCGCGTCGACGGCCCTTTACCAGTCGACGGAGGCGACGTTCTCTTCTGGGGTCGATGGCCTTTGGGGCTCCATAGTTATGACGTCAGGAGGTACTCGGTGTGTCAGCGGTCCATTCTTGGTACACCCTTACTACAGCACCTCGCGAACAGCCCACGAAGTCTGTTGTTTCTGAGATGCTTCCACCCTTAGAGCGGTAGCCGATGATCATTCCCTTTTGAACGTTCGTGAAATCACTACCTCTGCCCATTGTGCTCACGTGACGTACTATGTCTCATCTGTCCTAGCCGGTGGCTTACATCTCCGTGTAGTCGATCTTGTCACGTGCACTCTGTGACTCGCCTGGGTGGGTACACTGTGATTCTGGGGATGGCCATATTGCTCTGATACGGCTGTGTATGTCTGGTTTCAGTTCAACAAAAGGTTTCTAAATAATAGTGTCCAACTAACTGAAGAATAAATACTTTAAAACCAAGTATCTCAGGTAGCATAGTCTTGCAATTTAACGTAGGGCCAACACTTTTAGAACAGAAGTCGTTGCCACAGTGTTGGGCCTACGTTAAATTGCAAGGCTGTGCTACCTGGGATATGACTGTAAAGATTACATATACCTTGGTTTTTCCCATACTTAGCGTATTCAAATGCTGCATGGTATAGGTTAAAAAACTCATGAGCTAAAAAAAAAAAAGAGACATCACTGAGACCTTTATTTAGATAAGTATTACATTTTATGCCACCGGCGTAGCACAGTTGGCTACCGCGTTGGGCTTAGCGTTGGAGGTGGACGTTTCTGACGGGAGTTCGAACCCGGTCGTGCCGGCCATCTAGTCCGCGGTTTTTCCGGAGTTTTCCGCAGGCTTCCCTGGTTTCGGGACGCGAATGCGTGAGTGGTTCACCCTGGACACACTTAGTCCCTGGTACCCCTTCCCTGACAGGGATTAATAGATGAGTGTCGATGGGATGGTAATAAAAATACAAGACGATTGTAATCTGCTGCATCTGGTGGCTGGCTCTTACGGGCATTTGTCCCATGGATGATGATGAAGTCGGCCAGGACGCACTTTGTCTCTAGCCCCCCTTCCCTGACAGGGTTTAGCAGATGAGTGTCGATGGGGTGGTAGTAAAAATACAAGACGATTGTAATCTGCTGTCATCTGGTGGCCGACTCCTACGGATATTTGTCCCATGGCTGTTGATATGATTTCATTTTATTAACACAAAGCTTGCGAAAGAAATTTCTAGTAAAAACTAACTACAAATGATAAAATAGGGAAATTTTCAGAAAAATGAAATTTGTCTATTTGTTCATTTGCAGGTCGCATGAGTCCCGAAGGACGTGAGTTGTGAGGCATTGTTTTAGACATTCCTGCTTACCTATAGCAGTACTATGATATAGCCGGGTATTTGCTTTAGAGTAACAATGCCCTCATACAACACTGTACGATGTGTGCAAGACTGGTTAGTGCAGAATAAAATTTGAAATCTTGGACTGGTCACCTTAAAGTTGGATTGCAACCCAACACAATGCTTGTGAGTAGCATTGGAACACCCAATTACATCTCGACCAGATTTTGCTTTTCTCGAAATCAGCTTCCGCACGACGAGTGGGGAATTATTCCGATCGAGACGTCGGAATTTAATAAAGCGTATGCCTAAAAGGGTTGCGGCTATCATCAAACAATGTTAATAGACAGTAAGGTTTGCTCATCTCGCCTTCCTCACAGATGAATAATCGTGACTTAACTGAGTGACTTCACCGTCCTGACAAGTGAATCGTGACGTCACTGAGTGACATCACCGTCCTGACATGTGAATCGTGACGTCACAGAGTGACATCACCGTCCTAACATGTGATCGTGACGTCACTAAGTGACGTCACCGTCCTAATATGTGAATCGTAAATCCGAACTGTGGCTGTGGAGGAAGATGTCTTGTCAACAATTTTTATAACTCAAAAACAGAACATATGCGAAAGCACATTTACATTAAATACAGAAGAAATTCACAGTCATGTGAATATTTCAGTAACGGAGATTTCAAAAATACCTCCCGTACAATTTTGTTACTTAAAGGGAGGGAAAACGGTTACATTTTTAGCACGTCTTTTGTAAAAAAAGATCGTGCTTATGTTACCGGTTTGTCCGTCCGTCCGTCCTTCTGTACCCACGATATATCTGCAACTAGTAGTCCGACTTGAAAAATTCTTTTTGCATTGGGAAGCTTGAAATATGCGAATCATGATCCTTTATTTCATTTTGTCTTACGATGTAATTTTCTCCGCTAGAGGGCGTAAATGCAGATGATGTCAAATTCAAAAATACGTTTTATTCCACATATTTGCTTCTAAACATCCGATTGAAAATATTCTTTTATCTTTCGATTCCATTTCTTTTGAAGAGTATTTTAGATATAGTTACTTTTTCAAATTACGCAAAGAGAAATTACATCCCCCCCCCGATAACTCTTCTTCTAAAACTCCGATTTGAAAAAAAAAAAATTCAGCGGATGCACGTTCTGATGGAAAATATTTTGCACATAAATTCAAATTTTTAGTAAACAATACTTTGGCCACCAGGGGGCGTAAGTGTTAATTTTTGCTTCTGATGTATTTGCCATAAAATCTGAAGTTCTAAAATATCGATTGAAAAAATTCTTTCGTTTACTGATGCCACTCACATAGATAAACCTTTTCGAAATATTTTCTTCTTAAAATGTTCCACAATTTCTCCGCCAGGGGGCGTAGAAGCATATCTTATTTTTGTCAATATCTCTACTTCTGAAAGTCCGATTTGAAAAATTTCTTCTTTGTTGGATGGTGTTTCCAGTGTTACATATTTTTCATATAATTTCAAAATTTTCAAGTAATTCATAGACTTTCCGCTAGGGTGCGTAAAGGTAAATTGCTTTCCCCTCTATATCTCTGCTTCTAAATCTCCGATTTGAAAATTTTTCTGCACCGGATACAGCTTCTAATGGGAAATCGTTAGGACATAATTTATAATTTTTGTAAAAAAAATGGTTTGGCCACCAGGGAGCGTAAATTTTAATTTCCGCTTTTGATGTATTTGCAGCAAAATATGAGCTTCTAAATTCTCGATTGAAAAAAACGTCGTTTGTAGACCGATACTACTCATGTCGACAAACCTTTTAGAAAAAATTTCTTCTTAAAATAATGCATGGTTTCTACGGCAGGGGGCGTAGATGTATATCTTATTTTTGTCAACATCTCTACTTCTAGGAGTCCGATTTGAAAAATTCCTTCTTTGTTGGATAGTGTTTCCAGTGTGACATGTTTTTCATATAATTTCAAAATTTTCATGCAATTCGTAGACTTAAAGCTAGAGGGCGTAAAGGTAAATTGCTTTTCCCCTATATCTCTGCTTCTAAATGTCCGATTTGAAAAATTCTTCTGCACCGGATACAGCTCCTGATGGGAAATCCTTTGCACGTAATTTCTAATTTTTGTAGAAAATGGTTTGGCTACCAGGTGGCATAAGTCTTAATTTCCGCTTCTGATGTATTTGCAGCAAAATATGAGCTTCGAAATTCTTCATTGCAAAAAAAGTCGTTTGTTGACCGTTACTACTCATATCGACAAATCTTTGAGCAACATTTTCTTCTTGAAATAATGCAAAAATAAGATATACATCTACGCCAGGGGCGTAGATGTATATCTTATTTTTGTCAATATCTCTACTTCTAAGAGTCCGATTTGAAAAATTCCTTCTTTGTTGGATAGTGTTTCCGATGCGAAATGTTTTTCCTCTAAATTCAAAATTTTCAAGTAAATCATAGACTTTTCGCTAGGGGGCACACAGGTAAATTGCGTTTTCTGCGTTATTTCTGCTTCTAAAACTCCGATTTGAAAAATTCCTCCTGTATCGCATACAAGACTTGATGGAAAATATTTTTCACATAATTTCTAATGTTTGGTAAATAATGGTTTGGCCACCATTGGGCATAAGTGTTAATTTCTGCTTCTGGTATATTTGTAGCAAAATCTGGGCTCCTGAAAACTCGAATAATTTTTTTTTCTTGGACCGATACCGCTCATATGGATAATCGTTTTGAGAATACTTTCTTCCTAAAATAATGCATGGTTTTCCCACCAGGGGACGTAAAGTCACATCTTATTTTTGTCGATATCTCTGTTTCTAAGAGTCCGATTTGAAAAATTCTTTCTATGTTGGAGAGCGTTTCCGGTGAGAAATGTTTCTCATATACATTCATGCTTTTCTTAAAGCACAAGTCTGCACCCAGAGAGCGTAAGCTGTTTACAGCAATATCTGAGGGATTAAAAACCTGATTGAAAACATTCTTTCTTCCGTCAGATACTATTGTTTTCCATACCGTTTCCATTGATTTTGAATAGCTTTCATAAATTTAATTTGCGTCAGAACGGATTCAAAAGACGTGCTTATTACACCCGAAAATTCGGTGTCATCTTTCTTGTTAAACATTAGTTTAGTTTCAAGTGGAATTTTTGCTGTTTTTATATAAATGTAGGAGGGAAAGCGCACAGCGGGACATATTATTGTCATATAATAAAGAATTTCTTAATGAGGAATAGGAAAAGCATCTCGGTAACATTCCCCAAATATTTTAATTAAAAGTTGAAAACATTATGCCTAAAAAATCTGGCAGCACTTATTAAGATTATTCCAGCTGGTTTACGAATGATAATTCCGACACGCTGGTATGATGCAGACACGTGGCGATTATGTAGTCTTACGATGGCGGTTTCGACAGTGACATCACAAAGCAATCACCGGAAGTTTTGACGTACCACAGAGATAAAGCACGTGTCAAGACGACAAATATGTAAGGATACATTCCGTCCGTGTAGCATCGTTGAAAGAGTAACTTACAACGGAGTGAGGGTGCGCGGACAAACTTGTGTTTTCACAAAGTGCAGGTTGAGCATAACCTTGTCATTATCAAAACCAGAGCTGGTCTGCTGCTGAGATTTTGAAATAAAAGCGGGGATTTTTATGGGTTTTTTTTGTAAGTACAGGTGTCCCAATAGTTTTGGCAGAATGGTGTACTTATCAAACTATGTAAAGTGCTTTCCCACTAACGCAATAACAAAGAAAATAAATTAAATTCAAGCATAAGTTAACCGAGGGCGGTTAAGATAGCTTCCGAAAGGGCTGCAAGAAAAAAAATAAAAACACATAAGTGTTAATGGATTCAAATGATACGCGACAGAACGTCGACGCTATTTATGAGCGATCCCTATTCCATTGTTCATATTTCAGGAGGATGCAAGAGTGCGAACTGAACCAAGGCAAATGGCGTAGGGTTTTTTATGCGTATTTTATTTTAGGATTTTTTATGTGTGGCTGTAAAAGGCTGATTTACAGAAGTGTGTCCCATTGTGTTCTTAAAGCATTAGAAGAAAAAAAAAATATCACATCCATTCTTAAATACTAAGGGAGAGGGGAAGAGGCTGATTCTCTTTTATTTCGATATTAGCCCCATCATATGTCTTCTTAACAAGGTTTTTTTTTTTTTATATACTGTATATATTTATATAAACTGCGTTAATCATTGACATTCAGATTCACTTTTAGAAGGAAGGAAGAAAACGAAAAATGAGAAAGGAAAAGAAAAAGAGAAAAAAGCAAGAGTAAATGAATAATCTCTGGAAAGACCAGAAGTTTCCGGAATCGTTGCAACGCTGAAGACAATGTGAAAGAAGAAAGGAGCTTTCGCTGTTGTTTGCTCACCGTGAGTGATACAACAATAAGCCGGACATCCACTACTTGGTTATCGGTACTAAACCACACGACAAGGGGAAAACGGACCCGTTTTTTCATGGCGAATTTAGAACGTGATTGCAATCGTATGGTGAATGCACCCGATAATGCTAGTGTTGCTCAAACGTCGACGTGATAAAGTCCTCAAGAAGAACCTCAAAATTAGGGGCCGCGGGATGTTTGGATAATCCGGTAATATTGTGATAAACACTTCAACTGATATAAAGTTTAACGTAAGTAAAAACAGAAAATATATTCAGATACCTTCTTTTTTGCTTAACCCCCCCCCCTCCCCCTCTCTCTCTCTACACACACACATATGTGTATGTATGATTTCTTTTATTGCTACTTAATATGTACCACTAGACATGCAAATTCATTTTCCTTCACCTCTGCGAAACCAAAAAAATATGTATGCATAATTTGTTTTATTGCTAATTAATATGCACACGTATACATTAAAACTGATATTCCTTCACATATGGCATACAAAAAAAAAATGTGTATCATTTATTTCATTGCTACTTGATATGTACCAGTATACATGCAAACCTATTTTCTTTCACCTATCTGAAACAAAAAGGTACGGATGCATAATTTCTTCTATTCCTACTTATATATATATATATATATACCCATGCAAATCTATTCTCCTTGACTTATGGGGAAAAAATTAATATAGTAGTTAGCAATAGATGAGCATAAAAGTATGGCATATACAAGCATTCACGACACAATGACATTGTCGAAAAAGTGTAGAAGAATATCAATTACTGTACCTAAAGTAAAGCGATAATATTTTAAATTTATTTGGAAGTCTTTATAGCAGAATACATCGTATATATATTCATTACGATAGTGTCGACCTTCGGTATATAAGACGCAAGAGAAATTTGAGGACACATTTTTTGGAAAAAAAAACATATATATATATTTTTAGGTACAATAATTGAAGAATATTAATTACTGTACCTAAAATAAAACGATAACATTTTAAATTCATTATTTGGAAGTCTTTATGGCGGAATACATTGTACATATATTCATTGCGATAGTATTGGCCTTCGGTGTATAAGACACAAAGGAATTTTGAGGACAATTTTTTTGGAAAAAATTGTTTTATTTTATTTTGATAAAAATATATATTTTTTTATTTTATTATTATCATCATCATCATCATCATCATCATTGTCAATCATTATCAATCCACTGCTGGACGAAGGTTTCCCCAAGTTTCCTCCACAACGGTCTGTCTTATGCCAGTCTCCTCCATGTCGCTCCCGCATACTTTCAAATTTCATCCATTCATCTCCCATGTGGTCTTCTTCTGGGTCTTTTCCTGTCCCTTGGAATCCAATCTAAAATTTCGGCTGTCCATCTGGCAGTATGCCCAGCCCATTGCCATTTCAGGGATTTAACTCTGATCATGATGTCTTCCACTCCTGTCATTTTTCGGATCCACGAGTTCCTCTTCTTATATCTCCTAGTTACACCAAGCATGCATCTCTCCATGCTGCTTTGAGTTGTCTGCAGCCTTTGTATGTCTCTTTTAGTTAAGGTTCATGTCTCTGCACCGTACGTAAGCACTGGAAAGATGCATTGATCACTTTTCTTTTAAGACATAATGGCATATTGCTCTTGAAAATTATGCTGTTTCTTCCAAAAGCTCTCCAGGCAAGTTTTGTACGCCGCTTAATTTCTTCATCAATGTGACCCTAACTTGATACCTGCTGTCCAAGATAAAAGTACGTGTCTGTTATCTCCAGCTTTTCTCCATCAATCGATAAATCTTCATTTCTTGTAAAAGCATTGAACAACACTTTTGTCTCCTGAAAGTTCATTTTTAATCCCACTTCTTCACTCTTGTCAGCAAGTTCCTGGATCATACTCTGCAGCTCTGATGGGGTAGTTGCAAAAATGACTACTTCATCAGCAAAACGAAGGTGAGTTACATAATCCCCATTAATCTTTACCCCTCTGTTTTCCAAGTTCAGTGATTGAAAGACATTTTCCAATGTCGCATTAAACAGCTTCGGAGATATGGTGTCATCTTGCCTCACTCCCTTTCCAATTTTTATGTGTGGTGTATTTTCAAACAGCCGAATCTTTGCACTTGCATTTTCATAGATGTTATTCATAATATTAATGTATGCATCTTCAATACCGCAGGATTTCAGAGCCATTGTAACTGCGGATGGTTTCACCGAATCAAAAGCTTTTTCATAACCGATAAAAGCCATGCACAATGGAAGTTCATATTCCCTCGCTCTTTCAATTAGTTCTCTCAGCACATGGATATGATCTATTGTGCTGTAGCCACTCCTGAATCCAGCTTGTTCTCTCGGTTGAGCCATGTCCAGTGTCACCTTTAAGCTGTGTGAAAGAACTTTAGTGAAGATTTTATAAACCACTGATAGGAGGCTGATAGGTCTGTTGTAGTTCTTGAGATCCTCAATGTCACCTTTTTTATGTAGCAGGATCATTGTAGCGTTGTTCCAATCCTCAGGAATCTTCCCTACATTAAGGCATCGAGTGAAAGTTTGGGCAAGTACTGTTTCAATTTCTCCACTTGCTACTTGTATAATGTCTATAGTAATTCCATCTTCTCCTGGAGCTTTTCCCCGATTCATGTTCTTGATTTCATGTGCAACTTTTGCTGGGAGGACTGGAAGAACTCTTGTACCTTTCATGATGTCTGGAGTACATTCATCATCCCTTTCATATAATTTGGAGTAGAAATCTTTCACTCTTGTCAAAATTTTACCTTTATTACTTGTTACAGAACCATCTTCTTTTCTCAGTGCCATAATCTGTTTTCTTCCCTTACTGAGATGTCCCTTTGCTATCTTTAGGCTTTGGTTGTTTTCAATTGCTTTCCTTACTAGTTCACAGTTGAATTTTCCTTATGTCTTCAGTGATACTTTTTCGTACTGTCTTGCATAGCTCTATATATTCCACTTTGGAAGTCACATCTTCTTTAGTTGTCCTCATCTCTCTTCTTTTTTGCATCAACATTTTGGTTTTTCCTGATAATTTGTTCACATGCAACTTGTTCTTAGACCCAGCTAATTTTGTTGCTGTTTCCATAAGAGCTTTGGTTACTTTTCTGTTAACTTCAGAGATGTCCACTTCTTCCGATGTTAGGCCTTCTAAAGCAGAGAAAATCTGTTCTTCAGTTCCAACTTGAAGGTATTATGGTGTTTTTTAAGGTTGGTTATGTCAATAGATTTTGTTTGTCTCTTATGAGCTTGCTACGTTCAAGTTTAGTGTTGAGGTGCATCTTACATCTCACCAATCTATGGTCACTACCTGTGTTGAACTTGTTTAGCACACTGCAGTCTTCTATGACGAATTTTTTGTTACACATAATAAAATCAATTTCACTTGTCATCCCATTTGGATGTCTCCATGTCCATTTCCTGTGTGACTTTTTCTTGAAAAAGGAGTTCAAGATGAAAAACCCTTCTGCCTCTGCAAACTCAACTAGAGTATTTCCACGCTAGTTTCTGTTGCCGTGACCGAATTTACCTACTGAAGTTTCATTCTGTTGCCGTTGCCCTATTTTTGCATTGAAATCTCCCATAATTATCTTCAAGTGCTGCTTATCTTTATTATTTAGATCACGAATTTCCTCATAAAATTCTTCAATTTCTTCTTCAGGATGACTTGTGGTGGGTGCATAAGTTTGACATAATGGCATGTTGTTCTTGAAAATTGTGCTGTTTCTTCCAAAAGCTCTCCCACAAAGTTTTATACTGCCATTAATTTCTTCATCAATGTAGCCATCGCTCTGCATTTTCTGCCCGAAGAAAATGTAGGAATCGGTTGTATTCAGCTTTTCCCCGTCAATCGATAAAATTTCATTTCTTGTAACAGGCATCAATTTTGTCTTCTAAAAGTTAATTTTTAGTCCCACTTTTCTACTCTTGTCAGCAGGTTCCCGAAGAAGACTCTGCAGCTCTGAAGAGGCAGTTACAAAAATGACTACGTCATCAGCAAAACGAAGGTGAGTTAGATAATCTCCATTAATATTTATCCCTTTGTTTTCCCTGTTCAATGACTGCAAGACATTTTGCAATGTGACATTAAGGAGTTTGGGAGTAGGGTGTCACCTTGTCTCACTCTTTTTCCAATTTTTATTGGCGCTGTATCCTCAAATAATCGAACCTTTCCACTTGCAGTTTGATGGATGTTATTAATAAGGATAATAATGTATGTAACCTCAATACCACAGGATCTCAAAGCCATTGTAACTACTGTTGGTTTCACGAAATCAAAGGCCTTTTCATAAAAGTCATAATGCAAGGAGTTCATATTCCCTTGCTGTTTCAGTTAGTTCAGGACATGGATATGATCTGTAGTATACAGATACAAACTTATATGATCTATATTATATCTATACTATACCTATATGATATAGTATAGATATCATAATACTATATAATATAGATATCATATATACTATGTACTATAACCTATATGATCTATACTATATCTATGTGATATAGTACAGATATCACATATACTATAACCTATATGATCTATACTATATCTATACTATATCTGTATACTATATGATCTATAGTATACAGATAGTAATATGATCCATAGTAACAAATACAAATAAAACATATTTTTTTTATTTAAAAAAAATATATGATCATATATACTATAGATCATTTATCATCATCATCATCATCATTGTCAACCATTATCAATCCACTGCTGGACGAAGGTCTCCCCAAGTTTCCTCCACAACGGTCTGTCTTGTGCCAGTCTCCTCCATGTCACCCATGCATACTTTCGAATTTCATCCACCCATCTCCCATGTGGTCTTCTTCTGGGTCTTTTCCTGTCCCTTGGAATCCAATCTAAAATTTCGGCTGTCCATCGATGATCTGTCCTTCTGGCAGTATGTCCAGCCCATTGCCATTTCAGGGATTTAACTCTGATCATGATGTCTTCCACTCTTGTCATTTTTTGGATCCACGACTTCCTCTTCTTATCTCTCCTGGTTACACCAAGCATGCACCTCTCCATTCCTCTTTGAGTTGTCTGCAGCCTTTGTATGTCTCTTTTAGTTAAGGTCCACGTCTCTGCACCATACGTAAGCACTGGAAGGATGCATTGATCAAACACTTTTCTTTTAAGACATAATGGCATATTGCTCTTGAAAATTATGCTGTTTCTTCCAAAAGCTCTGCAGGCAAGTTTTGTACGCCGATTAATTTCTTCATCAATGATAGATACTATATGATATATGATCTATGGCACACTTCCGAATACAGCTTTTTCTCTCGATTAAGCCATGTCCTTTGTTACCTTCAAGCGATGTGAAAGGAGTTGAGCCATCTCCAGTGCTACCTTCAGTGCTGTTGTAGCCCATTAGACATGGTTCGATTCCAGAAGAGTTCGGTGACGACCTTCTGTACACCACTGTTGAATTCTATGGTGATTTGCCTGTTTGTGCGCTGTCTGTTCAACATTGGTGCACAGAGAGTCGCCATGTATCGAACCATGTAGCATGGGCTACAACAGCTGACAACCATGCCGAGTGATAATGCTGTCAGCGCAGAACACGAAAGCACTGCTCCAGTGGTTGTCGGATCATCGACACTGCATTGCTTAGGACTCCAAGAAGGTCATCTAGACTGACGAATCATGTTTCCTTTCGCATAATGCTGATTGTAGGATCGGAATTTGGGGCAAGCAACATGAGGCCATGGACATCCTGCCAGATGTCGAAAGTAGAGGCCAGTGGTAGTGGTGTACTGTTGTGGGGTATGGTATGTTTTCGCGGTACGCATTACGCCCGCCCCTGGTACCCATCGAAGGACATCTAAACGTTACTGCGTATATGAATGTCGTTGCCTACTAAGTTTATTCTTCATAGCTGCAGCTTATTCTTAAGCAGATGGACATGTCTAGCAGCATAACACACTCGCTGACAAGGCTCACCTCGTCACCGAATCGCCCAAGATCATGCCGACGAGTTTTCATTGCTTTTGTGTCCTGCACACATCCCGGATGAAAACCCCATCGAGCCTCTCTGGAATCAGGTAGTACCGGCTATTCACTGGGACGCTGTGCCGCTGTCTAATTTGCAGCAGCTGCGCGACACGATCATTTCGGCGTGGTACAACATTTCTGCATGACGTCATCTGGCATGTTTCATTCATCGAGTTTATATTAGGTGGATTCACCACTCCTATCTACGCAGCACTGGCTGCCATAAGTCACCGCTCGTGCTGCAGGTGACGTCACATCCAGAGAAGAAGCTGCTTTGAAACTACTAAAACCAATGGAACGAAAGCTTAGAGGCGTGGGTAGACAGATGAAATGAGGAATTTAATAATCTTTTTAAATTATACAAGCTTACTGTTTTATCAATAGTTAGTTTTTGCCGGTATATGTCGTCCCTACAAACATTTGCTGTGACCTATGGCAGCAGAGCCAGAGATGTCCGATGTTTCCCATTTCCGCAAGAACACCGTTTTTTACTCACCAAACGAATGGCACAAGTCCGCATGAGTTTTACGGAGCAATTTCTCCATGGTTTTTATAGCCCAATTCCGCATGGGTTTTATAGCCAGAAGTTTCTGTGGAAGCGCGTAGTGTATATGTTCAGTCAATGAGCAAGGATTTGCAAAAGCAAAAGATTTAATCGTGCGCAAATCTTGCGAAAATAATTTTACAAAAATTATCGGACCGTTGTTGTCAAAGTTGGAATCCCTGAATTTTTACGTACATTCGTTTCTGGGGAAGTGCGTACTGTATGTGTTGTGTCAATGAGAAAGTATTTGTTGTGTACTGTATACACTGTAAAAAGTAAATGAGGTGAATTCACGTAAAATTCCTAAAAATAGCGTGCAGCAAAGTTGCCCATCTTTTTCAGAAATTTCCATTTTTAAAAGTGCCCATTTATTTCAGCTTCCGTATTTTCACAGAAATTCCGTTTATTTCAGAAAAGTCCATTTCAGGTTTTCCCGTATTTAAACTGAAATTCCGCAAAACTGACAACCCTGTACTTTCCAGCCCTTGCCCGAGATAATCTTACCACTGCGATCAGGGTCGAACACGAAACGGTGGAGCAGACTCAACAGGAAACCCGCGCCTTTAAAAACTGACCCACGAACGCTCGGCAACCTGTCTCACGTACATCGTAAAATGAATTCCGCGACGATGAAATTCTTTTCTTTGTCATTAATGCGAGTGATTTAGTCATTTTATTTCATTTTCTGTTGGAGCTTATTATTTTTCTGAATAGGTTTGTAATTTTTCTTTCTTTCTGTAGGAGGGCTTTTCACAAATTCAGCATTTTTCATCGTGATTTTTCAAAGCAACAAAACGCTTTGCAATTTTTTTTACCTGAAAATGACTTTTAGTTATCTTTAAATAAGGTAAAATGTAATTTTTTATAGTATTATTTCACAAAAAAAAACTGAACATAAAATTTGGTCTTGGTAGCTATAATAGCTTTCGTCTTAAGTTGTCGAAAGACTGATTCATAGGCATCGGGCATCGTGTAATCATCTGTATAATAAGTTAAGTACCCGGTTTCTTACAGTAACACAATATGTAATAAATAGCCCCGTGTGCGAAATAGGGGAGAGGAGAAGAAATAACCTGTGTCACAATAAACAAAGTTCATGCGATATGCTATCAACAGTATCCGATCTCGCCACGTAACTTCGAAATTCGACAGACGATTGAAATTTAAAAGTTAATCAAACCTCAAGTATTCTCACCAATAGATCCTATTACCGGTAATTTCTCGTCATACGGATACGAAAAAGTGAAAACAAGAGTTTTTCCGTTATTATACGAATGGAATTGCGGAAAGGTTTCTGAAAATTCAGACTTTTCCGTTAACATATCTCTAAAACGATAATTTTCCCGTCAATATAAGAAAGAAATTGCCGAAAGGTTTCTGAAAATTCAGAATTTTCCTTTTGGTATGAAAACTCCGTGAAATTCAAGTTTCTTTCCGTCATTTCACGGAAAAGGTTGTATCAGAAATATGCTTCGTTATTTCACGAAAGAACAAGACGGAAAGTTGCCCGTGGCTTTCAGAATTTTTTTTTTTTTTTTTTTATTGCAGTGTAGGTTGTGTCAATGAGAAGTTTCTGTGGAAGTGCGCACTGTGGATATTCAGTCAATGAGAAAGTGCATAACGGATAAATATTCCCTACTAGACAAAATGAATTTTATTTCCTTGCTAGAGGTGGCCGGGCCGTTGTTGTCGAAGTTGGAACCCCTGAAATCTGTTCTCAAGACGTGTCATATACTGCATCTCATCAATCTCATTATTTTGATACTGAGAAAAAGCTACTGTTAGGAACTCCTCTCGTTCTGTATCTCTTTTCGTCTTAACGAGTCTACCTCCATTGTTTTGCTCCCTTATCTTGATTTCTGTAATTATCTGATTTTTTTTCAATGTTTCAATGGCATGAAATATTGATGGATGAGCGACAGAAATAAAATTCCTTGCTGAGCTGTAATCCTTGGAAGAACTTTCCTCCAACTGGACACTAGAAGAGTCCACTCCGTGAGCCGGAGGTAGAAAAAAAAAATACATTCAACTCACAAGGGAACACTCCGGACCGTTGTCGCAAGATGCACGGTGCTTGTTATATCATTCGACAGTACTGAAGGAGTAATGCATAATGACAAACTTCTAGGTGCTGTGGAATATAAATGATGAAGTTATAGGAAATAAAAGAACACCGAAAGAGACAATATTCATGAAATCTCCGTTACTCTTGCTGCCCGTATCGGAATTGTTTTTACTGTTTTAAGCAATTGGCATACAATACAAAGTATTCATGAATGGATGTACAATATAGCGTGTTCAGTAATGGACATACATTGCATTCACCTTTCATGTACGACAAAAAATATGAAGATCTTTAATTATGAAATGATTCAAACAAAAGTAGTTTTCACAGTGAGCATATTTCATGAATGCTGTTTCCTAGCAAACTTCTCTAATACATTCCTCAATTAGGCCCGATTCAAAACACTACTGGAGAGGTGTTTGGAAGTATCCAGCGTGAGTAGTGACATAACTGCACTTATATAATGCGAAGCGTATTAGGTTTTAAAATCGAGGCGCTATAAACAAATAGTGAAGAAAAGACTGCAGACGGAGAAAGTGGTCTCTGTGCGAAAAGTTCATGCCTGATGTTACCAAAACAGTGTTCGTTATGAATTGAACCATATTTTTATAGGGACTTCTTACACTTATTTTTATAGAAAATAAGTGTAAGAAGTTCTAATATAACATTCATAATGTACATACATTACATAATATTAATGCTCATGAACAAGGCTATAGTGGCTCCCCCTGGTGTCCATAGCAGCTCAAAGTTTGGATATAAACATATCTTATGATCCTCTATCTAAACAACATACTTTGGTTTTGCAATCAGCGACAACCACATGCCCGTTTCCTTGTCAGATCCTTTTCAGTGATAGCGGCCTTGGTGTTGGAACAAGAAAATTTTTTTATTTAGAATCGGGCTATCATATTGGGGGAGGGGGGGGGGTAAAATGGTTATTCTCGCATAAATGAGCCACCTCTCTGGTGTCTCCACCTAATATAAGCTCGATAGTTTCATGCCCCAACGAATTCAGACTGTTCTGCAAGCCAAGGGTGGTGGTGTAAAGGTGTATCTAATAAACTGGAGTATCTGTGTAAGTTAGAAAAAAAAAAAAATGCATAGTAATATCTTTTTGTGGACTCGATGTTGCCGCTGCCTTGGAGGATACACATGAGTTTGTAATATCGGTGATCATTCTAATTCTGAGATTTCATTTATTTATTTTTGCTGACGGTGTGCAGCAACCCGAGACATTAATATCTCCCCTCTTGTTTCCTTAATCAATTAATTGGCGATAAAACAAAATACAGTATGTTCTCGCATCAATTTTACGAAGGCAACTCCTATAATTATTTGAAAAATAAAAAAAAATATTGTCTTACCGAACGCATTTCAAACGTAAAGACAAATTTTTACAGTGAAATAAATTCCTTCTACATTTTGTCCACTGTTTTGAGGTGTTAAGCACGTTTTTGCTTTATACAGCGATTGAATACAGTGTATTCAATCGCAGCTTTTGAATATCGCCTGCTAATGTAAATCCTACCTTATTCATATTACGCGAGAATTGTTTCTTTCCTAAGAGATATGACACTTCTTTGCATAAAACGAAAATACCTTTCCAGTTTGATTGTGTAGCATTTATTACGTAGTCTGTGGTTAGCTATCTCCGAAGTCATGTGATTATCTTTTTTGATGTTTTTGCTACACCAGTTAGAAGTGCTTTGATTAAGTTCCTGGTATCATTTCCGATAAAATCTACAGGGAACTTTGAAACCTGCAATCCCATTTGAAGGTCAATCTCTGGCTATTAAAACAGCAAAAGAAAGGCGGTATACAACAGGCAGACATAAAACAAACTGAAAAAAAAAATAAAAGTTCGGTTGTACATGTTTCCATTATTCTCCTATATTTTAAGAATTGGGAGTATTCAGAAGAGAGATCGCGGAAAAGGTATTGTGTGTCGAAGTGCCAGATATGCTTCGAAGGATCTGATGGGTTCCTGTTCCCTGTGTGGAGTTCGGTATCTTATTATTATTATTTTTTATTTCTATTGTCTTCCTCATTTATTTCTTTTCCTTTTTTCGTTTGCAAGAGTAAATCAAAAAGCCTATCTAAAATTTCTTATTCAATATTCCGCATTGTCTTGAATATTTTAGAAAACGCAAATGAACGATCGATCTTAAATGCATTTGGATTTTTTTCCTTCAGGAAAGCGACTTTAGTTAACTTGCTGTTACTGCATTTCGAAAGTAGCAGTCTTTCCACTTACAGTCAGTGGCGCACCCACGAGGGTGGGCGACGCCCCCATCCCCCATACCGGCTGACAGAGCGGAAAATTATTACGTCGAAGTTTACAACAAAAGTTACGACACGCGATCTACATATACTTCTTAATCATGTACCGTATAATTATAACATACAATAATTATAAGAGAGTAGTTTTGTTAAATAAATTTAGAAAAATCTAACCATGAAAAGAATTTTCTCTACTGCTTCTTCTAATCATTTAACTTTCTTGTACTCTAACATTAGTAGTGACTGGATAAGAATAAATGAACAAAAGTCAACCCTCTTCTTAATTGTTAAGCACCTGATTATTTTTCCCAGTAAATTTAGGGGTTCACCCCCACCTTGGGATAATTCTGTGTGCCAGGGCACCCACCCCCCACCCACCCTTGGGAAATTTCTGGGTGCCCTACTGCTTACAATAGCAACATCAGGGTAAGATTTATGTGATTTCTATCTGTTCCTTCTTCCTTCTTTAAAAATATAAACCGACACTTCGTTTTTGTCTAGCGCGGGTTCACACGTAAGAGAAGCCATGTTTGGATATCTTAAGCCGATTTCTTGTTGACAATAAAAAAAATGAGTTTCATTTTGTACGAATTTCACTCAGAACCAATAGATATTAGAGATGAGCGCAAGCCCGAGAGATGACATGACAAAAAGCAAAAGTTCACTTTTCTTATCACTTTTCTAATTAATTTTATTTAACACTGCTAACTGAATTAATTAACTCACAGGGAAACGCACAACTGAATGGTTAGATTATAGTCTCTTTTTTGTTCTTTGCCTAAAATTCTTTATTCAGAAAAGTGGCTTTAGTGCACTTTCAATTACGGCATTTCTATCTTGTTCATTGCATGTTTTCTGTGCATTTCTTCATTCAAAAACGTCTGCAAGTGTTTTAAGTAACTTATTTCTTGCCTAAAATTCTTAATTCCGGAAAGTGGTTTTAGCACACTTGTTGTTACGGCACTTCCATCTTGCTCATTGCATGTTTCGTGTGCATTTCGTCATTCAAAAACGTCTGTGAGTGTTTTAAGTAACAACTATGTATTTTTTGCTGCATACGATGAAATCTGATATTGTAAAGTTTTCTGGCGACTAAAATTTAAAGTTCTTTGGGCTACAATATGAAAAATGGGAATTTTTGGTCATTCGGTGAAAACATGAAGGTCAGCTGAGGTAAGCGAACTAACTTGATACATTTTGCGAAACAAAATGTACTACCTTGTGACGTAGTACAGAGGGTAAAGCACGTTTCAAAACGACAAATCTGCAGCGATACATTCCGTCCGTGTAGCTTAGTTAGGAGAAAAACTTACTCCTGAGTGAGGGGGCGTGATTTGAAACCCCGTCACGGACAAACTTGTGTTTTCACATTGGCTCCCGAACGTAAAAATGGATCCACTGGCCGTTGGGTTCTTCGAAAAATGTGTGATGTTTGTTCGGCTCGTCGTCCAAAATTAATAAAAATTCGTTCTTCGTCTGCAAAAAAAAAAAAAAAAAAAAAAAAACAGCAGAGAGAGGGAGGTGATGTGACGTACTAAAGAGGTAAAGCACGTGTCAGGACGACAAATCTGCAACGATGCATTCTGTCTATGTAACTTAGTTGGGAGAGCAACTTACTCCGGAGTGAGGGGGCTCAGACAAATTTGTGTTTTCACAACCTGAATATGATGCCGTTATAATAATTCTTTCTCTCTCTCTCTCTCTTTTCGGGGGTGGGGGTTTGACATTAACAGAGCGCATTAACATTCTTATTTGACGATGAAAATATAAGTAGGAGTAAAACAGTATGCTTCATTTTTTTCTCTTATTCACATAGGAAACATTTGTACAAATTTCCTGTAACGTGAGGAATCTGTGATATAAATTCCATTTGAGTTTCTTGGTGTTGCAGTTTTCACAAACGATAGTGTAGTATCTCAATTTCATTGCAAATCAAAATTCTACCGAATTAGTCCTTTCTCCATGCAGACAAATTGGCAAACATCTTAATAAAAAGTTAGTAAAATCATGCAATGTATTGATTATGATATGCTTTCCAACATACCAGAAAGCATTACTCAAGTTATTACTGAAGTTATGAGGATAATGACTGTGGAATAAATCTCACTCAGTGCCCTAACCTTTGACCTCATTTCGATTATATTAAACAGAATTGGTTCAGTATGAATCCGGAACAACATACTAAAGTTTTGTCGCAATAAAAGTATTTTTAGTCAAGTTATGAGGGATAATGACTGTGGAATAAATCTCGCTTCTGTGCCCTGACCTTTGATCCCATTTCCATGATATTAAACACAATTCGTTCAGTATACCTCCGGAACAACATACTAAAGTTTTGTCGCAATAAAAGTATTTTTATAGTCAAGTTATGGGGATAATGGCTGCGGAATAAATCTCGCTCATGTGCCCTGACCTTTGACCTCATTTCGATGATATTAAACAGAATTGGTTCAGTATACCTCCGGAACAACATGATAAAGTTTTATCGCAATCGCAGAATTTTTACGCAAGTTATGATGCATAAGGGCAAAGGAATGGATTCCACTCCTATGTCCTGACCTTTGACCCCATTGCGCCCATTTTTCAATAGGGTTCGTCCCCAGTTTGTCCTCTACTACATACTAAACTTTCATTGAAATAGGACCATTTTTAAGCGAATTATCGTGCGGACAGACAGACGGACAAAGCTGGAGCATATACGCTTCTTCAACCTACGGTTGGAAAGCGTAAAAAATCATTTTGGTCACTTGATACATATTCGCTATTTAAAATTCACTGGTCAAATATTTTTTCAGAATCGATGTCTTTCCGAAAAAAAAAATTCGCGTGTAAAAAAATATGTTAAAAATAGCATCCTGAACTGACTTGTCTGTCCTTCACCTTCATGCTTTGCTGAATGCGTGGCAGGAAATTATATAACATTTTTATTTTGTCCTCATCTTGATTTCCGTGGATCTTAAAGCTGCTGCATGACTACGCATCTCTTTCGACAAAATGTTAGTTTCAAGAAAGAATTCACGCGATTTCTAAAAAAGCTGAACGATGACTTTTCGATCTCAAAGAATATTTTGCTCAATCATGAATATATATAGTTACTTCGTGGCGTAAGAATAAATTATCTCGGGAGTATTATCGTTAAAAGTCGCGGTTTTGATTCTCAGGTCTTAAAGTTCAGCTTCAAAACGACGTTGAATAAACGCCTTCTCTTACAGTACCGCTACTCAGTGATTGTAACAGTACATGACTGCAAAAGAACGCTCGAAACGCCAGTGTTTTCTGGAAAAATCTACAGACTTCAACTCTTTCCCGGTAAGAAAAATTCCAATATTTCAAGCCTGTGAGTAGCTGGAACGAATTAACTGGGGGGTTAGCAAAATGTGCTGAAATCAGCTCGAACGAATGTACAGGGGTGGGCAAAAGTAGGTTTACGGTTGTTCGATATGCAGGTTACGATTATTATACAATAGCTTTATTAACTCAAAAGAATGTCATGTGCACTTAGGTACAATCTCGTAAGTGCTCAAATTGCTGGCCTTCATTATTTACCCATTCTTGTAGTCTACTTGCTACACTCAAACACACTTTGGCACAGAGTTCTTTATTGTCATCAGTTTCTTGACATGTTTCTCTTATGCGGCGAATCATATCATCCACAGTACGTGGTTTTTGTGAAAAGTATTTACCTCTCGCAACACCCCAAAAGAAGAAGTCCATTGAGTGAGGGTCTGATGATCGTGATGGCCATTCCACTGGCCCTCGTCGACCTATCCACCTGTTGGGTAATTGTTCGTCAAGAAACTCACGCACTGTAACGGCATGGTGTGAAGGACGGACAAAGCTGGAGGATATACGTCCAGCTTTGTCTGTCGTATTGGTGAAAGAAGAAGTCATCATTATCACGCTGTCTCTATAATTGTGGTAAAAAAAGTGTCCCTCAGCACCTTGCTAACGTTGCCCACTAGGCCACCCGCGGCCCAGGACACTAGAAAAAATGTCCTGGGCCGCGGGTGGCCTAGTGGGCAACGTTCGTGACTGCCACGGAAAGGGCCTCAGGTTCGATCCCAGGCAGGTGCGAACGCTCGATCCACTAAATACCCGCCGTGCGTCTGATGGGCACGTTAAGCCGTCAGACCCCGGGTACTGGCCCCCGGTAATAAATAAGGGTGTCTTCCTCCCTCTTTCTACTTTGCTTCTGTGTCACTTTCCTATGGGGCGCTCTAGCCCAAATCTCCTAGTTTCCTGTTTCTAAGGGCTGTTTAAGACCTGGGGTCAGACACTCCCTTCCTAAAATCTTCTACATATGATCATGAACATGATCCCTCAGCATGTTGAGATACAGGTCGTGTGTAACAATTGTATGGAAAAAAAGAAGTCCTAGTAAAAAAGAGGTCCAAGTAACCCTTTATACGAAAGACCCGCCCAAACTGTAATCCCCGGCTGACTCAACTGTCATTCTATCGTTACATGGGGATTTTCTGTTGAATAGTAGACACAGTTGTGCCAATCTACAGCAGCTGAAAGATTAAAATAAGCTTCGTCGGATCACATAATTTTATCAATGCTGCCATTGCCTTGTCTTTCTTCATTCAGAACCACTTCACAGAATTGTAAACGGCGATCCCGATCATCCTCTAATAACTGATGAAGCAATCTTGGCCAATACATTTTCAAACCTAAATGTTTTATTAGACGATTCAAAGATCTGCGGGAAATGCATAACTCAATAGAAGCTCTTTGTTTTGATTTTTTGGGGCTCTTCGTAAATGCCTGACTCACTAACATTTCATTTTCCTGGGTGGTAACACTGACCGGCCGAACGCTTTCTGGAGCATTACAGATGGACCCAGTTTCATCAAATTTATCGCGTATTCTGTAAATTGTTTGTCTAGTTGGTGGAGGTGTATCAAATTCTTGAGCCCATTCCTGTCGAACCTTTTCGGCATTCTCTGTTTTCCAGTATTGCTTAAGTATCCACTTTCGTTGGTCGTTTTGATTAAATTACCAGCTATCATTACCTAAAAGATGAATCATAAGTACGGATACGAAATAAATAAGAAGAAGAAGACAAATAATACAAATAAATAATAATACAACAATAAATAAATAAATAAGAACACAAGAATAAACTCCGTGTTTCGAGTACTCACAACTGTAAACCTACTTTTGCCCACCTGCTGTCTAAGAAGTGGGCCAAAAGCGGCGGGGAAGACTGAACGTACCAGCAAGAAATTGCTTTTCCCTTACAGTTGTTATTCAAAACAGTAATTTGGTGTGATTCTTTCTAACCGATTATCTGCTGTAAGGTCTATTACAATGCCGAAGAACCTAAAAAGGAGATAGAAGATGCTTGAGTCCCTTGTTTTACCCAGTGCCATGTTGTCCATGTCAAGGGGATTATCCCTTCCCCATCATGCCTTGGGTCATGGAGCAGAGAATAAAGGACTAGAAGCGAGCGATTATCACTATCGATAGGTTTATGGTCGGAACTGCTAAGATGCGAGCTTTGCGAATTTCTGTTCCGGGACCGCAGACAACTTTGGGCACCGTTTGGTTCAGGTGCATCGGCCGCTTAAACAGTTGAAACAGGAAGCCGAAATTTTCGGCTAGTAATCATCAAAATTTACCCTTAGGGAAGGATTCGCTGTCGCTCATAAAATCTTTATCAGTCTCTGTTTCCGCGTCTTACATTCGCACGATTGTTGCCAGGCTACCTATCGCTATATTCGTTGCAATTTTGCTTTTAAAATTAAAATTATTTACTGCAATGTTATTATATTCTGCATTTCTCTGAGTGGATTAATTGTGAGTGGTGAAAATGGGAAACGGATCTGTACTACTACGTGTACTTGTGTTAGAGACTAATCTAGACCTGACAAGCGATATGTAATAATTACATCCGGCACTGATAATTATTTCCCCACAGTTGGAAGTTATCAGTTCCCAGAGTCTTTCGTCCCTTATCTTTTATTTTGTTCGTCTTTACAAATATGTTTTTTTATGTTTATACACTAAAGCCATATTAAAAAGATAAAGTTTAAGAAACTATGTTAAAAACATGGTGCTTATACGATGTCTTGAAATGTAAGTTCATATTCTTATGTTTTCTGTATGAAGTTTCCATTTCATTTAAAGGTAATATATCTCAATACACTGAAGAGCAAGTGAATTAGAGATACCTGTCTAGTAACGTGTAGCACCACCTTTCGTCCGCATGACGGCGGCGATTCGTCTCGGCATGGACTCGACAAGACACCGGAAGCGTTGGGAAGCCATACGGATCCACGATCCCTGAAGAAGCTTCCACAGTTCACGAAGATTTGATGGAGAGGGGTCAGAGCCTCGACCATCTCTCTCGATGGCATCCCAGATGTGCTCGATGGGATTGAGGTCAGGTGACCTAGCTGACCAAGGAAGCGAGGTCACGTCGGTGGAGTGTTCATCCAACCATTCGGATACAAATCGGGAGCGATGGCACCGTGCATTGTCTTGTTGCAGGATGAGGTCCTCAGTGGGATGTTGAAGACGCACAAACGGAAGCAAATGGTCGTCCAGGATATCCCGGTAACGTTGACCTGTGAGGGAACGATGTCACACGTACCAGGGGTCCCATTTCAGTCCACGTAAACAGCCCCCAAACGAGAATGCCACCCCCACCAGCTTGAAGAGTATCCTGCTAGCAAGAAGGATCCATCGCTTCATGTGGTTTGCGCCGTACTCGAATCCTGCCATCCGCATGTACCAACATGAATATCGACTCATCAGTCCAGGCAACATTTTCTCACATGTTTAAGGTCCAGTGGAGATGTTCCCGCGCCCATGCTAATCTTTGCACCCTGTGATGTGCGGTCAGCAGCGGTACCCTCGTGGGACGATGGCTTCTGTACCCCATAGCGAGGAGATGGTTCTGGATAGTGTGGCTGCTTACACGTTTTTGTGCACCAGCGTTAAATTTCCGAGTGATTTCTTGCGCTGTGGCCCGTCTATCTGCTGTAACAATGCGAGCTAGCCGACGATGACCCCGCTCATCCACACGCTGTTGTCCACGGCAGTTGGCCCTTGCAGGGATGATTTTACCGGATTCGATGTACTCACGGTGCACCCGTGACACAGTGGCTCGTGAAATCCCAGTGCCTGCACGACTTCCGAGATGGAGTGACCCATTCGTCGGGCCCCGACAATTTGTCCACGATCAAATGCGCTTAGATCCTTCGTCTTACCCATACTGCGTCCGACTCTTACTGATTCCAGTCGCATCACTCCTTATATTGTCGGATCGCTGCATACGTCATGACGTTTCCGTTTACAGGACCGCCCCCAGCGCCACATTTGCATAACGCCAGCTGTCTCTAATTCAATTGCTCTTCAGTGTATGCATTAGAATATATCTGTTCATAGAAAATAATGAGGACCTGCTCTGCTTGTGGTATATTTGTATAATACAAAAAGTAAATACCGAAATTATAATGCTTAGATTTTAATATCGTTAAGCATCATTTCACATTTAAACAGTTGTCCCGTCTTTAAGTTAAAAATAAAAACATCTTCAACACCCTGTAACGAACAAGTTTGTCCGTGCCGGCGTCGAAACCGGCTCCCCTGACTCCGGAGTAAGTCGCTCACCCAACTGAGCTACGCCGACATATGCTCTCACTGCTATCTGCCTCTATCTCACGTGCGTCTTGCGGTGCAGGTACGTTACAACCCATCACAACACTAGGTCGATTTTGTTGGCAAGACTTGTTTCATTTTATCATTATAGTAGGTCCACACATGGAGTCACGAAGTACAGCAGCTTCTTATCTGAGTGGTTGATACTCATCGCATATTCTGACACTATTGTCTGTTGTTTCTTAAAATCAACAATACCAGAATATGCCCGGAATCATTTCAGGTTCATTGAATAAATTAGCAATGTTTATTCACAATTAAATGTTTATTTAACATCTACTATAGTTTCGCAGAGCGCCTGGTTCGGGTTCATCAGGACAAATGGCGCGTAAACATTCAAATCATTATGATATCATCAGAGTTCTGACGGTCACGGATTTTGGTGAGTAGTTTCCACGTACTTGAAAGAAATGGAGTAGATATCATGTCGCTGACAAGCCGTAAAGATTTGCGGTATATGTGGAAAGCTTTTAATATATTAATCTTGATAGTCGAATCAGGTTTATCAATAAGCGTAGCGTTTTCAAAAAAAATATTTATGGTTATTTTCGTGACACTGTTGGGCTATATACGACTTTTTCAGTTCACAATTCCGTACGTAAGTCTTGTGTTCCTTCACACGAAAACTTAAAGCCCTGCGGTTCTGTACTGTATATGAAAGCCCACATTCACAAAGGATCTGATAAATTCTCCAGGAATTGTCTTCGATATAGTCTTTTAATCTATAAATAAGGTGAATAGTTGTGAAAACACAAGTTCGTCCTCGACGGACATCGAGTCCGTGTTCCCTCACTCCGGAGTATGTCGCTCTCCCAACTGAGCTACGCGGACGGAATGTCTCGCAGCAGATTTATCTTCTTGACACATGTTTTTACCTCTGTAGTACGTCACATAGTGTTTTCAAATCCATAAACAAAGTGAATTTTTACGGATCAAAAGACTACACCGAAAATATAAATTCTTGAGGAATTTAAATGTTATTGACCAAGAAGTCCTGGTCAATAAATTGTCAAGCAATTGACGAAAGACCCTATCAGTACCAATGCAGAGAATGTGCCGAACGTTTTCTGAAGTTGAGGTTTATGATGTTTTTATGCCTTGGAGTTGTGGCTTTGCATATTTTGTGTTTAAATTATACAGTTACTTATTCTTAAACAAATAAAAATACGGCTAGAGTTAGCATGAATAGAAGCAATTTACCATTTGCTTTATTTCTTCAAATTGTCGAAGTCATACACTGTAAAAAATAAGTGGTATAAATGCACGGAATTTTTTTGAAAATAACGTGCAGCAAAATTACCGGTAAGTGTCTGTCTTTTTCAGAAATTTCCATTTTTAAAAGTGTCCGTTTACTTTAACTTCCGTATTTTCACAGATTTTCCGTAATCAGAAATTCCGATTATCTCAGAAAAAATACACTTCAGGTTTTTCCGTATTTAAACTGAAATTCCGCAAAACCCAACGATCCCGCATTTCTCAGCCCTTACCCCAGATAATCTTTCCGCTGGGTCAGGATCGAACCCGGTACTTGGGTTTGTTTAACAGGCAACCCATGCCATTAACCACTGAGCCACACACGCTAGGAAGCTTAAATCACGTACAGCGTAAGAGAAATTGAGCGACAATGCTTTTTTTTTTTTTTTTTTTTAAATTTTGCGAGTGATTTACTCATTTTATTTTCTGTTAGAGCTTATTATTTTTCTAAATAGGTTTGAAATATTTTTTTTTTCTGTAGGATAAGCATTTTTCACCGTGATTTTTCGAAGCAACAAAATGCTTTGCAACTTGTTTTTTTTTAAACTCACACTGACTTTCAGTTATCCTTTAATAGTATTATTTCACAAAAGAGTATCATTTCCTAAATATAAAATTTACTCATGATAGATATAACAGCTTTTGTCTTAAGTTGTCCAGAGAATGATACGTAGACATCGTATAATCATCTGTACAATAAGTTAAGTACCCGGTTTCTTACAGTAACATAATATACAGAGTGTCCGAAAAGTATTTCCCTGGTTACAAACGTCATTCATATTCGCTGTATGTACGTTACAGATGTGAAACTGGTGCCAAAATGTCGGAAAACTAACCAAGTTTTTTTTTGTTGCAGGTTTCCACAACGTGACTGTAGTGTAGCAGTGTCAGTGTCCAGGAAACCGGAAATGTTCACAAATCAGGAAAAAGCTCAGTGTGTCCTCTGGTATCACGACACCCGGTCACCAATAACAGTGCAGAGGAACTTTCAAACAACGTATGGAAAGAAGTCGCCCCATTTTAAGAGCATTAAGTCGTGGTACGACAAGTTGAAGACCACAAGATCTGTTGCTGACTTACCGAGAACTGGCCAACCATCAGCCTCAGCTGAAAGGGTGGAAGCAGTGAGACAGTCTTTTGTGCGAAGTCCCAAGAAATCAGTGCCTCACGTGACTTACAGATGCCAAAAAGTTCTGTTCATGATAAAAAGTTCTGTTCATGATTTGTGAACATATTCGGTTTCCTGGACACTGCCACTGCTACACTACAGCCACGTTGCGGAAACCTGCAACAAACAAACTTGGTTAGTTTTCCAACATTTTGGCACCAGTTTCACATCTGTAACGTACGTACAGCGGATATGAATGACGTTTGTAATCAGGGAAAGACTTTTCTGACACCCTGTATAATAAATAGTTGGTGCGCAAAATGGGTGTGAGGAGAAGAAATATCCTGTGCCACAATAAACAAAAGTCATGCGGTATCCACAGTATCCGATCTCGATACGGAACTTCAAAATTCGACAGACGATTGAAATCTAAAACTTAATCAAACCTCAAGTATTCTCACCAATTATTCTATTACGGGTATGTTTCGCCATATGGATAGGGAAAAAGTGAGAACGGAGTTTTTCCGTTAACGTACGAAAGGAATTGCGGAAAGGTTTCTAAAAATTCAGAATTTTCCGTTAACACATCTCTAAAACGATACTTTACAGTCAATTTAAGAAAGAAACTGGGGAAAGGTTTCTGAAAATTCAGAATTTTCCCGTGGTACGAAAAATTCGTAAAATTCAGGTTTATTTCTGTCATTTCACGGGAAAAGTTGTATCAGAAATATGCTTCGTTAATTCACGAAAGAAATGACGGAAAGTGGTTAGTGAATTTCAGAAAAAATTTTACAATGTATACAATAAGTACCCGGTGTCCTACAGTAAAACAATAATATAATAAATAGCTGGTGCACAAAATGGGTGTGAGGAGAAGAAATATTCTGTGCCACAATTAACAAAATTCGTTCCTTATGCTGTCCACAATATCCGATCTCGCTACGGAACTTCAAAATTCGACAGAATATTGGACTTTAAAAGTTATTCAAACCTCTAGTATTCTCACCAATCGCTCCTATTTCTGGTAATTTGCCGTCATATATGGATACGGAAAAAGTGAGAATGGAGTTTTCCCATCAATATAAGAAAGAACTTGCCGAAAGGTTTCTGAAAATTCAGAATTTTCCGTTAACACATCTCTAAAACGGTAATTAACCGTCAATATAGAAAAAAAAATTGCGGAAAACTTTCTGAAAACTCTGAATTTTTCCGTGGTACGAAAGATCCGTTAAATTTGGGTTTCTTTCTGTCATTTCACGGGAGAGGTTGTATCAGAAATATGCTTCGTTAATTCACGAAAGGGATGATGGAAAGTGGCTCGTGAATTTCAGAAAAAATATTACAGTGTACGATTGCAGAAAACTTTGCCACATTATCGATAACATACAACAACACTCACATATAGGCTTGAACTTTCGTAGTAACAAGTTAACATGGTAACTACATCAATCAGTAAATCTCTCACAATCGTATCACCACTCTCTCTCCTTACTTCCTATTCTCGAAGTATTTATATTTACTCTTGCGCTACTGTGAGTGTTGATAAAACGGGTAAAGAAATTCCGGGAAGTGACGCCCCATTCAGAAGGGAAAATGTAACTGAGAAGTTGCAAAATTTACATAATAGATAATGAAATGGAATGCAAAATTAGAGATATACAACTACAGAATCACGTGCACAACCGCCATGATTTATTCGTGATCATTTGATTGTCAGCCAGGAGCATTTGCATATAACATAATCATTCTTAGTATTTTTGCAAAATGGAACAGGGCCGCCCCGGTGGCGCAGTGGTCTAAGGCGCTGGCCTCTGATCATTCGTCCATAAGGGGTCCGGGTTCGAATCCCGGCCGGTCCGGCATGGATGTTGTGTTTGTCTTACGGCACTGGCTCTCTCCCTTCCCTGGAACCAGTGATCCTAAATTAGGGACGGGCGACTGCTTATAGCCCATTGAATTGCTCACGGTGGTCGTTAAACCTCCAATAAAAAAATCGTCCGAAAGGGGTCCGGGTTCGAATCCCGTGAGGCATGGATGTTGTGTTTGTCTTACGGCACTGGCTCTCTCCCTTCCCTGGAACCAGTGACCCTAAATTAGGGACGGGCTACTGCTTATAGCCCATTGAGTTGCTCACGGTGGTCGTTAAACGTCCAATCAAAAAAAAAAAAAAAAAAAAAGAGAACAGCTTTCAGTGTTTTAACTTTTAAAACGGTAGTAATTATTTGGCGAAAAATCCTGGTAAAACACACGGGTCTGAAAGGAATGGTTTTTTGATAAGTCATTTATCAGATATGTATTGGCAACAGCGTTTGTCTGAGAATTGCACACATGATTATTTATGTTGGGCATGACTTCATTCGGTGGACATCTCTGTCATGGAGTACTTATGACGTCATTCCGAAAATTGTGACGTCATTGAGCATTTATGACGTCTTTCTGAGAATTGCGCAGATGATTATTTATGTTGTGCATGACGTCATTCGATGGACATCTTTGTCATACGTCATTTATGACGTCTCTCGTTGGACATCTCTATCATGGAGCAGAGAGCAAATGTCCGGTTTTGTTTGAAAAACGGTAAAACTGCAGGAGACAGTTGAATCGTTGCGTGATGGATATGGGGCTAATTAACAATCTCGTGCACAAATAGTCCGATGGTACGCATATTTCAAGGATGGGTGGGAAGATTTGTAAAACGACGAAAGGCCCTGACGCCCGATTTCAGTTCGCATGTCTGAACTATTGAGGAAAGTTCGCGAAAGGATGAAAAGTAATCATCGTGTGACCTTGGTGATACTGCAATGTGAGCTCGGTGTTAACAAGGAAATGAAATTTTAGAGCAAGATTTTTTTTGGGGGGAGGGGGGAAAGTTTATGCTGGTTTTGTTCCGCATGCTTTGCAACACGACCAGAAACTTGCACGGGTGGAGTACGCAAAAGACATCCTGGAGAATGCAGAAACAATGCAAAAATTTTCTCCAAAGCAATGTGGCAGGTGACTTGTTTCCGTCATGATCCTGTAACGAAGCGTCAGAGTGCTCAGTGGAAGTCGCCAAAACCACCCAAAGGAAAGAAGATCAGGTTACGGAAGTCCAAAATCAATACAGTGCTTGTGTGCTTTTACGATAGCAAGGGAATTCTGCATCACGAGTTCATTCCTGAAGGTACAACTGTCATTGGCAATGCTTACACATTCATTTTGGAACGATTGTGGAACAGGATTGTTCGAGTCAGACCTGATTACAAAAACAGGCACTGCTTCCTTCTGCATGATAACGCACCAGCACACAGGGCAGTCAGTGTACAGTAATTTCTGGCACGAAAACAAGTACGTGTACATAACCATCTCCTCTATTCTCCAGATTTGTCGCCGTGTGAGTACTTTCTATTCCCTAAATTAAATCTGTCTTTTAATTTTAAAAGGAAAGTTGTTTCAAGATATTGAAGACATACAATGAACTGTGACATCAGCTCCTCACTCCATACCAATAGACGACTTCTGCAAGTCATTCTTTCGTGGGCTGATTGTGTCACTGCTTGTATTAACGCAGGAGGAATGTACTTCGAATAAATGTGAAGACATACAATGAACTGGGACATGAGCTCTTCACTCCATACCAAAAGACGACTTCTGCAAGTCATTCTTTCGTGGGCTGATTGTGTCACTGCTTGTATTAACGCAGGAGGAATGTACTTCGAATAAATGTGAAGACATACAATGAACTGGGACATGAGCTCTTCACTCCATACCAAAAGACAACTTCTGCAAGTCATTCTTTCGTGGGCTGATTGTGTCACTGCTTGTATTAACGCAGGAAGAATGTACTTCGAATAAATGTGAAGACATACAATGAACTGGGACATGAGCTCTTCACTCCATACCAAAAGACGACTTCTGCAAGTCATTCTTTCGTGGGCTGATTGTGTCACTCCTTGTATTAACGCAGGAGGAATGTACTTCGAATAAATGTGAAGACATACAATGAACTATGACATCAGCTCTTCACTCCATACCAAAAGACTACTTCTGCAAGTCCTTCTTTCGTGGGCTGATTGTGTCACTGCTTGTATTAACGCAGGATTAATTTACTTTGAATAAATGTGAAGACATACAATGAAATGTGACATCAGCTCTTCACTCCATACCAAAAGACTACTTCTGCAAGTCCTTCTTTCGTGGGCTGATTGTGTCACTGCTTGTATTAACGCAGGATTAATTTACTTTGAATAAATGTGAAGACATACAATGAAATGTGACATGATCTTCTCACTCCATACCAAAAGACTACTTCTGCAAGTCCTTCTTTCGTGGGCTGATTGTGCCACTCCTTGTATTAACGCAGGATGAATTTACTTCGAAAAAATGTGGAGACATACAATGAACTGTGGCATCAGCTCTTCACTCGATACCAAAAGACGACTTCTGCAAGTCCTTTTTTCGTGGGCTGATTGTGTCACTGCTTGTATTAACGCAGGAGGAATGTACTTCGAATAAATGTGAAGACATACAATGAACTCTGGCATGAGCTTTTCACTCCATACCAAAAGACGACTTCTGCAAGTCCTTCTTTCGTGGGCTGATTGTGTCACTGCTTGTATTAACGCAAGAGGAATGTACTTCGAATAAATGTAAAGACATACAATGAACTGTGACATGAGCTCCTCACTCTACACTAAAAGACGACTTCTGCAAGTCCTTCTTTCGTGGGCTGATTGTGTCACTCCTTGTATGAAAGCAGTAGGAATCTACTTCGAATAAATGTGAAGACATACAATGAACTGTGACATCAGCTCTTCACTCCATACGAAAAGACGACTTCTGCAAGTCCTTCTTTCGTGGGCTGATTATGTCACTCCTTGTATTAACGCATGAGGAATGTACTTCGAATAAATGTGAAGACATACAATGAACTGTGACATCAGCTTTTCACTCCATACGAAAAGACGACTTCTGCAAGTCCTTCTTTCGTGGGCTGATTGTGTCACTCCTTGTATTAACGCAGGAGGAATGTACTTCGAATAAATGTGAAGACATACAATGAACTGTGACATCACCTCTTCACTCCATACCAAACGATGACTTCTGCAAGTCCTTCTTTCGTGGGCTGATTGTGTCACTCCTTGTATTAACGCAGGATGAATTTACTTCGAAAAAATGTGGAGACATACAATTAACTGTGACATGAGTTCTTCACTTGATACCAAAAGTCGACTTCTGCAAGTCCTTCTTTCGTGGGCTGACTGTGTCACTGCTTGTATTAACGCAGGAGGAATGTACTTCTTTTTTTTTTTTTTTTTTTTTTTTGATTGGAGGTTTAACGACCACCGTGAGCAACTCAATGGGCTATAAGCAGTCGCCCGTCCCTAATTTAGGGTCACTGGTTCCAGGGAAGGGAGAGAGCCAGTGCCGTAAGACAAACACAACATCCATGCCTCACCGGGATTCGAACCCGGACCCCTTACGGATGAATGATCAGAGGCCAGCGCCTTAGACCACTGCGCCACCGGGGCGGCGGAATGTACTTCGAATAAATGTGAAGACATACAATGAACTGTGACATGAGCTCTTCACTCTACACCAAAAGACGACTTCTGCAAGTCCTTCTTTCGTGGGCTGATTGTGTCACTCCTTCTATTAACGCAGGAGAAATGTACTTCTAATAAATGTGAAGACATACAATGAACTGTGACTTCAGCTCTTCACTTCATACCACAAGACCCTTGCTGCAAGTCCTTCTTTTGTGGGCTGATTGTGTCACTCCTTGTATTAACGCAGGAGAAATGTACTTCGAATAAAATATATTCACATAAGTTCGCCTGCTTTTCCAATTTCTTTTTTAATTCAGTCTCATTGCTTAATTGCCTCTCTGTGTAATTCAAACTTTCACACTTTATTTATCACATTTCAAGTGCACGGAAACTACAGTATTTAAAATCAGTTTTCTCTCTTTCGTATCCTGTTCTTAAATTTGATTAAAAGTGGACAAAAACTCTGGAGTCATTTATTTAAATTCAGAATATAGACGAGCCAGCGTGGAAAAATGCGTCCGTTAATCCAAATTACGAGGAAAATCTTCTTCTGGAGACGCTACTCTCAGAAGTGTAATCGTTGGCACAAATGTGCCGTATTTTCACTGTTCTCATGTAGCAACTCCTTCAGAAAACTTGAAAATTACATTTCCTGGAGCGGAAATCGAACCCGCATCTACCGATATCCGTTCGAGCATGCTATCTGTTATACGACCCAGGACAAGGAAGTTCTAAGCAACTGAAGCTAAGCAGATGTCGCTTAGAAATCTGAGAACCGTTCAGATTTGCGCTAGTCGAACTTCCTTGTTTTGGGTTGATGCATAAGTTCATGCCGTTTTATTTCACGAGTGTTTCTCAGGTCAATAGTAACGGTACACATCTCTTCTTTGTGGTGCAGATGGCCAGTTGTATATCAAAATGTAGCCAGTAATATCGTGTATCCAAATGATATTGCGTTGTGTGATTGTGGCTAATGGCTTTTTTGGTTTTCAGGTCCGGAAGTATGGAGTGTCAAGCAGAGAGGAATGAACATTTCCGACATCTGCTCCTCTACGAGTTTAACAAGGGATCCACAGCCGCCGAGGCTACTCGACAAATGTGTGCTCTATATGAGGAAGATGCTATTGCTCTGAGGACAGCCCACAAATGGTTTGAGTGGTTCCGAGGTGGCAGTTTTGACCTCAACGTCTCTCCATGCTCACGTGGTCCATCTCACTTTGATGACAATCGTTTGAACCTTCTCATCCACTTGAATCCGCGTCAAACCACACACAAATTGACCAATGAGGTGGACTGTGATCAAGCCACAGTGGTGCGACACTTGTAACGTATGGGAAAGGTCCAGAAATTGGGGTCTTGGGTGCCTCACACTCTCACCGAGGACAACAAGAATCAGCGTGTTGCCATATGTGGTTCCTTGCTCGCCCGTTATCGCGAATGTTCTCAGCAACACACACCCTTTCTGTCACGTATTGTTACTGGAGATGAAAAGTGGTGCCTGTACGTGAATTTCAGGTATCGGAGGGAATGTTTAAGCCCAAACAAGTCGCCCTCACCACGTCCAAAACATGACATTCATCCCGCGAAGATCATGTTGTGTGTCTGGTGGGACATGGAAGGCATTATTCACTGGAAAATGCTGCCGAGGAGTCGAACCATCAATGCTACACTCTATTGTGAGCAACTCCGCCGTGTGGTGAGAGCAATTCAGCATAAACGGCCACATCGGTGCCATGGTGTTCTTTCTCCAACATGATAGCGCACGCCTCCACAATACATTTCTGTAGTGCGGTGAAAAAATTGGCATTAACTTATGCATCAACCCAACACAACCGTTCAGATTTCCGCTAGTCGAACTTTCTTCCTTGTTTTGGGTAGTGTAATGGATAGCATGCTCTAACGGAAATCAGGAGATGCGGGTTCGATTTCCGCTCCAGAGCAATGTAATTTTCAAGTTTTCTGAAGGAGTTGCTACATGGAAACAGTGAAAATGCGGCACATTTGTGCCAACGATCACATTTGTATTGCCTTTCATGTATTTGCGAGAAATTATTTGAATTATTTATTCAGGATAATTCGTCTCCCACTTATGTATGTTGTACTCACAGAAGTTGCAGCTACCATTTTGTTGCAATTCAGTGATTAACTGCTGCCAGATTTCGGTGTTTTAAACAGGTTATGTCAAGGTTAACCTGTCTGCAGTGAATTCTTTCTCGTGAAACTGCTGTTTAAAATGATGCATTAGCTGTGAGTGCTTTTATCCTTAAAGGTTGCATCCGACCTAAAAAGTGGGCATTCTGGAAAATAGAAATTATGCAAGCATTTTTTTTTTCCAAGAAAACAGATGTTTGAGACGCTATAATAAGTGCACGGACTTAAGTAAACTATAGCGCAGTCTGAAGGTAAAATAATGATTTTGTCGTAATACGCTTCCTGAGAAGAAAATATTGTAGCTGTCATCCCGTCACAGGACAAAAATATGGCCCTGTGTGAAGTTTGTTGTGTTTCGTTTTTGTTATCTTCTCTTCTTTCCGGAGTTGTAAATTTTGCAAAGTCTGATCTGTACTTGGTGTTAGGTGCTTCAAGGAGAAACCGTTGGCTTGACTTTAAGGCGAGACACTCACTCTCTCCATGGAAATTTTCAACACGGATTTCGTTTTAATTACCTTCGTGGAATACGTGATGATGTCACGGTCATTTGTGATAAAAGTTCACCGGTTGTTGTCCCGACTACAGATAATTTCCTATAAAACGTAAGCAATGGCAATCTTAAGTAAAACAACTGCTGATTGCCACCAAAACAATAAGGCGCATGCTTACAGAACTCCAGAAGTCCAAATGCTTATCTATCGTAAGCAAAGTGAGGGGCTTGCGGTGAGCGTACATTCACTTTCAGCTGCGCTGACATCTCGTTCAAGGCGTTATTTGTGCAATACCGCTAAAGAAAAGGTAAGTTTTTTTTTGAAATTTTTATTTTTATTTTATTTATGGAACAACAACACGATTTGCTCCTTAAATTTTCAACTCTACTTTTTATTTCCGTACCATATTCTTTTCCGAGTGTGTGAAAACGCAAATTTGTCAGTAACGGAATCGAAACCGCGCCTCTTCGTTCCGGAGCCAGTTGTTGTAACCGACGGAATGTATCACTGCAGATTTGTCGTCTTGACACGTGCTTCACCTTTGTAGTACCTCACAACATATCGCTCTTAATTTTGTTGTTGAAGCGAAAAAGTAATTTTCATTAATTCCAGACGATGTGTGTGGATCAAACATCACACATTTGTCACCCAGTGACCAATAGATTAATTTTCCATTATAGGGTACCAATGTCTAAACACAAATTTGTCGGTGAAAGGGATTGAAATCGCGCCTCCTTGCTCCGGAGCCAGTTTTTCTAACCAACTAAACTACACCGACGGAATGTATCGCTGCAGATTTGTCGTCTTGACACGTGCTTCACCTTTGTAGTACCTCACAACATATCGCTCTTAATTTTGTTGTTGAAGCGAAAAAGTAATTTTCATTAATTCCAGACGATGTGTGTGGATCAAACATCACACATTTGTCACCCAGTGACCAATAGATTAATTTTCCATTATAGGGTACCAATGTCTAAACACAAATTTGTCGGTGAAAGGGATTGAAATCGCGCCTCCTTGCTCCGGAGCCAGTTTTTCTAACCAACTAAACTACACCGACGGAATGTATCGCTGCAGATTTGTCGTCTTGACACGTGCTTCACCTCTGTAGTACGTCACAGATGCCATAAACCTGTTTTTATTCCCCATTACGAAGATTATTTCCCTGAGGCTGATTGTTTTCAACTGCTTTCCTCACTATTACGCAGTTGAATTTTCTTTTGTGTTCAGTGATATTTCTCCACCCTCTCTTACGTGGTTGTACTCACCAAGGGATGATTGAATTATAACCATCCTTATCAAAAGTGAATACATCGCATTGACCACATATTTTCCGAGAGGGCGCGATTAGTCGACCGATGAGCATATATAAGATGTGAGTGGAGCAATAGGTAGTAAATTTTTAGAAAAATTAATATATGCAAAAATAATAACATTTACACTAAAATACCATATTATAAATAAAAATCAATTGGATTTCCAACCCCACAAATCTACTGAAATTGCAGTGCTTCATTTACAAAACATTATTTTAAAAAATTTTGCACTAAATACTATAACACTTGCTATCTTTTTAGATCTAACAAAAGCATTTGACAAACAACCCCAGCCAAATTTCGACTAGCTGTGACATGTTTTTCACACCGCCTGATATCTGGTTGAAACAGAAAGTAAACATAAATCATTAAATTATCCTTCATAAATTATGTGCTCTGGAAATATGGAACTTGCCTCATACTTTACTTAAAAATTATTTAACAAAAAGGCTACAATATACCCAAATCAATCAATTCCAATCCACTTTACAGCAATCGCATTATGGAGTCCCTCAGGGATCGATTCAGGGACCTTTGTTATTCAATTTGCATATTAATTATGTATTTAGCATAACATTAGAAAAGGATGTCATACTATATGCAGGTGACGCAACATTACTTTTTAGGGGACACAATATAAATGACATTATTACTAAAGCTAACAATCACTTACAGCTATACTCAAATTGGCTAACTACTAATGAACTGATAATAATTAACACTTCTAAAACTGAAGCTATGGTCTTCTCCAGACAGTGATCTGAATGGGGCCATACTATAAATTCATTGTTTGAAAATAAAATAATTGGTATAGTACCACATTTTAATTATTTGGGAGTGAATTTTACTCCTGACTTACGATGGACTAAACATATAGAAATACTTTCGAATAAATTATCTAAAAATATTGGTCTCATTTGCAAAATATTAACAACTCTTTCAATTAAAACACTAATTCTCTTGTATTACTCATTAATTCAGGCTCACATTAGCTACTGCTTTTTATCTTCGGGTCAAAAACATATACAACTAAAAAAAATTTAAACAAATTACAGGGATCACAAAATAAATATATTAGATTAATAGACTTACTTCCAAAACGATATACTACTATGATTACACACATACATCCACATCTATATCCTCCAGTTCATCCGAGTGATTTCCGAATACTAACAATACATCAACTTTTCTATTATAAACTTGGCAAAATCATGTTTCAGAGACTTGAGAACAATTTCATATGGATTTAATTGAAATTAATTGCAATAAACACAACTACCAAACAAGAAATAGATTACCGCTTCGCCCAATGCAGCCTAAAACTCAGCTATTAAAATAAAGTTTAAATTATGCTGGTCCAGATTATTTCATTGCTTTTGGATTTAACAAATATTAATAACCAAAATCTCTTTAAAAAATACTGAAAGTACCTACTGAGTTAACAAATGAAAAATATCTTCTTTAATTAAATACAAATAATAATATTATTTATTTACTAAAAATAATTCATGATAAGGCCATTCTCACTTGTCTCATACTTTTGAGGGAACGAAGGGGTATGTCAGGACTCCTAAGAGGCCTTTTCTCTTCTTTCCTTTGCTGTTTAATAGCCATTGTATCCATAACTTATTGTAATATTTTTATATTATGTAACAGCATAAATAAATAAATAAATGAATAAAATTCGGAGCGTGATGGGTAAACAGAAAGATTTATCTGACTTTGAGAAAGGACAGCTTGTGGGAGATCGGAGAGCGGATGCCCGGATTTCCCAAACATCTAAACTGGTGGGTTGTTCGCGAGCCGCCGCAGTTAAAGTGTCTAAGGACTGGCGTGAAATTAGTCAAACAACGACCCGGAAGTAAAACTGCACAACACAGTGAAAGGTTTATATGAGAGGTTAGCGACAGGTCCGACGACTTGTACAGGCCAACAAACGCAGCAGTTTACTATCCGTTACAGCAGAGGCCAACCCAGAACAGTATCTATCATGACCATTCGTCATGACAATCTATAACAGCAGACGACCCAGATGATATCCATTATCTGTCATGACCATTCGTCATGACAAAATATAACAGCAGATGACCCAGATGACATCCAGTATCTGTCATGACCATTCGTCATGACAATCTATAACAGCAAACGACCCAGATGATATCCAGTATCTGTCATGACCATTCGTCATGACAATCTAAAACAGCAGACGACCCAGATGGCATCCAGTATCTGTCATGACCATTCTTCATGACAATCTATAACAGCAAACGACCCAGATGACATCTAGTATCTGTCATGACCATTCGTCATAACAATCCATAACAGCAGACGACCCAGAAGACATCCAGTATCTGTCATGACCATTCGTCATGACAATCTATAACAGCAGACGACCCAGATAACATCCAGTATCTGCCATGACCATTCGTCATGACAATCTATAACAGCAGACGACCCAGATGACATCCAGTATCTGTCATGACCATTCGTAATGACAATCTATAACAGCAGACGACCCAGACGACATCCTTTCTTAACCACGGTTCATCGGCTCAAAAGACTCGCCTGGTGCAAAGATCCTGCAAGTTGGAAGGCGGGTGACTGAAAAGAAAGTTTGCTTATCTGACTAGTAGCGGGGTTTTTTTCTCCACTCCGTGGATTGCCGTGTACGTATATGGCGCAAACAACATCAGGCACTCGATTCATCAAGCATGGTCTCCACAGCGCAAGCAGATGGAAGTGGTTCTTTTGTGTGGGACATGTTTACCTGGCAGGAATTTACCTGGTAGGAACTTGGATACTTGGCGCATGTGGAACAACGTATGACTGGTGCCCACTGTCTTGAATTGCTTGCTTACTTTGCACATCCAGCAATGTCACACTTTTCCCCGAATGGCGACGGTGTCTTCCAAGCTGATAATGCGCCGAGACACAGGTCCAATATTGTGTAGGAATGGAACACAGTTCGGACTTCCAGCATATGGATTGGCCTCCGAATTCCCCCGATATCAATATCCCATATAGCACTTGTGAGACACTGTGGGGCGGCATATAATCACTCCCATACCTGCATTGAAGGCCTTGTTACACACAGCTTGGTTTGTCATACCTCACAACTGCTTCGGGATCTTTTTGAATCGATGCCATGTAGGATAGCTGCTGTTCTGGGGCGAAATGAGGGCCTACGAAGTATTAGGTAGGTGACCATAATTCAGTGATCACTCACTGTATATTCCACTTTAGAAGTTACATTTTTTCCCCCTTATTTACCTTCATCTCTTTTCTATTTGCATTCTTGTTTGTTCTGATGATTTATTCAAGTTGATTTTGTTCTCAGTGCCACCTATTTTTTTATCGCTGCTTCAATAAGATCCTTGATATTTTTTTCTGTTGACATCAAAGATATTGTGGTATCCGCTCTTAAGAGAATTTCTAAAATGGGTCTTTCAGATGCAGAGATATCAAGAAAAACTTATTGCACTTTCGCGCCCTCTAGGGGGCACATTTTTCATTATTTTGGACAGGAAATCTGCATAAATTTGGTTTCTTTCTTCGCCGTATCTTATAAAAGGGAAAATTTTAATCGGGTTTTAGACGCTTAGATATTGCTGCAAATGTAGTTTAAACAGAAATATGAATTTTCTCCCTCTAGTAGAAAAAATTGTGCTTCACAAAAATTCATTTTACAATTTACCTTGTGAAACACTTTGGGTTTATATTTGAGAAGTTTTGTAGTTCACAGTCCAGTCGCTAGGTGGTGTTTTTGTACTTGTGTTTGCTGCTGTATCTGCGCCTCTGCAAACCCTATTGAAAAATTAATTTTTGATTTTACTGTATGCGATTTGCTGCCATAAAGATGGGGAGCATTATCCTCTTTAAATAATGCACAGCTGTACCGCTAGAGGGCGTAAATGTCCAAGCGTTTTCCTAGCTATCTCTGCTTCTAGGGTACGTATTTGAAAAGTTATTTTTTCTTAGCATAGCTTTAGCCATGAAGAATACTTTTCGCCTATTTTCAACTTTTCCATTATGCAAAATTCTTCCGCTAGAGTGCGTAGAGTTATATTATGTTTACTTCTACATTTCCTCTACTAACTGTTCGATTTGAAAATCGCTTTGTCTCTGTTACAATTGTGAATTTTCGCAACATGTATTTTAGCAGCTGGTGGAAGTAAATAGCTGTTTCTATTTCTGGATGTTTTATCCATTGTAGAAATCCGGTTGGTATTTCTTTTTTCCTAAGCAGTTTCATTGACTATGAATAACTATGATAAATTTTATTCACGTCGGATATGTTTCATAAGACGTGCGTGCTCATTACAACCGCAAATTCGATATCATCTTTCGGATTTCTTTTACAATTGAAATGAGAGCATTTCCAAATAGAGATTTGAAAGGAATTTGGGTTTCATCGAAGATTAGACTTCTTTCTTAATCTCTGTCTATGCAACACATTTCGTAACAAAAACTGAGTAACCTTTTCGTGAAAACTGCGATAAGTAATTCCTTTCTACACTAATGCGATTACGCACAGGATCGGTGTGAGTGTGCGAAGTAGTTTAAACTACACAGTTTCTTCATCGCAAATTAGGAAATGTGTATGGTGTGCAAGAAATAATAGACTGATTTGCCTTGAGAATAAATCTAATAAAGTATAGTAAGGACTCTGATAAGTTGCGTAATTTTTTTTTTTTTTTTTTTTTTTTTTTCGTGCTTAACTCCCACCGCAGGTAACTGTAAGGGCTAAAAGATGTCTCCCGTCAGAATTTAGGACCACTGGTTCTAGGGAAAGACGAGCGTCAGAATTTAGGGTCAAACTTGAAAAATTGTTTCGTTTATTTTCCGATTTGAAAAATTCTTTCTTTGTTGCAGAGTGTTTCCGCTGCGAATTGTTTTTCATATAATTTCAAATTTTTGTTACCGCACAAATCTGCCACCAGAGGGCGTAAATTCACGTTTCCGTTTAGTGCAATATCTGCTGGACTAAAAACCCGATTAAAAAACTTCTTTCTCCGGTCAGATACTATTAACTATGCAAACTCTGTGTGCATATTTTCTTCCCGAAATAATGCACAATTTCGCCGGTAGGTGGTGCAAATGCTTAATATGTTTTTCTCAATATCTCTACTTCTACATGTGCGATTTAAAAAATCATTTCACCTACGTATGCCATTTACCTTGTAGAACACTTTAGTGTAGCATATGAGGAGTGTTTTTAGGTGACATTTCTGTCGCTAGGTGGTGTTTGTGTACTTCAGTTTGCAGCTGTATCTCTATTTCTAAAAACCCTATTGAGAAATTTATTCTTTATTGTATGGCATTCTCTACAATAGAGATGCGGAGCATTATTCTCTTTAAATAACGCACAGATTTCCGCTAGGGGGCGTACATGCGGGCTCCCGGAACTCACGTCTCCTCTCTTTACGGGCTTGGCCAAAAACCCCTGGAGAGAAAGCCCCAGCGCGCGAAATGCGAAAGAGTGTAACGTCACGGTCAGAGAACCATCGCAATCCCTCTCTCCAGAGGGGTCAAAGGGCAAACGTAAGGGGAGTGACGATATTAGCTTCGCGTTCAGGCGGCATTGGTCAGCGTTGAACTTTCGGTTGTCGTGCACGTCGTGAATTAGCGTTTTTATACAACATGCGTGGAAAATATTGGGTGCCTTTATGTAGATCTAATTACAAAGCACGTCCAAAAGCTACTGTTCTCAGCTTTCCTTCGTAGAAGATGGATTTCTTCCATACCAATAAAGGATTTTGAACCCACCGTGAATTCAAAGGTTAGTTAAGCTTAATTGTTCTCACAATAGAATGTTCTGCGTACAATTTAAGTTAAAGTAAGTTGTGATAGAGATTGAGGTTCCAAATAGAGAACTATGCACTTGGATTTAAAATGTTTTTTTTTTCTTGCTTTCTAGAAGAGTAGTTGCAAGATCTGAACACACGTCTCACCGTATTTTCAGAAAATATACTCACTAAATCAGAAATTTTGCTTTCGCGTTCGTTACGTAATTAGAGAACGGTCATTTTTTTTTTTTTTAATAAAACGAACACGAAGGGAATTTCTAGAAGTTTTAAGTGAAATGATTATGTTCATAAAGTCCTACAAATTTGCCATTCACGCACTTAAAAAAAAATCACAGTTGCAAAAATGCTTAACGTAAAATGTTGGGCGTTTCATGTTATGCGTGAAAAAACTTATGTTTGTGTTCCTTTAGCCAAACTAAGACTAAAGGAAAAATTTCCTGAAATATTTATTTTTAAGACCCGTACATGAAATCGTTTCCTAGCACAAGAGCAAAATTTTGGAATTCCCCGATTCACAGATATCATAGCAGGAAACTGAGAAAATAAATGAAAGCTAAAGATCTTATCTTTTGATGTTATCTAAAGATAAAAAGTACAAAGAAAAAAATGGTCAGTTTATTGCTGCGTGCTCGATTTGTCTAGTATGATCATATGTAGAGGATTTTAGGAAGGGAGTGTCTGACCCCAGGTCTTAAACAACCCTTAGAAATAGGAAGCTAGGAGATTTGGGCTAGAGTGCCCGACAGGAAAGTCACACGGAAGCGAGGTAGAAAGGGCGAGGAAGACGCCCTTATTTATTACCGGGGGCCAGTACCCGGGGTCCGACGGCTTAACGTGCCCATCCGACGCACGGCGGATATTTAGTGGATCGAGCGTTCGTGCCTGCCTGGGATCGAGCCTGAGGTCCTTTCCGTGGCAGTCACGAACGTTTCCCACTAGGCCACCCGCGGCCCAATTTGTCTAGTATCGCACTCGAGAAACTATTTCTCTGCGTAAACACCGCGGTACTTCGTCGGCGTTTTCAGGAGCGGAGACCTCGAGTCGGTCGCCTCACTACATAGCCCACTAGCTCTGATCTCACAGACCTGTTCGGAGGCTTTCTTAATCTTCAGGGGTTTTTTAAAGTCCGTATTTTAGTTTTCTGCAAAGTATTATATGACACAGCAGTTCTACCAAAATTTGAAAAAAAAGAAAGAAAATTGCGTCTCTCAGGAATTACGCTTTCTCGCTGTTCCTGTTCTGTACGAGAATAAACGGTTATACCAAAAAAAAAAAAAAAAAAACTGTGTTAATGCAGTTTCAAGCAGATGCAGAAGATAACTGAAATGCAATCTGTTAGTACGTTGACGTACTCTTACATTGCAATTTGCGTCTATAAAAGAAAAAAACTGGCGAAAAATTAATAAAACAGCATCCAAAATTGCGTTTTTAGACCCTAACTTTTTCTGATCAAATAACATTGCTTTCATCCCGAAAAATAAGAAATTTGAAGAAGCAAACTGTTCGAAAATTAATATTCCGAGAATATGAAAAGGTAATTCACAAAGAAGAAAAAGTATGATAATGATGCACCGGATCAATGTTGCAGTACATACAGAAATTAATAAAAATTGGGGAAGGCAAACTATATGCTAAATTAATACTTCGAACGTATTTGGAAAAGAAAGTCGCACCCCCCTCCCCCCAATGCTAATAATGCTACTACAGTCTATATTTATGTGTGGTTTTAACAACATAACCTCTTCCCCTCAAGTAGTCTTTTTTGAAATTGAAGGAATTAGATATATCATCTTACTATGTATTTATCTGCAAAATGTTGCAGGGCATACAGATATAAATAAAAAAGTTTTGAGGCTGCCAAGTAGACTAAATTGATACTGAGAATCTGTAACTCTCAGCACAATGTACACACAGAAATAAATAAATGAAAAATAAACTTACCTTGTACTGATTTCGCCCCCCCCGGTTACCAACATGTGTTAGAACATGCATACTTGCTAATTTTTTTCCCACACATGAAATAAAGACTGAAAATATATAAAAACGAAAATTGAAATATATTTATTTGCATGGGGTTTAGGGTAGTTAAACTGGGGTTAGGATTTAGTTGCCCTGTAATGATGATTATCAAATGTCTTCGCCAAAATTTCGAGATCAATATTCCCATTGTTAGTGAGGCACACAGGAAGAACAGATTCATTAAGTAGCTACTACAAACATAACATATTTTCTTTTCTCTGACTTGTTACATAAGCAGTGATTTTTAAACTTGGTGAGTAGTTATTTAAAAATATATTTAAAAATACAGAAGCGCACTTTAATCTCAGTTCAAATTTGGTTTGATTACATTTTGAACATTTTCCGTTTGCCACATTAAAAAAAAATTCTTTGCCGAGAATTTTTTTACACAAATTTTACATTTTGTACATGGAGTAACTGCTCACAATCATTAGTCAAAAAGAATTTAAATAATTTAAAGGAAATGACCAATATTTTCACAATATCTTCAGCTACCTATGGACGGTGCCCGTCGCTTAGCGTGACGTCACAAGCAAGTTCTTAATCCGGTGGCCAGGCCCGGTCCCGGGGGCCCCGGTACATGTCTCAACCTTTTCCTTGCGATCTCTGCTTCCGGGAGACGCATTTGAAAAGTTCTTTTTCCATGAAGAGTATTTTTCGCCTATTTTCTGCTCTTCCATTATGCAAAATTCTTCCGCTAGAAGGTGTAAAGTTATATCATGTTTCTTTATACATGTATACTTCTTCTTTTAATTGTTCGAGTTAAAAATTTCTTTGTCTCTGATACCTTCCTTGTGCTATGAGAAACTTTTTGTATGCTATTTTTTAATTTTCGTAACATACTTTTTAGCCGCTGGTAGAAAAGTAAGTAGTTGTTTCTATTTCCGGATGTTTTATCAATTTTAGAAACCCAGTTGATTGTTTTCCTAACCGGTCCCATTGACTTTGAAAAACTTAGATAAGTTTATTTCGCGCAGAAAGGATTCAAAAGACGTATTCATTACAACCGAAAATTCAGTGTCATCTTTCTTGTTTGAGATTACATAAATAAGGATCATGTCTTTTTTTAGGTTACTGAAATCTGATATTGTCAACGGTTACTCCACAACTCAGTGGCGGCTTTTCAGGTGAAGTAGGTGAAGTGCCTCTTCACCTATTTTACTCAAAAAAGTTTTATTTAGTATTTTTTTATAATATATTCTTTTTTGCCTTTATTAATTTCCGAAATACTCAAAATTTTGAATAGATATTAATTCACATGGCGCGCTCAATACGGAAAACAAATCCTTATACGCAAAACAGTGCAAGTGAAGAGCCGAAATGAGAATGCTTAGAAGTCTGCAGTTTTACGCCGAGTTGCCATGGTAACCGTGACGTCACCCTCCCCACTCTGCTCGCTCAAGTGAAGTGTTTCATCTTCACGCGCCTTACCTCTGCATCTTTCAGTTTTTAAGCATAAAGTCGTGAGAGATCACGATGGAGTAGTCGGACTACCAGGGTACCATGCAATCTGCTAGGGCTTTTTTTTTTTTCTCTCTTGTGTTTCTGTGGTACATAATTTTCCGAAAGGAATTTGTTCTTTCGTGCTTTGTGATTATTTGTTGAAAGCTTTAACTGATATTTTAGGTTTGTGTACAATTTAACTGATAGTGATAGTTTTTAGTATGCATCCTGTGGACGACATTGTTTGTAATTTATTGCAAACTCCATTTACTCTGTGGAAAGATGAAGATAAAAGAGACATTTTGCTTCAAGGACGACCAACGGATTCGCGGTAAATCTAACAATATTAATTTTAAAAATTGTTAGTTTACTGAATATAAATGGATTTGCAGCACTTCTGTGTTTTTTTTTTTTTTTTTGGCCCTGCTTACTTTTTAGTAATAAACATTCGGCGTGGAATGAAGACGGATTCTCAGATTTATTAAGCGTAACACGGTCACTTCATAAACATCGTGATTCTAGCGAACACCTGAAATGCGGATTAATGTTAAGGAATTTTGAAAAAAATTCACAACACCGTTGCCGATGCCCTGAGGAAGAATGCTAGGCTTTTGAAAACTCATTTTAACGAAAACGTTCGTTTAAATAGACTTTTCCTGCAGACAGTGATTGATGCAGTATTAGTCTATACTGTATTTGAGCAAACAAGAACTAGCATTCCATGGCCATGAAGAAAGCATGGGCTCGATAAATCGTGGAAATTTCATTTTATTACTTTCATTGTTGATATGAAGAAGTTCTTTAGAAATTGAAAATCAATACGAAAGGATAAAAAACTATTCAAAATGATTTAACTGAATGTATTTCTGAATATATAAACGATCACGTCAGTAGTATAAGACCGCGCTTGATAACCCTTTTCGGTGGCAACACTTCCAGTCACGTGACGGGTGGGCGGTTCCATCCGGTCTCCTCCTCGGCGCGAGGGAGAAAATACGATGGCAGCGCCCTCTGGTGGTGGTTCGCGAAAATGTACAGCACCATCTGTCGGTATTTTTTGAAATTAATTTCAATATGGTGATTTTTTTTATCGTCGATTTTGACGAAGCCACTTTTAATTCTGGGAAATTTCTCAGCCATTTTGATTTTGTAACTGTTTTTAGGGTGGTGGTGGGAAATTTTATTTTAAGTGGACTGGGGAAATTTTTTTGAAACCACGGATTTATGTTCGGAAAAAAGCGAAGACAGGATTTGGAACTACATGGGTCTCGAACTTGGGCCGCTTATGATTGCAGTCTGAAGCTCTACCGATGTGACTACCGAGACATTGTTGGGGTTGGTCAAAGAGATTGATACATATGATTCGCGTAATGGAGGAAGACTGCCTGAGGGATTTCCTGTTGGCCCTCTTTAGATTTAATGCAGGGAGGAGAGCGTATGAGCTTATTAAATAATTTTTCATGACGTATTGTTCTTTTTATTCACGAATTTTCAAATGTAAGGCGTTCTTTAAACTCCCCCCCCCCCGACGTGATTCATACGCGTTTAATCTGGTTCATACATTTTCTTATGAAATGAAGGACTTTATTTTTCACGTTCAGAATTATTTTTTCTTTAGGGATTTCTTGTAATTAAATATAATCAGTCAGATGACCTGTGAAATCTTTTTTTTCATAACTTTTTCTACGCAACATGTTGTTTTTAGTAATTGAAATTTTTTTTACCGTATTTTTGTTCATGTTTTTATCTTGCAAAAAATGAAGAACTTGATTTATTTTTTTTCTTCATGGGTTTATTATATTTTATTCTTTTCTAAAAGAGGACATATTAAATATTTTCGTTATTTATTCTGAGCAACGTGTTTTCAAAAATTCAGATTTTTTTTGTATTGCAACAAGTTTTTGTAGGGTTATTATATTTTAATTTTCTGTAGAGGGACAAAATTTAGTTTTTCGTGCGTAATTTTTCTAAACGTTACGTTATGCTTTGAGAACTTAAAATTTTTTGATCTGTTACGATCGTGTTTAAGTTCGATCATGCTTGAGACCACGTGTCCGTCATTTTATAAAACGAGAGCTCATTGAGAAACAACGTACCCCACCCCCTCCCCTACGGCTGCCGGGTTGGGGGGGAGTCGTAAGCGTGTAGTGAAACGGTTGACAAAGATAGTATATTGACCGGTACCAACGATGAGCGTGTGACCACGTGTTTGCTTTTTTTTTTTTTCTACGACATGTTGGCTTTTGTGTGCCTCATATTCCGACTTGTTGGCTTTGTGTGATTTATATTCCGAGATGTTGGCTTTGTGTGACAAAAGTATTACCAAGGTAGTAGGGGTAATGAACGTGGTCGGAGCACGTGATACATGTATTTCTGCGTTGACGTCATTCTCCTTAAGGCTGCATACAAGTGTCAACTGGTGTTGTGCGTGTTCGTGCTTGTACCGACTCTCGTCTCATGCTTTGGTTCCATCCGTTGCTAACGGCCACAGGATAGTGCCCGAGGGTTTCTTTCATTTGATCTATTTCTTTCATTTGATTGGCTGTTTTGTTTTCGAACATGAGTACTACAGGGTATCACTTCATTTCAGTATTTGTCTTCGATCGATGCAGAGCTTTCTAGCCTTCCTGGAATTCCTGTTTTGTTCAATATTTTGTTATCATGGCAGCTGTAAAATCTATTGGAAGTTCTTCGATGATGCTGTATATGGATAATTTGCCAGAAAATTGTTTCCATCTAGGAGATAATATCTTCGTTTACGTATCTTCATGTGCTCATCAAGTCGGCGTGCACATCAGAGAATTTCAATGCTATGGCAAGCAATGCTATCCAAGCAAATCTGGTATTTGTATGTCTTTAGATCAATGGCGTGAAATGATGGATGAGAAGGACACTATATCACGTCATCTAGTTTATGGAATATCGGCTCCTAATTTTTCATTCTCGCGGCTTCTGAAGGTAAAAGTTATGCCACAAACTCATGAAATCAGTATCAGTAAAGAAATTTATAGTTGGAAGGCTGTGAAAATGTACAAATCGAATATTCTTCTCTCTGAAAATCTGTGGAAAGAATTACTTCATATTTCTTTCAGTGTATGGCATCAGGTGGTAATAGAATTTTACCGAAATATATCTTTTCATACTATATTCAAGGAAGAGATACAATCGAATGGACAAACCCTGACTAGCAATTTCACATCACCAGAGCAAAGTGAAATGCTAATTAACGAACTGAAAATGGTTCTTACAAATGCAGTAGTTGAGTATTTGAAAGAAACATCTAGATCAAAGTCTTTAGATTTATCTGAAGTGTATTGTGACGACGAACATTTCTGCACAGCCTTTTTAGGAATAGAATGTAGTAAAATTGCGGAAAAATATCTCGAATCCCTAAAAAGAAGAAACTTGCTATCGTTTGTAACGGATGCTTTTTTACAAGCAATAGATCTACAAATTATTTTGAGTATGATCAAGGCAGAAATTCGTGAAAGTGACTTGGAATAAGAAATCGTACGTAAAGCAAACATCTACACAAAAGAGAAAAGAAAAACCAAAGGCCCTTTTAAGGGCCACACAATTTTATCAAAAAGGATTATCATAATCGTACATTTTTTCAATATTTGTGTGTGTATGTGAGCTATTATGTAGCAGTTTCATGTTTTATTTTGAACTTCTAGCATAATTTTTAAAAGTTATATGTATTAAGAGAAACAGTGTCTTTTGATATGAATCACCATAATTTGATACATTTTGATAGGCAACATATCAAATGTATCAACTCAGTGATTTTTGTTTGTTTGTTTGATAATTGAAAATATTTCTCTGTTTGAATTTGTGCAAATATGATCTTTTTTCTTTGATTCCGTTTCCACATTACCCTAGAGGTGCTAATGCTCCCCGACCTGGCAACACACTTGCGTCAAGGCTATTCATGTTTGCACCCGATAAACATCTTGTCAGCCACGTGGTGCTAAACAACCACATGACGCGGGTGGGGTTCCAGTTCTTTGTTTATCCTCTTAACTCGTAGAATAGGTAGGTACATGCACAAGAGCATTGTGACTATTGGTTAATCCCCAAAGCTCTTGTGGAACAGTATGTGCTCAAACTAACACAAAGAGGAACAACGGGTACGTATTAGTGTAGGTAGGTTTCGGAACTATTACATAATCTCTAAAAATTGTTTGATCGTCGATCCTACCCCTTGGGAGAAAGTACGTGTTCACAGGCAGACAAAGAGAAACGCTAAGGGGGGTACGGTAGCTGCTTGTAGTAGGGTAACAAAGTTATTTGTTAATCCTCAAAACATGTTCTGTGCAAGTAAGCACGTGTTTAAGGGCAAAGAAATGCAAAAACGTGTCGTTATTTATCGCTGACATATGCTGTCACCCTCATTTACTGTTCAGACGGAGTTCTACACTCGAGTTTTTCTTCGTGCGTTTTCTTTCCAAGTCAATTTTAGTGTTTCTTCACTGTTCCTTAAGTTTGCAAAATGAAAATGATCAATTTACTATCTTGGATGTATTAGAGCTGCAAATTAAGCATCAGGTTCTGCCAAGAGTTAGAAAGTATTTTTTGAAGAAACAGAAGATGGTCTTCCTGAAACACAGCCGCAAAATGATTCAATGGTTGATATTTCTAAGAACTGTGTTTCGTCGGATATTTTACTAGTCGTTCAGTCTAGAAATTCTGGGGACAGTGAAATTGTAGTGGTGGAAAACTTCAGGACAAATACTTCAAGAGGATCCCTCCGAAGCACCATTATTCCCTTGGTGGAGGGAGGTTTGTAATTGTGATTGATTTTTAGGTTTGTAATTGTGAGTGATTTTATTTTTATATTTTCTGAAATGAATAAAAATTCATTTCAGAAAATATTATTCCTGCGGTGTTACATACAAGCCATCAAAAACATTAGTAACAATGACACCAGCAACGTTCTACAAACTCAAAGCCAAAATTTCAAACATGATGCCAGGAGAAGAGATGGCAATAGGATTTAATAAAGAACTGTTTATGCCTTACACCTTCACCCCTCGCAAAGGACTACAAGTGAAGTGGCAAAAAATGTATGTTGAAACAAATGAAAGTTCTGTTTTGCTCCGGGAGGAGTCATCTTCACCAAAGAACAATTTGAAAACTTGCAAAATGCCTGTGATGTCGTGGCAGATGCCGTCGCAGAGTTATTGTTTGGCGGAGCCTTTCAAACTTCGGTTAAAAAACACGAGACTCCCCAGAATAAATGCACCAAGTCAAAAGATGATACATTATTAGTAATTTTTTCAAAAAGGCTGCCGCCAGAGCAGTAGAGGAATGTATGGGAAAAGTGTTTACTATGAATGTAGATTACCTCTGGAACTCCAACAACCAAACCGAGCAGCGCATGACTGTATTAAGTCATCAAGCGAAGACAAGTGGGTATTTTACAAAGATGACGCAATTCTACTTAGAACCAAGATTTCTCGCCGAGTCGTTTGTTGCAGAAACTAACGAAATGAAACTTTACATTCCAGATATATTTCTGAACTCTCTTTAAAGAAAAGCGGTACTGAATGAGGTTAGCGCTATCTACATAAACAGGTAAACATACAAATACCAGATTTGCTTGGATAGCATTGCTTGCCATAGCATTGAAATTCTCTGATGTGCACGCCGACTTGATGAGCACATGAAGATACGTAAACGAAGATATTATCTCCTAGATGGAAACAATTTTCTGGCAAATTATCCATATACAGCATCATCGAAGAACTTCCAATAGATTTTACAGCTGCCATGATAACAAAATATTGAACAAAACAGGAAGGCTAGAAAGCTCTGCATCGATCGAAGACAAATACTGAAATGAAGTGATTCCCTGTAGTACTCATGTTCGAAAACAAAACAGCCAATCAAATGAAAGAAATAGATCAAATTAAAGAAACCCTCGGGCACTATCCTGTGGCCGTTAGCAACGGATGGAACCAAAGCATGAGACGAGAGTCGGTACAAGCACGAACACGCACAACACCAGTTGACACTTGTATGCAGCCTTAAGGAGAATGACGTCAACGCAGAAATACATGTATCACGTGCTCCGACCACGTTCATTACCCCTACTACCTTGGTAATACTTTTGTCACACAAAGCCAACATCTCGGAATATAAATCACACAAAGCCAACAAGTCGGAATATGAGGCACACAAAAGCCAACATGTCGTAAAAAAAAAAAAAAGCAAACACGTGGTCACACGCTCATCGTTGGTATCGGTCAATATACTATCTTCGTCAACCGTTTCACCACACGCTTACGACTTCCCCACCCCAACCCGGCAGCCGTAGGGGAGGGGGTGGGGTACGTTGTTTCTCAATGAGCTCTCGTTTTATAAAATGACAGACACGTGGTCACAAGCATGATCGAGCTTAAACACGATCGTAACAGATCAAAAAATTTTAAGTTCTCAAAGCATAACGTAACGTTTAGAACAATTACGCACGAAAAACTAAATTTTGTCCCTCTACAGAAAATTAAAATATAATAACCCTACAAAAACTTGTTGCAATACAAAAAAATCTGAATTTTTGAAAACACGTTGCGCAGAATAAATAACGAAAATATTTAATATGTCCTCTTTTAGAAAGAATAAAATATAATAAGCCCATGAAGAGAAAAAAAAATAAATCAAGTTCTTCATTTTACAAGATAAAAACATGAACAAAAATACGGTAAAAAAATATCAATTACTAAAAACAACATGCTACGTAGAAAAAGTTATGAAAAAAAGATTTCACAGGTCGTCTGACTGATTAAATTTAATTACAAGAAACCCCTACAGAAAAAATAATTCTAAACGTGAAAAATAAAGTCCTTCATTTTATAAGAAAATGTATGAACCAGATTAAACGCGTATGAATCACGTCGGGGGAAAATAGTTTAAACAACGCCTTACATTTGAAAAAGAAAAAGAGTATGTATAGGATTATGAAGAACAATACGTCATGAAAAAAATATTTAATAAGCTCATACGCTCTCCTCCCTGCATTCAATCTAAAGAGGGCCAACAGGAAATCCCTCAGGCAGTCTTCCTCCATTACGCGAATCATATGTGTTAATCTCTTTGACCTACCCAAGCAATGTCTCGGTAGACACATCGGTAGAGCTTCAGGCCACAGTATAAACGGCCCAAGTTCGAACCCAACCACTTCCAAACCCTGTCTTCGCTTTTTTCCGAACATAAATCCGTGGTTTCCAAAAAATTTCCCCAGTCCACTTACAATAAAATTTCCCTCCACCACCCTAAAAACAGTTATAAAATAAAAATGGCGGAGAAATTTCCCAGAATTAAAATTGGCTTCGTCAACATAGACGATAAAAAAATAATCACCATTTGAAATTAATTTCAAAAAGTGCCGACAGATGGCGATGCACATTTACGCGAACCACCACCAGAGGGTGCAGCCATCGTCTTCCTCCCTTGCGCCGAATGGTGAACGGAGGGACCGCCCACCCGTCACGTGACCGAAAGTGTTGCCACCGAAAAGGGTTATCAAGAGTGGTCTTATACTACTCACGTCAAAAATTAAATAAATTTTGATTGTTGATTCGGAAGGTGTATTGGTTGAGGGATTTTTGGGTTTCCATGATGTGATTGAAGATAGAACGTCAGGATCTTTATACAAAATGCTAGACAAAATTTTGGAACAGTCTGATTACCAACACAAATAAATAGGACAATGTTGCGATGGGGCAAGTATAATGTCTGGACACTTAAATGGGCTACCGAAAAAAAAAGTCAAGGATAAAGCTTCTCAAGCTGTTTTTGTTCAATGCTTAGTTCATCGTTTGAATCTTGTATTACACCAGAGTTTTTCTAAAATTTCTAAGTGTCGAATACTTTTTGCAAGCCTCAGTGGAATTGCTTCGTTTGTTCACCATTCTGCGAAGCAGTCTTATACACTTATATCAACAACCGCAAGATGCAGACTAACCATAACAGAGATGGTCCTCCACTTCGAAATTAGTAAGTGTAGTTGTTGAAGATTGGGATAAATTGAAGGAAGTGTTCGGATTTCTGACGAATAGCGAACAATCAGACAAAAAATCAATTCATCTTGCCAAGTGGTTTTTGAATGATATGAACACTTTCGAATTTACATTTTTGGCTCCACCGATCTATTATTCGAACTTTTGAAGAAAAAATAACTAAACATAAACTACTGTGTAACTCAAATAAAAAAAAAAAAAAACTCGTGAAATTTTGAGCCATAAAAGGAACGATGAGTTATTTGAAGCACATTTTGGAAAAGCTAGCAAAATCACAGAAATAAGCACGGGAATATGCTGCTCTTACACAGGAAACAATTTTTCAAAATTATATTTTGAAATTTTGGACCACATTCTTATGGAAATGGATATAAGATTTCAAGACTGTAAGAAACTTCAATTTGTTTGACTTGCTGACACAACCAAATTCGAATAATTTAATGCATGCTTTCCCACTCGCGCTCTTGAAAATCTACATTTTTACGGAAGCATATTTACTAAACACCAGCGCCTTAAAAATGAACTGAGTCTTGTATATGCCGATGAAAAATTAAGGAATATATTGACTCAAGAACTCCTTCGAGTGTTTCACGGAGACAAAGACATTTTTACAGAAGATTATAAATTGGTTTTCCTCAGTTTAACAATTCTATCTACAAGTGTGCCAGTGGAAATAAGTTTTCTTAAAAGAATACAAACTTGTTCAAGAAAAACTAGTTCCTAAGATAGACTTGCTTCTCTGGCAAATATTTCTATTCAGGAAGACATTTTATTGATGCTTATGAAGAAACAACCATCTAACCATCTTATGACGACATAATCGACAAATCTGCAGCTTTAAAAGGAAGAAAAATTGATTTAATATACAAAAAATAGGTAAGTCCTCATTAAGGGATTTTCATTGTAGATAGTAGATATCTTTTCATACTGCTCTTGTACCTCTTCACCTATTTTTCCAACCACGAGCCGCCACTGCCACAACTGCAATTTCGTCTGCTACTGTGGCACTGCAATGTGATAGCCGACATCAGATCAGATCATATGTAGAGGATTTTAGGAAGGGAGTGTCTGACCTCAAGTCTTAAACAACCCTTAGAAATATGAAGCTAAGAGATTTCGGCTAGAGTGCCCGATAGGAAAGTGATACGAAAGCGAGGTAGAAAGGGGGAGGAAGACGCGACGGCTTAACGTTCCCATCCGACGCACGGCGGATATATTTAGTGGTTCGAACCTGAGGTCTTCTATGTGGCAGTCACGAACGTTGACCACTAGGCCACCCGCGGCCCATGTGATAGCCGAGATCGTACTGTGCCCCTTTATATACCGCGCATTGCGGGAGACCTCGTTAATATGATCGCATATACGGGCATATTGCGTGTACTCCAGTCGTCGTAGGTGCTTCCGTTATTTTAAAAAACTCATGTATACTCCATTTGTTTGATGAATTTCGATTCGATTTGAAAATCCTTTTTATTTAAGAAAGTATACCTTATGAGCAGCATCCCATGTGCACTTTCCAATTTTTTCATAAGTTCTGCTGCTGGGAGTCGAAAATGCATATTTCGATTTAGGGTCAACCCTCCGTTTTGAAAATGCCGATTCGAAAATTCCTCTTTGCTTTCTCTATGACGAATACTTTGTTGTTTATTGTAAAATCTTAGTTATACGATTTCATAGCTCGTAAATGTTTGGTCATAACTACATCATCACACTTACTTTCCTTTTCTCTGACGCACTCGCCATCCCCTAAAATTCCATCTTTCCATTTTTAGCACGACTTTTGTTTACAGACGTATGTTATCGCTTTGTCCGTCCCTCCGTCTGTGGCACCATATCTCTGCAACTATTCATTCGATTTGAAAAACTCTTCTTGCATTGGGAAGCTTGAAATCTGAGAACGATGATTCTTGTTTATCAGTTTTTCTGAAATGCTTAACTTCGCCACCAGACGGCGTAAATTCAGATGTTATCGACTTTAAAATATATTTTATTCAATATGCCTTTGAACATCCGATTGGAAATTTTTTTCTTCCATTCGATACCATTTAATGCGAAGTCTTTTTTGGCTGCAGTTTCTTTTTCAAATAATGCGTAGTTTTTTCCGATAGAGGAGTGTAAAGTTAAATTACGATTTCCCCTATATCTCAACTTCTAAAAGTCCGATTCAAAAAATTATTTTTGTATCGAATAGAACTCCTGGTGGGAAATGCACTGCATATAATTTAGAATTTTTGTGAAGAATAGTTTGTCCACTAGGGAGCTATATTTTTGTTTCTGATATATTTGCCGCAATATTTGAGTTTCTGTAAGCTCGATTTAAAAAATTCGTTCGAAGTCAGATACCACTCACCACGACAAGTTTTTTGAGAATACCTTGTGCTGAAAATAGTGCACAATTTTTCTGCCATGGGGCGTAGATGCATATCTTATTTTTGTCGATATCTCTGCTTCTAGCAGTCCAATTTTAAAAAGTTTTTCTTTGTCGGAGAGCATTTCGGGTGCGAAATGTTTTGCATATAATTTCAGAATTTTCTTAAGGCACTAGTGGGCCACTAAGGGGGCATGAACTCATTTTTTCGTTTGCAGCGTATTAGCAGCAACATATGCGCGTTTAATACCCCGATTGAAAAAATCCTTTGCAGGTACTACTAACTTCCAAAACATTATGTGTACATTTACTGCCAAAAATAGTGCACAATTTTCCCACTAAGGACGCAAATGTCTTATCGTTTTTTTGTCAATATCTCTGGTTTTAAAGGTCCGATTTAAAAATTATTTGAACATCGCGCCGTATACTACCATATTTGCTTGATGGAAGACTTTGCCTCTACTCTTGGGATTTTGTAGTACACAGTTCTAGCGCTAGGTGGCGTTAGTGTGTATTTCTGTTTGTGCTGTATCTCCGCTCCTAAAAATCCTTTTGAAAATTGTATTTTTTCTTTGTTACTGCATTCCATTCGCTACACTAAAGATGGGGACTATTATCTTTTTTTTAAACAACCCACATTTTACCCGCTAGGGGGCAAAATATCAAAACCTTTTTCCCGCGATCTCTGCTTCCGAGAAACGTATTTGAAAAATTTCTCTTCTTTAGCATAGCTTTTGTTATGAAGAATACTTAAGCATATTTTTATATATTTCAATATTCAAAATTCTTCCGCTATGAACGCAAAGTTATATCAAGCTTTCCTTGTATATCCTCTTCTAACTGTTCGATTTGAAAATTGCTTTGTCTGTGATATCTTCTTTTACCTAAGAGAAACCTTTTTGCGCACAATTTTTTAATTTTCGTAACAGAATTTTCAACCGCTAGTGGGAAAAAGTAACCGTTGCTATTTCCAGATGTTTTATCTATTGCGGAAATGCAGTTTATTTTTTAGTGGGCTCCACTGACTATGAATAACTTTGAACAGTGTCGGCCTCAACCCTTACGGGGCCCCTGGCGATGGCTCTTCACGGGGTCATTCGCAATTGCAATAACCCAAAACCCGTTTTTTATAGATGCTTTTTTTTCTCACACAAACACTCACTTGGGGTGAATGTGATCCCAAAGCATTTTTTTTTAATCGGGAATTGTGGTATTGATTTATATGAAACAAACACGATGTAATACAATACATTGTTTATCAGGATAAATAGGAATCAAAAATATTATCTTTCCAAAATGACCTACTACTAAATAAACAAGGATAGCTGTATAATTATAAGATAAGTCTATTATTTAAAGAAGAATTCTGTGACTTTTCTTGAGGCTGAAGTCTTCAATCAAATCACTATAGTCCAGAGTAGATGTCACGTAGTTTTCTATGGACAGAAGAGCGAGTACATTGCAACTCACTACTTGTACCCAAAATTGCGGTAAAACTCCTATGAAAAATATCTTGAAAAAAAAATTAAATTTAGACATTTCTCCACAACTTTCCCGCTGAAAAAATGTATCTGACCAAAAAATAAAAAACATTTCTAAGAGTAACTTTTTGATGTCACTAATTAGAAGCAGTAAACAAATATTGAAATTGGTCATGTATTTGTGTATGATGAACTACTACTACTGCAATATTTTAGGTAACACCAGGCAAAAACTACTAATTAATTGACGGTGGTGCGGGGCACCTCTAGGCGCGGGGCCCTGGGCGATTGCCCGGTTTGCCCGTACCTGGGGCCACCACTGACTTTGAACTATTTTATTCGTGACGGAAATGATTCAAAAGACGTGCTCATTACAATCGATAATTCGGTGTTACCTTTCTTGTTTTTACGCAGTACTGAAAAATGTTCCTTTAGTTTCTTGCTTATTTTTAAACAAACTAGATCAGCTCTTGAAAAAAACTGAGATTGTCATTTTTTTACTTTTACAGATGAGGAATTGTTTGAATATCGCGGACTCGGAAATTTCACTCACAGAGGTGAAGTCGAGCGGGGATTGTAAGCTTCCAGATAGTGAAGTAAGTGGATTCGACAACTCCGGGTTTAGCCAAACAGCACCACCATCTTTGAACGCTACGCCTAGGAACAGTACCGTCATGATACCTGTCGGCCAAATAACGGCGTCTGTCATCTCTTCGAACAGTGTTTCCGTCGTTCGAAAACATTCGGAAGGTTCACCACCTGGTCGTGTTCCAACTCCGTTCGGTAGCGTCATCAGCGTTCCTGAAATGAGTGAAGAAGAACGCACAACGATTCTCAGGTAAGCACATATCTCTGTATTAGGAAACTGCATACTACGCCATTTTGCTTGCAGACTAACTTTTATTGTTTTGGAAGTGGGTCCAAATAACATGAAACAAAATGTAAATAATTTATGTGACACTCTGTCCACTTCATTTGGGTCATGCTAACATTACGCAGAAGGGAATTTGTAACATTAACCGGCTGAAACGAATTAACTCGGGGTAGGAAAATGGGCTGAAATCATCTCGGACGAACATATTGACTAACTAAGAAGCGAGCGGAACGAGGCTCGAATGAATGAACCTGCGCATCAGAAAGCGGTCCTTCCCCGTAGCTTTGTTATTCAAAGTTGTCATTTAGGAGGATGATACTGGGAATCTACTTAAAGCCATGTATGCGGGTTGTAGAGCTTGTGTACGAGTGAATGGTGATTTATCAAAATGGTTTTCTATTGCTGCAGGAGTTAGGCAAGGTTGTGTAATGTCACCATGGCTGTTTAATATATTTATGGACGCATGCATACTTGATGCCAAAATAGATAATAGTGGTTTATGTCTTGGTGATATCCGTGTGTGCAGATTGCTGTATGCTGATGACACTGTCCTGTTGGCAGAGAGCAAAAGTGAGTTGAAGAGTATGCTGATTCGGATGCACGAAGTTTGTATGAAATTCAAATTGAGTATAAATAAGGGAAAAACCAAAGTTATGGTGTTTGAGAGAGGAATGGGTAGCACTGAATGTAATGTAATTATAAATGGCACTGTGATTGACCAGGTGAGGGAGTTTGTGTATTTAGGAAGCATGTTTGACAGAGAGAACAAATTGGATGGTGAAATTAGTAGGCGAGTTAATTCTTCTTTGAAAGTCATAGCTGCTCTGGGAGGTTTGCACGGGAATGATGGGTTCTCTAGAGAGTCCCGCATGGCTGTGTATGAAACTGTAATTGTTCCTAATGTATGGTAGTGAAACCTGGTTACTGCAGAAGAAACATAGGAGTTGTTTGTGTGCTGGAGAAATGCGTTACTTACTTAGGGTTTGTGGCAAGACACGTTCTGATTGTGTGAGGAATGAAGATGAGTTCCAGTTGTGTAATGTGAAGCAAAATGTTGTTAGCAAGGTGGAGACTAATATGCTTTGGTGGTTTGGCCATGTTGGAAGAATGAGGGATCAGGTGCTTACTAAGAAAATCTTTTTAGCCCAAGTGGCAGGAAGGAAAGGCAGAGGAAGGCCAAGGAAGTCATGGCAGGATCAGATTGAGGAGTGTTTACATGAGAAAAAGGTTATGAGTATGAAGTATAAAAGATCTGTGTACGGCGTGTGATGGATATCAGTGAAGCTCGAGTTGTATGTCAAGATCGCTGTAAATGGAGAAGTTTGGTACGACAACAATAAGTAAAGATATCTGGTAGTTTGTATTTCTTTTTGGAGCTAACCTCTGAATCTCAGAGAACAGCTTAGTGATATATTTAATTAACACTAATCCTTTCTGACTAGTTCTTATAAGAATTGTTATGGCTAAAACGGTTATAACAATGGCAGAAGAGAGAAGATATATACTAAGATAATACAACGTTTGTCACAAATATTTTATTTTTTTCAAGTCGACCAAGGTTCCGCTGGGTTCTGACCTAGCTTCATTAGGACGAATGGCACGTAAATGTTCAAATTGTCCATGATATCATAAATGGTGTTTACAGTCACGGGTTTTGGTTCGAATTCCATGTGAATGTGGCGCTTCGTATATAGGACAGACCCGTAGAGCCATTCGTTTTAGATTGAAGGAGCACAAGGCTTATTTTCGGAACCGTGACCTAAAGAAGTCATCGATGGCTAAACACTGTTACGAAAAAGACCACAAACTTCTCTCTAAAGAAGCAAAACAAATTGACCAGCCAGATTCAATCACCAAACTTGATATTTTGGAAGCTTTCCATATATATATCAGAATTGTTAACGCCATGGCATCCATACCATTTCTATCAAGCGCGTGGAAGCAACTAACCAACTGATGGGGAGTAGCGACCCCACGGCCCTAGCCGACTTGTTATGTTTGGATTCTTCCAGCGTTACAACTTTGTGTTGCCACCACCTTGACAGCACCCGCCTCAGTTGTTGGTTGCTGAGGTTGTGATTATGCGCCAGCCCTTTCCTTTCCTCTGGCTTTCCTCTCCCTTTCCTGTTTTTACTTTCTTCTCCACTACCTGTTCTTCTTTTTCTACTCCATTTTCTACTCGACTTGCTTCTCCATTTTCTGTTCCTCTCTTTGTTTTTCCGGGCTGGTTTGCTAGACCTACCTGCACGTTTGCCGTGTGCGGTGACCCGTAAGGTGGAAAAGGGATGCTGGAGGCTGAGGTTTCTGGTGGCCAGGTTGTTGTTGTCGCCAGTCGCCAACACTCCTCTTTGCCTCCCTGCTTCACCCTAAACGGGGTGGCTAGAACCAACCCACTCCTAGTCAATCGGCTTGTTGTTTCGTACAACAGGGTGAGTTTGGGGATAGTGCGGACATGCCAAAGGGGTGTTACCGAGACCTGGGAAAGTCTCGGTACTCGCTGAGCGCATGTCTGCACTATCAACATGCTATATCCGTTGCTTAACCCTAGAGTCGTGTCCTGCGTCCAATTGGGCTTGCGGACCTCCGGCTCTCCCCTGTTGGGCTCGGTTGTTGTGGGCGGGGAAATCGGCGGACGAACTTTTCACTTCTCTTCATGGCTAACCAAAAATTTCCCAAGAACTTCAAACAAAGCGGCTCATTGAGGAAGGGTCACCCCTCCCAACAAGAAACCTACACCTGATTCTGCCAATGTTCGGTTCTTTGCATCCACTCCTTGGACGCTTCAAACCCATTAAACACCAGAAGCCCCTTCTGGATAAATAAAGCATTGCAATCAATTGCCAGCTCTCCTAAGAGCGTTAAGAAGCTCCAATCTGGAGATCTTCTTGTCGAGATGTCGAGTCCCAGATATGCTACAGTGCTTTTAAACACCACCTCTTTTTTAGATTGTCCAGTAAAAGTTACCCCTCACGGCTACCTCAATTCCTCACGAGGTGTTATCTCTTCTCAAGACCTTCTGGAGTGCAGTGACCAAGAACTTCTGGAGGAACTGAAAGACCAACAAGTGAGTGGAGTCCGGCGCATCCTATTTCGGCGAAATGGCCAATCTGTCCCATCTCGAAACATCATACTGACCTTTAACACCCCATCCCTGCCAACTTCAATCAAGGCAGGGTATCTACACCTTGAAGTGCGCCCCTTCATACCAAGTCCTCTACGATGCTTCAAATGCCAAGCATATGGTCACTCCCAGCAGTCTTGCAGGAGCACTGCTCGGTGTGGGCGTTGTACTGCAACCGACCATACTTTGCAAGATTGCCATGCCGAAGCCGAGCTGTGCTTCAACTGCAAGGGATCTCATGCAGCATCATCGAGAGACTGTCCAAAGTGGAAAGAGGAAAAAGAGATCCAACGCATTAAGACCGTTGAGGGAATCTCCTACCCAGAGGCCAGAAGAAAGGTCGCTCCAAACCAATCAAATCGGCGATCATATGCATCAGCGGTTGTTGCAAGGACTACAGTCGGTACCCAGACTGATAGCCAAATCCCAGTGAATTGTCCCTACAAGCTAGACGACATCATAGCTGCTGGTCTGGCAGCACTACAATCCCGAGCTAGGGACGCGAAAGCTCCAACAACCACTGTGCCTAAACCTGCTGCAACTAACACCAGCACCACCGGGACTTCAACAACCCCGGGAGGAAAGAGAAAGGAAAAAGAAAAGGAGAAGAAATCTCCAAACTCCCATCATAAGAACCAGGATCGGGCAAGATCATCTGCGACACAGGAACCAAAATACCGCCCCATTTTACCACCAGAGACTACAGGACGTCGGACAAAACAGTCCCAAGCGCAAATAAACATTGCAGACGAAATGATGGAATCGGACAACTTTTAGTTGTCCCAGTTTTTCTCGGGTTTTGTTTTTCGTTTTTTCTTTTTCTCATTCACCACAATTCAAACCATAGATAAAATCGTTCAGTGGAACTGTCGAGGCTTTCGAACAAGACATGACGACGTGAAACATCTGCTTTCGTCATACTCTCCGGTGTGCCTTTGCCTCCAGGAAACAAAACTTAAACCATCAGACCTCCTTTCAGTTCGAGGCTACAGTGCATTTCGGAAAGATAATGTTTCAGGAGATATAGCTTGCGGGGGAGTTGCCATCCTTGTCCCCCACAGTGTTCCAGTTTCTCCTGTTGCGGTCTCAACATCTTTACAAGCCGTTGCGGTGCGTATCTCCATGCCTGTGCCTCTAACTGTTTGCAGCGTCTATCTGCCGCCGGATGAGGACGTGAGCGTGTCCGTTCTTGAGAGCTTAGTTGGGCAGCTGCCGTCACCTGCTCTTCTTCTGGGTGACTTCAATGCTCATAATCCATTGTGGGGTAGTGTCAGAACAGACACACGAGGCCGTAGGATCGAATCTCTTCTTTCCTCGACCTCTTTGTGCCTGTTTAACACCGGTGCTGACACTTACTTCCACGAGCCTACACGAAGTTTCAGTGCAATCGATTTATCTTTGGGTCAACCATCGGTTATGGCCGACTGGTCGTGGACGGTGTGTGACGACCTCCATGGAAGCGACCACTTCCCAATTGTACTTAGGTATAATGTGAGCGTACCATCTTCTGCCTCCCGCCCTCCTCGTTGGAGGATGGATCGTGCCAAGTGGGAGGTCTTCACACCGTCCGCAATGATATCTTTTGCCATGGTGACCCGGGGGTCAATTGACGCAGCTGTTACTGATGTCACAACGTGTATAATTCAGGCAGCAGATCTCTCTATCCCAAAAACATCAACGACGCTCCCAAGACGTCCGAAGCCTTGGTGGAACCCTGATTGCGCAGCGGCTAGGAGAGTTCAACATAAGGCCTGGTGTACTTTTCGGCGTTATCCGACCGATGCTAATCTTGTTAAATTTAAAAGAGCAAAATCTTACGCTCGGTTGGTGCGTCGACGAAGCAAGAGGGAGTCTTGGATGAAGTACGTTTCATCTATCAATTCACGTGCCAGTTCAAAAACTGTTTGGGAAAAATTCGTAAGATCCGGGGAAACTATAGTTCCTGCCAAATTTCAATTCTTGAGAATAACGGCTGCACGTATGCTGAAGTTGGGGAGATTGTGGATTGCTTGGGCGAAGCGTTTGCCTCAGTTTCTAGTTCTCAGGCGTATCTCCTGTCCTTTCAGAGGATTAAAACAACCGCGGAACGCCAGAAAATCTCCTTTGCGCCTTTTTATAACACTGAGTATAACTCCCCCTTCAGCATGGTTGAACTACGGGTGGCTCTGCATCGGTCTGGCGCAACATCTGTCGGCCCTGACGGCATCCACTATGACATGGTTCGTCATCTCTCGCAGTCGTCTCTCGAGAATCTATTAGTGCTTTTCAACCGTATTTGGTTGGAGCACAGTTTCCCGGACTCTTGGCGAAGAGCTTTTGTTTTACCTTTTCCAAGCCTGGCAAAGACCCCAAGTCTCCTCTAGTTATCGGCCAATTGCCCTCACTAGCTGTCTGTGCAAAATCCTTGAACGAATGGTTAATTCCCGGCTAATTTATTTTCTTGAAGAACATCGAATACTGTCTCCATCACAAAGCGGCTTCCGTCGTCATCGTTCAGCTCCTGACCATCTCCTGCTCCTTGAGACGTCTGTTCGTGAGGCGTTCGTACGTAGGCAGCACCTGGTGTCTGTATTTTTTGACATCGAAAAAGCTTACGATAGAGCGTGGCGTCACGGTATCCTCCGTGACCTCCACGAGAGTGGGTTGCGGGGAAACCTGCCAACCTTCATTGCCAACTTTCTTCGTAACCGTGTGTTCCAGGTGCGCCTGGTACAACGCTGTCCGCCTTTTTCCATCAAGAACAAGGCGTTCCTCAAGGCAGCATTCTTTCGGTGACTCTGTTCATCCTCCGCATTAATTGTTTACTCAAAAATCTTCCTCCTACGGTTTCGGCTACCATTTATGTTGACGACCTTCACATCTTCTGTTCGTCATCCAGCATGCGTTTCGTTGAAAGGCAGTTGCAGTCTGCAATTACCCAGATTGTTAAAGCCGCTAACAATAATGGGTTTGTTCTTTCTCCCGACAAGACAGCCTGTGTCCATTTCTGCCGGAGGCGTGGCCTCCATTCTGATCCAGAGCTCTATTTGGACCGTGCAGCCATTCCAGTTTTGCCGGAAACCAAGTTCCTTGGTTTGACCGTTGACCGTGCTCTCACCTTTCGCTCGCACGTTCGACGGCTAAGGACTTCCTGTCTGAGAGCCTTGTCAATCCTTAAGATCCTTGCCTCAGTCTCCTGGGGTGCAGACAGGACTTCTTTGTTCCGTATTTACCATTCTCTCATTCGGTCTAAGCTGGATTATGGCTGTATGGTGTATGGCTCTGCGCGTCCTACCGTTCTCCGGCCGTTGGATACCATCCACCATCAAGCGCTGCGTCTTTGTACGGGAGCATTTCGCACGTCACCCATTCCCAGCCTTTATGCCGACGCGAACGAACCGTCGCTTCATTTACGCCGTCTGCAGCTGTCTCTTCAATTTTACCTGAAACTTAAATCACTCACAGACCATCCTTTATACGGTGCAGTTTTTCATCCCCAGCATGCTCGTTTGTTCGAGATCCGTCCCTCGTGCATTCGAACCTTCGGTCTTCGTATGGCGGCCGTAGCTCGTGATGCAGGGCTCGACTTGTCACTCGTTGGAGAGACCAGGGGCTTTGAGGATTCTCCATGGCATCCTCTTGGTGTCTTGGTCGATACCAGCTTTACATCTTTTGACAAGTCCTCAACCCCTGCGTCAGTATACCAGCAGCTCTTCGCTGAACACCGTTACGTCAATGCAGACTTTATTCCTGTTTTCACCGATGGATCTAAGGCGGCTGGTGTTGTTGGATCCGCCGCCGTCTGCGTTGACGAAGTTTCTGTTGCCCGCATTCCTCCTGAGGCCACGGTTTTTTCGGCGGAGATGCATGCTGTGTATCTTGCACTTGTTCACGTGCAGTCGAGCTCTCATCAGCGTGCTATTGTGTACACTGATTCGTTGAGTGTTGTGCAATCATTGTCATCTTTGGATTTCACTGGCCACCCACTTCTTTTGCCGTTCGGAGACTTCTTCGTTCTTTGCTCGAGGCTGATGTCCAGATTCGGTTCTGCTGGATTCCTGGGCATGTTGGGATCCCAGGGAACGAGTCTGCCGATGCTGCTGCTAGATCTGCCTCTTCTTTGGTCGTCACACCCTTGCCACTGTTTCACCGCGATTTTCGCTTTCTTGTTCACGATCATATCAGACGAACGTGGCGAAGTCTGTGGGACCAACAGGTGGAGAATAAACTGCACCGTATAAAACCTAACCTTGGAATCTGGAAATCATCGTGTCGCCGGAACCGTAGGGAAGAAGTTGTTCTTGCGCGTTCCGCATTGGGCATTGTCGCTTCACGCATAGCTATTTGCTGTGTGGCGACGCTGCCCCAATGTGTGAGGCGTGCGACTGTTTACTCACCATCTCTCATGTTTTATGTAGTTGTGTTCGGTTTTGTAATAATCGGTTTCACTATTTTCAGTCTCATCTGCTGGACGAGGACGCAGCTACGCTTCAAAAACTTTTGGGCGACCACTGCGACACTTTCGCAGTATTTTCCTTTTTAAAACAGATTAACTTTTTAAAACTTATTTAAAAAAAAAAAAAAAAAAAAAAAAAAAAAAGTTATATAATAAATATAATAGTAAACTAATAAACCTAATTAACTAACTAGTCTTCACATCTTTCATCATCCTCTTTTCTAACTTTTACTAAGCCCGTCTGCTCTTAATCATTCTCCACGCTTTTAAAAATCTTTAGCTGATAGTTCTGTGTCTGGCGCTCTTTGGCCAAACCTGGCCCTTGCGCCACTAAAATCAACTAACTAACTAACTAACTAGCAACTAACCAAAACCCGTGACTGTAAACACCATTTACGATACCATGTAGAATTTGAATATTTACGTGCCATTAGTCCTGCTGAAACTAGGTCGGAACCCAGCGAAACATTGGTCGACTTGATAAAATAATACACTGTCGAGTCAAATTATTGTGATCACCAGCTCCAAAGTAACCGCCGTGTACTGCGCGGAAAGCAGCTAGATGGGCTGCGAGTAACTCAATAAGGTGCTGGAAAGTGTTTTCACAGATATGTGGAGCCACACTGACTGCAGTGCATCTGATAGCTGCTGGAGGGTGCGTGGTGGAGGATCCATAGAGCGAACAACACGATCGAGGTGGTTCCACAGATGCGCAGTTGGGTTTAATTCTGGGGAATCAGGCGGCCAGGGAAGTACTTTGAAGTCTTCATCGTGATCTTCCAACCACTCTCAGAAATTTCTAGCTGTGTGGCACGTTGCATTGTTGTACTGGAAGATCCCATCCGCATTAGGGAAGACAATCAGCTTGTAAGGGTTCACGTGGTCTGCAAGGATGGATCCATAATGAATTCGGTCCATAGTGTCTTCCACAGGTATGAGTGGACACAGAGAATGCCACGGAAACATTCCCCAGACCATAACGCTGGCCCCACCAGCTTGTGTTCTGCCAATAATGGTTGAAAAGCGTTTGTTATCCGATATTTCTCGCCTTATACGCCAATGTCCATCGGTTCGATGAAGCAGAAAACATGACTCATCGGAGAAGACAATCCTTTGCCAATCAGTGGAGGTCTAATTCCGATACTGCCGTGCAAATGTAAGGCTCTTCTGCCGAAGCACTTTCGTTAGCATAGCTGCATTGACCATCCGTCTGCATCGGTGCCCCATACGCAGCAAGCTGTCGTTTTAGACACATTTCCGGTAACCCCCTGGTTCATTCGGCCAGTGAGTTGCTCCACTGTAGCTTGTCGATCCGCCCTCACGCACCTTCGAAGCAGACGCTCCCCTGTCACATAAATGAAACAAAGTTCTCCGCAGTTTTTACGTCACTTATTCGCAATGGTGCTATTTCTCCAGTCACGATACATTTTAACCACGGCAGCACGCGAACAGTTCACAAAATTCGCTGTTTCAGAAATACTGTTACCCTTGGCCCGAAAGCCGATAATCATCCCATTTTGCAAATCTGATAAATCGCTCCTTTTATCCATGACAGCAACGAGTGATATGTTTTCATATTGCCTACACCACACCTTATATACCCTCTAAGCCAGCTCACGACACGTGCCTTCTTTCTTTGGGTACGCGCTGTTGTCGTCAAAAGTAGGTAGTGGTCACAATAATGTGACTCGACTGTGTATAATTTGTGACAAACATTGTATTTTCTTAATATATATAATCGTCACAAGACTGTAGTCCCTGATTTCAAGAGAGGAGATGTTTGAGTCAGTTGCTTTTTCCCAGTGGCATGATGTCTGCTTCAGGACGACTAGCCCTTACCCATCATGTGCTGGGTCATGGAGCAAAGAATAAAAGAGAAACGAGAGCTTATCAACAGTGACAGGTTTATGATCGCTAATGCTAAGATGGCAGAGCGAAATGAAATGCCTTGTCGTAGCTTTTGTAAAACCCGGCCGCTATGTGAACATTTCTGCTTGGAGCACCATTTGGTTCAGGTACATCGACCTCTTAGGTGGTTAGAATGTTATGGCTCATGAGTGTATGTGGGAGGTACAATTTTCCCATTTGAGATACTATGCCACTTGTTTTTGACTCTTAAAAAATCCAGAAGTTCCGTTCCAGACTTTTGTTCATGTATTAGCAGCTTCTGATGCATTACATTAATGGGTATTTATAAAAATTAAATTGTTAAAATTAGCAAAAGGTAAGTCGTAATAATGAACCGCGCCCTATCTCACTAATATGAATGAATAAATTTTAACATAGCGGGCCGAGGCTGCGATAGCGCAAGGCACAAGGAATAAAAAATTAGGGGTGAACCTAGAATGTCTCAAATGAATAAGTGAAAAGCCTAAATAAATGCTAAAAAGTCTGCCTAACCAATTTTGAACTGGGGTATTTTCCAAAAGAGAATAGATACAAAAACTTGATTTTTTTTTAATGTATATATAAAAAAACTACTAAAAAGTGAAATTACTTTTGAATAGGGAGGTCCTTCCTCCCACGAGGCATGGAAGGTACTGGCTTATGAGGACATTAATGTCTCTTTGAAGCAGGCGCGAACTGGGCAGCCGGGATACCGGCAGAACTCCCGGTGAGCCGCCATACTCTGGACAGGAAAATCTTATGTTAACTCCTGAAAAAAGAAAAAGTGTATGCATATATATACACTATCTACCAACAAGTAATTGGACACAACTGCAATCGACGATATCTGCGGTCCTGATACACGTCATGGCCGCCGCCGTGAAATATCGTGTGGGAAACAACAACGCAACCAGTCGCATGCAAGATGCCACGCAGTTCGGAGCTCTCTGATTTCGAGAAAGGTGTAATCGTCGGGTATCACAGAAATGGCCGATCCATACGTGATATATCCAGCGAGTTGAAGTACCCAAAATCGACAGTGGCCTACGTGATTGGTAAGTGGAGGATGAGAGGTGACTGTTGAAATGTGCCCCGACCCGGAAGACCCACAAAGCTGGGAGTTAGAGACCAACGGGTGCTGGCCAGAGAAATTCGGAAGAACCGCACCAAATCGATGGGCCACATCCGCGAGGAGTTTCGACAGGCATCCGGGAATGTTCTTTCGATGAATACCATCCGTAACGAAACTCATCTGCTCGGTTATCATGGACGTGCTGCCGCCCACGAACCTTTGATCACCAAGTCCAATAGCGCTGCTCGGCTAACGTGGTCCAAAGAACGTCGACAGTGGACCGTTGAACATTGGAAACAGGTTCTCTGGAGCGACGAATCAAGGTTCACCCTCTACCGTTCGGATGGCAGGGTCTGGATTTGGCGTCTGCTTGCAGAATGCCTCCTGCCGGAATGTATTGTGCCAACTGTGAAGTTCGGCGGCGGTGGAATTATGCTTTGAGGGTGTTTCTCCTGGTATGGCACGGGACCCTTGGTCGCAATTCCTGGTAGACTCAACGCCGAGACCTACTGCACTATTTTGGATGACCATGCGCTTCCTATGTCGTGGCAGTTTTACGGGGTAGACCCATGTTACTTTCAGGATGACAATGCCCCCTGTCATGTTGCGAGGTCCATCATGGCTTGGTATGGTGACAATGGGGTTAATCGAATGGACTGGCCTGCGCAGAGTCCGGTCCTTAATCCTATCGAGCACCTCTGGGACGAGTTGGAGCGTCGACTTAAGGGTGGGCCCCACCGTCCGAAATCGGTGAAGGAGCTGACCTGTCTTCTCCAAGCCGAGTGGAAGAAAATACCACTAGCCGTCGTACAACGCCTGGTTGAGAGTATGCCCAGGAGGGTCGCCGCTGTAATCGCCGCTCGTGGAGGCTCCACCAACTATTGAAGGTGAATAAACTTCGTTTTGCTTTGCTATCACAGGTGTCCAATTACTTCTTGGTAGATAGTGTATATAGCTGTATATACCCAGCCGAGTCACATTATTGTGACCATCTCCTAGTTTAGACGTCAACAGCGCGTAGCCAATGAAAGAAGGCACGAGTCGTGATCTGGTTTAGAATATATATAAGGTGTGCTGTAGGTAATCTGAAAACATATTACTCATTGCTGTCATGGATAAAAGGAGTGATTTATCAGATTTGCAAAAAGGGATGATTATCGGCTTTTCGTCCAAGGGTAGCAGTATTTCTGAAAAGCGCTGTTCGCGTGCTGCCGTGGTTAAAGTGTATCATGATTGGAGAAATGGCACCATTACGAATAAGCGCCGTAAAAACTGCGAAGCATCACGTGCCATTGATGTGAGAGGTGAACGTCGGCTTCGAAGGTGCGTGAGGGGCAATCGACACGCTACAGTGGAGCAACTCACTGGCAGATTGAACCAGTGGGCTACCGGAAGTGTGTTATAAGCGACAGTTAAGCAAACCCTGCTGCGTATGGGGCTCCGATGCAGACGGATGGTCACTGTACCTATTGTAACGAAGGTGCATCAGCAGAAAAGGCTTACATTTGCACGGCAGTATCGGAATTGGACCTCCGCTGATTGGCAAAGAATTGCTTTCTCCGAAGAGTCATGTTTTTTTCTGCTTCGTCGAGCGGATGGACGTTGGCGTATAAGGTGAGAAACATCGGAGAACAAACACTTTTCAACCATTGCTAGAAGAACACAAACTGGTGGGGGCGGCGTTATGGTCTCGGGAATGTTTTCGTGGCATTCTCTGAATCCACTCATACCTGTGGAAGGTACTATGGACCGAATTCGTTACGAATCCGTCCTTGCATACCACGTACACCCATACATGCTGATTGTCTTCCCTGAGGCGGATGGGATCTTCCAGAACAACAATGCGACGTGTCACACAGTTAGAAATTTCTGAGAGTGGTTGGAAGAGCACGATGAAGACTTCAAAGTACTGTACTTCCCTGGCCGCCTGATTCCCCAGACTTAAACCCAATTGAGCATCTGTGGGACCACCTAGATCGTGTTGCTCGCTCTATGGATCCTCCAGCACGCACTGTCCAGCAGCTGTCAAATGCACTGCAGTCCGCAAGCCTCCACATTACTGTGAACACTTTCTAGCACCTTATTGAGTCACTCCCAGACTGTCTAGGTGCTGTCCGCGCTGCACACGGCGGTTACTCTCTTTATTAGTTGGTGGTCACAATAATGTGACTCGATCGTGTATGTACTTTTTAAGACCAAAAAAAAAAAAGTTAAGTCCAAAAACTCCATATACTTCAGTTTATATTAACTATATCTCCGAAGCTCTTTAACTATATATATATCTCCGAAGCTCTTTAACTATATCTCCGAAGCTCTTTAATGCCACATTGGAAAATGTCTTTCAATCACTGAACTGGGAAAACAAAGGGATAAAGATTAATGGAGATTATCTAACCCACCTTCGTTTTGCTGATGACGTAGTCATTTTTGCAACTACCCCATCAGAGCTACAGAGTATGATCCAGGAACTTGCTGACAAGAGTAAAGAAGTGGGATTAAAAATGAACTTTCAGAAGACAAAAGTGATGTTCAATGCTTTTACAAGAAATGAAGATTTATCGATTGATGGAGAAAAACTGGAGATAACAGATACGTATGTTTATCTTGGACAGCAGATATCAAGTGAGGGTCACATTGATGAAGAAATTAATCGGCGTACAAAACTTGCCTGGAGAGCTTTTGGAAGAAACAGCATAATTTTCAAGAGCAATATGCCATTATGTCTTAAAAGAAAAGTGTTTGATCAATGCATCCTTCCAGTGCTTACGTATGGTGCAGAGACGTGGACCTTAACTAAAAGAGACATACAAAGGCTGCAGACAACTCAAAGCAGCATGGATAGGTGCATGCTTGGTGTAACCAGGAGAAATAAGAAGAGGAACTCGTGGATCCGAAAAATAACAAGAGTGGAAGACATCATGATCAGAGTTAAATCCCTGAAATGGCAATGGGCTGGACATACTGCCAGAAGGACAGACCATAGATGGACAGCCGAAATTTTAGATTGGATTCCAAGGGACAGGAAAAGACCCAGAAAAAGACCACATGGGAGATGGGTGGATGAAATTCGTAAATATGCGGGAGTGACATGGAGGAGACTGGCACAAGACAGACCGTTGTGGAGGAAACTTGGGGAGACCTTCGACCAGCAGTGGATTGATAATGGTTGACAATGATGATGATGATGATATTAACTACTGAAAAGAGAAAGTGTATATATGTATATAACTGTATTTCAATGTTCTTGTGGAAGAAAACCAAGCTAAACGTCAAAATTTGTTAACGACTTCGAAGGCTTCAAAAACAAAACAAAAAAACATGCGGTAAATGTTCTGTTGAGTCAAACAATGCTTTTCATACACCCCCTTACCCTTTCTCGACTTTCAAATTTAAGTATCATCCTGTTAGGCTGATATCCTGTAACTCCGTCCTCTTTTACCAGTTGCAGTTAGATAATCAATATAATCTGATTAAGTAACCTATTAATAGCATGCGACAGAAACTCGAAATTCATTGCGTATGTTTTTTTTTTTTTTGTTATTGTTTTTTTTTTTTTTTTTTTTTTGTTCTAGATTTGCATCTGGTTTGCTCTTTACTTTGCTACTTTTTGAGCCTTACTGTTACACGAATTCTTGAACTTCAGTTCTGGAAAGTCTGTTTCAGCTACAACAGAAACACTTTTTCAATTTAAAAGTAATAATTAAATAAAAATTAATTTTCACATCCTTCTATTTCTCTTACTTTATAAATTTGCACTGATATTCTTGCAATTCGGGATATTCTTAGTTTTCTCAAGTGATTTTTCGTAAGCATTTTATTTATAATAAGTAAGTCTTGAAACGGAAATTAATTTTTGGCACATTTCGATTTCTGTTCTCATTAAAAGCCAAGACTATGGCAAATTCTGAATTCAGTTATCGCAATAAAATTCATATAAATTTTATAAAGTCTTCGACAGTTCCTCTTAGAGAACGTACCTTGTCTGTCTCTTCTTAGCAACGGAAGTAATTTGTTTATTACATTAAATTGCACTAGGGATCTGCGGTCCAGGAAAACGGGCAAAATGTTGTTAATTATTCCTCAATGCAAAACAAGTCAGTAAAATCATGCAACGCATTGATTATGATACGCTTTCCAACATACTAGAAATCATTAATCAAGTTATAATGATAATTGCTATGAAGTAAATATCGCTCCTCTTCCCTGACCTTTGATCCCCATTTCGATTATATTCAACAGAACAGGTTGAGTATACCTTCGTAACAACATACTAAAGTTTTGTCGAAATAGAAGCAGTTTTAGTCAAGTTATGAGGATAATGGCTTTGGAATAAATCTGGCTTCTGTTCCCTGACCTTCGACCCCATTTCGATGACATTAAACAAAACCGGTTCAGTACATCTTCGGAAGAACATGATGAAGTTTTGTCGTGATCGAAGCATTTTTACCGAAGTTATGACGCATAAGGGCGATGGAATGGAGGCCCTCCTATGTCTTGGCCTTGGACCCCATTTCGCCCATTTTCATTAGGCTTCGTCCCCAGGTTGTCCCTTACCACATACTAGAATTTCATCGAAATCGAACCATTTTTACGCAAGTTATCGTGCGCGCGGACAGATAGACAGACAGACAGACAAAGCTGGAGCATCATTGCAGTGGACAAACGCAACTCTAATCATGGGAGTTTTTTACGCTTCTTCAGCCTACGGTTGAAAAGCGTAAAAAACTTCAATGATTAGAGTTGCATTCAAAAGATGTTTGAACAGTAAATGGTAATGCTGACATACGGGTTTTTTTTGTTTTTTTAGGGACGGGGTAGCTTGATGATTTTTCCCAAAAGTGGGCTGCACAAAATAGATTCCAGGGCCATTTATGGATCTCCAGTCTGCCACTGCCTTAAAGAGCTTAGAAGTTTCTTGAGCTTGCGTATCGTCTCTCTGTCTAGCTTTTCATCCGATGAATAAGAAGGCAATCTCTTACGTGATCTCCTTTGAAGTTCCTTGACGAAGACTTAGGAGTGACTTGTAAAGCGCCTTTTCCAGGCAGCCTAAACAAATCTCTGTATTGCTACAGGATGACTGAACAACACAGAAATTGGTGGCACCTCAGGGGATTTTGACTGAACAACACAGAAATTGGTGGCACCTCAGGGAATTTTGACTGAACAACACAGAAATGGGAGGCACCTCAGGGGGATTTCACATGTGACATGAAAACCCCGTGGAGTTGTGGCCTATATAGGATGTTTCATACGATAGGCCTTTGCATATGAACCCCTCGAGACTTGAGAGAACGAAGGCAGTTACTGAAAGGAGGTGAAAATAAATTTGTGGTACCTGGATTTACCAGTACCTTTTGAAGGAGGGACTGCCTTGACTTTATTACAGAAGGGTCGACAAGAGGCATTCCTTGATACATCCGTTGGTATAACTGTTGGTGAAACAGAAAGAGAACGCTACCTTGGATCCTAAGTTTTCAATCTCGGATCAACTAAAAGCCGCCTGGAAGTCGCCCGTCCCAAATTTATGGCCACTGGTCCCACGGAAGAGAGAGAACCAGCGCTGTAGAACAAACAGAATACCTATGCCTCATCTCAAAATAGGATCCGAACCCAATTGAGACGATTTTTAGAAGCCCCGGCCATCGGACCACTCGGTAACTGGGCGGCATTTGATGCATTGTCTAGAGCAGTGTTCCCCAACCGCCGGTCCGCGAGGTTTTTTTCTGCCGGTGTGCGAGGAACGAGTGAATTTATTTATTTTTCTTTTGAATCGAAATGGAGTTAAAGTGAGAGAAAATCCAGATCAAATGTTTTTTGAAAACCTGTTGTGGAAGGTTAAAGGAGGCTTGGATCGCTAATCTCTTCACAGAAGATCTCAGCTCCTGCAGGCCAGGAAAAGGAAAGCTTTGTTGAGTTTCCTTCTGATGCTAGTCTGGTATCGACATTCAGATCCTTACTCAGTTTTAGGGTACAATGGGGAAAGAATATCCAAGTCTCAGCGACAAAGCTCTAAAGTTATTGGTAACGTTTTGGACCAAGCATTTATTGCGAGAGAATCTTTTCAGCCGTTTCGGAAGTCAAAACAAAGCACAGGAACATAATGGACATTAATACTGCACTGCGCTTTGGGATATGTAACGATTGGTCGACAAACGGTTGGTCGACATAACGATTGGCCGACACACGATTGGCCGACAGTAACGATTGGGCGACAGTAATGATTAGTCGATAGTAACGATTGGTCGACAGTAACGATTGTTCGACAGCACATTTGATCGACATAACGATTGGTTGACAAACGGTTGGTCGACATAACGATTGGCTGACACACGATTGGCCGACAGTAACGATTGGTCGACATAACGATTGGTCGACAGTAATTATTAGTCGACAGTAACGATTGATCGACAACACGTTTGATCGACAAAACGATTGGTCGACAGTAACGACTGGTCGATATAACGATTAGTCAACATTGGTCGACAGTAATGATTAGTCGACAGTAACGATTGGTCGACAGCACGTTTGATCGACATAACGATTGGTCGACAGTAACGACTGGTCGATATAACGATTAGTCGACATTGGTCGACATAAAATGGTCAACGGAACTTGGGAAAAAAATTGAATAAGTGCAAACAGCTTGGCGGTAAATTGGCCCACCGGAAGATTGCCACACATCTTTCAGCAACCCGGAAAATTGCCACACACAGAAAAATTACCCCACCGGAAAATTTCCACATGGTTTTCATTAAGGGGACGAGCACAAATATCCGTTCGTCCGAGAAACGCTTTGAATGTGTGGCAATTTTCCGAGTTTCCGAATTATGTGTGGCAGTTTCCCCAAGGTGCCTATACCTAAAGTGCCCCGGGACCCTTTCGGAAATAACATCGTTCAGAAGGCCCTCTATATAGATTTCACTTAGAGTACAAAAGATGACACTGGGCCTATTTGGAAATAATATGTTATAATGCTGTAAGTTCTGAGGACTACATTCTAAAAGATATAATTTCCAAAAAGGAAGGTTACGTTTTGAGCGGTCAATATGTTCTGAGAGGTACCGCTGCGAATGTAAACCATAATCCTCTGAACCAATGGTATCGTTATCTGCCGGCCAATCGTTACTGTCGACCAATCGTTATTCGACCAATCGTGCGACACCGATGCTGCACTGCGTCTTGCAGAAACGACGCTGGAACCACGGCTCGAGAAGACTATCGCGTAGCAGCAGCAACAGACGTCGTATTGACCCCACAAAAAATTATTTCAACGGTAAGAAGAATATTATGGTGTATTGATTATGGATTACACTTAATAATCATTACAGAATATTTACAGATTAAATTATATTAGGTATAAATAGGTGCCAGTGGCGTATATTCGAGGCTAGCTGCGAAGCCCAGAGAATGCACAAATAAAAGTCAATTATCACCGGTATTAAGATATGTCAATGCTTTCGATGCGAAAAAAACACGAGCGGATCCGTTTTTTTTCGATTATAAGAATCAGTCTGGCGAGCGATGATCAACGGCATCAACGTAACGCAAGTAGGTCTTCTAGAGACTTCGCTGTTCTGATGCGAAGAGCTTCAATACTATCTCCTGCTAGCGTTTCCATGACAACATGAATGAGCTACGGAGCTCGTGAGTGGCCATTGCTTTGGTCAAGGGTTCGCTCCGAAAAACGAAGACTTCGAACTACCTCAGTCCCTCCATGCTTCCAGCGCGTGTTTCGCGAGAGTTGTTTCAGTTTGTGTGAAGTGTCGATGAATTAAAATCAGTGATATTTGATTTCAAATTCGTGGCTTTGTTAGATTCAAACTGTTTTGATAAATTTTGTGAAATCTTCCTTGAACATCTACTATCAGAGCTTAAAGAACGTTATGCTTCAAATTTTGATACAGCTCGATTAAAAAATGAACTGAATGTATTTAATTCCCTTGATGAATACAAAACAAATCAGTAAGAAACATTATTTCTTACATAAAGTTGAATAATTGGACATAGTTTTTATTGAGGTGAACAAATTAGCAGAACAATATTAAACTTTTCATCAACAACTGGAGAAAACAGTTTTTTCGCATTAAAAAGAATCAAGATATATCTTAGAGCCACACAAGGACATGCACATTCGAGCAACTTGGCTGGTTTGTTAATAGAGAAAAACATTCTTTTTAAACATGAAAAAGTACTCGGAAGAAACGATTTTGTGAAAACGTAACACTCAAATTCACCCAAAAAGAAAGAAGAATGGAGTCCATGTACAAATAAGTGTTCAAATCCTAGTCCTCATAATTATTTGGTATCATGTTAGCAATAGAATGTACCTAAAATTTAGAAAACAAATGTTACTTCTATTACTTAATAATTAAAAAATAAACTTCGCAATTTTTAAAAAACAGTACTGTGGGGGTGGGGGGTGGACCCAAGATACGCCACTGGTAGGTGCCATGAAATAAACTTCGCAATTTTTAAAAAACAGTACTGTGGGGGTGGAGGTGGGGGGATGGACCCAAGATACGCCACTGGTAGGTGCCATGGAATAATCAGGTATATAAATTATGGATTGTACGTAGTGATCATTATAGTATAGAATATTACGAGATTAAATGCTCGAAAATAGCGTAAAGCGTTTGTTTCGGCATCCCAGGTCCGCGAAAGTTTTCTCAACGTTTTGCCGGTCCGCGAGTGCAAAAAGGTTGGGAATCACTGGTCCAGAGCACAATTTTATCACTAAAAGGCAATAAAATTGATGGAGTCATGTTTCTATTTGTTACGATACTCCTATTTACAAAACAGTGCATCGAAAAAATTGAATCTGATAAAGTAAAACCTGAACAAGATTCTGCACATATTTTTAGCCAGTACAAAATTTTTACAGTTGATGGTGCAAACGTGCATTTCTGTTTGTCACGATGTCTAGGTTTTTGTATTGGACAATTCTAAAAATCCTTCTGAATCGTGTGACACTCAGATCACACTTTTTTCCCATTCCGACTCTCAGTCGAAATCTAACCGATGCTTATCTAGCTGCTTTGCCTCATATCACACACCGCTCTCACGTGACGTCTTACATGTTGCAGTGAGCCAGTTAGGTGGTGACGGAAGGTGTACATAATCAATTCGCATTTCAGTGACCTCCAGAAAAAGGGTCAGGACACCTTCAGCAAAACGCGTGATCTTTGTATTTGGAAGAGTAATTATGTACGCGGTGTGACAATTTAATATCCGGAATGCTCCTGTAGAACAAATGTGTGCTTTCATTTGCACAAGCGATTACTGTCACCTTCTAACCAATAACCTTCCGCAGCTATGCATTTACTTAGACACTGTGGCCGTTGCTGGAAACACACGTGGAACTCTGTTTCTAGAATACTCTTGAGTACCTGTGTCACCTTCGAAGTAATCCCCTTCCGCAGTTATGCATTTGGTTAAACGCTGTGGCCATTGCTGGAAACATACGTGGAACTGTATTTCTAGAATACTCTTGAGACCTCTATCACCTTTGAAGTAATTCCCTTCGGCAGCTATGCATTTAGTTCGACGATGTTGCCATTGCTGGAAACATACGTGAAACTCTGTTTTTGGAATACTCTTCAGTACATCTGTTACCTTCAAAGTAATCCCCTTCCGCAGCTATGCATTTAGTTAGACGCTGTTGCCGCTGCTGGAAACACACGTGGAACTCTGTTTCTGGAATACTCTGGAGTACCTGTGTCACCTTCGAAGTAATCCCCTTCCGCAGTTATGTATTTGGTTAAACGCTCTAGCCATTGCTGGAAACATACGTGGAACTGTATTTCTAGAATACTCTTGAGACCTCTATCACCTTCAAAGTAATTCCCTTCCGCAGCTATGCATTTAGTTAGACGCTGTTGCCATTGCTGGAAACATACGTGAAACTCTGTTTTTGGAATACTCTTCAGTACATCTGTCGCCTTCAAAGTAATCCTATTCCGCAGCTATGCATTTGGTTAGACGCTGTTGCCGTTGCTGGAAACATACGTGGAACTCTGTTTCTGGAATACTCTTGAGTACCTGTGTCACCTTCGAAGTAATCCTATTCCGCAGCTATGCATTTTGTTAGACGCTGTAGCCATTGCTAGAAACATACCTGGAACTCTGTTTCTGGAATACTCTTCAATACCTCTGTCACCTTCGAAGTAATCCCATTCCGCAGCTACGCCTTTAGTTAAACGCTGTTACCATTGCTAGAAACATACCTGGAACTCTGTTTCTGGAATACTCTTGAGGAGATCTGTCACCTTCGAAGTAATCCTCTTCCGCAACTATGCATTTAGTTAGACGCTGATGCCATTGCTGGAAACATACCTGGAACTCTGTTTCTGGAATACTCTTCAGTACATCTGTCCCCTTCGAAGTAATCCTCTTCCGCAGCTATGCATTTAGTAAGACCCTGTTGCCATTGCTAGAAACATACATGGAACTCTGTTTCTGGAATACTGTTCAGTACATCTGTCACCTTCTAAGTAATCCTCTTCCGCAGCTATGCATTTAGTTAGACGCTGCTGCCATTGCTGGAAACATACGTGGAACTCTGTTTGTGGAATACTCTTGAGTACCTCTATCACCTTTGAAGTAATCCCCTTCCGCAGCTATGCATTTAGTTAGACGCTGTGGCCGTTGCTGGAAACATACGTGGAACTCTGTTTCTGGAATACCCTTGAGTTCCTTTGTCACCTTCGAAGTACACCCATTCCGCAGCTATGCATTTAGTTAGAAGCTCTTGCCATTTCTGGAAACATACCTGGAACTCTGTTTCTGGAATACTCTTCAATACCTCTGTCACCTTCGAAGTAATATCATTCCGCAGCTACGCATTTAGTCAAACGCTGTTACCATTGCTAGAAACATACCTGGAACTCTGTTTCTGGAATACTCTTGAGGAGATCTGTCACCTTCGAAGTAATCCCCTCCGCAGGTATGCATTTAGTTAGACGCTGTGGCGGTAGCTGGAAACATACGTGGAACTCTGTTTCTGAAATACCCTTGAGTTCCTTTGTCACCTTCGAAGTACACCCATTCCGCAGCTATGCATTTAGTTAGAAGCTCTTGCCATTTCTGGAAACATACCTGGAACTCTGTTTCTGGAATACTCTTCAATACCTCTGTCACCTTCTAAGTAATCCCATTCCGCAGCTACGCATTTAGTTAAACGCTGTTACCATTGCTAGAAACTTACCTGGAACTCTGTTTCTGGAATACTCTTGAGCTCCTTTGTAACGTCACACTGGATGTGAAAAATGTCTGAAAATCTTCGTACTTTCATGGCAGTTTTTATTTCTAGGGAATAGCAAGAAATCACAGGGGGTGGGCTAACTCAGGAGAATAGGGTGGATGATCCAATTTTATAATTGATTTCTTAGCCAGGAAGTCACGAACACTGAGCGCATCCTGGCTTGGGGCATTGTCAGGGTCACAGTTCCGCTCTTTTCCTTCGAACAGAATCCCATAACCTTCCCATCACCAATAAATACAGAGGGTGAGTTGAAAGTTTTGCAATATTTGCATAAACGCAGGTGCTGCCGCGGGTATGTCACGTGTTTAAACTAGTTCAAGTCGCGCACCGCAGTCAGTCGAAAGGGATATAAAGTGGTAGTCGTTGCTATGAACAGTATTTGCATGTCGTCGTTCTATCTGTGATTGGGACGCCAAAAACGTGAACAGCCACAACCGGAGAATTTAGGGAACTTTTGCTTTACGAATTTGAACTCGGCCATAACGCTGCTCGAGCAACACGAAACATTTGCATGCGAAAGGGTAAGATTACGTGGACCACAGCACGTCACCCATATGATTCAAAAAATTTTGCTCAGGTGACAGATACTTCGACGTTCAGCCACGGTCAGGTAGGCCGCGAACCGTGGATTCGGAGGCCGTGCGCCAAACCGTAGAGGCAATTCCGACAAACAGCACTCGGAGATTATCAGTCGAGCTGGGAATATCACAGACCGCCGTGGTTCGTCACCTTCAGGACCTCACCAAGGCCTACAGGAGCTGTCGCATTGTACTTTACGAACTGACGCCAGCTGAAGCAAACCGCCGAGTAGAAGTGTGCACGAAACTCGTAGAAAACCCGCGCGATGTACGTTTCATCAAGAGAATTTTTACGTGCGATAAAAAGTGAGTCTATTTCCGTCATCCTAACACACAACGGCAGTGGTTGAGCCAGGGACAGCATCCTGAACCTGTTGCCAAACGTGAGCACTTCGAGCACAAGGCGATGCTCTGCGTCTGGTGGAATTTCGAGGGGATAATCCATTACGAATTTGTTCCAGACTGTCGGACGATCAACGCCAACATCTACTCTGAACAGCTGGAGTGGATGTATGCCGTTTTAGAGAAGTACCCGGCTCTGGTGAACAGACAGCGCGCTCTTCTACAGAAGGACAACGCTCGGCCACATACCGCGCGAACGACTCGGGGAACTTCAGGGCATCAAACTGGTGCCACACCCAGCATATAGTACGGATCTTGCACCTTCGGATTATTACTTGTTTCGGTCCATGGTCCACTTCCTTCGCGGGCGGAACTTTAACAACCAGGAGAAGGTGGCAGCTGGGGTGAAGGATTTCTTGACCTCGAAGGCGAAGAACTGGTACCGCCATGGAATCGAAGAACTGGCAGACAGATGGCTAAAGACGGAGCAACACGATGGCTTGTACTTTGAATACTAGACAGCTTTCGTCGTAAAGGGAAGTATGAAGACATAAAGTAATCCAAATATTGCAAAACTTTCGACTCACCCTCTTTAGCATTGTTGATTAACCGTTTGTTCCGTGTTCAATGAATTCGTAAAAAACAAATGCGAAGCGTGACATGCGTGCTTTTTTCGGCTCTTATGCTACTCAAAGACACTTGACTTTTTCATAGCATCCTCACCATGTGCCACTTTCAATCGCTCTAAGTTTCTGTAGCACTTTTACCTATCTCCTCGCAACATTTTATCTTAACGCGGTGTTCTAAATTTTGATCACTCATTTTTACCTCAAAATTCACACTCAAACTTACATTGCTTTCGCAACTGCTCATTAACGAATGATTATACGTGCTGTTGACACATGTACTACAGCACCTATAGTCATTCGTGAATGACTAAACGTGCTGTAGACGCATGTACTACCTGAAACATGTGCAGATAGTGTTCATGTTGCAGGTGTGCATGCTGTTGACGCATGTACTACCTGAAACATGTGCAGATAGTGTACATGTTTCAGGTGTGCATGCTTCTGACGCATACACTGCGGCACGTATAGTCATTCGTGAATGATTATACTTGCTGTAGACGCATGTACTACAGAACCTATATTCATTCGTGAATGAATATACGTGCTGCAGACGCATGTACTACCTGAAATATGTGCAGATAGTGTTCATGTTTCAAGTGTACATGCTGTTGACGCATGTACTACCTGAAACATGTGCAGATAGTGTACATGTTTCAGGCGTACTTGCTGTTGACTCGTGTACTGCAGCACGTATAGTCATTCGTGAATGACTGTACGTGCTGCAGACGCATGTACTACCTGAAACATGTGCAGATAGTGTACGTGTTTCAGGTGTACATGCTGTTGACGCATGTACTACCTGAAACATGTGCAGATAGTGTACATGTTTCAGGTGTGCATGCTTCTGACGCATACACTGCGGCACGTATAGTCATTCGTGAATGATTATACTTGCTGTAGACGCATGTACTACAGAACCTATATTCATTCGTGAATGAATATACGTGCTGCAGACGCATGTACTACCTGAAATATGTGCAGATAGTGTTCATGTTTCAAGTGTACATGCTGTTGACGCATGTACTACCTGAAACATGTGCAGATAGTGTACATGTTTCAGGCGTACTTGCTGTTGACTCGTGTACTGCAGCACGTATAGTCATTCGTGAATGACTGTACGTGCTGCAGACGCATGTACTACCTGAAACATGTGCAGATAGTGTACGTGTTTCAGGTGTACATGCTGTTGACGCATATAATACCTAAAACATGTGCATTTAGTGTACATGTGTCAGGTGTGCATGCTGCTGACGCATGTACTACAGCAGGTATAGTCATTCGTGAGGGGCTATACGTGCTGTAGACGCATGTTCTACCTGAAACATGTGCAGATAATGTCCCCCTTGCGCGATTTGGTACGTCATCCAACTAACATCGCCGCAAGGGTAACACTGCGCTGCCGTTCCGGGAATTAAACTCTCACACTTCTTACTTTCTAAAAGAGACCTGCATGGGCCTTTATTAGGGAAGCCAGTTTGTTTTAAACTTACCAACTTACAGCCAGATCCGCTGATTCCAGATAAAATTACAACTTAAATCATTAATTGTAACTAACGAACTCGTCGAGCTGGTATTACAGTTCCGTGCGTTGTATTTCACGATGTCATTCATTTTCATGATCCCTGCACCTCCTTAAGGGTAATTATAGCCGTTAGGAAAGATCCACAGTAGAAACAAAACTTCCTTTCAACGCTTCAGAATTCATCGCTGGTCAGTGGTAGACCTCCTCGAATGTAGTCGCCCGGCGACCCTCAGGATAGCCACTTCTGTACCTGTAGACGACGCAAGATGTACACAGATGGTTTAGGACGACGAATTCAGTTCTGTTTGTGAGGCTCTCACAATCACTCGATCCCCGTGTTTAGTCATAGATCTCGGCATCTACTGCCCGTGTTTAGTCATAGCTCTTCGCCATCCACTGCCCGTCTTTAGTCATAGCTCTCGGCCATCCACTGCCCGTGTTTAGTCATAGCTCTCGGCCATCCACTGCCCGTGTTTAGTCATAGCTCTCGGCCATCCACTGCCCGTGTTTAGTCATAGCTCTCGGCCATCCACTGCCCGTGTTTAGTCATAGCTCTCGGCCATCCACTGCCCGTGTTTAGTCATAGCTCTCGGCCATCCACTGCCCGTGGTTAGTCATAGCTCTCGGCCATCCACTGCCCGTGTTTAGTCATAGCTCTCGGCCATCCACTGCCCGTGTTTAGTCATAGCTCTCGGCCATCCACTGCCCGTGGTTAGTCATAGATCTCGGCCATCCACTGCCCGTGGTTAGTCATAGCTCTCGGCCATCCACTGCCCGTGGTTTAGTCATTGCTCTCGGCCATCCAATGCCCGTGTTTAGTCATAGCTCTCGGCCATCCACTGCCCGTCTTTAGTCATAGCTCTCGGCCATCCACTTGCCCGTGTTTAGTCATAGCTCTCGGCCATCCACTTGCCCGTCTTTAGTCATAGCTCTCGGCCATCCACTGCCCGTGTTTAGTCATTGCTCTCGGCCATCCACTGCCCGTGTTTAGTCATTGCTCTCGGCCATCCACTGCCCGTGGTTAGTCATAGCTCTCGGCCATCCACTGCCCGTCTTTAGTCACAGCTCTCGGCCATCCACTGCCCGTCTTTAGTCATAGCTCTCGGCCATCCACTGCCCGTCTTTAGTCATAGCTCTCGGCCATCCACTGCCCGTCTTTAGTCATAGCTCTCGGCCATCCACTGCCCGTCTTTAGTCATAGCTCTCGGCCATCCACTGCCCGTGTTTAGTCATAGCTCTCGGCCATCCAATGCCCGTGTTTAGTCATAGCTCTCGGCCATCCACTGCCCGTGGTTAGTCATAGCTCTCGGCCATCCACTGCCCGTGGTTAGTCATAGCTCTCGGCCATCCACTGCCCGTGGTTAGTCATAGCTCTCGGCCATCCACTGCCCGTGTTTAGTCATAGCTCTCGGCCATCCACTGCCCGTGTTTAGTCATAGCTCTCGGCCATCCACTGCCCGTGTTTAGTCATTGCTCTCGGCCATCCACTGCCCGTGTTTAGTCATAGCTCTCGGCCATCCACTGCCCGTGTTTAGTCATAGCTCTCGGCCATCCACTGCCCGTCTTTAGTCATAGCTCTCGGCCATCCACTGCCCGTCTTTAGTCATAGCTCTCGGCCATCCACTGCCCGTCTTTAGTCATAGCTCTCGGCCATCCACTGCCCGTCTTTAGTCATAGCTCTCGGCCATCCACTTCCCGTGGTTAGTCATATGCTCTCGGCCATCCACTGCCCGTGTTTAGTCATAGCTCTCGGCCATCCACTTCCCGTGTTTAGTCATAGCTCTCGGCCATCCACTGCCCCTCTTTAGTCATAGCTCTCGGCCATCCAATGCCCGTGTGCCACTGGGTTGCGCCCTTCAGGACCCATTGGCACCAACATCGTCTGCTTGCCGAATCGGTCCGATCGAAATGCCTGGCGATAAGGAAACTTAACCAACTGGCCTCTCTCAGCCCAATTATGCGTCTTCTCTCAAACTCACTCAACTGCTCTGAATTATGGACGTGAGATTTCTTGTAGCCCTTAGAGTTACTCACGTAATAAATAAAAAATAAAAAGCTTAGCACTTCACCTCTCAAATGTGGAATTTCGTTAATGCGACTTTTTTTTTTTTTGATTGGAGGTTTAACGACCACCGTGAGCAACTCAATGGGCTATAAGCAGTCGCCCGTCCCTAATTTAGGGTCACTGGTTCCAGGGATGGGAGAGAGCCAGTGCCGTAAGACAAACACAACATCCATGCCTCACCAGGATTCGAACCCGGACCCCTTTTGGACGAATGATCAGAGGCCAACGCCTTAGACCACTGCGCCACCGGGGTGGCTAAAGCAACTTTTAGAAGCATATGTATCATGCACACATAAACAATAAACTTACGCCAGCCGCCCCGGTGGCGCAGTGGTCTAAGCGATGGCCTCTGATCATTCGTCCAAAAGGGGTCCGGGTTCGAATCCCGGTGAGGCATGGATGTTGTGTTTGTCTTACGGCACTGGCTCTCTCCCTTCCCTGGAACCAGTGACCCTAAATTAGGGACGGGCGACTGCTTATGGCCCATTGAGTTGCTCACGGTGGTCGTTAAATCTCCAATTTTAAAAAATTAAAAAAACTTACGCCAACTGCAAGAAAAACTATGCATCAAAGAATTTGGTAAAACGTATGAAGCGTCGTCATCTTCATGATTTGCGCTATCTGATGCAAAAAAGGGTTTTTGGATATGACTTTTCCGTGCTGAGATTTTGTTCCTGCAGCCGGATGGAGCTAAAAACACCATTAGCACGTACTTCTTCTCAAAGTAAGTGCTAAAAACACAAACATGAGTGTGGGCTTACTTCAAAATTCTGGTGCTGTTTTCGATCATTTCTTGTTTGTTTATTCATTCATTGTGCCAATTGCATGTATTTCATTAATAGTGCAGCCAATAATTCCATGCCTAATTTTTCTCTTTTTGTACCGTAGGCGAAACCTTACTGTCATGTTCAGTTGCATTTACGCCGTACTGCTCAGCATACTAGGAGCCGTAATGACCATTGGTCATCACAGTGCAGCCACACGCCATATAAGCGAAGTAAGCGGAAGAGCATGCAATCTTACAATATACACTGATGTCCAAAAGTTAAGCATAATTGGAAAAACATGCAAAGCAAATGATTAAAACCGATAGAACAGCGGGCATTAGTATGTAGATTAGTCACACACCAATCACAGTGCAGGATTAAATAAGGTCAGCTGACGTTCAATATGTAAATATCTCGCAGTTCCATAAAAACACCTTACCCTAACCCCTGAGTGTTTTATTCCATTTTCTTACAATCCCAGTAAGAAGAGTTGTCATTGGTGATCAGTAACGTAATACGGAACAAAGACGCCGGATTGACCGTATTTTGTATTGTAGGATGATCGAAAGGCTGGGGGCAGGACAGTTGCAGCCTCCGGTCTCCATAGCACTGAATGTGCCAACCAGCATAAGGTCGTCCAAGAGTCACAACCCCTCAGGCAGACCGGTATCTTGCATTAACTGCCCGACGTCATACAATAATGTCAACCAGGCAACTCTCTGCAGAGCTTGCGGCCGCCTCAGGACAAAGAGTTTCAAGACAAACTGTTTATAGAAGGCTTAGGGCAACTGGTCTCTATACCAGACGTCCAGTAGTTTGTGTTCTCGCTCTTCCCTGCGAACAGGATGGCTGCAGTCGGAAACATCGAAGCTGGACATTGAATCAGTAAAACCTGATGAGTCTAGATTCAGTTTAAAGATTGATCCTCGTCAAAACACTCTCTGGAGAAAACGAGGAAGCCGCTACAATCCCAATAACATTAGGAAAGGGTTCAATTTGGTCTGGAGTCATGGGCAGGTATCATATTGAATGGGATCACAGAACTCCATATCTTCGACAGAGCTACCGTTAATGACATGAGGTACAGAGGCGAGATACTGGAACCTCGCGTGAGACTTTTCAGAGGTGCAGTGAATCCAGAGCTGACATTCATGTACGATAATACACGCCCCCACAGAGCTCAGCTGGTGGATGACTTTCTCTAAAATGAAGATATCCAAAACACATGGAGTGGCCAGCAAGGTCGACGGATATGAATCAGATAGAGGATGCATGGGATGCAGTAGGTAGGCGAATTGCACACCATCAGCCTCCACCAAAGACCATTCCGCAGCTGCGAACTGCTCTTCGTCATGGGTGGGATTTGTTGCCCACAGAGCTCTTTGACAACCTGATAGGCAGCATTAAAGTGTCGATGCCAGGCTTGGTGGCTGCAAGGGGTCACCACATCCTTCATGGCGCACTAGTCTTTTCTCAGTTTTATGTAATCAACACGAAAATCACTGTGTTGTTGAATTTTTGTAAATTTGCATAAGTAATGCAATAAACTTTGTTTCGTAACATGTTTTGCCTGTTGTTATACTCGCAATATGTTATTACACAAGCATAGCCTTTCCGACGATTGGTTCTTGAAATATTCACAGGTATATTGATTATGCTTAACTTTTGGACATGAGAGTATATACAGTATGTACTATGTATATTCTGAATCTAAAAAGGTGTTTGTTGTGCTTCGTTACAAGTTATAATATGCAAGGCGGCAATAAATTTGTACATAGAAATGTTTGAACTACAGTGTAGGAAAACTTCCAAAGGTCCCTTAACCATTTTCCGTGATTCATTTCGTGAATGAATGAAATATACACCGATGAGCCCTTAAGTTATGACCACCTACTTGATAAACTGTAGAACGCCCTTTAGCTCGCAAAACAGCGACCACTCGTAGAGGCATCGATTCCATGAGGTGGCGATGTGTATTCTGGTTTATCTGTTACCATAATGTCAACAGCAGATCCTCCAGTTTCCGCACATTTCGGGGTGGTGGTGATTTAGCGCGAACCTGCTTTTCCAAGTCGAACTACAAATGCTCGATTGGGTTCACGTCAGGAGACTTTGGAGGCCAGGGCATTAACAGAAAGTCACCGGCATGTTCCTCGAACCACTCCTTGATGATTCTGGCAATGTGGCATGATGCATTATCTTGTTGGTAATGGCCATCACCAGCAGGGGACACAGTTATCATAAATGGGTGAACTTGGTCCGCAACGATGTTCAGATACCTGACAGCTGTCAGGGATTGTGCTATCGGGATAATGGGGCCTAAAGTGTCCCAAGAAAACATCGCCCACAGCGTAACACTGCCACGCCGACTTGTTTCGGCCCAACAGTGCATCTAAGTGTCATAGCCTCCGTTGGTAATCGACTTTGGCAGTCTACGTGATGTACCAGGGATCTTGATTCGTCAGACCAGGCCACTTCCTTCCAATCATCCACGGTCCAATATGTGTGATCTTAGGCCCGTTTCATGCGTTGTTGGGGATGACCTGCAGTAAGCATGGGGATTCGGCTGGGTCTTCGGCTACGTAGGTCCATGCGCAGAAGGCTGCAATGAACTGTGTTGTCGTGATCACCACTGTTGTATCTGCGGGTGATTTGTCGCACTATGGCCCTGCGGTCGCTGTGAACAATGCGCGACAGTCTCCGCTTCCCTTTTTCATCAGTGAGCTGCGGACGACACACGGTTGGACAACGGTTCGTCGTTTGGCCATCTGTGCACTACTTTTGCCTTTTGATATGTACTCACTACAATGGCACGTGAACAACCCGCAAGCTACGCCGTTTCCGAAATCATATCATAGTTCCGGGGCTCCATGCCATCACAATTTGTCCTTTACCAAACTCCGATAAATGGGCAGATTATCCCATTCTGACTCCGAACACTCTACTAATCAAAAGCCGGTTCTCAGTTTGTATATATACTGCCCTGTGAATTCCATCTGTGCCACCGTTCGGTCTCCAGGCGCGCTCATTTCTCTAGACTGGGGGTGCTCATAAAGTAATGGCTCGTCAGTGTATACCTGATTCAAAGTTTTCCGTGAAAGGGCGGAAAAACGTGAATTTCACGGATTTTTCATACGTTAATTGATAGATATACAAATGAAGCAGACAGTTTTAACCTTTTATAAAACCAAAAGCTATTTAAGATATTGACACTCACGTTGCACCGTTTTGTAAGGAAACTCTTGAAGTTTGTTACAGCAACTTACAGATGTTTATTGAGTGAACTCTTGGTCACATTACATGTATCAACGTCGTAATTGGATTTTTGACAAACACCCGTTAGCATATCTTCATCAACTCCAGCAATAGCTGTCGTGATACACTGTTTCAGATCAGCTAAATTAGCAGGAGGGGGAAAGACAAAGACCTTGTCTTTCTCACAGAACCATAAAAGATGTCATAGGGTGTTAGATCCGAACTTCGTGGTGGCCAACATGTGAGTGACATATCGCCTATTGCACTCCCAATCCAGCGCTGTGGAAGATTTTCATCGTGGTAATTTCCAACTTCCCAATGCCAGTGGGGCGATGCTCCATCCTGTTGGAAAATGAAGTTGTCACTGTCTTCCTGCAGTTGAGGCATGAACCAAATAATTAGCATATCTAGATAAGAACATAAGAACTTCCCGTTACAGTGTTGTTGTTTTCCGCGCTTCTTTTGTGTTTTTTGTTTTTTTTTAAAAAAGAAGGGGTCATACTCTTTTTTTTTTTCTTTTTTTTTTTGAAAAAGAAAGAGCCACACTCCTTTATCTATTTTTTTTTTTTTTTTGGAAAAAGAAGGGGCCATACTCTTTTTTTTTTTTTTTGAAAAAGAAGGGGCCAACACTCCTTTGTCTATTTTTTTTTTTTTTTTGGAAAAAGAAGGGGCCATACTCTTTTTTTTTTTTTTGAAAAAGAAGGGGTCACACTCCTTTATCTATTTTTTTTTTGAAAAAGAAGGGGGCCATATTCTTTTTTTTTTTTTTTTTTTTGAAAAAGAAGGGGCACACTCCTTTATCTATTTTTTTTTCGGAAAAAGAAAGGGCCATACTCTTTTTTTTTCTGGAAAAAGAAGGGGCCATACTCCTTTATTTATTTATTTATTTATTTATTTTTGAAAAAAGAAGGGGCCATACTGCTTTATTTATCTATTTATTTTTTTATTGTTTTTGGAAAAAGAAGGGGCCATACTCTTTTTTTTTTTTTTTTTAGAAAAAGAAGGGGGGGGGGCATGCTCTTTTTTTTTCTCTTTGGAAAAAGAAGGGACCATATTCTTTTCTTTATCCACCACATCCTCCACTGCTGCTCTAGGATTTTCATTCCCTCATATGCGAATGTTATGTACGTTTAATTTCCCACTTATGTGTGATGTAGATTCGTAGCTGAAAATTAGATGCTCACTAAAACCATCTTCAAAACGCTCCTGCATCTCTGTATAGAAATCGCGACGTGCGCTCCTGTCTTTGTCACTTAGACTTTGCAATTACTGCAGTTTGCAGGCAGTCATTTGCAACCGCTTCCTCAAAATTTTCCAAACAGACAGTTGCGGAATTTGCAACTCCCCACCGCCATCGTTGTGAATTTCTTTGTGCTGCGTTGGTAAATGCTACGAACATGCTCCACTTGTTCATCAGGTACACGTGGCCTCCTTGGACTTTTACCTTTTCACAAATATCCTTCTCAAATTTCTTGTGCCAGTCGTAGATGGATTGTCTATTGGGTGGAGATTTCTTGAAACGTCGTCGCTGCCCAGGTAGCGCAGTGGTCTAACCGACGGCTTCTGATCATTCGTCCGAGAATGGCCCGGGTTCGAATCCCAGTGTGGCATGGATGTTGTGTTTGTCTTGCTGCACTGGCTCTCTCCCTTCCCTAGAGTCAGTGGCCCTAAATTAGGGACGAGCAACTGCTTATAGCCCACTAAGTTGCTCGCGGTGCTCGTTAAACCTCAATAAAAAGAAAACAAATTAAAAACGTGTTCTAAACGTAACAGAATTCGTTTTGCTTAATTCAAGCACACAGAATGCCTTCGCCACAGCATTTGTGGCCGTCTTGCCTGATTTCTCTCGTGACGGTGAAAACGTACAATACTTTAGTGACGCCATCTATATTATAAAATAGTTACTATTGATGATAGGAAGGTGTATTACGAGTGTCGATATCTTACATAGTTTTGGTTTTCTAAAATGTTGGAACTGTCTGTTTCATTTGCAATAACCTGTACTATTAATCTTTCTTCGGTTAATAACGAAAAATTTCCGTTTCTAAGAAGTCTTACCTGAAAATCCTAAATTTTCAGTTCACCTTTCGCGTATTAACTGAAAAATTATGTTCTCACTTTTTCCATATCCACATGACAGAAAATTACCGGTAATAAGAGCTATTTGCAGAAATACTTTGTGAAAACACAAATTTGTCCGCGACGGGGATCAAACTGCTTCCGCTCACTCTGGAGTAAGATGTTCTCCCAACTATGCTACACGGAAAGAATGTACCACTGCAGATTTGTCGTCTTGACACGTCATTCACCTCTGTAGAACGTCACAACTTGAGGTTTGATTAACTAATAAAATTCAATCGTCTTTTGGCTGACCGAATTTCGAGGGTCAAGACCGGATATTGTGGATAAAATATTGCATAATATCAATGCTATAGCGGCAACGGTTATTCTTCTCCCTCTTTCCCCCAGGGTGCACCTGTTTTCGTATGTCTATGAATCAGTCTGTGAATTCCTTAATACAAAAGCCCATTATAGCTCTCAAGAATAATTCTATATTTAAGTTTTTGATGCTGTGTATCTTCCTCGACGGTAGTAAAGTAAATCCCAAGTACAAAATTTCGATGTAACGAAAATGGGTGACGGTACGTCATTGTCAAAACCTCTGTTGAAATCTGATCGCACAGCATGCTGTCCCATGAAATGACCCAACAATACTTACTTTCATTGTTGCTCAACAATATGTTTTACTAAACTATCGCCGACATTATTTCATCGCATTTTACATAAACGTAACAATATATCATTGCAATCTGCGCAAATTACGAGAACCTAATGCTGAATGAGATAAAGGCCTTTAGAAAAGTGAATTTTTTTGTTTCTATGAAAACGGTGCGTCGCAGCGGAAATTGGCTTGCCATCTGCCCTGTACCCCCCAATGAGGTTATCTGCTATTGATGATAGCTTCAGAATGATGTATAACAAGATGGAGTGCAACCTGTAGATATTCTAGATCAGAGGTGAGGAACCTTTTCATATTGGAAGGCAGCATTAAATTAGTCGCAATTTAACAAAGCCACATTCCAGAAACTTCAATTAGATATATGTAAGCACATCGGACAAAAAAATTAGTTACCCCTGGAAGAACTTGCCTACTAACGGGTGATGGTGCCTTTTGTCTTAATAAGAGTATGAATCCGGTGTGGAAGAGACTCCACGAGGTTGTGGATGTATTGAACATCGATTTGCAGCCACTCCTGCGTCAGTTGGTCCCGAAGTTCCGCCAGAGTACGTGGGTGTCTATTCCGGCGTTTCACCTTCTGTTACAAATGATCTCACAGATTTTCAATAGGATTTAAATCTGGGGATTTGGCGGGCCAGTCGAAGTGAGACAGTGTTGCTGATTGTTCGTCGTACCACTCAGATACAGTTTTAGCTCTGTGCACACGACAATTGTCGTCTTTGAAGACAGGAGTGGCAATGTGATGATGCTCCTGATGATATAAGGCAAAGGCAACACTTCGTCCTTCAGAATGCGGAGGTACGCATGCTGGTTCCAATTCAACGTCACTGAAACGAGAGGGCCCATTTCGTGGTACGAAAAACATCCCCAAAGCATCGCAGAAACTCCTCCAGCTTGAACAACACCTTCGACACAATAGGGTTAAAGGCTTCACCGGGCCTACAATGCACTCTTCGCCTCCCTTCATTGGAGAGTATAAACAAAAATCGAGACTCATTAGAATAAATTACTCGTTTCCAACCCTCCACAGTAAAGTTTTGGTGCCTCTGAGCCCATTGACAACGTGCGACTTTGTGACTTGCTGTTAAAAGAGGACTCTTCCCTGGTACTCTGCTCCAGATGTCCATCGCATGCAGTTCTCGTCACAATGCCCTTTCGGAAATTGGTTGGAGTGGAATTTCATTGACTATTTGGAGCAATTGTTGCTTGGTTTGAAACCGATTTGCAGTTACTTGGCGTGAAATATGTGAGCGGCCCCTGTTGGTGAGAATCGTTTTCCGGCCACAGTCACGCGTCGATTTTCAGGTGACTGCGAACTACACCACTGTTTGTAGACCCGCTGGCCGGTACGCTTCGACCCGCCAACAAATCGCGCCACTTCATTCACTTTGTATCCGTTGCACGGGCTAACACGATAGCTTGTTGTTGTCACTTAATAACGTCTGTCTTACAACCCTATATTGCAAACTAAATTCAACAAACACGTGTCTCTTCACCACTGCACGAGACAGAAATGATCCTGTAGGAGGCCACGTCAGTGCTACTTATCTCCCAACAATGCTATCTCGGTACCCTCGGTGCAACCGGTAACTTCCTACTGTCATTTCTTTTAGGCTGTGACTAATTTTTGTCCGATGTGCTTACTTTGAAATGTACATTATTTTGCAAAAATCTTACTATGTACTAACTTCAAAAAATGAAAAAAAAAGTGTTAATTCTCAAGTTAAATAACCTTTTAACGACTCCGTTGGGAAGGGTCTTTTTCTTTTTTTTTTTTTTTTTTTTTTGGAAAACAGTTGAATATTTGGTTGCAACACGGAAGTCGGCACTTTTAGCTGTTCCTCTAGATGGGTATCCGTCATTTGTGACCTTTTAGCTGTTCCTCTAGATGGGTACTGGCCCCCCCGGTAATAAATAAGAGCGTCTTCCTCTTATTATAGAGAGTCTTCCTCTAATTAAGAACGTCTTGATTTGGGTTAGGTAGAAAAATGTAGATTCGCAGCAATAAGTGGTTGAAAAAAAAAAAAAAAGAAAGCATTTTTCGTGCATGTTGTCAAAGGGGTGGGTATTCTATTACATTTTTCCATATTTCAGCTGGATCTTTCTTAGTGTCAAATAAGGGCTTTAAAATGTCATCTTCTGAGAGCTCAACCAATTCCATCTGTAATCCTTTATGAGCCATAGAACGAAATCATGAGCGTAGCAATTGTCAAAATAGTCATTATGACTTAGTAATGTTTTAATTGTGGCCGTTAGTCGAGGAGCATTATTTCCTTGAATCTTGTTTTACATTTTGGTATTTTAAATACAGTCATTTTAAGATTAAAATAAAAATAATAAAAAACGAACAAAGCATATTAATAAAAACAAGTTAGTAAAACCATGCAATGCATTGATTGATTATGGTACTCTTTCCAACATACCAGACATCATTACTCATGTTATTACTCAAAATATGAGGATAATGGCTGTGGAATAAATCTCGCTCCTATGTCCTGACCTTTGACCCCATTTCGAAGATATTCAACAGAAAACAAAACCAGTTCAGTATACCTCCGGAACAACATACTAAAGTTTTGTCGCTATGGAAGCATTTTTAGTCAAGTTATGACGCATAAGAGCGATGGAATGGATCCCGCTCCTATGCACTGACCTTTGACCACATTTAGCCCATTTTCAATAGGGTTCGTTCCCAGGTGATCCCCTACCACATACTAAAATTTCATCGAAATCGAACCATTTTTACGCGAGTTATGAACTATAAGGGTAATAGAACGGATCCCGCTCCTATGTCCTGACCTTTGTCCCCATTTCACCCATTTTCAATAAGGTTCGTCCCCGGATGGGGTCCTACCACAAACTAAAATTTCATCGAAATCGAACTATTTTTACGCGAGTTATCGTGCGGACGGACGGACAGACAGACAGACAAAGCTGGAGCGTATACGCTTCTTCAACCTACGGCTGGAAAGCGTAAATAAAAGGATTTGTTCTGCAAATTTTAGATTCACTCAAAAGGCCACTCTTAATGGCCTAGAAGACCGCATGTGGCCTGAAGGCCGCAGATTCTCATCCCCATTCTAGACAAAAAGTTACCAATACGCTTCACTAACGCACTTACGATTCAGCATTTCTGTCCATCTTTAGGTCGGATTTTAGTTTGAGCATGCGCAGATGGAAATTCGTAGCTACATAACATTTCATCGGTGTCGTGGTAGTTTCTTACGTTCGTCTAAATCTGAATAATATATAAAAATAAATATTGTTTCTGAAAAACTGCCCAGTAAGAAATACTTACTATTGCAGCCGTCATGGTTTAGTAAATATTTACCTTTACGCCTCACATATCTATTTTTATTGGTTTTACAACAATAACATTCATTTATCCACCGACATAAGTACCGCTTTATGTCAGGTATCAGTAAATTTTATTCTTTGTTATTATGATTTAATTCCCCTTAGTATGTACCGTAGTGTGGCTCGGTGTGGTCGTGAGTGACACGAATAAATGCAATGTGTTGTAGATAAATAAATGTGTACTCTGGAATCACTCATTTTATTTCAGACCCAAAAAGATCTTGACATGCGGAACATGCATAGCATAAATTATCTACTAAGAGTGCCAAAAGGGCACTCGCTGGTTTTATTTTTGTGAAAAAATATTACGAAATAGCATATTTCATCTTTTCCTGAACCTAATCGAAAGTCATTGACAGTTTAAACATTCTAGAGTTCCAAAACATTCTGTTGCGTTGGAAAATCATGATGAAAAAAATGTAATTTGTGTTATGTCTTCCTTCAGTTAAAAATACAATTATTATAAAACTCTTCAGCAAAATAATAAGCTCCTACAGAAAATAAAATGGCACATTAGCCGGATTCGTAACAAAAAGAATTTAATTATCGCGCGACTCTAGTCTTTCTCCTTACATGTGAATCGTGGTTAAGGGTCTTGCTAGTTGTCAGTAGCGCTCCTTGCGTCGAGACCTACCGCGGTGCAAGGGGCATATTACATAAGTCAAAAAAAGTTATGTGATAAAGTTTGTTTATTTAGGCTGAAAAGGGAAGTGAGAATGGAAGTTTTTCTAGTGTAAGGACTGAAAAATTCAAAATCCAAGTTTTAGGAACTCTGCAAATGTTTATATACAACTGGTAGAAACGCAAAAACCCAGAACTGGCATTTCTGTAAAAAAAAAAACCAAAAAAACAGGATTAACAACCAGAGATGTAAACGGGTCACGGGTCAACGGGTCGATAATTTCTTGCGGGTCAAACGGGTCGAGTCAAGGTGTTCCTGACCCGGTTTTATTCCCGTTTTATTTTTGAAAAGAGAGAAATAGATTCCAAAGAAAAATGCGCGTTGTGAAGTTCTGTAGTCGATACTGGTGTCCACGGAGTGAAAAATGATTTGCCATACAAAAATATTGTCGTCTCTTTCTTAAAGGAACAAAGAATTCTACCGACCGACGCAACGTCAGACACACCGACACCATATCGTAAAAAGACACTTCCTTTGCGTTCTTTTACAGTGCGATTGTCCAGGGCCAGGTACAGGCAAACGCCATTCGCCTGCTTCTCAGCTGATTCACTCTCTCCGTGCGAAGTTCAATGTATGACTAAGAGTTACTTTTCACATCGCATCTTTTTCATTGAGCATTCAGAGGTTTTCGATTGATGTGCAAACATCCCGTTCCCATGACATGTCATGTCGAAATTAACTCCTTATTTGTTAATATGGATGGATTTAATATTAAGGAGGTTGATAAAGGCGTCGTGGCCAACAAATACGTGCTTGTTCAAAACCACAAGGGGAAGAGAGAATACTGGAAATTGTTTCGCCTCATTAAGGAACCGGTGAATAATTCTGTGTTGTTTGGTCTTGCTTGTTGTTCAAAATGTGGAAAGTGTATAATTACAAAAAAAGATGTCAACGGTGTAATAAAATATTATGGAAACAAAAAATCTAACGGACCATATGAAAGTATGCGCACCTCCATCAAAGCGTGGAAAGAGTGAACGATCTATATACATTTTAAAAAATACATTTGTGTAATGGTAAAGAATGATTCCCAATTGTAATATACTCCATGATCACGGTCATAGTCAGCCATTACTTCTAGATTAAGCAAAATAGGGGCACTAAAATTTAGCAAGTAACCAAATTTTATTATTAAAAAAGGATTTCAGTTATTAAATATCAAGCAGTTATTGGGATGAATATATGTATTACGTTTATATGTATATATATGTAAACTGAGTTTCGAATTTATAGTTCAAAGCAGATTTGTTCGGGTCAGTTACGCGTCCGGATTGGGTCGGGTCCAGTTATGGGACGTCCGGGTCGGTTCCAGGTCCGAAATTTCTTACCCGTTTCCAACCATGTTAATGACAACGGAAAATCTATCAAAATACTGAAGTTTTCATTACTAAAAACTGAAATTTCGTTACAAATCGGAAATCTGCTGCACGTTATTTTCAGGAATTTTCCGTGAATTCGCACCATTTATTTTTTACTTTATAGGGAGTTTAATCTTTCTGTGCATTCTCTACGGAAACACATTTTTCCCAATTACACATTTCTCATCAAAAATGAAAAGGAAATCGACAGAGTACACTGGCACTCTTTGCACATAATTTATTCTATGCATCTTCCGTATATGTCATGCATCTTTCATCTTTCTAATACCGCGACAGTTCGCAGAGGAGCGCTACTGACTGAACTAGCAAGACACTTAACCTATCCTCGAATCACATTTAAGGTAAAAAGGAAATGGACTAAGTCGCACGATATTTTTTTCGTTACGAGTACTGTTAATGAGTCATTTTATTTTCTGTATGAGCTTATTATTTAGTTACATTGCTGAATAGCTTTATAATAATTTTATTTTTCACTGTAGGAGGAGATATCACAAATTAATTTTTTTCGTCATGGTTATCCAACGCAACAGAATATTTTGGAATTCGAGATTTTTTAAACTGTCAACGACTTTCGATTATGTTTAGGAAAAGATGAATTATGCTACTTCATAATATTTTCTCACCAAGAAAATCGAGAGAAGATCCTTGTGGTGCTCCTTGTAGGTAATTCAATGTTATGCACCCTTCACAAGCCAAGATCTTCTTTATCTGTGTGAAATAAAATGAGTGATTTGAGAGTACACATTATTTTACAACCTCAACACACTGCATTTATTCACGACCACAGCGAGCCGCATCCGGTTTATACTCAGTGGAATTAAATCATAACAACAAACAATAAGATTAACTAATTCCTAACATTGAGCGGTACTTAGGTAGGTTAATTAATAAATGTTATTGTTGTAAAACCAAAGAAAGGAGGAAGACATGTGAGTCATGAAAGTAAATATTTACTGAACTATGGCTGCGACAATAGTAAGTATTTTGACTGTGCAGTTTTTCAAAAACAAAATTTGTTTTTATTATCTATATATTAATTCTATAAGGTTTTTTACTGTAAAAAAAGAACGTCTAGACGTAAACATATGGTTAAGGTATCAAAATAAAGGTCTTACACTGTAAATGTGTCAGTCGAAGAGAAAAATGAGATTGGGGCAACGGTTCGGGCGTTGTGGGGCGACAAAGTTCCCATGTAAAGTCAATGGGAGAAGCGTGCGGTTGACATCCGATCGCCTGCGGTTGACTCACGCGTTGTTGAAGGCGGAAGTATGGAGGAACTCAGATAGCCCAAAGTCCGAAGTCTCTCTTCTCAGCGAACCGTTGTGCAAAACAACGCTACAGGAATTTGTTTGAAAGTCCTTATCGGAACAGCGAACACTCGGAGACCTGATTGCGTCGTGCCATTGGACTGTGTGATATATATGTTATCGTTAAAGTATGAAATCCGTTATTTCATAGAATACCTATAGTTATTTCATGAAATAACTGATCAAGTCAGTTAAAGCGTAAAACTCACATGTATTCTATGGTTTAACTAGTTATTTCATAGAATAACGATCTACACCCAGTTAAAGTGTAAAATAACCGAGTAAATAAATCCCAAATTCAAAAGGCTGTAAAGTGAGAACCACTGGTCAGAAATAGCACACCATTTTCAACCCACTATAAAGTGTTATGTAATAATAATGATATTAACTTTTATGTTTCGTTTTGTTATTTATAAATTTTTCGGAAATAAGTTGTACAGAAGATCTTCAAATTGTGTTTTAATGAACTGAATGTTCAGAGGGAAAGAGAAAACTCTAAAGAATGTTTGGAAATTCAAGCTAAGAAGATGAAATTAATGTCAGATAAATCTCATTCTGAAGCCTCTGTGGGGCTTACAGTCCGTATCCCAGTACCTGAAGTTGACAGAGGAAGGGGTGACGCCAGATCTATTTTAGCTGTTATCATGAAAATAACCGAAGAAAGATTTTTTTCAATTGGGAACAAGGAACGGCCGCATAAAACAGCTATATTCCCGATCCCAGTTCAGCGTCTGTGAACAAAAACTAATTCAGATAGAAGAAGTGCCAGATATAGAGAAATCGCTCCGGTCGGTTGCTACAGCTCAAAGTTTAGGTACCGGTCGGGGATTTAAAAATTGTTCATGTAAAACGTAGTGTGTCAACCAAAAATGTATTTGTTTTAGAAATAATGTTCTATGCAATTCCAAATGCCATTTTAGTAATCCCTGTTGTAACAAATGATTTTATTGTGTCTTTATATAAATAACATTTTGTATGCTGTATAATTCAGTCAAATTGTTTATTTTATACTTTAACTGTCTATCATTAGTTCATTTATACAATACCTAGTTATTTCATAGAATAACTAGTTAAAGTGTGGAATTATTAATTTATTACACGCTTTAACTAACTTGATCAGTTATTTCATGAAATAACTAGGTATTCTATGAAATAACTGAATTCTACACTTTAGCGGTAACATATATATACAATTTAACATTCATTCATTCGATCCAGTTTATTCACGTAGGTAAGCTGTTTCCCATTATGTAAAGATGTTAATAAACGTTTCATACGAGTTTATTCTTTTCAAAAGAAAAAAAAAACTAATCGTCGATTCTGACGGGTTTCGTCTACCGGGAAAAAGGAAAAACTATTCGTCGATTCCGACGGGTTTCGTCTACCGAGAAAAAAAAAACTATTCGTCGATTCCGATGGGTTTCGTCTACCGTGTTCGAAACCCGGTGAGGCATGGATGTTGTGTTTGTCTTACGGCACTGGCTCTCTCCCTTCCCTGAAACCAATGACCCTAAATTAGGGACGGGCGACTGCTTATAGCCCATTGAGTTGCTCACGGTGGACGTTAAATCTTCAGTCAAAAAAAAAAAAAAAAAAAATCACGAACCTGGACTATTGTCTTTACTGAAGTGGTTGAATGAATTTGTCAATGAAATAAAGTTTACTATAATAATAAATAAGTGATTGTTTCATATGAGTTTATTATTTTCAAAAAAGAAATAAAAAAATTGCTGTCGATTCCGACGAGTTTCGTCTAGTTGTATATTATTCGGACTCAGACGAACGTAAGAAACGACAATTTCACCGATGAAATGTGATGTAGCAACGAAATTCCATCCTGCGCATGCGCATGCTAAAATCTGACCTCAAGACAGAAAGACAAGCTGAATCGCAAGTGTGTTAGTGAGTGGGATTGGCATGACCGTATCCAGGGGAGGAGGGTCCAACCCCTCCTCCTCCCCGAACTTTTTTGGGGTAAAATATTTTTTGCTTGTTTATCGTAAGTTATTAGTTCAACAGGAGTGGCCATTATCTTCTTTTATTTTTTTTGCAATTTGTTTTTGCTATTTTCTTTGATAAACCTTACTTCAGAAGGGCATTTTTTTCTCACTATACCTACTGGTCATTAGTAACCAATTTATAGAAGTACAGGAAACTCTGTGTCTGGCACTTTATTAATCGAGATTGTTCTATTATCAGGTATTTTTGAGATCGCTTATTTATTTATTTATTTATTTATTTATTTACTTATTTATTTATCGTGGGGGAAGGGAATTGTCCGTCTAATAGTTGTTATGATATCAACTATTAGACGACCAACTCACCGTCAAAGTCCCATGCTATGGTGGCTTCATCTATCGTTACTGGAATTTTTAAAATCCACTTCCTGACGGAGATTTCAAATTTTTAATAATTTTCATTTTCCAGACTATACTTGAGTTCATCCTGTCTCCTATGTAATCTTGCTGTTTTCATGTGATCTCTGTCTCATATTGTTCAGTTTGTTTTTCTGTTAATATTGAGTAAGTTCATGTATCGTTACTCGCTAACTAATACTAATATAGTAAAAACTAAAGAGTTTATTTTTTGTTAAGTGATTAGATAGATATATATAATAAATCTTTGCTGTGAATTTTTAAAAATAAACCCGAAACAAAAGTCTAGTTACGGCCCTGATAGATTACATATTTGCTGTGAAATATATTTTTAACCCCTCTCCCTCCAGTGCCATCATAACACTTTTGAGGGCCTTACGCTATCACATTTTTCGGGGTCCCATATATAAATACACTGAAGAGCAATTAAATTAGAGACAGCTAGCGTTATGCAAATGTGGCACTGTAGGTGGTCCTGTAAACGGAAACGACATGACGTATACAGCGATCCGACAATATAAGGAGTGATGCGACGGGAATCAGTAAGAATCGGACACAGCATGGGTAAGACGAAGGATCTAAGCGCATTTGATCGTGGTCAAATTGTCGGGGCCCAACGAATGGGTCACTCCATCTCGGAAGTCGTGCAGGCACTGGGATTTTCACGAGCCACTGTGTCACGGGTGCACCGTGAGTACGTTGAATCCGGTAAAACCATCTCTGCAAGGCCCAACTGCTGTAGAGAACAGCTTGTGGATGAGCGGGGTCATCGTCGGCTAGCTCGCATTATAACAGCGGATAGACAGGCCACAGTGCAATAAATCACTTGGCAATTTAACGCTAGTGCACAAAAACGTGTAAGCAGCCACACCATCTCCTCGCTATGGGGTACAGAAGCCATCGTCCCACGAGGGTACCGCTGCTGACCGCACATCACAGGGTGCAAAGATTAGCATGGGCGTGGGAACATCCCCACTGGACCCTAGACATGTGGAAAAATGTTGCCTGGACTGATGTGTCGAGATTCACGTTGGTACATGCGGATGGCAAGATACGATTACGGCTCAAACCACATGAAGCGATGGACCCTTCTTGCCAGCAGGGTACTCTTCAAGCTGGTGGGGGTGGCATTCTCGTCTGGGGACTGTTTACGTGGACTGAAATGAGACCCCTGGTACGTGTGATATCGTCCCTCACAGGCAAGCGTTACCGGGATATCCTGAACAACCATTTGCCCCCGTTTGTGGGTCTTCAACATCCCACTGGGGACCTCATCCTGCAACAAGACAATGCACCGTGCCATCGCTCCCGAATTGTATCCGAATTGTTGGATGAACACTCCGCCGACGTGACCTCGCTTCCTTGGCCAATTAGGTCACCTGACCTCAATCCCATCGAGCACATCTGGGATACCATCGAGAGAGATAATCGAGGCTCTGGCCCCCTCCATCAAATCTTCGTGAACTGTGGGAGCTTGTTCAGGGGTCGTGGATCCGTATGGCTTCCCAACGCTTCCGGTGTCTTGTCGAGTCCATGCCGAGACGAATCGCCGCCGTCATCAGGGCGAAAGGTGATGCTACACGTTACTAGACAGATATCTCTAATTCAATTGCTCTTCAATGTATATATTAGGTGTGCAACTTAATTCTCGGCCACAGGCATGACACGTTGACAGCAAATTATAGCAAGTCGAATACGTACCTAATCAGGGAAATAATCCCTTCGTGTTGGATACATTTCAGCCATCGGTCAGAAAGCTGCCGACTGCCACTGCGGAAAAAAGAGTGCTGTTTCGAGTTGATAAAGTCACCAATACTTGTGTGAACCTCCTCGACAGAAGTGAAGAGCGTATCCCTCAGGTGATGTTACAGGGAGCGAAAGAGGTGACAATCCGACGGGGCGAAGTCTGGAGAATACGCCGGGTGGGACAAAATCTCCCATCGCAGGTCGGTGATCGTGTTTACAGTCGTTTTAGGACGCGCGTTATCCTGAATCAACAGGGCCGACCTTCAGCCCTTGCTGGTGTATAGCCTTTTCGCCTCCAGTGCGTTACTCACGCGAATGAGTTGCTGACAATAACGCTCAGCAGTGACCGTTTCACCAGGTTTGAGAAACTCATAGTGTACGACACCGCGCTGATCCCACCATATGTATAGCAACAACTTCCTGGCATGGATATTCGGTTTGGCGGTACTGGTGTTAGGCTGATCAGGATAAACCCAAGATTTGCGGAGCTTAGGATTATCGTAGAGGATCCACTTCTCATCACAGGTCAAAATCTTGCGAAGGAAATCCTTCTTGAATCCGGAGATCAAGGACACAGCAACATCGTAGCGCCTAGACTTGTTCGCAGCTGTGAGTTGGTAGGGCACCCAACGGCTCTTCTTGTGAATTCTTCCAAGCTTGTGCAGGCCCTTTGAAATGGCTTGCCGTGTTACTCCGAGTTCCTGGGCGAGCTCTGACTTTGCGCGACAGGGATCCGCGTCCAACAGTTGTTCCAGTTCCTCATCGTCAACTTTCTGTGGCTGAACCGGACGTTCTGCATCACGGAGATTGAAATTTCCCAGCTTAAACCGCTGGTACCACTTCTTATACGTACTGTACGACACAGAAGCCTCACCCAAAGCAGCACAGATCATATGCTGGGCTTCCGCGGCACTTTTTTACAGCTGAAACGCGAACAGGAGGCAGTGCTTCAAATATTGCTACTCGAACGACATTGCTTTCACCGTCAACTTTCGTCCCTTCTGTCACTACAGCTGTGAGCGGTTACGGTTGCCTGCAAAGTTGTTGGATGGCGCTGCAATCATCCATTATCGCACACAGCTATTTGCATTTGCCGACGTTCTATGATCGCTTGCGGTTACGGTCCGAGAATTAAGTTGCACACCTAATATATATATATATATATATACACTGGCGGAATGTGAAAAAGAACACCAAGTAGGAATTGGCGGACGATCATGAAATTTACATATGTTAATGGGGTTGAGTTTACGTAGGTGTGATGTTAATTTCGGGACCAACCGGTGAGTGCTTACGCCACAGAACGGCATAATATGCAAATTATCGTCGGTGGTATTTTAGGAGTACGGCGAAGTGAATGTAATCAGTCGTCGGCGTACGGACACGTGCAAAGATACTGAAGAAGCTGCAATGCCTGGACATGGAAGACGTGTAAGATTTCAGCAGTTACCGGACTTTGAGCGAGGTCGTCTAGTCGGACTCCGCGAGGCCGGGTGGTCGTATCGTATTGCGGGGCGAATTCGACGGGAAGTATCGGTGGTGGTACGATGGTGGTGTAGATGGTCCGAGGAACATTCCCACCAGAGAAGACGTGGAACCGGGAGGCACAGACGGACTGATGAGCGGACCGATCGACGCATAAGAAGAGCGGCGTTGTCAAGCAGAACATCCACTGCGACGCAAATCCGAGCTGCCGTTGCACCTGAGGTGACTGTACGAACAATCCGCAACCGTCTACTGGATGCAGGACTACGTGCACGTGTGCCTCTGGCATGTGTACCTCTGACTCCAGCCCACCGTCAGGAACAGCTGCAGTGGTGTCGCCAACGTCTGCACTGGAGAACGCAATGGCGATCTGTCGTGTTCAGCGATGAAAGCAGATTCTGCTTGCGAGCCTCCGATGGCCGTATGCGTATTCACAGACGCACAGGTGAGCGTCTCCACCCTTCTTGCATCCGCCAGCGACACACAGGGCCTACACCTGGTCTCCTGGTGTGGGGAGCGATCAGCTATCACTCCCGTACACAACTAGTGTTTTTACCGGGTACGTTAAACAGCACCTCCTACATCAACAACATCATTCAGCCCGTTGTTGTGACATTTGTAAGAACGGTTCATCGTGGTGTTTTCCAGCAAGATAACGCACGCCCACACATGGCACGTGCAACGCAACATGCACTTCAGGGTGTGAGACAACTTCCATGGCCTGCACGTTCACCGGATTTGTCCCCCATTGAGCACGTGTGGGATTTCATGGGACAACGACTTATCCGGTCTCCACGGCCAGCCACGACCATTCCCGATTTACACGTCCAGGTTTAGGATGCTTGTAACTCAATACCCATAAACTTACATCCAACATCTGTACGACAGACTCCATGCCAGAATCGCACAGTGTGACGCAGTTCATGGCGGTTCAACCTCGTACTAACCATGTTACATGGAAATGTTATGTTTCAGTTTACCAGCAAATACAGCTGTATTTTCCCATAATGTTTAGATCACGTTATCCTCTGTATTCCGTTATTATGCTGTATAAATTTCGTAGATATCAGACGTCTCCTTCTTGGTGTTCATTTTTCACTTTCCGCCAGTGTATATCATCATCATCATCATTGTCAACCATTATCAATCCACTGCTGGACGAAGGTCTCCCCAAGTTTCCTCCACAACGGTCTGTCTTGTGCCAGTCTCCTCCATGTCACTCCCGCATACTTTCGAATTTCATCCACCCATCTTCCATGTGGTCTTCTTCTGGGTCTTTTCCTGTCCCTTGGAATCCAATCTAAAATTTCGGCTGTCCATCGATGGTCTGTCCTTCTGGCAGTATGTCCAGCCCAATGCCATTTCAGGGATTTAACTCTGATCATGATGTCTTCCACTCTTGTCATTTTTCGGATCCACGTGTTCTTCTTCTTATCTCTCCTGGTTACACCAAGCATGCACCTCTATATGCTGCTTTGAGTTGTCTGCAGCCTTTGTATGTCTCTTTTAGCTAAGGTCCACGTCTCTGCACCATACGTAAGCACTGGAAGGATGCATTGATCAAACACTTTTCTTTTAAGACATAATGGCATATTGCTCTTGAAAATTATGCTGTTTCTTCCAAAAGCTCTCCAGGCAAGTTTTGTACGCCGATTAATTTCTTCACCAATGTGACCCTAACTTGATATCTGCTGTCCAAGATAAACGTATGTGTCTGTTATCTCCAGCTTTTCTCCATCAATCGATAAATCTTCATTTCTTGTAAAAAGCATTGAACATCACTTTTGTCTTCTGAAAGTTCATTTTTAATCCCACTTCTTTACTCTTGTCAGCAAGTTCCTGGATCATACTCTGTAGCTCTGATGGGGTAGTTGCAAAAATGACTATGTCATCAGCAAAACGAAGGTGGGTTAGATAATCTCCATTAATCTTTAACCCTTTCTTTTCCCAGTTCAGTGATTGAAAGGCATTTTCCAATGTGGCATTAAAGAGCTTCGGAGATATGGTGTCACCTTGTCTCACTCCTTTTCCAATTTTTATGTGTGTTGTATTTTCAAATAGCAGAATCTTTGCACTTGCATTTTCATAGATGTTATTAATAATATTAATGTATGCATCTTCAATACCGCAGGATTTCAGAGCCATTGCAACTGCTGATGGTTTCACCGAATCAAAGGCTTTTTCATAATCGATAAAAGCCATGCACAATGGAAGTTCATATTCCCTCGCTCTTTCAATTAGTTCTCTCAGTACGTGGATATGATCTATTGTGCTGTAGCCACTCCTGAATCCAGCTTGTTCTCTTGGTTGAGTCATGTCCAGTGTCACCTTCAAGCGGTGTGAAAGAACTTTAGTGAAGATTTTATAAACCACTGATAGGAGGCTGATAGGTCTGTAGTTTCCGAGATCCTCAATGTCACCTTTTCTTATGTAGCAGGATCATTGTAGCGGTGTTCCAATCCTCAGGAATCTTTCCTTCATTAAGGCATCGAGTGAAAATTTGGGCGAGTACTGTTTCGATTTCTCCACTTGCTTCTTGTATGATGTCTACAGTAATTCCATCTTCTCCTGGAGCTTTTCCTCGCTTCATGTTCTTGATTGCATGTGCAACTTCTGCTGGAAGGACTGGAAGAACTCTGGTACTGGTACCTTGCATGATGTCTGGAGTACATGTATCATCCCTTTCATATAATTTGGAGTAGAAATCTTTCACTCTTGTCAAAATTTCGCCTCTATTTCTTGTTACAGAACCATCTTCTTTTCTCAGTGCCATAATCTGTTTCTTCCCCTTACTGAGATGTCCCTTTGCTATCTTTAGGCTTTGGTTGTTTTCAATTGCTTTCCTTACTAGTTCACAGTTGAATTTCCTGACGTCTTCAGTGATACTTTTTCGTACTGTCTTGCATAGCTCTATATATTCCACTTTGGAAGTCACATCTTCTTTAGTTGTCCTCATCTCTCTTCTTTTTTGCATCAACATTTTGGTTTTTCCTGATAATTTGTTCACATACAATTTGTTCTTAGACCCAGCTAATTTTGTTGCTGTTTCCATAAGAGCTTTGGTTACTTTTCTGTTAACTTCAGAAATATCCACTTCTTCCAATGTTAGGCCTTCTAAAGCAGAGAATCTGTTCTTCAGTTCCAATTTGAAGGTATTATGGTGTTTTTTAAGGTTGGTTATGTCAATACATTTTGTTTGTCTTATTAGCTTGCTACGTTCGAGTTTAGTGTTGAGGTGCATCTTACATCTCACCAATCTATGGTCACTGCCTGTGTTGAACTTGTTTAGCACACTGCAGTCTTCTATGACGAATTTTTTGTTACACATAATAAAATCAATTTCACTTGTCGTCCCATTTTAATGTCTCCATGTCCATTTCCTGTGTGGCTTTTTCTTGAAAAAGGAGTTCAAGATGAAAAACCCTTCTGCCTCTGCAAACTCTACGAGAGTATTTGCACGCTGGTTTCTGTTGCCGTGACCGAATTTACCTACTGAAGTTTCATTCTGTTGCTGTTGCCCTATTTTTGAATTGAAATCTCCCATAATTATCTTATAAGGAAGTAAATTTCTCCGTCATTTTTGGCCTAGATTCGAACCCGAGGCCGTTTATTCCGGAACAAGTCGCTCTACCAACTGAGCTACGCAGACATTTGTTCTGATTCCTATCTGCCTTTATGTCGTGTGCGTCCTGCTGGCAGGTACGTCACATCTGAGAACTCCCAGTCAATCTGCTGTGTGGAATGCAACATCACACAAGGAATTCTCTGATTTTTCCTGTCTCGCGGTGTGGAAATAACATCACACCAATGCGAGATTTTGAACGGCCGGGTCATCCGGATAGTTCGGGCGCCATTATAACGAAGTAAATTTCTCCGTCATTTTTGGTCTACGCCGGGATTCGAACCCGAGGCCGCTTATTCCGGAACAAGTCGCTCTACCAACTGAGCTACGCAGACATTTGTTCTGATTCCTATCTGCTTTTATGTCGTGTGGGTCCTGCTGGCAGGTAAGTCACAATCTTCAAGTGCTGCTAACCTTTATTATTTAGATCACGAATTTCCTCATAAAGTTCTTCAATTTCTTCTTCAGCATGACTTGTGGTGGGTGCATAAGTTTGAATAATATGAGCCTGGTATCTTCTCGAGAGTTGGATAACGAGTCGTGCAGCTCTGTCAGAGGAACTTTCAACTTCTACAACTTTATCCTTCAGTTTCTTGTTTATTATAAATCCAACACTACTAGTTCTGCCAGTATCTGTCCCACGATAGTAGAAGAGATGTCCACTTTTCAGTTCAATGAGATCTTCTCCTTTTCTCCTTACCTCACTTAGCCCGACGATGTCCCACTTGATCCTTTGTAGTTCCTCTTCCAATTCAAGAAGCCTTGAATCAGAAGATAGGGAGCGTCCATTGTACGTTGCCAAGGTCAGCATCAGATGGCAGCCTAGTCCGGTCCTCCGGGGATTCTTAGCACCCTCTGCCTTCATGTCGCACTGGCCGCTGCCTTGGCCAGGTACATTCCAGCTGCCGGAGACTGAGGGCCAAGATTTAAGTTGTGGAGTCATTTTGGAGGAGTTTGGCCATAACTCACCACGCTGGCCAAGCGGGTTGGTGAGTGTGGGATACCATTTCCTCTAATCCCGATGGTATAGTTATACCGCTATTGGCGGTCGTCAGAGCCCCTTTAGTGGGAACAGGATGTACCACGAGAAGGCGGGGTTGACATTTGTCAAGGAGAGGCTGTGATGTTACGCATCACCTGACCTTACATCCCAGTGTATATCATCATCATCATCATTGTCAACCATTATCAATCCACTGCTGGACGAAGGTCTCCCCAAGTTTCCTCCACAACGGTCTGTCTTGTGCCAGTCTCCTCCATGTCACCCCTGCATACTTTCGAATTTCATCCACCCATCTCCCATGTGGTCTTCTTCTGGGTCTTGTCCTGTGCCTTGGGATCCAATCTAAAAATTTCGGCTGTCCATCGATGATCTGTCCTTCTGGCAGTATGTCCAGCCCATTGCAATTTCAGGGATTTAACTCTGATCATGATGTCCTCCACTCTTGTCATTTTTCGGATCCACGAGTTTCGCTTCTTATCTCTCCTGGTTACACCAAGTATGCACCTCTCCATGCTGCTTTGAGTTGTCTGCAGCCTTTGTATGTCTCTTTTAGTTAAGGTCCACGTCTCTGCACCATACGTAAGCACTGGAAGGATGCATTGATCAAACACTTTTCTTTTAAGACATAATGGCATATTGCTCTTGAAAATTATGCTGTTTCTTCCAAAAGCTCTCCAGGCAAGTTTTGTACGCCGATTAATTTCTTCATCAATGTGACCCTCACTTGATATCTGCTGTCCAAGATAAACGTACGTGTCTGTTATCTCCAGCTTTTTCTCCATCAATCGATAAATCTTCATTTCTTGTAAAAGCATTGAACATCACTTTTGTCTTCTGAAAGTTCATTTTTAATCCCACTTCTTTACTCTTGTCAGCAAGTTCCTGGATCATACTCTGCAGCTCTGATGGGCTAGTTGCAAAAATGACTACGTCATCAGCAAAACGAAGGTGGGTTAGATAATCTCCATTAATCTTTATCCCCTTGTTTTCCCAGCTCAGTGATTGAAAGACATTTTCCAATGTGGCATTAAAAGAGCTTCGGAGATATGGTGTCACCTTGTCTCACTCCTTTTCCAATTTTTATGTGTGTTGTATTTTCAAATAGCAGAATCTTTGCACTTGCATTTTCATAGATGTTATTAATAATATTAATGTATGCATCTTCAATACCGCAGGTTTTCAGAGCCATTGTAACTGCTGATGGTTTCACCGAATCAAAGGCTTTTTCATAATCGATAAAAGCCATGCACAATGGAAGTTCATATTCCCTCGCTCTTTCAATTAGTTCTCTCAGCACATGGATATGATCTATTGTGCTGTAGCCACTCCTGAATCCAGCTTGTTCTCTCGGTTGAGCCATGTCCAGTGTTACCTTCAAGCGGTGTGAAAGAACTTTAGTGAAGATTTTATAAACTACTGATAGGAGGCTGATAGGTCTGTAGTTTCCGAGATCCTCAATGTCACCTTTCTTATGTAGCAGGATCATTGTAGCGGTGTTCCAATCCTCAGGAATCTTTCCTTCATTAAGGCATCGAGTGAAAATTTGGGCGAGTACTGTTTCGATTTCTCCACTTGCTTCTTGTATGATGTCTACAGTAATTCCATCTTCTCCTGGAGCTTTTCACCGCTTCATGTTCTTGATTGCATGTGCAACTTCTGCTGGAAGGACTGGAGGAACTCTGGTACTGGTATCTTTCATGATGTCTGGAGTGCATGTATCATCCCTTTCATATAATTTGGAGTAGAAATCTTTCACTCTTGTCAAAATTTCGCCTCTAGTTCTTGTTACAGAACCATCTTCTTTTCTCAGTGCCATAATCTGTTTTCTTCCCTTACTGAGATGTCCCTTTGCTATCTTTAGGCTTTGGTTGTTTTCAATTGCTTTCCTCATTAGTTCACAGTTGGATTTTCTTACGTCTTCAGTGATACTTTTTCGTACTGTCTTGCATAGCTCTATATATTCCACTTTGGAAGTCACATCTTCTTTAGTTGTCCTCATCTCTCTTCTTTTTGTATCAACATTTTCGTTTTTCCTGATAATTTGTTTACATGCAACTTGTTCTTAGACCCAGCTAATTTTGTTGCTGTTTCCATAAGAGCTTTGGTTACTTTTCTGTTAACTTCAGAGATGTCCACTTCTTCCGATGTTAGGCCTTCTAAAGCAAAGAACCTGTTCTTCAGTTCTAACTTGAAGGTATTATGGTGTTTTTTAAGGTTGGTTATGTCAATAGATTTTGTTTGTCTTATGAGCTTGCCACGTTCAAGTTTAGTGTTGAGGTGCATCTTACATCTCACCAATCTATGGTCACTGCCTGTGTTGAACTTGTTTAGCACACTGCAGTCTTCTATGACGAATTTTTTGTTACACATAATAAAATCAATTTCACTTGTCGTCCCATTTGGATGTCTCCATGTCCATTTCCTGTGTGGCTTTTTCTTGAAAAAGGAGTTCAAGATGAAAAACCCTTCTGCCTCTGCAAACTCTACGAGAGTATTTCCACGCTGGTTTCTGTTTCCGTGACCGAATTTACCTACTGAAGTTTCATTCTGTTGCTGTTGCCCTATTTTTGAATTGAAATCTCCCATAATTATCTTATAAGGAAGTAAATTTCTCCGTCATTTTTGGCCTACGCCGGGATTCGAACCCGAGGCCGTTTATTCCGGAACAAGTCGCTCTACCAACTGAGCTACGCAGACATTTGTTCTGATTCCTATCTGCCTTTATGTCGTGTGCGTCCTGCTGGCAGGTACGTCACATCTCCCCCCGAAAGAGGGCGGGGGGCATGGCCCACGGGTCAGCCGTGACCATGAATCGTTGCAGGCAGCCATCCACTGTAGAACGTGCACTTGAGAACTCCCAGTCAATCTGCTGTGTGGAATGCAACATCACACATTTTTTATTTTTCGAAGCGCTGGAGAAGGAATTCTCTGATTTTTCCTGTCTCGCGGTGTGGAAATAACATCACACCAATGCGAGATTTTGAACGGCCGGGTCATCCGGATAGTTCGGGCGCCATTATAACGAAGTAAATTTCTCCGTCATTTTGGTCTACGCCGGGATTCGAACCCGAGGCCGCTTATTCCGGAACAAGTCGCTCTACCAACTGAGCTACGCAGACATTTGTTCTGATTCCTATCTGCTTTTATGTCGTGTGGGTCCTGCTGGCAGGTAAGTCACAATCTTCAAGTGCTGCTAACCTTTATTATTTAGATCACGAATTTCCTCATAAAGTTCTTCAATTTCTTCTTCAGCATGACTTGTGGTGGGTGCATAAGTTTGAATAATATGAGCCTGGTATCTTCTCGAGAGTTGGATAACGAGTCGTGCAGCTCTGTCAGAGGAACTTTCAACTTCTACAACTTTATCCTTCAGTTTCTTGTTTATTATAAATCCAACACTACTAGTTCTGCCAGTATCTGTCCCACGATAGTAGAAGAGATGTCCACTTTTCAGTTCAATGAGATATTCTCCTTTTCTCCTTACCTCACTTAGCCCGACGATGTCCCACTTGATCCTTTGTAGTTCCTCTTCCAATTCAAGAAGCCTTGAATCAGAAGATAGGGAGCGTCCATTGTACGTTGCCAAGGTCAGCATCAGATGGCAGCCTAGTCCGGTCCTCCGGGGATTCTTAGCACCCTCTGCCTTCATGTCGCACTGGCCGCTGCCTTGGCCAGGTACATTCCAGCTGCCGGAGACTGAGGGCCAAGATTTAAGTTGTGGAGTCATTTTGGAGGAGTTTGGCCATAACTCACCACGCTGGCCAAGCGGGTTGGTGAGTGTGGGATACCATTTCCTCTAATCCCGATGGTATAGTTATACCGCTATTGGCGGTCGTCAGAGCCCCTTTAGTGGGAACAGGATGTACCACGAGAAGGCGGGGTTGACATTTGTCAAGGAGAGGCTGTGATGTTACGCATCACCTGACCTTACATCCCAGTGTATATCATCATCATCATCATTGTCAACCATTATCAATCCACTGCTGGACGAAGGTCTCCCCAAGTTTCCTCCACAACGGTCTGTCTTGTGCCAGTCTCCTCCATGTCACCCCTGCATACTTTCGAATTTCATCCACCCATCTCCCATGTGGTCTTCTTCTGGGTCTTGTCCTGTGCCTTGGGATCCAATCTAAAATTTCGGCTGTCCATCGATGATCTGTCCTTCTGGCAGTATGTCCAGCCCATTGCAATTTCAGGGATTTAACTCTGATCATGATGTCCTCCACTCTTGTCATTTTTCGGATCCACGAGTTTCGCTTCTTATCTCTCCTGGTTACACCAAGTATGCACCTCTCCATGCTGCTTTGAGTTGTCTGCAGCCTTTGTATGTCTCTTTTAGTTAAGGTCCACGTCTCTGCACCATACGTAAGCACTGGAAGGATGCATTGATCAAACACTTTTCTTTTAAGACATAATGGCATATTGCTCTTGAAAATTATGCTGTTTCTTCCAAAAGCTCTCCAGGCAAGTTTTGTACGCCGATTAATTTCTTCATCAATGTGACCCTCACTTGATATCTGCTGTCCAAGATAAACGTACGTGTCTGTTATCTCCAGCTTTTCTCCATCAATCGATAAATCTTCATTTCTTGTAAAAGCATTGAACATCACTTTTGTCTTCTGAAAGTTCATTTTTAATCCCACTTCTTTACTCTTGTCAGCAAGTTCCTGGATCATACTCTGCAGCTCTGATGGGCTAGTTGCAAAAATGACTACGTCATCAGCAAAACGAAGGTGGGTTAGATAATCTCCATTAATCTTTATCCCCTTGTTTTCCCAGCTCAGTGATTGAAAGACATTTTCCAATGTGGCATTAAAGAGCTTCGGAGATATGGTGTCACCTTGTCTCACTCCTTTTCCAATTTTTATGTGTGTTGTATTTTCAAATAGCAGAATCTTTGCACTTGCATTTTCATAGATGTTATTAATAATATTAATGTATGCATCTTCAATACCGCAGGTTTTCAGAGCCATTGTAACTGCTGATGGTTTCACCGAATCAAAGGCTTTTTCATAATCGATAAAAGCCATGCACAATGGAAGTTCATATTCCCTCGCTCTTTCAATTAGTTCTCTCAGCACATGGATATGATCTATTGTGCTGTAGCCACTCCTGAATCCAGCTTGTTCTCTCGGTTGAGCCATGTCCAGTGTTACCTTCAAGCGGTGTGAAAGAACTTTAGTGAAGATTTTATAAACTACTGATAGGAGGCTGATAGGTCTGTAGTTTCCGAGATCCTCAATGTCACCTTTCTTATGTAGCAGGATCATTGTAGCGGTGTTCCAATCCTCAGGAATCTTTCCTTCATTAAGGCATCGAGTGAAAATTTGGGCGAGTACTGTTTCGATTTCTCCACTTGCTTCTTGTATGATGTCTACAGTAATTCCATCTTCTCCTGGAGCTTTTCACCGCTTCATGTTCTTGATTGCATGTGCAACTTCTGCTGGAAGGACTGGAGGAACTCTGGTACTGGTATCTTTCATGATGTCTGGAGTGCATGTATCATCCCTTTCATATAATTTGGAGTAGAAATCTTTCACTCTTGTCAAAATTTCGCCTCTAGTTCTTGTTACAGAACCATCTTCTTTTCTCAGTGCCATAATCTGTTTTCTTCCCTTACTGAGATGTCCCTTTGCTATCTTTAGGCTTTGGTTGTTTTCAATTGCTTTCCTCATTAGTTCACAGTTGGATTTTCTTACGTCTTCAGTGATACTTTTTCGTACTGTCTTGCATAGCTCTATATATTCCACTTTGGAAGTCACATCTTCTTTAGTTGTCCTCATCTCTCTTCTTTTTTGTATCAACATTTTCGTTTTTCCTGATAATTTGTTTACATGCAACTTGTTCTTAGACCCAGCTAATTTTGTTGCTGTTTCCATAAGAGCTTTGGTTACTTTTCTGTTAACTTCAGAGATGTCCACTTCTTCCGATGTTAGGCCTTCTAAAGCAAAGAACCTGTTCTTCAGTTCCAACTTGAAGGTATTATGGTGTTTTTTAAGGTTGGTTATGTCAATAGATTTTGTTTGTCTTATGAGCTTGCCACGTTCAAGTTTAGTGTTGAGGTGCATCTTACATCTCACCAATCTATGGTCAATACCTGTGTTGAACTTGTTTAGCACACTGCAGTCTTCTATGACGAATTTTTTGTTACACATAATAAAATCAATTTCACTTGTCGTCCCATTTGGATGTCTCCATGTCCATTTCCTGTGTGGCTTTTTCTTGAAAAAGGAGTTCAAGATGAAAAACCCTTCTGCCTCTGCAAACTCAACGAGAGTATTTCCACGCTGGTTACTGTTGCCGTGACCGAATTTACCCACTGAAGTTTCATTCTGTTGCCGTTGCCCTATTTTTGCATTGAAATCGCCCATAATTATCTTCAAGTGCTGCTTATCTTTATTATTTAGATGACAAATTTCCTCATAAAATTCTTCAATTTCTTCTTCAGGATGACTTGTGGTGGGTGCATAAGTTTGAATAATCTGAGCCTGGTATCTTTTCGAGAGTTGGATAACAAGCCGTGCAGCTCTGTCAGAGGAACTTTCAACTTCTACAACTTTATCCTTCAGTTTCTTGTTTATTATAAATCCAACACCACTAGTTCTGCCAGTATCTGTCCCACGATAGAAGAGATGTCCACTTTTCAGTTCGATGAGATCTTCTCCTTTTCTCCTTACCTCACTTAGCCCCACGATGTCCCACTTGATCCTTTGTAGTTCCTCTTCCAATTCAAGAAGCCTTGAATCAGAAGATAGGGAGCGTCCATTGTACGTTGCCAAGGTCAGCATCAGATGGCAGCCTAGTCCGGTCCTCCGGGGATTCTTAGCACCCTCTGCCTTCATGTCGCACTGGCCGCTGCCTTGGCCAGGTACATTCCAGCTGCCGGAGACTGAGGGCCAAGATTTAAGTTGTGGAGTCATTTTGGAGGGGTTTGGCCATAACTCACCACGCTGGCCAAGCGGGTTGGTGAGTGTGGGATAGAATTTCCTCTAATCCCGATGGTATAGTTATACCGCTATTGGCGGTCGTCAGAGCCCCTTTAGTAGGAACAGAATGCACCACGAGAAGGCGGGGTTGACATTTGTCAAGGAGAGGCTGTGATGTTACGCATCACCTGACCTTACATCCCCAGTGTATATATATATATATGTATATATATAAAGTAACTATATATTGTAATAATGCCATGTGTGAATAAAAAAATAGCTATACCATATTGTAATTATATATATATATATATGCAACATATGGTACTATACTATATTGTAATAATTATATTATTTTGTATTCACACATAGTATTATTACAATATATAGTTATTTTTATTCACACCTGGTATTATTATAATATGGTATTGTTATGTATATACAACATATGGATATATTTACAACATATAAGAAATATTATATTCACCACCATCACCATGTTATCCCTAGAGATGAGACATTCGATGTCCAGTAAATTTTTAAATACCACTTGAACGAAAAACATGGTGCATGACAAAAAGTGTAGATCTCCAAAAAATGCGACAAATCCACTCAGATTTAGTTGCTTAGTAAATTGCAAGAAAATCGGTGATGAAAGATATAATGTTTCATCCCCATTCTACAAATTATTCAACGGAAACAAATTCAAACAGAAGAAAGAAATAAACCAACTGGCGCCGTTTCCAGACAATATGACGCATCGGACCAAAAATGCTGGTATACGGCCCCGTCCTTGTTATTTATTTAAACAGCGAAGTCTGATTATATATAAGTAATCCAGGTGGGTCACAAAAGATCTACCCTAACACCTAACTTACCTCCTGTCGAGTGCTTCCACGGAATAAAAATTCAGTACCCTAGATTTCGTCCCAGATTACCCTAAATGCAGTCAAATTACCCTAAATTCGAATAACAAAATACTCTGTTTTAAAGCTGTTTTCAAATTTATAAATAAAACTAAGCTTTCTACCTTTTCTTTAGCCACAGGCAGTTCACAGATTTTACAATAAGCCAGATCTTTTTAAGATGCTCAGATTAGCTCTTACTAGATTTCTGTAACCACAGTTTCAATTTTGCTTCTTGCAACCAGCTGCTTCTAAATTGTTGCGAGTACTGGTTATTAGCAATAGGACTACCTAGACATTTTCTTTTGGGTGGGGTTGCATAGATGTTCACACCTCTTCCACATTCACATTCAGAATAATCAAATCAGTACCTGTTTCTCTCTCAACATTTACACACCAACATGTTGAAGTGCACTTCATTCATACTAAAAATCGTCAGCTTTAATTATCTTTAGTCAAAAACAATCGCAGAGCTTACTAATGCTATAATATTGAATAATAACTGTATGAAACTCGCCTTTGAAAGCGAAGAAACAGTTGACACGTTTTACTACTCTCACCACAATCTCAGCCGTAATCAGGTCAGGTACCAAACCGTGTGTCACAGTCATGGGTATGTCATGGTATGACGCAGTAATTGTCAGATGCAGTCATGTTATGACGCAGTAATTGTCGGATGCAGTCATGGTATGACGCAATAATTGTCAGATGCAAACTCAAATTTTAACTTTGTCCAACTCTTCGGTTAAGGGTACTTGCAAAAACTACGTTCCGAAAAATATTCAAATTATTCTAAAATACCCTAAAACATTATAAAAATTATTTTTACCCCAAAAGAACCACAAATGGCTTCCACTTTTAGGGTAATTACCCTAAAAGTGGAAGCCCTGCTTCTGTCTCCTCGAAAAATCGAAGCTACGAGCAAAATTAATAAAATAAAAAAAAAAAAAAAAAAGAAAGAAAAAGGTGGAAGAACTTCCAACTTTTTGCATTGGTGTTACTTTTTCCCTTTAAATTAAAAGAATAATCTTCTGGTGAGTGGTGAAAGAGTTTTAACTTTTTGTAAACCCATAAGACTCTTGAGGTTTAGGGGGTTTTAGTTCAGGTGGGGGCCCTGGGCACCAGCCCTGCTGGCCCACCCCTTAAGACGGCCATGCCTCCCTCCCGAAACTAAAGTCTAGTTACGGCCTTGGGGTTGGTAACTTTTGGGCTTGACTATCTACAGGTTGCACCCCATCGTGTAATACATCATTTTAAAGTTCTCATCAATAGTAGGTAATCCTCCCCTAACCTGGGTCGAGGGAAGCCAAATTTCGCTACGATTCACCATTTTCACAGCATCAAAAATTCATTTTTGTAATCGCTTTTATCACATTTTGCATCAGGTTCTCGTAATTCTAGCGGATTGCAATGAGATATTGTAGGTTTGTGTAAAACATGATAATAATTAGTAAAGTATGCTGTTGAGTAACAATGTAATTAACTATTGTTTCATCTCCTCGTGGGACACCATTCAAAAATCGAATTTCAACAATTATTTTGACTACTTCTGTGACCCATTTTCGTTACATCGAAATGCTTTGCATGGGATTTACTTCACTGCCGTCGGCAAAGATACATAGAATAAAAAAATTGCCTCACCCGCAGTAAATAAAACCGGGTTTATTGAAATTAATATTTGAGTGTGGGAGAACTATACACGCAAATGAAAACAAGTTAGTAAAATCATGCAATGCATTGATTATGATACGCTTTCCAACATACCAGAAATCATTACTGAAGTTATTACTCAAGTTATGAGGATAATAGCTGTGGAATAAATCTCGCTCCTGTGTCCTGACCATTGACACCCATTTCGATGATACACCGGTGTGCAAATATTACGGACGAAGAGGAGAAATTAGCATAACAGCGGAACGAGCAGGCAGAACGGACCGAAACACCACTCAGGAGATAGACTAGGGTCCGGTACGGTAGGGCATGCGCATATATGCAGCATGACGTAGGGAGGGGGTGTCGGAGGGGTATGAAGCACACGGGCGGTTTACACTCAGGAATTCGGTGAAAGCTATTGCACGGAGTACATCGGTTTGAACGACGTCGAGTTGCTGCCACCGTGCGATATGGCCAACAGGCAATCCAGTAGACGACATCTGGATGACTTTACCCGAGGTCGCGTCATTGGGAAGTTGGAAGAAGGTCGAAGTGTGACTAGTGTGGCCGAGGAGTTCGGGATCACTCACAGCATCGTTTCACGAGCTTGGAGAGCATTTCAAACGACAGTAACAGCTATCCGAGAGTTTAGCAGTGGTCGCCCACGAGTAACCACGGCGGCGGACGACCGGTATATTGTCCTACAGGCGAGAAGAGACAGACGGCAGACAGCGGGAGAAATCGCAAGGCACATGCAACAGACAACTGGACGTCCATTATCGCATTTTATCGTGGCCAGGAGGCTGCACAAAGGTGGTATATTTGCACGACGACCAGTACGGTGTGTGCCATTAACGCCTACTCATCGGAGACGGCGGTTTCTGTGGTGCCAGGAACACAAGAACTGGACACATCAGCAATGGGGTCAAGTTCTCTTTACGGATGAGAATCGATTTAGTCTGACGAGCGATTCTGGACGTATACACATTTAGAGACAGCAAGGAACACGCAATCACACCTTCAACATCATCGAAAGAGAGCGGTTTGGAGGTGGCGGAGTTCTCATTTGGGGCGGTATCATACTTGGTAGCCGTACTGACCTCCACATCTTCCAAGGAGGTTCAGTCACTGGTGTCCGCTATTGTACCGAGGTTCTCCTGCCTCACGTGCGTCTGTTTAGAGGTGCTGTGGGTCCTGAGTTCCTCTTCATGGACGACAACGCTACACCTCATCGTACAGTGGCTGTCGCTGAGCTGTTGGAGAGTAAAGATATTCAACGCATGGATTGGCCCGCAAGGTCCCCGGACCTAAATCCAATCGAACACGTGTGGGACCTTCTCGGGAGACGCTTGGCAGCACGTCACCAGCCGCCAGCAACGATTCTGCAGCTGCGATTGGCGCTACAAGAGGAATGGGCCGCGATGCCTCAACAGCTCCGTGACAACCTCGTCCTCAGCATGGACAGACGCTGTAAATCCTGCAACGCAGTCAGGGGTGATCATATCCCCTACTAAAGACTGGATTTTTCTTGGCAGCCGCCTGTCACATGGACGTTTCTGTCTTCTGTCCACCTGTGCTCGAAGCTCCCTTTTGAATAAAGTGCCTTTGTATCCTTTGGATTCCTTGTTTGGACGGTTTTGCTCACTTTTCCCATATTCTTACATCTTGGGGATCTTATGGTATGATTTGAGTCGATGTGGAGCACTTCTGCACGACGTTACATTCGAAAAACCGTCTCGTCTTTAATTTTTGCACGCTAGTGTATTAAAAAGAATTGGTTCAGTATACCACCGGACTAACATACTAAAGTTTTGTCGCAATAGAAGCACTTTTAGTCAAGTTATGAGGATAATGGCTGTGAAATAAATCACGCTCCTGTGTCCTGACCTTTGGCTCCATTTCGAAGATATTAAACAGAATTGGTTCAGTATACCTGCGGACTAACATACTAAAGTTTTCTCACAATAGAAGCACTTTTAGTCAAGTTATGAGGATAATGGCTGTGGAAAAAAATCTCGCTCCTGTGTCCTGACCTTTGACGCCATTTTGATTATATTCAACAGAACCTGTTCAGTATACCTCCGGAAGAACATGATAAAGTTTTGTCGCTATAGAAGCATTTTTAGTCAAGTTATGACGAATTAGGGCGATGGAATGGATCCCGCTCCTATGTCCTAACCTTTGACCCCATCATTTCGTCCATTTTCAATAGTGTTCGTCCCCAGTTCTCCCCTAGCAGATACTAAAATTTCATCGAAATCAAACCATTTTTACGCGAGTTATCATGCGGAGAGACGGACAGACAGACGGACAAAGCTGGAGCATGTACGCATCTTCAACCTAAGGTTGGAAAGCGTAAAAAACGGAGATGTCACTGAGTCCGTGTGTTAGTTGCGATCAAAGTAAACCTCTACTGTAAATCTGGATACCATCCAAGGAAAATGGCATTTTTAGGTCGTAGACGGTTGTTCAGTGAACTCAGCGAGTTTCAATGAAGTCGTATCATGGACCTGCGTGTAGATTAGTACGGTTTGCCCTTTAGAACTACTTCCTGGATATCTTTTCCTTCTTTCTTTCTTTCTATCTCTTTTTTTTTTTTTTTTTAGCTGACTTCCACCGATTTCACAAAAAATGGAGCATAAGCATGTTTTACGGTTACCTGAGAAGTCAGGCGTATCCGGTAGATTTCCGTTTTACATCATTGCTATTATCTTAAAGCTGATTATGCTAGTTCTCGACACATTTTATCTGAGAGATTAGAGTATATTTTAACTGCACACGCGAATAACTGACTCAAATTTTTTTGTACCGTAAAACATAACGAATTTTTTTTTTTATTTATTTTTTTTTTGTTGATCTGACGCAAAGCTGAATGATACCTATTGATTAGAGTCTAGCGAATCGAACTGAAGGCTCGGCGCTCATCTGCGCACAAATCGTTCTGATCTGTAGCTGACAAATGCTGCCTAGTATTCCCTGAAGTTTAAAGCAATAGCGGATCTAAGCTCATCTTAGTGAGGGGAGGGGGGGTATTTTACTAAGAAAAAAAGGGGAGGCTTTGTAGAGAGCACACATACACTATAAACTTGCAGCGCTGCCCCTTGTCGACATTGCAAGGCTTTTTAAAAATTTCCATTAAAAAATCGTTCTAAATTTTTAAATCACAAACTGCGAACGAGAACTGCAAAATCAGCACTTTTTTGCAAGAGTTCTTTTTTTACGCTTTCCAACCGTAGGTTGAAGAAGCGTACATGTTCCAACTTTGTCCGTCTGTTTGTCCGTCTCTCCGCACGATAACTCGCGTAAAAATGGTTCAATTTCGATGAAATTTTATTATTTGGTAGGGGACAACTGGGGACGAACCCTATTGAAAATGAACGAAATGGGTTCAAAGGTCAAGACATATGAGCGGGATCCATTCCGTCGCCCTAATGCGTCATAACTTACGTAAAAATGCTTCGATTGCGACCAAACTTTATCATGTTGTTCCGGAAATATACTGAACCGGTTCTGTTGAATATCATCGAAATGGAGTCAAAGGTCAGGGCACAGGAGCGAGATTTATTCTACAGCCATTATCATCATAAATTGACTAAAAATGCTTCTATTGCGACAAAACGTTAGTATGTTGTTCCGGAGGTATACTGAACCAATTTTATTTAATATCATCGAAATGGGGTCAAAGGTTAGGGCACAGGAGCGAGATTTATTCCATACCAGAAATCATTCCTCATAACATGAGTAATGATTTCTAGAATGTAGGAAGACGTATCATAATCAGTGCATTGCATGATTTTACTAACTTGTGTTTTACACTTTCCAAACGTAGGTTTGAGAAGCGTATATGCTCCAGCTTTTTCAGTTCGTCCGTCTGTTCGTCTGTCTGCCGGCACGATAACTGACACAAAAATGGTTCGATTTCGATGAAATTTTAGTATGTGGAAGGGGAACACCTGGGAAGAAACCCTATTGAAAGTGAACGAAATGGTGTCAAAGGTCAGGACATAGGAGCGGAATCACTTTCATCGCCTTTATGCGTCATAACTTACGTAAAAATGCTTCGATTTGGATGACATGTTAGTATGTTGTAGGAGCCTTCCTGGGGACGAATCTTATTGCAAATGGGCGAAATGGGGTCAAAGGTTAGGACACAGGAGCGGGATCTATTCCATAGCCCTTATGCATCAGAACTTACGTAAAAATGCTTCGATTGCGACAAAACTTTATCATGTTATTTCGGAGGTATACTGAACCAGTTCTGTGGAATATCTTCGAAATGGGATCAAAGGTCAGGGCACAGGACCGAGATTTATTTGCACAGCCATTATCCTCATACCTTGAGTGATAACTTGAGTAATGATTTGTGGTATGTTGAAAGCGTATTATAATCAATGCATTGCATGATTTTACTAACTTGTTTTTTTTTTATTGGAGGTTTAACGACCACTGCGAGGAACTCATTGGGCTATAAGCATTCGCCCGTCCCTACGTTAGAGCTACCAGTTCCAGGGAAGGGAACGAACCAGTGTCATAAGACATACACCCAGCATCCGTGCCTGAGCGGGATTCGAACCCGGACCCATTTCGGACGAATACTTGGAAGCCATCACTTAGACCACTTCGCCACTTTCCCGGTGTTCGATTGCCAGTTTTTCGAAAAACCAGCTTGATGCTATTTAAATCTCTTGACTGAATAAACTCTTCAAAATAAAGCCTGGTCCCTTCTGTTCAGAAGGGTTAATTTAAAAGAAAAAATTTCCACCTAGGAAATTCGTTGTTAGTTCTTGTTTATGTCCCAATCGAAGTACGTACTTCACTCGGTCTCACCCACGACATCTCATACAGACTTCAAAGTCTACCCCCATACTGTGACTTTTCCTGATTCCAATTACTAATGATGCCAGACTCACTAAAAATAAAAATAAATAAAAAAAAATAAAAAACAGAACTCACCCATTGCTTTTCATGACTAGTCAAAACCTCTTTTCACTTCCGCTCTCACCTTTCTCCGTTTCTGAACCTGTATTTTTTTTCCTGCTGAATTTAGGACAGAACATTTTACCTTCAAATTTACAGCAGATTTTAATTGTTACGAAAAAAATTACGAAACGCTATGCATTTATAACTATTATTTTACAAATGCATTAATTATTTTGATTCTGGCCATTTAAAAAGGAAATACCTACTTGGGCGGAAAGGGATCGCCCCAGTCTACAACGCTGGATCTGCTACGGGTTAGAGCGTACATGGCAAGAGCCGAAATTCAGGTTAAAGTTTTTTTTGTTTTTGTTTTTTGATTGAAGGTTTAACGCACACCGCGCGCGAGCAAGCAACTCAATGAGCTGTAAGCAGTCGTCCGTCCATATTTTAGGGCCACTGACTCCAAGGAAGGAAGAGAGAGCTAGTGCCTTAAGACAAACACAGCATCCATGCCTTTCCAGGTTTCGAACCCGGACCCAACTCGGACGAATGATCAGAAGCCATCGCTTGGACCACTGCGCCACCGGGTAGAGTCGGAAACGTGTCAAAAATTTCTGACCCGGGCAAGTCTGCTTTGAACTATAAATTCGAAACTCAATTTATGTATATATATACATATAAACGTAATACAATATTCATCCCCATAACTGCTTCATATTTAATAGCTGAAGTCCTTTTTTAATAATAAAATTTGGTTACTTGCTAAATTTTAGTGCCATTTTTAGTGCCACTATTTTGCGTAATCCAAAAGTAATGGCTGACTATGACCGTGACCATGGAGTATATTACAAATGGGAATCATTATTTACGATTACACAAATGTTTTTTTTAATGTATTTAGATTGTTCACTCTTTCCACGCTTTGATGGAGGTGCGCATACTTTCATGCGGTCCGTTATATTTTTGGTTCCATAATCTTTTATTACACCGTCGACATCTTACTTTGTAATTATACACTTTCCTCATTTTGAACAACAAGCAAGACCAAACAACACAAAATTATTCACCGGTTTCTTAATGAGACGAAACAATTTCCAGCATTCACTCTTCCCCTTGTGGTTTTCAACAAGCACGTATTTGTTGGCCTCGACGCCTTTCTCAACCTCCTTAATATTAAATCCATCCATATTAACAAATAAGGAGTTTATTTCAACATGACATGTCATGGGAACGGGATGTTAGCACATCAATCAAAAGCCTCTGAATGCTCAATGAAAAAGATGCGATGTGAAAAGTAACTCTTAGTCATACAGTGAACTTTGCACGGAGAGAGTGAATCAGCTGAGAAGCAGGCGAATGGCGTTTACCTGTACCTTGCCCTGTACAATTACACCGTAAAAGAACACAAAGGAAGTATCATTTTACGATATGGTGTCGGTGAGTCTGACGTCGGTCTGTGGAAATCTTCTTTAAGAAAGAGACGACAATGGCAAATCATTATTCACTCCGTGGGCATCAGTATCGACTACAAAATTCCACAACGCGCATTTTTCTTTGGAATATATTTTTCTCTTTTCAAAAATAAAACGGGAATAAAACCGGGTCAGGAACACCTTTACCCGACCCGTTAGACCCGCAAGAAATTGTCGACCCGTTGACCCGTGACCCGTTTCCCTCTCTGCCACCGGGGCGGCCAGGTTAAAGCATACTAGCCTACGCATGGAAATCACGACAACCTTTCTGAGACCATAATATAAAACTTTACCTTCTAATATACCATGTAAAATATTTCTTAGTACTGCGTCAAAAAATTTTCAGAATTTACATTGAAAGAACAATTTACAATACACACCCACCTAATAGCCTACAAACCTACAGATCGCCAGTGGCCGCGTAGTACGAGGCACTGGCTTTTAACCGTTCGTCCGAGATGTGTCGTGGTTCGAATCCCTGTGAAGCTTAGATGATGTGTTCGTATGACGGAACCGTCTGTCTCCCCTACCTGGAGCCAATAGCCCGAAATTGTGGACGGGCGACTGCTTATAGCAAATTGAGTTGCTCACGCTAGTCGTTAAACATACAAGCCCACAGATCGCGGGATACCTAGTGGTTAGGGCAACATATTTGTGATCAGATGGTCACGGGATCGATTCTAGGTAGGTTGTGTTGCTCTTAACCAATGAAAACTCGTCGTGCGTCAGATGGAAACGCTATGCCGTCGGCTCTGGGAATTGAGCTCCCGTTAGAGATAAGGTAACATGTTCCTGCCTTTGCTATTTCAATATGGAACTCCTATGTCCCTTATTGTCTACCCTCTCTCATACCTGAGCCTCTAGGTTCAATCTAATGTAACTTCGTTTGTAATGCGCAACACAAAAGTCCCATGGGACATAGATAGTTACAACTAAATCTTCCCTGTGGAACATGACCTGTCTGTTCTTTGTCATATCTGAGCCTCTAGGTTCAATTTAATGTAACTTCGTTTGTAATACGCAACACAAAAGTCCCATGGGACATAGGTATTTACACCTAAACCTTACCTGTGGTCTATGACCTGTCTATTCTTTGTCATACCTGAGCCTCTAGGTTCAATCTAATGTAACTTCGTAATGCAGCACAGAAGTCCCATGGGACATAGGTATTTAAATCTAAACCTTCCTTGAGGTATTTAACCTGTCTACCCTATGTCTTATCTGAGCTTCTAGGTTCAATATAATGTAACTTCGTTTTTGATACGTAACACAAAAGTCCTATGGGACATAGGTGATTGCATCAAAACCTTGCCTGTGGTCTCTGACTTGTCTACCCTCCGTCATCTGAGCCTCTAGGTTCAATTTACTGTAACTTCGTTTGTAATACGTAATACAAAAGTCCCATGGAACATAGGTAGTCACATCTAAACTTTCCCTGTGGTCTCTGACCTATCTACCCTCTGTCATATCTCAGCTTCTAGGTTCAATATAAAAAAAAGAGCATGTCCCTTTGTGCATGATACAAACAGCAGCCGGTAACGTCAATTATTTCTTAATATTATACGACATATATTCATGTACATACTTACACGTTACACACTAAATTAGACCAGAAATGTCTATGCAGCAACTTACATGATACATTACATATATCATGTGAGTTGTTTATTGCTGTAGGAGTAACTTTGTAGTCCGTCAATATCGTATTGCTGAAATTTCTTCATCTGCCAAGGTAATATTTCTTTCGACACTCGTAGTGGATATTTACCCCTCTTTATACATCGTTGCGCATGTTCTAGTTGATACTACGTTGGATTTCGGTGGTTTGTACGATTCTTGTGCAATTCCCCATGTCCATGACAATATCTGACTGGATTTTCACCGATAGAAGTAGCATTTATGTACGTCGTATGTTATTTTATACATAATAAGAAACATGAACGCAAGAGATGTAAGACCAACGGTCATACATAGACATGGAAACGGAAAGAAGCATTCAGCAAGGTATTATGCAAAGATTAAGTGCTTTAGGAAACACGAAAACATGTGAAGCAATAAATGCTGAAACCACAATTTCATTACGTGTTAAGTTAAACAAAGAACGCTACTATACAGGCATGAACCAGTTCATTAGGATCATCGCTGTTTCCGTGAGTGTACGCATTCCTCAGCACGAACAGTGACGTCGTTGACTGGCACGGAATCTTCATAAATGGCTTGGACAACGCGTGTCTGTTTTCAGGTGCGAAATCCGTTCAACGGAGTAAGGTAAGGACTTATCGAAGTTGAAAGAAGAAGAATTATCTCGGCGCGAGGACAGCGAGAGGCTGCATCTTAGCAACCGCTGGCATTGCTAGCAGTTCGAGGACTTTGGTAGGAAATGATCCGAGAAGTAGAATCCATAACAGGCGGCGCACGATTCAATGAATGGTAGAGTACAAACAGAGCACACAGGGAAGAATTTTCAAGCACATTTATTCAGCTGACGCTCTTGAAAATTTGCATGAGGAGTCGACGACCAGTTTAAATGCCCATGCTGGCCGCTTGTCATCAACAGCTCTTCCTGTAATGTCCAAAACTGTGACTGGATATTGCACGACTGCAAAGGAGTCACTCAAGCTCCAGTTCCAATTTGATAGTAGGCTGGTCCGCATTCGACGACGCTTGGGTGAGGAGCTGCAACCAATGCCCATGCTGGCTGATTGTCATCAACAGCTCCTCCTGCAATGTCCAACACTGTGACTGGATATTGCACGACTGCAAAGGAGTCACTCAAGTCCAATTTGATAGTAGCCTGGTCCGCATTCGACGATGCCTGGGTGAGGAGCTTCAACCAAATTGCACGGTTAGGCGGAAGCACGCAGGCTGCTGAGGTCTCATGGCATGGAGATTTTACCCGTGAATAGTACTGAGTCCCGTTGAGCACACCCGCACTACCACATGCTAACGACGCACTGTTTCGGACCAAATAGTGCTCTACATGGCAACCGTGTTGAACGGAACTCTTTCAGAAAAGCAATGTGTGACGCACAACTGAAGTGTCGCATGAGTCAAAACGGCAAGTTACAGCGATAAGCCTTGCCGGCGTAGTTCAACAGGAGAATATACCCCGCTCCGGAGCTGGCTTTGAATTCCCCCACCGACAAAAAAGGGGGTAATTTCGCTATGTTTGGCGCCCGAACGTAAAACGAATCTCCTGGCCATGACATCTGAAAGAAATTGTGGGACATTTCTTCCATACATCGTCTAGAATAAAAATTGCTTCTACAGTGAGTTCCTTCAAGCATGGTTTGTCGGCAGACTCGAAACCTGCGATTTCGCGCCCCCGCCTTTTTTCAAGGATAGGGGGAGATAATGTGACGTACTATTGAGGTAACGAATGAGTTAAAACTGCAAGTTGCTATGATAAGCCTTGTCGGGGTTATTCATTCGGGTGAATAACCCTCTCCGGAGCAGGAAGACGTGCTTCGAATCTGCCACCGGCAGAAAAGGGCTCGTTCGCTGTAAATGCCTCGTTCCACAAAGCCCGCAGTGCTCACGAGCAGTTCGAAGATCATATTTCAGGAATTTTGTGTTTTACCCTGGAAGCCAAATTCTTACAGCTTGAATCCCGTCAAATTATGGCTGAATTCTTAGGAGGGGTCAGCTGTGGAAATTTTAAATACAAATAACAAACATATGCAAATTTCCACTCTGCCTCCTCTGTTACCTAACCGATTTTGCCGCACACACACACATGAAATATAAGTTAATTGAGAATCAGAAGATCCAAAAACTACATCAAAGAGTTGGATAAATAAACTTTTACATGTTAGGATAATAAGGAAACTTTTTTGTTGTTGTATATTTGAACCTTGTGTCTTTTCGACACAAGTGCTCCATGCGCAGAAAACACTCCAACGACCACTCAATCGGTCATCAAGGAGGAAAACATACCCTCAAGACAAAGTTCTGATAAAATTTCGGGAAATCTTTGTGCTGCAATTAATGGTGGTTGCAGCGGAGGAGATCATGTTTCTCATTTCTTCGCCCTTCATACTTTCCCATACTGTACTGTGTAAGCTGTGCTCCAACACGCAATATAAAAAAGCACACAAACACGCGCGCACACACACACACGCGCACGCGCAACCACACACACACACACACACACCTCAAGAATTTCAACAGAAAAAATGGTAATCTCATTGTGCTATCGCGAATTTTTTTGTAATACTCCCAAGAACTGAAATGACGTGGTCAGATATCCATGGGAGGGCAAACGCCCCTTCTTGTGCCACATATGAGCACTGTATGAGCAGATGCGACGTTTCGCTATATCTCATCGAACATTCGTGAGATACAGCGAAACGTCGCATTCTCCAGTTCACGACAGTGTCTCGTTCCACCGCCCTCGCTGCGCTGTTGTTTAATCGTTGAACTCTGACTGTTCGTCCAAGGCCGTCTTGAAAATACACGGCCATTACATTGGCCTTGTATTTCGAGACGGCCTTTAGTGACGTCACGCGGACACTAAGGTTTGCGATTGGTTTTCAACGCTTCCGTGTATGTCGCCAAACACGACACCGACGTATCAGGCTGTCTAACATGAGAGTGACGTCACAAACGGAGAAAACCGACCTCTTTAATGTCATGGGCTTGTCTTTTCTAGACGGCTTTGGTTCGTCTGAGCAGGCATGGGTTGGGCTCCCGAATGTGGCAGGGCTGTGTTTATCCTACGTGCACTGGCCCCATCCACTTCCGGGAACCATTGGCCCCAAATTAAGGTTCGGGCGACTGCTTATAGTTCTTAGAGTTGCCCATGGTAGTCGTTAAGCCCCGAAATTAAAACAAAATGACTCGTTGAGTCACCAAACTCCTTCACGTCATTCTCTCCACCTGATATAGAGACTTCTTCGGCGGCCCAGTGGAGTTGATGCAACGCCGAGTGTAAACCCAAGGTAACCCTAGATTACTTGCCTGCTCTACCAAAGTGCTGGCTCCCCATGGTGATTGATCGGACTCTATAGTGTTGTTGTTATTGAAGGCGCTGCGATGCAGTCTAGCCAGAAGACGCTGTGCTTCACCCGGACAGAATCTGTCGGGGAACCGACCAGCTATTGCTGCTCCGGAGGGAACACTACGATCCGCTCCCGTCCAGAGCACGTTGGTGCAGAAATGTGGACTACTGAGATATTTGTTCCCAATATGCGAATTCTTTTTTGGGGGGCTGGGTAAAGGGCCATGACATTAGGGAGAAAAGTTCCCTCCGTTCGTGACGTCAACCTTATGTTACGTGGCCTTATTCGTCGGTGTCGTGTTTGACGTCATACACGACATCGCTGAAAACCAATCAAAAACTTTGGTTTCCACGTGACGTCACTAAGAGAGGGAACTCATCTCTCTAATGTCATGGCTTTGTGTTTTCTAGACGGCCTTGGACCAGGCCGGTCTTTTATTGAGTAAAGGCACAAATACTAAAAAAAATGTCAAAATTTCAATACTCTCATTACTAAGAAAGTGGTAATCACGGTGATATGCGGATCTGACATGCAATCAGGTAGAGTTAGAGATCATAATGTTGTTTTCATTAGCGCAGTTTTTCAACACCACCAATGTGGTATTCTATCTTATTTTTGTTTTCTCCTTAAGTTGTGTCATTATATTTACTTCAACCCACATTTCAAATTTTCATACATGGTATTTTAATTTTGCAGATCTTCTTGTGCACTGTAGCAGGCATGGGGTTAATATGGTTGATTTTCTTCCACGTGGATCTCTTCCGTTACAAGCAATCTGTACTGAAAATGATGGCGTTAAAGAGCGAAGATCAGTGTGATCGCATCAGCACGTGCACAGACTTGAACATTTCGGTAACTTGGAGTGCCCTTGATTCAACACCATACAGGTTTCTTCAAGGAAGACATAGTGGAAGTTTTTACCTTAAAGCAGGTTTAGCAGGTACGAATATACGTATGTGTGAATATTTCGTTTGTATCCACAACCTTGTCTGTGGATGAATCATTCTCCCCACAGTAAAAAAAACAGCGTAAGTTACGATGAGGTCCAGTAAAAGAATAATGGTATTTCCTTGAAATGTTGTCATGAAATCAACAAAAATACACTCCTCGTTATAAAAACTCTCCCATCTGGAAGTGCGGAATAGCAATACACGCAAACAAAGCGAAAACTACAGATCTGTTTAGATTTAAAATGAGGATCCCAGTTGGGTTATTTATCTGAATTCGAACAAGAATAGCTGCATTTTCAGGAATTTTGGTGTAATTTAGATAGCCACTGACAGATTCAAGTACTCCTGTTGCCGATATGTTTCAATATCAGGGAGGAAATCGATTCAGCCTTTCTTAACATTGATACTATCCTAAGAATTTGCCTATGCATATCCATTAGTAACACCTCTGGAGAGATGTAGTTTTTCTCTTTTGAAAACTATTCATAATTATATGAGGACATTTAGTTCTCAGGAAAGAACAAGTGCATTTGCAACTTTGTCACTCAGAAGAACTGTCAAAAAATGACATTTGATGATACAGTAGATCTTTCCATAAAGAAATCGAGAAAAAATATCTTTTAGCTGTAAGTAATTTTACTAATTTATGTGTTCATTCATATCTTCTTCCTCTCAGTCATTCAATCGATTTGCAATGAACACTAGTAGAAGTACTACTTTTTTTAGAAAAAATCCTAAATATAATATTGCTTATGTTGGAAATTTAAATGCGAAAATTGCCGGCAATATTTCTTAAGTACGTTAAAATCAAGCAGTTTCTTCAGCAGATATAAAAATTGACAAAGGAATGTTGTTCGAAAATTGCAGAAGATAAACTTGCGCGAATACGATATTTAAAATTTTATTTTAATGCCCAGTTTTAAATAATACCTGCGCCAAAAATATTACAAAGTTGTTCTTGAAAAAATGCTGATTCTTTTTATGATTAAAAAATCTATGTATAATTGAAATATGAAATTTAAATTCGTTTTTACATTAAAACACGTTTCCTTGAGAGTGTCTGATATTTCTTGGCAGAGGGCACTCAATGTTTAAACCCGAATCTTCCTCCAATCAAAATGTCCGGACTTATGTCGAGATGGAATTTTTCAGCTCATACACAAGTAGAGCGAATCCTTGAAATTTCATGGTGAACTATGTATAGAAGTCATATAAAAATTAAAAGTAATCATTTATTATGCGACTTCAATCAGTTATTTTAAGTAATTTATACAAAGGCCGTTCCATAAAAACTAAGAGTATTTTTTTCTGAGTTGGCAACAGTGCGAAGGGGAAAAATAACCGCACGCAGACGATTAACTGAATTAAGGAAGTATCTATGGCAACAGTTATTAGCCGTAAGAGACGATTCTGGTTTTGTTATTGCACAGTTGTTTAAGGCACGTCTGCATTTCGCCATAAAGCTACGGAAGTGAGTGATTCAGCGTTATGAAAGGAAATGCGTTGTGTGATAAAATTTTGCTATCGTTTGGGTAAAACGGCTCCAGAAACTGTTGATTTAATGAAAAAAGCTTACAAAGATAAATGCTTGGGTGAGTAAACGATTTTTAGATGGCACCATGATTTCAAAAAAGGGCGTTCGTAGAGCAGAACTCGCTCCTAGGCCTGGTCGACCTGAAAGTGTTGTTACAGAGCGTATTGTTAACACTGTTTGAGCAATCCTGGAAGAAGATCGACGAATGACGTGTGAAGACATAGCGGCGTCAACTAAAATTTAAAAACGTCGGCATTCCTCATTCTACGCCACAAATTACTGCTGCATGGTGTGTGTGTCCTCATGACCTGACGAGAGAACAATCGTTAGCCAGAGTTCAGGTGTGTCATGAGTGGAAACAAATGATTTCAAAGGATCAAAACTTTCTGAACACAGTAATAACTACCGATAAAACATGGGTCCACTATTTCGACACCACTCCCCCCTCCCCGCCCTCACGAAGCGCGCAACGAGTATCTGGAAACACACAAGTTTGTCTCCTCCGAAAAAAAGTCCGCCAGATCAAATCAGCTGGGAAGGTGATGATGATAATTTTCTTTGATCATAAAAGTGTAGTTCCTTCACAAATTACTGTCACTGCTGAGTAGTACATTTGACTCTTGACGCCTCTGTGACGACACATATCGATTAAGTGATCCGAACTGGTGCGGAAGAGGATCTTGCACCATGGGAACGCCCAGCCACATGTGGCTGCTTGTGTTCAACAGTTTCTCACGAAATGCAGTATTGAAATAATGCCACAGCCTGCCTTGTAGTCCTGACCTCGCCCCGTGCGATTTCTGGTTGTTTTCAACAATGAAGGAGAAGTTACGTGGCGCAACATTCAACACAGATGCTGACATTATTCAAGCTGTACATGGGTCTCTAAAGCAGCTTCGACAAAATGCCTTCGCCACATGCTTTCAAAAGTGGACTGAACGATGGGACCGTTGCATATCGTCCGAGGAAAGATATTATACTTTGAGAAAGAAATACGTATATTTTGGTGTACCTATATTTCTTCATTTTGTGTGATTTTACTCTCAGTTTTTATGGAATGGCCGTTGTACAATTATTCGTTGATTGCGTGTACCCCATACTTTGGGACAACTACACCACCGCACATATTACAATTAATGTATGTTTTCAGATCAAAGGTAAAGAATTTTAAGGTGTATCTATCATTTTGTACACCCTCTGTGCGTTTCCCTCTAATTTCAAGACCTGCCATTTCTTCCAGGTATGTTTATTTTATTCAGTAATCTGAATATGTAAGATAAAACATTTTGCCGGTGGTAAGCTTTGAACCCATTTTTACCTACACCGGAGCTGCTGTTCTCACACCTGCACGCTTATTGCCTAAGTATTGCCGATCTGACTATATGTCACCGCAGTAGTACGTCATCTAAGTCGTATTACGTAGTACGTTACAAACACGACTGAACAAGTCAAGCCAGTTCTTTTTCCGGCCACAGAAATTTAAATCGTATTGAACATTCATGCGTTGTGACATAGATAATATAACAGAATACAGAAGTGTACACTTCCTGGACAGCTTATTAGAATCACCATAATCGGGGCAAAGCTAACCTGATTACTCCGTTAATGCTGGGAAACCGATTCACCGAAAAGATATCTCTTGTGTATCAGTATTTCTCCGCGCACTAATGGGGTGCCATGTGTCGCGGACCCTTTTCCCTAAAGGAGACTTAAGGCAACACAAAAGGAAACTTCCCGCGTTGCATCACGATGTCACACCTCAACCCCCCACACTTTCTCAACCTTGCTGACCACCAGACAAACGATTTCTGAATGAGTATTTTAAAACATTAACCACGAAGAATGGAGCAAGCTTAACCACCAAATCATTATCTCCCCCCTTACCTTCAGGCTAACACAATTCTCCCCTCCCGCTCGCAGTAAATATCCTCCGTGTATACTGTACAGCCTCTCTGAAGCAAAACAGAAGTGTAGATGACGTCGCCAAAATGCGCATATTTGCATTTTTTAGAAACGCGACTGAAACTGGGATCTTTATTTTTATAATGTACGTACGCACAGCATTTATAACATCTATATATTCATGTTCTTTTTAGGTCTCAGTTCAAACTCGAAGAAAGGCTTTTCAACTGGAACTATATTATGCGGTGGAAGTACACACTCCGTAACTTTTTTTTTTTTTTTTTTTTTTTTGGATTCGAGGTTTAACGACCACCGTGAGCAACTCAATGGGACATAAGCAGTCGCCCGTCCCTAATTTAGAGCCACTGGTTCCAGGGAAGGGAGAGAGTCAGTGTCGTAAGACAAACACATCATCCATGCCTCACCGAGATTTGAATCCAGACCCATCTCGAACGAATGATCAAAAGCCTTAGACCACTGCACCACCGGGGCGGCCTCCGTAACTTTAACTCCATAGTTAAGTTAGCCTTGCTCCGAGTATTTTTTGATTGAAGGTTTAACGACCACCGTGAGCAACTCAATGGGCTATAAGCAGTCGCCCGTCCCTAATTTTGGGGTCACTGGTTCCAGGGAAGGGAGAGAGCCAGTGTCGTAAGACAAATACAACATCCATGCTTCACGGGATTCGAACCCGGACCCTTTTCGGACGCATGATCAGAGGCCATCGCTTATACCACTGTGCCTCCGGGGCGGCTGATGCTAGTATAGAACCACCTCCAAACGCTCAAACGTCTATGGAATAGAGCACGCACGCATGGAGTTAATTACTGACATTAGTACGTTAAAGGAGAATTGTGACTATATAATGTTAAACCACATAAAATCTAATCAGACTTCTCACTACTTATCTTAAGAACATGAAAACTCAAATACAGTTAATCCGTTCTTCTTCTAAAAAATTATGTTACTAAGTTTAATTAAATTGGGAAAAACAGCAGTCTATATGAATCCAACACTGTTAAAAAAATTCTGAAATTCACGAGCCACTTCCGTGATTCCTTTCGTGCGTTAACGAAACATATTTCTGATACAACTTTTACCGTGAAATGACCGAAAGAAACCTGAATTTCACTGATTTTTGGTACTCGAGGAAAATTCTGAATTTTCAGAAACCTTTTGTTAAAACACAGGTTTGTCCGCGACGGCATCGAAACCGTGTCCCCCCCCCCTCACTCCGCAGTAAGTCGCTCTCCCAACTCAGCTACGCGGACAGAATGTCTCGCTGCAGATTTGTCGTCTTCACCCATGTTTTCACCTTTGTAGTACGTCACATGATCCCCCACTTTTTTTTTTTTTTGAAGCGAAGCAGGAATTTTTTATTAATTCCAAACAATGTGTGGAACAGACATCACGCCACCCCGGTGGCGCAGTGGTCGAAACGATGGCTTCTGACCGTTCGTCCAAGATGGGTCCGGGTTCGAATCCCGGTTAGGCATGGATGTTGTGTTTGTCTTACGGCACTGGCTCTCTCCCTTCCCTGGAACCAGTGGCCCTAAATTAGGGGCGGGTGACTGCTTATAGCCCATTAAGTTGCTCACGGTGGTCGTTAAAATTCCAATCAAAAAAAAAAAAAAAAAACATGACACATATTTCGAAGAACCCAATGGCCAGTGCATCCATTTTCCATAATCGAGAGCCAATGTGAAAACACAAGTTTTGCCCGCGACGGGCATAAAAACCTCTCCCAATTCAGCTAAGCGGACAGAATGTCTGGCTGCAGATTTCTAGTCTTGACACATGTTTTCACCTATGTAGTACGTCACACTTTTCACAATTCCTTTCGTATATTAACGGAAAAACTCCGTTCTCACTTTTCCCCATTCCACATGACGGAAACATTGCAGTAGTTGGAGTAATTAGAAATTCGCGGAAATACTTGAGGTCTGATTAAATGTTAGATTTCAATCGTCTGTCAACGGAACTGATTTTGAAGTTCTGTAACGAGATTGTATATTGTTGGTAGTATATCGCACGAAATTTGGTTATTGTTGCACAGGATATTTCTTAACCTCTCCCGCATTTTGTGCACCAATCTATTATACACGGTCGAGTCACGTTATTTTGACCACCAGCTAATATCCAGAGTAACCGCCGTGTGCAGCGCGGACAGCAGCTAGATGGGCTGGGAATGACTCAATAAGGTAATGGAAAATGTTCACAGATATGTGGAGCCATGCTGACTGCAGTGCATCTGACAGCTGCTGGAGGGTGCGTGGTGGAGGATCCATACAGAGAACAACACGATCGAAGTGGTCCCACAGATGCTCAATTGGGTTTAAGTATGGGGAATGAGGGGCCCATGGAAGTATTTTTGAAGTCTTCAACGTGCTCTTCCAACCAATCTCGGACATTTCTAGCTGTGTGACACGTCGTATTGTCGTGCTGGACGATCCCATCTGCCCCAGGCAGAACAATCCGCATGGATGTGTGTACGTGATCTGCAAGGATGGACTCATAATGATTTCGGCCCATAGTGCCTTCCACAGGTATGAGTGGACCAAGGGCATCCCACGAAAACATTCCCCAGACCATAACGCTGCCCCCACCAGCTTGTGTTCTTCCAGCAATGGTTGAAGAGTGTTGGTTCTCCGATGTTTCTCACCTTATACGCCAACGTCCATCCGTTTGATGAAGCAAAAATCGTGATTTATCCGAGAAGGCAATACTTTGCCAATCAGCGGAGGTCCAATAACCGACACTGCCGTGCAAATGTAAACCTTTTCTTCCGATGCACCTTCGTTAGCATAAGTGCAGTGACCATCTGTCTGCATCGGAGCCCCACACGCAGCAGGGTTCGCTGAACTGTCGTTTTAGATACACCTCCGATAGCACCCTGGTTCATTCGGCTAGTGTGTTGCTTGTTGGCATCGAAGGTGCGGTCCTCACGCACCTTCGATGCCAAAGTTCACCTGTCACATTAATGGGACGTGGTGCTCGGCAGTTTCCACGTCGCTTATTCGCAATGGTGCCATTTCTGCAATCAGGATACACTGTAACCACAGCAGCACGCGAACAGTTCACAAACTGCGCTGTTTCAGTAATACTGACATCCTTGGCCCGAAAGCCGATAATCATCCTTTTTTGCAAATGTGATAAATTGCTCGATTTATCCAGTGATATGTTCTCAGAATGCCTACATTAACGAGTGATATGTTCTCAGAATGCCTACAGCACACCTTATATTTACCCTTCAAGCCAGCTCACGACATGTGCTATCTTTCATGGGCTACGCGCTGTTGACGTAAAAAGTAAGAGGTGGTAAAAATAATGTGACTCGACCGTGTATATTGTGTTACAATAAGAAGCCGGGTACTTAAACTATTGTACATGTGATTGTAAGATGTCTATGTAACAGTCTGTGGAATCCTTAAAACGAAAGCTATTATAGTTATCAAGGGTAAATTCTCTATTTAGAAGTTTTGTGAAATAATACTATAAAACAGTATATTTAATCTTTTCTTAAAGATAACTGAAAGTCATTTTCAGTTAAAAAAGAAGATCTCAAGTTCCAAAACGTTCTGTTACTTCGAAATATCACATTGGAAAAAAAATACTTCATTTGTGGTAACCTAGGCTGATGACTTTACCTGCACCGTCTTAGTGTAGACCTCGCAGGGTAAGTCCTCTTACAGAAAAAATAAAATTATTACAAAGCATTCAAAAAATTAATAAGCTCCAATAGAAAATAAAATGACTAAATCACTCGCATTAATAAAGAAAAAAAATTCGTAGTCCGGCAATAAGTTTTATCTTGAACGTGAGTACGATTCCGAAGCCATTCTGGCTCAGTGGTTAAGGCGAGCGGTTTGTGTAGACCCAACCCAGTCGACCTCGGTCAAGGCCGTTTGTCGTCTCCAAAACACAACGCCATGACATTAGAGAGATGAGTTCCCTCTATTGGTGACGTCGTGCGGAAATCAAGGCTTTCGATTGGTTTCTAACGCTGTCGTGTGTGACGTCAAACACGGCACCGACGTGTCAGTGGGTGTAACATTAGAGTGACGTCACAAACGGAGGGAACTGATCTTTCTAATGTCATGGTCTTATGTTTTCTAGACGGTCTTGCCTCGGTTCAATCTTAGCTGCCAGTACGAAAGGATTATCTGGCGTAAGAGCTGAAAATTTCAGGGTTTTCGATTTTGCGGAATTTCTGTATAAATACGGAAAAACTTGAAACGGACTTTTATGGTATAAACGGAATTACTTTCAATGGAAAATCTGTTAAAATATGGAAGATGAAAAAACGGGCACTTTTAGAAACGGAAATTTCGTTAAAAGACTGACACTTACGGGTTACTTTGCTGCATGTCATTTTGAGAAATTTTCAGTGAATTCACACCACTTATTTTTTTACAGTGAATACACGAGTGAGCTTGAACGTATTTAACGTTTTCGTTTTAAGGTGGTTCCACCTAAAATCTCTGCCTTGTGTTTCCAATGGTAAAACTTCGTTACATATTTTCTTCACAATTAATGTATTCTCAAGGATGAAAGTTTGCATATCGATAAAACTAACTTTAAAGTTATAAGCATGGAATATTTAATACGTGCTAAAACATAACCATAATTATATTAAAAATCAATCATTTTTCTTTGAAAAATGTTCAGACCTGTTTATAGATGGCGCGACCTGTACATTGATGACGTCAGTAGACAAACAAATATTGGATTGCTAAATTATGGTTATGTTTTAGCAATAATTAAGCATCCCATGCTATAACTTAAAGTTTGTTTTATCGATGTGCAAATTTTCATCCTTCGGAATATATTAATTGCGCAGAAAATATGTAAAGAAGTTTTACCATTGGAAACATAAGGCAAAGATTTAAGGTGGAACCACCTTAAATCGCAATGCAAAATCAGAGAAAATGTCGTGGAAATATTGGTTCCGGTAATTTGAAATTCAGTATTACAGCAATTTAATTACTGGTCAATGTCGTGTTTCAATCCTTTAGATAGATTATGTCAATCTCAATTTATCTTAGGTGCATTTTGTTTTTCTGGAAAAGCTGTAGTTATTGTATTAGGGGTATGCAAAAGTCTCCGCCGTTTTAAGGAGAAAGGAGACAGGAACAATCAGGAAACCAGTACACATTGATTCAACGAAATATTGACCGTTAGCATCAATGACCTTTTGCCATTTTTCAGGCAACAAATGAATGCCCCTGTGATAGAAGGAACTCGGGTTTTGAGCTGAAGAACGCAGTGACGAAATTTTCCACCTCTGGAACTGTGGTGAACCGCTGTTGGGCCAGGGCATGTTGCATAGAGCGAAACAGATGAAAGTCTGAGGGTGCAATGTCCGGGGAGTAAGCTGGGTGCGATAAAACCTCGCAGTGTAACTGTTCAAGGGTTTATTTCATGGTGGCACCGAGATGTGGTCTGGCATTATCGTGTAACAGGATGACTGGGCGGCGTCCTTTACCTGTCCATGGGCGTTTTTGCTCGATTGCGGCGTTTAGTTTAATCAACTGATCGTTATATCGTTGTGCAGTGATTGTTTCGCCCGGTTTCAACAGCTCGAAGTACAGCACTCCGTGCACATCCCACTATACACACACAACAGCGCATTTTCCCCGTGGATATCCTGTTTTGCAGTGAATGTTGATGGCTGTCCTGGGTGGACCCAGGATTGCTTGCGTACGGGGTTGTTGCAATAGACTCATTTTTCATCCACGGAGACAACCTTTCACAAGAAATTCCTCCCTTGAAACCTCTTCAGCAACGACATGCAGATTCACAATCGTTGACCAATATTACGCTCCGTTAAAGTATGCGGAACCCACTTACCAATCGTCTGGATCTTCCCCAAGGTCTGTAGACACCGTACCACCGTCGATTGAGCCACTTTCAAACGTTTCGCCAGTTGCGTGGTTGATTCTGTGGCATCGTCTTGCAACAACGATTCCAGCTCCTCGTCTGTGAGTTCCTGTGATCTACCTGCACGTGGCTTGTCTTCCAAGCTTTGATCACCTTTCTTAAACCTCGCAAACTATACTCGACAAGTCCGCTCACCCATAACCGTTTCGCCATACGCCTGACATATTGAACCGTATGTTTCACTCGCACTATTCCCTAAATTAAACATGAAAAACAAACAGTGCAGCAAATGAAACTTGATCGACCGCGATGTTTGGCTTCATGAACGAACTGGCAGCACTGGTTGCCGGCCAGTTAGACCCCTACAGCGCCAGCTAGCGGGGGTGTCGGAAACTTTTGCATACCCCTAATAATACACCTATTGCATGAACGCTTGAGTAACAGTTTCCATGGATATAAGTGGTTTCAATAAAAATAAAATATTGCGATTGAATTCTGCATAATCCAAATCATTTTGTAATTTTTTTTTCCAGCGTTCTGCTTTGGCCACTTAATTAACGAAGGACTGCAACTAGGACAAGAAATTTTGAACTATGTCCAAGAAGATCGTAGTTCTATGAACTGTGGAAACATGGCGTCAGTCATTCTGCACATTATTCGCCCAGTATATTCATTTTATCAACTCTTCATTGTCTTTAAGTATTCGAATGTAAGTAAAGTGATGTATCTTTGTTTGTTTGTTTCTTACATGCACAACTACTTCAGTTTGCTTTCCTTAGAAAACATTATAAAAAAATCGCGAGAGTACCCTGGTACTTTTTGTAGATAATAATTTATGCTATGCATCTTTCGCATGCCAAGGTCTTTGTGGGTGTGAAATAAAACCAGTGAGACGAGAGTATGCATTTGTTTACGTACAACTCATTGCATTTATTCGAGTCACTCACGACCACACCGAGCCATGCATACTAAGTGGATTAAATCAGAACGACAAACAAGGCCGCGGATGGCCTAGTGGTCAACGTCCGTGACTGTCACGGAGAAACCTCAGGTTCGATACCGAGCAGGTACGAACGCTCGAACCACTAAATATCCTCCGTGCTGCGGATGGGCACGTTAAGCCGTCGGACTCCAGGTACTGGCAATAAATAAGGGAGTCTTCCTCCCCCTTTCTACCTCTCCTCCGGGTGATGGAGGACTTCCGTACAATTCAAATTTTGTGCGAGTTCCACACAAAGGAGTAGAAGGAATTCAGGATCATATAATGAACGTTTTATTAAAGAAATAGTTTTAATAACAAATAATTGACTAAATTGAAAAATAACTACAATTTTGAGAAATTGCTCTATTTTTTTATGAAATCATTGTGAAATTTATTGCTTATTTTAACGCATATGACGAAAAATTCAAAGATGTAATTATATGAAAACAAGCTAGTGTACATGTGATGATGGTTTCCTTGCATCATATTGGCATGCTTTCCCTTCACACATTATCCAGGATTAGGACTGGCAGCGTAACGCTGGCGTGTTTAAAAAGTTGTCGGGATTATACCTTTCTCTCTTTTATTGATTGCAATTTTTTCTTACATTTCTTCCTTTAAGTTTTTTTTTTATAGTTTTTTTTTTATTTTAAACTCGTTTTACATTTTTTTTTTCAATTTTTTTTTACAACTTTTCTCTTTTTGAATTTTTTTATTCTCAACCCCTACTTATACTGGGCAACTACTCAAATTTTCCAACGAATACCGGAGCTTTTAAACATTTTCTTATGGTCTCAGAATTACGAGATGGTGCTGCACAATAATCATCCGAGTTTCTGTTTATTCGTTTGTCGAGGTTGATGTATTTCTTAAGGCGTGTTTTCTTCTCAATCTTTAGGACATGTCTCTTTTTCACAAAAGAAACCATTATATTCTGCCTCTTCTTTCAAACTTTTTACCAAACTCTGCGGCTCGTGCATTAATCGGCTTAGTTTATGGTGCCAGCCTTCCCCAACGTTTTGGTTTAATGGCGTTTTTTGTGACAGTTTCACATATGTATTGTAATAACAGAATTTTGAAACCATTGATTCACAAAGTAATCGTAAAATCGTTGACGTTTTTCATTTTCTGGTGAGTCTTCTACACTGAAGAGCAATTGAATTAGAGATACCTGTCTAGTAACGTGTAGCACCACCTTTCGCCCTGATGACGGCGGTGATTCGTTTCGGTATGGACTCGACAAGACACCGGAAGCGTTGGGAAGCCATATGGATCCACGACCCCTGACCAAGCTCCCACAGTTCACGAAGATTTGATGGAGGGGGTCGGAGCCTCGAACATCTCTCTCGATGGCATCCCAGATGTGCTCGATGGGATTGAGGTCAGGTGACCTAGCTATCCAAGGAAACGAGGTCACGTCGGTGGAGTGTTCATCCAACCATTCAGATACAATTCTGGAGCTGCATTGTCTTGTTACAGGATGAGGTCCCCACTGGGATGTTGAAGACGCACAAACGGGAGCAAATACTCGTCCAGGATATCCCGGTAACGTTGACCTGTGAGGGACGATGTCACACGTACCAGGGGTCCCATTTCAATCCACGTAAACAGTCCACAGACGAGAATGCCCCCACACACACACACACCAGCTTGAAGGGTACCCTGCTGGCAAGAAGGATCCATCGCTTAATGTGATTTGCGCCGTACTCGTATCCTGCCATCCGCATGTACCAACGTGAATCTCGACTCATCAGTCCAGGCAACATTTTCCCGCATGTCTAGTGTCCAGTGGCGATGTTCCCGCGCCCATGCTAATCTTTGCACCCTGTAATGTGCGGTCAGCAGCTGTAACCTCGTGGGACGATGGCTTCTGTACCCAAAGCGAGGCGATGGTTCTGGATAGTGTGGCTGCTTATACGTTTTTGTGCACCAGCGTTGTATTTCCGAGTGATTTCTTGCACTGTGGCCCATCTATTCGCTGTTACAATGCGAGCTAGTCGACGATGACCCCGCTCATCCACACGCTGTTGTCCACGGCAGTTGGCCCTTGCAGGGATGGTTTTACCGGATTCGATGTACTCACGGTGCACCCATGACACAGTGGCTCGTGAAAATTCCAATGCCTGAACGACTTCCGAGATGGAGTGACCCATTCGTTGGGCCCCGACAATTTTCCCACGATCAAATGCGCTTAGATCCTTCGTCTTACCCATACTACGTCCGACTGTTACTGATTCCCGTCGCATCACTCCTTATATTGTCGGATCGCTGCATACGTCATGTCGTTTCCGCTTACAGGGCCGCCCACAGCGCCGCATTTGCATAACACCAGTTGTCTCTAATTCAATTGCTCTTCAGTGTATAATTCAGAGCCAACCATCATCAATATCTTCTATTGGCAGATGCGCTAGTGTTGAGCACATTCGTAATTGCATTCGTATATTTTCATCATCCCTTGTATTCCGTGTTAAACCAACTTCTTGAATATGCCTGCAGAGGCTTTGTGTAAATGGAACTTGCACCCGCTTACTTAGGGTGATAAGGAGGTCACTGTGGGGAGTAGGGAGGATTAAAAGAAAAACCTGTAGGTAATTTGCACTAGGTTATAAGCATTTTCAGGTATATGTACAGAAATCGCACGAAATGTCACAAAATTTGAGGTGTACGGAGGTCGCACGTACGGAAGTAGGCCACAACCCGCTTCCGTGTGACTTTCCTATTAGGCACTCTAGCCCAAATCTCTTAGCTTCCTATTTCTGAGGGTTGTTTAAGACCTGGGGTCAGACACTCTCTTCCTAAAATCCTTTTCATATGATCTGATCTGATAACGACAAACAGTAAGGTTTTCTAATTCCTGATATTGAGCGGTACTTAGGTAGGTGGAATAACGAATGTTATAATCGTAAAACCAATGAAAGAAGATATGTGAGTCATAAAAGAAAATATTTACAAAACTACGTATGGCGGCGGCAATAGTAAATATTTCGGCTGTTTAGTTTTTCAGAAACAATATTTATTATTACAATATATGTTATTCAGATTTAGACGAACGTGAGAAACGACTCTGACACCAATTAAATGTAACGTAGCTATTTCCCTGGAACCAGCCCAGGTAGCACAGCCTTGCAATTTAACGAAGGCCCAACGCTGAGCCACCGTCTTTTACCGCATCCGTCTCAGCACGATCACAATTACATCCGATAAGTTAAAATCATGATTATACCCTTAAAAACCTTTAATTTAAAACTTTTAACGTAAAAATATCATTCGTTAAAAAGCATTAAATCATTCGGACCCTCTTAGGGTCCATCTTCAGATAAGTACACAACGAACTGAGACAACGTGAATGAAGTACAATATATAGAGGTTAGAGTAAAGTTGTGGATCATGACGCAAGCGCTATTCTAGTTCAAATTTATCGGTTGTCATGGTAACATCTTTCAAGTAGACACCGTCTTTTAGGAATAGAAAACGGTTGCTCAGTGTTGGGTCCGCGCTAACCTGCAAGACTGTGTTACCTGGGACTGGCCCTGAATTAGATCAGATCAAATCATATGCAGAAGATTTTAGGAAGGGAGTTTCTGACCCCAAGTCTTAAACAACCCTTAGAGATAGGAAGCTAGGAGATTTGGGCTAGAGTAGGATAGTGACTCGTAAGCGAGGTAGAAAGGGGAAAGGAAGACGCTCTTATTTATTTTTCGGGGGCCAGTACCCAAAACCCGACGGCTTAACGTGCCCATCCGAAGCACGGCGGATATTTAGTGGTTCGAGCGTTCGTACTTGCTGGGATAGAACCCGAGGTCTTCTCCGTTGCAGTCACGAACGTGGCCCTAAATTAGGGACGGCCGACGGCTTATAGCCCATCGCATTACTCACGGTGGTCGCTAATCCCCCCCCAGATGTAGCTACGAAAGTCCATCTGCGCATGCGTGTGAAAGCTAAAATCTGACCTCAAGATAGAAAGCAAAGCTGAATCGCAAGTGTGTTGTAAGGGGGATTGGAAACTTTCGATCTAGGATATCTACAGGTTACACCCCATCGTTTTTATACATCATTTTAAATCTCTCGTCAAGAGCAGGTAACGCCTTCTTTGGAAAGTCCGAGAGGAAGCTAAATTTAGCTACGACGCTCCGTTTTCATAGCATTAAAAATGCATTTTTGTAATGGATGACATTTAACATCAGGTTCTTGTACTTCAGGCAGATTGCAATGAGATTATTATTCCATCACGTTTATGAACATTATTCCATCACGTTTATGCAAAACGTGATGGAATAATGTTCGGCGATAGTTTAGTAAAATATATTGTCGAGTAACAATGAAAGTAACTGCTGTTGCGTCACTTCATGGGACAGAGATTTCAACAGATTACTTCCGTTACCCATTTTCGTTACATCGAATTTTTTTGCGAGGAGTTACCTTACTAATGTCGGGAAAGTTGCATGGTATCAAAAACGTGTAACACGTTTGCATATTGAAAATTAAACGTGTTTGTCAAACAAGATTTTTTTCAAAATTATTTTATGAGATTTTTCCGAATTAACACTTTATTTTAAAATAACGAAATCATGGCAAATCCTAATGATATTAACACATGGTTAAATTTATTTGAAAGGTGTTACTAGAATGACGTTTTATTATTGTTCGTCAAAGTTTCGGGTTGTATTCCAGCATGTCGTCAGGAGAAATCATTTCCAATGATGAGTTACAGTTTAACGCGAAATTTTGACAAACGATAACAAAAAGTCACCCTAATAATCTTGTAAAATAAAATAAAATAAAATTTAGCATTAATAGCATTCTTCTTCATTTTTTTTTTTTCTGATATCTCCAAAACCACTATTTGAAACCGATATTTTGCATAGAACTTGTAAATACGTAGCTAGCTATGCAGAATGGAATTATGAAAAGGGCAAGGCTTATGAAACCCAAATTTGTCCGTGCAAGGGATCACACTGCGCCCCTTCACTCCCGAGTAGGTTGCTCTCCCAACTAAGCTACACGGACGGGGTGTATCGCTGCAGATTTGTCGTCTTGACACGTGCTTTACCTCTGTAGTACGTCATAGGCTTAGGAATAATTCTACCTGAAATCCCTTTTATCACAATTCATTTTTATTTAAGCACAAAGAAACCATTTTTGGTACAGAAGGAACTTCATTTGTTTATATGAGTCACATTGTTGTGGCCACCTCCTACTTTTGACGTCAACAGCGCGTAGCCAACGAAAGAAGGCACGTGTCGTGAGCTGGTTTGGACGACACATAAGATGTGCTGTAGGCATTCTGAAAACATATCACTCTTTGCTGTCATGGATCAAAGGAGCGATTTATCAAATTTTCAAAAAGACATGATTGTCGGCTTTCGGGCCAAGGGTGGCAGTACTTCTGAAACAGCGCAGTTTGTGAACTGTTCGCGTGCTGCTGTGATTAAAGTGTACCGTGATTGGAGAAATGGCACCATTGCTAATAAGCGACGTGGAAACTACGGAGCACTACGTGCCATTGATGTGAGAGATGAACGTCGGCTTCGAAGGTGCGTGAGGACCGATCGACACGCTACAGTGGAACAACTCCCTGGTCGAATGAACCAAGGCGCTACCGGAAGTGTATCTAAAACGACAGTTAAGCGAACCATGGTGCGTATGGGGCTGCGATGCAGACGGATGGTCACTGCACCTATTCTAACGAAGGCGCATCGGCAGAAAAGGCTTACATTTGCACGACAGTATCGGAATTGGACCTCCGCTGTTTGGCAAAGGATTGCCTTCTCCGATGAGTCACGTTTTCTGCTTCATCAAACGGATGGACGTTGGCGTATAAGGCGAGAAACATCGGAGAACAAACACTCTTGAACCATTGCTGGCAGAACACAAGCTAGTGGGGCGATTTATCGTTATGGTCTGAGGAATGTTTTCGTGTCATTCCCTGGGTCCACTCGTGCCTGTGGAAGGCACTATGGACCGAATGCCTTATGAAACCATCCTTGCAGACCACGTACACCCATACATGCTGATTGCCTTCCCTGGGGCGGATGGTATCTTCCAGCACGACAATGCAACGTATCACACAGCTAGAAATGCCCGATAGTGGTTGGAAGCGATGAAGACTTCAAAGTACTTCCATGGGCCCCTAATTCCCCAGACTTAAACCCAATTGAGCATCTGTGAGACCACCTCGATCGAGTTGTTCGCTGCATGGATCCTCCACCACGCACCCTCCAGCAGCTGTCAGATGCACTGCAGTCAGCATGGCTTCACATACCTGTGAACACCTCCCAGCACCTTATTGAGTCATTCCCAGCCCGTCTAGCTGCTGTCCGCGCTGCAATCGGCAGTTACTCTGGATATTATTTTTTTTTTATTTTTTTTTTTTTATTGGAGGTTTGACGACCACCGTGAGCAACTCAATGGGCTATAAGCAGTCGCCCGTCCCTAATTTAGGGTAACTGGTTCCAGGAAAGGGAGAGAGCCAGTGCCGTAAGAAAAACACAACATCCATGCCTCACCGGGATTCGAACCCGGACCCCTTTCGGACGAATGATCAGAGGCTATCGCTTAGACCACTGCGCCACCTGGGCGGCACTCTGGATATTAGCTGGTGGTCACAATAATGTAACTTGAATGTGAATAATAGTAACATAGATTTAATACTATTTTTTAGCACTTTTCTTCTTTATATAAAAATAGCACAGATTTCATCCTTCAAACCTGACACGAAAAAATGCCATTTGTTTCTATGATAGGTAACACAGGTTTAACAATTTAGCATAGGCCATAAAAAAAACTAACTTTTGTTGCAAAGAAAATATGTTTATGTAGTAGCTAATAGAGGCTTCGCATTTTGATGTAGGTCATGAACAAACTTAATTTCTGTTTGTGCTGTACTATCGATTTTAGCACCAATTAGAAGTCAATTACCTTTAAATTTGCAGCCACAATAGTTAAAAACAAAATACTGAGCAAAGCTATGAAAAGGTAGGTTTTGTACAGAATTTTTCGTTCTTATTATTGCACGTTTCAAAAGACAATCGACTGAACAATCTTGAATATTCCACTTACTTAAATGTTTTGCTCCACAGCTTAAATTTCTGACATTCTCACAAAACTTGAAAGACAGGAATTTTATGATCAGGAATGCTGGAGTAGGTAGACTGGACCATGCTGACAATATGATATTTTTCCCATAAGGGTAAAAAAAAGGGGGGGGGATGTACACACACCGGCCACTGAATTAGGAACTCGCATTATGTAGATGTACGTAAACGTCACGTAAAACACATGGTCACGTGGTCAATATGCAAAACACATAGTCACGTGCGTCGCTACGAGATCTAGGTAACTATTGAGACTGTTTCTAGTCAGTAGTCGTCAGTAGTGTTGAAAGGGAAGAAACAAAAGATCTTTCGGATTTCAATAATGGGCTTATTGTGAGTGCCCCTGCAGCAGGAGCAACGTTTTTGAAAGCAAAAGAGCTGACTGGTTTCTCAAAAGGTGAGATATCCTTGGTCATTAATAAGTGGAAAAATAACCCCCATTGCATGTCTAAGGAGCCTAACTCTGGCGTGACGACAGTCTGTCAGGAACGAGATCGCCGTCGTCTGAGAAGACTTATACGGAGAAACAGGACTTCCTGTGTGTGACCGAAGCATTCAATGAAGTTTGTTTCGCAATCCATATCTCAGTGAATTATGTGCAGGTAATTGAAGGGGATTGGTATTGGCAGTCGCATGCCTCTATGCAAGCCACTAATTTCTGCGAAGAACCGGAAAGTTCGTCTGCAGTGATGTCATCAACACCGTGACTGGACACTAGGAGGCTGGAAAAAACAAGTTAGTAAAATCATGTAATGCACTGATTATGATACGGTTTTCAACATACCAGAAATCGCGCGCAGACAAAACCTCCTCCCTACCATGACTATTGATTCGTTCTGTATACCTCCGGAACAACATACTAAAGTTTTGTCGCAATAGAAGCATTTTTACTCAAGTTATCAGGATAACTGCCGTGGAATAAATCTCGCTACTGTGCCTTGTCGTTTGACCCCATTCCGATGATATTAAACAGAATTGGTTCAGTATATGAACAACATGATAAAGTTTTGTCGCAATAGAAGCATTTTTAGTCAAGTTATGAGGATAATGGCTGTGGAATAAATCTCGCTCCTGTGCCCTGACCTTTAACCCCATGTCGATTATATTAAATAGAATTCGTTCAGTATACCTCCGAAACAACATGCTAAAGTTTTGTCGTAGTAGACGCATTTTTAGTCATGTTATGAGGATAATGCTTGTGGAATAAATCTCGCTCCTGTGCCCTGGCCCCATTTTGATGATATTCAACAGAACCGGTTCAGTATACCTCCGGAACAACATGATAAAGGTTTGTCGCAATCGAAGCATTTTTACGTAAGTTATGACGCATAAGGGGATGGAATGAATCCCGCTCCTATGCCCTGACCTTTGATCCCCATTTCACCCATTTTCAATGGGGTGCATCCCCAGTTTGTCATGTACCACATACAGTACTAAACTTTCATCGAAATCGAACCATTTTTACGCGAGTTATTGTGCGGACAGACCGACAGACGGGCAAAGCTGGAGCATATACGCTCCTTCAACCTACGGTTGGAAAGCGTGAAAAAACATGTGGCCTGACGAGTCGCAATACACCTTGTTCTGTACCGACGTTAGGCAGAGAGTTTGGCGGAAGCCCAAAGACGCAATGAACTCAGCTTGCCTTGTAAACACACCTCAGAGTTCTGGAGGTAGTGCCGTCGTGTGCGGCACGTTCTGTTGGTACGGAACGTTTCTCCTGATATTTTTGGAGGATCGGTTGTCCTCTAAGGATTATCTTAACTTTGTTTCCGATCAAGTCTATCCTGCAATGTTGTCTTTTTATCCAGCAGGTGACGGCTATTTCATGGACGACAGTGCAACTATCAATTGCGCAAGATGTGTTCAAGTAGTGGTTCGGTCAGCATGACAGCAACTTCCATCAACTTCCATGGTCACCACAAAGCCCGGATCTGAACCCCATTGAGAATGTATAGGACATGTTAGAGAAACAGATCCGGGAGAAAAGTCCTCTTCCGTCAGATCAGTGCCAGTTAAAGGTCTGTCTGGTGAACGCATGGTATGCTCTCCAACACCTTTTGGAATCTTTGCCAAACCGCATGCGTGCTGTTAATCCTTAGAGGACACGTTAATTCGGGATGAAGGAGGTTCAATCCGGTGTTGAATAAAAGTTTCTAATTCAGTAGCCGGTAAACGTACTACACGCCTCGGCAATGGAAGGGGTCAAGTGTATCTTTGTATCTTTAGGTATTGATTGGACTATAGTTGGACGACATTTGATGACTATCTTGTATCCAAAATTTTTGAAGATTTTAACAAATTTTGTAATGAAAGACAAATGGCAGGGAATGTGTAATATTCGTGTAATTATGGCTGATTGAACTCTACGTAAATAAGTCCTTAATAACTTCCAATAAAAGTCAAGAAAAAGTTGCATACAGATTGATTTCTTTACTCTTTCAACAGATCCATGAAACGGTAATATTCCAATAGAAGAGAACAATTTGGTCAGAACGTATGACATACGCACGTCATACGTTCTAACCTCAAGGTGTTGCCAACCATATTCTTACGAGAGAAAAAATATCACGTTAAGTTTGAAAAACGCTAATGAGAATGAACTCAAATTATACATAGAGAAAGAAACTAAAAAGGAAAGTTAAATTAGAGTATATGTCACAATTTACATAGAGGAAGAAACTAAAAAGAAAGTTAAATTAAAGTATACGTCACAATATACATGTAGAAAGAAACTAAAAAGGACAGTTAAATTAAAGTATGTGCCACAATTTACATAGAGAAAGAAACTAAAAAGGAAAGTTAAATTAGAATATACACTGAAGATATGTGTCTAGTAACGTGTAGCACCACCTTTCGTCCTGATGACGGCGGCAATTCGTTTCCGCATGGACTCGACAAGACACCGGAAGCGTTGGGAAGCCATACGTTTCCACGACCCCTGAACAAGCTCCCACAGTTCACGAAGATTTGATGGAGGGGGATCAGAGCCTCGAACATCTCTCTCGATGGCATCCCAGATGTGCTTGATGGGATTGAGGTCAGGTGACCTAGATGGCCAAGGAAACGAGGTCACGTCGGTGGAGTGTTCATCCAACCATTCGGATACAATTCGGGAGCGATGACACAGTGCATTGTCTTGTTGCAGGATGAGATTCCCAGTGGGATGTTGAAGACCCACAAACGGGAACAAATGGTCGTCCAGGATATCCCGGTAACGTTGACCTGTGATGGACGATGTCACACGTACCAGGGGTCCCATTTCAGTCCACGTAAACAGCCCCCAGACGAGAATACCACCCCCACCAGCTTGAAGAGTACCCTGCTGGCAAGAAGGATCCATCGCTTCATGTGGTTTGCGCCGTACTCATATCCTGGCATCCGCATGTACCAACGTGAATCCCGATTCATCAGTCCAGGCAACATTTTTTCCACGTGTCTAGGGTCCAGTGGCGATGTTCCCGCGCCCATGCTAATCCTTGCACCCTGTGATGTGCGGTCAGAAGCGGTACCCTCGTGGCACGATGGCTTCTGTACCCCATAGCGAGGAGATGGTTCTGGATGGTGTGGCTGCTTACACGTTTTTGTGCACCAGCGTTAAATTGCCGAGTGATTTCTTGCACTGTGGCCCGTCTATCCGCTGTTACAATGCGAGCTAACCGACGATGATCCCGCTCATTCACACGCTGTTGTCCACGGCAGTTGGCCCTTGTAGAGATGGTTTAACCGGATTCGATGTACTCACGGTGAACCCGTGACACAGTGGCTCGTGAAAATCCCAGTGCCTGCACGACTTCCGAGATGGAGTGACTCATTCGTCGGGCGCCGACAATTTTCCCACGATCAAATGCGCTTAGATCGTTCGTCTTACCCATACCGCGTCCGACTGTTACTGATTCCCGTCGCGTCACTCCTTATATTGTCGGATCGCTGCATACGTCATGTCGTTTCCGTTTACAGGGCCACCCACAGCGCCACATTTGCATAGCGCCAGCTGTCTCTAATTCAATTGCTCTTCAGTGTACGTCACAATTTACATAAAGAAAGAAACTAAAATGAAAGTTAAATCAGAGTATCCGTCACAATATACATAGATAAAGAAACTAAAAAGGAAAGTTAAATTAGAGTATCCGTCACAATTTACATAGAGAAAGAAACTAAAAGGGAAAGTTAAATTAGGGTATACGTCACAATTTACATAGAAAAAGAAGCTAAAAAGGAACGTTAAATTAAAGCATACGTCACAAATGGAACCAGTGGATTTTAAAGTCGGTATAGCAGCTAAAAAAGCTAATTGGTGCTTTGTTTGGTTTCAAATATTTTTACGAGTTTGGTGACAATTTCAAGAAGAAAAAGGCAATAAACAGTTATTTCTTTGATGATGATGATGATGATGATGATGATGATGATGATGATAATAATGCATGATGTTAAGCTGGAACATCCTATTGTAAATTTAAATCCTATATGCAACATAATACATAATTAGCGTGAAAATATTAATTTCTATCATCAGTTTCAATGTTGACAGAATTTTTAACGTGACCGTTTTTGAGAATGATTTTTCTTAAGTTTTGTTTACAACACTTTTTAAGTGCACAAATAAAATTCAGGATATGAATTTTTAGTGTGAACAAGTCACATCCATTTATAAAACATACTTTGCTTTTTTTGTCTTTTTTTTTTAGTAAAAAATCATTTGCTTTATCATTTTCTTTCAGTTTTATAAATATTTTGGAAATGTACTCATTCATTGATTAGCTGTATAGCACCTTAGTACCAAATAGGAATTGAACTGCCATATGCTCATCAGAAAGCAAATATATCATTAACACAAATGACATGTTTTTAGCCATTTTCCCTTGAGCAATGGATTTTTAGCCATTTTCCCTTGAGCCATGGATTTTTAGCCATTTCACAAATTCAAGTGAAGCTTTTCTTCATCTGCCTCACTTGATTTTAAAATAAGTTTCTTTCACTGTTATTCTCAGATAATTTATGCATTTGATTAATTCATTTTTGTTATTAAATCAGATTGTGATCAACAAGTACAAGGAAATATCCCGGTTCGCCTTGATGCACCTTTTGGCTACATGCATTTGTTTCTGGTTTAGCACCATAGTTGAAGATGCACTGGAAGATTATCATCACCATCTGGCTGAAGAAACAAAGAAACACAAACCAAGTAACACTTCTCAACACACTGCTGGTGCTCTAGGTAAGTTCCAAAAGGTATACACAAACCTGGAATAAATATAACGTGAAATATCTATCCCAGTATCTTAAAACCATTTTGACAAACATAAAAAATCTCACACATCTTGAAGATGTTTTTCCCAAAATGTTATATAAACTACAAAATTAAAATCTTCTCAACCGTTCTAAACTCCTTGTCTACGCAATATTTAAAATATTTATCAATGCATAGGAGCAAGCTAAGGCATTCAATTATAACTCAACACAGTTAAACTTTTTTTAAATGCAAAAAAAAAAACAGTCGCACAATTGGGAAGCATAAATTAATACAATATCGCTTACAATAGGTCACAATAATGGAAAGCCATTCGCGAATTGATTCAATATGGTATCTGTAGCTGACAATGTTTTGCTGATTTTAATCATAAGTTACACACTTTCGGTCTTCTAAGTTGTGTGTCAGTTTTGGAAAAAAAAATCATAACTGTGAATAGTAGCTTGCTAGATGTCTTTGTTATATGTCCACCCGAAGTCGAAAATATTATTGTGTCTAACATTCTAATGGTAATTGGAAAGTAAGATGGCATACTGAGATCTAGCATAGTAAAGATACAGCAGTTTTGTTTTATTTTTTTCAATTTAATAACTCCGACAAAATTCAAAGTCTAGGACAGTCATCTGTCCTTAATTTATTAACTTCAATTCCAGGAAAGCGGCGAAGTCAGTTTCTTCCTGGACACAGATATAGTATGGATTCTAACCATAGCCCAGTAATAGGAAGAAGCGAAAGCATATTTGGGATCATTTCATAATCATCTGAACTCATTCTTATGGTAACGGTTGATGATATACACTCAATGGACAAAACATAAGAGATACCTACTTAATAGCGTATTGGTCCTCCTCTAGTGCGAATAACAGCATGTACACGCCGAGGCATCCACTGCACCAGATGCCAGAAGGTTTCCGGAGCTAATACCAGCCATGCCTGTTGCAGCATTATCCACAACTCCGCCAGAAACGTCGTTCCAGGATTCATGAGCCTGGTGTTCCGCTTAACGGCATCTCAGAGAGCTTCCACAGGGTTCAAATCCGGCGACCTTGTGGGCCACTGGATAGTTCCGAATTCGGATGAGTGTTCCTCGAGCCGTGCCTAGGTGGTTGCTTCCCGGTGAGGCGGCGCATTGTCATTCTGAAACAGACCATCGGCCGCAGGATGCGCGAAGTCCGTGAAAGCGTGTTGGTGATCTGCCAACACATTCTGGTAGTGCTCAGCGGTTAAAGACATCTCCAGGCAGACTAAAGGACCTAATGTGCCCCCCATGAGAAGCTCCCCAAGCCATCATATAGCCACGACCGCTTTGATCAGAGCCAACCTGGCACGACGTGGCCATGGCGTCATGCAGTCGACGCCACACCCGCATGCAGTCGACGCCACACCCTCCAGTCCGCTCGGTACTACTGAAACGGGATTCATCTGACCACACTACGCGGCGCCACTCTGCAGAGGTCCAGTTTTGATGCTCCCAGCACCTGGCGACGCGTGATGTCCGATGACGCGAAGTCAAGAGTGACGCACAAGTACGGAGTCAGCTCTTGTATGCCACCGTATGCAGCGTGCGCAATACCGTTCGCTTGCTGACGTTGCTTGGGTCTCCGACGTTTAACCTGGATGCTATTAGCGCTGCCGTTGCCCAGCGGTCGATTTGTACGAGCCTGGATGATCTACGTCGAACTGGTCATTAATGGCGTGTGATCCGCCACCCATTGCTCTCTGGGCTCTGGTACATCCGTCGATGGTATACTCGCCATACACCCTTGACACGGTTGCCCTTGGCAGCCCCAGAGTTCGTACAGAATGACCCATCTGTCTTGTGCCGACAATGCATTCACAATCAAAGTCTCTCAGATCACCCGTGACGAACAACGGAGGTGAAGCACGTATCAAGACGACAAATCTGCAGCGACATACATCAATGAGCCATTACATTATGACCATCAACCTAATAAGCTGTTGGACCCCATTTAGCCCACAAAACAGCGGCCACTCGGGTAGGGATTGATTCGATGACCTGCCGATAGGTATCCTGGAGTATTTGGTACCATAATGTCAACAGCAGATCCTCCAGCTCCCCTACATTTTGGGGTGGTTGTGATTTAGCGCGAACCTACTTTTCCAAGTCGAACCAAAAAACGTACGGTCGGGTTCATGTCAGATGAATTTGGAGGCCTGGGCATTAACAGAAAGTCACCAGCATATTCCTCGAACCACTCCTTGACGATTCAGGCAGTGTGGCATGGCGCATTATTCTGTTGGTAATGGCCATCACCAGCAGGAAACATAGTTGCCTTGAATGGGTGAACTTGGTCCGCTGCGATGTTCAGATGCCTGACAGCTGTCAGGGATTGTGCTATTGGGAGAATGGGACCTAAAGTGTACCAAGAAAACATCGCCCACAGCATAACATCGCCGCCGCCGGCCTGTTTCCGCCCAACAGTGCATTCCAGGTGCCATAGCCTCCGTTGATAACCGGCGTATCCGCGCTCGGTCGTCTACGTGATGCACTCGGAATCTTGATTCGTCAGACCAGGCCACTTCCTTCCAATCATCCACGGTTCAATTTCGATTATCTTGGGCACATTTCATGCGTTGTTAGCGATGACGTGCAGTGAGCATGGGTCTTCGGCTACGCAGGCCCATGCGCAGAAGTCTGCGATGAACAGTGTGGTATGACGCATTTCCCTCATCACCACTGTTGTAGCTGCGGGTGATTAGTCGCCCTGTGGACCTGCGGTCGCTGTGAACAATGCCCGACAGTCCCCGCTTCCCTCTGGCGTCAATGAGCTGCTGACGACACACGGCAAAACGACGGTTCGTCGTTTTGCCATCTGTGCACCACTTTTGATACGTACTCACTACAGCGGCACGTGAACAAGCCGTGCCGTTTCCGAGATCGTAGTTCCGAGGGGCCGCGCCATTACAATTTTCCCTTTATCAAACTCTGATAAATCAGCAGCTTTTCCCATTCTGACTCCGAATACTCTACCAACCGAAAGCCGGTTTTTTACGGGTTGTATATATACTGCTCTGTGAACTTCACCTGCGCCACCGTTCGATCTCCAGGCGCGCTCATTCCACGAGGCTGGGGGTTGTCATAATGTAATGGTGGTTCATCGGTGTATTCCGTCGGTGTAGTTCAGTCTGTTAAACAACTGGCTCCGGAGCGATGAGGTCACCGAAAAATTTGGGAATTTCACACACCACGTTTACCCATGTCCACTGATTGCGATACACTGTTCGGAAGTCCTGCTGTGCGCCTATTTGTCGGCGTTCGGTTTGGGTCTGTTCCACTCTGCATCGGGGATACCCAAGTCAACTGCCAATCACCCTTATCTCTGATGTTTTGTCTACTGAGTGTATATGATAAATACATATCATCAGTCATTCTCACTCACCTATTAGATGAAGGTTTACTCAAGTATCCGTCTCTTTCACAACTCTTTTTCTTGAACAATTCCCTTCCATGCCACTCGAACAGGTAACTTGACAAAATACTTTAATGATTAACATCAAACAAAGATCTTCGCTCTTTCCACGTTTATAAGTGAGTCACGGAAAAATTTTCATTGGCCGCCACCGGGAGTCAAACCCAGGGTCTTCCAGTTGCGCGCCGGATATGTTTCCGCTACACCACAGCGGCCCCGAATTCCTCCAGACTCACACACGCTAACTGCCAAGCCAATTTGGCAGGTTGCTTCTTGGAGCCCCGCACAATGCTGGGGATTCACCAAAGATGGAAAGCAGCAACTGAAGAAATAATTGTCCGGCGCGTAACTGGAAGACCCTGGGTTCGACTCCCGGTGGCGACCAATGAGAATTTTAACGTTACTCACTTATAAACGTGGAAAGATCGAAGATCTTTATTTGATGTTCCTGGTCCACGTTAAATGTCTGCATTAATTATTAATTCGCCTTCTAATTATTTGTTCAGTTGCTGCTTACCATCTTTGGTGAATCCCCAGCATTGTGCGGGGCTCCAAGAAGCAACCTGCCAAATTGTCTTGGCAGTTAGCGTGTGTGAGTCTGGAAGAGTTCGAGGCAGCTGTGGCGTAGCGGAAGCATATCCGGCGCGTAACTGGAAGACCCTGGGTTCGACTCCCGGTGTCGGCCAAGGAGAATTTATCCGTGACTCACTTATAAACGTGGAAAGAGCGAAGATCTTTGTTTGATGTTCCTGGTCCACGTTAAATGTCTGTGCTAATTACTTTAATGATTATTCAAGAGGGAAATTCTGCACGACGTAGGAAACCTAAGGGTCTGATAAGTATCCAAATATTTTCCCACGAAATCAACATAAAGCACGATCCAGCTAATTAAATGACACACATTACTGATAAGAAAGATTTAACACGTTTTCAAAAAGGCTTCTTTGAACGGCCACGGCTGAAAGATTCAGCCTATCTAGATATATTACCATTTATTAGCCCAAGTAAGTTTAATGATAAAATTTCTTATATTACCTTGAAGAGCTTTTTCTTTTAATTTTTGTTAGAAGAACCTATGACCATAAGATTTATGTTAATCGTGTAAATATTTAAATATCCTAAACTTCGAACGCTCATACATTTTTGTGGTCCAATCTTCTATTAAACAGTAAAATTACATTTCGATTTCCTAGATGTAGCTAAAATCTGTTGGGAAAGTAAGGTTTTGAAGAAATACTGTTTGTCATGAATTCCTGAGTCTACGAAAAATGTATGCCCCGGGTCTTGTAACTTATTGTTCCATGTAATATTCCTGTGTTTTGGCTTCGAGTCGGAGAAGGAAAGTTAAAAAAAAAATACGTGACAGATCATGACTCGGCGTTGGTGATGGAAAAAGAAATATTGGTGAAAGGAATGGCATTACTTCATATGCTTTACGATATATTAATGCTGCATTTCTCATATTTTGGCATGGGCCCATTGAAAAATGCGCGGGGTGAGACTAAAGGAAATTTGCATATAAAGCAATAAAATTTTATTTATATTTTCATGAGCGAGACTTAGGTCACATTTTCTTGGCAAATACTGAAAGGATGATGCTGATATCGGTAATCTAGCAATACTTTAATGATTATTATTATTCGAAGGGAAAATTCTGCGCGGCGTAAGATATCTACTGGTTTGATTGGTGTCCAAATATTTTTCCACAAAATCAAAGCACAGTACGAAACAGGTAATAAAATGGCGCATACTACTGATAAGAATGGTTTAACCCGTTTCCAAAAGAGCTTTATTGAGCAGTCCCGGCTTAAAAATTTAACATATCCAGAAATAATGCCATTTTTTATCCTAAGTAGGTGTAATGATTAAATTTCTTGTATTACCTTGAAGAGTACTTTGAAATTTTTGTCGGTAGAACTTATGAACTAAGATTTATGCTTATCAGGTAAATATTTCAATATCCTAAACTTCGAACGCTCATACATGTTTGTAATCCTGACTTTTATTAAACAGTAAAATTCCATTTCGATTCCTTATATGTACCTAAAATCTGTCGAGCAAGTAAGGTTTTGAAGAAATACTGTTCGTCATTAAGTCCTGAGTCTACAAAAAATGCATGCGTTAACATGAGGCTGCACAGGGTCTTGTAACTTACTGTTCCGTGTAAACTTCCTGTGTTCTGACATCGAGCCGGTGAAAGAATATTAAAAAAAAAAAAAAATACGTGACAAATCATGACTCCGAGTTGGTGAACAAAAAAGAAATATTGGTGAAAAGAATGGCATTACTTTATATGATTTATGATATATTTATGCTGCATTTCTCAAATTTTGTCGTAGGCCTATTGAAAAATGCAGTGGGTGCGGTTAGTGGAAATTGACATAAGTTTTTTAATAAACCAATAACATGTTATTTATATTTTCATGTGTGAGATTTGGGACACATTTTCTTGGTAAATACTGGAAGGGAGATGCTGATATGTGTAATCTACCTAATTTTTTTATATCTTATCCATCGAACTAAATAAAAACAACATCCTTGTCCATCTAACTAAAGAAAAATCGCGGGCGCTGTTATTGTCGACATAGACCGTGGTTCTTCTTTAGTTGGACGGACTATACAACCACTCCTTCATTTCTCAGTATGAGCAGCTAGCATCCCCTGAACATTTTGAGGTAGAAATTTGATATTTACGTCTACCAAAGACTAAAGAAAGACCACGGTTTTTGCACCATTAGTGAAACTTGGACTAATAGCGTAAACGTTTTAATTTCAATTTTACATAGATTGCAAGCAGAGAATTTTGCCTCCTCTTGAGTTGTACCCGGGCAGGCAACCCGTCTGCAACGCCCTAGTTACCCCGTCTGCCCCGCCCTATTTACCCCTGTGCTAGGAAGAGCTGAAGCGCCGCCCCGGTGGCGCAGTGGTCTAAGGCGCTGGCCTCTGATCATTCGTCCGTAAGGGGTCCGGGTTCGAATCCCGGTCAGGCATGGATGTTGTGTTTGTCTTACGGCACTGGCTCTCTTTCCCTTCCCTGGAACCAGTGACCCTAAATTAGGGACGGGTGACTGTTTATAGCCCATTGAATTGCTCACGGTGGTCGTTAAACCTCCAATCAAAAAAAAAAAAAAAAAAGAGCTGATGCATCTGTGAACTGACAGATACACCTTTTGGCCTTTTGGCCTTGGAAATTTATCACGAAGGTACAAAAATCCAGACCCATTTCGATCCATGGCCTTTACAAAATTCTTCATTAGTCCAAGTTGGATGTTCATATGAGGGAGCAAACTGGATTCTACAACTGTTTCGTTAAGTACATTCTTTTTCCAGGTTCAAGAGATTGTCATGGGGGCCGATCCTTTTTCTTGTAGTAGGAAGTCCTGGCCGTAGTCCAGAGACATAGAAAATAGCAAAATTTTGAGTAACCCTACTGTGGCCCTATCAAGACGGCAATGAGACTTTCAGGTCGCCACAAATCTGCCACTTGCCATAGTTGATGGTGTGTGTCAGTTGTTTCACGTTGTACGTTTCATGCGAACTGCATATCCGAGTGGAGAAGATGGTAAGATATTACCATTATGGAGCAGCACAGCTTTTAAGCTCAACTTGGACGAATCAATGAACAGCCTCCAATAGTCTCGTCTTTCTATTCGATTTGTATTGCTGCCATTAGACCCACTGTATCAACGCAAGCAATGAGGTTATCAGTCATTTTGGAAAATGGAAACACGTCTTTTTGCCGAATACGAAGTACAGGCAATCTTTTCTAGAAGATTTCATTGCTACAATCTGGACCTCAACAGTTCCGCTTTACTTTTTGGCAAATTCCAGATCTCTCACTAGATCATTCAATTGACTCTGGGTAATTTTATGTGGCTGTGCAGACTCTTCAATAGGCACGAAATCAGGATCTCTCGATGTAGATACTTTCACAGGTGACGGATTTTCACTGGCCTTACTTTCTTCTTCATTATCCGGAGTATAAGAATGTGGTGGGGTCCGAAACAGGTAGCTCTTCTCCGTGAGGCATTGGGCTCCTAGCAGAGGGAATATTCGGATAGGTCAAAGTCCGCTTTTTCTTCTTAGAAACACCTTGTCCAATTGGAGGAGTCATGCAAAACTAACAATCATTAGGATGGTTTATCGGTTTCCCCCACACCGTTGGAATTACAAAACGCATCCATCGCCCTTTTCGATTCAACCAGCAGCGCATATTCGATGCACAGGATTGGCAACATACACTATACTGACAAAAATCACCGTACACCCCTTTAAAAGCAAATAAACGAAAACGCTGCGTTGTTAAGATGCGCGGTACAGCTGCAAACGGTATAAAAACAAGCTTGCAGCTAACTGCGATCTTGTCGCACTATGAGGTTGAGTCAAAATGTCGCGCGGGGATTGAACTGACTTTGAGAAACGAATGATTCTTGGGTGTTATATTAGTGGGTTGTCCGTAAGAGAAACCGAGAGGCGTTTAAACATACCCAAGTCAACCGTTTTGGATGTACTGAATAAGTGGAAGACACGTGGCGTACCTGAAGTAGCAAAACGGACCGGCAGACCAAAGAAAATCAATGATACAAGACGTCGAAGCCTCAGGAGAGCCATTATAGCTAATCGACGGAGTATTGCACAAGACATCAGTGTACAGGTGAGTAAAAATGCTGGAACCTTGGTATGTACACGTACCTTTTACAGAGAACTTCATTCTATGGGTTACTGTGGTCGTGCGGCTGCTCATAAGCCTTTCATCTCCACTCGGAATGGTACTCGTCGTTTAGCATGGTGTAAAGAACATTATCGTGGACCGTAGATCAATGGAAACGGGTCCTATGGACCGATGAATTCAGATACACGATTCATCAGCCTGATGGGCCGTGTGTGGATATGGCGGCAGCCGGAGGAACGTTATTTACCACAGTGTGCTTTTCCTACGGTCAAGTTTGGAGCTGGCAGTGTACTCGTGTAGGGGTGTTTTTCATGGTATGCTCCCGGCCCATTGGTTATCGTGGACAAACGTGTTAACCAGTACGTCTACCTCGATATTCTGGACAATTATGCCCTACCAACTCTGTGTCAATACTATAGAACAGAGCCTTGTTGGTACCAGCAGGATAATGCACCGAGCCATAAAGCAAGAACTGTTACGTCGTGGTTTGATGGTAATTCCGTATCGTGTGTGAATTGACCGGCACAGAGCCCTGCTTTTAATCCCATAGAGCACCTATGGGATGAATTTGAGCTCCGCATAAGAAGATTGGAACCAAGGCTACTTCTAAGCAACAGCAGCGGCAGCATTATATACTGAATGGAAGCGCATACCTATCGCTGCGTTCCAAAACCTTGTCGAAAGCCTGTCTGGAAGGGTCAGTGCATGCATTAAGGACAAAGGTGGACCGACACCGTACTAATGTATGTCAATAAATGCTGTGTTGTGTTCCTCTTCTAGGTGTCCGGTGACTTTTGTCAATATAGTGCAAGTGTGGGGCCAATACCAGTTGGTCACCGATCTCAAAACTAAAATAAAGGCTGTAAGCTTTCTTTTTCATCAGTGTAATGGGTCGCCTTTGTGATAGCAAAATAATTTGTCCACAAATAAAACAAAAATTATACCCACTGTTCACACATTCACGAAAAAATCATCATCATCAACCATGGGTAATATTCCCGTAGGTGCCTGATGTCATGTTGCATCAGATTACATTCGTCTTACTACCAGCCTATCGAAACTCATCTGGTAAACCCCATGCATTCTGAGGAAGGGGGTCCAAGGACAAAGTGCGTCCGAGGCAGGCTGAAGAGGGAACCAACCATCTACAGTTTTATGTCCCCAAACACGGAGAGTCTGCGAAAAAACCCGAAAAACCAGCAGACTAGATGCTGCCGGCAAGATCGGGATTCGAACACCCATCAGAAACGTCCGCCACCCACACAGTGCATAGCGACATAACCAACTGCGCTATGCCGGTGGTACTCACAGAATCCACAACGCAAATGATGACAAAGGGAAGTGTGGTTGCAATGACTGCTACAGATTGCGTCATCCAATTGGCGCTCTAGGTTATCCGTCCGTCTCGAGGGGAATCACGCGCTCCACATAACGAACTTCCCGTGCAGACCATCTATTCCCGCTGAACCCCCTCCGTATCTTGAAAACTAGAGCTAATTCGCGATGTTTAAGTTCACATTCGTGATCAGCATGTCCAAATTAGTTAAAAAATAGCTACTTTTGTCTCAGATACATTTTGGCTGCTGTCCAGTGTACTCGTTCATTCTGTGTTGGTTCCTTTTTCCATTCTGCATTTCTGCGTGGTGCTGTGTGGTCGGCGTTCATATAATTTTTGGTGTTACTTGATATTTACCACTGTTGAGTCTTGGACATTTACCTAGCTTTCATATTTTTATCAAAATTATGGCAAAAATCAGAAGTGCGGTTTTTGAACGATTTAGTACCCTTTGAGCATGTCCAACGTGGTAATAAATGTACTCTTTGAGCGGAAGCGTGGAACTTTTGTACTCAAAGGGGCGCGAAATACCCCCCCCCCCCGCCGATAAAACAAAAATCTAGCTCCAGCCCTGCGTGTAAGTTATCTGCGATGTAGTCCACCAAGGGTGTTCTCTCTGTGCTGCCAACATCCAGTGTCTTTCTTCCAAAACCACAGAGCAGGTGGCTCAATGTAAATCTTCAATAGATTCATGGCAACAATTTGGCCCTGAAGATCTCAATAGAACAGCGCGCCAGTGGATGGACATGGAACTAAAACGGCGAACCGTAACCGTCTGCCTTTTTTTTTGTCAAGAGTTTACAACTCTCTCCGCGGTGCAACTTACATAGCCACTGGTACTGTATCACGTGACAGACGCTATCGTAGTTTCATGTCCGACCACTGGGGCGCTGTCATAAACAAGAGAGTTGTACCTCTGTCTCTTCTCCTCTGTGTCCGAAATGTGTTACGACGAAGTTTCTCCAGATAATATTAACTTCGACAAGAGGAAGTTAATATTATCTAGAAATATAGATAATATTAACTTCCTATATTCTATTATACATATAAATAACTTCCGATATTTCTACTAATAATCATAAACTTGATTATTAGTGGAAATATCTGCAGTTTCACGCAAAAGCGAATATTTCCAATGCTGCACACTTAAAGAGGGTTTTTTCATTATTCCACACAGGTGTAAAACCGTCATTAATAATAACTTTTATGAGCTCTGGAGTTAAGAAAAGTTTTAGTTTTACGAAGAAATCGAAATTATATTCATTTAAAAAAGCCTCTTATTCTTCTTTTTATCCACGTTTTTTAATCATTAGCAGATATTTCTGGTCAGAACTGAGTATCAAACCATTGAGAACAGGACATGGTAGAAAACAAACGACCACAAATGTTTGCTAATACGCTAAACTCAGAGAGAAAAAGAAGAAGAGACTTTTTCAAATGAATATAATTTCGATTTCTAAAAAATGAATATACAGTAGAACCCGCTTATAACGAGGAGCTTGGGACCGAAAGAAATCCTCGTTAAACCGGGCCCTCCCTACACTGTTAAACATTTTGGGGTAGTTTGCACCAAAAAGTTGTGCTGCACCACTTTCTGAGAAAAGATACGCCATTGTGTGGTGCACACAAAACCCAGCAACATGGTAAAACCTTGCACCATAATGTAGTGCAACCTTGTACCGTAACGTAGTGTAAAGTTACATAATGTTTTTGGGGTTTTGTTTGCACAACACAATGGCGTTTCTTTTCTCCGAAACCGGTGCTGCTGGTGGAGCACCACTTTTTGGTGCAACCTACCACAAACGTTTTAACAGTGTAAATCTGTTTTGAGGTGAAAAATCCCACCATGTAAAAATAAGCATATGTGACAATGTGAAAATGCGTTTCTATTGTAGGTATATCCATGTCGTCATCACCATCATTATCAACGTTATCAATCCACTGCTGGATGAAAGTCTCTCCAAGTTTCCTCCACAACTGTCTGTGTTGAGCCACTCTCCTCCATGTTACTCTGGCATGTTTTTGAATTTCATCCATCCATCTCCCATTTGGTCTTTTTTCTGGGTCTTTTCCTGCACCTTGGATTCCAGTCTAAAATTTCGGTTGTCCATCGGTGGTCCGTCCTTCTGGCAATATGTTCAGCCTTTTGTCATTTCAGAGATTTTACTCTGATCACGAGGTCTTCCACTCTTGCCATTTTTCTTATCCGCGCGTCCTTTTCTTATCTTCCCTGGTTACACCAAGCATACATCTTTCCATGTTCCTTTCAGTTGTTTGTAGCCTTTGTATGTGTTTTTTTTTTTTTTAGCATAGGTTCATGCTTCCGCTCGATTTGTAAGAACTGGCATGATGCATTGATTAAACACTTTTCTTTTGACACATAATGGCATATTGCTCTTAAAAATTGTACTGTTTCTTCCAAAAGCTCTCCAGCCAAGTTTTATACGCCGATTAATTTCCTCATCAATGTGACCTTTGCTTGATATCTGTTGTTCATGGTAAATGCAGGTATCGGTTACCTTGAGCTTTTCCCCATCAATCGCAAAATCTTCATTCCTTGTAAAAGCATTGTACATTAGTTTTGTCTTCTGAAAGTTCATTTTTTATCCCACTTCTTTAATCTTGTTAGCAAGTTCCTGAATCCTACTCTGCAGCTCTGAAGGGGTAGTTCCAAAAACGATTGCGTCATCAGCAAAACAAAGGGAGTTAAATAATCTCCATTAATCTTTATCCCCTTGATTTCCCAGTCCAGTGATTGAAAAATACTTATATTCATGTACACTGGCGTGCAAAAATTCAGGACGAGACGGTTTTTCGAATGTAACGTCGTGCAGAAGTGCTCCACATCGACTCAAATCATACCATAAGATCCCCAAGATGTAAGAATATGGGACAAAGAGAGCAAAACCGTCCAAACAAGAAATCCAAAGGATACAAAGGCACTTTATTGAAAAGATAACTTCGAGCACAACTGGACAGAAGACAAAAACGTCCATGTGACAGGCGGCTGCCAAGAAACATCCAGTCTTTAGTAAGGGATATGATCACCCCTGACTGTGTTGCAGGATTTACAACGTCTGTCCGTGCTGAGGACGAGGTTGTCAAGGAGCTGTTGAGGCATCGCGGCCCATTCCTCTTGTAGCGCCAATCGCAGCTGCGGAATCGTTGCTGGCGGCTGGTGACGTGCTGCCAAGCGTCTCTCGAGAAGGTCCCACACGTGTTCGATTGGATTTAGGGCCGGGGACCTTGCGGTCCTATCCATTCGTTGAATATCCTCACTCTCCAACAGCTCTGCGATAGCCACTGTACGATTAGATGTAGCGTTGTCGTCCATGAAGAGGAACTCAGGACCCACATCACCTCTAAACAGACGCACGTGAGGCAGCAGACCCTCGGTACAGTAGCGGACACCAGTGACTGAACCTCCTTGGAAGATGTGGAGGTCAGTACGGCTACCAAGCATGATACCGCCCCAAACGAGAACTCCGCCACCTCCAAACCGGTCCCTTTCGATGATGTTGGAGGTGTGATTGCGTGTTCCCCGCTCTCTCCAGATGTGTATACGTCCAGAATCGCTCGTCAGACTAAATTGGCTCTCATCCGGAAAGTGAACTCGACCCCATTGCTAATGTGTCCAGTTCTTGTGTTCCTGGCACCACAGAAACCGCTGTCTCCGATGAGCAGGCGTTAATGGCACACACCGTACTGGTCGTCGTGCAAATAGACCACCTTTGTGCAGCCTCCTGGCCACGGTAAAATGTGATAATGGACGTCCAGTTGTCTGTTGCATGTGCCTTGCGATTTCTCCCGCTGTCTGCCGTCTGTCTCTTCTCGCCTGTAGGACAATATACCGGTCGTCCGCCGCCGTGGTTGCTCGTGGACGACCACTGCTAAACTCTCGGATAGCTGTTCCTGTCGTTTAAAATGCTCTCCAAGCTCGTGAAACGATGCTGTGAGCGTTCTCGAACTCCTCGGCCACACTAGTCACACTTCGACCTTCTTCCAACTTCCCAATGACGCGACCTCGGGTAAAGTCATCCAGATGTCGTCTACTGGATTGCCTGATATCGCACGGTGGCAGCAACTCGACGTCGTTCAAAGCGATGTACACCGTGCAATAGCTTTCACCGAATTGCTGAGCTCAAATGATGATCATATGTAGAGGATTTTAGGAAGGGAGTGTCTGACCCCAGGTCTTAAACAACCCTTAGAAATAAGAAGCTAGGAGATTTGGGCTAGGGTGCCCGATAGGAAAGTGACACGGAAGCGAAGTATTAATTGCTGAGTGTACACCGCCCGTGTGCTTTATACCCTTCCGACACCCCCCCCCCTTACGTCATGCTCCATATATGCGCATGCCCTACCGTGCCGGACCCTAGTCTATCTCCTGAGTGGTCTTTCGGTCCGTTCTGCCTGCTCGTTCCGCTGTTATGCTAATTTCTCCTCTTCGTCCTTAATTTTTGCACACTAGTGTACATCATAACAGGGGCGCCGACTTCTCCAATTTATTTGGGGGGTAGGGCAGGCGTGAAGAGATCAGACGTGGGAAAGGCATGTCTCTTATATTGTCAGAACGAAAAAAAAAGGGGGAGGGCAAAAAGATAAACTACGAGATTCGACGTATATTTTAAAACGCAGTTGTAATTGCTCATTAGCAAATGAACAAGGAAATAGAAATAGTCTTTTGATGAATATATTTATTTTAAAAAATAAAATTCAGCCTGTGATTTTTTAAAAATATCCAGAAAGATTTTATTTCCAAAGTTTAGTAAAAAATGAGAAATTAGATGGTTTACTCAGACAAAGAACAAGAAGCACAAAAAATAAATAGATAAATAAAGTCGCTAGAGATTATACGTTTCTGTATTTTATTTATTTTATTTTTGATAATTGTTTTAAGCATTTAGCACATATCGTGAGAACATGTCAAACTCTATTAATATGGGGCTGGCAATTCAGATTCTTATCAAATAAGCAATATTGAGATTGGGAAAAGAGTTTTTATTCATTTTGTTATTTATAAATTTTTTGGAAATAAATCGCTTTGGCCTAGTAAGGTGAAGCTTGGTCCACCTTATTAGGCTTAAGCTATTATTTAATTAAACAGGACCAAAAATATTTTAGTGGGCATTGCTCCCCCAGTAAAATAATTGGAGGGGCAAGATTCACCTTGCCCTCCTGTAGTCGGCGCCTATGTATCATAATATATAGCAATATTTTTTTCACCATTTTCTAGCTCTCTAATGATGGCTATCCTATCGTTTTACGGTAACACTTTCCTCTTTGACATTTTGTAACTTATAAAAGTTTAGGAATTCCTATTTGACAGCAACATCAGACTGACTGCTGTGTAACGTCACACACGAAACAAAAGCAGCACAGATCTCCCCAATGCAACTTGGAGGGTGATAGGGTCAATGAACACAATTTCAGGTATTTTTATCTCCAGTTTTTGCCTCTGGCAACACCCCCATTCAGGGGCGGCGACTTCACTTAAGTATCGCTTAACCGTGCTTAATACTAGTTCCACCATTGCATATTTGTAAGCCACAGCAGTATTTCATTGTATGATTAACGTATCCGTCTACGTTCGGGGAAATTTTTTGAACAAACGTAAGATTGAGTATTTCGATTAAGCAAGATTAATTATGTTTTTAGGAAGATTATCACACAAAAACACATGAAAAATAAAAATAAACAAATTATATCAATATAAATTTTCAAGAAATTGCGAATTTTTTGGAAAAATTTTATGAAATTTGTCGTTTTCTTAAAACACTGTAAATAAAAAAGTTACGGATATATGATAATCATTTTTCATTAGTATACGTGTATGACTATTATCTATACAATCAACGAAAAGTTAATGATATTCCCAAACATTGCTCAGATACAATCATTCATTTTTTCAATGTGTGAATTTTCAACAAATCCCTTCACTGTTTTGAATGTAAATAGCTACACCTTAATTTTGAATTTACATACAGCAAAACTTTTAGTTCATTGCACGTACAACATTGTAAGAAAGTTGTATATCAAGCTTCATCAATTTATTTACATACCTTTTCCAGTTTTCAGGTTTTTTGCAGAGTTAGAGACAAAAACCTTATTCTCAAGAAAACGCGTTTAAAATTTAAAATACAAAATTTTTTGCAAACATAAATTGCATCAAATAATTGTAACTTAAGTGTTGCCACATTTGTAAAACCTTATAAAAATAAATATTTGGTAGTTTTAACTATAATTTTATTTTTATTATTGGAGGTTTAACGACCACCGTGAGCAACTCAAATGGGCTATAAGCAGTCGCCCGTCCCTAATTTAGGGTCACTGGTTCCAGGGAAGGGAGAGATCCAGTGCCGTAAGACAAACACAACACCCATGCCTGACCGGGATTCGAACCCGGACCCCTTACGGACGAATGATCAGAGGCCAACGCCTTAGACCACTGCGCCACCGGGGCGGCTATAATTTTATGCAAACATAATAAGGCAAACCTAATTATTTCCCAACTTCCTGCATTTAAAGTATCACTTCCGGTTCTTTTGACAGCTGTGTTTTGTCATTAAAATTGCTATAACCCTATATCTATTCATCGTAGACAAGAAACAAAGGCTGTTCCAGAATCCTAAAGAATGGTGCTTTAAGGTGGAGGGCAAGTAATTTTGCTTCCTATGCTTCCAATGGAAAAACTTTTATATACATTTCCTTCACAATTAATGTGTTCCCAAGGATGAAAATTTTAACATTGATTAAAATAACTTCATATTATAACTTGGAATATTTAATATTTTCTAAAGCATAACCATAATTATATTAAAAATCAATAACTTTTCCTTTGGTGGTGTTGAAACCAGAAAAAGGATGGCGCGACCTGTACTTTGATGACGTCAGTAGACAAACAAATGTTGGATTGCATAATCATGGTATTAAGTATTCCAAGTTATAAAATGAAGCTATTTTAATCGATGTTCAAATTTTCATCCTTGTGAACGCATTAATTGTGAAGAAAATGTGTACAGAAGTTTTTCCATTGGAATTATAGGAAGCAAAATTACTTGTCGTCCACCTTAAAATAAAAGAATTTTTTTTTAAATGTGAAATTTTGCCCAAAAACTTCATACTTGTAAGCCGCAACAGCGCTTCATTGTATGCTTAGTCAAGCCATAAAAATAATTTCTAGACAAATCTCTCTCTTCACAATGCTTGGTTTAAAGCTAAATTTTATGCTGGTGTCTTGAGTAACTCAAACTACGATGCGCTTCTGTGCAGAAAATAATATGCTTGTATATGTGTGCAGTGTATTTCTTCATTAATTTCTATGATGTAATTAATTATTATTTCAGAGTGTATTGAGAACAACTCCAACTCATCTCTTTGCTACTGTATGTCGCATGCTATCTTATCAGTGAACAATCTTCAAGCCATTCCATACCTCTATCCTTTCACCATAGAATTTAACCTGCTGCTAGCTGGAGTGTGGTTCATCGTATGGGCTAACATTGGGAAGGAACACAACCATGCAAATCCTCACCACTTTCATCACAAGATCAGCACCACCGATGGCATAGAGGAAATCACCTACCAGAGCAATCTAGTCATAAGTGCTGACTGCCATGCCTCCAATAAGGGGCTCTTCGCCGGTTTGTTTCTGCTCATGGCTTGCATAATCTCTGTAATAGTATTCTTCGTAGCAATGAGTAGTAAACAATACACTAATCTAGGAATATCCATTCACACGTGCCAGGAGGCAGTCTTGACACTACTTTCACTTATCGGATGTTTGTTGGCATATTGGCAAACATCTCAGCTCGATTTCAATCTTCACCCAATCACATTTTTAGATGATGTTCTCTTGTTTATTCCTCTTCCATTTTATTTTGCTCACGGATTCCTTTCCATCATGGCGGAATGTCAAAAAGGAGATATGGTCCGTATCCTGCTTTCTGCTGCTATGGTAATTCAAGTGATTGTTCAGACACCGTTCATCATCGACGGTTTGCGCAGGTGCAGTAATTCCCGTAAATTGAGGTACAAGAAACCAGGAAGAGAGATCGTCACATTCCTCATAGTTTGCAATCTTACCATGTGGATTGTTAACACTTTTGAAGCAAAAAGTGTGGAGAATCATTATGGACAGAGTACATATTTTGGTGAGCTTATCTGGATGTTTATTGGACACACTACATTGCCCTTGATGCTCTTCTACAGATTTCACTCTTCAGTGTGTCTGGCTGACATGTGGAAATCAGCATATGATAAAGGAGAATAAGGCCATATCTTCAGATTCCTTGAAGTTTTTATCAAACGGTATAGTTTACCATCACATACTTTAGTGGTTGCTTGTCTACAGATTTCACTCTTAAGTGTGCCTGGCTGACATGTTGAAATTAGCCCATGATAAAGGAGAATGAGGTCATATTTTCAGATTCCTTGAACTTCACGATCACACACTTCAGTGGTTGCTTATTTGCTTACAGATTTCACCCTTTAGTATGCCTCGCTGATATGTGGAAGTTAGTATACGATCCTCAGACTTCTCATCAAAAGCTATAGTTCACAATCTTATCTTTCATTTCAACAATAAAGTACAAAATGCAAGAAAAATATGAAGTGAAACCAACAGAAAGGCATTTATTCAAGGCTACTATGTGTTTAGATTAAATGCAATTTACAACTTTTTAACCAGCAAAATATTTAAATCAGGTATACGTACTCTTTCTCTTCTTTTTATCTGTTCTGAGCAACTGACAGAAGGCATGACATATCATTATTTATTCAGGGGATATATGATTCATTTGAAGGTTCTTAATTCCGTCCCATCCTAAATTTATGATAGGACTTCAACGTTGTTCTTCTGTGGAGTGCACACTGTTTTAGACATTGCGTAGCCACCTGTGACAATCACAAGCACAATTTGCCTCTACTTAACCTTGTGGATATTTTACAAGGACATGCATCCTGACATTTTTATATCACTGAAAACAGGCATGTACAGCGATTCTTTTGGTGCCACTTTTAGATAGTTGTATTTTGCACCATATTATGTTTCTTGATGAACTAGTAGTAACAAAACATTATTTTATAGACTGACTTAAAATATATATAAGACAGTTGTGAACATCATATTTATTCTGTAAAGTAAAATGACTAAGTAAGGAAAAGTTACACATACATATATGTGAATAACCACCGTATAATTAAATGAGAATATACAGTTACGCATAGTAATAAAATTATTTTAAGGACTAGTTGCCACATCTACAATGTGAATGGACCTTATTCATGTGACGTCAGAAATGGATTTCTGCGGACCAACATGCCTGCTGATTTAATATGTTGAGGCTATTAATTAGATCATACTTCGCTTTCTGTAATTTTTTAAAATTTTAACATCTTGGAGTATGCCAACGAATTAATAGAGCTACAAGGCGAAGAAGGAGAAATTAATTTCTTAAAAGAAGAAATTAAAGTTGCAAAAATATACCAAGACGATTTTGTGTTCGATGTTTATTTCAAAGAGGTGTAGGACAACATCGCCGTTAGTCATGGTGAAATTTTTAATGAAGCATTTTTCATGTACGGTATATTAAATCTTCACGTTCTTATTGTCAAGCATTTGCGACGAAACGTCTGGAACATAAACCTGGAAATTTTGTTTTGCAAAAACGAAATGTTTAGAATTCCAGACGAATACGTAATATGGAAACAAACTTGGGTTAAAACAATATCAACAACTAAAAACTGCCCATTACCGCACGCTAGGCAATCAACTTAAAAATAAAATGAAAGCATTACTTTCAATAAAAGAAAAATTATAGATATGTTTCGTTCTTTAGGGAAAGAAGGTAGAACTTAATTCGCAATTTACCGATCCAAACCCAAAATGTTTTCTCCTTCTCCCATATTTTTCTTTTTGAAATTAAAATTCGGAGAAACGCTACAAGTTTTAACCACAGAGTAGAAGACCCAGATGTAAATCTTCCATAGAGTCTCATGGCAACAATGTGACCCCGAAGATATCAATAGAACAGCGCGCCAGTGGACGGACGTGGAACTAAAGCGTCGAAACCGCAACCGTGAGTGTCTACCTTTTTCAAGAATTTACTACTTTCTCCGCGGTGCTACTTATATATAAGCTGACCAGAAGACCTGAATTCTTGAGGGCAGTCCTCGAATTTAGTTTAATGTCTCCAAAAACGTCTGATGCTTTTGGGGACGCAAATTGTCCTCAAATTTTGAAGTTTGTCCTCAAGTTTCCTCAAATTTACATTTTCTCATTAGCTCGTTAGACTTCTAATGAAGAATGTTCTTAAAATTAGTTTTCGTTGTGCTAATTTTTCAACCGGATTCTTTTGAAAACAAATTTTGGCTTCCCCCACCCCTTTTTCAGAGTTTAACGACCACCGTGAGTAACTCTAAAGTCTATAAGCAGTCACGTGTCCCTAATTTGGAAACATTTGTTCTAGAGAAGGAAGAGAGCAAGGCCTGTAGGACCAATACAATACCCATGCCTCATTCGGGACTAGAACCCATACCAACCTGTACGAATGATCAGTGGCCAGTACTAAGAGCCCTGCACCACTCTGGTGGTCAAATTTCTACTACTTCTTCTGAGATTCTCCAAAATATTTGGCAAAATGAAAAATTTGCCATGCAGTTCTTTCATTAGTATGAAGCTTGATTTTAATTAAACACCTAAGGTAAAGCATTTCGCTCTGACAAAGAAGAGCTATGATGAGAAGCATTTCGCTTCTCATCATAGCTCTTCTTTGTCAGTACAAATTACCAACATTCTACAAGATATATCCTTTTAAGACATTAAATTTTCATATGTAATATTACACTTATAGAAACGATGCAGTTTTGTGACAAAAGGATTTACATATTTATTTTGAGTATGTATGTGTCCCCAAATGAGCTGCTGATTTGGAGACACTGCGCCATTTTGTCCCCAAATTAGTATCCCAATATCTGGTCACCTTATTTATATAGCCACTGGTACCGCATCACGAGACAGACACTATCGTAGTCTCGTGTCCGACCACTGGGGCGCTGTTCAAAAAGCGAGAGTTGAACCTATGTGGTTTTAACTGCTTTCGATTCCTAATGTCATCATATTCAAAATCTTCCTCGTTAAGGTGGGAAGAATATATTCAGTCCTACACATTGCGGTGGATACCATCATGTTTCATTTTACGCAGCCATTTATTTAGCAGTTCCTGCCTTTTCAGAGGAAACTTATAAGTTATCCCTTTCTGTACACATTTTAGGTTACAGGAATTGTTAGCACAACCACACGATGAGCAAAAGTTAGGCATGTCGTTAATAAATATATGGAAAATCGCAATTTTCCTGAACCTCTGCAACATTTAAGCAATTGAAAAACGGATTTAAACAAATCATTGCTGATCCGCAGCCACCGAACATATTTCCCATGATGCAATGCGAGGTGAATAAAGTCAAGGTCCATTGGAAGTTCAACAGTTGCCAGATTTTAGCAGAGAGATCCGAATGAAAGGGATATGGTGAGGGATTTCTGAATCGCTATTGATTTTATTTGAATCTCTCTACTAAAATCTGGAAACGGTTCCTGCTACTGCAATTCACGTTATAATTCTGACCATAAAGTAAGGAAGACACAGAGGGGAAACAGTCATACAACCATTGAAACTCCTCTCATAGAACATGGCGCTTCCATCGGTCGGCCACCAAAGCTAAACGTGATGTGTACCGTGACGTCGGCATTGGTTGCTATGGCAATCCAGCGATTGAGCCGCATAAGAAATATGTGGTCGTTTTAAGATGATCGTAGTTAACTGAGAAAAATATTGGGCCAGGTATAGGAGAAACGTTTTCAGTTAGTAGGCTACAGAGAAAAGCTAGGAGGAAAATGCTTCGGAAATAGCAGCACAATTACAAAATAACGGCGGAAGACAGTTTTCACAAATATATCTGCCAATTAAAAACAGAAAGGCAATAACACGCAAACTCTCAGTACAAAAAGAAAAAACAAGAAGCTATTGAAAAATATAATGTAGATATCGAAACAGATAATAAAGGAATGCAAATGAGAATTGGGAGCTGTGCACTTCATGGTCTGATCCGGCGCAGAGAGCGATTTCGCTAGCGCCAACCTGTTGAGCCCACATGTGTTAAATTTAATTAATTATTTTTTTTAGGGATTTTTGTTAGATTTTTTTGAGGGGGGGCGGATCGGGCAGAATAACTTATTTAAATTTTCTCTTATTTTGTAAAGTCCGACATCATTCCTTCGTTCATTCTTACTTTATGGTTCTAGCAGCCAGTTCCCTGATTCAGTTGATCGCTGGTGATCAAGACCATAGAACGGTCGAAAGCTTCCGCATAAAAGAATTTTATCACTTCATGTAACTCTGTGTGTTCTTACTTAGTACTATGGTGGTTATTGTTGTATTGCTCCTGGAAGCCTGTTGATTTTAACATGCACGTGCCATGTGAAAAAGCTAATAACACATGATGCAATGATTATGCATTTCAGCAAATGTCTAGTCAATGCACACTGAAAAGAACGAAAAAAAAAAAGAAACTGTGGCAGTGTGCCTACTTACAGTAAATAAAACATAGTTAAAATCCTTTACATCTTAATGGAAGGAAAAGTTTTACTGAGATGTGCATGAGAATAAAGACAAATGCGCTGTACTGTGAGAAAATGTCTTTAAAATACCAATAACTGTTAATTCCTTTAACTGTACTGCAAGCTAGTAATTTTCTCACTGTTTGTTAGAGAGAGTAAAATTTAGCATAAGCTTTTCACTGTTGGTTAGAGAGAGTAAAAGTTTGCACGCTTGGGTAATGGAAGTATTTTGGTGTCCCTACTGCAAAAAGGGAGTGTTTTTTTGCTTTTTGTTTTGTTTTTCTTGAAAAAACTGTGAAGAAAATATTGTGCTTAATCACCCATTACATGAATTGTTAATATGTTATTTAAAGTCAAAACTATTTATACATAATGAATATGTAAAAAGTTCCTTCTGTAGAGCATATATTGTTGATATTTGCCTCTGTTGCGGCTGTTTTTGCAAAGTTAATACAGTATTATCTACCAGAAAATGCTGCAGCATGTCTTTAAACACTTCGTAGGTTCAAATTATAAACACACGCAGAAATAAGAAGAGGTAAGTCACATAAGTAAAGGAAGCTCAAATTTAAAATGTTTCACTATGTCCTAGAACCACCACAAACTTTCTTGAAACTTACAAAAAAAAATGCGTATATCATTGTCATGCAAGACTACACTTTATTTGTGTGCGTGGTTTTTTCACTAATACTAGCAAAAAGATTCTGAAGAATAAAAACAAGAACATCTTGTGCATGGTTACACCTACCTATTCAAAGAGAAATTTTATAATCTATCTTTGTTACAAGCAAAATGTTTAGTCAGGTTTATATCAATCATACGAGGGTGATAACAAAAGTCCTGCACACGTTATTCTCAAACGAAAGCGGATGATACAATCGGGAAAATGACTGCGTCGTGTCAAAGTCAGACTCTCAGCAACGCACTGGTGTCAGAACGACGCGCTATCATTTACTGTGTCGAAGTGGGAGGGTTTGAAAATGGAAGCGTGCAGCTCCTCGGGTCGAGTCAAAGCGTTAAACCAGAGCTCGTACGTGCAAAATAGAAACTCTGCTGGGGGGGGGGGGGGGATCCGACACAGATCCACACTGCCTTGCAAGAAGTTTGTGTGGGAAGGAACTCTTGATCGAAGCACAATTTCTCGCTGGTCATCGCGCTTTCGGGAGGGCCGAAGAAGCATCGAAGATGATCCCCGCTCATGCCGACCTCAAACGGCGACAGACAAATCATCTGTCACCATTGCGGCAATGCTTCTCGAAGAGAATCGCCGTTTGACAGTCGAGGAGGTTGCTCATCAGGAAATTTTGTCCACCATGTCTGCTCACCGGATTTTTACCAACTCACTGGGTAAAAGAGAAATCGCCGCGCCCTGAGTGCCCCCATCAACTCATCCCCGAGCAGAAGGCAGCCAGAGTGAGCATCACACATATCACCTCCACAGGTTCAAAAGGGAGGGTGACACCTTCCTGAACAGAATTGTCGCAATTGATGAGACTTGGATTCGTGATTTTGAGCCGGAACTGAAGTCACAATCAGCAGAATGGAGGCATCCAAGTTCCCCACGCCCCTCAAAGTGTCGTCGACAACAATCCAAACTAAAGCAAATGATGATTTTTGCGTACGATGCCCATGGTGTTGTGGTCTTTGATCGAGTGCCGGTAGGGCAAAATGTCAACGCACAATATTATCGTGACTTTCTGAGGACAAAGTTAAGACCAAAAATTCGGCAAAATCGCCCCAACTTGTTAGGAAGCGGGAGCGATCTTGTTGCATGACAGAGCATCGTGTCATGGTGCAGCGTCGGTACGGGGATGTTTGTCGAAATATGGCTGGGAAACTTTATACCACCCACTGTACAGCCCTGATCTCAGTCCACCCGATTTTGATCTTTTCCCAAAGTTAGAAAATCGGCTCCGTGGCATCCGCTACGAATCTCTGGACGAACTATCATTGGACATGACCCGAGTAATACGACAGCTGAAAAAAGATGACGTACTACGGAGCATCTACGATCTACCTCACCGCTGGCAAGCTGTCATTAGCAGCGGAGGGGAGTACATTGAGCGGCAATAAGGCAAGTTTTCTCCGTTACTTTACACTTTTCTTAAAAATGGACAGTGTGCAGAACTTCTGTTAGGACCCCCGTACAAAAAAAAAAAAAAAAAAAAAGGAAAGAAAGAAAGAAAACATGTCCATACTTTAGAAACCGAGATTTAGTGACAAATAAGAAAAACTGTAACTGCGATTAATATAAACCAATAACACTTGTGCAAGACAGTGAGACAACCAAGAAGGTTGGAATAATACTTCTGGAGATGCCCTGAGCCTCTTAACCGTGAACCCGCAAACTGTGGGAATTTGACGTTGTTTACACGACACCTGTGTAATTTCAACTGTGTGTATTTTAGAATAGCGTGATTTTTGGTTGCAGAAAGCGTGTTAATATCAAACCGGAATGAATTATGCTTCTAATACGAGTGGAGTTTTCATATTTGAACGTTACGTTTTGTTTATAATGCGCACTAACGTTCGTGTATTTCAACTTAAAATAAAAATGGGAAGGAGCCTCAAACTAACTAAGAATTTCATAAATTCAGCATTTTATCACGCATTGGTAGCAAGTTACGATGCGAAATTTGAAACATTGGCGACGAAAGAAGGCTATTCGGCCACCATAAAGTGCATTGCAATAACCTTGAAAACCATCCGCTTTCCCACACTTTGACGGTCGTCTCTCGCGGTTATAAGTTTCACGCAAAGTGGTACTGCTTCATTAACAAGGGCATCTCCAAATATCTTATTCTAATCACCTTAGAGACAACTATGCACCCTGAGTTGAAAATTGTACAAAAACTCTCATAAAATGCTAATTTTTATTCAATCTGAGAATTTTCCCAATCTGCTTTCTACAAACAGAAATACCACAGTACCATGAGCGCCCATAACTCAGTTTTCAGCAGGGGGGGAATGGCCAAAGGGAAACTGTAACTGCGATTAATATAAACCAATAACATGTGCAAATTTTCCTATGCCTTTTTGTTATCTAACCGTTTTTACCACACGCTTAGCACGCGAATTTAATTAGAAACCAGATGACCCAAAAGTGCATTAAAAGATGAAACTAGACAGAATGTTTGTCTAATAAGGAAATTTCTGTGTTCTTTTGATCCATTTGCCCCACGAAACCTCAGAGATCACTTAGTTGGTCATCAAGAATGAAAAGATGCTCTTAAAACATATTTCTTAGAAAAAGTTAGAGATATCTTTGTCTAGCAGTGAATAGCTGCTGCAGAAGATGTTATATGTTTCATTTTTTTTTTTTTTTTTTTTTTGATTGGAGGTTTAACGCCCACCGTGAGCAACTCAATGGGCTATAAGCAGTCGCCCGTCCCTAATTTAGGGTCACTGGTTCCAGGGAAGGGAGAGAGAGAGCCAGTGCCGTAAGACAAACACAACATCCATGCCTCACCGGGATTCGAACCCGGACCCCTTTCGGACGAATGATCAGAGGCCACCGCTTAGACCACTGCGCCACCGGGGCAGCTTCATTTCTTCGTCTTTAATATTTTTCCATATTGTACCTATGTAGGCTGTTCTCCAACATGCAATGGGAAATTCGATTATTACTTTCTACCGTAAAATGCCACTTTTGTTTTACTGGCAATCAGAATTAGGGTTATCGCAAAAATCTCTGTATTCCAAGATCACAAATGACATAGTTTGATTTCCAAGGGAGAGCAAATGCCCAGGGGCTTACTGATAATCCCCGCAATCCCCTCATGGTTAAAAAGGCCTCTAGACTGAGAAAGAAAGATTTCACAATTTTTTTTTGTGGGAACTTCGTATGAAACTGATTAAAGAAAGTAGCCAAGTATTAAGGCAGCTTTGAATGAAGTATTAAGAAGAAAAGCAGTTTTTTCACAGTAAATACATAAAATCTTTAGAAATAATTTTCGTTGCTTTAGTTCATAAAAATTGTATGACCGGAAAGCAGCTATTCAAAATAACTTGAGGCCACTTGCTGTTACAAGGGACCTCAAGTTCACAGTCCTTGCAATAGTTTCTACGCAGGTATGTTAACAAGAGAACGTGAAAAAATTCCAGTTCATTGAGCAGAATTTTTATATGAATGAGGATAAGGTGTTATGTGTTACAGTTGTTTGCACATAACTACGCATTCTTCAGAATATAATGAAAAATCAGAGACCTGTGTCAGTGTCATAAAAATCAGAAACCTGTGTCATTTTTTTATAACAGTCACAAGATTTTTTTAATATATATGTAAAACATTGTAGCATTATGTTAAATGTGTGTTTTATATTCCAGAGTAAATAAATTAAGTAGTTTTGCGTTTTTCGTGCTACAGTTCTCAGTCGTTACTTAGTTATTTGTTTGCTTATGTTGTGCCATTTCGTACAAATCGGAAAAGTCATTAGAAGAGCACATTTAAAGAGACAGGGGGCGCGGAGACTGCGCAGTAGTCTTGGGCCCCAGTATTAATGGCATATCTAGGATTTCACTACGGTGGATGTAGTGGCGTAGCCAGAAATTTCTTAAGGGGAGGAGGGGGGCCATGGGTTTAGTTCATTGGTGAAAGCCTCATATGTACATATATATCGCTTTAAATTGGCGCTAAATCTCCCCTCAAGAGGGGGGTAGGTCCGGACCCGAGGACTACCCTCTTGGCTACGCCTATGGGAGGATGAATAAAAATACCTAGGAGAACACATTCCTAAGATATGATGAGGAAGCCATAAAAATATCCCCGCCATATTGAAGTGTGTATCCCATGATTCATGGACGAATCAGTAATATCAAGAAAATGTATGGTTGAAAAATGGATACCAGTTCAGTTCTGCTTTAATCCTAATCCTACCCTCACCCCCACCCCCACCCCTCCGGGTGGGGCTCAGCTTGTTAAAATTATCTCGAAATAGTGGGCAAAATAATATGATCAAGAGACATCGTGATTCAAACGAATTCTTAGTGCATGAAATTTTCCCCAATTACAGATGTGTACAAAAAACGACTGTAATGCTTTCGAAAGATTTGAGGATGGACTGGGGTGACTATATTTTTTGCGGACTCCTAAAAAAGCGGAAATAAATAGAATTTTTTGTTCACAAGGCAGTTTCTTAAAGTTTTTGCTGTGCCATCTGAAAAAAAAAAAAAAAAAAAAACGGTAGAACTCTGTCAATTCTTCAAGCAAGAATTGACAGAGTTCTGGGGCCCCTTGAAAATTCGGGGCACGACGCTGCAGCCCCCATCCCCTTCGTAAATGGGCTCTGCTCATTAGACACAGTCACACGGTAGTTACGTGTTTTGTGTGTGCAATCGTTAGGCATTTCAAAAAGCAGACCTCAGTTCTTTAAAATAATAAATTTTGCATGATATGGTTCACATTGACATATTTTGTAGTAATTTGTATCGGTAACCCAGGGCAATCATTCTAGTTATAACGCGCACATTTGTGTTTCACGCAATAAAGTGAAAGAATTTTGATTTAACGAAAAATACTCATAGGTTCCAAAGAGTTTTATTTATCAAAACAGCCGTTAAAACCTAGTTAATAATATGGAAGTTAAAATTTTGAGTAATTGAAATCTAGTGGATTTTCGCAAAAGAGCCCCGAAAACATTTTTTGCGCGGATGGGGGGTCAAGTTTTTCCGGTACGCCACTGCAAATGCCCATCTTGCCGCCCTCAATGGACAGTACATATAAATACGAATTTATGGCACCCCCTCAGAATACTGTAAAAAAAGAAAGGCATTTGGTAACACTTACACTGAAGAGCTATTGAATTAGAGACATCTGGCGTTATGCAAATATGGCGCTGTGGGCGGCCCTGTAAACGGAAACGACATGACGTATGCAGCGATCCGACAATATAAGGAGTGATGCGACATGAATCAGTTAGAATCGGACGAAGTATGGGTAAAACGAAAGATCTAAGCGCATTTGATCGTGGGCAAATTGTCGGGGCCCGACGAATGGGTCACTCCATCTCGGAAGTCGTGCAGGCACTGGAATTTTCACGAGCCACTGTGTCACGGGTGCACCGTGAGTACATCGAATCCGGTAAAACCATCCCTGCAAGGGCCAACTGCCGTGGACAACAGCGTGTGGATGAGCGGGTTCATCGTCGGCTAGCTCGCATTGTAACAGCAGATAGACGGGCCACAGTGCAAGAAATCAGTCGGCAATTTAACGCTGGTGCACAAAAACGCGTAAGCAGCCACACCATCCAGAACCATCTCCTCGCTATGGGGTACAGAAGCCATCGTCCCACGAGAGTACCGCTGCTGACCGCACATCACAGGGTACAAAGATTAGCATGGGTGCGGGAACAGCGCCACTGGACCCTAGACATGTGGGAAAATGTTGCCTGGACTGATCAGTCGACATTCACGTTGGTACATGCGGATGGCAAGATACAAGTACGGTGCAAACCACATGAAGCGATGGATTCTTCTTGCCAGCAGGGTACTCTTCAAGCTGGTGGGGGTGGCATTCTCGTCTGGGGACTGTTTACGTGGACTGAAATGGGACCCCTGGTACGTGTGACATCGTCCCTCACAGGTCAGCGTTACCGGGATATCCTGCACGACCATTTGTTCCCGTTTGTGCGTCTTCAACATCCCACTGGGGACCTCATCCTGCAACAAGACAATGCACCGTGCCATCGCTCCCGATTTGTATCCGAATGGTTGGATGAACACTCCACCGACGTGACCTCGCTTCCTTGGCCAGCTAGGTCACCTGACCTCAATCCCATCGAGCACATCTGGGATGCCATCGAGAGAGATGTTCGAGACTCTGACCCCCTCCATGAAATCTTCGTGAACTGTGGGAGCTTGTTCAGGGGTCGTGGATCCGTATGGCTTCCCAACGCTTCCGGTGTCTTGTCGAGTTCATGCCGAGACGGATCGCCGCCGTCATCAGGGCGAAAGGTGGTGCTACACGTTACTAGACAGGTATCTCTAATTCAATTGCTCTTCAGTGTACATCTATCTGCTATGAAAGAGAATTTTTTTTAGCATTACAACTAGAAGAAGATATATGTGCCCGGAGATAGAATGACAAGTACATAAAGAAATAACATAAACATGAAATTTTTAACGTAAATTTGTACGTCAAAAGATATGTTAAGAATTAAATGATATCCACCCTGCATGAAGCACTGAGCAATGAAACATTAGAACAAATGTCATGTCTCTTACATGCACAATTTATCCATAAAAAATGGCAGACTGCGCACAGATGCTCCTGTCATCAAATTAGTACATGAGCCATGCGGAAAGAGATAAAAAGATTATGACAATTGACATGAAAATTTTAAAAAATTGACAAAAACTTTGAAAAAAGCCAAAGTATGCTTGATGTCTCACTATACCGTTTTCTACAACTCAGAGTTGAAAAGTAACTTTTTGCATATGTAACAGAAATTCTTAAGCACATCTCCTGTAGAATTTGATATGTGTGTTCAGTAGTGTCCTATCCTAGATGAAAATATCATGTGGAATGTGCCAGTTGAAAATCTGGAAAATTGTTTTTGTTTTGAAATAATACATTAAAAAATGTTTTCTGGCCTGAAATGATTTGGGCAACCATTCATTTTCTAGTCATGAAAAATTACAATCAGTAAGTATGTATGTCAGATATTGTTTATGAAAACCTAAATAGGGTATTAGTTAATGCATATGTTATCACTCTTTCCATTCTTTGAACTGCAAACCAAAAAGTGATATTAGCTAAACATCAAGCCACACAAGTTCAAAGGACACTTACTGTAACCATAATGGAAAAAATCCTAGTTTGATTCTATCAAACAACTGTTCAAAATGAAGAAAAACAAAACAAAAGAACAATATTTTGGGGGTAAGAAAATCCAAAATGACATAAAAGTTTTATCTTTGGCACAGACAAGTAAATAGAAGCAGTGGTAAAATCGCATTAGTGAAGGGCCTAATGGCATCTGAGAAATGGTATACTCATCTTCTTTCACACAGAGAAGAAATTTTGTTGCCAACGAAATGTAAACCATTATATTCATTTGTGCAGCAGTTATTGTACAAAATAGAGAATCATTTTTGTTAGCTTTGAATTGTTCCTTATGGGAGTTCTCAGTGCTGTATAACAACAGTATGTGTACAAATTGATCAACCATCTTCTTCCAGTGCTTTCTTTAAGACAGTGGTTTCATAAGATCATCATTTGCTAACTGTAATGTATTTGGATTCATAATCATTTTCTCATCTTCTTCTCTGTGTGTTAATCATGAATGACAGATTGGGTGCGGGTAATTTTGTCATCTAAGACTAGTAACTCCCAGATTATAATATATCCAAACTGTTAATAATATTTTAACAATATGTTTATAAATGAATATTTTGTAAAATATTGGTCTGTTTAATCACAAGGATTGGTACAATAGTAATTCTATGCAAAAAAAATTGTATCCCAATAAACAACAGGTTGGCAAAAAATGGTATCCCAATCAACAACATATCTGTAACATTATGATTACTTGGAGCCATTTTCTGAGATTTGATCCCACAAAGCTGTTTTTTAACAATGAACACCAATTGTATTTTTTCAATGTTTTCATGATACAGCTAGCACAACTGTGAAACTGATTGCTTATGCTGAAGCACACAAGAATCAAAGCTATTCTTACCTGACTGATTAGTAACATTCCGTGAAGTTCCGCAGATGGTCAAAGAGGACAAAATACAATACAGTTAATCTGTGAAAGTGCTACTCTCCAAAGAGCTATCAGATCAGATGCAATTAAAACCCCAAGAATTCCTAGGCTGTACTGAATAAGGTACAACTTATATGAATTATGACATATGCAACACAACAAATCCCTTATTTGGTGAATTTTGAATTGGAATCCTAATGCTGTTACACTTAAGGCAGATTTTATATTTGATATATTGCTTCGCTGAGTTTCCTATGATCTATAAAATTCATCTATGATCTGCATTTTATGAGGCATGCTAAGTCTTGAATATTTTCTAGTAAAAATGGGTTCTTTCAAATGTGCATGTAGCAAAGATCTTGACTATTCAAGGAGATACAGTAATCTGTACAAACAGGGTACTAGTCACATGCAGTTGCCCAGTGGTATGTTTATTCTGAACACATGAACTTTACGGTAGAAATTTGAACTGACAGTTAAATAATGATTTTTGTTCTATAAGTAGAATTCAGTATATTTTTATTTAGGAATATGAAAAATGTACTTTTGTGATTAACTTTTGTTTCAGTTAAGTTATTTGTACACATTTATACAAAATGCCAAATAGGATTTTTGAGTATATAGTTTTAAATAGTATACATATTATTTTTTGAGATTTGAAATTTTATCTGTGATACATATACATGTTGTTAATAAATAGTTGAAAGAAAATTGTGTCATTGCTTTTGTGTAGAAACATAACACACACACACAGTTTTTTTAGTATAAACAGAAATAACAGAAATGTTTGAATTCTTATGTGAACAAATATATTATTTTTTGGATTAAAATCTACTGAAATATTTCAATTATATATTCTTTCCATAAGACAGTGAATTTTTTCAAAGAACTTTTTTTTCCTCTGAAGTTGTCTTCAACTTGAGCTATCTTCGCTTTAGGATTAGACGTCCTCATTTTCTGGGGACAGTCCTCAATTTTAATGCTTCGTCCTCAGTTCCGTAAAAACTGATTGAGGACGTCAAATGTCCTCAATTTTTTTTTTCTTTGTCCTCAATTTTTGAAATTTCCTCAAAAAATTGAAATAGGAAAAAATATGCTAAACAAAAGTCGTAGAATTCAATTGAATCACCAAAATGCAATTAAATTTAGCACCAATTACTTATTTAATTGCAAGAAATTTGACCCATAAAGGTATGGAACTATTTTCTGAAGTGGTTCAATTTTTCCTTGAATTAATTTAGAAAACAAGCAATATTCCTTGAATTAATACCGAAACAATCAACAAAATCATCTCAATAATCATGGTGTTATTTCGTTTCAGTTTTAAATGGATTTAACTAAAGCATTTTTAGGATGGGGAATAAATTTATTTTTTTAGCATCCACTTTGTTGCCATTAAATAAGTAATGGTGCTAAATTTGGTTCAGTTCCCGGCTGCATGTGAGCATGAAAAAATTGCCAGAGAACATTATAATCTGTATCACTCCAATGATAAAGTTTGGAAGACATTTTGTTATGCTTTTGGGCATGATAAAGTTTTGAAAGTATGGTACTGAATGTGATAGTTTTAAAAATTTGTATTGGGGCTGATAAAGTTTAAATACACTAAGATGCCAGTTTATTAGGTACACCTGCCCTCGTCACATATATGACTCACTCCAACACATAAGCCAACACATGGGTTATGATGTGCAGCATAAATCACGCAGATGCTATATACACTATATTGACAAAAGTCACCGGACACCTAGAAGGAAAACACAACATAGCATTTATTGACATATGGTGTCGGTCCACCTTTGGCCTTAATGCATGCACTGACCCTTTGAGACATGCTTTCGACAAGGTTTTGGAACATAGCGATAGGTATGCGCTTCTATTCGGTACATAATGCTGCCGCTAACTGTTGCTTAGTAGTAGGCCTAGGTACCAAACTTCTTATGTGGAGCTCTAATTCATCCCAAAGGTGCTCTATGGGATTAAGATCAAGGCACCGGGCTGGCCAGTCCACACACGATACGGAATTATCATCAAACTACGCCGTAACGGTCCTTGCTTTATGGCTCAGTGCATTATCCTTCTGACACCAACAATGCTCGGTTCCATAGTATTGCCACAGAGTTGGTCGGGCATAGTTGTCCAGAATATCGAGGTAGACGTGCTGGTTAACAGGTTTGTCCACGATAACCAATGGGCCGGGACCATATCACGAAAAATACCCCCACACGAGTACACTGCCAGCTGCAAACTTGACCGTAGATACCGTACACTGTGGTAAATAGCATTCCTCCGGCTGCCGCTATATTCACACACGACCATCAGACTGATGGAAACTGGTCCTATGGACTAATGAATTAAGTGTATCTGGATTCGTCAGTCCATAGGACCAGTTTCTATTGATCTACGGTCCACGATAAATGTTCTTTACACCATACTAAACGACGAGTAGCATTCCGAGTAGAGATGAAAGGCTTATGAGCAGCCGCACGACCACGGTAACCCATGGAATGAAATTCTCTGCGAATGGTACGTGTACATACTGAGGTTCCAGCATTTTTACTCACCTACACGCTGAGGTCTTGTGCATAACTCTGTCGATTAGCTGTAACGACTCTCCTGAAGCTTCTATGTCCTTGACTATCACTGATTTTCTTTGGTCTGCCGGTACGTTTTGCTAATTCAGTCACGTCATGTGCCTTCCACTTATTCAGTACATCCAAAACAGTTGACTTGGGTATGTTTAAACGCCTTTCGGTTTTTCTTAAGGACTACCCACTAATATAAAACCCAACTATCTTTCCTTTCTCAAAGTCAGTTCTCTCCCGCCGCGACATTTTCACTCAACCTCACAGTGCGATATGATCGCGGTCAGCTGCAGGCTTGTTTTATACCATTTACAGCTGTACCGCGCCTCTTAACAACGCAGCGGATCCGTTCATTTGCTTTTGAAGGAGTGTCTAGTGACTTTTGTCAATATAGTGTATATATACACATGTAACTGAAAACTATAGATTGTTGAACTACATGCACGTTATGTTCATAAAGAGATTTAAAATATTCAGAAGCTTTCAGCTCAGCTTTGTCCTTGATCACCTGTAAACATATGGATCTAGACTGGTTGCGCCGCCCCGGTGGTGCGGTGGTCTAAGCGATGGCCTCTGATCATTCGTCCGAAGGGGTCCGGGTTCGAATCCCGGTTAGGCATGGATGTTGTGTTTGTCTTACTGCACTGGCTCTCTCCCTTCCCTGGAACCAGTGACCCTAAATTAGGGACGGGAGACTGCTTATAGCCCATTGAGTTGCTCACGGTGGTCGTTAAACCTCCAATCGAAAAAAAAAAAAAAGACTGGTTGCTAGATCTGGTGTTTCAAGTTTATGGCTGTTGCCAACCGATAGAAGGGACTTCCAAATGATGGAGACGAAATAAGGGCGATATGTATTGCAGTTGGAAGATGATAAAATTTCGATGTCCTCATGAAAATGCTAAGCAGACCCAATTTCTCCTTGGCAATTTTCACTTTCACTGAGACTTCAGCAGAGCCTCTCTGGGGTATTACTGAGATAATGGCTCCTTTCGTCAATAAACGGTCTTTGCGTTTCCACAAGAGCATCGAAATTTCCACATCTTCCAATTACAATATCGATAACTTTCGTTTCGTCTCATCATTTGGAAATCCCTCCTATAGGTTTGCAGCAAGCAACAACCGTATTCATGAATTTGAAACATCACATCTGGAAATCAGTCTAGATCCAAATACCATATTTACAGGTGATCAAGGCCCAAGCTGGGTGGAAAGCTTCTGAATATATTTAATCTCTTTATGAACGTACCATGTGTGTAGTTCAACAATCTATAGTTGGTGACATGAATGCTAGTTCAAGCATTTCACTTCCAGGTTTTCATACACAACTGTGGCACGGGTTTACCGTGGGTAATGTAACAAGCAAGAAACTTTCAGCAACTGGTGATCCTGTGGACAAAAATAGCTGGTGGATCAGAGGGATCAAAATGAGACTTGTGAGGATCCTATAAGTAAACAAAGAGGCCACATCCTGGCAAATCACTGCGGAATTCAACATTGGTGTGCCAAGGCAGGGGTCTATCCAGGCCGCATTTGATACCGTCGGGCGGTATCTTCACAAAAATATTTTGAACTGTAATGGTATCGTCACTTTCAGTTAATATTGATCTCAAAATATTTTAGTGTAAGGGTCATCTTGTTCTGTTTAACTGATGCACTTTTTTCATTGTTACGAAGTTTTCAGTAAAACGGTCTCTGACGGATGCCTATCAATCATTGCCTCATCACTACCTGCGGTGGCTACGCTACCTGGGAGCAGGGACGATGCTCGCTGAAAGGAACCGTAGAGCATTATATCCCCCCTGTGGCAGTCTCACTTCGCATGCATTTTCCGAGGTTAACTAAGAATTAGAGATGGGCACGTCGGTGAGAAACATCGATTTTGAGCATCGGTGAATACTCATTCCCGAAACATCCATGCATCGGTGGAAATTCTCGGTGTATCAGTGAAAACCTCGGTGTTTAGCCAAAACACCATAGAACTCGCATCTTTTTCCTATTTGCAGCAGTAATGGGTACATTGACGGGTAAAATCACAGTTCAATACATTGGTGATTACTCACCAATTCAACATCGAGTAACCAACATTTGTTAAAACGCTTGATGTATCGGTGGAAATATCAATGTTTCTTCGATGTATGGGCTAGTGCAACATTAAGGGAAAAAAATTCGATTTTCGGCGACAAAACGTTGAACAAATCAGCGAAAAAATCGCTAATTAATGACATAGGAGTAATATATCCCCTTCTTTAAAAGAATGCAACAAAAAAAATCATTTGCCTCACATAGAAATTATTCTTTTGCAGTTTCAAACATTGCTTACCATTGCAAAACAACGACGCTCAAAAACATTGTTGTTGTGTTTTTTTGCCCATCTCTACTCAGATTAATTTTTGCCGTACTGGCCGGTATTCCAGGAAACATTTACAATTATGAGTATGATGGACCAGTGCTGACCGTACGCTTTGTGGGGATCGAGTTGCGTCATATTATCAACTTTTTTTCTGCTATTTTCTTTAGTGAGTTATTTCTTTTCCTCCAGCACTTAAAAAAATTTGACCATTGATGACTTTTCTGGTTTAATGCAACCTGGAGTTATTATTATTCCCCTCTACCCCAGAGATCTCAGGTGGAGTAATAATCACACAGAGTTGTATTTAAAAAAACTATCTGTGTAAGCAGTCATCAGAACAGAAAACTTTTTGCAAACTGGTAAGGGCCGCCCCGGTGGCGCAGTGGTCTAAGCGATAGACTCTGATCATTCGTCCGAAAGGGGTCCGGGTTCGAATCCCGGTAAGGCACGGATGTTGTGTTTGTCTTATGGCAATGGCTCTTTCTCTCTCTTTCCTGGAACCAACGACCCAAAATTAGGGACGGGCGACTGCTTATAGCCCATTGAGTTGCTCACGGTGGTCGTTAAACCTCCGATCGAAAAAAAAACTGGGAAGGCGTGAACCATGATTAGTAATATTAAATAAAAATAACTGAAAACATAAAACAATAATTACTGTCAGAATAATGATTATAGAGGATTGAAATTTCTCTCAACTCAAAAATAGACAGAATTCACAAAAATAAGGTAAATTAAAAAAAAAAAAAAAAGTACAAATTTCACAAAAATGGGTATCATCTTTAAAAACCTGGATTGACCTTAGCTGAAGGACCATCTAAAAATGAACCACATATCAGAAAATGTCGTAAATGGGCTACAATTGCTAACACCAATCTCCTGTTAAAGGAGATTGGTGTCAGCAATCCTTTTTAACAAACACCAGCTGTTTTCATCGACAGCATTGCAAACCATTTCTCTCAACACCAAGCTGTTTTCATCACAGCATTGCTGACTTACGGAAGTTTTTTGCAAGTAACACAATTCATGTTTGTATGAAAAGACTAGGAGGATGGCCGTTCAGTAGATGATCAGACCAGCACACCTGATCCCAACTACCACACCAAGTTCAAAATCACTCAGATTACTCATTTTGCCCATTCAGGCCCTCAAGTAAAAACTAACGAATGCTCAACAAGCTGTTCTGCAAGATTTATACTAAAAATTACCCTTACATGCTATGCTGTCTTACACATCGGAGTGAGCCATTTATATTACATAGGCAGATGTAACTAATAAACTAGCATCTCAATGTATGTTGTTGTGGTATTGGGTGTGATCAAGTCCAGAAAATATGTTGTTAGGGTATTAGGTGTTCTCTCACATGTACAAGTTGAGTAGTGGTTTCTTCGAACTCTTACTGCAAACCCATTCCCTTGACCGCAACTCCCATTCTGAACAATTGTGAAACGCCAAGGCTTCTGCAATATTGCATGAATGGTTCCTGCAGCTTCGAGTACGTTAAAACTTCATGACAGAAAGACAATCAAACATCTTTTGATTGGCTTACATCGCACGGAAATGGTTCCTCTTCTTTTGAATAAAGCTCATGTTGAAAACTGACTTCCTAGTTTCTTAATTCAATTATTAATCAAAATTACCATTACGGGAATTTTTACTAGGAAAATTTTTATTTCAATTCCAAATTTTTGAAGGAAACTCTTCTCCTTCAAGCCGTCTTTTGTTGTCACTTTTTCGTCACTATCGCGGTTACGGTTATTTTTCAACAAATTCTGCCTGACTAACATCTGGCAGGATTTGGTGAAAAATAACCGTAGCCGTCTAGGTTAACCGTAACCGCGATAGTGACTACAAAAGATAACCTGAAGAACGAGAACAGTTTTCTCCGAAAATTTGCAATTATAATAAAATTTTTCCCAGTAAAAATTCCCATAATAGTAGTTTTGAGTAGTAATTGGTTCCTCTTTTTACTCTAGACAATAAAAAAAATGCCCCAAAACTTTCCCGATACATTAATGCACCTGATCTCATATCCACCAAACACCTTTGGTTTGAATTGCAACACCAGATTAAAGCAGGACCAGTTTACCCACATTCTACTAAGTATCTGGTGAAAACTTCGCTGATGGAACTGTGCAATATTCCTTAGAACCTTCAGTAAATATGAATAAAATATCAAAGTTGACGCACAGCCGAAATTGGGCCTATAAACAATTAGCATGAATTCCTTCCTTAACAAAGAATATAAGAAACACACTATTTTCTTTGGATTTTTCATTCTCAGGTTATACACTGACGGAAAAAAAATCCCAACACCAAGAAGGGGTTGTGTTAGATAAACGACAGTTGGTAGGCGGTGAGAGTACATCTGTAAGATGACGTCTATGCAAATGTCGCGTTCAGCGCATACGTGTGGCGCTAGTATCGCCCTCGGAACATGCAAAGCAGGTTTGCTGTAAATACGCGCTGTAACGTTCGTGAGCGTTAGTTATCGTTGAGATTCGACGTGGGGTGTTGATGCTAGTCAAGAATGCCTTTAAGAAGACGAAGAAGCCATTATCAACAGCTCACGGAGTTTGAACGAGGTCGTGTAATAGGGCTACGAGAAGGTGGATTTTCTTTCCGCAATATTGCAGAACGACTTGGCAGGAATGTAGCCACTGTGCATGATTTTTGGCAGCGGTGGTCAAGGGAAGGTACTGCCTCAAGAAGACCGGGTTCCGGCCGGCCACGTGGCGCTACTGAGAGGGAAGACCGCCGTGTACGGCGTATAGCCGTGGCGCATCGTACCGCATCTGCGGCAGAAATTCGAGCTGCAGTTGCCACCACAGTGACACAACGAACTGTTACAAATCGGTTACTTGAAGGACAGCTCCGAGCCAGACGCCCTGTAGCGTGCATTCCACTTACTCCAGACCACTGCCGTCGTCAAGCTAGAGCTCATTGGAGGACGGAGTGATCTGTTGTGTTTTCTGATGAAAGCCGGTTCTGCCTGGGTGCCAGTGATGGCCGTGTGTTGGTTAGAAGGCCAGGTGAGCGCCTGCAACCAACCTGTCTGCGGCCGAGACACACTGGACCTACACCTGGAGTTATGGTCTGGGGAGCAATTTCCTATGACAGCAGGAGCACTCTCGTGGTTATCCCACGCACCCTGAAGGCACAGTTGTACGTCGGTCTGGTGATTCAACCTGTTGTGCTGCCATTCATGAACAGCATTCCAGGGGGTGTTTTCCAACAGGATAACGCTCGCCCGCATACTGCTGTTGTAACCCAACATGCTCTACAGTGTCGACATGTTGCCGTGGCCTGCTAGATCACCAGATCTTTCACCATCGAGCACGTATGGGACATCATTGGACAACTCCAGCGTCACCCCAACCAGCATTAACCGTCCCTGTTTTGACCGACCAAGTGCAACAGGCATGGAACTCCATCCCACAAACTGACATCCAGTACCTGTACGACACAATGCATGAACGTTTGCATGCTTGCATTCAACATTCTGGCGGTTACACCGGTTATTAATGTACCAGCATTTCACATTTAAAATGGCTCTTCTCGCGCTTACAATAAGCTGTGATCTTGAAACCTTAATCGATTAAATATGTTACCTATACAAATGTCTTGCCGCCATTTCATTCCTCTACAACTATTTTTTCGTGGTGTTGGGATTTTTTTTTCCGTCAGTGTATTTATCGGGGATTTTTGACAACGGTGGATTACCAACAAAAAAGATAATTATTAATCAAAGACTTCTATTATGGGAATATTTACCAGGAATTTTTTTATTTTAATTGCAAATTTTCGGATAAAACTCTTCTTCTTCGGGATGTCTACGGTTGTCACTTTTTTCCCCCGTCACTATCGCGGTTACCCTTGACGGTTACTTTTCACCAAATCCTGCCAGATGTTAGGCAGGGATAATCCTCTGGTCACAACATGGACTGGCGTTACCTTAAACAGAATCCTAGGCCGCCCCGGTGGCGCAATGGTCTCTGATCATTCGTCCGAACGGGGTCCGGGTTCGAATCCCGGTGAGGAATGGACGTTGTGTTTGTCTTACGGCACTGGCTCTCTCCCTTCCCTGGAACCAGTGACCCTAAATTAGGGACGGGCGACTGCTTATAGCCCATTGAGTTGCTCACGGTGGTCGTTAAACCTCCAATCAAAAAAAAATCCTAATCCTCTGCAGCCGTTGATGAGGGAATTCTGATTTTTCTCAATCTCTATTCCTTCTTTTAGCTTTTTTTTTTGAGCAATTTTAAAAAAAAGTAAGCTAAAAGGAATAAAGATTGAGAAAAATCAAAATTCCATCATCAACGACTGCAGAGGATTATCCCTGCCTAACATCTGGCAGGATTTGGTGAAAAGTAACCGTCAAGGTTAACCGTAACCGCGATAGTGACGAGAAAAGTGACAATCATAGACCTCCTGAAGAAGGAGAAGAGTTTTCTCCGATAATTTGCAATTAAAATAAAAAAATCCTGGTAAAAAGTATTTGATTAGTAATTGAATTAACTAGGAAGCCAATTTTCAACATGAGCTTTATTCAAAGAAAAAAATAATAATGGCATCATGAACAATGAATGGCAATCAGCCAGCAGCACAGGTGGAAAACAACATAAGAACTAAATCCAAGAAATGGAAACTAGAAAAAAGTATACCGACCATGGATTTCATCTGCTTATAATATCATTTAAAAGGAATCCTCATAAATAGTATCTGATGTAAAAGAGAACTTACATATCGGTTTGTTTACGTGTATTAATATATACTTTAAAAAAAGCAGCAGATCTTTACATTAATTACTGCAATGTTTCCATTCCAAGAACAGTATTGTTAAACAAAAACAGGTTTTGTTTAAATTCATGCAGTGATACAGATCCTGTATATTAATGAAGTAATAGCAAATTCTAGTGACAAAATGTAAAATATTTAACTTTAATTTTGAAGGATTACTAGGATGAAACTTTTTGATGTTGCTGACTCAAGAAAGGTTATTACTACACAAGTGGCAACACCTACTCTCCCGAATCAGTCCTGACTCCTGATGTGTGCAACCCAAAAATTTGACAAAAAGTTTTATCCTAGAAAAACTAGTTTCCATCCATAAAACTAGTTAATGATACAGATATTTACAAGGAGACAGTTTCTAACCATTTGGGGTGGGTGGGATGGAAAGGTGTCATTCTGGAAAGTTGCGGATCCATTCAGCAATTTGAACAGTAAAATAATTTAGGAAATATATATATTTAAATTAAAACGATTATACACCTATAACTGATAGGAAATTATTTTGGCAATAAATGATTATTATTCATAAATTATGGTTGTGGCTTACTTATGGAAACTTTTTTTCCAAAAGGTTATCAAGGTGTTCAGCAAAATACAAAAGTGCACTACAATGAAATGAAATTAAAAAAAAAGAAAAAAAAATATTCACACTAATCAAATAGTTCCACAATCTCCCCTGTCACCAGAAATCATGATTATAAAATCTAGTAATCTTTCTGGCAGTCACATTTAAACAACAAAGTATTCTTCATACTGCAATCTTTGTGCCACTGGAAATTGGGTTTGAATTCTCATATATAATTTTTGTTGTAATTCTGTGTGTTAATGTTGTGCTTTGTTGCCATAGCAACTAAAATTTGTTTTTCACCAGTGACACCTGCATGAAATCATGTTGTGATGTTATCTCATCCAAAGAATTCAGACTTGACGTAACAGCTGCATTATGTCACATAAAATCTTTCAACAACTTCTTAGAAACAGGAAAACATTACACAGTAAATATTTATTCTATTTTGTGAATTACGACTTTTGAGGACCTAATACACAGATTTATAAACAATTAATATGTCCTTTCACTTCTTTCGCAATATTAACAACTAATATGTCCTTTTGCTATTTCATTAGTGTGAATAGAGTGCACACAAGGAAAGGTATATGTGTCAATAAATACACCAAATAAAGGTCAATGCATGTTTTTAGTAACATTATTTTGTAACTGCAAATCACTCACTCACTGCACAATTGATTATTTAAAAGTGATTTGATACAAAGGTGTAACCATTATTTTCCTACATTTCTTTATTAGAGTGTGTAACAATTCATTGTGGATACACTGGCCTAATAGTAATATCAAATTAATATAATTTTAACCACTGATAATAATAATAATAACACAAAACATACTAGCTAATCTATGTCGTGGAAAGCAATTTCCAGTATTATTACATGAACATCTGCCTGAAAACATGAAAAGCTATGTGGGATATCACAAATATTTATCTCTCAGATGGCACTAATGGTGATGACATGTATTAAACAATATAAACAGTGCATATTTACCAAAATGCTGTTATTAAGCAGTTGTTGTATTAATTTCATTTCATTCCATTTTAAACCCTTAATTTTTAATGGGTTGTAGTCAGTAAAGCCCCCCCCCCCCCCTCCAAGTCCCATCACCAGAAAACACTTTTTTTTTTTCTTCGCTTACCATTGAAACAGCGAATTTCAAATGTTTTGGGAGTTTGCTGTTTACAGGTAACCAAGACCCAAGATGGTGTTGAAAAGCATCTATATTTTGAAAAGTTTATTTAACATAACAAGCGTGATATTTCAGCTACCTTTAATTTGGATTCAAGTAATACTATAACTTTATTTACATTGAAATAAAGCCACAACCATCTGGAAATTGCTTCCCAGATGAAACTGTCAACATGTCAGAACATGATGTTTTCCAGCTCAAATGAATGATTCCAGGCACAGGCACCCATTAAGGCACTGGTAACAATACAGGCTTAAAAAAATTCATAAATTAGGGATTTTTAAAGAGCCAACACTTCTGCTTTTTTCTCTTTACAGTATTTTTTATAAAATTACTTCTTCTGACAAGAATGCATTGTTCCAACAGCTAATAATATAACAGCGTTTGTAAGAGCTTGTGGCTACCAGAGCAAAACAATACGCAAATAAAAATTTGCAGAAGTTGTATGACAATACGGAACTTATTCTTGAATAATTAATAAATTTCAAAATAGCAAAAATAAAAATTCAACTTCAATTGATGTCAAGATGTACAGATCAAACAGGTTAACAACACAGATAATTTAATATTTGTTTTCAGCTACCTTAAGCCTTTTTTCTTTCCTGTGGTGATAACTCATAGAATTTTCAATTAAAGTTTGAAAAAGATACATTCAAGATATTCCATGAACAGAATATACAAATAGTTATTATATAAGCTTCTTCTGCCACTATTTTAGTATAGAGAATATTGACAGCCAGACAAGTAACTAGGGTGCCACGGCTGTCCCAAGTGCAGCTCAAGAGGTGCAAAAATCACTGCTTACAATCTCAATGAAAAAACTTTTGAACCAATTTCTGGCACAGTTTTTTTACACTATAATTTGTCATTTGTCTATTTACACAACATATAATATGTTTATCCAGTTTTGGTAGCCTTGGCAACATGAAATTTGCATTCTTCCTCAAAATGATCTAGACATGTTAGTTGCTCCCATTCCGTAATGAAGGCATGGTTGTATATACATTGCAAGATAAGGATGTTGTTCATATCTTGCAGTGTATGTACAACCATTCATTCTCTTGGTGAAGATTCTCTGGGGGATATTACTACAACTGTGAGCCACAACTTCCAACTGCATTTGGTCAAATGGACCAAATGCAACTGGAAGTTGTGGCTCACAGTTGTAGTAATTTTTGGTCCATCTGACCAAATGCAACAAAGGTCCAAAGTAGTTGGGACAAACTGTACGACAGTCACAGTTTGACTGTGCCTTCCCCACATAGAGATACCATTGGGGTGTGATGTTAATTTTGTTGTGTCTAGAAATATTTACATAATTTTATATACCATGTCTTACTGACAACCCTACTCAGATTTTATGTTGCAAGCTGCAGCACCAACTGGATTTTTAGAAACCTAGTGCCTATGCTTCCAGAGAATCTGCATTCAAATCTGGAGTTGTAATCTTCCTGGCAAAGAAATTACATTATCTAATTGAAAGCAATTATTCAAGCCATTCTCACTCGAAAGAATACAAATCCATTTATCTACCATAACATTTATTTTCATGAAACGCTAACAGAAAAAGAAAAAGAAGTGATTTAGAAAATAATGGTAATAAGGAAGCATCAGTAAAATTGGTAGTTCTTACTGTACATATCTGTTTTACAAAAATATAGGATTACAACTCTAAGTTTGAAAAACTGAAATTTTTTTGTCAGATTTTTGGATTATTATTTTTTTTTTTTTTTTTGAAACATTGGCAGATTTAACAGCATAATCAGAAAGTCAGAAAAGTCCCTGAAGAAAATGATAGTTGAAAATTTTTATTTTTTGGTTTGGGCATTCTTGCTTTTATAATATGATGCATAATGAAATTTATATAGCTGTTTGTTAATGTTCATTTTTGTCTAAAAATTAAATAGCAGAATCCTTATTTAAATATAAACGTAATTATTGCTAACATAATTCAGACAAGACACAAATTTTTGATAGCCAAAACTCAAACAGTTTTGTTTAAAAAAACAACTGTTGATGTACCAACATTCATAAATATGAATAAATGATTACAGATACTGGGGAGTGAAACATATCATCATCTTATCATAAAACATCCTAAAAATACAAGCTGATAAGACAGAAATTTCCCAGACATTTTTTTGGTGTGTTTTGCTGCTGTACATATCTTGATGGAGCTGTGCATGATCTTAATCAAAATGGCATTTTCAAATCAATGTTTTAGACAGTTGTTATTTAGATATTTGCTCATGTTAACATTTCATGAGGGAAATGAACTCTTGCCTAAGGTGTGACAAAGGAACAAATAAACACATCAAGGAATGGAAAGAAAGCAATCACTTATTCAAAAATAAACTGAAAAGGTTGAAATAATTTCTGTGGGAGATTTCTACAGAACGTTTTTCAACCTTCTGAGTCTAAATCATTAAAAAAACTGAAGGTTAGCGATTGAAATAATTTTTATATTTTCATAAACAATATAAGGTATGAGGGGAAATGCTCACAGGAAAAATGCCCACAGCAAAAAAAGCCCACGGAAAAAATGCTCCTTTCTTGAAAGTAGGAAATAATAAATACCCACATCTTGAAAATAGAAATATATGCCAGCTGTTGACTGATGTTTTCTTATGTCTGTTAGAAACTTGTTTTTTTTTTTAATTTCATGAAGAAAAATCTTAATTTCAACTGAGCAATCGACAAAACTAGTCAGAAAATTTCCTGTGCTCAACCACGTTACCTAGAATTACAAGGACATATATAATGTGTTCCCAAAATGGCAGAATAAGCTCACTGTTTAAAGAAACACAACAACACTTTTAGTTGTGTAAATATGGAATAAAATATTATCAAGAGCCAGTAACTATTTTCTCTTTTGGAACATTGAAAGTCATAGGTTTATGAATTGGCATATTCAAAATACCTTACACTAGGTGCAGACTTATTACTCTGGCACACCCTCACCCCCGTACTAACCTATGTGATGCTCTGTTTATGAGGTGGGAGTTCTTTTGATTTTACGTGTCTAAAATTCAGTTGGGAAGCTTAGTTAAAGTTGCTTTCTTTGTCATGCACCACTCACTAAAAAGAATTGCCATAGGTGTAGTTAACGTACGTGGATGAGCAATCATGGCCATGCATGCAGTACTCGAGCAAGAGCTTCTTCTGCTGTTAGGAACAAACTAAGATGTCCTTGTAATGCTAGGTAACATTATGTGATTGAGCAAGGAAAATATTCTGAATAGTTTTGTTGATTGCTTCATTGCAATTACGATATTTCTTCAATGAATTAAGAAAAACTTCATGTTTCTAACAGACATAAGAAAACATCAGTCGATAGCTGGCTTATTTCCAATATGTGAGCATAATTCCCTATTTTCGAGAAGTGGACATTTCTTTTTCCTGCGGGCATTCTTTCATACATTTAATGCCAGATGCACTTGAAATTCATATGGCAGCCACAATTTCAAAATAAAATTTGTCATGAGTTTTCATACATGAAGAAACAGAAATCTACCTATTCAATATCATTTTAAATTGAACTTCATTTCTTATATCATCATGCAGTAGAGTTTCTATTTACTTCATTCAGCATCTGACTGAAGAAACCTTTTCATTTTTCTCCATGTTGAAAAAATGGATTTAATTTAAACTCTAACCATATGATAATCATTCTGTAGAATAACAGTACAGCTCTTACTTTTTTATTAAATATTCTAAACCCTAAATTTTAAACTTGTCTGTAAGGAAATAAAATACTCACTTAGAAGTAACTGTCTTGTTGCTTGACATACAGAGCCTAAGTCTTTCTTTGAATTTTGTTTCTTGCAGCACACGTCCATAGGAGAAAATGATTTACATTTTTCAATAAAGGGTGCACTTACAATATTTGTGCTCATACTTGGTTGAAATTCCAAGTGATTTTTCTTAATATGCTAAAGATTCTCTTTATACATACATTGGCGCGTGGAATGGTTAGCAGAGCAGGCATTATTTTGGGAGTCAATAGGTAATTATTACAGGGAATCAACATAAATATGAGGGTGATGAAGATATAAATATCTGTTTTATGTCAGTATTCCATGCAGGAAAAGTTTTCTGCTGCAAAAAGCTGAACACAGATGAATAACTTGTGCAAGTAAATAAATGTTTTTTCTTAGACATTTGACAAAAACAGGAAAGTGGAAATACCTCATAGTCATATAAAAGTAGCTGCCTGTCAGTGGCATCATGCAGAGAATTCATCTAAATGTCAATGTTAGGTGGTTTATGCATCACACTTTTAGTTGGGTGTTTTTCTTCTGAAATTTCTTCTTTATATACATCAGATACAGCGGTGGCATAGCCAGAAATTTCTTAAGGGAGGATCCATGGGTTTGGTTCATTGGTGAAAGCCTCATATATACCGTTTTAAATTTGTGCTAAATCTCCCCTCAAGGAGGAGGTTCCGGACCCGAGGACCCCCCCCCCCCTTTGGATATTGTAATTTAATTCTCATCATATTTTCAAAACAAAAAACAGCTCAAAATGTATTCATTTTAAATCCTACTGACTATTTTGAAAACCATGTCAATCAAATAGCAGGAAGAATATTGGAAAACTGTTGTTGCTTGTCATTCTTAAACCCATCTACAGTTTTCAAATGCATCACTGTGTTGCTAAAGGCAAATTTCCTGGGGACTATTCCTTTTTTTAAATTCAGAATTTAAATTGGTTAGGCATTTTTGGAGTGATATGCACACTCCTTTCCGTAAATGTGCATTGAGAAAGATTTGAATTAATCCAGCTTTTCACACATTTTGATTTAATAATGAATTATACAAATAAGAAATGCACAAATTACACCTGTATGATATCAAGCAAAAAAAAAAAAAAAAACTTTAAGTGCTGTGAAAATAAACAGCCACAATTTGCATGCTTCCAATTTGAAGATTTGGTAGTCCAAGAAAGATCCCAAGTTTATATTCTATCTTTTAGAAGTCAGATGCACCCGAAGTTGGGGAACAATGAATTCAATGCTTATTTATGATTGTAAGTATTTCCTTCATTGGTGACTCTAAGAAATTAATGCTGTAGCCAGCAGAAAAGGCTTTTCTTTTGCACTAATGGTCTGAATGTTCCTACACTTCTGCAAGGCAACTTAATTCTTCCAACCTTGACTTTGACATCAGTTGTTCCACAATCAGCCATGGAAACCATGTTATATGCAGAGATGTATAAAAATAAAATGTATCTGTGTACACACAACCATTGAAAGAGAAAACTTGCTGCAAACCCGTGAATCACACACACGATAACAGTAAATTAAGATAATTTAAAGAAAAATTAATAAAACAATAAATAATTATTAGAACTTTACAGATTTCAGTGAGGACAAAATAAGTACATTACAACTGAATGTGCAGCAATGTGTGTAAAATAGACCTTTATGGCAAAATATTGAACTATGAACCTCATAAAAACAAGACACTAATTAAGGAAGTTTTTATATCTAGAAAAACTGTTCTATTATGAACTTAAAAAATTATAAATAGCATTTTGAACAACTTAATTCAAAAATAGTAGACTTACAAAATACATAAAGAAATGATTTTAATTGAATAACTGGCAACTGCAAGAAGAACCTGGCAATAAAATTTAATTTTTTTCTGTGTAAATGAAACTTTTGATACAGTTCCTATACGTTGATAACAGGACTTGATAAAATCTGGAGGCCAGAAAAGTCTGTAAAAACAAAAGAACTCAGAAGATGTGACAAATAAGTGAAAGTACTTCAGATTAAAATAGAATTAAATATATATTAATCAGAGTGAAGCCTTGAGTAAGTGCTTTAATTGCTGTAAATAAAAAAAAATAATCTACAAGCAAAAACTATCTGCAAAATCTGCTCCTAATTTGGAAACTATCTGCATATGGTGTACGTCTACATTCTGCTAACCTGGTTATATGTTACAGCATTGGTTAGCAGCGATCCTGAAAATGGGAGTTATGTATAATAAACACTGCTCTATAGAAATTAATCTGTTAAATTCATGATGGACAATGATGACTATTAATGAAACATCTGATGAAGTGTCCACAGGACAAGCTCATATCAGCCCAATACTGGGAATAAGCATCAGCACTAAACTAACTCTTTTGTAAAGGCTACAAAATTAATTTCATACAGGTACTACTGCAGAAAATGAATCAATAAACTGACAGAAATTCACTGATAAATTTAAACAAAATTGCATGCATTAAACTTCTAAAAGATTAACAGTCTTGGAGTATGTCTTTGTTGTTTTAAGTCGTCAATCTCGACAAAACAAAAACTCTGACATTGCACTGGCCAAAACAAATGAACTTACTTTCATAATTCACTGTTCAGTGGTTGCAAAGAAGACAGCTTTGTCACCCAAACAAAACACAGACCTTCCAGAAAGCCAACACTAAAACAGCTAATACAAATTCTTGGAAAAAGAAGTGCACAAGAGACTGGCCAGTCAGTCATTCAGGCCTCACAGTAGTTGAAAGTGGAGCACCAACCGGCCTTCGAAAAGGTGAACTGCTTGCCAAAACACGAATGCGATAAGAAAATCGTGTTGGGAGGGACAAAAATTGAAGCTGTAGCATGTTTGATCATCTAGCATGAAAAGGCGACAAATTCACACATTGGGTAGTAGATTGGCCACAAGCGAGTTTTTGTAATTTTGGGGATATGTCCATAAATGTTGTAATTTCTGAAAATTTGGAAGAATTCTGGAAAAGCTGTAACAGTTGGTTGCTTTTTGTGCATAATAAATGGTACTTTCAAGTGTGCATATCGTTGTATAGCATAAGCAGTAATACTAAGGCAAGTTTGATTGGCCAACCAACCATGTCTCCTAATGGTCCCATAATTATCAGAAACAGATATCTATGGTAAGACAAACAGATTACTGGTGATGCCAAAATGAGGTCTAGCTGTAAGAAAATTACGCTGAAGAAATGGTAACCGAAACCTTGGCTTTATTGCATGAAAGAAACACTATAACTGCAAACAAAGGCAGTTGAACTTATGTAAACTGGCTAAAAATTGTACCAAATAGACTGATATATTGGACAAAGTACAGCAACAAAAAATGAAATTCATGTTAAAAGTGTGTAGTAAAACAAAGTAATATGGGAGCTTCTGTACTATATCTCTAGTCTTTTTCAACCAAAATTTTGGAAATTAAATGTTCAGGTTGTTTCCAGATCTCTATTCTTGTGATTCTGTAGATGGTTGCCAGAATTGGAATCATTGTGACTTTTCAGACTGAAACGAGATTTCCAGACCATTCAGATAATTCTCTCAAACTAAAAAAATCTACAGCTACTAATGAAAAACACAGTTACGTTATGAAATTTTTTAATCATGAAGCACTCATACATTTGGCCTTTTCTTCATCATTTTTTCTTATTTGGAATAGGAACATGTTTACAGATGGCTGATAGGCAATATATCACTGCATTTATTTGTTAGAATTACAGATGGTCAATAGATTAATAACAATGTATTTATCTGTTGTGTTTTAAAGCAAATTTTCAGAATCAACAAGAAACATGAGAGATACAGATAGCATAGCAGTCAACCAGCCTAAAGATGAACACACACACTGGTTCCAGAATAAACTACATTAAATACTGCAGCTATCTCAGTAGAATAGTTTAAGAAAAACATCAGCAAATTTAAGAGTTTCAGTAAAACTTGTAGGTGACATCTATAAGTGTCCAAAATAATATTAATAATAATAATATACCAAAAGTGAATTTTTGCATACGTTTACAGTACATAATAGGCTGAGCATCCCTCATCAGAAAATCCCTAAATGGAAAACCTTCAAAATCTCAAACTTTTTTAATACAAAGTCACAAATGGAAAATCCCAAAGGCTCGGGAAGGTTCCCAGACATTATACAGGTCTTTGTGCATCCTGATGGTCACAACGCATGACCTCGGATACCCTGGGTAGGGCTCTGACACTCTGTTCTGTTGTAGCGATAGGCAAACTGATTCTTTTGAAAGAATCTATTATTTCACTTCGAGTCACTAAAGCAATTCATTCGCACTGATTTGTTCATTGACATTTCTGGTGAGAGATTTCCACAGGGAATGACTCTCAGGAATTGGCTCTCAGTTGGACCCACTTGTGTCATTCATTGATTCTTTCGGTCGATGATTTCTGCATGGAATGACTCTTGAATTGGTTCAGTCAGGTCCATTTGTGCTGTTCATTGACTCTTTCAGTTTAGTGAAGGATTTTCAGTTTAAATTTACTTTTAAATCACACAGAAAAATATTTTTCCTCAGTTTTTAGATAAGCTGGTTTAAAAATATCCATGCAATTTACTGTATTTTTTTACACTTCTGAATAAAGTTAGATTTTCTGGCTGAAACATGAAACTCACCGAGAGACCTTGGTGAACATTTTATACCTAGTGAATAACAATTTTGACCAATTATTTGAGAGAATGGCATCTTTTACAGTCCCATAGTAGAAAGTTCTTGCTCAATCTGCAACAGATACAAGGTGTCTCACTTGCTACCGAACCTGGCATTTCTTTAATAATATTAACACTAACGAAGATATTGCAACGAAATTTGAAGTGAATTTACCTCATTTCGTGCAAAATGTGATGACATCACATGTGCTGGAAGTGGCCACCATTTGCGTCCAGACAGCATTGAACCCGGCACATCATATTGTGGAAAGTTCTTGCCAGTACGTTCACAGTCACTGCCTGAATTTCTTCGATGATGTTTGCTTTCAAGGCACCTATGGTTCGCAGTTTCTTTTGGTAAACTGTCCCTTTTAGATCCCCATAAAAAGCAATCAGGAGGCGTCAGATTGGGCAAGCGCGGTGGCCACAGACCCTTCAAAATGATGTGGTCGCCAAAAACGGACTGAATCTCGGCCATACTGGTGTGTGATGTCGCTCCATCACGCTGGTAATTTCCAATGGAGAGTTCTTCGTCATCCAATTGATTTACAAAGGTGTTGAAGATTCCCATATATGAAGCTGTTGTGATAGTTGTATTGAAGAAGATGGGACCAATTATGCGGCGCCAGGTCATCCCATACCAAACACCAATTTTCTGTGAATGAAGGGGTTCTTCATGTAACGCGTTGGGATTTTCACTGGCCCAAATACGGGAATTTTGAGAATTGACGTATCCGGACAGGTAAAACCACGCCTCATCCGAGAACCACGTGTAGTCCAGAATGCCCGGATTTTCCTGAAGAAATGTCTGAAACCTTCGACAGTATGTCACTCGTTTCACGTGGTCAGGCTCTTTCAGTTCGTGGACCACGGACATACGGTACGCATGAAGCTTTGCTTTTTTCACAGCACGTTGACAAGTGCTTTTGGACAACCCTGTTTCCTGTGACAGTCAGCAAAAGTGACTTCCTGGGAGACACAAGTAGTCGGCCCTTTACGTTCTGGATCGTTTTCTTGGATGTTTGTGGATGACCTCCTATGTGGTCGTCTAATAAAGTCTCCTTGGTTTCCAGTTTCTTTGACAATGCCCAAATGGTGGACTTGCTCGGCTGATGTCTGCCTGCAAACCTCTCCAGGCATTACTGTTGACAAGATTTTATCAATTCTGTTTTCCAATAAGTGCGAACAATAACACTTGCTCCTCCAGAACGTACTTTTCACACGTACACAAACAGCCACAAGCACGAGCACTCACCATCAACAACCGTATTGTGTAGACACGCTCAGTGAAATGGCATAACAAAGCAAGAGAGAAGCGTGTCTGGCTGGCTGGCTGGTGGACAGCGCTGGGTGCAAAGCTGTATGGACGCAAATGGTGGCCACTTTCAGCACATGTTGCGATGTCATCACATTTCACATGAAATGAGGTAAGTCCATTTCAAATTTCGTTGCAATATCTTTATAGGTGTTAATATTATTAAAGAAATGCCGGGTTCAGTAGCGAGTGGGACACCCTGTATAATGGTGGCACATAATCTGTGGGTGGTCAGTGGTCAAGATAACCACTAGATGCAAAACAAAATAAATAAATAAATAAATAAAAAATATTTGCACAGGCAGAAATTTAAAGAGAGAGAGAGAGAGAGAGAGATGACCATTTCTTCCACCAAAAAAAAAAAAAATAGAGGAAAAGAAAATGAAATTAAAAAGCCTAACCTAAGTGCTACAGCAATTGCAATGATAACTAGAATCAAGAACACTCTGCCCTTTGTATCTACAATTTTGTCTTCATTTTCAAGCCAAAACACAGAGATTTATGGAATAAAATTATATTTAACAATGCAGGACAAAAGGAGCATTGCTAGAAAAAAAGAATTAAAATTAAGGGAGACTCCATACTACTTTTGTTATTTGAAAAATTCTTCTCCATTTTCTATCACAAATGTAAGCATTTATGTATGATGTTTAAACAATAATACAGTGCAGGGAAAATACCACAGAAGAAAAAAAAAACCTTTAAATGGGAGGAATCTTTGCTGCCTTTAGCTTCTATTGTCGAAAATTTTTGCCTCCATTTTACGATTATGGGTGAAATTTTTTCTCCGTCCAACTTTCGTTTTTGCAAAATTTTCCTTCATTTTAAAACTTAAATGCAATATGTATATAATAAAATGATACTTAACAACAATACTGGGCAGAGAAAACATTGTGAGAAAAAGAACTTAAGATTGCAGGGCTGTGTCTAACTTCTGTTTTTGGAAATTGTTGCCTCCATTTTCAAACTGAAACACATTTTTGCAATAAAATGATATTCAACAACACTGGGCAGAGAAAACATTGCAAGAAAAAAAGACTTAACATTTGGGAAGAAATCTTCACTCCGTCTAACTTCCATTTTTGGATAATTTTGAAAGATGGCGAAAAACTTGCATCCATGATTGGGCGTCTGCAAGAGAGGATTTAATAGGGTTCTGGGGATGTCGTTGTCATCTGCAGGACTGAAATAAAATCTGAAGTATACGTTGCACATCGCAGTGTTTCTGCTATGGGAATTTTACAGAATTGATTCTTTTCAGTAAAGAATTGTCCTCAAATGACTCAATTTTCTGATTAGTTCTTTTCAAATGAATTATTCATGAATGACGTTAAATTTATGAAATATCGGAATCGCTTTTATTTCTTGAAGTATAAAAGGATTTAGCATTCAGACTTTGTCCCAAGCTATCTCATCATACAGGATACATATGCAAATACTACAAAAAACTGAAAAATCCAAAATCTATGACACTTCTGATCCCAAGCATTTCAGACAAGGGATGCTCAATCTGTACTATTGTTGACTCAAGATCCAATACAAAGACTATTAAGTAACTTTCAAAAAAAAAAAATTTTCTCACACAATGGATCCTTTAGGATTTTTACAAAAACAGATCATTAACTACAGGTTTTTAAATAAAAATTCCATCATGTATAAAAATGGGTAGTATCTCAGAAAACCATAGAAATATCAATCCATTAAACAAAAGTAAAAACCACTTTTTGGAACAGTTACCAAGAATTTTGTTCCCACATCAGAACTACAAAATCTATGGCAAATGCAAAAACAAAAAGTAATCATTCAACAAACCAAACACACTGCTAATATTTACATACTATGATACAGATATTAACAATATATATATAATGTATATATAGCATCTACACTTCAGTCATCGTCCTTTAGACGCTGCCTGACATTTCTCTTCACATCGCTAATGTTCTTTCTCTTCTTGAAGAAAGAGTTTTCAGAAGAAAACGAATCATCTAAATGTCCAATAACTTTCTCTTTAATTTTGATCCTAGAATCTTCATTTGTTAGTGGAATGTACATTTCCACAATATTGTCCGATTTCTCTGGCAGTTGCAAGTCAACAGGAACTTCCACTCTGGAAAAAAAAAAAATAAACTTATTGAATTTTGAAATAATTACACTGAGGGATGACTAGATCATTCACATGGCACAGTGAAACCTCCATTAATGGACACCTCCGAACAACAGTAACCTCCGCGCAAATGCAAGTTTTGGTTGGTACCGAACAATTTCTGTAGGATTAACAATAACCTCCGAACAATGAGACCTCTTAACAACAGTCGATGGAAACTCCAGTCATCCGTGGAGGCCTAATGGACATCCTGTCCCTTAGTTTTTACATAGTGCGTTCGGTACTACAGCAAGAGGGACAGCATAGGAACAAAGAATATTTATTGCTAAAGGCATAATTGGGTTGGATAACAGTTGGTACATAGTGCAGTGATGGAAAGTTGCAAAATCATTTTTGGAGCAGTAAAATGCATTTTTGGAGCAGGAAAATACATTATGGGAGCAGGTAATAAAATGCATTTTTGGAGCAGTAAAATGCATTTTTGGAGCAGGTAAATGCATTTTTGGAGCAGGTAAATACATTTTTGGAGCAGCAAAATGTGTTTTTGGAGCAGGTGAAATACATTTTTGGAGCAACAAAATGCATTTTTGGAGCAGATAAAATACATTTTTGGTGTAAGAAAACATTTTTTTCAGAGCAAGAAAAATATTAATAGATAGAATAAACTCTTAAGCAAAAATGTTTTGGAATTAGATGCACCTTACTCAAATTTAAAGCATCTTGCATTGAAATATGTACACACACATGCAAACATTTTAGTTTTCAAATAGATAAAAAAATTTGTAACCATAGCAGGATTCTATTATTAATCATTTATTTTACAAAAAAAGTTTAATTTTTTGCTGCTTTTCTCAATATTTAATTGATCACTTCTATTTTTTTCTATTTCTTTTTTTGAGATAGTTAGCAGTGTTTTGTTTTGCTTCTTTTAATAGTATCTGTCCACTTTCTATTGCACTTATGTCTCTTTTTTTCTTATGCCACATTCAATGTTCATCTCAGCATTGTTTAACATTTTCTGAGAGTAATCCAACTGCTGCAAAAGTTTAGCTTCTTCCCGTTTCAAATCACCTTGCGAACATTCAATTTCTTCTTCTCTTTTTTGCTTATTTTGCTGCATTTTTCCAGCACTAATCCACTCTTGATATTTTCCCCAGGATTCTTTATAAGTTGCCAGAAGCTTTTTGGTTACATTAATTTTACTCACACCTCCATTTAGTCTCTTGACTGATCTTTGTGCTTCTTGCTCTCCACATGGCGCCTATAATCATTGCACCCGGCATGCGCTACGCTAAAATTGCAGCCTTACAAAACATGATTTGGCAAAACTTTAGATGCCCCATAAAAAGGCCACTCTTTACTATATATGTATCATGATACACTTAATGATAAGTTTTATCCGACTTCGTTCTTTTTGTTGTCACAGCTATTTCACTGCTATGGTTCATTTCATTTTAATCTAAATTAACCCTTTCCACTAGAATAAATTTTCATCCATACTCACCCAGCACTTGTACTTTTTTTTTTTTTTTTTTCTGCAGTAGAGACCACAACTTAGCAGTGAAAGCTCAGCTTTGGCTCGCCGGCCCCTACATACGAGCTATACAGTAGAGGCGTCATCAGCATGGCGGGTGACACCCGACCTATTCCACGAAAAAGAAATGTCTCGTGAGCATCGACATGCGAGCTATAGAGGTGTCATCGGCATGGAGGGTGAAACTAAACACGCACAATATTTGCCGTAAAAGAAATTCCGCGCAAGCCCCGACATACAAGCTATGGAGGCGTCACAGGCGTGGCGAATGACACCTGTGCTATTTGGCGAAAAAGAAATGACTCGCGAGCTATAGAGACGTCATATGCGTGGCAGATGACACTTGACATGCGAACTATTCAGCAAAAAAGAAATTCATCGCGAGCGTCACCATGCGAGCTATAAAGGCGTCATCGGAAAGGAGGGTGACACCTGACACGCCGATGATGTTTCTTTCTCTCTATTCGGTGAAAAAGAAATGCCTCGCAAGCCCTGGCATGAGAGCTACAGAGGCGTAATCAGCATTGCGAGTAACACCCGACCTATTCAGTGAAAAAGAAATGTCTCGCGAGCGCCAACATGCGAGCTATAGAGGCGTCATCAGCATGCCGAGCTATTCGGCGATTTCGTAATGTCGGTTGTCACCCGACAGTCGAGTGGAAAGGGTTAAAACGTTTGCACCAAAATTTTCACAAGCACAATGCCACATGTTATCAATGTAAAGAGTTCACAATAGGTGCTGAGCTGAGCTCCCTCCCGGTTTTTGCGCACAGCACTCTTAAATGGCTGTATGGGGAATCACTTGACAAACAGTGTACGAGAAGAAACTCTGCCTCCGTTGGCGGGGAAGTCAGAACATCGAAGGCATATCGGGACTATCTGTAAAGTGCGTTTTTTCACCCAAAAGACGGTAAAAAATAGAAAACTGCTTGCAGGGATCTTGCGTGGGCTTTTCAGTAGTTTTTTGGGCGACTTCCATAAAACCGTAAGATGCAGTCAAAATCCGTACAAACTACAGGTAATCCGAAAAAGTTGGCGTCTCTGAATACCTATGAATCCTTTAGACACATAACCATTGTATCCTGCCACAGGAGAGCCATTTTCAGTCATCCTCTGCTTCAACGAAATAGCTAACAGCTGACCTTACGCTGCATTTACGTAATCATGCACCTCGCCTGGAACGAAATAACTGCGCCATCCCAAAGAGCAGCGAACGACATATATACAATCTCAATTGCACAACACTCCAAAAGACCACCAAACCATCTGTAAACAATCTTCATTGGGATTTCATAATGTACAGCATCGTTTCTCCAACATACCACGTGATTACAACAAAAGTCCTCCTCTATAAGCTCCACCTACATTGTGAAACCAATTTGTCACTTATACTGAAAAAGCAATGAATCAGAAGGTAGGTGAAAAGCATTTCCGAAATGTTGGGATTCGCACTATGTGTTGATTAAGCGTTGTTATATGTTTGACCAAATTACATGTAGACCCTAAAAAAGTGTCATTCGATTCGCCGTTTAAAACTGCATTTTTTGCCGTAAAAACATTTTTTTTTTTTTTCGCTCGGCAGTTTTTGCTGTGGATTGCCGTTTCGGCGCAGTTGGACGCAAATGTTACATTTTTTCGTAATTTGTAGCAGTTTGGTGCAAGATAATGAAATTGCTGCAGTTCGGCACAAACTTTTCATCACCGGCAGTGGTAAGTTTAAGTGAAAAGAAAGCAGTTTAGTTCTATGTGGGACAAGCTGTAGCTTCAAAGTATGTTTCACACACCAGGGGGGGGGGCATGGAATTTGGCCCATTGGGGGTGATGTTTCCAGTTTGGTCTCTGTGGGCTCTGTTCCTGCTTTACAGTCAGCGGTCAGATAACTGTGCAGTTACACTTTACTATCTAACATTTTTCTTTTTAAGTTTCCTATAGCATTCCCTAACCTTAATGTCTTAGTTTGCTATTTCTAAGGGCTATTTAACACCTGATGTCGGACATTGTTTTCATAAAATCCTCTACACTATAAATACATACATACATACATATCACTAAGTTGTTCTCTGAGATTCAGAGGTTAGCTCCAAAAAGAAATACAAACTTCCAGATATTTTTACTTATTGTTGTCGTATCAAACTTCGCCATTTACAGCGATCTTGACATACAACTCATGCTTCACTGATATCCATTACACGCCGTACACAAGATCTTTTATATTTAATACTCATAATCTTTTTCTCATGCAGACACTCCTGAATCTGATCCACCCATGTCTTCCTTGGCCTTCCTCTGCCTTTCCTTCCTGCCACTTGGGCTGAAAATATTTTCTTAGTAAGCATTTCAGCACTCATTCTTTCAACATGGCCAAACCACCGAAGCATATTGGTCTCCACCTTGCTAACAACATTTTGCTTTACATCAACAACTGCAATACATCTTCATTCCTCTCACAATCAGACCGTGTCTTGCCACAAACCCCCTCAAGTAACGCATTTCTCCAGCACACAAACAACTGCTATGTTTCCTCTGCAGAACCCAGGTTTCACTGCCATACATCAGAGTAGGAACAATTACAGTTTCATACACAGCCATGCAGGACTCTCTAGAGAACCCATCATTCCTGTGAAAACCTCCCAGAGCAGCTATGACTTTCAATGAAGAATTCACTCGCCTACTGATTTCACCATCCAACTTGTTCTCTCTGTCAAACATGCTTCCTAAATACACAAACTCACTCACCTGGTCAATCACAGTGCCATTTATACTTACATTACATTCAGTGCTACCCATTCCTCTCTCAAACACCATAACTTTGTTATTATATTTGCACTTTTAAGGTATTAACCTCTTGCAAAGTGCGCATAGTTTACGTGCAATTCATACATGAAAAAACCACTAGAAAGTACCACGTACTCTCCAAAAAATTATGGTAACCTCCAATGACAACACACTTCCAACACGTCATTCATCGTGATGTAACTGGGCTTCCAAGTTAACAGACTTCTTGCTTACGCTTCTTACTTCCGGGTGTGAAACATCGTTTTTTTTTTTTTATCCCCTTAGCCTTATGAGATGTTACTCAAAAAGCTTGTCAATTCTATAAAAATCACACATACAACTCATTCATACCATTCAAATAAAAACTATGTACATAACCTTACATTCATAGGTGATTAAACCTTGGTCAACTGTAATTATCAAACTCCTCCTTCTGTTTCACAACCTCTGCTACTCCCACTGCAAGTGTCACACCCATTCAGCCCCTCACATCCAATCCTCTAGTACTTTCAACAGGCCTCTGTCATCTTCAGGAGGCAGGTGTGTCTCACCTGCCCACCACAGCTCAAGTGAGCAGAGCCATCGAGGCATGGGCCCCAGTCGCTATCGCTGAATCGTTGTGTCTCTGGCGCCATCTATTGTCCCTGCTGCTCTTTTTTCCCTCTTTCTTTTTACGCTGCTGTTCAATTTTTATTAGGGCTTTCCATTGTTCGTTTAGGTTACTTGGCTCATTAATGTTGCATAATCTTGATCTGTTTTTTTCAATTAATACTGATTCTGCTATTCTTAACTGCTTTTTGTTTTTACAGCTCTTAATAATTTTAATATCTTCAAACCTTGGACATTGTTGATTTTCCATACAGTATTGGGTCAATGCTGTCTTAGCTTCTTTTTTATTCTAATTATTAATATGCTGGTTTAATCTATACTTTAATTTATTCTTGGTGCTGCCTATATAAGACACAGGTGGTTGCTGGTCTATTGGGATTTCATAAATTCCTGCTCTATCTAATTGGCTAATTTTTTCATTTTTAATCACTAAATTTTTTACAGTAAGTACCTGATTTCCTACCTGTATGTCATACTTGCCACAAAGTTTATTAATTTCTGCTGACACATTTTCTATATATGGTATTGCTCCTACATATTTTACAAGTTTTTTATCAGTCTTGACCTTATTGTAACCCTGAGTTACTTCATAAATCCATTTTTTTAATACCTGTTTAGGGTATCCAAAATCAAATGCAATTTTTTCAATATATTCAATTTCTTCATTTCTATACTGTTCAATTGATGAGTGTGTTAAACTTCTTTTAATTAGTGTTTTAATACTATTTCTTTTATGTGTTAATGGATGTGATGACTGAAATGGTATAAGTACTGGGATATATGAAGATTTTCTATGCACTCTGAATTGCATATTCTCCTCTGTTTTAACAATCAAAACGTCCAAAAATGCCAAAGTATTGTCATGTTCTTGTTCTACTGTCAGTTCTATAGATGGATAAATTTCACTATACTTTTTTGTCAAGTCCTCAAGTTCATCATTTTTTAGCCTGGATAACAGAAAAATGTCATCAACATATCTGCAGTATATCAGTGGTGGATCCTCAAGTTTACTTATTATTTTTTCCTCAATGTCACTCATTATAATTTCAGCAAATAAAGTTGACAGTGGTGACCCCATAGGTCCACCATGATTTTGTTTGTACATCTTGTTGTTAAACTTAAAAATGTTATTTTCATATATGTACAATAAAATTTGGTTTTTCCCTTATTTATACTCAGTTTGAATTTCATGCAAACTTCGTGCATCCGAGTCAACATACTCTGCAACTCACTTTTGCTCTCTGCCAACAGGACAGTGTCATCAGCACACAGCAATCTGCACACACGGATATCACCAAGACATAAACCACTATTATCTATTTTGGCATCACGCATGCATGCATCCATAAATATATTAAACAGTCATGGTGACATTACACAACCTTGTCTAACTCCTGCACCAATGGAAAACCATTTTGATAAAACACCATTCACTCGTACACATGCTCTACTACCAGTATACATGGCTTTTACACTATTAAGTAGATTCCCAGTAACACCATATTCATTCAATACCTTCCACAAAAGTGTCCTATCGACTCAGTTGTAAGCTTTCTCTAAATCTATGAAGGCAGTAAAAACTTTCTTCCCAACAGCCAGATACTTTTCAATCATCATGCGTAATGCAAAAATCTGGTTAGTGCAGCCTTTACCAGGCATAAAACCACTCTGCACATCCCACACTTTCTCTGATGTAAGACCCTGTACTTTTTCAATAACAACCTTACCAAACACTTTCCCTGGCACACTCAGTAGGCTAATACCACGATAGTTCTTGCATTCAGTCTGATCACCATTTCCTTTATACAAGGGAACAATGATAGCATCCTTCCAATCCCAAGGGACCATTTCTAACTCCCAGCACAACTGGCAAATTTCAGTTAACCAGTCAATTATAGAGTCACCACCATACTTCAACATCTCTGCAGTTAAGCCATCAACTCCTGGAGCCTTACCATTCTGAAGAGATTTTAGAGTTTTACACACTTCTTCTCTTGAGATCCCTCCTGTGCTTTCATCCCTCATTGTGATATCATCTGCATCTGTTTCAGAATCATTTTTGCTCTCCTGATCTAATAACTCACAGACGTATTCGCCCCATCTGTCACTTAACTCATTGGGCTCCCATATCATTTCCCCAATCTCATTCTTCACACAACTTACAACTTTGTTTACCCTATTTTTCCTGAGTCTCATGTACTTCCAGACGGACTTTCTATCTTTCTAAAAAGCCAGTTCATGCCTTTCCACTTTCTCTTTCCTATCTTTTGCCTTACTGTGGCGAACCAGCTTAGCAGCTTCACGCTTCTTACAGCGATATTCATCCACAGAGACTCTACCTTGCAACATCCCCAAATAGGCTTCCTTCTTTTTCTTTACTGCCTCATCAATCTCACTATTCCACCAAGCATCACCTCTATTGTTACCCACTATTGTGGTGCCACAGACCTCATTAGCAGCAGTAACAACACAGTTCTTAAAACATTCCCACTTCTTTTCTACATCCCTCTCACAAGATTTCAGATCCTTCAGTCGTTCTCTGAGTAAGTCAGAATACCGCTGATGATCTTCAAGGAGCCTATCAACCTTTATTCTTTCTATCCTGGGTCTCTTCCTATACACTATAAATTATTTCTTTAATTATCATACTCAGTTTATTCAGCAGACAGCTTTTGTAAAAAGCACTGCAGCATTTTCTTTATTGTGTATAAGTTTCATATATTTACTCTGCTTTTGCAGAAATGCAATGACCTAGCAATGTCAACTTAGGCCTAACCTCTGAACAATGGCCACCTCCCAACAATGGTCACTTTTCCTCAGTCCCAGCAGTGACCATTATTTGGAAGTTTCACTGTATTATAATTTGTTCCACAGAACTGAGGCTACATCCTGCAGAACAGGACTTTAAAGTGAGACTGTTAATTACATGACATTTTAACAATGACAGAAGGAAGCTCTAATTAGCAATTTATTTTTTTGTGTTTCAATCCCTTCCCTCCTCCCCATTTAAACAGAATAAATTAAGGTATCTGAATTTTAAAATGAATTAACAAAGAGTTTATTAATGTAACGGTCATATACACAGCAGGAGCAAAACAATATGACCCCCCCCCCCCCCTCCCCATCTGATGCTTTGATCATTTCTGGCATGGTGGTGTACACGTATAAAAGTCAAGGGTGTAAGCAGTAAAGGTGGGCTTCACAGTAATTTTCCTGTCACAGTGACAATGGTGACAGTTCTATGGAGGTAATGCTGACTTTAAACGGGGACAAAATCGCCGTCTAGGACAGTGGTGACAGAGCTGTAAAGAAGCCGGAACTGTGAATCATTGTCTTTGTGATGTATAGCAGGCCTGTGGGTTCCAGGAATTTATCCTGGCAGGCCCCTATTGTCCATTCATTTTGTCTTTCACAGTAGACTGCTTTACAGAAGACCCTTAGGGAAAATACTAGATGGGATGGCAAACATTTATTGAATTTTGGGAAACAATTCTATTTACAGAAGTACGTATTTACATTATGACGTTCATGTGGTTGACCACCCACTGAATATAAAAAAAAGCTCTTTCTCATCCTCATAGCAACTTCCAATCTCCTCCTTGTCTCTCCCCTCGCGAGCCCCCTCAAACACTTTGGGGGTCGTATCATTGACACTTCGTAACGAATGTCCCTTTGGTTCCACCTCCAAGCATGTAAGAAGGCCTACAGAACATCACCATGTATTTGACAAACAACATCTATCTTACCAGTCCAAACAACATGGCGTCTTTTAGGAGAAGTTTCACAAAGTATCTATGGCGGGTTTGTAAGAATAAATTGTCCGTTCTCATACAAGATATCTTACACTGCCTTTACTTGAACACACACACACACACACACACACACACACACATAATATTCATCATTGTAAGGCAAATTTGAACAATGCATCAACTGAATATTTAAATCATATTTAAATATTTATAGAGGCCACTTGTTTGCAGAGATCCTCACAGTCCTACTGGTAACAGTGACAAAATCACTATTTACAACAGGGGTGACAGAGCAATAACAGAACAGTGAGTCAGCATCTCGCTTGTAACAGTGACAAAATCACTGCTGTGATCGGCTTGCTTTGAATTCTTTGTTTATGAGTGAACACACGCAGAGAAAGCCAAAACAAAAACTATCTTATGACTATCTCATGCGTGGGACAAAGAAGAGACAGGAAGAAAGTGCACATCACATCACTAGTGACCTCTATGATGCTTCAACAGAAAAAGAGACAAATTTTGAAGATGACAATCTGTTTATTGGTGTATATATTACAAGGATGGTAAGTCAGATAATATCCAAAAACTTGAAAATTTTGTTGTCCTGGAGCGGGACTTGAACTTGTGTCTCCCAGATAGAGCCCGGGTATGCTAACCACTACACCACCAAGAACGACCAAGTCTCAAGTTTTTGATTAATTTGAATATAACCATCACAGGGTTAGTTTTGCTGCGTGTGAGTATGGTTGGATGTTACGGTTTTGTTAAGTGAATGTATGTGAGCACGTTTCTTGAGTTACCTAGGTTTAGTTTATGTGTTAGTACACAAATTCAATGGAGTGTAAAATGTGCGTATTTCTCGACATATCGAGATGAAAAGTTTGTAAATACTTTAAAGTATAAATGAACAATGGAGTGTGTAAATATTTTAATATATAAATATATTTTCAATGGAATGTGTAAACATTTTAATATATAAATATTTTTTCAATGGAGTATGTAAATATTTTAAAGTAAAACTGAACTACAAGCCGCTGCAAAGTGGCTTCGTATGCCTCGCTATGCTCATTTACATATGTAAGGTACACAACAGTGGAAGAGAACAACTTGCCCTGCTGGAGACTATGGAAAAGGACCCCAAAATCAACGTGAATCAGGGGTGGATTGTCGGTCGCAAAAGGACCCTGGAAAATTTTTGCAAATGGGCCCGTTCAGTTGTAGTTCTGTGTATCACAACAAGGTACTGTATCACAAGGTACTTGTATCCGTTCACTTGTAGTTCTGTGTATCACAACTGAAAATCACTTTGTTTATTTGAGAAACAAAACATAAAGTACAGTTGCTCTGGAAATAGTGGCAAGCATAGTACTGGGGGGGTAAAAAGTACACTCGTCATCCTTAAATTGAAGTAGGTGTTGCGGAAAAATTTCATCGGCCTATGCCAAGATTTTACTGCAGAAAAATTGTATTGCAATTTTTCTGTTGTGGACAATCACGGGCAGAAATTTCAAGATTTTTAAATATTGTGGCGAACATATTCTTCATTTAGTGATCATATATTCAGATGTGTTTCAATTACAAACGTGCTTTTATGCTGCAGTTATGTATTGTAAAGACACCTTACTAAATAACATAAACAAAACATTTTGCAACTTCATGTTGAAATGATATCTCCGTAAATGCTTTCATCTGCAGCCCTTGTCTGTTATCACAAAGAGCATAGGCTGCGTAGGTAGAACATTTCAGGGGAATGGGATCATATATGAACACCCTGCAAGTTATTTCAAAATAAGTTCTTGATATTATTAGTTTTCACTTTGAATTCTGTTTTGTCAAATAGTGGATACTACATCTCATAATGACCATTATCTAGCATTGTTCTGCAACTTTATCAAATATGGGTGAGTATTTTCACTACTTTAACTAAAGTAGCAAAAAAATTTAGCCTTGTTCAGCCCCCACCCCAATGCTGTTAACATATGCAGATTGTTTTGCCTTCTGATTTTTCCTGATGTCGGGCCCCTTCAAACATTTCAGGATGAAATGAATGGTCAAAGAAACTATAGAAATAGATAGACATCCCTTCCCCACTCCGCAGTTGAGAAAGACATCGGTTAGTTCCATGGGGAGGAAGGAGTGGAAGTTTGGAAGAGGAGATATTTTTTAATGGCTAAACAGATTAATCATAGTTTTCGGGCTTGTTCAGGCCCGGGCGGGCTGGTGCTGACATACTTCAGGCTCGGGCTCTTAAAATTGAACCCGAACTCAGCTCTTATGAGCACAGCACTAATGCCTCCTACAACCAATGGGAGTAAAATCAACTACCCCCCCCCCTTCCTTGGGGAATATATATAGAACATCTCGTACACACACCCGTCCTCCCACAACATACGGTACATACATACATACATTCTCGTTCCTCAGCTACTAAGTGAACCCAGAAGTTTGCAAACACACATGGCCCATCTATTATAGTTGGGATTCTAGCAGTTGCCTGGTGGGGGGATTTTTATCCCAATTCAAAACAGAAGGGTTTTTTTCCCCTGCTTGTTATAATTACATTATATGTATTTCGTTTATAAAAAAACTGTTGTTGTTCAGTTGTGTGTTTAAAACAACTGAACTGAAAACATTTTTAAGAAAGTAAGAGACAAAATATATGAAAGGGACCCACCGGGAAATGTCCTGGTGTCCCGGTGGGCCAATCAGCCCCTTGATGTATATGAAATGTGAAGCAAACCTAAAAAGGTAAGTTGTCATATTTTACATTCTATCTTATAGTGTTATCTGCTTTCCACGTAGGTCATGGTCAAATCATGCTATTGAGCATGATGAAATAAAGTAAACAATAGCATTTTAGACTTCTGTGCAGCCACCTAGTGGCAAATCCAAAAGTTCAATCTTAATACACTGCTGGCCACCCAAAATGCAACACCAAGGATATGAGATAGCAAAGCCAGATTTACTGGACACATAACAACAGATACAAAGATGAAACGATTGAGCTTACAGGCCCGTGCGACTTGCGGAACATGCAGACATCAATAGTTCGTGTGGCCCCCATGGCTGGCAATAATGGCTGCTACACGTCGTGGCATCGAACGAAAGAGGCTTTGGATGTGGGCTTGGGGTATGTCGGTCCAGGCTGCTTCCACACGTTGCCACAGTTCATCAGGCGTAGTCGCTGGTGGTGCTTGCCGGGCCACTCGGTTGCCGATCAGCGACTAGACGTGTTCGATGGGCAAAATATCGGGAGAGCAGGTGGGCCACGGCAGCAGTGACACCTGGTGGGCCGTGAAGAATTGTTGCACGATGCGTGCCACGTGCGGACGCGCATTGTCCTGTTGAAACGTGGCCGCTGGCAGGTCCTGTAGGTAAGGGAGGACTACAGGCTCCAAAACGACGAAGAAGTAGCGGTGGCTGTTGAGTGTACTGGTTATGCGTACCAGAGAGGTGTGGGTGTCATATCCAATTGCACCCCAAACCACAATGCCAGGCGACGGACCAGTATGGCAATGCATAATGCAGGCGTCATACAGTCTATCGCAGCGGTGCCGCCACACGCAGATCCGACCGTCGTGGTGTTGCAGGCAGAAGCGGGATTCGTCGGAGAAGACAATGTCGTGCCATTCCGTAGTCCAGGTGCGGCGTTCAACAGCCCACTGCCGCCGCACTCGCCGGTGGCGTAACGTCAATGGTAATCGGAGCAATAGCCGCCGTGCGACAAGTCCCCGCTTCTGCAGACGACGTCAAACGGTACGTGCTGACACAGGTTGTTGCGCAACACACCCTAATTCCTGCGCTAACGTTCGTGATGTGGCGATGTGAGCTGTCAATGCCCGCCGCACATGTCGGTCCTCTCGTTTGGTGGTGTGCCACGGCTACTGCAATCGCTCACGTCGGTTCGTCCGTCCCTCCTGCACCCACAAAATCCATACTCGCCTCACTGTGGCTGGATGTCGTCCCACACAGGCGCCAATGTCTTGGTACAATAAAACGCTGTCGCGATAAGCCACTATTTGTTCTCTGTCGAACTCCGAAACGTGCTGGAATGACTGCCGTATTCTGCTACGAGGCATCAGGAAGCTTCTCACGCACAGGTCCGGTAGCACAACACACTTCCACTACTTACACCGCGCCTTCTTTGCACCTTTCTTATAGTGCTTCTCGGTGGCGTGCCGGGCGCACATGACTTGCATATGCCCTACAATGCTAATCGTTTGCATGTCCTCTCGCGGGCGACGCATGCTGTGAATTTCAGGCCAATCGGATGCTTCCTTCTTGGTGTTGCATTTTGGGTGGCCAGCAGTGTACAAACCACATTAAAATATGTATACCTTCCACATATTAAACAGGATGCTTAATTATAGTTTTTTTTAAATTAATATTGCTGATCATTTCTTGAAAGTTTCTTTCATTTTCTATAAGTAATTTCCATGGGGTTACAATGATAGTTGTATCATGTGTGTTACATATTTTTTTATTTTTTGCAATTGTAACTGTTTCTGATATTTTGTAATTCATGTTCTGTTTTATGAGCAGATAACTCCACTTTATCAAATTTCATTAAATCGTTATTTCTGGTGCAATACTGTATGAGTGCAGTTTTTCCTTTTTTTTTTCTTTTTTTTTTTTTTGCCAGTTTTTTATATGTTGATATAGTCCATTTTTTAAACTGTTTTTTTGTATTGTCGATATAACACATTCTCAGATGTTAAAGTTTTATCAGTGTTTCATATACACCACAATTTGAAGTTGTGATTTACAGATGTAAACTTAATATATGTTTGTTACATGTGAGCCTTAGACGTTCAAACTTCTTTTAACTTATATTATATGATTCTTGTTGTTTGGATTATGCCTGAAAATATTTAACTTCTAAACATGGGAAACTGACATTACTAAGTTCAATAAACTCAACGTGTTCGGTACCCCTTATAAATTTTACAATATTTCAACTTCCTTATCTACTTACCAAAGACAATGTACAAGAACTTATTTATGTAAAATAAAAGTAAAAACAAAATTGTTCATGTGCATTTGGTGTTACAGGGAGGGAACTGATTTTCTATTTTTTCTACAGCATGCTTACAGGTGAAGACGTCTCAATAATAGTGGTTGTGTGGTTATATTTACATAACCTAAAATTTAGAAACTTATCAAAATTTTATGATAACTTGACAATTGATAATCTGATATAGTTCGTGAAGTTTACAAGATTTATCCTCAGCATATGTCACCATCTCTGATTTCTTCTTAGACAAAGATGAAAACTGAAGATAATTTCTGCAAACTTCATGCACATGTATAAATCTGACCTATCACACTCTTAATAGAAATTTTGAAGAATATATTTCATTCTTCTTATATTTTCTGTTTCACATGTTAAAATTCTTTGTTTGTGACTATAGAAGGCAGTGTGCACAATTATGTAAAGGAGTGTCTTAAAAAATCACTTATGTCAATAATGTGGAAATGTTAACTCACCTTGGTTCTTCGTGGACTTCATGCTAGCTGCCTGTTTTTTTTTGTTTTTTTTTTTTTTTTATTGGAGGTTTAACGACTACCGTGAGCAACTCAATGGGCTATAAGCAGTCGCCCGTCCCTAATTTAGGGTCACTGGTTCCAGGGAAGGGAAAGAGCCAGTTCCGTAAGACAAACACAACATCCATGCCTCGCCGGGATTCGAACCCGGACCCCTTCCGGATGAATGATGAGAGGCCATCGCTTAGACCACTGCGCCACCGGGGTGGATGCCTGATGTTCACACAATATATATTGCCTATTAGATGATATGGGCGTAAGCTAAATGAACCTATATTCCTTATTCAACGAATTAGTATGATTGGATATATAGGTCAAAGAAGCCATATTACATTCAAGAACTAGATTTTAAGTGGTATGATGATTATTATCCTTACAACATTAGTTGTAGTTATCATACTGTTACACACGTTTAAAATGTTAATGTACTGGCCACCCACTGAGGACACAATTAGGGTTAAGTATTCAAAGATATGTCTCAGTTATACTCACCCATTTTTGGTTGACAATCACTCTGGATACGTAGAATGCAGCATTATATATTGGTAAGTCAATCCATCTCTATTTCGCCATGACTATTAGAAAATATTGCCTAAAGATAGGATTTTCACAATGAGATACAATATGCATGAAGTTAAATGAAGTGCACAATTAAAAATGAATATTTAGAAATTACATACAATTGGAACCAAAGAACCTTAAAAGATAAAATGCACAAACTCAACCATCTAAAACCTGTGGTATCATTAAAATTGGGATCCAGAGTGTTTGAACACAATTCGATAATCCTCAACATCGTGACCACCATTTTCCATACATGTTTCAACACATGCTTGTGGCATTATCAATGGAATGTTACAGCGTTCTAACTACTTGGTCTCTGCAGCTCCAATGAGACTCTGCTTGTACTTGCACACTGTCCATCATGGCCAGCGTCATATACGTGGTGGTCACGATGTTGAGGATTATCTAATTGTGTTCAAACACTCTGGACCCCAATTCTAATGATATCACAGGTTTTAGATGGTTGAGTTTGTGCATTTTATCTTTTTAAGGTTATTTGGTTCCATTTGTATGTAATTTCTAAATATTCATTTTTAATTGTGCACTTTGCTTAACTTCATGCATATTGTATCTCATTGTGAAAATCCTATCTTTAGGCAATATTTTCCAATAGTCATGGTGAAATAGAGTTGAAATGACCTGCCAATATATAATGCTGCATTCTATGTATCCAAAGTGATTGTCAATCAAAAATGGGTGTGTATAAATCTGTGAATACTTAACCCTAATTGTGTCCTCAGCGAGCGACCACTACAATTAACATTTTAAACGTGTGTAACAGTATGATAACTACAACTAATGTTGTAATGATAAGGATTAGTACAAACCAGAATGAAGTAAAAACCCTTAAAATTCAAATAAAATTCGAACATAATTGGAATAAAATCTGAATAAGATTACGATAAAAAACCGAACCAAAAGAGAAAAAAAGAAAAATAGCAATGATGAATCCTCCAAAAAACTTTCAGATATGCTTATCTTGTTCACACACACACACCTTCCCAGTCATTCCACACTAACACTCATTTTTGCTTTGCACAATCTAACATTCTCAAACACTTTAATATCTCAATAAATGACATTGCTGAAAATCCCATGTGAACTAAAAACTCATTCTTCCATTTTCTTTCATTAACAGTCCTCCTGCATTTCAGTTCACTTTCCTAATGATTTAATAATGATACCAACGTGCGCAGGGCCTGATTTATGGGAGAGCATTTGGACATGTGCCCAGGGCCCCAAATTTTGAGGACCTCCTCCCCCCCCAAAAAAAATAGTTATAAATTACTTGCTTTGCATCAAACTGATTCACAATGTTCATCCACTAAAAAAAGTTAAAATGGTAATTTTAGAACTGTATGTTGAAACACATGGAAATGAGAAATATAGTTTCCACAATTAAACAGCACACCATATTATCGGCAAATTAATGTCTTAATCTGCCAATAATAACAATGTAACCAGTCCTCAATCATGCATGTATGCACATAACAAGGGATGCCAGGGGGTCACTGAAAGCCACTTGCCCAGGGCCAGAGTTGTATAAAATTAAAATGTGTCCGGATATATAACTAAAATTTAGAACTGAAACAGCAAACTTGTTGCAAACCCGCGAAGCACGAGCTACAATAGCAATAGAATAAGATAATTTAAAGAAACAATTAGTAGAACAATAGATAATTATTAGAACATTACCAATTCCAATGAGGACAAAATAAATACAGCAATGTATGTGAAATGGACCTTTATGGCAAAATATTAAAATATTGTACTATGAGCCTCATAAAAATAAGAGACTAAGGAAGTTTTTATATCCAGAAAAGCAGTTCCATTAATGAACCTTCAAAAATTATAAATAGCATTTTTAACAACTTAATTCAAAAATAGTAGACACAAATAAAGTGCATAAGGAAAAGATTTAATTTAATAACTGACAACTGCAAAAGGAACCTGGTAATAAAATTTAAATTCTTTCTGTGTAAATGAAACTTTTGACAAAGTTCGTATACATTCAGAACAGGCCTTGATTAAATCTAGAGGCCACAAACATCTGTAAAAACAAAAGAACTCAGAAGATGTGAAAAATAAGTGAAAGTTCAAGTTAAAATAGAATTAAGTATATTAATCTGGGTAAAAGCCTTCAGTGAGTGTTTTAGTTGCTGTAAATAATATATATATATATATATATATATATATTTTTTTTTAATCTACAAGCAAAAACTATCTGCAAAATCTGCTAACAATTTGGAAACTATCCACGTACAACGTCCGTGCGTATGTCCACATTCTGCTACTTTGCCAGACTGTATGTATAGAATTACAAAAGTAACACTTTTACATTGTTCCTCTCTCTCTCTCTCTCTCTCTCTCTCTCTCTCTCTCTCTCTCTCTCTCTCTCTCACACACACACACACACACACACACACACACACACACACACACACACACAAAATTGGAGTTAAATATTAACTATTATTATGAGGTAGCGATACAAAACATTACAATAAGTGACCCATATGTTTGTACCTTTGCTAGCAGCAATAATGCTAAACATCCACAAGTTCTAATACTCAAATACGTTCCCATGACAGACTGAAATTTTCAGTCATTTTGATCGTAAAACATGATTTAAACAAACAAGTTACATGTAGCTTTGAGTATCAATATATGTGCAAGCTCAAATAACCTATTACACTTACGGTTGTTCAACGGTAACCCAATGTCCATAAGGATCTGGCTTAGGCTGAGGGCCAATTGCATCATTAGGTATTTCATCATCACCAGATTTCTCACTTTCTTCATCTTTCTCACTTTTTGAATCACCTTCAACCTGCATAAAATTCAAAATGATTCATAATCAAACCATTTACAAGTTTCTCTAGGTCATCAGTGAATAAAATACACAAAAACAAAATTCAAACTTGATAGGAAAAAAAAAAAAAAAAGATCAGCCAAAATTATTGTAGTTCACAAATTTACAAAGGCAGAAAATGATAGCCCAATTAAGTTACATGACATCTATTCCATAAATGTTAAACTTGCCACAGAAATAAACTATGACAGTGATTTTTAAGAGTAATGGGCCTGGTAAAAATGATGAATAATGTATAAAAATGTGCTCATAAAAATAATAAGCTAGTTTAACAGAAACCAATACGAATTGAAGAAATTACTGTTAACATTTAACTAGAAACAAGATTTTGTTAATAACTGGAAGTAACCTGTTCACTTAACCATATTGCTTATTTTGTCCTTGTGCACACAAGAAAAACTTTGGGTATACTCATGAACTTCAATTATTAGGCACAGAAAAATTCTAACACAATCTCCAATTGTGAATAAAGCCACTCCATACACTCCACACAGAGAAGTTTTGCTAATACCTTATCAATGTGAAGTAATAAGTTACTTCCAGTTATTAACAAACTCATGGCTGTTTCTAGTCAAATGAATGCTTTATTTAACAGTAATTTCTTAAATTTGAATTGGTTTCTGCTAAACTAGTTTATTATTTTTTATGAGCAAATTTTTATACATTATTCATCTTTTTTGCCAGGCCATTACTATCTAGATAATTCTGGCATCTTCATGCTAGAACTATTGAATACTTTTCAGGAACACTAACGAAACTGATGCCATGTGACAAATAGGATTTATTTACAGTAACTGAGTGATGAGACAGTGCTTACATATATATATCACATGGAATAGTGATGAAATACTGAGTTCTGGCATGGAGATGCCATGAACTGTTATTCATACAGGAATACTTAGGACTTATTTTTTGCTCTGCTCTGCTTTTCAGGACCTATTTTGTTCTTCTCTCATTTTTTGCTTAATCACAGGAACACTGTGATAGGCCTTCGTATGCATGTGACCTTTGTACTACATAGCAATCATTTCAACTGGGACTCTCCAAATTCTTCTTAGGACGAATAACAGTTTGCATATTTTCTTTTACCTTTGATAACCAGTTGGGAACACAAATCATTTTCATGTTTCATAAAATGTTCCAGTAAAGAGTCTAATTTTACTTGACATGCATTTTTACATCTCTTGGACATAAAGCATACTTAAAAAAATCTTCCAAAGGATTTAAATTCCAGATTTTGAAACTATTAAAAACACAGTAAAAATATTATTATTTTTTACCTGTACCTTGGTTCCATCCAAAATTTATCTCCAAGATTATTTGCTGTATATCAGGATAAAATGTTCTACATGGAGTATTTTGGCCCACAACTGTAGCCATTTTCAAAGACAGTTCTTTTCTGTTGTTACTTAAAAAATCTTTTGTGGAAATTTCCTTCTGTTTTTATGTGTGCATGGGTGCATGTGTTTGTGGGAGGGGAATATGTTGCATCAGGGATTTATCCTGATCTATATATTAATTCTACAAGGTTTTTTATTGCAAGACCAGTTGTGAAAGAACAGCTGAACGTAAACATATGGTTGAGGTATCAAAATAAAGGTCTTACCATGTAAATGTGCCAGTTGAAGAGAAAAATGAGATTGGGGCAATGGTTCGGGCATTGTGGGGCAGCAAAGTTCCCATGTTAAGTCAATGGGAGAAGCATGCGGTTGACTCACATGCTGTTGAAGGCGGAAGTATGGAGGGTCTCAGATAGTCCAAAGTCTGAAGTCTCTCTTCTCAGCAAACTGTTGTGCAAAACAATGCTAGCAGGAATTTGTTTGAAACTTCTTATCGGAACAGTGAACACTCGAATCGGAACAGTGAACACTCGAAGACCTGATTGTGTTGTGCCATTGGACTGTGTGATGTATATATACAATTTAACATTCATTTGATCCAGTTTATTCACATAGGTAAGACGTTTCCCATTATGCAAAGATGTAAGTAAATATTTCATTTGAGTTTATTTTTTCTAAATAAAAAAAAAAAAATGTTACAGGTTTCGTCTGCCGGGTTTGAATCCCGGTGAGGCATGGATGCTGTGTTTCTCTTACGGCACTGGCTCTCTACCTTCCCTGAAACCAATGACCCTACATTAGGGATGGGCGACTGCTTATAGCCCAAGCATTGGCTTATGATCATTCATTCGTGAAGGGTCCAGGTTAGAATCCCAGTGAGGCATGGATGTTGTGTTTGTCTTACGCCACTGGCTCTCTCCCTTCCCTGGTGCCAGTGATCCTAAATTAGAGACGGGTGACTGCTTATAGCCCATTGAGTTGCTCACAATGGTCGTTAAATCTTCAGTCACAAAAAAAAAAAAAAAAAATCACGAACCTGGACAATTGTCTTTACTGAAGTGGTTGAATGAATTTGTCAATCAAATAAAGTTTACTTTTGTTGTTTCATATAAGTTTATTATTTAAAAAAAAAAATTACCGTCAATTTTGACGAGTTTTGTCTAGTATACCATTAAATCTCAGAGATGTATGAAGGATGAAATTAAAACACAGGTAAGAAGATTTTTTAAATATGTGAAATTTTTAATGGATTTAAATCTTTAAATTCAAAGTGGTTTTGAGGTATTATTTTTTTTAACAGATGTTAGAAATAATAAATAAGCATGCCGTCACTACACGATTGAAGATGTTAAAATATATCTACTCACAGATTAAAACATTTAATGAATAAAAATTGACACATACAAAATCTTTCGGGGTGCCCAGCACTCCATCTTCAGGTAAAAAAGATCAATGGTAAGACTAGACACACCGCTTAAATACACAAACACGTCAGATGATAATGACGTGTTACGTTAAGTATACACAAGCATGAAATGCATCGGTATAACGAGGTGAATCATCGTTGCAACATCTAGAACCATAAACTATATACAAGCTTAATGTTAATAACAGAGATTTATGCACACATGCTGATGCCAACACACTCACTTGGTTCCAGTCTGGGTAATGGGTACCACAGGAAACAGTACATGAAACAGCAGTGGTCCCAAAGTTATTCTTTATGGAATACATGTGCTCGGCAGTTCTAGTATGTAAAAGATGCATGGTTGACCTTATGTACGATAGTTCGACACCCAAATCATCCACAGGTCATAGTGGCAGAATTGTATAAAAATAAAATGTATCTGCGTACACAACCACTAAAACAGAAAACTTGCTGCAAACCCGCGAAGTGCTGAGCACGATAATAAAATAAGATAATTTAAAGAAAAATTAATAAAACAATAAATAATTATTAGAACATTACAGATTCCAATGAGGGCAAAATAAGTACATTATGATTGAATGTCCAGCAGTGTGTGCGAAATGGACCTTTATGGCAAAATATTAAAATGGACTATGAACTTCATACAAAGAAGAGACTAATTAAAGAAAGTTTTTACATACAGAAACAGTTCCATCAGTGAACCTTCAAAAATCATAAACAGCATTTTCAACAACTTAATTCAAAAATCGAGAACCCAAAAAGAGCAGGAAACAAACAACTTCAAATCCACCAGCAAAATTACGTACCACAAGGGACTTTTCAAAAAACTGAAGAGGATCGGAGCAAAATATAATATCAGGCTTGCTCCAGATCTAAATAACAAATTAAAGTAATTCCTGCCAGCTCTAAAGCAGAAAGAAATGGACATCCAATTGCAAGAAGGAGTAATATATTACATTGATTGTAACTACGGATTCAGCTATATAGGAGAAACAGGAAGAAGTATTAAAGTCCGAATGAAAGAACACAAAGCAGCTATTAGGAACATTAGTAACAAAACTGGGCTAGACAGACATATACAAGCAAGTGGACACTCCATAAATTGGGACTCAGTAAGAATAATCACCAACCAATCAAACTTAGTAAAGAGGAAACTAGAAGAAGGGATTCAAATAGCGAGAAGTAGTACCACAATTAACGATAATTGTGGTTGGACACTTCCAACTGAGTGGCAGCCACTACTCCAGTGACGTAGTCCTGATGATGAACTCGGCTTTAGTTTGAAAATTTGACCAACTTTTTTTAATAATAACCTCTATAAGACCAGTAAAAAAGTTATTTCCCCAGTAAACTATGAATAGAGGTGCCATACATTCATTTACAACTAGAAATAAAGACAAATTTTGAAAAAATAAAAATAAAAAAAAAATAAAAAAAAAATTCAAGTTTTCGGATATTATCTGACTTACCATCCTTGTCACATTTACACCAAAAATTGGATTGTCATCTTCAAAATTTGTATTATATGGCGTAATCCCGTATTTCTTTCATGATAGAAATAAAGATTTTAAGTTAATAACTGGCGGCTGCGAGAAGAACCTAGCAATAAAACTTAAATTCTTCCTGTGTAAACAAAACTTTTGATACAGGTCCTGTACACTGAGAACAGACCTTGATAAAATCTGGAGGCCAGAAATGTCTGTAAAAACAAAAGAACTCAGAAGACATAAAAAGTAATTGGCAGCTCTTCAAGTTAAAATAGAATGAAGTATATTAATCTGAGTAAAGCTTTGAGTAAGTGTTTTAATTCCTCTAAATATTTTTTTTTTAATCTACATGGAAAACCTATCTGCAAAATCTGCCAATAATTTGTAAACTATCTGCGTACAGCGTAGGTCTACATTCTGGGATACAATAAATTCCATGGCAATTAAATTGAGGAACAGAGTCACGATCTTTTTTATCATTGCCACAATATTCCGAGAAGCAGTACCTAAATCTTTATTGTATCTTCTACACACATTTCTAAGAGATGAAGTAACATCCGGCATGTAATCAATGCAATCAACAAATCGAGTTGGTCTGATATCTCTGCCGAGGGTGGTGAAATTAGACTGTAGAAACTTATTAACTAACTTATCAACGACATCTCTAGTGTATCCATGCCCCTTAGCTATGTCATAAATAAGATTAAGTTCATGGTGTCTAGAGTGCGCACTTGAAGAGTGGGTAAATGCACGCTTCACAAGAAATTGGACAGAAGCAAGTTCATATTTCAACGGATGTGAAGAATTTTTAGGAATAATGCAATACGTAGGAGTTAGGTTTTCGGTACACATAATATGAGATACTATTCAAGACTGGATTGTGGTTCAACGATATATCTAAAAATGGAAGAGAACAGTCAGATTTGTACTCTATGGTAAAATTAATAGAAGCAAATTGGGCAAATAGAACATCAGCAAATTGGGCAAATAGAACATCAGCAAACTGGGGGATAATGTCCTTGTGGTCCGACCAAAAAACCAAAATATCGTCAATGTATCTGATATACAAAAAGGTTTTAAGAAGGAGCAATTTAATGTGGTTTAAAACTCAGGCTTCACGCGACAATAACACATAAACATATAAAATGAGCGAAACACACAAAGTCACGTATGGTAAAAGGTTCGTTCAGCGGTAGCTTTCGATCATCCTACGACCTGGATCACCCACGATCGACTGGATGGGCTGGTTGCCAGAAGTACAATTTGAAGTTGGGGTGTTGGAAATGTTGCCAAATTTTAGAAGAGAGATCCAAATAAATGGGATTTGGTGAGGGGTCTCTGAATTGCAGTTTTTGGTGAACAAAATTTCCAATGCTCTCTTGGAAATGCAGAGATGCCTTGTTGATGAATGCGGCAACTTTTTTGGTTTCTTTCCAAATGGGAACTGCAGAGGTGTCCTAAAGGGTTAGTGCAGATAAAACTGTCTTTGGAAGACCATTGGAAACATCTATTTTGTGTTCACCAAGTCTTGTTTTGATGCTTCGGTATGTGCTTCCAATATACACTGAGACCAGAGGAAGTTGAAATGGGAATAGCATAAACTCCAGGGGTGTCCAAGGGTGAGAGAGGATCCCTGTCTTTAAGCAGACACATTATTGCCGAAGGGTTTGGTTTAACTGTGAGAGTGTAGCCCATAGCTTTGAAAAGTTTACACATCTTATAAGAGAAGGATCCATGGAAAGGGATGGAACCAATGAATGGTGGTTTTTCCATTATTATTGGTGAGAGAGCAGACAGATTTTAAAGTGTAAATTTTGGAGGAATTTTTGAATTATAGAAGGTGGGAACTGATGGGCTTCGACAATTTTCTTTATGGTGTCAATTTCTTCATTGAAGGAAGATTCAGTGATGCGGACAATCCTGGCATGATTGACATAAGTTTTAAAGGCTGCAAGTTTGTGAGCAGTTGGGGAGTGGGATGAAAATGGGGTTATATTTGCTATTGCAGAGGGCTTTCTGTAGACAGATCTGTTGAGATGATTCCCTTGCCTTGCCAGGTGGACATCCAAAAAGTCAACGCCTTGCTGTGATTCTTCATTGATGGTGAATTTTATTGATGGGAAATTTTAGGGATATCTTTTCAAGAAGAGATTCAAGGTCAGCTCTATTGTGTGGCCAAATTACAAAAATATCATCAACATATGATTATCGAAGCCAAATGGAAGGTTGTAGATTGTGTTCCATGACTATGTTTTTTCGATATGTTGCATGAAAACTTCAGCCAGAAGTGGAGAGAGAGGTGAACCCATCAGAAGTCCTTCTTGCTGACAGTAGTATTTGTTGTTGAACTTGAAGCAATTAAGATCTCTCAGAGTTCAAAGGCAGTCATACAGGTCTTTTGTTAGTGGGCCAGAGAGTGATTGGTTTTCTTTTAGCAATTGTACTAGCAGCATATGAGAGTGGAAAAGAGGGACTGAAGGGAAGAGAGAGACTACATCCAGAGTGAACATTTTGTCACAGGGTTCAATGCTAAGAGGGAGTTTTCTAATGAACTCTTTAGTGGAGGAAATTGACAAAGGATGGCTGGAGATGAGATGTTTACATTTTTCCACAATCCTCCTTTCAAGGTTACGGGTGGGAGAGAAAGTATATTCCACGAGTGGTCGAAGAGGAAAACCAGTTTTATGAAGTTTAATCTGGAAGAATAAGCGTGGATTTCGGAAATATGGTGGTGGTGTAAAATCTCCAAGAAAGGTCTTTAGAGTGGGTTTCTTGTTGAGTCTTTCAACTGCAGTTTTAAGTTTGGGGGTGGTATCAGATTTTAGAACCTTGCAATTTGAAGTTGAGAGGAATGATTCAGCTTTTTCATTGAGAACAGTTTTAGAGATAATGACAGGGCGGCCAGTTTTATCAGCTTAACAGATCGCAAGATTATTTTCATTCATTAGATTGCTGATTTCTTTGAGGAATGAGGAAGAATACTGCAGAGGTTTCTTTTCCACTTTTGCAAGATAGAGTGCTGCCTTGGCACGGAGGATTGGTTGAGCTTCTGGTTTCAGTACAGTGAACTGCTGCTTCCAGCATGGAGATAGTGGCTTTTAGATTTAGATTAGTTTCAGGAGTGAATTTTGGTCCAAGTGAAAGGTAGGCTTCCAGTTTTGGAGGAAGTGAAGTATCCGAGAGATTCACGAAAGGGGGACGGGTGATGGCGGACTTGCAGCTGTGATAGGAAAAGGTTTGGCGGGACACTGTTTGTAGAGTAGAAACTGAAATTTTTTACAGTGTTTTGAGGTTTCATTTTCAGTCACTGTAGCGATGATTTCGGAGATGCGTATCATAAGGATATCTAGCAAAGATGAATGGGTTTGGAAACTTGAAGCTTGGTATTCGGAATAGCAAAGGAGTTCGTTTTTAGCAATGTTTCCGCGGAGGTCGTGGATTGCGGCTCGGAGCAATTTTCCCTTGCCTTATTGGAGGATTTTAGAACAGCGTCCAGAAAAAATAGGTTTACATACTTGAAAAACTTGAGGAAAGACCATTGAAGACTTGCAGTTCAACAGAAACAATAGTTGACAAAGGAGTTTTGCCACGTGTACACGGTGACAATTGTTTCAAGTTTAACAACAAACACTACTGTCAGCAAGAAGGACTTCCGATGGGTTCACCTCTCTCTCCACTTCTGGTGAAAGTTTTCATGCAACATATAAAAAAAAACATAGTCATGGAACACAATCTACAACCTTCCATTTGGCTTCGATATGTTGAAGATATTTTTGTAATTTGGCCACACAACAGAACTGACCTTGAATCTCTTCTTGAAAAGATATCCCTAAATTTCCCATCAATAAAATTCACCATCAATGAAGAATCACAGCAAGGCGTTGACTTTTTGGATGTCCACCTGGCAAGGCAAGAGAATCATCTCAACAGATCTGTCTACAGAAAGCCTTTTGCAATAGCAAACATAACCCCATTTTCATCCCACTCCCCAACTGCTCACAAATTTGCAGCCTTTAAACATTATGTCAATCGTGCCAGGATTGTCTGCAACACTGAATCTTCTTTCAATGAAGAAATTGACACCATAAAGAAAATTGCCGAAGCCCATCAGTTCCCACCTTCTACAATTCAAAAATTCCTCTAAAATTTACACTTCAAAAATCTGTCTGCTCTCTCACCAATAATAATGGAAACCCCGCCATTCATTGGTTCTATCCCTTTCCATGGATCCTTCTCTTATAAGATGTGTAAACTTTTCAAAGCTATGGGCTACACTCTCACAGTGAAACCAAACCCTTCTGCAATAATGTGCCTGCTTAAAGACAGGGATCCTCTCTCACCCTTGGACACACCTGGAGTTCATGCTATTCCCATTTCAACTTCCTCTGGTCTCTCAGTGTATATTGGAAGCACATACCGAAGCATCAAAACAAGACTTGGTGAACACAAAAAAGATGTTTCCAATGGTCTTTCAAAGACAGCTTTATCTGCACTAACCTTTTAAGACACCTCTGTAGTTCCCATTTGGAAAGAAACCAAAAAAGTTGTCCCATTCATCAACAAGGCATCTCTGCATTTCCAAGAGAGCATTGAAATTTTGTTCACCAAAAACTGCAATTCAGAGACCCCTCACCCAATCCCATTTATTTGGATCTCTCTTCTAAAATTTGGCAACATTTACAACACCCCAACTTCAAATTGTAGTTCTGGCAACCAGCCCATCCAGTCGATCGCAGGTGATCAAGGTCATAGGATGACCGAAAGCTACCGCTAAACGAACCTTTTACCATAGGTGGCTGTGTGTTTCACTCATTTTATATGTTTATGAGCAATTTAAAGGCAATATCTTCCAATTCCTGCGTAGTGAGTGTAAGATCAAAAATTAATTATTCACGGGTGTACTTTATATCTTGTGTAATCAGCATAATTTATGCCTACCCATAAGGAAAATGTGCCACGTGTAGCAAAAAGACTGAATTTTGCTTCAGAGAAAGACTGCCTGCTCAGGAAAAAAAAAACTTTCTTTCAAAGTCATTGTTTCAAAACTATAAATGTCTGCATCAGTTTGGATGGCACCAAAGAAGCACGCGGAGAACAATCTTAACAGAAACATAGCATTCCAGAAAGCACTTAGCGGCTACATGAAACAATCCATTAAGATGTTTTCTCGTCGAGCTGGATAAAGCACAACAGCAAGAGTCGCCAGACTGTCTGGTCGACTATATTCTTTTCATTGTATGCAAACATGTAGCTAATGGATGCATATTGTATCAATGTACCTTTTGTAGGGTCTGGTCTTGAGCGACGATGGCTAAGTTGAAAGCGACACGTGGAGATCCCAAAAGGAGATAAGAACGACAGGTGTCCGCGATAGTCCGGCTGGGTGTGGTGATCTGAGCTGGGAGGCATTGGAGCAGGGGGGGGGGGGGTCGCACGTCACGAGGAGCAAAATTTGCAGTCAGGTCGTAGTGCCTTGGGGCAGTGAACCGCAAAGCATGCTGGGTTTTCTCCTAGGAGGATGAGAAAGAGTGCACATGATCTAGAGAGAGAAGGAGAGTAAAGTATGTGGCGATATGGTTCAGTTGTGAGGAGCGAGGCTCTCGTACAAAAGGTCGAGAGAAGGAAAAAGATGGAGAGCGCTTCATGTATGAAGGCTCTGATATTCTATGACACGTGTTAGTCAGGTGTACAGATCAACAGTAGATTTCCGTAGAAATATAACGCAAGGATGAGCATCGTGGCATGGAATAGGTGCCGAAAGATCTAAGTAGATTCTCGACGTCCTTGGTTTGATAAGTTAAGCCTATTATAGAAGCGCAGGGTAGAAGTCACGTGTTGAACCACAGTGACTGCAAGTCGTTTTCACGAAGTGGTCGATCACAAGAAATTGGACTCTGAGATAATGACCATTCTTCATTAAACTTGTTAAGTTTTCATTTCTGAGTGATTACTTTAACCGGTGTTCATTGCCTTATTTGGACCTTCCTTGATCAGCAGATAACCATAGTAAAACTGAGGAAGAGAGTGCCTGGGCATTCATTTTATATATGAGTGTTACATAAGAACTAACCTCATCCTAGTATGCTGTGGGTGGGTATGTACTGAGCAGAGTAAGCCAATGTCCCAGAGCGGAGGCGGGTCACAGCGACCAGGCGATAAAGCTCACTCCTACAATGAGCTCAGCTAAAACGGGCAAAAGGGGTGAGCCCATGGTGGCTCCTCCTATTTGCCGGTAAGAAACACCATCAAATACAAAAAAAAAGTGCAACCTTAGATCAAATGAAGAGCTGCTAGGACAGACTGAATCTCAGGGGGTGAAAAACAATTAAGAGCTGCAAGATCTGATTCAATAATGGAATGAACCTCATCAATGGGAACACTAAGTCTAAAGATGCCATCAGGAAAGGAGTGCCAGCGGATTGAAATGAAACATTATTTTCGATGGCCCGAGTAGTGCTGGAAACAGAGTACGCCAAACTAGCAATAAGAGGCTTTAGAAATATAGCAAGGGCTTTTTTTAACGGATGGGTTGGGCTGGAATAACACAATAAAAGTGGACAAATTCCTTGTGAGTTTTTAAGTTGCTCGAAAAACTCTGGAATTCGAGGTCCGATTGTCATGGCCATTAAGTCCTTGATGGCCGATGGTAAAGCTCCATGATTTTGAAGTTTTGCAATTGCTGAAATGCTAGCTGACGTGGGGTCAGAAGAAATTACTTCATTGAAATCTTATCAATGGCACTAAGTATTTTTTACACAGTCGCACTTATTTACGTTAGAAATGTCAAATAAAGAAAGACTTTTTACTGGAATGTTTTACAAAACTGAAAAACAGTAAATTTTTAGATTCCCAACTGCTTATATCATAGAGAGAAAAAATGTGCAAAAAATAGTATCCAACCTAAGAAGTTTCATACAGCTCGAAATGAATAACTCCAAGATATGAAGGTATTTTCATATTTTACAAAACATGTTAAAAAGAAAAGCTATCAACTTTTGATGTTTGTTAATTCCAAAGATAAGATTTTAAGCATGTGAAAACTAAGTTTCTGCATTCAACTTAATGAACTAATGCAAAAATAACTTAGAACTTAAACTAGATAGCACTTCTGAACTTGCAACCAAATTCTCATGATATATTTCAGTGCATCACTGTAGTCATTCACACAAGCTCATTGGTAAACTTTTAAGAGGACACATTGGTAAACTTTTAAGAGGACCTCCAAGGACACTCCTTCCAATAATGCTTGGTAACTGACACAAAAATTCACTTGTAAGTTAAATGAACTCTAACAGGGTTCCAACTCTTTTTCTCTCATAAAAAATAAGCACTTTTTAAAGGCTTTCAAGCATCTCACAAACATTTTTTAAGGACCTTACCACCTGCATTTGCAACAATGGCATACACAAATATACTTTTACTCTTTCAGATTTATAGTGAACTTATCTATGCAAATTGAAGTACACTGATGAAGTTTGCAACATTTCCCAGTATAATTTATGTTTGTGGATATAATAAATTAGAATTTATACAGTTAAAAAAAAAAACAGTTCTGCTGGTCAAATCAGTTTTCCTATCTGAGAGAATAATCACTAATATGCAATAAAGAGTATGCAAATTGCAAAACTGTAGTTAAAGTTATGCGTTCAAGATTTAAATTTTAACAGTTTCAATTGCAAAACCAAAGTCAAAATAGTGTGTTCTGGTTAAACATTTCAACTTTTCACTTAATTTTATGATGGTATAACTGATATTTACAAATACAAAAAGGGGAAATACAAAAGCGAAATATCAGTACCAAGAGCTGGGGATAGGGCTTGTTTGGCGGAATCTACTAGATGTGTTTAATTAACCCATGGTCCTTTACTTTTTTCAGCAAATTACTTATCTCACAGTGTTCCATGTTCTCCAATGGGCTTTCAGTTAATGTCACATGACATCATCATCAACATAGCCAACCAGCAGCAGAAGTTCTATGCACTGCATCGTAATTTCTGGATTTTGGCAGGTACTTATTGCAATTTTTGGCAAAAACTAAGGAATTCTAAGCACCCCAACAAAAAATAAGCATCTTTTAAGGACTTTTAAGGATTTAAAAGGACCGTGGAAACACAGTCTAATTAAGGCCTAAAGATCCTTTTTTTGTCAAAGCAGGATGCCAGACACACTTTCATGTACTGTCCTTATACACTGAGTGGCCACTTTATTATGAACACCGCCTCAGTACTTTGTTGGGCCACCTTTTGCCTTTAAAACTGTGTCGATTCTTCGTGGCATGGACTCCACGAGATGTTGATAGGTGGGTTTGTGGAATCTGAGAACATACTTGATGAATAGCATTTTCCAGGAGTGTGAGATTGCAGGGTTGTGGATCCAGCTGTCTGATGGCTCGTTCAACTTTATCCCACAAATTCTCAAGGGGTTGAGATATGGAGATTGTGGGGGCCACCTAAGCAAAGTAAATTCACCGGCATGTTCCTGAAACCAATTCTGTACAATACAAGCACTATGGCAGAATGCATTATCTTGTTGAAAGTAGCCATCGCCATTGGGATAAACCATCCACATGACAGGACGCACTTGGTCCGCAACGATGTTTAGATATGATGTGCCAGTCAGACATTGATATGATGATATGATGTGCCAGTCAGACATTGATATGATGATATGATGTGCCAGTCAGAGATGTTGATAGGTGGGTTTGTGGAATCTGAGAACATGCTTGATGAATAGCACTTTCCAGGAGTGTGAGATTGCAGGGTTGTGGATCCAGCTGTCTGATGGCTCGTTCAACTTTATCCCACAAATTCTCAAGGGGTTGAGATATGGAGATTGTGGGGGCCACCTAAGCAAAGTAAATTCACCGGCATGTTCCTGAAACCAATCCTGTACAATACAAGCACTATGGCAGAACACATTATCTTGTTGAAAGTAGCCATCGCCATTGGGATAAACCATCCACATGACAGGATGCACTTGGTCCGCAACGATGTTTAGATATGATGTGCCAGTCAGACATTGATATGATGATATGATGATATGATGTGCCAGTCAGAGATGTTGATAGGTGGGTTTGTGGAATCTGAGAACATGCTTGATGAATAGCACTTTCCAGGAGTGTGAGATTGCAGGGTTGTGGATCCAGCTGTCTGATGGCTCGTTCAACTTTATCCCACAAATTCTCAAGGGGTTAAGATCTGGAGATTGTGGGGGTCACCTAAGCAAAGTAAATTCACCGGCATGTTCCTGAAACCAATCCTGTACAATACAAGCACTATGGCAGGACGCATTATCTTGTTGAAAGTAGCCATCACCATTGGGATAAACCATCCACATGACAGGATGCACTTGGTCCGCAACGATGTTTAGATATGATGTGCCAGTCAGACGTTGATCAACACGAATTAAAGGGCCAAAAGCATGCCAGGAAGACATTCCCCAAATCATAACGTTGCCTCCACCAGCTTGAAGGGTTGTAGCAATGCATTTGGGGTCCATGCTTTCGTGCTGTTTCCACCAAATTATCACTCTGCCATCGGCATGGTGCAACTGAAAACGTGATTCATCAGACCACATAATTTGTTTCCGATTATCGACTGTCCAATCCTTGTGCTCCTGTGCGAACTGGAGACGTTTTCTCTTGTTAACTGCAGACAGCAAAGGTGTTCAAACAGGCCTTCGGCTGCCATATCCCATCTGATGCAGTGTACGGTGAACAGTGCGTGCAGAGATCATTTAAGGGGATCCTTGATTAAGATGGTCTGTAATTTGCTGCACTGTTGCCCTTCTGTTGTCTGTTACCAGTCTGGACACTCTCCGTTCCGCCCGAGCAGTCACTAGTCGATGACGACCACACGTTGCACGTAAAGACCCAGTTTTTTGGCTGACAGTCCAGTCTTTAAACACTTTAACAACAGCTGCTCTGGAACATTTCACAAATGTGGCGGTTTCGGTGATACTCGCTCCATGGCTCCGAGCTCCTACAATCATCCCACATTGAACGTCCGTCAAATCGCATTTTTACCTATCTCATCACCCAAAAATCACTTCTACTACTGTCACAAGCACTAAGCTTTCCCTTTCTATACTAGCCTCGCCCTCTGGTGGCAACAGTGTGCAACCATAGCTCATTTGCTTAAAACGGTCAGGTGGTCATAATAAAGTGGCCACTCAGTGTATAAACATGTTCCCACCAAAATTTAATAGTAATCAAAATACTATGTGCCAATATTTATAATATGTTTATAATGGAAATAACAACAGTAAATAAATAATGAAAAATATACACAGATACAAGAGCAATACCACCCAGAACATTTGGCTCTATTTTTGGAAGAAGAAATTGTTAATAGCATTCACCAGTTTTCTGTCAAAACTGTAAAACAAGTTATTACTTTTAACTATTTATTATCTTAGTACCTATTATTAAACTTTTCCTAAACCATAAATACCCACAAGTGAATGTCTTTATATGATTGGAACCACTGCAGCTGTTAAGTGGGCAAAAGTAATCCCATTTGAATATGTTGTAAAGTATGGCAAATCAGATAGTAATGTAATCAAAACTGAATTTCATTTTTACTAAAACTCATGCATGCAACTAGGAAGAATAATCCATAGGAAATGCTCACACAAAAATGGAATGCAAGTATGTTGCCACATTATGTGAAGTGCCAAGATAACTACTTAATTATTTTTAAGTAGTTGATTAAATTTATGAACAGGGGTCAAAAAATGCGGTTGCCCAGGGCGGCCAAGAAAAATTGTCTGGGCCATCACAGAAAACATCACTAAGAAACATGTAACATACTTTTCGTCTTATAATCCTCGAAAAAACAAAACAAAAAAAAAACGTTATTGTGGCCATTTGATTTTTAAAAAAATCTGCAGGGTGTGATTGTGTAGGAGAGGGTGTATAAGTGGATAAGGAACTTCCTCAGAAAAAAATTTCTTAGTTCTGGAGTTAGTACGGAGAGGAAAGGAGGGAGTAGTGGTGTCACAATGAAAGATCCTTACTTTTGGAAAGATTGGGAAAACTGTAAGGAGGTACAGCGGGGGTTATTTTGCATTGTTGAGAAAGACAACGCTGACTGCTGGTGCCCTCGCTTTATCAACCAGCCAGTGAAAATGTATGCACAGCACTTGCTGCATAAACCTACATATGCATGTCTCCTTTGAAAGTCCCTTGTTTCGCATCTCATGTGCGCTGTGCTGCTTGTGTGTTTAGTTCGTCGTTTTGATCGTCTTTGCTACTGTTATTTTCCTTTATTGCTATTCATGAGGTCTTCAAAAAGAAAATGTTTCAGTTACACTGCTGAAATTAAACTAGTGTGATGGGGGAGGCAACTGAGGGTATGATCATGTCACTGATTTTCAGAAGGTCAGAAAACAATCGCACGGATAGCCGCTGTCTAAAACGTAAACAAATCCATCGGTAAACTCCGCGGGAGAATTCACGAAAGTCAAGCCCTCTTTTTTACTGACCCGTGTGTAAGCAGACGCGGGCGGTCGTAGTGAGCGATGGGTTTGCCTCCTCGGGGTGCTCCGTGGTAACAATGGCACACACAACAGCAGCTAGGCCTCTGTGAATCTTGGAGAGGTGCGAGCTAGTTCTGTGTGACATTGGCGAAAAGACCCCAACTCACTGGGTTTTGTTCCAGAATCCTTAGGTTGAATGACCAACTGGAACCCTCAGCTGTGGGCTAATCCCCCACACTGATGTACTTACCTGATTAAAAAGACAAAAAGAAATATTAAGAATGACTCAAGTGTGGGATTTGGTGGACCTACCACACTTGAGAAGGACGGTCCACCACGGAATTGACCTGGACTTTTTAAACAGCGTATGAGAAAGAGATCTCGGCTGAGTGAATGTAAGATTGGTGTATGGAATACTAGAGGTATAAATGGCAAGATGAGTGAGGTGATTGAGGAGATGAATAAGTATAGACTGGATGTGCTGTGTGTAAGTGAAACCAAAAAGAAGGAAATTGGGGTAGAAGAAGTGAATGGCACGCTGTGTGTGTGGTCTGGAGTATTGGATAATATGAGAGGACAGGCTGGTGTGGGTGTGATTTTAAGTGAAAAGATGAAGAACAACTTGATTCACTATAGTTGCATAAGTGAGAGAATTCTCTGGATTCGTTTGAAAGTGAAACTTCAGAGAATTGTAACTGTTGTAGTGTATGCTCCCTGTGACTCGGAACCTTCTGATAAGAAAGAAGATTTCTGGAATGAGCTAAAAGCTGTTTTGAGTCAGTTTGGTGCTAAAGAAAAAGTTATAATAGCAGGGGATTTCAATGCTAGAGTAGGTGTGCAGAATGCAATTTCTGACAATGTTCTGGGTAAGTTTAATGATCCTTGTGTGAATGATAATGGTGAAAGATTAATTGAACTCTGCATTGAGAATGGTTTGCGTGTATCAAATACATTTTTCAACCACAAGTATATACACACATATACTTGGGAAAATTGTACTCTTGGTCAAAAGAGTGTGATAGATTTTGTTGTTTACGATCAGCGTTTGAAACACTTAGTTATTGACACCCGTGTGATGAGAGGTGCGGATGTTGGTTCTGATCATTACTTGGTAGTGTCACGAGTGAAACTTAATGTTGGTTGGAGGAAAAGGAATAGGAAGAGACCCAGGATAGAAAGAATAAAGGTTGATAGGCTCCTTGAAGATCATCAGCGGTACTCTGACTTACTCAGAGAACGACTGAAGGATCTGAAATCTTGTGAGAGGGATGTAGAAAAGAAGTGGGAATGTTTTAAGAACTGTGTTGTCACTGCTGCTAAAGAGGTCTGTGGCACCACAATAGTGGGTAACAATAGAGGTGATGCTTGGTGGAATAGTGAGATTGATGAGGCAGTAAAGAAAAAGAAGGAAGCCTATTTGGGGATGTTGCCAGGTAGAGTCTCTGTGGATGAATATCGCTGTAAGAAGCGTGAAGCTGCTAAGCTGGTTCACCACAGTAAGGCAAAAGATAGGAAGGAGAAAGTGGAAAGGCATGAACTGGCTTTTTGGAAAGATAGAAAGTCCTTCTGGAAGTACATGAGACTCAGGAAAAATAGGGGAAACAAAGTTGTAAGTTGTGTGAAGAATGAGATTGGGGAAATGATATGGGGGCCCAATGAGTTAAGTGAGAGATGGGGTGAATACTTCTGTGAGTTATTAGATCAGGAGAGCAAAAATGATTCTGAGACAGATGCAGAAGTCACAATGAGGGATGAAAGCACAGGAGGGATCTCAAGAGAAGAAGTGTGTAAAGCTCTAAAATCTCTTCAGAATGGTAAGGCTCTAGGAGTTGATGGCATAACTGCAGAGATGTTGAAGTATGGTGGTGACTCTATAATTGACTGGTTAACTGAAATTTGCCAGTTGTGCTGGGAGTTAGGAATGGTCCCTCAGGATTGGAAGGATGCTATTATTGTTCCCTTGTATAAGGGAAAAGGTGATCAGACTGAATGCAAGAACTTTCATGGTATTAGCCTACTGAGTGTGCCAGGGAAAGTGTTTGGTAAGGTTGTTATTGAAAAAGTACGGGGTCTTACATCATTGAAAGTGTGGGATGTTCAGAGTGGTTTTATGCCTGGTAAAGGCTGCACTAACCAGATTTTTGCATTACGCATGATGATTGAAAAGTATCTGGCTGTTGGTAAGAAAGTTTTTACTGCCTTCATAGATTTAGAGAAAGCTTACGACCGAGTGAATAGGACACTTTTGTGGAAGGTATTGAATGAATATGGTGTTACTGGGAATCTACTTAATAGTGTAAAAGCCATGTATGCTGGTAGTAGAGCTTGTGTACGAGTGAAAGTTGTTTTATCAAAAGGGTTTTCCATTGGTGCAGGTGTTAGACAAGGTTGTGTAATGTCACCATGGCTGTTTAATATATTTATGGACGCATGCATGCGTGAGGCCAAAATAGATAATAGTGGTTTATGTCTTTGTGATATCCGTGTGTGCAGATTGCTGTATGCTGATGACACAGCAAAAGTGAGTTGCAGAGTATGCTGATTCGGATGCACGAAGCTTGCATGAAATTCAAACTGAGTATAAATAAGGGAAAAACCAAAGTTATGGTGTTTGAGAGAGGAATGGGTAGCACTGAATGTAATGTAAGTATAAATGGCACTGTGATTGACCAGGTGAGTGAGTTTGTGTATTTAGGAAGCATGTTTGACAGAGAGAACAAGTTGGATGGTGAAATCAGTAGGCGAGTGAATTCTTCTTTGAAAGTCATAGCTGCTCTGGGAGGTTTTCACAGGAATGATGGGTTCTCTAGAGAGTCCCGCATGGCTGTGTATGAAACGGTAATTGTTCCTACTCTGATGTATGGCAGTGAAACCTGGGTACTGCAGAAGAAGCATAGGAGTCGTTTGTGTGCTGGAGAAATGCGTTACTTACGTGGGGTTTGTGGCAAGACACGATCTGATTGTGTGAGGAATGAAGATGTATTGCAGTTGTGTGATGTAAAGCAAAATGTTGTTAGCAAGGTGGAGACCAATATGCTTCGATGGTTTGGCCATGTTGAAAGAATGAGTGATGAAATGCTTACTAAGAAAATATTTTCAGCCCAAGTGGCAGGAAGGAAAGGCAGAGGAAGGCCAAGGAAGACATGGGTGGATCAGATTCAGGAGTGTCTGCATGAGAAAAAGATTATGAGTATTAAGTATAAAAGATCTTGTGTACGGCGTGTAATGGATATCCGTGAAGCACGAGTTGTGTGTCAAGATCGCTGTAAATGGCGAAGTTTGATACGACAACAATAAGTAAAAATATCTGGAAGTTTGCATTTCTTTTTGGAGCTAACCTCTGAATCTCAGAGAACAGCTTAGCGATATGTAATGTAATGTGTGTAAGCAGACTTCCCAATGTCGAAAGCAGGATTTCTTCCAAAAATTTCCACTTATACGCGAGTATATACGGTATTTCTACGGATTGTTCTGTATCAGTGTTTCATCATGTGCAAGGTGTAATGCCTTGCACATGACGAAATGCTGATACAGAACGAAACACATGACGAAACGCTCTAGAGCTGCATCTGTGGGATTAAATTTTGTACTCTATGGATGCCACGCCACTATGCTTACTTCTGTTTGGAGATAACAATATTAAAAAAAGAACCTTTAAAACGAATTTATTTATTTAATAAGATCGTTTTCTTCTTACTACTTCGGATTCCTAGGTCATTACATGACCAACTTTTCTGTCAGAAATTCCGCTTCAGGAAGCAACATTTGTGATGTGCGGATCATACGGCAATTTCTTTTTCTGAATGTCACGGTCTGCGGATTATACGAAGGTAATAAAAGAAACTGTGTGAATTCCAGGATCTGTGGATTATACACTGGTGCAGATAATAAGACGAAAATTTCGGTAATTCACGAATTTGTGAGCCCCAGAAAAAAAAATGAGTACTTTTTTTTTTTTTTTTTTTTTTTTTTTTTTTAAGGAGAGATCAATGGCTGGGGGTAAAGCATTATTTAAAAAAGAAATGTATATGACTTTGATGTATACGCACCACCCACCCCGACTGCTGGTCAAATGTTTTGTTCTGGCCACCAAAAAGTTTAGCTGGCTACCAGATTTCAGAATATTTTTCTACCTCTGTTTATGAACAACTAGCCTGTTGTACCTGTCGTTGATGGGCTAGTGATAGTATAAAGTAAAAGCTATATCGGCAATTAAATTAAGACTGGTAAATCAAGGTTTATACAACTTTGTAGTACAACTTTTCGGAATAGAATATTAGGATAAAAAAATGTATTTGAATTATTTAGTAGTTGTCACGTCCAATGCAAATAATTCAAAAAGTTTGAAAGCAGAAGGCTTATGCAATGAAATTGATTGAGATGAAAAGTACCTTATTCTTGTAGAGCCTCGGGATAAACAATATTAACAGTCCTTCCATTCGGAGCAAAAATGTATAGATTTTCCCCATTTCCGACTCTGGAACAACCAACGTACAGTTGACCATGGGAAAAACATGGACTTTGTAGATCCAGTCCAACAACTTTTAGAGACTGCCCGTATGCCTTATTGATGCTCATGGCAAAACTCAAACGAATCGGGAATTGAAGACGTTTAAATTAAAACGGGACATCAGATGGGAGGATCGAGATCCTTGGAATTAAAACGTTTTTGCCTGCTGCATGTCCAGTCATTATAGTAGCTTTAATAACATTCTTCATTAGTTTCTTGACAGATAATCTCGTGCCGTTGCAAAGTGAAGGCGGATCCAAATTTCTCAGAAGCATAATAGGTGCACCAATCGTCAACTCTAAAATATGTGAAGGTACTCTAGGTGGCTCCAAAGAGTTAAGAAACTCAGTTGGGTAGTTGACTGCATCGTCTGTATTACAAACGGTATCAACTGATTTGTAAATTTGAAGAATGCTGGACAAGTGAGCTAAAAGCTGATTATTGGTGACTCTAACACTGTCGTTTTTTGGTGCAAGGATGGCTCTTTGGCACAGCCAGTCATGATTGTTTTCTTTTTACCGCTTTCTTTACATGCAGCCTGATCACACCCAACGCGAAGATAAAGTTCAAGATAAATTTGAGCCATTTCTTTTTACAATTTCGTTAAAACAACGTTCTATTTTCTAGCTCACGACGTCATCACAGTATGATGACCTTCTGATGTATGACACTTTTGAATTAATAACGCAGATTGAAAAACAATGTTCAATTTTCTTTTTCTTCTTCTCCGCTTTCAAGGTCATAATACAATCGGCAAACAATGCTTACAAAAAAGGGCGTAATAAATGTATTTACAAATGAAAATAGTCGTAACAGAATTCTAAAAAGAAATGCCTAAAATTTATGCTGAACTACTTTTCTGCACGCCTTAACGTTCGGTGTGATCAGGTTGATGTCAACAAAGCGGAAAGACACACTCAGATCGGGTAGAAACGCGTAACATTAAATAACTAAACATCAAATTCAAATTTTTTAAAATAGGTCGAGATGCAGCAGAAGATGTCTACAGGTACCTTCATAACAAATTTCGTCGCTCTAGGTCGCCTAATTCTATGTGAAATCCGACTGACCGACAGACACACACACACACACAGTCTTTTTTATATAGAGAGAGAGATAGAGATAACCAAAATACAGTGCTACAAATGAAATACTATTCTGTAAAAGTATTTCTTTAAAAATTTGCCATTTTATGCAAATGCACATTGTACACAAAAGAGAAAATAAAAGATTAAGAATGAAAATGGAAAATAACTTAAGATTAAAAATTAAATTTGTTAGACATTCAGATGCCAGCTTAAGTAATACGAAACACACACTGATACAGTGTTCGAATTACCCAGTGGTCCGCTGGCCATTGGCCAGTAAAACTTCCACTGGAACACTGAACTATTGATTTTACTGGCCCGGATTGCCAGTAAGTTTGTTTTTTTCCCCCCTAAGTTGTCACAAGTCAAACAACGAATTTGTATTTCTTTTACCTTTTTGTATAGTTTTCTTTTTAGGTAGCAAACTAATGAAAGGTTCACAAAATGCTATTGGATAACTTATTTTTTTATCCCTGGTGTGCAAAAACAAGAAATACAGAAATGCAGTTTCCAAATTCTTGTCTTGTAACGGCAACAGCCACTTTTGGTTACCTCCGTCCCCACCATTCACAATGAGCAGAATTAAGCATAATAAATATCCTGCTGTTCCTTGGATTCGCCCACCCCAGTGAATGCAGCCGATACTGTTACCAGACTTTGTTTCTGCTCCAAGAAAACACACTAAGAGAGGATGTCAATTGGATGTGTGATGGTGATTTTTGTAAAAGAGCAATTTACACGAGACAGTGTTTAGTGGGAGATTGAAACTAACTTTATAGATAAGTAGGAGGGATGAGCAATAAGACTAAATAAGGAAAAAGAAGCTAAACCCTAAACAATAAAACAAAAAAAGGTTGAGAGTTTTTGTACCCTTGAAATCTTCTTGTTTCCTTCTTACTTAAAAACAGATTGAGAATGCACTCTTTATCTGCTATATCACCAATCCATCAGAATCTTATTCTGAAAACATTCTTTGTTCCGTGAGTTGCACTTTCAAAATAGATCTTTCAATAGATTTTTATTAGATGCAACTCACAGATCTAATTGGAATGATACATTATTTTCTGCATATATTGTAAATGTCTAAGGTTTTTTTTTTTTTTTTTTTTTTTTGGGGGGGGGGGGGGTACGTACCAGTGGGCATTCTAGTGGACCAGTAGTTTGCAAATTCTAGTGGTCCGCTGGGACAGTAAAAGATTTATTTCTCATTCTAACACTGCTGATACATGTTAAAATACAAAAAGGTCCGTAAAATATTTAAATCGTTGATTTCGATCTGAAATTTTGCTGATGTTTATAACAGAACTTGAGTTATTACTGAAACTAAAATGCAAGTGCCTAACTTATTTACATGTAAACCATTACACTATTTCCATGTTGTGCATAACGTTAACTTTATTATGCCAGGAAAAGACCTGTACTATTTCAAATTCTGAAACAAACAATCTTGTCAACGTATTAACTAGAATTTTGTAGGACAATGAAGTTTTATAGCCACATTTTTTTGTTATCTGCAATTATTAGTAAATTTCAATGTGGGTGCCATTTGGTTGCACAAGGACATCTAATTAGAATTTGACCTCTTTCCATACATTGGCAAACATATCCAGTATAACCAATAGCAATTGCATCCAATTTTGGGGTGTTTAGGACTACCATGTTTGGTACTGATTTTGGTGAACTATCTCCTGCACTTAATTCCACAAGAAGAAATATGACATGGTAATGTCAGAAGAGACCATGCTGTGAAATCATCACACCTGGTCCATCATCTTTGAAATGCTTCACCCAAGACAGAAAGCACCAAAAGACTAGAGTGTGGGTGGCGGAGCACTGTCAAGCTGAAACACTATCAGGTAGAAAAGGTTGAAGATGATTCAGTTGAGGTCAGTGGTGTAGCCAAAAATTTCCTAGAGGGGGGGCAGATAAATGGATTTGGTTTATTGGTGAAAGCCTCATATACACATATATATTGCTTTAAATTCATACTCAATCCCCCTCGGGGGCAGGGGGTGCAGACCCGACGACCCCCCCTGGCTATGCCTCTAGTTGAAGTATCATGAACATTTGCAGAAGATCCTAATAAATACAACATCAGGTTGAGGATGATTCAGTTTGGGTATCATGAACATCTTCAGAAGATCCTAATGAGTTGAAACAAAATATCAGGTTGAAGAAGATTCAGTAGAGGTATCATGAGCATCTGTAGAAGATCTTAATAAATACACTACCAGGTTGAAGATTATTCAGGATTTTAGCAATCAGGAACACCTGAATCACCAGCTTTGCTCTTCAATATGTACCATTATCACATCAAAAATCTTGAAAATTACATCACCCTGGAGCAGAAAATCCTGACCTTATTCTGCATAATTTGTGAAGCATGTTGCTTCTATGTAATTCATATGAAAATGGTCTAGTTGTGATATCATGAACATCTTGAGAGAATTCTAATGAGTCGAAACACAATATTAAGTTGAAGATGATTCAGTAGAGGTATCATGAACATCTATAGAAGATCCTAATAAATACAACATCAGGTTGAAGATGATTCAATTGGGGTATCGGGCATCCTAATGAGTTGAAACACGCTATTGATAAGTTAGAAGATGATTCAGCTGAAGTATCAAGAACATCTGTAGATCTTAATAAACACAATGCCCGGTTGAAAATGATTCAGTTGAGGTCTCACGAGCATCTTCAAAAGATTCTAATGAGTTGAAACACAGTATTAGGTTGAAAAAGATTCAGTTGAGGTATCACAAACATCTCTCGAAGATCCTAATAAATACAATATCAGGATGAAGATGATTCAGTTGACAGTATTAGGAACACCTTCACAAAATCCTAACGAGTTGAAACACAATATGGAAGGTCATTAGCTTCTAATATCTACGCAAGGTGCATTTTACAGGCATGATGATGCTGCCTTTTGTGCAAAATGTTATAGACAATTGGCTTCAGTAACAGAAGTTCTTGTGTGGCAACTTGTGTGGTTTCCTCACACTTTCTGCAAACACTTTCCTGACAACACCGTAGATGATGTCACAGCGTGAAGAATGCCACATAAATATGGAATTCTTTCCTGAAGAAGCAGGGCCAAAGCACAGTGAAACTGTGGTCGACAATAAAAAATAATCGTGATTAAAGATTGATATCTTGAATTGTACTTTCCTTACATGTTCAACCATCTATTGTGAAGCTGAGGGAGCAACTGTTTGTTGTGAAGTTGAGGGAGTAACCATCTGTTGTGAAGTTGAGGGAGCAACCATATCTTTTGAATGGCAGATGCTTCCTGTTTCTTTTTAGCTTTTTCATCCAAGCATAAATACTGGCCTTAATGGGGGTAGGGAGCTTTACACATGTAGTGCAATAATCCTTTTGAATGTGAATGGGAGATTTTGTCTCCAGAAACCACAACACACACTGAGCTTGTCACTGTATTGTTGCCATTCTGGACATGGGGAGAACCACCACATGTGGTTCCATTTAGCAGCTTCAAATGACATGAAAAAAAACAACTGTCAGTCTGTCATTCATTTCTTGGAACTGTTGGGATTTTATGCTACTTGGTTTATGTTTTATTGAGTTTTGAAATAGTATAAATCTTTTTTGAATATCATGTATAAATGTATGCATTGAGTGTGTTTAGATAGAAAGTTTCCTGAGGCTTTCCTTTATGATTTAAGTCGAGACTGTGCCCATATATCTTAAGTATTTCTGCACTTAACAGAGATGGTCATCCTTTACTCCATTTTGGGCACATATTCTTCCAGTTCCACAATAAGTGGCAACTCATTTAATGCCACCTAATTTAAGATGGCTACATCAGAATATCTTATCTAAAATGCATTTTCTGCACCTCTCCATAAGACCATGTTGCAAAAGGATGTATTTAATAATGAACACCCACAACGACTGGGTAAACGACAAGTTGCCCACTCACTAATCAAACACTTTTTGCCATTAGACATGCCCCGTGGCACTTCAGGCAATGAGACACCCCCATCATATCCCCCATGTCGTAAAAAACTGTCATTAACAAAAACAAATTCCATACACTATTGCACATTTACACACATTTAAATTGTAAGTAGCAAAACTTTGGAATTACTCAATTTCTTTCTTTTCTTTTTTTTTTTTTTTTTTTTTTTTGTTTCACTGCATTTTAAGACTAACACAATGTTTTTGATTCTCATTTAAGAATTTGCCCCACAACCTTCTGCACCAGTGTACACTTCTAAACTCTAACAGGGTTCCCATTCTTTTTCTTCCACAAAAAATAAGCACTTTTTAAGGACTTTTAAGCAGCCTGCAAAAAATTTGTAAGGACCTTACCAACTGCATACACAGCAATGACATGTGCACGAATATACTTTCACACATGACTTAACTATGCAAATTGAAGTATGCTAATAAAGTTCAGAAAATCTTCCCATATAATTTAAGTTTGTGAATGTTAAAAAAAACTAGAATTTATGCAATTTAAAAGTTATTTTGCTTAAGCTAGTTTTCCTACAGAGAGAATAATCACATTCACAGTAATGAGGATGTAAATCATAAAACTGTAGATAAAGCTATGAGTTCAACATTTGAATTCTGCATATAATCATCTCATGCAAAACCAAAATCAAAATTACATGTTCAAGATTTCAAATTTGCATTTCATATCCTCATGGTATAATAACTGAATAATTTTTATTTGCATATGCAAAAAGGGTAAACATAAGTGTGAAAAATCAATACCATAAGATAGACCATGGGGTTATTATAGGTGGAATCTACTGGATGAGTTTGATTTAGCCTATGGTTCTTCACTATTTTTCAGCAAATTACATACCTCACACTGTCTCTTGCTTTCACACGAGCTTTCACCTCATGTCACATGACATCATCAACACAACCAATCACCAGCAGAAGTTCTACACACTACATCATAACTTCCAGATATTGTGCAACCGGCTAGAAAAAATAAGCACTTTTTAAGGACTTTTAAGGATTTATAAGGACCACGGGAACCCTGTCTAAATTTAAGTTGGCACAATCAACATACATTTTATACACAGTCGAGTGATATTATTATGACCACCTCCTACTTTTGACTTCAACAACACGTAGCCAACGAAAGAAGGCACATATCGTGAGCTGGCTTGGAGAGTACACAAGGTGTGCTGTAGGCATTCTGAAAACATTTCACTCGTTGCTGTCATAGATAAAAGAACAGATTTATAAGATTTGCGAAAAGGGATGGTTATTAGCTTTCAGGGCAAGGGTGGCGGCAGTATTTCTTAAACAGAGCAGTTTGTGAACTGTTCACGTGCTGCTGTGGTTAAAGTGTATCGTGATTGGAGAAATGGCACCATTGTGAATAAGCGATGTGGAAACTGCGGAGCACCACCTGCCATTGAAGTGAGAGGTGAACGTCGGCTGCAAAGGTGAGTGAGGGCTGATCGACACGCTACAGTGGAGCAACTCACTGGCCACATGAACCAGGGGGCTACCGGAAGTGTGTCTAAAACGACAGTTCAGCGAACCCTGCTGCGTATGGGGCTCCAAAGCAGACGGATGGTCACTGTACCTATGCTAACGAAGGTGCATTGGCAGAGAAGAGGCTTACATTTGCACGGCAGTATCGGAATTGAACCTCCGCTGATTGGCAAAGGATTGCCTCCTCTGATGAGACACGTTTTCTGCTTCATCGAACGGATGGACGTTGGCGTAAAAGGCAAGAAACGTTGGAGAACAAACATTCTTTAACTTCTGCTGGAAGAACACAAGCTGGTGGGTGCAGCATTATGGTCTAGGGAATGTTTTCGTGGCATTCCCTGGGTCCACTCGTACCTGTGGAAGGCACTATGAACCAAATTCATTATGAATCCATCCTTGCAGACCACGTACACCAATACATGCTGATTGTCTTCCCTGAGGCGGATGGGATCATCCAGCACGACAATCCGATGTGCCACACAACTACAAATGTTCGATAGTGGTTGGAAGAGCACGATGAAGACTTCAAAGTACTTCCCTGGCCCCTAATATCCTAGACTTAAACCCAATTGAGCATCTGTGGGACCACCTTGATCGTGTTGTTCGCTCTATGGATCCTCCACCATGCACCCTCCACCAGCTGTCAGATGCACTGCAGTCAGCATGGCTCCACATACCTGTAAACACCTTCCACCACCTTATTGAGTCCCTACCAGCCAGTCTAGCTGCTGTCCGCGCTGTACACGGTGGTTACTCTGGATATTAGCTGGTGGTCACAATAATGTGACTTGACAGTGTGTCTCAACCTATAAGGCACACATGAGCACTAGAAATAATAAATGGGAAGCATAAAGATGTTTACCTGTTTGTCATTATCTTCAGCCACAGTCTGGAGTTGCTGCTGTTCTTCCATTGAAACATATCCTTCTTCAGGTGGTTCCCACTGGGATGCTACACAAGTGGGAATACCATTTTAATTATAATAGCATGAAATGTTAGTACAACTTTTGATATGCAACTAAATTAAAAACCGATTACACAAAAGTTATTAATAGTCCAGACTTGTATAAGGAAGAGACTATAACAAAAATGATAAAAAACAGTATATAGAAATTACATGGAAAGACCAAATTTTTCTTTAAAAGTACAGCACATGATTTTTGTTTTTCCTTTTTAATTAACTACAATCATTATGTGCACGTGACGCTCCACTCCCACTACTAAAATTACTTCTGCCGATAAATTTCATCCTACACAAAAATGGCAAATTAGTCCTACTGTTTCTCATTTGCTAGAGAAATTTGGATTTTGCCTACTGAACACACCAAAGATGTTAGAAGAAAATAGACTGTTAACAAAGCATGCTACTTCCGGCATACATTGAAAACCGCCATTGTAGGGAGAAACTAGCAATTGTGTTGATGTGCTTGTGTGCATATTTAAGTTCTAAATCTTTATGATTTTGATATATCTCCAAGATTCTAGTGCATCTGATGCAAAATTTTCTTAATTAGTAGTCTTCTTTCTTTTCTTTATTTCTCTGTTCTCTGTATATGGCCAGCCCCAATGCATCCTGGTATTTTCCTGCTTACTAGTTCTATTTTTTTTCTTGGATGTGAGAACTTGCTAACTGTAATTTGATCTAGAAATTTCTAGGGTCATACATGAACATACTTTCTGCATAATTTCTGTAGTACATTATGAATTGAATCAAACATCCTTGCTTTCCAACAGACATCTGTTCACTGCTAACTCTCTCATTCATAGATGGAGCTGCACGTTCAATTGGTCTCTATTGTTTCAGAATCGCTAGCATTGCATTTACCAGTATATGCTCCTCTAATGTCTTTGGAACACAAACACATACACCTCAACTCAACAAACTAACTCAACTCAGACATACACCTCAACTCAACTCAACTCACACATACACACTAAAACAAAAATGATTAAAAAAAAACAGTAAATAAAAATGAAACATGAAAAGCCCAAAATGTTTTTAAGTACAGCACACACACAAACAAGTGGGGATTTTTAATTAACTGCAATGTGAGGCAGAAGAATGTTAATTACGTACATGTGATACCCCACTTCCATAAGTAACATAATTTCTGCTGATAAATTTCATTCTAACATATAACATAGAATTTGAGTCCTTCACATGTTACAGTGAAATGATATTCTAGTCTTTAATTAACTTCTGGATGTAAAAATGATACCAAGGGATATGGTTATGTCAACCAATTGTCTTGAGTATTAATTTAAATAAATCAGAATATTGCATTTCTTGTATCACTACAATTTTTTTAAGTTTGCCACTACATACAGGGTAATTATAAACTTTAGCATCAACTTTGAGTATTCAAAGCTCACGTGAAACTTCATATTTGAAAATGAAACACATATAATTCACTGAAGTGCATACTTAATTATTTTTTCAACATGTGTTCAATGTGCTCTCCTTGGTAATATGGCACACATCCCAGCAATAATCTAGTTCCTGCCAGATCTTGTCCAAAACTGTCTTGTGCCCTTGCAATATGGCTTCCGACATTCGGGTTTTCAACTAAGCGACAATGTTGGGCATCAGAAGCCCGTAGACAGTATATTTAGCATAGCATGTTGATGCAGACAATTGCAAAAATTTGTGTGAAATCTACGTGGAACTTTGGTCAACGACTTTGTTTCTTTAAACCCTAACACACGATGTGCCATACCAGCCCCACTGAAACCAGTCATTTTGCTTGCTCAACTAATGTGCTGCTATCTCTTGGCCAAAGCACCATATAGCCATACAAACAGAAACTTTTCAGAATGGTGAAAAAAAAAAAAATGTTAAATTTGTTACCAAAGTTTTTAATTGCCCTGTAGTAAATGCTTTTCTCAAAAAGAGCTTCTTATACGAGGTCCGATCAAAAAGTTCCGAGACTAGGCCGATATAAAACAAAGTACTTATGTTACTTAAGTCTGGCCGTGATCTCCCTCAAAGTAGTCTTCTTGGGCAGCGATACATCGCTGCCAGCATATTTGCCAAAGTTGGAACACTCCCTGGAAGTCCTGTTTGCGAATCGTGTCGAGCACCAACTGTGATTCCCACTAGATCTCGTCCACGGTTTCGAAACGGCGACCCTTGATCTTCAGCTTCATTTTCGAGAACAGAAAGAAGTCGCACGGGGCCAAATCTGGCGAGTAAGGCGGGTGAGGAAGGGTAGTCATGCTGCTGCAGCTGCAAAACTGGCGTACTGCTAACGCTCTGTGAGCTGCTGCATTGTTGTGCTGGAGCAGGAAATCGTCCTTGTGCCACATTTCAGGTCATTTGGGGCAAATGTCCTCCCTAAGAAGCCACAAAACATCGCAGTAAAAAAGGGCGACGACAGTCTGACTCTGAGGGACGAATTCACGGTGCACAGCCCCACAAATGTCAACATTTGTCCAAATTTTCGAGGGTTTTGCTCGTGAATGGTCGCCCTGACCTCTCGCCATCTTCCAGTTCCCTTCTGCCACTCTTGAAGTGCAAGTGCCACTCAAAACACCTCGCATGGCTCACTGCTTCATTGCCAAAAGCCTGCCGCAACATTTCATGCATCTCCGTTCCCGATTTGCCAAGTTTGAGGCAGAATTTGATGTTCGCTCGCTGCTCTAGTTTGCAGTCCATACCGAAATCGTGGCTGTGTTCTGCACGTGGTCACCAAATATCGTGTAGCACAGCTCCCGATGTTCACAGAACGATGCCACTCGGAACAATGACTCACGAAGGTCACTGCCCTCGACCGCTGCTCACGCATCTGCATACTGCCATCTGTTGCCACACTACGTGCCTAGTCTCAGAACTTTTTGATCACACTACATATCAGAAAAGGATATGCGAATAGATGGGGTGAATCCTTTCCAGACCTACTGAGTAAAAACGAGTACTGATGCCAAATTAGTTATTTTTTTATGTTAATGACGATAACACGCAGGATGACCGGAAAAATACATGTGATGAATAAGAAAGACATGCAATTTTCTTAATTTGAAATGTGGTAAAACTGAAGATTATGATGAAATTAATCTTGAACTTGTTTATCACAGCTTAAAAACTGGTGCCCTATGGTGCACACAGAATCACTAAGGTGGCATGGCAAACTGGTTTGGTTCCTCATGACTGTTAAACATAAGTCACTGTGCCAAAAGATTATGATATAGTAAATATCAGAAATGAGCTAGGCACTTCTTTGACAGAAGAAAAGAAATTAGTGAGAACATATTGAGATGCCATGGACATGTGTGTCAAATGGGAATAAAAGATTGTCTGAATAAATGTTTTTTTAATTCTGTGGTAAGAAGTCGACTTAAAACAAGATATATTAAAGATCTGATATCAGCCATTAGTGATCAAGGGAGCAATATGGCACAGACACAAAATCTTGCACACAAAAATAAAAAAAATAAATAAAAGAACTTGCTTTTCATAACAACCTGGGCTAAATCCCTGCCGGAACACTGTACTGGTACACAAGCATGAAACAATAACAATCATTAACAGACATAAACATATTTAGATGGGATAACATCAAGCATGTATTCACAGAAAAATTACCTGATGTGTTGATATTCCAATAATATACATAGCCTTCTTCAGACATAGCTTCATACCATTCCTTTTCAGTTTTTTCCTCAGAATCAGAAGGACTTGCCGAGTCTTCTTTTTCTTTCTTCTCACAGTTTTCTTCTTTATCCACAGAATCTTCTTCACTTTCACTTTTTTCATTGGCAACACTCACTCCTAACTTTTCAGCCAGTTCTGGATTGCTTTCCAAGTCCTTCTTATATGCCTGTAGTGCAGCCTTTATAGAAAATAAACAAATACTACAGACAATTTTTTTATGATTAAGTTTCATAAATTATCTGTGCCCATGGTAATGCCAGGCTTACATCACACCTGGTATGTAATAGACTACTGAGATTACAATTATCATTTTATCTGTGTTCATGGTAATACCAGGCTTACATCATATCTGGCATGTATAATCACTGCTGAGATTGCAATTATCATTTAAGTCTTGCACACTACTGAAAAGAAAATTCATCTCTAAATACTGAGTATTGATACTAATATAATAAAACCTAAGTCCCACTACCCCCAGTGTCAAAGAAGAAAGAAAAAAAAAAGGATTACTTTTCTCCAAAATTTTTATGCAAATGTGAAACAGAACTTACATATATCAGTTATGGTCCTGAGAAAAAAAAAATGATGATTTAAGGAAATATCAGATGAAATGCAAAAAAATGTGATGCACAAACAAGTAACATGGCGGTAATAGTGCACGTTCTTGACAAACATATCTTTTAACCTAAAATGTTATTTACATTTAGCATGACCCACATAATTATAACACTCCATGGAATCATGCAACTAAGATATTGCATTCAGAGAAGCAATGTTGGATCTTTTATTAATTTTTTTTTTCAATCCTGGAAGAACAACTCCACCTACCCCAATAACAAGGAAAAACTTAAAAGTTACACATAAATTTAATAAAAATAACCACATCCTCTAAATCAGTGTTTCCCAAACTGTTGGTTGTGAGCCAATTTTTGGTTGAAAGTCATTGAACTGTGAAAATTTTCTAATGAAGAAAAAAAAAATTGATAAAATTGTAATGTGGTAAAAAAAAATGAAAAAAGGGAGGAAAACTAAGGCACATAATATACGGATATGGGAGTCGAGTTTCATGTTCATGCCTATGGCACCTTCCAAAGCAGGATAGGCAATCCACTACAGCCTTTAGTATTGCTCTCCAACAACAACTGCTCAAACCTAGATAGGTAACCAGCAATAATTCTGAGCTGTCATCTAATGACCATACTGCACATCCAACTCGAGTACCTACTGGATGCTTCCATTTCTAGATGTTTCAAATGCCAGAGTTTCCAGAACTTTCCATCACCATATTTAAGAAGAACCAGCTTCTCTCGAGACCAGTCCGGATACAACAATGCATGCATTAACTTTGAAGTGATCTAATCCAAAGTTTATTCTCTTTGTGGACATATAGGATACATGAATGATTGACAAAGAAGCTAACAATGATGCAGAATGTTAAAATTGAAGAAAAAACAGAAAGAGCAGGGGATGAAATGGTCAATCCAATAAAAACATTCAAAGTCGAAGAAGAAGAGCCCTCAACAAGTTCCATGCAATCAAAACAAAGAAAAATGTTGAGAGAGTATGATTCTGACTACTTAAAAATTGGATTTTTGTGGAATGGAGATGAAGAATATCCACAGCTGCAGAGCGTCATTTGCTCTGAAGTACTCACAAATGAGAACATGAGACCACAACAAATTGCACCTGCATATTGAGATTAAGCATCTGGATTTGAAAAACAAGCCGTTCAAACTTTCTGAAAGGCAACTGGAACAGTTCAAGACATAGAAAATGAAGCTTGTGTGTTGCATCAACATGAATGACAAACCTATGCACGTCTCGTGCCTGATTAGTTTGTAAATCATGCATGCTGGTAGGCCCCAAACAACTGGTGAAACATTAGTGCTCGCAATGATAAAAGACATGGTTGGAGTTGTTTGATGATAAGAACTCGAGAGAAGTGGAAATGATTCAACTTTCCAACAATATGGCTGCATACAGAATTGATGAAATGTTGCAGTGGACAGAAGATGAGCTGATCGAAAGAGTTGGAGAGAGTAAATTTTTCTTGTTGTATGCAACAGGACGAGTCCACAGATGCACAAGGTTTTTCCCAGCTGCATGTTTTCATACCTTACATGTGAACAACAAACTGAATGAAGATACAGTGTGCAGCAAACCAATTATTCGAGGTACTAGCAAAGGAAATTTTCAAGACTCACGATACTTATGTAAAAATGAAAGATCAGGACTAGATGAAATGCGTTGGGATAAGTACAGACGGCACCTGGGCTGTGTGTGGCAAAAATAGTAGTATTGTGATCGAGTTCATGAAGTTAGACCAAATGTGTCGTGGACTCGCTGCAACCTTCGCAGAAAAGAGTTAGTATCAAAAATTGGTAAATTGGAAAATGCTTTGAATGTTTCTACGAAAATCTTGAATTTCATCAAGTCGAGGTCTTTACAATCACACTTATTTGAAAAGCTGTGTGAGGAGATGGGTAGTATCCATATCTCACTTATTCAGCATATTGTTGTCTGTCGAGGGGGAGGTGCTGAAAAGACTTGTGTACCTCCATAATGAAGTTAAAATGTTTCTGGGCAAAAAAACAATTTTGTACAATCATTGCCCAATGAGGAGTTTGTTCTAAAGTTCATGCATTTGACAGACAGATTTTCAAAATTAAACAAACCAAATCTGTACTTATAAGGAATGGAAGGAGCCAATGTATTTGTAGATCACATCAAAATTTGAGGTTTCATAAACAAAAAATTTGTGTTGTGGAAGAACACTGAAGATCGCAGGTATGATTGTTTTGCACATTTGAAACCTTTATCATTGAAAATGAGGTGAAACCTGTTGGCAGCATAATCTCCATTATTTCTGCACTTTTGAACATGTTGAAAGAAAATTTGATTGTTACTTCCTTGAAGAGATCAAAAACTGTCAGCAAAAGACCTGGATTGTGAATCCTTTTCAGAGCGACATGACAAATGGGATGTCAACAAAGACCAACAAAGAACTCATGTCCAAAGACACCTCGTTAAAAATTAATTTCAGCTGCAAAAAATTGATTCTGTTATGCATCCAACTCCTCCTACTGAAACTTTGAATGAGCTGCTCCCTTTCACATCTTCCCACATCTGTGAAGTTGGATTTTCAGCATGGCTGGAATCAAAACCAAATTTTGAAGCAATCTGCAATTGTTGAACTCCTTGGGCCTGAAAATGCCTTGCATCCATGTGGACGTCAATGCCATCATCAACAAAACCTGAAAACAAGTGCACCCTTCGCACACACCTCATTCTGATAAATAGATCAGTTTTTTAGTTCTTCATAAAATTTAATTCAATAATATATTTAAAAAACTAGCAAAAAATAATTAAATTATCCCCCCCCCCCACACACACACACATGTCCATTAAAGCTAGGCGGACTGCAAAAAGTTTAGGAAGCACTGCTCTAAATGTAAAACAATGCATTAAAAACAGAGCTACAAAGCAAATCACACACACACACACACACACACACACACAAATAAGTATTAAAACATTGGACCTTGTATATGAATTTAACAGTGGTAATGGCATGATACTCAAAATGTGGATTAATACACTGATGTCAAAACTGAGTTATACATTAAATCACACACATACACACAAAAGAAGAAAATCTGACCAAGAAAGATTTATTAGCAAACTGAAAAACCTAACAAGATAGTCAAAATCCATGCTATAAAAAAATAACCAATCCATATCATCAGTTGATTCAACAAACAGCTGACCTATCTACAATGAAAAGACTTAGGGCCAAATGCCCCTTTGCACATAAACTACAAAAACCAGAATCATAAGATTCCAATGATCGAATCTATCTTGCATAATCTACAAGGCAAAATATTGTGAGTCACCAATATTTAAGATTTACAGTGCAGTCAATAAATACCAGTGAGATCAAATTAGCAAACTGAAGAATCATATTATGTACGAAAGACAGGCTCACATCAAATTACAAAATAAGTCAGGAATGCATAATATAGAAAAACTTAAAATAAAACCAATCAAAATTTATTAGCAGTAGAGAGGGTTATTAGCAATAATTATAATTTTTGGCACATTTTTTTTTATTACAACAATTTTTGGCACAGAAATGCTGTTATTGCTTGATCACATGTGGCCACTCTTATGAACTTGATAAAAATTATTATGTATGTATGTAGGGACGGAAAGCCATTCACTAATTAGTACAGACCGCCGCTGCCAGCCTTACTTCTCTGGGATTCAGATAACTACCCCACAGCACAATAGAGAGAAGGTTTTTTACAAATAAACTATCTGCCAATAAATGTTAAGGATAGCATGGCGCTCACTCTCTCAGCTATTTGTTGAATGTATCTGCTTGTCAAGAGAGGGGAGGATAGAATCGCATAGGGTCACCAAGATGTAAATCATTCATCAGACGTAAATGGAAAACTTAACAATTTATTATGGCTTAAGATTCGACCACATTGTTCTATGAGTCCGTACCCATTTGGTTGCAATAGACTTGGCAATTTAGAATGCCCTTACTCAGTCCAGGGACCCTAACTCTGAAATCCACCTGTTTTCTAGTCCATAACCCATAGCGTAAGTGAGAGCTATTATAGCCCGCATCACTTCGTAGCTTTCATTACTCGCGACAGCAAATGCTTGACACCGGTGAGATCTTCAAAAGAGCCTGTATCACTGAGTCTACACCGATCTGCTTAACCTTTGGAAAAAGGCCTAGCATCTCCTCACCGAGAACGCTCTCCGGCATGGGTTTATATCCCAAACCCCTACACTTCCGAAAAACTACACCTGCAGACGCTCAAGACCAACTGCCTCTCTTCTTTGATGCAACCCCCGAGGATCTATTCCCCTCAATTCTCACTGGCCCCTGAGTCGTTCCCCCTAACTCATTCCTGCCTTTCCACGTCTATTGCAACATGAAGGCACTTGGCTAGTAACAAGACTTGTGGCCTCCGTGAATACATGGATTAACAAACAACATACATTGGAATAGAATTGAAATAAGACTTTTGCCAGACTGGCTGGCGTCTGCTGGTTTCAGACATTGTTCCGTGGGCACTCTCACCCTAATGGACAATTGTTATCTATTTCCTCTAGGTGACTTTTAATTGTTCATGAGCAAGATAAGAATGTTCCAAGACGTTTTCTTGGTGCCATCTACAAATTCTGCATTTTCTCACGCCTAGATAAAGAAAATCTAGAAAGTTCTGTGGCTGGGCTCATTTTCTTTGCTTAAACAAAGAGTTAGGGCCAAATGCCCCTAAGAAGAAGAAAAAGAACAAAAAAAAAAAAAAAGAAACCATGCTTTCCTACTCACACATATACCATTACGTAAATTAATGTCCATCACATAATACACGAATATCTCTGTTTCTATAAAATTATGCAAAATAATGCTCATTACATAATATATGAACATAATTAATTTTTTGCCCTTACAATGTACAATAAGAGTATTAAGATGTAAACAGCCAATTATATAATAGCACTTTTTCACCAGAAATAACATTATTATTTTTGCTTGTCACGTGATTTGAATATTTATTCTTTATAATTTTTATGGTAATAAAAAAAATTCAAGCAGGAATTCAATCAATTCTTCAAACATATATTTCATTGTTGAACTTTATTACGTGGTTATAATCATTATTATATATGTTTGTCAACTATATAGTTGTTATATTGTGTACTCTTTCTCATGTTAAATGAACGTTTTAGTGCCCGCGGGAAACATTCCCTCTTTGTCTAACATAGAGTGAATATTGTTGAATGTAATCTAATATTATAAAATTTAGGTGAAAAATATTATATGAATGAAAACAATTACTCACGTTCTGTTTCATGGAGTATTCAGGAACAAACATTATTCTGCAATATTCCAAAAAAATTTTGAATTCGTCGAAATCGCTTCAAGCAGTCACTTCGTGACGTTTTTTCATCTAGTTTTAAGTAGTTCATTGCTTTAGAAAATGCAATGTTGGAATCACAAGGCAATAAGAAGAAAAGTAGCCCAACTATTAAAACTTGACAAGCCTAAAAACGTCACAAAGTGACTGAAGTGATTTCGATGAATTCAAAAATTTTTGGAATATCGCAGAATAATGCTCATTGTTCCTGAATACTCCATGAAAAAAGAACGCGAGTAATTGTTTTCATTCATATAATATTTTTCACCACAATTTTATATTAGATTGCATTCAACAATGTTTGTTCTATGTTAGACAAAGAGGGAACGTTTCCCGCGGGAGGTAAAACATTCATATAACGTGAGAAACAGTACACAATATATAACAACTATATAGTTGACAAATATATATAATAATTCAGGCAGTAAGTTAGTTGAATACTGAAATTATATCACTATGGACCTAACCAATACACTAGGGTAAGAAAATTGGTTAATATTCCCACACTCAGTCAGTTCCCACCACAAAAAAAAAAAAAAAAAACATTATCACCTAGCTGACTCCAAATCTTAAATGCATGTGAAAATATAAAAAAACAAACATACACACAACAAAGACCTATTAACATTCATAGTATGCCAAATGTAACACTCAATTTGTTAACTTGGCAGAAAAACATTACAGATTTCCTGGCACCAGTCTTCAAGAATGGAAAACACAGCATCACTAACTCTTCAGGAATAATAAAATAAAAATAAATATTACAAAATAAATATATTTATTTAATTTATATAATAAATTAAATTTATTTAATTTTTATTATAAATATGATAAAAATATAATTAAAATAAATAATGTAAACATAATAAAAATAAAAAAGCATACATTCGAATCTAAGTCCATGTCAGATGTTAAGTCTGAATACCAATTCTCTATATACCAAAACATCATGGTCACAAAAGCTATGAATATAATAGAATTGCTAAAAGCCTTCAGAAATTAAACTAGCTTGAACAGATATTTAAAAAATATTGACTTGCATATCCAATAGGAACTACTTTAAATTCACTGTAGCAAAGCACCAGAAAAAAAAATATATATATATAAATGTACTAATTTATATATATATATATATATAAATGTGCTAATTTATTTTAATACATCAAGAACATCTTCATAATGTGGGATCGGAAACTGAAACATTACATTCTCTGAAAAATGTGCAACAGTGAAAAGGAGTAGAACTTTACGCTTCTTCCTGTTGCATGCTCATCAACTGCAATATGAGGAACGTAAGAAAAAAATTCCACGTTTTTTTCACCCTGGAGCGAAATGTAAATTAGATGTCGGTGATACCATTATATTACAACCTATCTATCATGCTGTAGTAATCATAGTAGTTATGAAACCACTCAATAGTCCATTTACCTTATAATTTCTAGTACTTTTTTTTTTGCATGTGACAACAAAATAAAAAGTAAACTCATCATGTGTTTTCACCACACCACATAACAAAAAATTCTGTTTCTACAAATCATGTCATCGTGAACACGGTGATAGGGAAATTTTATACTAATGTAAATAATTTTATTGTAAACATAAACAACTCGCTTGACTTTACTCAGAATATAAACAAAAGAAAATACAACCAAACAAAAAAATACAACCAATTGTGACATATTGCAATTTTTTTTAATCTGACAGGAACACTAAGTATATTTTGTAGCTTATCATTAGGGCAGTAACTCTGTCACAGCGCAAATTTCCATGATTTTTTTGCGAATTTTAGGGTTTTTGGTTTTTTGTAATTTTGCGAATATCAAATATATCCACGAATTTCAGATTTTTTACTTATTTTTGCCTAATTTCTATTATAATTTTTTTATTACTGTGTTTTTCATAATTAAATAGTTTTAATACTGCCTTCGTTAGAATTTACGTGGATAATATACAGCAAAGTAATCCTACTCGAAAGTCCAAACCAGAGCTTTAAACCTTGAATTACCTCAAGATTGTTCAATAGGAAGAAACTCTTGTTGAACAAGCTTGATGGGTAATTCAAGGTCACATGCACTATGCTGAAGAGTGCACACATGGTCTTCCTGATTTCCCCCGCTAACCTTTGCGACTTGCCGGACTAGTAAACCATAAATCGGATGTCGTCAATTGTGTTAGTAATTTCAGCTGGGAAAGCAGCTCACAGAAAAAAAGTGTTTCGCAGACGCCTAGCTTAGAAAATCTGTGCTTTTGTGTGAGTAATTTATGAAGTTTCTAGATATATTTTCTTTTAATTTTGAGAATGAGCCACGTGAGTAAAATGAGTGCATCTGAAAGATACAAGCAGTCCAGCAAGGGAACGTTTCATGTGAACAAAAATCTATTGTTCTGTTCATGTTGCAACATACCAGTGGATTTTTCCAGAAAGGACAGTTGTGAAAAGCATTTAGCAAGCAAGCTGCATAAAAAAAGGTGTGTCTGAACAGTCAACCGAAAATAATGAAGAATAGTGTTGATGAATTAATTGAGAAAAGAACTGCACAAGAACAGCATCGCTCAAAGAAATTTTCGAAATTAACTGGTGCCATATGTGCAGCTAACATCCCACTTTCCAAACTGGATAACCCTACATTAAAAAATTACTTGGAAAATTCATTGAAAGATATTGGTGTTATTCCAAATGCAAATTGGATGCGAAAATGTTACTTGCCGAAAATACACTGGTGTGCAAAAATTAAGAACAAAGAGGAGAAGTTAGCATAACAGCGGAACGAGCAGGCAGAACGGACCAATGTCGGAAGGCTATAAAGCACACAGGCGGTGTACGCTCAGCAATTCAGTGAAAGCTATTGCATGGTGTACATCGGTTTGAACGACGTCCAGTTTCTGCCACCGTGTGATATGGCCAACAGGCAATCCAGTAGACAACATCTGGATGACTTTACCGGAGGTCGCGTCATTGGGAAGTTGGAAGAAGGTTGAAGTGTGACTAGTGTGGCTGAGGAGTTCGGGATCGCTCAAAGCATCATTTCACGAGCTTGGAGAGCATTTCAAATGACAGGAACAGCTGTCCGAGAGTTTAGCAGTGGTTGTCCACGAGCAACCACGGCGGCAGATGACCGGTATATTGTCCTACAGGCGAGAAGAGACAGACGGCAGACAGCGAGAGAAATCGCAAGGCACATGCAACAGACAACTGGACGTCCATTATCGCATTTTACTATGGCCAGGAGGCTGCACAAAGGTGGTCTATTTGCACGACGAACAGTACGATGTGTGCCGTTAATGCCTGCTCATCGGAGACAGCGGTTTCTGTGGTGCCAGGAACACAAGAACTGGACACATCAGCAATGGGGTCGAGTTCTCTTTACGGATGAGAGCAGATTTAGTCTGACGAGCGATTCTGGACGTATACACATCTGGAGAGAGCAGGGAACACGCAATCACACCTCCAACATCAACGAATAAGACCGGTTTGGAAGTGGCGGAGTTCTCGTTTGGGGTGGTTTCATGCTTGGTAGCCGTACTGACTTCCACATCTTCCAAGGAGGTTCAGTCACTTTTGTCCGCTATTGTACCGAGGTTCTCCTGCCTCACGTGCGTCTGTTTAGAGGTGCTGTACTGAGTACCTCTTCGCGGACGACAACGCTACACCTCATCGTACAGTGGCTGTTGCAGAGCTGTTGGAGAGTGAAGATATTCAACGCATGGACTGGCCCGCAAGGTACCCGGACCTAAATCCAATCGAACACGTGTGGAACCTTCTCGGGAGACGCTTGGGAGCACGTCACCAGCCGCCAGCAACGATTCCGCAGCTGCAATTGGCGCTACAAGAGGAATGGGCCGCGATGCCTCAACAGCTCCTTGACAACCTCGTCCTCAGCATTGACAGACGTTGTAAATCCTGCAACGCAGTCAGGGGTGATCATATCCCCTACTAAAGACTGGGTTTTTCTTGGCAGCCACCTGTCAAATGGACGTTTCTATCTTCTGTCCACAGGGTTCCCACTCAGTGAAATCAAATTCCCTGACTTTTCCAGGTTTTCCAGGTGGTTTTAAGTAAAATTCCAGGTGTTTGCAACAGCGTTTTGAAAATATGCTTAACAACATATAATGAGAAAAAAATACTGGCTAATTAGATACTTCCCCAGATTTGCATGCAAGATATTAAAATATTGTTTTAGTTAGCTGAGCAAAAACTTGTGAATAAGCAATTCCATAACAGGATATTGAACTAGCTTTTAACTCTTGTAATGCAGTGTTTTGACATGCAAGACAGTGATACTCATAACAGATTCTAAAACATATTACATGCTGCACATACTTACAATTATACCTATCCCAAGTTACTGAGTCATATAATTTGTTTTAGAAGTTTATATTCTTATTTAAAAAATATGGAATACAAATTGGTGAACAGCAAAGAAAAATAAATTTTCTGCACATACCAGCATGGTCTTGGCTTATCCTGCTGAATAATTAACATACCTAATGATGAAATACTGCTGTTTTTAAGTTATCTGTACCCAGAGGGTTTTTTTTTTTTTTTTTTCTCATATGAAAATAACTGACTGAGGTTCAAAGGCAACTCTAAAATCATTGAGATCTAACTGGCTAACAAAACAATCTGGGCAGATTTTTTTTTTGTAAACACATTATAACTACACATGTAAAGTAAAACAAAAATAAGTCACTGCTTCCTTGCAATAAATTTTACACTGAATACTAGAAGAAATCACTGAAATCTAGTTAGTTTTATGCACAGTTACATCAATTTTGACAATTCCTGAATTTGCTGGTCAATTTTTCCTGTCTCCAAAAGAACCTGATGAGACAACTTTCTTTTCTTTTGCACTATCCTCACATACTGCAGTAATTCTGCAGTTATGGGCACTGAAACTACTCCGTTATGCGACTTTGTGGCATCGTACACTGACCACAATGAAATAAGTGACTTTTCATGAAGATTCTCAACCAACATGTCTTTATTAATTGAAAAACCACTTTCAACAGGCACATTTCCATGGGATAAAGTAAGAACCAATTTAACAACCACCCACAGTTCCTTGAAATGTTCTTTATCCTGAAGTAAAGAAGAATAGAATGCATACAGGTGGTTATTTTCTGAGAATGCAGAAAACACATCCTTCAGTTCAGTTTTTGCTCCGCTACACAACTGTTGAAATTGCTGTTTTGCTCGATCTGCTGAAACAGAAAATATTCTGCTTTTTTCATGCAATATATGCAACAGCAAATGTATTCTTTTTTCACAAATTATTGAATTTGACTTTATGAGCTTAGGATTCAGACTTGAAACTGCTTTGATAGCAGAAAAGTTTGTGGGACCTCGTTCTACTATTTCCTGTGTGGTTGCCACTAAAAATTTCACGCATTCTGCTCTGAATTCCTTTTTCTGAAGTTTTACTTTTCATCAAATATCCATGAGCAGCAATACCAATGTCTACATTTTACAGTTTACAGTGGTTAACCTTATCACTTACGTCAAGCTTAAACAATTTTTCTGGAACTGCACATTCCTCCATCACCTCTTTCCTTATAAATCTAGACATCAACTGCCAGACAAGATCACATAAACTGACATACAGAAATGGAATCACAGGATCAGCTGTTTGGAATTTTTTCAAAATGGTTCTAAAACGTTAGCTACTGATGAAAAAAATGCAAACTTTGAAAGGATTAGGTTATCTTTACATGCTACTGCAACACGTGCACATGTTGAAGTTTTTGGCAAGGTATTTGTCTCTTCAGCGTACTTTTTTATGTTGATAAAAAACTGAATGGCCCACTCTGCCACAGCAACATTTTTGACCCACCTGACTTGGCAGAACTTACGAGGGAAAATTTCACATCCTGTTATTGATACATAATCAGCTCACCATGCAGGGCTATTTTTGAACAACTGATAGAAAGCTGTGAAGATATCATTCAAATACCAGTCAGTAGCATCATGGCCTCTCCGAAAGGCTCCATGAACTACATGCAGTCCACATGAACCCAGATCAAGTAGATCACATCCATTTTCTGCCAACAAATCTTCCCTTATAACTTGCAGAAATTTATGATTAACATAGGGCCTATCCATTGAAATTTGCAACAATTTATTTAAATCTAGTTCTGAAACTCCTTCGCGGAACTTTTCAATGAGATCAGATGCTCTTGCATGGCCAAGAAATACTGAATTCAAATAACGTGCACATACCTGGTTCAATGACTTAGACCAAAATCTAACAATCAAATCCATCTGCCCTTTCTGAGCTACTTTATTAAGGGCTTCATCAAAGCATATGACAAATTCAGTACCTGATATCTCTGATAATAAGCATTTAGAAAAATATGGCGCAAGCCCAAAACAAATTATATATGACATTTTTGTTGCACCAAGACTGACTTTTTTTGCTATATCACTGTCCATAAACATATGCTGGAATACATTGCTAGCATCTTTAAGAGTTGTATGAAGAATTTGACATTACAAGCTTCATGGCCCAAATTACTTCTGCTCTTAAAATGCAATCTTTTGTCATAAAACAAGTGATGTTCAACATTGAAATATTAGTAGGAGATACAGTGGATGAAGGTCCACTCTGCTTTGCTACAAAATCTGCTGAATATGGCATGGACGGTATCAAATCAGGAGCAGCAGCCATACTGCCTAAAGTTCCACTTTGTTTTTCTGAACAATCCCTTTGAAGTGGTGCAGTATCCAATGTAAAAAAATTTGTCACAGCATGGGAAGCAGAAACCTGGCTTAAAGCTTTTATGTGTTTAGCACTTTGTTCATGGCTCGAAATCACTTGGCGGCCTATATTGCTCAAGTTGAAACTTCTTAAACAAACGTTACATCTTGCTTTGTATGGGTCATCCTGAACAGGTAACAGCCATTCTGACCACTGTGGGTTAAGTTTTTCTTCAAGCTAATCCACATTAAATAGAGTTTTCTTGGAAGTCATAATTGCACCAGTCAGAAACCTTGCAGACTTCTCAATTCGCCGATTACTTTAATTTGACACAAACGCCGTCGAAAACTCTATGCAAGGTGAACGCACGGGAGCAAATACCGGCGGGCAGGCACCACATGGCTGGCTGTTTGAGGGTGACGTGGGGGGTTGGCAGAAACTCTCTGGTCGCAGTAAAAGCATACGCGCCAGCAGGAGTCCCTCTTTTTGCATTGGCCAGAGGCTTTGGTTTGATAACGAAGTATCCAACATGGGGTTCCGAGACTGCGATAAAAAATGTTGAAAATATGTTTTTGTGGATTTTTCGCAAAACTGACTGAACCTTTAATCAACTCCATAAATCACTAACAGGAACGGGCCCCTTAAATTTCAAGCGAATCGGATAAAAGCTTAAAAAAAATAATTTTAAGCTCGTCATCCTGCAGCACGTGTTTCTCGCAGAGAGTGAATTCATAACTTTATTATGCGGTTATAATAAATATCAAAATAAAAAAAATTTGAAAAGGAATAGATGTAGTCATTGAAATATTTAGCATGCAAACTTAAAAGTCAAACATTGAAGCGAAATCTTTTCTTGCAGAGAAAAGAGGGGAAAAAAATAGAATACAAACACTTCATCTTCTTTCTAAATAGCAGTAAAAAAGAATGAAAAGCATTCTGCAACATATTCAGTGAAACATAAACATTTACTCCGAAAAGAGTCTCAGAACGTTAAAGAAGGCAATAACTCAGTTGGCTCCTGTTGGCACACGCAGTCATTGCGACCGCTCTAAGCCCGTTTAGTGACCCTTCACCAGTAAGCTCTCCCAGCTTAAAACGCACTGAGGCCAGCAAAGCTCACCAGAAACCCTCAGTAAGATTTATCCCATTAAAAATTTTAAAGGATAATTTCAAAAGTTCTTTATTGATTCACGCGAAATTTTAGAGGTCAGCTTCTGTTAACCAATTATGGTGTATGTAAAAATTTCAGCCAGTTTCATGAAGAATAGAAAAAGTTAGTTTTCACCATTTTTATCCCCAGTCTGGCAGTCAAACAAAGGCATGAAGGGGGCAAGAAGTGCTTTGGTCACTCCATTGTAACCCCTCCACAGGCTCCACTCTCACTCCAACACTACGCACCCTTTTCATTTCCTAGTAGTCACCGTAGGTGTTTCCTACCCACGTGGCTGCAATGAATTCCTTTTCTAGTGCTCAATGACGGAGAACTCTGCCAAATACGTTAGTTTCACCCCCCTTCCCCTTTAACCTACAGTTCGGTCCTTGGGAGTGAACTAAACAAAATGTTTAATACGGAGAAAGAACTTACAAAATAAAATTTCAAAATTCATTGATTTTTTTTACGAAAATTCATGTTTTCCCTGACTTTTCCCTGACTTTTTGAGCCAGTATATTTTCCCCTGACAATCCCCTGATTTCCAAGTTCTCCAGGTAGTGTGGGAACCCTGGTCCAGTTGTGCTCGAAGCTACCTTTTCAATAAAGTATCTTTGTATCCTTTGGATTCCTTGTTTGGACGGTTTTGCTAACTTGTCCCATATTCTTAACATCTTGGGGATCTTATGGTATGATTTGAGTCGATGTGGAGCACTTCTGCACAATGTTACCTTTTAAAAACTGTCTCGTCCTTAATTTTTGCATGCCAGTGTATATGATACTCACAAGCAACAAATGAAAGATTTTTAAAAATCAGTATCCGGTGTAAGCATTGTAGCAGACAAAACAACTGATTCAGAAGATAGATACATTTTGAATATTCTTGCTGTTCCACAGCAGAACCGAATGTTGAAAGCTACGATGACGAAACCTCTTTGAATGCAATCTTCCTTGAGTGCATCACTTTGGAATCCGTAAATTTTAAAGCAGTCAGCAAGGCAATACTTCAGTGCATTTTAAGTATGAAATACCTTTTGCTAATATAACAGCTTTTGTGACAGACAATGCATCTTACATGTCCAAAGCGTGGGGAAAAATCCTGAAAGCCGTATTTTTTAATGGTGTTTATGTCACCTGCAATGCGCATCTATTAAATCTTTTGGGCACAATTTGGCAGAATGAATTTGAAAATGTTAACTCTTTAGTAGCTGCTGTTAAACGTGCCTTAACAGCTTGTCCTTCCCGTAAAGGAAGTTTTCGACTATTTTTGCAAGAGAAGGGCAAAATGCCTTGCTTCCACCAGTATCTGTGCAGACTAGGTGGACAGTTGGTTTGAGGCCGTGCTTTTTCAGTGCAAACATTTAGATGACTACACAGAGTTTTTTGAAAAAGAAAAAGACAACAGTAACAGTTGTATTGTGAATAAAATCATTGGGTATTGTCAAGAGAGGGATTTAAAATAAAATCTGAAGCAGATTGAGGTTCATGCGCTGTATATTTCCGGACACGCTCACTTTATTTGAAAAACAGCTAATGTCCGCGCACAAAATATATAATCAAATGTCGGACATTGCCAACAGTCTTCTTAGCAAGAGTCAAGGCTGCGATCACGTCACTGCAAAAAAGAGCTCTATCCACTTGCTATGAAAAAATTAAGCATTATTTTTTTTAAGATAAAAAGCATCGATTTTGTCAGCCAGCCGCAAATTTCTTCAAAGCATGTAGGGTGTTTTGACCCCGATCAACTTAAGTTCTTGGACTTTTTAGACAACGAAGAAGATTTGTTTGTTTTCAGCCACATTCCTATGTTCGAAGATGAGGACCAACTAAAATGTGAATTTCATACATATAAAGCGAATTTAAAAGAATTTCGTGTCAGCGAAGGTTTACTAGACTTCTGGAATACGAAAAATGTCGTTTTCTAAGCTACATAAGGTCGCTATCCATTGTCTGTCAGTACCCACAAATAGTGTCGACGCTGAACAATTATTTTCTAAATTTAAAAACGTGTTATAGGACAACAGACATAGCATTAAAGAAAAAAATCTGTGTATGTACAATATTATGTATCAAAATGCAGTCCATTTAAATCAAAACCTTGATCTTGTGTGACGGCATTAATAACACTGCCAGAATTTGAATGGTTTATAAATGTATCAATTTTAAAAACTTATAAAGTTATAATGCTTATTTAGTTAAGTACTAGTCATTTTTATTACTGCTTCATAACTACTTCGTAGATCCTTTTTTTTTTTCATTGGAAATGTTAGTGTAAATAGCAGCAAACTTTTGCGAAATTTCATATTTTACCCAGCAATTTTTGTCTTTTTTTCTCGCGATAAAATTACTGCCCTATTTATCATTACTGACACCTGGTTTTTTGCTAAGTTCCATATACCAATTTTAACTCCTCAGAAGTTCTTAATTGAAAAACCTGTCTGGAAAAAAATCTTAGTGTTCCTTTCATATAATTTTTTTTTTCTTAACTAACCATTAACATTTTCTGAAGTACAAATTTTTCAAAATTATTTTTACTGTGATTAACTCTTGCATTTCTGTTGCCTTCCTCAAGTTACTGTCTAGTGAACAACTTACTTTTGAGAGTTCTACATTAGAAATTATGATAAAAAGCCAACTTTAGGAACTGCATAAACCCCCCATTCCTCCAAAAAAAAAAAAAAAAAAAAAAAAAAAAAAAAAAAAAAAAAAAAAAAAGAAAAGAAAGCATACAATTTGTTTTTCATAGCTGCTTATAGAATACAAAATGATTCTGTGTACCTGTTCAATCCTTTTCATTTCTTTTTCAAGATTTTTTTGTGCTTCATACTCCTTTAATCCTTTTTTCTGCAACTGTAAAAAGAAATAATGAAAAATGCATAAATAGTTAATCAGTATTTCTTGGAACATCATATCAGATTAACCTAGCTCAAAAAATACACAAGAAGAGCCAGAACATTACGACCATTGTGCCTTTGAAGCAACTGCAGGTAAACGACAGCATGTGTGAAGGTTATGAAATGGTATAAATAACACTTGATACTGAGCTCTGTTAATCAGTGTTATTCTTGTTCTTCAGATGGGAAAGGCAGAGGACTTCAGCGAGTTTCACAAAGACCAAACTGTAATGGCCAGATGACAGGGTAAGACCATTTCCAGAATGGCAAGGCTTGAGGGATGCTCACAGTCAGCCATAGTTAGTACCAAGTGGTATGAGGAGGGGAAAACCACAAACTGCCAGCAAGGTGTAGGCCGAACACTACCCATCAATGCTAGAGGTGAGTGCAGGCTATCCTGTATGGTATGAGCCAACAGGAGGGATACAGCGTTACAACTCAGCAGTAATTTTAATACTGCTGACGGGAATAATGTATCACAACACACAATACATTGGACTGTGTTGAAAATGGGGCTGTGTAGCCACAGGCCACTTCGTACACCCATGCTAATCTTAGTTCCCCATTGAAAGTGCCTACAATGTACACAAGAGCATCAAAACTGGACACTGAATAATTGAAAGTTTGTCTGGCAGGATGAATCATGTTTCCTGTTGCACAATGTGAATGGCTGGGTACGTGTGTGTTGTTTACTTGGGAAAGTGTTGGCACCAGGATGCACTGTGGGATGAAAATAAGCCAGTGGACAAAGTGTAATACGTTGGGTAATGTTCTGCTTGGAATCCCTAGGTCCAGTCATTCATGTGCAAGAAACTATGACTTCTATTATCTGTCTATAAATCATTGCAAACCAGGTACATCCTTTTATGGCAATGGTATTCCCCTCTGGTAGTGTCTTCTTTAAGCAGGACAATGATCCATACCACACTGCCTGAACTGTTCAAGAATGGTTTGCACAACATGAAAACTTCCAGGTATTGTCTTGGCCTCCAAATTTCACAGACATCGATCTAGTCATCATACTTGCCAACTTTGGAAAATGCGCATCAGTAAAACTGTTGCGCGAACGCCGTGTAACGTACCAGGAGATGTGACGTACCTGCCAGAAGGATGCACACGACATAAAGGCAGATAGTAGTCAGAACAAACGTCCGCGTAGCTCAATTGGTAAGAGCAACTTATTCCGGAATGAGGGGCTCCGGGTTCGAATCCTGGCGCGGATAAAAATGACGGAGAAATTCACTTCGTTATAATGGCGCCCGAACTATCCGGATGACCCGACCGTTCAAAATCTCGCATTGGTGTGATGTTATTTCCACACCGCGAGATAGGAAAAATAAGAGAATCAGTTCTCCAGCACTTCGAAAAAAAAAAAAATAAGGGGGAGATGATGTAACGTACCAGGAGATGTGACGTACCTGCCAGAAGGACGCACACGACATAAAGGCAGATAGGAATCAGTACAAACATCCGCGTAGCTCAATTGGTAGAGCAACTTATTCCGGAATGAGGGGATCCGGGTTCGAATCCTGGCGCGGATAAAAATGACGGAGAAATTCACTTTGTTATAGCCGTTTACCACAAAACAACACATAGTTATATTAATAAATATGCAGTAAAAATCTCTGCATATGCCACAATAACTAAACTAGTATTACCTGTGTTTAAAATAATAATTTAAAAAACCATAAAGTAAAATCTTAATTTCATTAAATGTTAGCCTTGCAAACCTGTGGTGTTTCAATACCAAACTAAACATTTCCTGTAAAAACGAAATTTTCACTTTAAGAGTACCTACACATTGCATTCAAAACTGTACTTAACATACCTTCTAATCTTCATCTTGTATATCAGGATTATATAATATTGTTATCACTTTCATGACTTCCATCACATGCTGCAGAAACTGACCCTTCATAAAAAAGTTTCACAACAGCGGAAGTTCGATCTAAAGCCATTTCATGAACAATCGTCGTTGTTTTAGTCTTTCCGCAGCCATAATGTTTGGCAGTTTCATCTTTTGGAAACATCTGCCAAAAACGTGGACCAGCATGGCTGGCAGCACTGAGTGGTACGTTGTTTTCTATCAAAAAAGACATAAACAACAATTCGGCACGAGTTTCATCTCCTATACTATTATCCGATGTTTTAAAAAACATAGTCAGTTTGGAGTTACTATCAGTACACTTTACATTACCTTTGTGTTTGGGACCATTTACATGACGAAAAATATTGTTTCTGCCTCTGTGGGCAATGTCAAAATCGTTTTGGCAAATGTCACAAAATTCACATTTTACACCTTTATTTGATTTCCTGATACATTGGAACTTTGAGGTGTATGCTTCCTTAAAAGTTTGAAAATAACTTTGAGATGGTATAATCTTGGTACTCATCTTCATAGATTTGCATAAAAGCTAAACTAACAACTCTCCCCTCCCAGTAATTCAACTCTACAACAAAGATTAAGAAACAACACCACACACTAAAAACAACACACATAAGAAAGTGTTCTTTTGCTGCTACAACAACATTGCTCAACACTGTGCACACAGATTGTAACACCTTCTCTTTCACTGGCTGTAATTTCTCTCCCAAGAGGAGACCAATCAACTGCTACGATGGAATACAAAATGCGATGGTGGCCGTCGCATTTTGTATTTCCACGGCCCGACTCGATCCAGCGTTACCACTCGCTTGATCGAGTCGGGCTGTAGAAATAAAAATGCGACGGCCACCATCAGAGACTCTGCGCATGCGTCTAGTATCAGCAGATCACTTGAGCACTCCCGTGGAGAGAGGGAGAGAGCTACCGCACGACGTCACGAAGCCGGCGAGTAAAAGATGACATCATTGCGTGAGACAGCGCTCGTAAGGTCCGGTAGAAAATCTAAGTAGTTAGTTGCAGGAGATTGAAATATTTTGATTGAGCAATCGAAATATTAAAAAATCCATAAGAAAAGACTATCCATAAATCAGTAAAATTAAGCAGAAATCCGTATAAGTTGGCAAGTATGAGTCATGCATCTGTGGCTTGAGTTGGAACAGGAAATCCAATCTGCAGCAGTTCAATCACATAACGTACAAAAGGTAAAGGACCTGCTGGTAATGTGTTGGTATCGGATACCACAAGGCACCTTTAGAAATCTTGTAGCCAGAGCTGCCATTGATGTGCTGTAGTGTGTAAATTACCCCAAAACAAAAAACAAGGACCCATAACTACAAATTCTACATGTCCTTTAGGACCCACATTTTGGATTTTTTTAACATGCCATCTGGTAAGAGTCAAATTCATGAGGATTAGGGTAAAAACGGAAACAGCCAGCAAATGCACTATCCCTCAAGATTATGTAAAATACACAATATAAGATTATGTAAAATACAAAATATAAATGTCCTGATTAATTTATTAAATCTTTCAGCTCTTTTAATCAATATTGGGACAGTTGAAATTTAAAATTTGAAAAACAAACAAACTTAATTTAATGATAACACTGTGAACGAGCATACTCAACTAAAAGCTGTACGTCTACTTCAATGATTGTTTGTTAAAAGTCAAAATATCTGTTCAAAAGTAATCATCACACAGTTCCTGTGTTTTGAAAAATAAAAATCGCTCTGGTGTTCTGAGCTGACTTAAAATGCATTGTCTTTGTGTAGTTCCATTACGATAAAATTTAGTTGAAAATGATAAAATTTAATTCTGTCAAGTACTTGATTTTTTTAAAGATTGCTTTCAAAAAGCATAAATTAAAGAGTCGAACAATGTACATTACATTTATTTTTCATTTGCTTATGTAAGTATAAATATTCATTATCTCTTGATTCTTTCGATTTTTTAAAATGACCCAGAATATCTCACGAAGTACCCGATTTTCAGAAATCTGTGGATCCCTAGAACCCAGCTTGATAACAATGCAACGGAAGCTCTGGTAGCATCTATGCCTTGCCAGGTAAGAGCTGTTTCAGTGACACGTGGAAGTCCAACTTTATATTAAGCAGGTGGTCATAATGTTTTAACTCTTTGGTGTATTTCATAATGATTTATATGCAATAACACAAAAAATTATAACATCAACAACTTTAAAGAACCTGCCCTCAAAAATTACTTTCAATTCGAAAAACAGCAAAAAAGGAAGACAAAAAAAATGCAATAAATAATATCAGTTTTTCATTAGCAATCAACCTAAATATTTCAGGCATTGTAGTTTAGCATTAGTAATACTGATTTTCAAGTTTAGCATTAGTAATACTGATTTTTTGTTAAATTCCATAAACCCAATTGTAGCTCCTCAAAGATCTTAATTAAAAATGTTAGTTGGACAAAATATTCTAATAGGTAAATATTTTCACTAAATTAATGTTGAAACATAAATGTTATGTGAATTCCATGGCAGACTAGCTGAACAGCAGTCTGGAGGAGGTGGAAGTTTGGTGACTATTACATAGTTCATCTTCTTTTTCAATCACAGAATTCCGAGACTTTCAGGACTTCTGGATGCTTTTACCAGACACACGACCCAAGCACTTTTACTTAAAATATAGTGAAACCACAGGTCTATTCAACCTGTAACTCACAGCAAACAAGCCCCACAGGCATTAACAAACTTAATACAGAATTTTGAAAATGATGTTTGCTTCACCTAATAAGAAATTTAGAATCACAAATAAATACTGAAATATCAAAACTGTCAATGAAAATGCAACCACATTTAATTTCTACAAAAAAAATTTGTTTTATGTATACTAACTATGTATGCTAATAATGATTTTGAAACAAATTTGTTTCAAATGGCTTTAATTCAATTACTGAAGATAGATGGATGGATGGATGTGTGGGTGTATGTGTGATTCAAAAATATATAAATATAAAATATATAGTTGGCCCACTAATGTCCATTACTTTTGAAATGCTTTCATACACTATAATCAATACACATAAGCTAAATAATGTTTACATCTAAATATTTTGAAACAAAACTTATTTGTGGATAAGTGAAAAGCAGCATTTTTCTTTATGTATGCTGCACTTACCCAATATGTTATGCAGACATGCCAACCTTCAAAATCGAGAGATTTTTACAGCTCATAAAATCACAGATGCGTTATTTTTTATCTGCATTTTTCAGACGTAAAAACAATTTTCCCAGAAGTAGTATCATTAGTCCACTAAAAGTTCTGGAGAAAAAAAAAGAAACAGGGCAAAAATCAACACCCCCTCCCAATACTGAAATTCGTTTTCAGGTACGTCGGTTCCGCAAGATAATGAAAACAAAATGGCCCATGTGTTGTTGTTTTTTACAAATCAAATAGCAGCCAATTGTTTTTCGTGTTTTCTTTAGATAGTGCGCAAAGGTGAAGACAACAAAAAGCATCGTACTAACATCGCCTTTCGTTACAAGGCGAGGCCAACTGTAGCTACTCCCTTTTGTCGTTAAGTGAATTCGCCATTACTCAACTGTTTATCATCACTTAGAATGCGCACGGCTCTGTTGAGGCGAGGGGCTGAAAAACTAAACTGCAAGGAGAAGGCAAGGCAGCTCCCATCTGGTAATCAATTATTGACCCTTCCGGATTGTAGTGCCAGAGTAGGTGAGCTCTTTGCTGAAGGTGTCGTATCACAATCGGATTGGGAGAAATTTTTTTAAAGCAAATTTTTTCGACCCATCTCGGAAGACTGGTCAAAAGCCAGTGCTTAGACCACTGCACCACCAGGGCGGTTTTTGTTCTGCAGATAGGAGGAGAGGGAAAGTACAAAACTGATGAACTGTAATGCTGCCTTGCATTAACGCAGAAAGAAAAATATTTCACAGGCAGTTTGAAATCATGGCAGTTGATGGAATTTTGACCATCCTAATGGCTAATCCTGAGTGAAAATTCAGACAATTTGACATTCATCCGGAAGTCGGGAGGAAGGGTAAAAATTCTGGAGTCTCCCAACTAAATCCGGAGAGTTGGCATGTGTGGTTATGTAAAAGCAGAGGCGTAACTAGGGCGGGGCAGCCACCCTGTCTGTCTAGCCCTAGTTACGCCAGTTAGGCGCAGTTCAAGAGTGGGAGCAAAAATCACTGCTTGCAGTCTTATTAAAATTGAAATTGGAATTTTCACACCGTTTCTGGTACCCCTAAAATTTTAATTTCTTCTTCAAAATGTTTAGAGGATTCTAGTTATTCACATTCAGGAATGAAGGAATGGTTATATGGTCCGTCAAACTAAAGAAGATCTACCGTCTTCGTCAACAACAATGGGGCCTGCGGTTTTTCTTTAGTTGCATGAACTATATGTATGTTACAAGATAAGGATGTTGTTCACATTGTTGAAGATTCTCTGGGGGTTATACAATCATTTCTTTTCTGTGGCTTCGAGCCACTACTACCAGATAGATTAGGTCCATTTGATGTGATACCAAAAATCTGAACTCCCAAGCAGCTGCAAAAAGCTGCACAAACAGCCACAGTTTGATTATGTCTATGATAATTCTCTCTCTCTATCTCTCTCTCTCTCTCTCTCTCTCTTAGTCTTCAGTTTTGCTCTTAAGTATATATATATATATATATATATATATATATATATATATATATACATTGCTGGACAATTGCTAAGGACGGATCATAAATGGCTATATAGCGCATAAAAAAGTAAGTGTGGTTGGATGCCAAGTGAAATAAAATAATGTCAGAATGCCAGGACATTACAAGAAAGACAATTTATTGTGCTCTGAAATCCAGAAGGCTTTGGAACGTGTTCAAGGGACAAACAGGCCATTTTGTGCAGAATACGTAAAAGTGAAAAAATGCAATTACCGTCCGCAGGCGTTCCGGCGTAAGATGTCAATACGGGATATGGCCACCATGGAGGTCGATGCAAGATTCCACACATCGTGTCATGCTTTGCACAACATTATCAAGCAGCTGTTGGGGTTATTTATCCCATTCTTCTGTCAGTGCACGAATGAGGGTGTCCTTGTTTATTGGAGGGCATTGGCAACCAGCAAGACTCCTCCCCAAAGCATCCCACACATTTTCAATGGGATTCAGATCTAGAGAACGTGCTGGCCATACGAGGCCTTGAATATCCTCGTTCTCAAGACACTCTTGGACAGCGACTGTTCGATGACATGTTGCGTTGCCATCCATGAAAATGAATCTATCACCGACAGCACCACGGAACATGCGAACATGAGGTAGCAGAACATCATTAATGTATCATTGGCCAGTCATAGTCCCAGTTGGAAGCACATAGAGGGACGTACGGCCATTGATCATGATGCCAGCCCATACCATGACACTACATGTCGGATATCGGTCCCTTTCCCGAATGTTTGCTGGACAATATGCAGTACCACTATCACGCCAGATCAGTTGTCGTCGACAATCAGACGATAGACTGTATCTACTCTCATCTGAGAAGAGGACAGCAGACCAGTCGTTATCAGTCCAATTGCGATGTTGATGGCACCATTGCAAACGGGCGGTATGGCAACATCTGGACAATGGGATGCACACAATAGGACGGTGGGTGTATAGTCCTCCTTCATGCAAACGTCAGGCGACAGTTTTTCGGGAGATCCGCTTGCCAGTAGCAGCCATAAACTGATTTGCTACCTCGCTAGCTGTGCTGCGCCGGTGTCTTTTTGTTCATAGCACTATGTATCGATCTTCTGCAGGTGTCGTACTACAAACACGACCTCCCCCGTGACGTTTGCTACACTCTCCATTTTTTTTAAATAATTTCCAAAGCCTTGAAACAACACTGTGGCTGATGTCGAACTCCCTGGCAACATCTGTTATTTTTCGCCCTTCTTCAATCTTGCCAATAATACTGCCACGCGTAAAATCATCTAGATGATGTCGGGAAGACATACTGAAAATTGCAAGTTCGTCAATTGATTCTTTCCCTTTCAACTTTGCGTTTGAACAACAACGGTCAATACGCGTCAAATCCTTTATATCTCTTATCAGCGCTATGACGTCACGAACAAGTTCGGCAATCCAAAATTTGCATGCGCACAACACGTCTTACTGTGTCCCGCACTTATGCTAATTTCCATATTTTCCTGCCTTCCATTTTATGGTTGCTATCGTTGCTATTGTCATGCGTCCTTAGCAATTGTCCGGCAGTGTATATATATGAACATGTATACATAGATATACAAATGTATGTATGTATAAGGTAGAAAGACAGATGGGGGCACAATATTTTGTGGTACCCTGGGCACAGAAATGCCTAGTGATGCCTCTGTGTAAAAGCATGAATGCATATTCTTAATGAATATCAGTGTTTTCATATAAATATAGCCAACAGCTACAGTTTTCCTAAGAGATAACCTTTCTGCATGCTGCCTGCTACAGAAGCTCTTACTTTTAAAAATACATGGAAAAGAAACAACATACTTTCAATCTGACTCGGCTATAGCAGAGCATTTGAAGAATGTATTAGCAGCCATTAAAATGCATTATATTTTATCCTCATTCTTTAATATGTACTACTTATCTCCCAAGATTAGTGATCTGTGAAAAAATACAGAATAATTTACACAGAAAATCTACAAATATTATAATATTTTAATGCGAGTGTTGATGGGGAGGGGGGGGAAAGAAAGCATTTCTTGTCCTTCCTATAAAATGTTCAATAATTTACCTGAAATGAGATATCAGCTTATTCTCTCTAACATTGTAAAGTCATATGCAAAAGAAAAACAAAGTCTTTCTACACATGAAATGTTACATAATGACAGGAAAAAATATCAATTAATGCATTCCAGATTAAACATGAAATATTACCTCATTAATCTTTTTTTCACATTTTCCTGGTGACGTTTCCCTTTTTCATGAAAGTCAATACTCTGAAAAGAAAAAAATAAATAAATATCATATGTTGCAGTTTTTGCTCTACCTTCTTTGGCAAAACATCTGGTTGATGCAAAAGCTTGAAAATGTTTATTTCTATCTTTACCAATAAATTGGACTACTAATATAATCTCCTATAAGTAGAACAGACTAAATGTTGAAGAAATTTACGAATGAGTTTTTATATTTTTGATTTTAGGTATTTCCTACATTGATGACTCTCAGAAGCTAATTTTGTAGCCATTGGAAACAGGTTTTAGTTTTCACAGACGCTCATTTTCAACACTGCGATGCTGCAACACACCCACAGGGCCACATAACATTCCACATGCTTCCCACCCTATGTTTTGGGTCAGCTGTTACAGTAGCAGTTCACACAAGTCTCATAGCTACCATTTTGCCATGAATCTCATCAAATGCTTGGCAACAGTTAACTTTGTGTTGTCTGTCACAGTAGCAGTAGATGCAAGCCTCATTCATCATAGATGGGTATTCCATGTCAGATCACCCAGGGCATGTCACCAACCCATCTTACATACTGTAACATAACCTTTGTACAGTTTGTATGATATGAAAGCTGTTAAAATTTTAGGTCAGTCGGACCAGTAGATATTGAGTAATGCCACTTTAAAAATTGGGTAGCTGTGCCTTTAAAGTTTTTGTGCTATGAGTTTTCACAACTACAATGTAGGATTAAAAAAATCATAATTTCACAACTAACCGTTGCAGCCACATAATTATTTTTCTTAAATGATCTGCGTGATTCATACATTTGGGAACAACTGGTTTCTGCACATTTTTAGGATTAAAAGAACACTTTAAAAAAAAATAATAAGGTCACATTTTTATTAAACGAAAAAAAAAAAATTTTTTTTTCAAAATGAGCCCCTTTTCAAATATGCTTAAAATATTTTCATGTGTGTACTGTAACGTAATCTTTCAGCAGGAGAAAAAAATACTTTTCAATTCGCAATTTTGGCGAGGAAAATAAAAATCCATATGGCATGTTTTATATATGGAACATTCCAACATGATATACACAACTTTTTTATTAAGTGGTTACTTGACCATTTTATACACCTCCCCCCCCCCCCCACCTCCCCAGAGTTTAACCCTATTGGTGAGTAGCTCAAAACAATTCTTTATTTTATTTTTATGTGCCACCATCTTGGATATAGGTTCATTTTTCTTTTCTGCAGCAAGCCAAAGTAGGGCCTCACAATGGTTTTGAAAAAAAGGAAATAGTTTTCCTCTTATTGTAGATCGAAAGTTTTGGTTTTCACCACCTTAAAGAGGACATTTTAGGCTTACAGAAAAAAATAGAAATGATAGAAAATATTTTTTAAACCTCGCTTAAAATGGTGTTGAAATTGACAACACTCACAAACATAAATCACCATTTTTGATGGACTGTTAAGGTGGCTGGGAGTTGAAACCCCAAGCTGGGAATTTTTGTGTAATACCTATGGCTAGTAGAGTTTTTGCTATGGAAAACTTAAATCTGGGTTTGGTCCCCTTCCCACTATTTTCTCCCCTCAAAGTTGCAATATTTTCAACTTTTGCAGATTTCTAGGTTACATATCTCAAAAGAGGGACCAGATTTTTTTTTTTTTTTTTTCCCCACCAAGAATACCCCTACTGGTACTCAACAAAACCTGGGAGTTTCATTTTGTGGTTCAAACTAGTTTAGAAGTTACAGGCTCTGAAATATTTGTGAATAAATGGTAACATTTCAGCACTTGGAAATGCACAGAAACTGATGAATATTTATGCTTATTTCTGTTTTCAAAATATTTTGTAAGTCTCATGGAATTATATTTTAAGCACCTTTAACTACCAAAAACTTTATGTACAGTTTATACATAAGGTAAATAAAAGAACTAAAAAAACCTTACTAGAGCATATTGTACAGTTTGCAATTCACAAACTTTAGCAGCAACATTTGTCTAAATGTATAGCCTGACTTCTGTGAGTGCGCTTGCAACTCACTATATTTGTTACTGTTGAATTTAATATTTTGACCAATTTCAATTTGCAACTGATCAAAACACTAGATTGCAAAGCCGTGCTCACAATCGGCAGTCAAATCACCAAAGTTTTTTTAAAGTTGCTGTGCTTAAAAATAAACGCCAATTGCGAAAAGTGTGACCGACAGGGCCACCTATGCTATCCCAAGCTGTTTCTTTTCTTTTCTTTTCTTTTTGTTTTTAAAAATACAAGCAACTGCAAAGATTATGTGTCTCTAAATTTCTTACTAATGTTAATAAAAATACAAAAGAATGGACCAAACCATTTTATGAATTATTTTGACATTGAATGACACGTTTACGTATGATTTATAAATGAACTTTTCCTTGATTACATAAGAGATAAATGAATTCATTTCTCTGTCAGTTTGAATTAAAACTAAACACAATTACTAATTTTCATACGAAAAAAACTTTGACTGAACCAGGTCTTCAGCCTGTTCGGATAGGCTGTATGTTTTTCCTGTTGCAGTGTTTACCTCAACCAAACATAATATATGTGTCAGAGGTACTTCACAATCATTATTAGGCCAATAAAAAGATGGAGAAGGCCCATGTGGGTGCATGAGTCAAACAGTCACATCACCTTCATTATAGTTAATATTTTCAACAAATCCCACATACCAACACGAATCATATACACATGTTGTGCAGCAGTCAGCATGTAACTGTAACTCATCTTGAAAATTAGTTACAATGATTTCAGAAGTAATACTGTAATATTTATCAGAACTTAATCTCTTAGCACCAATTCTGAAATTGGGAAGTGGTGTAAAGTGATGCATTGGGTGTGTACCAGGAGGGGCTTTCGCTTTCTCAAAACCGGGACTAAGCTGATCACACACTTTATCTCTTCTGCACACACAAAGAAAAATGTAATTTCTTTTATATTATCTTCACAAAAGTTATACATTGTTGCAGCAGATGTTATTGAGCCAAAGGTTACTGCAAACTGGCTTTTGTTGTTAGCCTTTTAACAATCTGCACCAATACCATCACATAATGACTTCCATGGCTTGTTGCAAAAAATGACAGCTTCCCTACCAATCTAAAAATATCCTGTTAATGATAGCGCAAGTTTAGAAAATTCTTGCAGTTTTTATATTGTGCAGAACAACCATCAATGAAATACTCAATATTTCTCAGTCTGTGGTAATTAATGCACAACCTTTTTTCTAAACTGAAGGAAGTAGAAACATCCACAATGGCTAGAATTTTTAGTAGGAGGCAAAAACAGAGATAGCAAGTAAGGATAGAACTTTATTTTGAAGTCCTGTAAGAGGAATGATTGGCGGGGGGGGGGGGGGGACTCGGATTCCTATCACTCATTTCCACTGAAGAACTTCTGAACACAGCCATCACAAGTAAGAATATGTGGATGTACCACTACGACCCAAAACAAAGCTTCAAAATAAAGCAAAGAAAAACAAAAGGTTGCTATAGTGACACTTTAACACCAATGAATTTTCATCAGGATTGAGTTGTTGCTTACTGATGCCATGCATTGTTTTTATGTTTAGCCACAAACAAAAACTACATTTTTAAAATATTTTTTCGCTACCCCATAACTGCACATGAAAGAAAGAATTTGCTCAGATACTAAAAACGAGATCTCAGTATCATAATTACAGAAAAAATATCAATTACACTTTGAACTTTAAAAAATAAGTAAATAATACATAGCAAATAATGTACCCTCCTTTTTTTTTTTTTTTTTTTTTAGTGTGTACAAAATTTTACAACTTGTAACTCAATTGAAATAAATTCATAAGTCCAATAAACACTAAAGTTCCTCTGAAATTGTTACGTACAAAAAAAAGAAACAGCTTGGCACAAGAGAAAAAAAAAAAGTCAGACTAACAAAACTGGCAATTTTTGTCTGAAATCGCTTGAGATTACAACAGATTTACACATTCTCTTTTTGAGATTGGGGGGTATATCAATGCACTTTTTTTTTTCACTACCTAATCCTGCAAATGGAGGAGTTTGATACAGCAACAGCAAGTAAATAATCAGTTAAAAATTATCTGGTAGTTTGTTTTTTCTTTGTGGAGCTAACCTCTGAATCCCACAGAACAGCTTAGTGGTATGTATGTATGTATGTATGTATGTATGTATGTATACCATCCAATCCTGTCAGCAAGCAGGATTAAATCAATTAAAAGGGAAATAAAGAGTTACAGAAAAAATAATGCAATTCTCTTACTCACTTATTCTCATATTTCCTTTCCCTTACCTTCGACTTCTGATTTCTTTTTCTTTTTGCAGCATGTTAATTTTTTTTCTCTTCTCAGAGCGAAAGGCTGTTTGTGAGTTTCTTTCAATCGTTTTTAATAGATGTATTCTATATTATTTTGCCTGAATCGAAAACACAGGAATTTAATGCGGGTTTTTATTTTGTACATGTGGCACTTTATATTGTAGCATCATGACAGGTGTGGTCATTGAAACTCCTGGGTTCAGTGGTAGGAGTTTGCCTGGTGCCAACCTGCCGGGTACCAGTCTGCCTGGTGCCAAACCGCTGGGTACGAGGATGCCAGGTGCAAACCTGCTGGGTACCAGTCTGGCTGGTGCCAACCTGCCGGTTCAGTTTCCTGAGAGAGAGAGAGAGAGAGAGAGAGAGAGAGTGTGTGTGTGCGTGTGTGTGTGTGTGCGCGCGCGCGCGCTACTAACCATAGTTATTACACAAAAATTCCCTACTTGGGGTTCCAACCCTCAGTCACCTTACCAATCCATCAAAAATGGTGATTTTTACTTGTGAGTGTTGCTGCTTTCAACACCATTTTAAGCAAGGTTTAAAAAAATATTTTCTATCATTTCTATATATTTTCTGTAAGCCTGAAATGTCATCTTTAAGGTGGTGAAACCCAAAACTTTCGATCTACAATAAGAGGAAAGTGATTGCCTTATTGAAAAATGAACCTATATCCAAGATGGTGGCACATAAAAATAAAATAAAAAAATGTTTTGAGCTACTCACCAATAAGGTTATAAACTATGGGGGGGGGAGAGGTGTATAAAATGGTCAAGCAACCACTTAATTAATTTGCCATGAATGCCATCAAATGCTTGGCAAGAGTTAGCTTTGTGTCAGCTGTATCATTTTGTCATTAATCCCATCATCACTGTCACAGCAGACACAAGCCTCACAGCTCTATCATTTTGCCATGAATCTCATAGAATGCTTCAAAACAGTTATCTTTGTGTTGGCTGTCACAGTAGCAGTTGACACAAGCCTCACAGCTATCATTTTGCCATGAATCCCATCAAATGATTGGCAGCAGTTAGCAGTGATTCTAAGCATTATAACTGAGAGTGACATATACCTGACATTGCTCTGTTTGAATTCATGACAGAGAGACACAATGACTGATAGAACAGAAAATCAACCATGAACCAGAAAACAGCACTGTATTGCTCTGACAGAAATCTGTGTGGCTTTGTTGAAGCATCCCAGTACTGGAGATGAGTGTCACTGCAAAACAAAATCCTTTTTCAATAGCCATATAATTAATTTCCTGCAGTCACCGATGCAGGAAACACTTAAAATTCCTAAAGGAAAATAGTCATCAATACATCTCTTCAAATAATTGCACTAAAACTTGAAAAAGCTTCCCCACGTAAATTTATAGTTATGTTCCACAAAGAATAACGACAAATTATCTTTCAGTTTAATGACCACACTTTCAATGACTCAAGAATGATCCCCATAATTTGACACAACACACACATCCAAGTGTACCATGTAATACTCAAGCAGAAATGGCGTACACAACTGAATGCATGCAAAATACACCAGATTACAATAATGTATTTTACAATTCAGGATGACACGCTTTTATACTTTGCATCATTATTACAGACCTGAACGTGATAGTGGTACACAGATGTGAGATGATGATGATGATGTGCATTCTCACACATCATTATGGGTCTTCATTTCTGATACAGTTTTCTCTTGTTAGTTGTGTAGCTTTGTACAGAGCTTGAAAAGTTACATGCCCAGCTGGGCATGTGCAGGAATTATTTACCAGCCCAGGTAGTAAAAGCTGGATGCCCATGAAAATTTATCTTTTAAGATTACAAATCAGAATCCTCATTTTTTTAAGTTAAAAAATATGAGCTCCTTTTACATGTTTCGCATTTCCGTTTTAAGAGTCTGTATCCAAAATATTCAAAGCACAAAAGCGTGTATCTTAAGTTTTAAGACGATGATGCTGAAATTGGTACAAAAAGATATGATGCCGAAATTGGTATTTGAGAAAAATTTAGTAATTCTGTCATGTTGCTTTTATCGAAGTTTTCGCCCTTTGTCACTAAACACCAGAGGCTAGTTTCATCAGAGGCATGCATCCAGTCGCTGCCTATAAACAACATTTGGAGCAAAACTACATATGGTCTAATTTTTGGATCTAGAGCATAATGTAACTAAAGAAATGATATTCTTCTGTCCTTTACACTCTGTAACAATAACACAACTTCCAGTGATTAGCAGCGAAATGAAACTCAACATGCGAAGACCTTTTTTTCTTTTACATACACTATATTGACAAAAGTCACTGGACACCTAGAAGACAAACACAACATAGCATTTATTGACATACATTAGTATGGTATATATTGAGTATCTTCAATCATTTGAAGAATTCTTAGCAGTTCGCTTTTGCCACGTTATATTCTGGACGTCGGAAAGTTGAAATTTTTTTTCGTATTTGAGACATGATATTACTATAAAAAGAAAGGAATAAAAAGGCTCTACTCACAATGTTTTTTTCTTGGTGGTCCTCTTCACTATATTGTTTTCAATTTTTGATGTTAAAATATCTTGGTTCATGCCTAAAAGGTGATTATGATTTACAAAACGAAGTCTTGGCTAAAAATCAATGGAACTAACGAAATTTTTTGTTAACCCTAATTATCAAAAGAAAAATTACTTAGGTGAGCATTCAAGCCTTAAGAAACCAAAGAAAAATTCAGATCAGAAAACCCAAAGAAACAGATAAAAAGTTAAAAATCTTAAAACCTTGAAACCGCTGTCTTTCAACCTTTCAAACATTTCCGGCCGTCCTCCTTGCTCCTCGTGCTGTGTCGCAAAGGACACTCCCACTAGGGTGGAACTTACACATGTTTCGGGCACTCACGCCCATCTTCAGAGCCAGCATAGAAACACGTGTAAATTCCACCCTAGTGGGAGTGTCCTTTGCGACACAGCACGAGGAGCAAGGAGGACGGCCGGAAATGTTTGAAAGGTTGAAAGACAGCGGTTTCAAGGTTTTAAGATTTTTAACTTTTTATCTGTTTCTTTGGGTTTTCTGATCTGAATTTTTCTTTGGTTTCTTAAGGCTTGAATGCTCACCTAAGTAATTTTTCTTTTGATAATTAGGGTTAACAAAAAATTTCGTTAGTTCCATTGATTTTTAGCTAAGACTTCATTTTGTAAATCATAATCACCTTTTATTTAGGCATGAACAAAGATATTTTAACGTCAAAAATTGAAAACAACAGAGTGAAGAGGACCACCAAGAAAAAAACATTGTGAGTAGAGCCTTTTTATTCCTTTCTTTTTATAGTAATATCATGTCTCAAATACAAAAAAAAAATTTCAACTTTCCGACGTCCAGAATATAACGTGGCAAAAGCGAACTGCTAAGAATTCTTCAAAAGATTGAAGATACTCAATATATTTACAAGCACACGTTGTTAATTTAAAAATTTGTTTCCCATCATGGGAAATAAATAATATGGTTCATTAGTATGGTGTTGGTCCATCTTCGGCCTTAATAAATATTTTTTTTTGTCATACATCATTTGAGATGATTTATTCAAGCACATCTCCTGTATCTTTCTTCTAATAAATACTGTGTGAAAACTGAAAACTGACCCTTCGAGAAATGCTTTCGACAAAGTTTTGGAACACAGCGATAGGTATGCGCTTCCATTCAGTACATAATGCTGCCGCTTACTGTTGCTTAGTAGTAGGCCTTGGTTCCAAACTTCCAATGCAGCGCTCTAATTCATCCCATAGGTGCTCTATGGGATTAAGATCAGGGCTATGTGCTGGCCAGTCCACACACGGTAGGGAATTATTGTCAAACCACGGTAGGGAAATATTGTCCTTGCTTTATGATTCGGTGCATTATCCTGCTGGTACCAACAAGGCTCATTTCCATAGTATTGCCACAGAGTTGGTAGGACATAATTGTCCACAATATCAAGGTAGACATGCTGGTTAACAGGTTTGTCCACGATAACTAATGGGCCGGGATCATACCATGAAAAACACCCCCACACAAGTACGTCAGCTCCAAACTTGACCGTAGGAACAATATACTGTGGTAAATAGTGTTCCCCCGGCTGCCACCATACCCACACACGGCCATCAGACTGATGGATCGTGCACCTGGATTCATCAGTCCATACGACCTGTTTCCATTGATCTACGGTCCACGATAAATGTTCTTTACACCATGATAAACCACGAGTAGCATTCCGAGTGAGATGAAAGGCTTATGAGCAGCAGCACAACCATGATAACCCATGGAATGAAGTTCTCTGCAAATGGTACGTGTACATACTGAAGTTCCAGCATTTTTACTTACCTCTACACTAAGGTCTTGTGCAGTACTCCGTCGATTAGCTGTAACGGCTCTCCTGAGGCTTCGACATCCTCTATCACTGATTTTCTTTGGTCTGCTGGTACGTTTTGCTGCTTCAGGCATGCCATGTGTCTTCCACTTATTCAGTACATCCACAACAGTTGACTTGGGTATGTTCAAATGCCTTTCGATTTTTCTTATGGACAACCCACTAATATAACACCCAACAATCTTTCCTTTCTCCAAGTCAGTTCTCTCCAGCCACGACATTTTCACTCAACCTCACAGGGCAATATGATCGCAGTCAGCTGCAGGCTTGTTTTTATACTGATTGCAGCTGTACTGCACATCTTAACAATGCAGCGGATCCGTTCATTTGCTTTTGAAGGGGTGTCCGATGACTTTTGTCAATATAGTATATATATATTTACTGTATATAGTAGGAAATTCCATACCAAACTTTTTTTATTTTTAAATTTAGTTGCCCAGAAATGGCAACTAGATGTTTTATTTATCTGCCAAAGCTAATAATTTACATGTCTCGGGCATCTCAGGCATGGTATTTTTCAAGCCCTGCAAAGAGTTGATGCCAACAAGGAAACATTTATTTGGAGATGCAATTTTAAATCTGAAACAAGATGCAGTTTTGATCTGAAACACTGGTGGTACATGCATACATAATCACTAAGCTGTTCTCTGAGATTCAGAGGTTAGCTCCTCAAAGAAAGCTTATCTGCCAGATTAAAGTTTAAAACTGACAGAACTAGATTTTACTTGGTAATAATTAATTGATGACATGGATAGACTTAATGCAATATAAATATCTCCAAATTATGGGGTTTTTTCTACTGAATAAAAGGAAATAATATGTCAAATTTTCAGGTAACACCCCTACCTCCTTCCTTAGGACTGCATCTATAGACTATAGGTGTAGTCCCGAGAAAGGGTAGTGGTGCTACCTGAAAATTCAACATATTATTTCCTTTTATTCCTGCGAAAAACAACAACATAGATTTTACTTACTGTTGATGCATCAAACATCTCTATTTACAGCGATCTTGGCACATAACTTAAGCTTCACTGACATCTATCCTACATCTCACGCAAGACCTTTTCTACTTCATACTATCTTTTTCTCAAGAAGACATTCCTCTGGTCCTCTCATGATTTCTTTGTTCTTCCCCTACCTTTCTTTCTTGCCACTTGGGCTGAATAAATTCTCTTAGTAGTAAGCATCTCACCACTCATTCTTTCAACATGAATATTTGTCTCCACCATACTACATTTTGCTTCACATTACACATCTGCAACACATCTTAATTCCTGACATGACCAGAAAGTATCTTGTCCAGAAGTAAACAAAAATGCCCATATTTTCAGGCACCAGTTCTTTTCTTTAGGGGAGACAGCACATTTTTATACGAGCTGTGAGGAGAAAACCCTGATCGATCTAAACAAAAACCACATACACAGAATTGTGACCAACAGTCAAAATTAATGAATTATTTCTTAGACATACATACATACATACATATCACAGGGATCATAGCATACTTCTGGAAAATTTTAGGTAGGAATTTTAGGAATTTTTGGGAAAATTTTAGGAGTATATTTCAATAAAAACTAGATGTATATTTGTATACATCTAGTAAAACAACTTCGTATACATTGTGAAGAGTTTGCTTCACACCCTTCAATCATATATACTGGTAGACTGCGCATGACATCAAAATTTCTGGCTCCAACATAAAATCACATGACATCAGTCAAAAAGATGGGTTACACCTGCTGTGCTTATGGTTGCTCTGAGCGATATAGTAAAGGAAGTTCTATGATTTTTCATGGGTAAGAAACGAATTAAATACCTAAGTCAATAAAGTTCAATTACTTAACCAGAAACTTGCAGCTATTGATATAAAAATATAGTAACTTAAGAAAAAAAAATGGAATGCATGTTCCAAATTCTTCGCTAATGTTCATCACACTATAAATCACGAAATGTAAACAACACGATCATGCATGTATATAGCTCATAAGTAAACTTACCTGAAGCGTTTTCATTATATATGAGGCGCATTCACATAATACACCGAAAACACTGAAGTTCTGCAGCGTAAATTAGTAATCATAACAGCATTTTTACACGAAATTTGGAGTCTGATGATGACGTGCCCAATGTTTGAGCCATGGCGGCTCTGATGCAGCTATTGCCAATGCGCAGTCCATTAGTATATATGGTCGAAGTTCACACCCAAATTTTTTGCATAACGTCTAATGTCTAAAGTTTAAGTATGATTTACTTCTAATGTTCAGTTCTTATCTTTTCACGTGTTATTATATTCAAGTATATTTATCACATTCAAGTTTCACTTTGAACATTAATATGCTGTTGAACCAGAAGCAATTGACGATTTTCACAGTAAAGTTTTCAGGTTTCACATTAAATTATAATATCCTAAAAAGGTAATTGAAAACCAAGAACTATGTACAATTGTTCACTGAATTACTTTTTTCATATTATTGTTTTAACCTTTTCCTGATAAGCCTATCTTTTTCTGCTTCCACCACAACTAATTTACTTTCAGTTTTCTTTATTTCAGCTGAACCTTGTATGATCAAGTTAGAGGCAACTGCTATTTCAACAGTATTTTGTTTTTCTACAGCTTTTCTCATTCTTTCTGTTCCCTCTTGAATTACTGCTAGGGAGGCTTCTTTATCTTTTTTAAGCCTATTTATTTCTGCATCATTTTCTTTTATTTTGTCATCAAACTCAGCTTTTCTTTTTTTCTCTAGCTGCTTTTCCTTATTTTCCCTCTCTTTCTGCTTCCTTTCTTTTACCTTTTTGATTCTTCTTCCTTCAGCTTATCAACATACTCTTTATAAAATTTATGTGAATCACGAACACTATTTAACAAATTTCTTGTTATGGGAACTTTACTTACACATCCATAGTGTTTAATTGCCCCTTTAACTATTCTTAATGATGTTATAGTTGAGTCTTTTAAGTTAGCCTTGTCCTTCCTTAACAGAGCAGTGTTAACCGAAAATCCCCTTTCTGCATCAGCATTACCATGAGGTAAAACTAAAATTGACTTGATGAGTTTAGCAAGATTTGAGTATTTTTCTTTTCCGCTAGAGTCTTTAATACTAAATATATTACACCAGTAATGATCAATCCGCACTGGAATATGCCCTTCCTCTGAAAATTTCACTAGTTCATCTAGAGTTGAACTATCAGAATTTAAAAGTTTCCACTCTTCTCTTACTCTATCAATTTGTTCCTCAGAAAGATGCAAAACACTTGAAATTCTGGTTATTTCCAAAAGTCCTTCAGTGACTGAAAGTTGAGTTGACTCTTTCTTTGGTTCTTTTACCTTTAAAACTTCTATGTCTCTTAGCTTTTGATTGCAGAATGGCAAATTTGACTTTAAATATTTTGTGGTTGCAATTAGTGATGATCTTACATCTAAGAGAAATAATTTCTGCCTGGTCTCCTGAACATTCCTGAGGAGATTGTTTGTCTTCATACCAACTTCTAACTCCCCTAGTTTTTTCCATGAATTTTTGTTTTCAAAATCTACATTCTTTAGGTCTTCTCCAAATTTCCCTGCAATAACGTCATCTTGGATAAACTGAGCCATAACATTCCTCATTAAAATATTTAAATCAGAATATAAGTGGTGTATTTTTGGTTCTTCACTCTGATAACATAATGAAAACTTCTCAAAATTTTGGTGTGAAAATGAAATTAATGCTAAATAGCAAGGAGTTAGCTCATTTTTCAGGAAACAGTGAATTCTTTTATATCTTGCCGAATTGCAAATGACCCCTCCCCTTTTTCCTTAAATCTCGTTACTCTCGAAAACTGTCCGAAGGCACAAAAGTGGAGCGCCCGCCCCGAAGCAAGTGCATCTCGATGGCGTCATTTTCCCTCCCTTCAGCAGCACAGCATATAGGCTGTGTTTCTACAATAACAGGTCTTTTTACCTTACCGTAATGGTAAATTTATTGGCATTAATAACGGTTGTATTTTTAAAAAATAAGCTTACGAAAATTTTAGGAAGAATAGCAAATTTTAGTTATAATTTTAGGAATTTAAGGAGGGTCACAAAATATTAGGAATTTTAGGAGATATGCGATCCCTGATATCACTAAACTGTTCTCTGAAATTCAGAGGTTAGCTCCACAAAGAAATACAAATTACCAGATAATTCTTACTTACTGTTCCTGTATCAAACTTCTCCATTTACAGCAATCTTGACATACAACTCAGGTTTCACTGACATCCATCACACACCATACACAAGATTTTCTGTACTTCATACTCATAATCCTTTTCTCATACAGACACTTCTCAATCTGATCCTGCCATGACTTCCTTAGCCTTCCTCAGCCTTTCCTTCCTGCCACTTGGGCTAAAAAGATTTTCTTAGTAAGCACCTCATCACTCATTCTTCCAACATGGCCAAACCATCAAAGCATATTAGTCTCCACCTTGCGACCAACATTTTGCTTCATGTTACACAACTGTAACACATCTTCGTTTCTCATACAATCAGAACATGCCTTGCCACAAAACTTAGGCATTACTTAGGCATGCAGAAATGCATGCCTAAGTAATGCATTTCTCCAGCACACAAACGACTCCAATGTTTCTTCTGTAGTACCCAGGTTTCACTGCCATGCATCAGAGTAGGAACAATTACACTTTCATACACAGCCATGCGGGACTCTCTTCAGAGCCCATCATTCTTGTGAAAACCTCCCAAAGCAGCCATGACTTTCAATGAAGAATTCACTCGCCTACTAATTTCACCATCCAATTTGTTCTCTCTGCCAAACATGCTTCCTAAATACACAAACTCATTCACCTGGTCTATCACTGTGCCATTTAGACTTATATTACATTCAGCACTACCAGTTCCTCTCTCAAAAACCATAACTTTGGTTTTCCCCTTATTAATACTCAGTTTGAGTTTCATGCAAACTTCGTATATCCGGGACAACATACTCCGCAACTCACTTTTGCTGTCTGCCAACCGGACAGTGTCATCAGCATACAGCAATCTGCACACATGGATATTACCAAGACATAAACCAGTATTATCTAGTTTGGCATCACACATGCATGCATCCATAAATATATTAAACAACCATGGTGACATTATACAACCTTGTCTGACTCCTGCACCAATAGCAAACCATTTTGATAAAACACCATTCACTCGTACACGAGCTCAATAATTCAGTGTAACATCCATAACTAAAACTATGAAATATACAGTAGCAAACTAAAGTATTTGGCGAAACACTTTTTCGACCATAATTTTTTTTTCTGCTGGACCAAATCGGGTCATTTTGGGATATGATATGTGTTGATTCGTGGGTTACAATGCCGCATAGTTTGTATTTCGCTCAGAGCGAATTTGTCATTCAAAATGGGCCATATTCAAAAGTCGACAATTATTACCCATTTGTTTGCTGCATGCATTCATGTTTTTCTTGTGATTTTTGTGGGTTTTGTGATGTGTAGTGTGATAATAAGTCAATTTTAGGTTTTCAGAAATGGGTGAAAAGGCGGAGATCCCTGTTGGAGCTCGCCAGGCGGCCGTGAACATGATGGAATCTGGAATGCACGTCACCGACATTGTAAGGGCCCCGAAGATCCGACACCAGTCCATTTCAGGTATCCTGCAACGCTATAAGAAGACTAGGACCGTCGAGAACAGTCCGCGATGTGGTAGGCCTCGTTCCACTACGTTGCGTCAGGATAGACGCATCTTCCGTCGATCTTGTGCTGATCCCACCTTGACTGCTGTGGACATCGCCACTGAATTCCACGACAGCAACGACCTGAATGTCAGCCGAATGACCATCTCCCGTCGTCTCATTGCTGGTGGATTGAATGGAAGATGTCCAGCCAAGAAACCACTCATCGGAGTCAAGAATTGATGAGCCAGAGTCGCGCTCACGCTCCGGCATCGGCACTGGACCGCAGCGGACTGGAGTAAGGTGCTTTTCACCGACAAGAGAAAGTTCAACTGGTTCAGAAGTGATGCCATCCAATACTTACTACGTCCGTGTGGCCAGAGATTCAACCCCCAGTTCATTCAGCCGACTGTCAAGCACGGAGGAGGATCGCTCATGATTTACGGCGCCTTCTCTCACAATGGAATGGGCCCCATCATCAAGATTGACGGAATAATGACCGGCCAGGGCTACACGAACATGCTCATCAACGATGTCTTCCCATGGGCTAACCAGAAAATGCCACCCAGATGGATCATGCAGCAAGACAACGACCCGAAGCCCACCTCCAGAGTAGTGAAGGCAGCCTTCCAGCAGCAACAGGTCACACTTCTAGACTGGCCAAGCCAATCTACAGACCTCAACCCCATCAAGCACATGTGGGAGGAGCTAGAGAGATGATGTGCGAAGAAAACCTGCCGGAATAGGGCCCAGAAGTTCGACCAGCTGTCTGCAGAATGGGCGGGAATTCCGCAGGTCACCGTCGAGAGGCTAGTGGACTCGATGCAGGCCCGTTGTGCAGCTGTTATTAAGTCTCGTGGTTATCCCACTAAGTATTAGTTATTTTTTTGTCGTTTTCTTGTACTTGTTTTCTGTTATTGTTGCATTAAATGAATGTGGTACACACCTACTTTGTTGGTCAATTTGTATGATCTTTGCGATTAAGCTCGGTACCTGATCTGTGTTAAGGTTTCCGATCTATCTGCATATGGGTCATGTTTACAACTGAATAACACATATCATATCCCAAAATGACCCAATTTTGGTCCAGCAGAAAAAAAAAAAAATATGGTCGAAAAAGTGTTTTGCCAAATACTTTTGTTCATTACTGTACTATAGACTAACAGTGTTTAAGATGTCACTTGCTTTTTTGCCAAATCGTGATTAAGACTGTATTTTGCGACGAAAGTCCCCACTGAATTGCCAAAAAGTGAATGTTTCCTGTGATTTTTTCATTCCGTCATCACTGTTTCACCCTGCTGACCTGGTATCCTTCCTCGTTATATTTTCTTTCCATCATTGTTATTGAAAGCTGCTTCGTCCTGTTGTCATTTTTCCACCTCTGTTGTCTTTTCTCCTATTGCAGAAAAGCACCAGTGAGCCGCGAGAGAACCTTTCGCAAGGGCTTCGTTGTAATGGATAAGGAAAGAGGCGTTTCACCACCACAACAGCAACCGTGGGAGCAACACACACCGTTTCATTTCGAGTCAGTTGGCATGTCGTCGGTTGTGCCTTTGCTCAGTCCTGATCTTTGCATAAATTTTCACAAACTGCATGCATCAGCAAATATAAGTACTTTTATTCCTGAATTCTATTTAAAGAAAATTTTATTTAGTTAATGCATTGTGGTGGTGTTTTCGTACATAAATATAGCAAAAAAACAGAACCATAAATTTGACTAATCTGCATAGCATTTTGCTACAACTTTTGCTTACAAAATATCCAAATTGCTACAAGAGAAAAAAAAAAAAGTTCAGCTTAAACAATATCATCATCATCATCATTGTCAACCATTATCAATCCACTGCTGGACGAAGGTCTCCCCAAGTTTCCTCCACAACGGTCTGTCTTGTGCCAGTCTCCTTCATGTCACTCCTGCATACTTTCGAATTTCATCCACCCATCTCCCACGTGGTCTTCTTCTGGGTCTTTTCCTGTCCCTTGGAATCCAATCTAAAATTTCGGCTGTCCATCGATGGTCTGTTCTTCTGGCAGTATGTCCAGCCCATTGCCATTTCAGGGATTTAACTCTGATCATGATGTCCTCCACTCTTGTCATTTTTCGGATCCACGTGTTCCTCTTCTTATCTCTCCTGGTTACACCAAGCATGCACCTCTCCATGCCTCTTTGAGTTGTCTGCAGCCTTTGTATGCCTCTTTTAGCTAAGGTCCACGTCTCTGCACCATACGTAAGCACTGGAAGGATGCATTGATCAAACACTTTTCTTTTAAGACATAATGGCATATTGCTCTTGAAAATTATGCTGTTTCTTCCAAAAACTCTCCAGGCAAGTTTTGTACGCCAATTAATTTCTTCACCAATGTGACCCTCACTTGATATCTGCTGTCCAAGATAAACGTACGTGTCTGTCATCTCCAGCTTTTCTCCATCAATTGATAAATCTTCATTTCTTGTAAAAGCATTGTACATCACTTTTGTCTTCTGAAAGTTCATTTTTAATCCCACTTCTTTACTCTTCTCAGCAAGTTCCTGGATCATACTCTGTAGCTCTGATGGGGTAGTTGCAAAAATGACTATGTCATCAGCAAAACGAAGGTGGGTAAGATAATCTCCATTAATCTTTATCCCTTTGTTTTCCCAGTTCAGTGATTGAAAGACATTTTCCAATGTGGCATTAAAGAGCTTCGGAGATATGGTGTCACCTTGTCTCACTCCTTTTCCAATTTTTATGTGTGTTGTATTTTCAAACAGCCGAATCTTTGCACTTGCATTTTCATAGATGTTATTAATAATATTAATGTATGCATCTTCAATACCGCAGGATTTCAGAGCCATTGCAACAGCTGATGGTTTCACCGAATCAAAGGCTTTTTCATAATCGATAAAAGCCATGCACAATGGAAGTTCATATTCCCTCACTCTTTCAATTAGTTCTCTCAGTACGTGGATATGATCTATTGTGCTGTAGCCACTCCTGAATCCAGCTTGTTCTCTCGGTTGAGCCATGTCCAGTGTCACCTTCAAGCGGTGTGAAAGAACTTTAGTAAAGATTTTATAAACCACTGATAGGTCTGCAGTTCCTGAGATCCTCAATGTCACCTTTTTTATGTAGCAGGATCATTGTAGCGTTGTTCCAATCCTCAAGAATTTTCCCTTCATTAAGGCATCGAGTGAAAATTTGGGTGAGTACTGTTTCGATTTCTCCACTTGCTTCTTGTATGATGTCTACAGTAATTCCATCTTCTCCTGGAGCTTTTCCTCGCTTCATGTTCTTGATTGCATGTGCAACTTCTGCTGGAAGGACTGGAAGAACTTTGGTACTGGTACCTTTCATGATGTCTGGAGTACATGTATCATCCCTTTCATATAATTTGGAGTAGAAATCTTTCACTCTTGTCAAAATTTCGCCTCTATTTCTTGTTACAGAACCATCTTCTTTTCTCAGTGCCATAATCTGTTTTTTTCCCTTACTGAGATGTCCCTTTGCTATCTTTAGGCTTTGGTTGTTTTCAATTGCTTTCCTTACTAGTTCACAGTTGAATTTCCTTACGTCTTCAGTGATACTTTTTCGTACTGTCTTGCATAGCTCTATATATTCCACTTTGGAAGTCACATCTTCTTTAGTTGTCCTCATCACTCTTCTTTTTTGCACCAACATTTTGGTTTTTCCTGATAATTTGTTCAAATACAATTTGTTCTTAGACCCAGCTAATTTTGTTGCTGTTTCCATAAGAGCTTTGGTTACTTTTCTGTTAACTTCAGAAATATCCACTTCTTCCGATGTTAGGCCTTCTAAAGCAGAGAATCTGTTCTTCAGTTCCAATTTGAAGGTATTATGGTGTATTTTAAGGTTGGTTATGTCAATACATTTTGTTTGTCTTATGAGCTTGCTACGTTCCAGTTTAGTGTTGAGGTGCATCTTACATCTCACCAATCTATGGTCACTGCCTGTGTTGAACTTGTTTAGCACACTGCAGTCTTCTATGACGAATTTTTTGTTACACATAATAAAATCAATTTCACTTGTCCCATTTGGATGTCTCCATGTCCATTTCCTGTGTGGCTTTTTCTTGAAAAAGGAGTTCAAGATGAAAAACCCTTCTGCCTCTGCAAACTCTACGAGAGTATTTCCACGCTGGTTTCTGTTGCCGTGACCGAATTCACCTACTGAAGTTTCATTCTGTTGCCGTTGCCCTATTTTTGCATTGAAATCTCCCATAATTATCTTCAAGCGCTGCTTGCCTTTATTATTTAGATGACGAATTTCCTCATAAAATTCTTCAATTTCTTCTTCAGGATGGCTTGTGGTGGGTGCATAAGTTTGAATAATCTGAGCCTGGTATCTTCTCGAGAGTTGGATAACGAGTCGTGCAGCTCTGTCAGAGGAACTTTCAACTTCTACAACTTTATCCTTCAGTTTCTTGTTTATTATAAATCCAACACCACTAGTTCTGCCAGTATCTGTCCCACGATAGTAGAAGAGATGTCCACTTTTCAGTTCAATGAGATCTTCTCCTTTTCTCCTTACCTCACTTAGCCCGACGATGTCCCACTTGATCCTTTGTAGTTCCTCTTCCAATTCAAGAAGCCTTGAATCAGAAGATAGGGAGCGTCCGTTGTACGTAGCCAAGGTCAGCATCAGATGGCAGCCTAGTCCGGTCCTCTGGGGATTCTTAGCACCCTCTGCCTTCATGTCGCACTGGCCGCTGCCTTGGCCAGGTACATTCCAGCTGCCGGAGACTGAGGGCCAAGATTTAAGTTGTGGGGTCATTTTGGAGGGGTTTGGCCATAACTCACCACGCTGGCCAAGCGGGTTGGTGAGTGTGGGATAGCATTTCCTCTAATCCCGATGGTATAGTTATACCGCTATTGGCGGTCGTCAGAGCCCCTTTAGTGGGAACAGGATGTACCACGAGAAGGCGGGGTTGACATTTGTCAAGGAGAGGCTGTGATGTTACGCATACACTAGTGTTAATAGTTGCATTTTAAAGCAAGTTTTCATTTCAGAAAGTTCAGCTTTGTCTGCTGGTGTATAACATTCAATGAAACCACTAATGACTAAATACACTTATAAGCACCCCACACGAAATTAATCCAATAGCTACGGACATCTCTGCTGCTTACTCTCTGCTTGCATGTATGTATCTGTCTTTGGGTGCACTGCAGAACTTCAGTCTGAATCATAGACGTAACCACTGGGGGAGGGGTCAGGACCCCCAGATTTTCAGAGTAGGGGTCCCCAACGTAAAGGACCCCCCTCCCCCCTTTTTCAGGAATATAATGCACACTTTATGATGTGAACCAACTAAATTTAATAATATAAGATTGTAATTTTTCGTTGAATGCAAACACGTGTATAATGTGTACTTAATAAAACAGCAATATTGATTCCCAATAAGCAAAGTCAGTTCTACAACTTTGTAATTTACATTTCTGCCCCATCTATCATAATTTTACAGCTGTGCCCATCTATCATAGTTTTACAGCGTTCCATAATTCGCCAACAGAGGCACCTATGTCGTGCCCATTAGATAGCGCCTCAGCAACTGCTTTGCTCCTGCGTATACAGTATCTATGGACAAGCTGCCAGAAGAATGGACCACCGAAATTTCAGACTGGATTCTGAGGGACAGAAAAAGACCCAGAAGAAGACCTCATGAGAGATGGATAGATGAAATTCGAAAGCATGCCGGAGTGACATGGAGGCAGGCTCAAGACAGACAATTGTGGAAGAAACTTGGGGAGACCTTCATCCAGCAGTGCATCGATAATGGTTGCAATGATGATATAATATTGTATATATACTGAAGTGTTAGAAAAACTGGTACAGACGAGCTTATGCAAAATACATAGCAACATCCCCTATGTGCGTACTCGGTTGCGTCCACCAGTGCGTATATAAAGCGATAAACATCCTTGCCAGCTGTCAGAGCTGTTTTTGGCATGAGTATGACAAGTAATAACGATTTAAGCGATTTTCAATGCGGTGTCATAGTTGGCGCTCGTGAGATGGGCCATAGTATTTCGGAGGTAGAAACAAAGTTCGGATTTTCACGAATGACCATTGCAAGGGTGTATGTACCGTGACTACAAGAATTCCAGCAAAACCTCCAACCTACGATACCAGTGTGGCCGTAAAAAGACCTTGGGTGAACGTGACGATCGTCGGCTGTCAAGAATCGTTTCATGTCGTAGCCGCTCTCGCAGGTATCATTGGAATTCAATGCTGGAGCCTCAACAAGCATCAGCGTCCGGACTGTGCAACGTACCCTGCACAACATGGGCTTTGGGAGCAGACGCCCAACTCGAGTCCCCTTGATGGGTGCACGACACAAAGCTATGTGCCTCACTTGGGCATGGCAACACCACCACTGGACACTTGATGACTGGAAACAAGTAGCCTGGTCTGACGAGTCGCGTTTCCAACTGTGTCGGGCAGATGGAAGGATTCGTGTGTGGCATAAACCCCATGAAGCCATGGGTCTCGCCTGTCAACAGGAAACTGTACAGGCTGGTGGGGGGTCCGTAATGGTATGGGGTGTGTTTAGCTGGACTTCACTGGGACCCCTGGTACGACTACAAACGTCTGTGACCGGCCAATGCTATGTGCGCATCCTTTCTGACGAGGTGCATCCGATCATGTTCTGCATTCATGCTAATGGGTTGGACCTGTTCCAACAGGACAATGCACCTCCACACAAGTGTTGGAACGCCACATTATGGTTAGAGGAGCATTCATCTGAGTTTGGAGCGTTGCCATTCCCACTCAAGTCCCCAGATCTGAGCGTGATAGAACACATTTGGGATGCCATGCAACGCACTATCGAACACAGGAATCTGAGACCTCGGAATACACAGGAATTGTAGAACGCTCTGTAGGAAGTATGGTGTGCATTGCTTACAGTATATTTCCAGAAGCTAGTTGAGTCCATGCCCCCGCCTCTGATCATTCATCCGAAAGGGGTCCGGGTTCGAATCCCGGTGAGGCATGGATGTTGTGTTTGTTTTACGGCACTGGCTCTCTCCCCTCCCTGGAACCAGTGACTCTAAATTAGGGACGGGCGACTGCTTATAGCCCATTGAGTTGCTCATGGTGGTCGTTAAACCTCCAATTAAAAAAAAAAAAAAAGTCCATGCCCCATCGTATTTCTGCAGTCCTGGGCTCCTACGGGGACCTACCAAGTATTTGACTGGTGTACCAGTTTTTCTGGCATTTCAGTGTATATGTATACATACAATGTGTGATCGGGAACCCTCCCCTCCCCCTGGATTTTGAAACATGGTTACACCACTGGTCTGAATCACTACGGGCCATATTGCTGTAGGATGCCTAACTATGCCCGTGATAGTGCCAAAAATAGATATAGGCATCTTTACTAATCTAATTTTATGGTAAATAGTCTACAAAAATATGCAAACAGAAAAAATTTGTACATGATACCTTTTGTTTTATTAAAGAGATGGAAGCTTTATAATAGAAATCCAAATTTGAAAAAATAAAATTTTTAGAATAGAGCTCGAAAACTCGGGAACCAGATGAAAATTTTCAGGCTTCATGGATTTGTCTACCCCTGGTCTTGCTACAACCATCTTGTAAGTAATGTATCTTTCCAGCAAACAAATGACTCCTGTCTCTTCTGCAGTACTCAGGTTTCACTATTGCAATTACACTTTCATACACAAGTATTTGGCATGTTTTTGGGAACTCATCATTCCTGTGAAGCCATCCTAAAGCAAAAGCAGCTATGACCTTCAAAGATGAATTCACTCACCGACAAATTTCACCCCATTTAATTCATTTTCTCTGTCAAACATGCTTCAAAAAAAGAACAAATTCATTGATCTGGTCTATCTTTGTGACATTGGGACTCATCTTGCATTCAGTACTAACAGTCCCTCACTCAAAAACCATAACTCTGGTTTTTCCTTTATTTATACTCAGTTTGAATTTTTTACAAACTTCGTACATCCAGCACAACAACATACTCTGCAACTCACTTTTGCTCTCTGCCAACAGGACTATGTCATCAGTGTGCAGCAATTTACAACCATGGATATAACCAAGACATAAACCAGTATAGTCTATTTTGGCATCACACATGCAAGCATCTCATAAATATATCAAACAACTATTGTGACATTCAGAGGCCTAACTAGGCATTTCTGCACCCTGGGCAAACCGCAAAATATCACGTCCCCATCTGTCTTTCTATCTCATCAATATTTATCATTTTCAACCATTATCAATTCGTTGTTGGATGAAGGTCTCCCCAAGTTTCATCCACAATGGTCTTTCTCGAGCCAATCTCCTCCATGTCACTGCGGCAAGCTTTTGAATTTCATCCACCCATCTCCTACATGGTATTCTTCCGAGTCTTTTTCTGTCCCCTGGTATTCAGTCCAATACTTGAGCTGTCCATTGGCAGTCTGTTCCTCTAGCAATATGTCCAGACCATTGCCAAAACCTTTATATATAAATATTTTTGTATAGCTTTTCGCAACTGATTCGGAGTTTCCAGCTTAAGTACCACTCAAACGAATCGAATGTAGCTCGCGGTTGTGGCTTGCAGCCACAGTAATTGTTGAATAGCCCCCAGAGAATTTTCAACAATGTGAACAACATCTTTATCTTGCAGCATGCCAAATAAAAGTGGGTCTTGTTGATGTCGACAAAGGCTCTGGTTGGGTGAACTATATAACCGTGCCTTTATTTGAATATGAGCAACCAACATCCCTTAACATTCTGAGGAAGAAATTCGAATTTTAAGTGTAACAGAATCAGGTGTAGAAGTTTCAATTCTAATTTTAATGAGATTGCAAGCAGCGATTTCTGCACCCTCTCTTGAGATGCACACGGGGCAGCCGCCCCGCCCCACCCCACTTAAGCACATCTCTAGTGACATTGCACAACCTTGTCAGACTCCTGCACCAACAGAAAACCATTTTGATCAAACACCATTAACTCGTACACAAGCTCTTCTATCAGCGTTAGTGATTTTCACTGTAAATCAGATTCCCAGTTACATCATATTTCTTCAAGACCTTCCACAGAAGTATCCTGTTTACTTGGCCATAAGCTTTCTCTAAATCTATGAAGGCACCAAAAACTTTCTTACCAAGAGACAGATGCTTTCCAATCATCATACGTAATCCAAAAATTTGATTAGTGGCATAAAACTACTCTGCACATCTCACACCTTCTCTGATGTGCCTTGCCCTTTATCAATAATGACCTTTCCAAACACTCTCACTGGTACACACAGTAGGCTGATATACCACAGCAGTTCATGCATTCAGTCTGTTCCCTTATATATTTTCCCCAATACAAGGGAACAATAGCAACATCCTTCAAATCCTAAGGGAGACCACATCTCTCAGCACAACTCTGGCAAAATTTCAGTTAACCAGTCAATTACAGAGACACCACCATATTTTAACATATCAGCAGTTATGCAATCTACTCCCAAAGCTCTACCATTTTAAAAATATTTTAGAGCTTTACAAACCTCTTCCCTTGAGATCCCTCCTGAGCTTCCTACTCTCACTGTGGCATCATCTGCTTCTGCCTCAAAATCACCTTTGCTTTCATGTTCTAATAGCTCACAAAAGCATTCACCTCATCTTCCACAAAATAACCCATTAGGCTCCCATAACACTAGAGATTATGAAACCTATATCAATACATGGATGAGAAAGTGGCCGCTGATGTTAAAATGAAGCATCAGACTGCTTTGATTAAAACAAATCTGAAAGGAATTCAGATTTCAAAGCTACACTGACTTGGATTCAGTTATATGGAACTTTGTTGCCCTAGGTGGTATACAATGGTACTATACTCAAATGGAAATTGGGAGACATGGGTTCCGTTTCTGCTCCAGGGTGATGTAATTTTCTAGTTTTCTGAAGGATGGCTGCATAGGAAATAGCAGAAGATACAGCATAAGTGTTGATAATAATATCATTTTTGATGTAGTGTTCTGAATTTAGATAGCACAGCAGAAATTTCACAAAAGCTGCTCTAAAATTCTTGAAAAATTAGAAAGAAGGGTTATACTTTTAACATCAAATTTAAGTTTACATACATACACCGTCTCACAATAAAGTTCCAGGACAGCTGCTGTTACGAAGAGAGTTTAAAGCACTGAGTCCAACTGTGGTTATGGTTCTTCGAAGTAGCCCCCGTTCTTATCGATGCACCATTTTGATCACTCCACTAGATAGATATGTGAAACCCTTTTTCAATTTATTTACCAAAACACTGTTCATTTCCATGGTAACAGTTTTCCTGATGTCCTGAACAGTCATAATATGTTGACCTTTCAACGCCAATTTCACTTTGGGGAACAGGAAGTAGTCGGCGAGAGCTGGATGGTTGAGCCTGGGTACTCCACACTTCGCAAGGAACTGTGTCACCGACAGTGCCTAGTGGGCAGGTGCATTGTCATCCAGAAGGAATCAACTTCCACATGCTTGCACGTGCAACCTCACACGATGAATTATCTTCCGTAGGCGATCAAGAACTTGCAGACAGAAGGCACTGGTTAATGATGCAGCTGCTGTCAAAAACCGTGATCAGCATTGCCTTGATTTTCAACTTCTGCACGCAAAACTTCTTGGTGAACTTGGTGCCCTCCACTCCATGCTTTGCCTCTTTGATGCTGGATCGTGTTGAAAGCACCACATCTCATCACCTGTCACAATGCAGTCCAGTGAAGGGTCCGATTCCAAGGCAGCAATGGACGCTTCGTAGCTTTTGACTCTTCATACTTTCTGTTCTTCAGCCAAGCTGTGCGGCACAAACCTTGTGCAAATCTTCCTTTAGAATCAACCGGATTGTTTTACGGTTGATTTGCAGTTCATCCTCCATCATCCGTACCATCATTCGCCGATCTGACTGCATCAGAGCGTGAATTTTCTCCACCATTTCCTCAGAACGGCTGGTTGATAGTCTTCCAATCCTTGGGTCATCCCCAATGTCTTCCCTTCATTCACGAAAGCAAGCATACCACTTAAAAACAGGACCACGGGATAGGGCATTTTTCCCCTAAACAGTTTTGATCATTTCGAAGGCCTCTGTTGCTGAATTCCCGGACTTGCAGCAAAACTTGATGTTTACTCTCTGCTTAAATCCATGACAATGATCTTTAGAGCACCTTCTATTAACAGTTTTCAGAATGTGTGTCTTGCAAGAGAGGGAAAACACAGTTACAATTTGACCTATAGAACATATTTTTACCACTACCATTAACGGAGTAATACCCACTTTCCTGGAACTTTATTGTCAGATGGTACATGTGCCATCATTTTTATCTACTTCATAAGTGTAAGTGCTTATATAAGATCAATACTTATCTTCACATTATTTTCATATTCTTTTTCAGCTAAAAGGTAAAATTCATTGTACATCCTCACCAATGCAATCAAAATGCTAATGGCATAATACAAACTCAAGCATTAATTAATTAATTAAAAAAACAACAGACTTACCGCTTTGTTATCAGCAAACCAGCACTTGCAAATGTCACAGAACTTGCGAGGCAAAGACTTCCAGTAATCTGCCCTGAAAATCATAATATGTAACTCTTTATTGTATGACATATATATACAGAAGTCATTAAAAATAATTTAGGGATAAGGCTTTTTTAATATATTTTTTCTATGTAAAACAGAACACTAATTTGTACAAGAAAAAAAATAAGATTTACATTTTTGTTACACTACAGCAATCACATAATAAAATGATGTTTGCTGCCTGCCTGTTATGCTCATATAATCCTGGTTGATCCTAAATATATCAGTACAATGACGGGCTTGTTAATGTTTTATTTAGAGTATGAAGACAAAAGTTTTAACTAGTTGAAACTACAGACAAAGACCTCATAGAAAAATTAGTTGGTTATATGGCAAAATTCCACTATCAAAGTTATCTTTCCCAGTGAATTACAAAATCTTATGTTCACAATAATTCTAAGTGCCTATGGCAAACAAAAAACTCATGAAGAAAGTGAACTTATGAGATTGCACCAAATCTTAATTACCAAGAAAAAATATAATTACACATCTAAATCTGTTAATTCGAAATAAAATTAACCACAAAAAAGACTTAAAAACTGTTGCAAATATCTACTTCTTGTAAGACCATATGTTACATCATTGCACTGAATTACACCTGTATCTGACACCACCAAAATTATTAAAGAAAAATTAAATAAAGCACAAGAATCATCATAAGCCAATGAAAGATGTCACTGTTAAAGCACTGATTTTGATACAAAGAGTATCAACAAATGCAAAGTAAAATGTTTCAATTTACCTACTATATCAAACTGAAATACAAACATTTCTGGAATAAATTGACACTTAACAACATCCCATGACAGAGGGAACATCGTGAGAAAATTTTCATTTACTATTACGGGAGAAATTTTTGTTCAGTCTAACTTCTATTTTTGGAAATTTGTCAAAGATGGAATTCCATCCCTACGATGGAAAACCTAAGCAGTGGTCCAAAGACAAAGCAATATGATTTCCAATTAATATTAAAGATAGCTAAACATTCATTCTCGAGTCGTTAGTTGACACATTTTGAGAAACTTTAATTTTGAAAAGCTTCTCTCTCCTGGTTCAATGGTAACGGAAGTTGTTAATAGTATCTGCAGGGCAATGAAGATGTTTGGAAGTGCTTTGTTTAAACTGCTCTCATGAACACCACTTAATAACTGTATCAAAGACATGGTTATTATATCAGTTTTATATGATAAATATATCAACACATAATTAAAAGCTGTGGCCCTATGCTAAAGCTCAGACCTGAGCAGAAGTGTCCTTCAAAGTTAGGATGGCCATTGAAGTGTCAGAATTTCCTTTATGGACATTTTTGTGCTTCATTAAAGGACTGTTGAAGTATTTCCAGTGTAACATGTTTCATGAGAAAGTGAAACATGTTACACTGAGGATGAGGTAAACTCATGAAAGACTGAGGCAGGTTACCATATCTCTATCATCCAATATTAATATGATAATACAATCGAACCTTAACGTACCACCCCTCAATTTACCATCACCACTCGGGTCTAAACAGATGTGCTCTATATAAAACATCCCTTCATTCTTTGATATGCCACCACAGCCTTGGCATCTGTCCACTGTCAATATATATTACTACACCAACCTGCTTTTCCTAACACAAAACACACTTGCAAACTGTGTAGGAATTCTCTTCCTGTTTTTTTAGGCCATAATACAACTGTGATAGACCTTAATGTTAAAGACACTGAATCAATCAAAGATGCAAATTAATGTATTTTAATATCATAGATGAATAAAACATCATCTTGCAAATTCTGTTTCTCACATTGCAGTGTTAGAATTAGAAATAAATCTCCTACTGGCCCAGCAGACCACTAGAATGCCCACTGGTCAAAAAAAAATAATAATAATGTTCAGTCATTTACAATATATGTAGAAAATAACATATCATTTCAATGGAAATATCTCCAATATTTATTTTTAAACCTGTCATTAGTTTGTAGCCTAAAAATAAAATCATACAGCAAGATAAAAGAAATAGAAATTAATTTTGTAACTTGTAACAAATTGGGGGAAAACAAACTTACTGGCCATCCATCAAACTTTCCTTCGGACCACTGTAAAATCAATAGTTCAGTGGTCCGAAGGAAGTTTTACTGGCCAACGGCCAGCGGACCATTGGGTAATTCGAATACTACATTGTATATATTATTAGGATGGGGATAAGCTTATATGCTGTAGTTATACATAGCAAGTTTTCAAGACATGGAAAAAAAAAAAAAAAAAAAAAACGAGCAGTAAACAGATTTGAAAAATATTAAAAAACTCATTTATTTTTTTCAGTTGCAATTTATTGCCGTTGGTGAAGCATATCTAGTAGGAACAAAAAAAACGAAAGATATGGAAGATGGAGTTGTGTTTAAAACCAAAACAAATCGAAAAAAACCCCGAAAGATATGGAAGATGGAGTTGTGTTTAAAAAAAACGAATTAAAACAGATAAAAACTAGAGTTACAATCTTAAAAGAAAACCTTAAATCCAGCAATATATATGAGCTATATCCTCCACCATCGTATCCAGACGCATTTCAACCATGCCGACATGGCCTTCCTCAGAGGTGAGTGATGTCTTTGTTAACATTGCTACTTCTTCATTGCTGACAGAACCACTGCCAGCTCATCATACATGGCAATGTCATGATCAGCATTTATTTATCTACGTTATTAAAATGTTTTATGCACTGCACTAAGCTTAGCTTTGAAGTAACATGCTTAGAATTAGCAGATCAGTGTGTCTTCTTGGTGATATTTCAAATGCACTTGTTAAATTACATTGTGCTCTAGAAATAACTGGGTTGGAATCCAAACCTCAAATGAAAATAGATGACTTTCTTTTTTTCTTGTTAAAAAAGAATGCAAGGTATGTAAGTATAGGTGCAAATTAGTACTCACCACTTGCCAGCCGGCAATTAACTGACAACTCTGGCGATTACATTTATTTCAGTGGTCGACAATTTGGCCATTTGCCATTTTTAGTGCCAATTTACAAATTATAATCATTCAGAAGTAAAAGACGTGAAATCAGTCCTAACTAAGGATGGGTAAAAACCTCGCTGTTTTTGAACATCAAAGCTTTGCCACCAATAATCGGTGTTTAAACCTCGATGTTGCAGAAGCCAATACATTGAGGTTTCATGACCAATGTTTGAAACTGGTAAAGAATATTTTCTAAGTAAAATAATTTCTTTCTCTTGTATAGAGGAAGGGACCATAAACTTTTTATGTCGTGAATTTGATGTTTGGTTGCCGATGTTTCGTCGGCAAAATAGAGTTCTTTTCCTCGGTACTACAGGAACCGATACATCAAAAAAACATCGAGGTTTCCACCGATCCATTGAGCATTTTAACAAATATTATTGGTTACTTGATTTAGATTGGTGAGTAACTAGCGTTATATTGAGCAGAGATTTTACCCACTGATGTGCCCATTTACTGATGCAGATGGAAAAGTAAGAATTCTTCGGCTTATTATCAAAAATATTGAAACATCGAGGTTTGCACTGATACATCGAAAATTTCCACCGATACTATAGATGTTTTGGAAATGACTAATCCCAGGGGAGAAAAAAAGATTTACAAAATGGTTTTTATTCTGCACCATGAGTGACTTCTTTCATGTTCAGATAAAGTCATCCATGTAAATACATAATAGCAATTACATTAAAGTTTCTATTAACACCACCACTCCCACCCCTCTTCTTTTTTATGCTGGAGACTTTTTTGGCCACTAAGATATGCTAACTTACCAACTGTTTTTTTTTTTTTTTTTTTTTTGGACTTACCGGTCACTGGCCACTTAGCTAAAATTCCAGTCTGCACCTATTATATGTAAGGTGATTTCATATAATGCTATAAAATTTTACTTGAAAGTGTAAGTAATGCGACTTAATTTTTTATTCCTTTACATATAATTAAAATGTTAACTTGTCTTCCTACTATGCAAAGTAAATTTCTGCATTTAATGCATATCAGAAACCTCCGAGATGGAAACTGACACTTTGAACTACAGAACACAATAAGCATATAGTGCCACTTTATAAAATTTTGGTAAAAATAATTGGCAACTTTCAAATAATGCCACAATAAAATGTAACAAATGGTGGCCGTTCACCAAGGGTTGATGTAGAAGGACAGGATTTGATGGCAAAATAATATCCAAACTATTTGAAAATTTGTTGGAGCTCATAGCATGGGTCAAAGTAAACTAAATCTCCACGACTGAACTTTTACGGGTGCACATAGATATAACTCGTTGCGCGCGGGGAGGGGGGGATGGGCTATGGTGACATACATGAATATAAAATTTGAAGCAATGTACTATAGTGATGTACAGAAATCTAAAATTTGAAGAATATACCTATATAATTGTTTTCTCTTTGAAAAAAAGTACAAATGAACTCTATTTCAGGGTTTTTACACTGCATGGAACTCCCAAAAAGGAAGGTAATGAAGGCTCAATTATACAAATGCTTATGTTATACAAATACGTAACTTGCAACACCACTTACTAGTCAGGACTTGAAAAATTGCTTTATACTCTGCTGGATTTTGACTTTTTTGGTCTGCACTTTTTCTTCTGCTATCTTTCTTTTAGCTGGAACTGGCATGCTTACCTATATAGAAGAGTGCCGGAGTCCAAAGAGAGCTGAAGGAATTACGTACTGGGGAACGTCACATGTCTTGGCCCGGCAAGAGAGAACGGAACCCCATCCAAATTCGTTTAAAGATTGATGTGGCACAAAGGCGGAGTTTCCGTCGTATGACGGAATACTTTTACCCATGGCTTATACGCATAAGATGGACGGTAACTGATAGACTCAGAAAACTGTATATTTTCAGTATGGATCTCTTGAAGGTTTTAGATTTTTCAGTTTGATTCATAATGAATGATTAAGTGTTTGATTGTTGAAGGAAGGTACCAGGCCTTGATTTCATTTTTTTTTTTTTAGCAGTAGCAACACTTGCTAGTGACCTTATTTTTTACCAGCAAATTGCATTATCTACTAGCGAAAGTTTATTAACATTATACAAAAGAAACATTACCATGCCACCCCACACACACACACGTCCATTAATCAATTATGACAAATTTTGATTTCACCCCTGTAACTATCACATTGTAATGCTGAAAAAAATTACAGATATTTAAATATAGCTCACCTATTCATGACCTGACAGATTAATTCTACCAATTTAATTTGAATGCAAATATTTAAAAACCATTTTTTTTTATTTAACTTGATTCACAAAATTCAAGAACACTATTCAAAATCTTAAGTTATTTTCTACATGGTTTACGATCTGGTTTTCCGGTCTTTTCATCATACCACTTTAAAACAGCAGGCCTGGGATCAAACTAGTCTTTAGATCGACCTTCAACCTCAATACTCGTGAGAGCATTTAATGTTTGCAAGTTTAAACTGCCCCTCCAATCACCATGGATTCTCTTCATCAAACTGAACCCAACCTCACATGCAGAAGTAGACAAGGGAAATGTACTGGATATTTCCACTAGTGCCAAAATGTTTTTACAATGTTTGTACTTTTTAAGGAATATTTGTTTTCAGAAAGCAGTTACGTTCCTTTTTGTATGTGTTTAAAATATTCCACACGAGCAATGCAGTGGTGCTTTACATTTCCCACTAAAACATTTAAAATTTTTTCACTAGCAACTTTTGCTAGAACCACTTTTTATCACTAGCAAAATGCATTTGCTTGCTAGCAATTTGCTACTAACTACTGGTCGAAATCGAGCCCTGGAAAGTACCCAAACAAAATAGCAGTTTCCAAGATTTTGTTATTATTCCCATACAAAGGAGATTGGATTATTGAAGATGTTAGTAGCTCTATGAATAAAAGATTTCTGATGGCAGTATATTTGCAATTTTCAAAAGTGTAGGAATAATATATGGCAGTTGCATTAGGTTTATTGAAACAGATGGCACAGTTACTATTTCTTTGGAGGGAGATATCCAAGAGCTGTATGAACTTGTTCTCTTCACTACCAGGGACAGATTGGCGGTTGCAAAAGGGCCCGGAATTTTTTTACAAACGGGGCCCATTCAGTTGTAGTTCTGTGGTACTATTGTATCAAACCTGAAATGACTTTTTTTATTTAAGAAACAAAACAAAAAGTACAGTTGCTCTGAAGACAGTGGCAAGCATAGTACTGGATGGGGGGGTGTTAAAAGTACACCCTTCATTTTTAAATTGAAGTGGGTGTTGCGGAAATTTTTTAATCGGCCCATGCCAAGATTCTACTGCAGAAAAATTGTACTACAATTTTTCTGTTGTGGACATTCACAGTTAGAAATTTCAAGATATTTAAATATATTGGCAAACTCACTTAATCGAGGTGGAAAACCCGAATAACCAGGTTTAAGTTGTCATATATTGGATAGTACATCCCATAATGACTAGTTTAGTTAGTTATGTATGTAATTGTGCTGGAGGAGCTTCTAATTTTGGACACACTCAATATTTGTATTTGTTTAAAATTTTCTCTTAAGAATGCTGAAGTAAGAACTCTATTTTTTTTTTTTTTAATTGCTGATACTATTCATATGTGTTTCAATTACAAAATGTGCTTTTATGCTGCGGTTATGTATTGTAAAGGCACCTTACTAAATAACGTAAACAAAACATTTTGCAACTTCATGTTGAAATGATATCTCCCTAAATGCCTTCACCTGCAGCATTTGTCAGTTATCACAAGGAGCGTAGGCTGCGTAGGTAGAACATTTCGGGGAAAAAGGGATCGCATATGAACACCTCCACAAATAATCTTACAGTTATTTCAAAATAAGTTCTTGATATTATTAGCTTTCACTCTGAATTTTGTGTTGTCATATAGTGGTACATCCCATAATGACCATTATCTAGCATTGTTCTGCAACTTTATCAAACATGGGTGAGTATTTTTACTACTTTAACTAAAGTAGTAAAATTTTTTTAGCCCTGTTCAGCCTCCACCCCGATGTTGTTAACATACGTAGACTGTTGTTCCTCACGATGAGGGGGGGGTTGCACGAGTCCCATTGTAGATGGTAGCAAAAACATTAAAAATTCTTTCCTTTAGTGATTCACAAATAAAGTTGCAATAAAACTGCTTCAGCAAAAATAATACATGCCCATCCAGATTTCAAAGGCTAGCAACCTCCCTGATCAGGCGATGGTTTGCATGGGGGAAAAATAACAAGTAACACTCGCAATTCTAAAATGGATAATGATTGTCTTTGATAGTTTGCAGATGTTTTGTCGAAGTTCCATGGGGAAGAAGAAAAAAAAAAATTGTTGCCCAGAATTTTCATAAAAATTTCAACTTTGAGAACAAGGATGTTACCTAGTTTGTGTGAAAGTAACGACAACCATCAGTAACTCTATGCACTATAAGCAGTTGTTGGTGTTTGTTAGGTTCCATCGAGTACTGTTTATTTGACTCTTGGTGACTGTATGAAGAAAATCTCACCATCTTGATCTGTTTTCAGCAAGATCTTGCAGCTCTTCTATGGTTATTCTATAAGTGTATTTGATTCCATTCAATCATCTTGTTCTCTGTCTTCCCCTTCTTCCGTTTCCTCCAACCTTGCCAAGCATGATAATTTTTTCAAACCCATTATTGGCATGTATCACATGTCCAAAACATATGAGTTTTTGCTTACAGGTTATTACCTCAAGGCTGGGCTTCATTTGGTCAAATATTAACTGACTAACTCTTTTAGTCAATGTCAGTTCTTATATTCCAGGTCCACAATTCAAAAGCATCTATCCATCTTCTTACAATGTTCATACTCTTCCATGCAAAATAAATTTAAGCACTGTTCAAAGACTTCTTAAAACCAAATTATCATATGTGTGTGCTGTCAGATGGTCAGCAAGTAGGTATTTTAGCAAGTTCAAACTATTAAACTCAGCTAGCACGAGCATACCTTTATTGACCTGCCTGTTACTTCCTGCCCCCTGTTAGTTTATTTTATTAACTATGAACTGCCCCTCTATTTTGGTGTTTTTTGAAATCATTTTATTTTGTGGAATATTTTGAAAGGGTACATTATTTTCGCATTCACCCTCCGGCAAGAACGCGTCCCTAACCAGTTTAGAAACCGTGTTGGAGTAGTTTAAAAGCAGTGTTCGAGTCAACAGAAGCCATAGTGATATCATAGCCAAAGAGCCAACTGTTCACATGCTTCCCTGAGCTAAACGCAAGTTCTGCGCTGTTTGATCTGCTTGGTGTTTTTATTAAAACTACACATAAATCTCCTATACAACTTTTTAGCATTAACAACTACTTTATACATGCTCTTTCACATTATTACTTAACAAACAAAACACATTTGTTTCTCAAGGAGCTTATGAACCTTGCTTTTGGAAGGAGGAAAATAGAGGAGTAGGTGTGGGAACAGTGTCCTGATAGTAAAGGAAAAGCAAAGAAAAATTAGTGTATTAGGAATATATGGTTTTCTGCTACATGCTTAAGTTGTAAGCTGCCCTAACATATTTACTTACCATAAAATGTTGCCACACCAACACACAGAAAAGAAGGATAGGGAGGGGGAACCTAAAATGTAAAACAGAACACTGGAAAAAGCCAAGTTTTCTACAACTGACCCTAGTTTGTGCTACAAAACAAAACCCCGTTTGATTTGGGTAGAATTCAGAATGGTCAGCATCCTTTCCCTGTGGCACTATACTCACAAGGTTAACCTGATTATGGAGTTTAAGTTACGGAGTGTGTACTTCCACTGCATAATATAGTTCCAGTTTAAAAGCCGTGTTCGGGCTTGAACTGAGACCTAAGAAAGCACATGGATACATAGATGTTCTAAATATCAGACATCCCAATTTCGGTCGTGTTTCTAAAAAATGCAAATATGAGCATTTTGGTGCTGTCATTGTCACTTCCGTTTTACTGCAACTGGGAGGGTAGAATTGTTAGCCAGAGGCAGAGATAATGGTTTGGTGGTCATTGTAATGAGCTTACTCCTTTCTTCGTGGTTGCTATTTTAAAATAATCATTCAGAAGTCGTTTGTCTGGTGATTGGAAAGGTTTAGAGAAGGTGTACGGTGGATGGGGACATCGTGATTGAACGCGGGAAATTTTCTTTTGACTCGTCTTTAGTCACCCTTAGGGGGAAGGGCCTCTGACACACAGCACCCCATTAGTGCGCGGAGAAATACTGATAAATAAGAGATTTCGTGTCGGTGAATCGATTTCACAATCTTAACGGTGTAATCTGGTTAGCTTTGCCACGTGTTTGGGTACATACGCAATTTCCTGTGTCGCCAACTATGATATTAACTGGCCGCCCTGCACCGAATATTTTTTCAAATATTATTGGCTGTGCCTTATTTCGTATAGTAAGGCTTCAAGTCTTAAGGCTTAGTAACGTTGGTAAGCTAATTCATTCGTTTGGTACCTATGAAAAGCTGGAAAACCATTTTTTGTTTTTGTTTTTGTGCTTACGATTTTTGTACTTTTGATAATACAAGACAGACACATCCCGTTAAATACATAAAAAGATAAACTTCGAAGATTGATTGTACCCAAAATGCTACGCATGGTGAAACAATATGCCCCAAACAAATAATGACATGCATGATCACAGTTCCAGAAAAATTATACATACATTTCAAGTTTTTAATGTTTTTTAATATTAACACGTGGTTCCGAAAAACTTGCACTGCATTCCGCAGCTCCGTACAGATGTTGTCAGCCTTGATAGTGAAGCCCAATAATTTAGGGATGCTTTTACACACGTTTCCCACTGCGATTCTTCTGCTCTTAAGAGCGTTATTATTGCCTAACCCGTTGTTTTGTTGACAATGTTGTCATTTGCAATTACGCTTTTGAACTAACAAGAGGGGCAACAACTCCACGAGTACGGTTAGTCACATAAAGCACGGTCAGTCAGTCAGTAGCAAGGAGCTCAGAATAGATGGACAAGGGTGACGTCACAAACTTGAAGTTGTGGAGCTGATGGCCACACCGAGTGAGGCGTCACTTGTTTTAGAGGCTATGCTTGTACTTTTGCACCTTTGCGGGAATAAGGAATAGACCTTTTTTCATCAAAACATTTATGCTTCTTTTAAAATGGTATTGTCTTGAGCCCTTGGATGTGTCAACTCATCTACCAAAGCGCCTGCTGGTGTAAATTTTCATAGTCAATTATGCATAGAATATTAATTTTTCTCTAAATTATTTTTTTTCCAAGTCGTAGTTTGGTTAGGAAACTGCCGATTCTGAAATTGACCAAATTTTAAGCAAATCAGAATTTAGATTAATCTTCCCCTTGACAAATTATCGACAGCAGTGTTCTCATTTACTAATAATTGATATATCTAACACATTCGTGTTATTTTTATACTAAATCCTATAATGTATAGAGATCTCAATCTTTGCTGACAGCGGCGGAGAGTACGTCGCGCCCAAACGGTTAATTTTTCTCGGTGGAGCTTTCTCAGACATGCGTGCATATAATACGATGAACGCATGTTTCATATAAAGTGATAAATTCCTGATTTTACTTTTAGTGTTCTTTATGTTAATAAGTTTCAGTAGCGTACCCAGAATTTTTTATGGGGGTGGCCCAAACTATTGAAGATGCAAATTAAAACACTGTAGGAAACATCTCCCAAAGTAATTGGGGAGCGATAAAAATATCTCGTCATATTAAAGTTAAGATATGTATTCAGAAAGATATAAAAATATATTTTAAATTCCTATTGTTGGTAAAATATATATTCAAAAGCAGATACAATTATACTTAAAAATAAGCAGTCAATACAAAAAACGAAGGTTTAAGTTGTACCTCATGGGAACGACCGGGCTTTTCTGACCCCCCTACCACCACCACACACACACACACAGAATTCCAATAAACGTCTAAACGAATTTTCATTATAAAAATTTTAAAATGCGAAATTTCATTCGACTGCTTGTTTTTCATACTAAGCGCTGTAGCGCATACCTTCTTAAGAGTTTGATTTTGCAAGGGACATATAAACTGATACATAAAAAAATAAATCTCAAGCAGGGGCGGATGGGGAAGACCAAGCCGCCCCGGTGGCGCAGTGGTCTAAGCGATGCCATCTGATCATTCGTCCGAACGGGGTCCGGGTTCGAATCCCGGTACGGCATGGATGATGTGTTTGTCTTACGGCACTGGCTTTCTCCCTTCCGTAGAACCAGTGACCCTAAATTAGGGACGGGCGACTGCTTATAGCCCATTGAGTTGCTCACGTTGGTCGTTAAACCTCCAATAAAAAAAAAGACCAAACCAGGCAGGGAATTTCAGTCTTGCGGTCCATTACAAAAACACAGATACCTACAGGGGTGTACCTCATAAATCCCCTTACGTAAAAAAATTCTATTAGATCCTGGATGAAAGACAACTGTCGAAAAATGCATTTTAAAACGAATTCGGCCGTGAACGAATTTTAACAACAAATTAACGGTAAAAGGATTTTCTAAATCAGCTCATGATTGAATTTAGCATCAAACCATGCTCAACATAGGGTGTTGAGCATGGTTTGATGGAGGTTCGAATAATGCTTCTGGAGATGCCCTGGTCTCTTAACACTGAAGCCGCTAGGTGTGGGAATTTGCCATTGTTTACATGATACCTATGTAATTTCATCTGTTTGTATTTTGGAATTGCGTTATTTTTGGTTCCAGAAACCGTGGTAATATCAAATCGGAATGTTTCATACTTCTTTTAACGTTACGTTTTGCTTAGAATTTGCACCAATGTTCACGTACTTCAATTTAAAATAAATATGGGAAGAAGAAATATATATATATATATATATATATGGCATATTACTTACTACTTTATCAGACACAATATATGGCAAACAACATTCTGGAGTATTTATTCCAACGGAACAATCTTATTCCAACAAAACACTGTTTTGAGATCATGAGGATGTAGCAGACAAGTGTCTCTCAGTATGGCAACGAGCCTTAGTAACACAAGTGAAGGACAACCAGCCCCGTTGAAATGAGGGCGTCTTACTTTGAAGCTTTTACTTCCTAGTACAAAATCCGGTATTTGGAAAAAATTAAAGAGATTGAAGGAAAAGATCCTTATGATTTTTGAAGGTGATGCGAAGAGTTTTCCGAAAGTGCAAATAGTAAATATTTGAGATTACTTCGTCTTTAGTCGAAGTGCCTTTACCGCAGAACAATTAGAGGCATATAATAGTTTAGAAGCATACTGTATAACAATTTCTCGTCGTCGGTATTCTTTTACAGGGTAATTTAGTACGATCAGAAATTCGTGAGTAATCAGTAATTTATGCAGAAAATTGGTACGCTGCCTTAATAAGTAAGGTTCTCTTCCCTCCTAGGTGGGGAGACCTGAGTGAAAAAAATCTTTCTTTCGAGGAATCGCTAATTTTGGATAAAAAGTCACACATGAAAGGTTCTATGCCTTTTTGAGAGTTTAACAAAAAGTGTCTTTCTAAGCTCTGGGAAGCGATTTCCAAACCTCAGAATAATCTTTTTTTTTTCTCGTAAAATTGTAGTGAAAACACAAAATAATTATGCTGGGATTTGTGCCCAATAATCTATTTATCCGTAAATAAATTTAGCAGCAAAACGTCGGCCTGTAGACAGAGCTAGATACCAAAAAGAATTTTATTTGGACAGTAACTTTAGCCATTATTTGCATTTTTCCGCAACAGTGTGCTTCAGCTCCAGGTAAAAATCCAGGTGTACTAAGAATGAAATCAACGGTAGTTTGGGGATGAAATATTATATAGAACAAAGTAGTAAAATAAAAATTCCCAACACCGACAGCCAAATAACCTTAAAAGTGAAAAGCCTAAAACTCGCAAAAAAAAGGAAGTCAGGGGAACGGTGTGCTCGAGATCCAAAAAATACAGAAGAGCCAGAGATTTGATTTTGACTAAAAGTCAGGTTTGCTAAGAAATTAACTTTTAGCCCTATAAAAAGTTTCAACATCCCTTAGCTCAACCAGGAACCTTCTGAAAAGAAGTACCTGGAGAAACAACAACAACAAGTGCCGATTGGGGACCGATAACCGTTAATTTAAGAAATATTTTGACTAAGAGGCAAACCCTTAAAAGTGTTCTATAAAAAAATAATCAGTAGCAATAAAACCAACGCAAAAAAAAAAAAAGCCAACACCTTTCAAATTCAACTTGAAAACTCTGAATTAACGAATGAAACACCTGGCCCATTAAGTGCAAGTTTTACAGTCCAATAGCGTTTGAACAAGTAAAAGATAGATTCTCTGCTTTACCAGAATTCACTGATTTCTGGATAAATCTAACATTTATAAGGTTCTCTGCCTTTGAAGAGTCTAACTCTTCAATAAAAAGTGTTTTCTAAACTCTGGGAAGCGATCTCCTTTCGTTTGGCATATAAGCGAATTTTTTCGATTACTGCTTTTAGAAACAGCAGCTAGTAGCACGAAAAAGACTTACGGTACCGATTTCCTCCATTACCGCTATTCAAAATGCCACAAAATCTAGACATTTGGGCTTCAAATTTTTATAAACACTGACCGCTAATGATTGCACTTTATACAGGACAGCCAGCTGTGCTTGTCCTTCAGGAACTTGCAGAGACTGTTTCCACTTTACTGAAAATTCTCGATCACATCACATGCTACATCCTCATTAGGTAAGCTGACCAGAAGCCCCCAATTCTTGAGGATAATCCTCGAATTTAGTTTACTGTCCCCAAAAGCGCTTGATGTCTTTGGGGACGCAAATTGTACTCAAATTTTGATGTTTGTCCTCAAGTGTCCTCGAATTTACACTTCCTCATTAGCTCGTCAGATTTCAAATGAAAAAGGTTCTTAAAAGTAGTTTCTGTTGTATTAGTTTTCCTACATGCTTCTTCTGAAAAGAAATTTTGCATACTTTTTTTTTCTTTCCGAGTTTAACGACCAGCTCAGAAGACAAAAGCAGTCACCGGTCTCTAATTTAGAGACATTCGTCCTACGGAGGAGAGAGAGAGCAAATGCTGTAAGAAAAACACACCACCCATGCTTCATTCGGGACTCGAAACCATGCCAACTTGTGCGAATCATCGTCAGTTACCAGCACTAAGACACTGCACCATTGGTACGGTGAAATTTCGACTGCACATGTTTTTAGGTCCTCGAAGAACTTTGGCAAAATAAAAAATTCGCTGTGCAATTACTTTGGTGTGCAGCTTGATTTTAATTTGGCACATATACCTAAGGTAAAGTATTTTACTTTTGCTAATATTTTCTCGTCGTCAAAGTTCTGCTTTGTCAATAAAGGATCCTCACCTTCTACAAGATATATCCTTTTAAGACACAAATTTTCATATGCAAATCACACTTATTGAAGCAATGAAGTTTTGTGACAAAAAGATTTGCACATTTATATTGAATTCGTATGTGTACCCAAATGAACTGCCGATTTGGGGACGCCACGACCTTTTGTCCTCAAATCAGTGCTCCAATATCTGGTCACCTTATCACTAGGTAGCTCTTTTGCTAATATAAAATCACTCCATTTGGTTATTTTTTTCTAGCTAGACCTCTTCCCTTGATCGTCAGAAAAAATATTTTGATGTGGTGACATACTTTTCATTATTAAAGGTCATTTTAAGGGTAATAGAAAGGATCTTTAAAAGGGTAATTTTTAGTATCTTTATATTAAGGTACTTAAAAGAAGGAGAGGTAGTTCCATCGTTACGGCGCCGTCTTCCCGCTTCTCTTCGCTGCGCTGTGACGTCACGGCGGCCTAAAGCGAAGCTGTAACGCGCACGGAGCCATACCGAGAAAGTGTCATGTGCACTGTGAATTTTCAATCGAAATAACAGAGCTGGTTTTGAGTAAATAATTTAAAAGTAAAAATTGTGCAAACATCCAACTTTTTTCAAAATAGAGTAAAAAAATATCATGTATACTGCGAAAAAACGGGAATATGACATGAATACTGTTCGATGTTTTTCTGCTGAATATCTTTTTTTTTTTTTTTTTTTTTTTTTTTTTTCAAAAGCACAGAGCGATGGCTCTTTGGAGCTGGGAAATCTACATTTCATTGCGTCGAATCAGTCATTTACCAATTTTATAAAATTAGCAATTTGTTTTCTGTCAGGAAAAAATTACTCTACAGCTTTGCTTACGTTCTTAGATTGCATCTGGGATGCTCAAAATAATTCTCTGTCTCATGGGGCCTCTTACATTTGTGTGGATTCATTTTATTTTATGAAACACCTTTAATTCTGAGTTATTACGTTCCAGCAAAAGGTCAAATATCTGGAGAGTGATGGTTCCACACTACAGCGTGTTCCGCGATCAAATATATGATTTCGGAGAAGTTTAATTAGATGGGGCACTTCGGCAAACATCCATATTTTTCGATGTTCATTTACTGTACTTGGAAAAGAAGACAATATTAGGGTTATTCCAAGCTGCCTCCAAATCTTGATACCCCCCCATAAGATCAGGTACCACTCCATGCACTAAATACCCCGATTGCCCAACGGCTCGAATTTAGTCAGTCAACAGCTTTTGATCCATCTGCTTATCAAATGAATAATACAGTAGTATATGGTTGAAATTCCTAAATGTTCTTTTTGACACAGAGCGTAAACCACATAATTACCTCCAGGAAAAAAAGTAATAATCATTTTTAATAATTTGCTATCGTTAAAAATTAGGTAGCGCAAATATTTTGTTGTATTGGAAGCCCTAACGTCACGTTAGCTACGCTGAGGCTTATTAAACCATATACATGGGAAGTCGGCATCCAGAAGACTGAAATAAAGCTGAAAGCCAGCTTCCAAAATATGATGATGTATTGCAGTGCAAGCAGCATGCCGTTGGTGATTACAAATCCACAGTAAACTTAACCATCACATACAAAGGCTCTAAAAATTTATAGAATTGTGAAACAATGCTTGGTTTTCTTGTTTGCCCCTCTTGCACATGGGATCAAGATGAACTGGTTTTTTTCTACCCTCCTGATTTTTATCCGGAGAAAGTATTGAGTACTTTTGGTAGGACTTCATAATAAATTTTTAACATGGACAATTGTTCCATTTATAAACAAATTTACAAAAGCATTCTCATCTAGAGCAACAAATTTTTTCTATAGAGTATATATATTTTCATAACTACTTTGATTTCAGAGCTACATTAAAAAAAAAAGTTATTTAAATTTATAACACTTTGTGTGAAGTCATTTATGGCTCCAATTAACAACGGAAATTCCGTTTTTTTCCCTCGAGGTATTGTATACATTATTGGCTGCATTGACTCGTCGGATTTAGAAAACGTAAATATACATGCAGATGGCAATTTTAGTTTTAGTGATTAAAACAAAGCAATTGATTTAATACTTAAAATAATCTTAATGCTGCTGAGATATGAAGTCCATGTAAATGAGTTTTTTTATTATAATATTTTTCCCCGTTTTCTTAAATTTTTAAACTTTATTTTTCCAAATTTCATCTATAAACAAAAAATTAGACTAAATATTAAGGGTGATCACTCAAAAACCTACAGGGGAAGGAGGGTGGGGTGGATTGTCGTGGGGTGGGGTGGGGGCTGAAACCCCCGAAAAGATGCCTGAATACATCACTGGTCGTAATTCGTGCCATTAGGTAGTTCTTTGCTAATACAAAATTACTGTATTTTATTTTATTTTCTAGCTAGACCTCCTCACATTCATGAGGAAAAAAACTTAATCGTCGGAATATTTCGTTTTGGAGACATACTTTTCATTGTTAAAGGTCCTTTTAACGGTAATAGAAAGGACCTTTAGAAGGATACTTTTTAGTATCCTTATATACGCACTTTCACAGGGCACTAGATTAACGTGCTGCCATCTATTGGCTGATACAGAGGATGGTATTCAACTAGTTAGTTATTTAAGTCGTCCTCAATTTTAATATTAAGATAGATTTCGACTTGTATTTTTTTTTTTTTTTTGATTGGAGGTTTAACGACCACCGTGAGCAACTCAATGGGCTATAAGCAGTCGCCGTCCCTAATTTAGGGTCACTGGTTCCAGGGAAGGGAGAGAGCCAGTGCCGTAAGACAAACACAACATCCATGCCTGACCGGGATTCGAACCCGGACCCCTTACGGACGAATGATCAGAGGCCAACGCCTTAGACCACTGCGCCACCGGGGCGGCCGACTTGTATTCATCTGAGAAACTGCAGATATTCCTTATGATATCCTGCACATAATGATTTTATCGTATTATTCAATACGATCATTTGTCACATTTGTTAAGTAACCTCACAGTGAACTTCTTAGGAAGCAGAACTTCCCACGATATAATTCAGTATGAATTATTTGTCACATATGTTAAGTAACCTCACAATGAATTTCTTAGCAAGCAGAACTCTCCCAGATAAAAAGACAGTGTTCCTGTCACATGATTCTTCTGATAGGCCCCGCCCACTTGCAATCTCCAAAGTAGCTCTGAACCAATCGTGTGGCGGAAATGGCTCTAATCCCAATTTCGTACATTCACTTATGAAATATGCTACCCGGACAGCCACAAAAGCACTGCAGCAGTGACAGTCACGTGAGGTCAAACTGATGCACTAAACTCTATTTTATTTTATAAACAATTTTGACGTGTCCGAGACTTCAGAGAAAGAACTTGTTTTTTTTTTTTTTTTTTTGTTTTGGTTGGAGGTTTAACGACCACCGTGAGCAACTCAATGGGCTATAAGCAGTCGCCCGTCCCTAATTTAGGGTCACTGGTTCCAGGGAAGGGAGAGAGCCAGTGCCGTAAGACAAACACAACATCCATGCCTCACCGGGATTCGAACCCGGACCCCTTCGGACGAATGATCAGAGGCCAACGCCTTAGAACACTGCGCCACCGGGGCGGCGAACTTGTTTTCAGGCAAATTTAATATAGAACATCTTTTGTGCAAACCCTTGACCCTTTTTGTTTGTTTATTTTGTTTCGTTTCAAGGTTTCTTTGGTTTATTTTACTGGTTGGTAAACGACCATCGCGAGCAACTCAATGGACTATAAGCAGTCGTCCGTCTCTAAATTAGGGTCACTGGTTCCAGGGAGGGAGAGATCCAGTGCCGTAAAACAAACGCAACATCCACGTCTCACCGGGATTTGAACCCGGATCCGTTTCTGATGAATGATCAGAAGCCATCGCTCAGACGACTGCGCCACCGGAGCTGCTTTGAGGTTAACGATCTTCTACGCACAGTAACCAATGGACCTTATTTATAGAGAAGTGCAACTTCTTATAACCTTATATTTGCTCTGTATATTATTTCCACCCACCCGTGATCCCTATTGCCGCCCCGGTGGCTCAGTGGTCTAAGCGATGGATTCTGATCATTCGTCCGAAAGGGGTGCGGGTTCGAATCCCAGTGAGGCATGGCTGTTGTGTTTGTCTTACGGCACTGGCTCTCTCCTTTCTCTGGTGTCAGTGACCCTAAATTAGGGACGGACAACTGCTTATAGCCCGTTGAGTTGCTCACGGCGGTCGTTATAACCTCCAATAAAAAACAACAACAACAAAACCCACTCCTAAAAGAAAAGGCCGCCCCGGTGGCGCAGTGGTCTAAGCGATGGCCTCTGATCATTCGTCCGAACGGGGTCCGGGTTCGAATCCCGGTGAGGCATGGATGTGGTGTTTGTCTTACGGCACTGGTTCTCTCCCTTCCCTGGAACCAGTGGCCCTAAATTAGGGACGGACGACTGTTTATAGCCCATTGAGTTGCTCACAGTGGTCGTTAAACCTACAATCAAAAAAAAAAAAAAAAAAAAAAAGAAAGAAAAAAAAAAAAGAAGCCGCCTATGTGGCGCAGTGGTCTAAGCTATGCGGTCTCTGATCATTCGTCGAAAAGGGGTCTGTCTTTGAATCCCAGTGAGGCATGGATATTGTGTTTGTATTACGGCACAGGGTCTTTCCCCTCTCTGGAACAAATGAGCCTAAATTAGGGACAGGTGACTGCTTATAGGCCATTGTGTTGCTCACGGTGGTCGTTAAAACCGAAACCTAAAAAAAAAAAAAAAAGACAAAGCATAAAAGAAATCACCGATTTTTTTACCGAAGCAGAAATACAACTGATTTCATGGGTCGCGGGTGGCCTAGTGGACAACGTTCGTGACTGCCACGGAAAGGACTTCCGGTTTGATCCCAGGCAGGTACTAACGCTCGATCCACTAAATATCCGCCGGGCGTTGGATGGACACGTTCCGCCGTCGGGTCCCGGGTACTGGTCCCCCGGAAAAAAATAAGGACGTCTTCCTTCTTCTTTCTACCTCACTTCCGTGTTACTTTTCTATCGAGTACTCTAGCCCAAATCTCCTAGCTTCCTATTTCTAAGGGTTGTTTAAGACCTGGGACCAGACACTCCCTTCTTAAAATCCTCTACATATGATCATCTGATCATGATCAACTGATTTCATGATGTATCTTTGCTGCTCTTTAAATACAAGCAGGACAACACATTTTGCAAATTGGATTATTCTATGGATAAGTAATCTATCCGAATACCTTATCCATAGAATAAGTAATAAAACTAAACAACTCTGATGAACTTGCCAATACATTGATGAGAAATGTTTCGTATACAAGAAAGATTGGAAAAGACTCTTGTACATATTTCTCTTCATTATGATTTTATCTTCGGTGGCTACGGTATTTTACGCAATGTTGCATCACTTGAAAGTGTTTTCCGTCTTTGAGTTTGAGGTGCTTTCAATTCACGTCAATTCCCGTTTCAATAGTGCGTGTTTCTGTGCGCTGTCAGATTTCAACTTATGTAGGTAACTTTCGGTCGTTTTACTTAAATATTTGTGAATAAATTGCGCTTGTCATGTATTTTTTTTTTTTTTGGGCTTTATTGTGTTGGGAATGTCAAAATGTACGGTAATCAAGAAATATTCATCTAAAAACAACATAATTTTCTAGAATAATTTTTGTTGTTCTGGAATCACAAGCCTCTATAGCATCTGACTGTATATTTATTATCATTATTATATTTTATGGGAAAACGTGAAAGTATAAACCAAATAAAGTTTTTTCTGTTTTCTCTTTCCTTCCAGTTATTATTTTTTATGTATTATAGTTGTGCGGTGACAGAGTGTTACAACGGCAAATTTTATTTGGTTTAAGTAAAATTAATCTGATTTTAATTTCGTGGTGATTGCTGGTTTATATCTGATCGAAACTTGGTCATATCTAAGATTGAATGTGATAAAATGTTCGATGTAATCATGTGTATTTAAGATAATTCGTTTCCCTGGCACAGATGTTTTTAAATGTCTAGTAAAAGAGACCTGTAAAATGTTTTGCACTTATTTGACGGATTGAGTGAACAATTTCTTAGCAAAAAACCGTAAAGCAATAGTACTCTTGTTGATTTTTTAACAGAAGATGTAAAATAATTTTTTTAAACATTTTTCTTGTAAGTTTGATGGACTGTCCCATGTGCTAAAAGTTTATTATTATCTTTCATAAAAGAGTAGACCTACAGAACTATAGTTTGCTGAAACTGAAAAAAGTTTCTTAAGTTTTTAAGATGAGCAAAGATCATTTCCTTCAAGGAACTGCAGTATATTATGGAAAATGCGCGAGTTTTATTTGTAGGCATTGCAAAGGAGAATTTCCAAAATAAAATGCTACAGACAAACTAAAATTAGACTGGAGCCAATTTGATATAATCCTGAATCTGTTATCTTCCAGGGAATAGGAGCATTAAATTGGTGCACCTGTAACAGTACGTCAAGAAATCAACTGTATGATACTATGCACTGCTGTGTGACATTCAGCTGTTCACAAATGCCAAAAATGGGCCATCAATTGATATCACATGACTAACATTTTGGATAATACAAAAGCTAACATAAGTTTGTTAGTGATGTTTATTGCTGTAGAAATGACATAATGACAAGATAAGAATACTGACAAGGTTCACAGTAACTAAATATTGGGTTTGACTAACCTTCCATTTATGAGCACATCCAGGAGTTTCAGTAATGGGACAAAAAAAGCTAGCAAGTTGTATTTATTATTCAACTCTTCATTTTTTTTTATTGGAAGTTTAACGACCACCGTGAGCAACTTAATGGGCTATAAGCAGTCGCCCGTCCCTAATTTAGGGTCACTGGTTCCAGGGAAGGGAGAGAGCCAGTGCCGTAAGACAAACACAACATCCATGCCTCACCGGGATTCGAACTCTGGACCCCTTTCGGACGAATGATCAGAGGCCATCGCTTAGACCACTGCGCCACCGGGGCGGCACTCTTCAGTTGTATAAAACATACCTCAGTTTTCTTTACAAAATTACATGAAATGTACAGAAATTGCAGTGCATTGAGTAGTTCCATTAAGCCCCTCCGGTGGCGCAGTGGTCTAAGCAATGGCCTCTGATCGTTCGTCCGAACAGGGTCCGGGTTCGAATCCCGGTGAGGCATGGATGTTGTGTTTGTCTTTCGGCACTGGCTCCCTCCCTTCCCTGGAACCAGTGACCCTAAATTAGGGACGGGTGACTGCTTATAGCCCATTGAGTTGCTCACGGTGGTCGTTAAACCTCCAATCAAAAAAAAAAAAAAAAGTTCCATTAACGAGGCAAAGAAATTAGCAATAAATAATGTATATTTTTGGAATATAAGGGACACCCTCATTTTAAAAAATAAATTTCAGCAAAATAAATAAAAATGACAAGTTTATATTAAAAGAAATGTGTAGGAATAGTAGCTTTTAAATAATTGAATCCTTGTGATTTGCAAATTTGGCATTGTGTGATACCATTGGTGAAAACAACTTAAAGAAATGCTGCTCAATCCCATTAACCAATGGTGTACATGCACTGCAGAATTTGCCTGTGATGTCATACCTTCATACAGCCAATGAATGGCCTTCATTATTGGTTCAGATGGTCATCCTCACAACATGGCTGATGTGTCAAAGTAAGATAGCCTTAGTTGAAGTTTATCAGCATTCTGTGCCATACAAACAATTCCTGGAAACAGGGAAGTGATTTTTTTTTAAAATCTAAAGTTTGCCAAGAACTATCTGAAATAAAAAAAATATTAAAGAAGCAAACGGGCCAACCTCTGCACATTTATCTTCCATAGCAAACTGCAAATAAAGGTACTTTCCCTCTATTAAAGTTAAAGTAAAAGTTTCACTTCTCTTGAATAAATTTTTCCAAAATTACTTCAAAATTGCAGCTCCACAGTATGTATGCAGTGGTTGCTCTGACTTTTTTAAAGTTTACGCCAACTCATTCGCCGAATTTGATTTTTTTTTTGCTAAACGTAATCTAAGGTTGCAAATTTTTTTCATCCTACATTGGAATTATAAAAATCATAAAAACATAAAGTGTTATACAATGTAATAGGTTTTTGTTAGCAATTTCTTTGCTCTTTTCACGTAATCGCTCTGCATCTCATGCGCAATGTAAACAATGAAAAACGTAACTAACATTTGAATTTCGTCTTTCAAATACCAAATCTAATAAAAATTAAAGATTGTTTTTGCTCGAACATCATGAAAAAGGTAATCACCAATATTTTTGCCAAACATTTCATCAATCGCCAAAACAATTTTTGTTTTTGTTTTTGCAAATTGCAAAAAATGTGATCGGCAGCACTACCCCTGTGTATGTTACTGTGAATGAAAAAGATTTTTTGTATTCTCATCACAGTTAGTACCATTAGTAAATAGACCAAAACAATTTTTTTTATCTGCCACCATTTTAGATCTAAACCTATATTTATATGCCATGACAGGAAAAGTTTGGGTTTTCAAAATGGGTTTACTCTTAACTACTTGAGGAAATGGGTTTATTATTTAACTACTTGAGAAAACAAAAACTTTTTTCTGAAAGTAGGCATTTTGAGCTTTCAAAAATGATACTTAACAGCGTTTTAATTACCCAGTGGCCCGCTGGCCATTGGCCAGTAAAACTCTCGCCAGACCACTGAACTATTAACTTTACTGGCCTGGATGTCTAGTAAATGTTTTTTTTTATTTGTCACAAGTTAAAAATTATTTTCTTCTTCTTTTACCTTTCTGTATGGTTTTCTTTTTAGGCTGCAAACTAATGGTAGGTTTAAAAACAAATATTAGAGATAATTCCGTTGAATGATACATTATTTTCTGCATATATTGTTAATGTCAAAGATTTTTTTAATTATTTTTTTTTACGGACCAGTGGGCATTTTGGTGGACCAGTGGTTTACTAATTCTAGTGCTCCACTGGGCCAGTAGAAAAATTTATTTCTAATTCCAACACTGCTTAAGTTCTTTGTAGCTTTCAGTCTAAGCAGACTAAAATGGACTTCAATTCGGCAAATGTGATTTGTAAAATCGCCGTTTCTAGGTAGCTGTAACTCCAGTAGAGTTGAAAACCGCAAATTGAAATTTTTTTTTCTGACCAACTATAGAAAGGATGTTTTTTTTTGCCCATCTTAAATAAAAAAAAAAATCATGTTTTAAATCGCTTCCTAATTTTTTAAACCCAAAATTTACAAAAATTACATATTTCAAGATCAAACACAAAAATTTTGAATTTTTGCTTGTGAGACTAACTCGCCTATTGATAATCCTATAAGTTGTCTGAATCTCATTTTGTGTTTCAGTGTGGTTTCAGAATGAAAAGTACTCAAACTTGTAAAAAAGCATTCTCACGAATATTAATAAGAGGTGCTTTAGGTTGTTATTAATGTTGTTTAGTGAACTGTCCTATAAAAATGTCATATGTATGACTAAAAACACTCTAAAAACACTTTTTATACTTCAAAATATGTTATTTTAAGCTTACCTTATATAAATGTCATTCAGGGTACACACAGCAAATTTTCAAATTCAAAGAATGGAGCATTGCATTAAGACTAAAAGCAGTCAAAGTACATTGCATACAATCATTCAGTTTTCATCACTGATATCAATCATTATTTATAGTTATTTACATATGCATAGTGTAAGCTATATTTAATGGCATTAATAAAAATCTTATGTATGCTTATATTGTATTGAAAATATATTTACAAGTCATTTTGCTTACAAAAATAGCAGTTTTCCCAGTTTACTGTCCTTCAACCACATTATGCCAAAATGAAAAATGCTAGCATGTTTTAACATTTTTTTAACATTTCTTTTTTAAGTAAAAAAATTAAAAAAAATAAGTTTAGTGTCCATTTCTTGTGTAATGTTGTATATGTATCAGGTTACTGTTGTAAAATCAATAGGTATTAACTTGGCTGGCCTATTTTGCATTAGAACTCAAGCCTTTTCATTCAGAATGAAAGTTGTAGATGGTTCACTTGGATGTAAAAGTTAACCCACACATCTTTCTGATGCTTCTTCAAATTGAGCTACAAGCCAATTTTCACCATAAACACATACAGTGTTATATTTAATTCTCTTCAACCTTGAAGAACTTTACTTCGTCTCCACTTCTTCTGAATTCTTTGTCAAGGCTTGTTCTCAATGATTAAAAACTTTATATAAAGATTTGTTTACACTAGAAGCTTCTTTACACTTTGTTTACACTAGAAGCTTCTAGTGTAAAAAAATCTTTGTATAAAGTTTCTACTCATTGAGAACAGGCCTTGACAAAAATCTGGAGGCCAGAAATGTCTGTGAAAATAAAAAGAACTCAGAGGAAGTGAAGACATAAAGTGAAGTTCTTCAAGATGGAAGAAAATTAAGTTCATTAATCTGGAGTAAAGCCTTATGTAAGTTGTTTAATGTTATATTTCTCCTTGATATTCTTTATCTTTCACTTTATCTTCATCAAGTATCTTGAACACGAAGTTATGCTTGCCTGAAGAATCGGGAGGTTCTGCTGATATCCAAGTACTTAGTGACTTCCTTTGGCACAAAACTATGGTTTCTTTGTACAGCTCAGACTTCAAAGAATTTCTTTTGTCAGCTTTGTTTCGTATTTTCTTGATCTCTTCTTCAGTAATTGAAAAAATGAATTCCAGTTATGTACTTTGCACAAACCTTAAACATGTCCTTAACTGTTAAACTGTGGTCTTTTGTTCTTTGAAGGCTCGCTTTTGCCACAAGTGTTTTAACAGTTCTGCCAATTCCACCGCAGGGGCCTTTGCCGTGACTTGTGGCATAGAAGTGACACTCCACATCTAAATCAAAATCTGATCTTTGTGTTTGAACAAGTTGGCATTTTTTTCTTTTGTGTATTGGGCTGCTGACCCATTTGAAATTTTTTTTCATGCTATCATTTTGAGATTTTACAAAAGGTATCAGCATCTTTTGAAAAGTGTAGACAGCAGCTGTATTGTGAGTTAGACAATCACTTAGGAAGCACACACTGCTGCAGCATAGTTCACCATTTTTATCTCTGTTATACATGCAAGATTGAATGAAGGAAGTATTGGCCGCCCTGGTGGCGCAGTGGTCTAAGTGCTGGCTTGTGACCATTCGTCCCAGATGGGTCCGGGTTCGAATCCCGGTGAGGCATAAATGTTGTGTTTGTCTTACGGCACTGGTTTTCTCCCTTTCCTGGAATCAGCGGCCCTAAATTAGGGACGGGCAACTGCTTATAGCTCATTAAGTTGCTCATGGTGGTCGTTAAACCTCCAATGAAAAAAAAGAAAAAAAAAGAAGGAAGTATTGATTAGGAGTATTCTGAACTTCATCCAATACGAAGAAAGGTATAACTTTCTGAAAAATCACTGATAACTGCACATTCTTCCCTTTTTAAGTTTTCCTTCTTCATTTTAAAAAAATTGACTCAATTTTTACAATGAAATAGTGGCTTTTCAAATCTTGAAGTTTGGTAAGAAAATTCTCTTTAAAAATCATCACACAATTCAGCAAGTGTTACAAGATTGCAGTGGTATGTCGTCACGTATTGCTTGTAGACTATTATTTCATCGTATACAAGATGAATGTTTCCCTGAGACATACATGAGATTCTTCTGCGGATTCGCGGAATTCCACTTTTTGTCATCATTTAAGTCGTCTCGAGATCGATGCAAAACTGAAGAGAAATTTTTGGAGGATTAGTAGAAGTAAGGTGGAGTCGTTTTCCGTCTGGGGACGGTATTTCATCTTTCGAGGCTTTAGAAAATGGAAGTTAAACAAGTGAAGGTTTTGTCCTTAATCATATTAGTTTTTTCTTGTGATGCTGCCTCTGACCAGTATTGTCGTTAAATATCATTTTAGTGCATAAATGTTTGTATTTAAACATGATAGGCAACAATTTCCAAAAACGAAAGTTAAAATGGTGCGAAGATTTCTCCATAATCTTCAGGAATGAGATTCTTCCACGGATTAGAGAAAGAAATTCTGTGTTTTCCGTATCGTTTGGGTCATTCCCGAGATCGACGCACAACTGAACATAATTTTTTGGGGGATTTTGTTGTATAGTTGGGGGGGGGGGGGGGGTTCATTTTCTGTTTGAGGAAGGAATTCCGTCTTTCGAAACTTTCAAACACAAAACTTAGACCAAGTAAAGATTTTTCCCGTAAGCGGTCTCTCTCTCGCTTGCTTGCAATGTTACTTCTACCTAGTATTGTTATTCAATGTCCTTTTCTATAAATATTTGTATTTCAGTTTAGAAATGACGGGGGGGGGGGGGATTTCTGAAAATGGAAGTTGGGTGAAGTGAAAATTTCTCCCGTAATCATAACCCACCTGTGATGTTTCCACTGTCCTGGGGTTATTCCCCCTTCCCCACCCTATAAATGCTAGCATTTAAGGCTGATTGATAACGCACCGGAAAATTTCTGAAAACGGGAGTGAAAAAATTCGAAAATTATTAAAAAATGATGTACGGCTTTCAAAAGTATTCATATTCTATGAAGTACACCATTTACCCAAAATTGTGAAAGCTTTGATATCATACATACATTCATGCTCTTCAGGCTGAAGTTCTTTCATCTTGATGGATAAAATTGTCATCTGAAGGAATAAAAAAAAAAAGAGAGAGAGAGAGAGAGAGAAGTGATGATGAAGAAATGGGAATGGAAAGATATCAGAAGAAAGAAAAATTAAGCAATTACTGCTGTGCAGCTACAGATTCAACCAAAGACAAATGTGGTTGTAGGACTCACTGGGAAGAAAGTAAGGCTTGCTTGCAAGAGCAAACTTGAGCTGATGTTCATCGCAAATACAACAAACCAGGTGTCTGAAGTAATGTCATTTGAATCAGATTATTTTATCATATTATTTGCATCTTTAAAGGCATTAAATACCAACAAAGTGCGCATATTTACGTGCAAGTCATTAATGATATACAATGAATGAAGTACAAATTGAAGAATTAAAAGAAATTTTATTTTACATATATGAAAATAACATTTTTATGTTCAATAACAAGATTTACAAACAAAATTATGGTGGACCTGTGGGGTCACCATTGTCAACCTTATTTGCTGAAATAATAATGTGTGACATAGAAACAAAAATAATTAGTAAACTAGAAGATCCACCACTGATATACTGCAGGTATGTTGATGACCTTTTTCTGTTGTCCAGGCTAAAAAATGAAGACCTGACAAAAAAAGTATAATGATATTTAAGTAAACCTTCCGAAAGTGGCCCAAAAGTAGTTTCTGAAGCGACGATAGATGGCGACACGTTATCGCTAAATCGTGAAGCGTAGCGTAACGTTGTGAAATGGGCAAAGGGAAGTGAATAATATGGATTTTTAGGTGGCCCTTAAAAGGGCTTTTATGAATGTACATTTTTTCATATGGGTAAAATATTTATTACGACGGAAGAGTGAGTTTTCCTCATGAATCTGAAACTGTCTACCTAGCAGAATAAAAGCCAGAAAAGCTTTATCTGCCAGGAAGAACTGCCTGATCGCACGAATCAGGATTTCAAAGCAATGTTCTGAGGAAATTCGGTAATTCCGTCGGAATAAATATTCCCTAATATGGTCTGCCAAGTACATTTTGTGGTTGCCCTGTGTTAAGTTATGCTTAAGAGGATGCCAATTGCTCTGTATTCCTTGTGTATGCGCCCCTGTGATGGGATCAATGAATTTGAGGGAGTGGTTGACTGTGAAATGTGCATAGAGGAATAAATATTCCATAATATGGTCTGCCAAGTACATTTTGTGGTTGCCGTGTGTTAAGTTATGCTTAAGGGGACGCCAATTGCTCTCTACTCCTTGTGTATGCGCCCCTGTGATGGGATCAGTGAAGTTGAGGGAGTGGTTGACTGTGAAATGTGCGTAGCCAGAGCGCCATCTATGGGAGCGGGTCACTTTCGGAAGGTTAGCTGATATTTATCCATCTATTAAATTGACAGTGGAACAGGAACAAAATAATACATTGGCATTTTTGGATATTATGGTAATCAAAACAAATGACAATATACAATACAGAGTGCATAGAGAATCATCATATATTCCTGTATTAATACCTTTTCAGTCATCACGCCCATTAACACATAAAAAAAAAATAGTGTTAAAACACTAATTAAAAAGAAGTTTAACACACTCATCAAAAGAACAATATAAAAAGAAGAAATTGAATATATTGAAAAAATTGCACATGATTTTGGTTACCCTAAACAGGTATTAAGTAAATGGATTTATGAAGTAACTCAAGCAAATAATAAGGGCAATAATGGTAAAAAACTATTAAAATATGTAGGAGCAATTCCACATGTTGAAGTTATTTCTTCTGAAATTAATAAGGTTTGTGGCAAATATGACTTACAAGTAAGAAATCAGGTACATACTATAAAAAATATAGTAATAAAAAATGAAAAAATCAGCCAACTAGATAGAGCAGGTGTATATGAGATTCCTATGAATCAGAAACCATCTTTGTCATATATAGGCAGCACTAAGAACAAGTTAATGTATAGATTGCACCAACATATGAGTAATTGGAATAAAAAAGAAGCTAAGACTGCATTAACCCAATATTATCTAGAAAATCATCAATGTTCGAAGTTCGAAGATATTAAAATTATTAAGAGCTGTAAAAACGAAAGGCAGTTGAGAATTGCGGAATCAGTATTAATTGAAAAAAAAACAGATCAAGAGTGTGTAACATTAATGAACCAAGCAACTTAAACAAACAGTGGAAAGCCTTAATAAAAACTGAACAACAATTATGAGAAAAAAAGAAAGAAAAGAGAGCAGCACTGCCAATAGATGGCGCCAGAGGCACAAAGATGCAGAGTTTGCGACTGAAGCTGGAACCTCAATGACTTTGCTCACTTGAGATGTGGTTGGCAGAGAGACACATCGGCCTCCTGAGGACGACAGAGATTCTGTTGAAAGCGCTAGAGGATTGTGTATGACGGGCTGAATGAGGTTGGCGTTTGCTGTAGGGTTTGTGCGGTGTATGTCGCAGATGGAGCACTACATTAGTCACAGTTGACAACAGTTTGACTGTCAGGGAATGTAAATAGTGTAATTATGTACATAGTGAGTTTTAATTGAGTGTATGAATGTGTTGTATGTTGTGTACCTTGGAGTGCTTTTTATGGGGAGTGTAAATGGTGGAGAGTACTATATATGAGTATTTATTGAGTGGGTGAATAAGTGTTTTCGAAGTGAGTACCATTTTTCAAATTGTGAATTTTAAGGCCATGTTGCATCAAGGTTAGTAGACTCCAAGGTTATGCTTATCCGACACTTTCGCTGAGCACTGTCTCAGGGGTCGCCTTCGTGACGTCACAGTCCTGGAGATCTCCACACCCCATCTGCCTAAAGCTGCTTGCTCCCGTTTTTCTGGTTCAGGGTCTGAAAGCTGCATTGTCTCATTTGAAGCTAGGTATTTGTAGCAAACAAATTTTCTTTTTCCTTGGTTATACATTAAACACTGAAGATGCTTGGTTCGTGCGCAATAGCAACGTGTCAAAATTATTATTCGAAAACTAGAAGGAATGGCATTCATTACCATAGGTTTCTGAAAACTGAAGTTTTATGTAAAACATGGAAATTGAGATGCAAACGAGCTGACAGTTTCAACGAAATGAATTCAGCTCTTTGTTCGGAACATTTTCCTGAGGAAGACTACGAACGCGATTTAAGGAATGAACTTCTAGGTTTGCCTATCCGCAAAATGCTAAAGGACACAGCTGTACCAAGTTTAAACCTCCCGGGAAAATTTAATGTAAATTCTAATTCAGAGAGAAAGAACAGACAGGAGAAAAGGAAACGAACTGATCTTGTTGGCGATTTGATAAACTCTGATAATGCAGAGGAAATTTTGGAAGACATGTGGAGTGCCAATGATGAAAATACTGAAGTTGAATGTATGAAAGTCCTGAAAACAGAAAATGAAATTCTATTGAAGGAAAATTATATTTTGATGAAGGAAAATGAAAAGCTGAAAAAACAAATATTATATTTGAGCTCTTCAAACCATAGTCTAACTTTATGTGTAAAAGTCCTCAAAGTAAAACAGAATCAAATGCAGAAAGAATTATTAGAATTGCGAAGGTTACGGAAAAATGAGAAAAAAGACAGAGAAATGTGCATAAAAAATTTGCTTTCTACAGTGTTTACTCCAGGACAGATAAGGGGTTTGTTAGGCCAAAAACGGATTGTTTGGAATTCTACTGACATTGCAGCTGCAATAACATTAAGAACTGTTTCAGGAGAGCATATCACTACTTGAGAAATAAAGTTAATATTCCGCTTCCTGCTTTGTCAACGTTGCGCCGATGGGTGGCTACAATTAAATGTTCACCTGGAATTCAAGCCACAACTTTAAAACTGATGCAGAGCCAAGGAATGCAAATGACTGAAGTCAAAAGAACATGTGTAATTTCTATAAATGAAATGAAAGTTTCCAGCAAAATGTGCTATAATATTGAAACAGATGAAGTTATAGGACCGTGTAGGTACGTACTGGTATTCATGGCAAGAGGACTTGTTAATCCCTGGAAACAACCAGTATTTTACGATTTTGAAGTTAGTGGTTCCAGTCTCAGAGAAATATTAATGAAAGTAATTTGTGCTGTAGAAAATATCATGTTTCCTGTATTTGCTCTTACTTCAGATCTGGGAGCTTTAAACCAGAAATTATGGAAAGAATTGGCTATATCGCCTGAGAGTCCGTTCTTTGAAAATCCTTTCGACTAAAACAGACATATAAATGTATTTGCTGACATTCCGCATATGGTAAAGTTATTGCGAAACCATATTTTGGACAGTGGCATAAAAATAAGAAATATAGTGATAAATTGTTCCCTATTTGAAAAGCTATTATTAGAGAAGGACAGTAAGGAATTAAAAATAGCGTATAATATGAGTGAAACACACATACGTGTTAAAGGAGCAAATATGCAGATTGTACGTTATGCTGTACAGTTGCTTTCGGAGCGTGTTGGAAATGTCATCAAATATTTATTTCCCAAAGATGATGAAGCAGCAAATTTTATTCTTCTTGTTGACAGATTTTTTGATACAATGAATTCGAGGCAACCATTCTCAGACAAACCATTCCGATGTGCTTTAGGTAACAATCAACAGCAATTTCAACTTCTGAATGAGGCGTACAACACTTTTTCGCAGATGCGCGTTGTTGGAAGAAAAAACGCCCTACCATTTCAGCAAGGTCTTCTGGTCAGTATTACATCCGTAATGGCTGTCCACAAGATTCTAAGCGTAAAAATATGAGCTAAAATATTTTTTAACTCACAGAGTTAATCAAGATGTCCTAGGAAATTTTTTCTCACAGATACGTGCAGCAGGGAATACCTATGATCACCCTTCACCACTGGAATTTCAAAATCGTCTCAGACTGCTGGTACTTGGGAAAGTAGTCTGGAACTGTCAGAAATCTAATGTTTTGCCTGAGTCGGAACAACATTATTTAACTGTCTCCATGCTCTCGACTTCCTGTGTCTTACACAATAATGCATCCTGCAATGATGAAACAGCCCACACAAGTGAAAATGAAATTACGGCTGCACTTCGCGAAGAACCCACAACTGCAATTACGTCTTCTAGTGACAGCATAACTCGTACCAAGCTTTACGATTCACCTTGCTGGATATGTATTTGCATTTAAATGCCAAACAACGTGTCCTGGGCAATGTGGGACAAAAATGCACCTCTGGACCTAGTGCAAGAAAAAGGAATTCTTTGCGACTGGATTGAAGCGTCATAAGCAGAGGCTGCATGCAACATCCAACAAATGAGTGGATGAGCATGGTTATCCAACTCAGGAAGAAATTTTTTTAAAACTACATGGGAAAAATAATTTAAGGAAAGTTAAAAGAATTGTTCACACCGTGCAGTGGAAGCTTCTGCCCACCAGTTCCCCCCAAATGTGCACCCTGCCATCAAACTATTCATGAAAACCTGAATTATGATCCTTATGCGCCATATTAACGCTCAGCAAAAAATATATTGCCAACCCAAGAAGAGAAAACTGGTTAAAACAGTTACCTAAGGAACATGACAAAGGCAAGTGAAGAAATAATTTTTTTATGTTAAATAATGTCCCGGATTCTTAAAGTTACCTCAAAATTATTAGCGAATAAAAATATAACTAAAAAGAAACAAACAAACAAAAATTGCAAAGATCCATGATTTTAACTTTTCTGTTCAGCGATTAGTTACAAATAATAACAGAGCATTTAGTGAAATTAATTTCCAAATCCTTTTTAATTCAAGTAAGTTAGTAGAATGCTACTCAAGTTTTTTTATTTGTTCCGCATAAAAAGGATTTCTTCATGAGGGTTCTGACAGCATAATCTTATAAGTTTTTTTTTCCTTCTTTTGAATTTATTTAAAGACAGTATTACAGTTGCATATAAATAAATTAGAAGGTATAATCACTGTCCCTGCACGTTTTCCTTAGTGTCATGTCAATATCCTATTTAGATATTTAGATTAAACAGATTTGAAAAAAAAAATGAAAGAAATGCATAATAAGTTTCTTCACATTCTCTGTTTACTCTAAATAAAATATTCACATGGATGTCCGTTTTTCCTGATTATATTACAGATGTGCTTTTGCGTTACATCTTGGTTGCAAGCTTTAAGATTCAGGGCGTATTTGAGTAAAAAGTTGTTGACATTTCTCTCATGAAAATGCTTCAATTGTATTAACAGTCTATCTGTCCTGCTGGCTTGTCATGTGGTACATTGACGTCACTACGTAAGGGACCGGCAGTTCCGCTGCGTAGGAAGCAGGATGAGCAAACCTTACTGTCTATTAACCTTGATGTTGCATATGGGGGAGTGAAAGAAGAATACGATAAAAAATTGGCGTAATGAAAGTTGACAGCACTCAAGTTATAGTGAGTATACACCTAGTGATGACGAGCTATGTTACATCTCAGACGGCAGACGTCAGCGCTTTTTGTCCGGTGAATAAAAAATACGATGTTTCATGACCGAAAGAACGATTGCTAAAACAGCGCTCTATAAGCAAGAAGTTTTTAACCTTTGAAGGCCAGCTACATAACAGGATGTTATAATCGACGTGCATGAAGTGTATAGCAAAAAAGTAACCAAGAGCTTTTAGGTAAGTGGATGGTTTTTTTGATTGATATGCCAGTTTTTTTTTTTTTTTTTGACTTTAGTAATTTTAGAGCATTGTGAATATAGTGGGGTGCTCCAGTTTGATATTTACATAAGTAAATTACAGTGAACAATTCATTCTTGCTCATGTGGCATTACATTATTCACACTTACTCTCACAGCGTGTTCCGATCTTTTACAAGTTCAGCTTTTTTTTTTCCCGTAGTCGGTCTCATGTATGTTGAGAGATTCTTCAACTCTTGGACACTTCGTGCATAATCCAAACTTGCGGTCTTCATTTACGGGGGTTGTACCAAAAGTAATGG